>OU744288.1:15012500-17512500 GCA_916610205.1 Griposia aprilina
ATAATTTCCTGTCACCGTTATTTACATATCAAGTAGTGGTATATGAATTTGTGTGGGGTAGGTACCGCAACTAAAAAGTGAAAAATGAAAACTTTTTTACAAAAAAACAACCGACTTCCAAAAAAAACCACTGACACCGACTTGCGAAATTAAAGTTTTTTTTCACGCTTTTTTTTTTTTTTTTTTGAAGTCGGTTGTTCTGTGTGATAAGGCTGTTATACGAATGTAGACATTAAAGTTATCTTATGCTTCACTATGGCGTGGTAAAATGATATAAGAGGAAGTCTGGACATGTGATGGACACATTTTATGGACATGTGATGCGGAGGCATGAGGAAAATGTCGTGAGGAAAGTTTTTAGAATGAATGGCTATAAGAGTAGGGACAGACTTGAGGAAACGATGACTGGACTATGTGAAAGATGATATGACTAGAAAGGGAGTGACTTCCGATATGATGACTAATAGATAAGTTTGGAAGAAAAAGTCAAGTTACGCCGACCCCAAAAAAATTGGGATAAGAGCAACTAATATAACATATTTTATTATTTAAAAAATATTAAAATAAATTATTATTTAAAATAATATTCGATAACATTAACCACAAATGTAAGGCATAACATTAGACCCTAACGATTTTCCTAGCATACAATCCCTGTCAAGGGGAGGATAGATACGTATTAGTTTTAGTTTGTGGATCCTGGATAGACCTAAGCATTTTGTTGCGAGGGCCCTCTACCCTTTTGAGTGTGAGAAAGCGATTTAGCCAAGTCTCCGCTTTAGGGAAACTCATTTAAAGGGACAAACGGCACACTGTCCGTCTTCTAAGCACTTAATAATACCAACACAGAAATAGTTTTCACAAACTGTCGTTACGAAACATTGTGCTTACAATGATAATGGCTACCAAGATTTATAAGTTGTATTACTTACTTGCTTGCTAATCCGAGATAAGTTGTCGTTACAAAATTATGTTCAATTTTTATTTTTTTATTATAATCATTTCTGGGATTTCGGATATTACGAACATTTTAAAACATAAAATAGTTAAACCGATCCAGCCGTTTGTCAAGTGATGTCAAGAGACGCAAGCGTATCACTTTCAACTGAACATTTTTATTTAGGTACATAGATGGTTAAACCTCTCCAATAACTTTGACGAAAAGTTAAAATTATACTATTTAACTTAGCTGCAGACGTAGATGGTAATTTCTATAAGTGGAGCGCTTAATGAATTGTTCGCAGCAACTAGACAACTTTTGCTATTTTCCAGAGAAAACCACTTAATATCTATGAAAGTAAAACAAAGCGCTATGACGTCTTTGAGAAGTATTTTAGTAAAACACAATGTTCAGTCTATGTGAGTTCAAAGGAGGGTGAAAATTCTTTGTCCTTGGTGTGGCAAGTCTATCTGGAGTTATTCTTATCTTGCTTATACAGAACTAATACCCGTTTTCACCACATTAGGCGACACCTAAATAAATGCCCAAATAAAAACGCGATGATGAATTTTCAACGCTCTTCTTTTATTTAGGCATTAATTTAGGTGTAGTCTAGTGTTAGAGAAAACGGGAAATAGTGTAGGCTATGGTTTCCTAGAAGAGCGGTGACTAACACATAGTTTTCGCAATTTACCAGAAGTGTCCCTCGGGAATCATAGCACTTCCGAATACAAACGAATGCTAATTTCCATGTCCATCAATTATTAGATTTATCGTGTATAATAATTTGAATTCAGAACTAAGTACTTTACTGTGTTGTTACGTCAAAACAAAACAACAATAAAGTACTTAGTTCTGAATTCAAATTATTATACACGCTAATAAAATTGATGGACATGGAAATTAGCATTCGTTTGTATTCCGAAATGCGATGATTCCCGAGGGCCATTACGAAAATAGTTACACTGTAAGTTGGTGTGTTTTCGTAGAGAGCCATTTATGACACCGTAAGTCAAACACCGCTGCCATCATTTTCATGACAGCCGTCACTGCGGACGCTATGTCATCGGTCTTCTAGGAAACCATAGGTTAACGTGCAATAAACTAAATATCGCAACTTCATACAACCAATCGATAACCGCAATCAAACACCCACTCCCTCTCACCGAGAGGAGGCCTGTGTCCCAGCAGTGGGAACATTATTGGCTGATTATGCTAACCGCAACCGAAGCTAATGCGCACTTATGTGATTTGACAGGATATGATCGTCATAATAACAAAACATCGCAGGGGACTCATTTATATCACATGTCGCGGTACTCGTGGTTGACAGCAATACGAAGGGTCGTATGAAAATGGAAAACTGTATACAATCTCTTATAATGTGTCCCCTGGGTTGTTGAGGTTTACCATGTCTTTAAGGTTGCAGTTAGTGTACGATATTTTTTTGGATCTTTGATATTGTGCCCTTATTTACTGGCAGTGTGTCCTTGGAGTTTCTTGCCAGTTCTTCTCCTTAAAGAACTACGTTTTGGAATGGGCAACTAGCTTGAACTTTCTGATTAACTGACCGACTCTTTGACAATTCAAAAGTGCCTGTACTGTAAATGGTTTAATTGAAATAAATGCTTTGAGTTTGAGTTTGAGGTATCAATCAATTAACTCAGCCTGTCGAAGCCTCTACCAGCTACCTCTACCAGCCTCTCCAGGCTGCGCCACAACACCCTATTCTCCGGCTTCGTAACTTTTCTATGGGTGTGTCATCTGTCGAGAAAGTTTTTGAAACTGACTCACTTACTTATATCAAAGACAGGTGTTAAATTCACACGAAAAACTAGTAGTAGTACCTCGGAAAAAAACTGATCACGTAACTATCGAAAGTGAAAAGCGTCATAATTATGATAAAATATCACCTTATGTCTACGATTCTACGTAGGTATGACATATTATCTGTTTACCACGATATCATTTTAATAGCCTTCGTAAAACAATTACATACAATGTTTTACATTAATTGCCTATGTATGAACTAGGATGAAAAACGAATCCAAAGTTTTCCACAACATTTTCTTCGTTTTTTCAGTATTTATTTACAAACCAGCTGACCCGACAGATGTTGTCCTGTCCCAATTTGAATAATTCATACAAAAGTCCCATAGAAAAATAAATTTTCAGTTTTCCCCGAAGTTTCCAATTTTCGGAGCAACTTTTCCCATTTTTTTTTTCCTAAAAACCTTATTCGGACTAAAAATACATTTACAAAAGAGAATTAACCAAATCGGTCCAGCTGTTCTCAAGTGATGCGCTTACAAACGAACAGCATTCATTTTTAACCGACTTCCAAAAAGGAGGAGGTTATATGTTCGGCTGTATGTATGTTTATTTATTTATACAAGATGTCGATGTCGATGTTCGCAGTATGTACGAACATTTTGTTAAACAAACAATTGCATTGTCAAGTAATAGCTTTTTTAATGTTAAACAGAAATCGACACGATTGCTTTCGTCGAATGGAGATGTGTTTGGGCCGCGAGTGTACGGCAGTAGCGTTTGAAAAGCAAGTACTTGGATCAATATTGAATGAAATGATTGCGATAGAATACTTACTGCGGTGCAGCTAAATGGAGACGAGCAGAGAGTAGTAAATAGAGTATTTTATTATGGTTTAGTTAGGGGATGTGACTGTTAAAAACTCAAACTCAAAGCATTTATTTCAATTAAACCATTTACATGCACTTTTGAATTGTAAAAGAGTCGGTCAGTTAGTCAGAAAGTTGAAGCCATTCCAGAACATAGATCTCTTTGGTGACGAACGGGCAAGAAACTCCAAGGACACTCTTTTTAAATCAAGATATTACAAAATCCTGGGTACATTATTTTTGTTGCTTCTATATGTGAGAACAACGTAAAAAAAATAATCAAATATAAGATTAATAATAAAAATAAGCTTTGGCAGTTAAGAGATGACCAGTCTCAACTGACGGCGCCCGTTCACGAACATGACGCGTGGATCAGCACCATCCAGCTCAACCATTTTGTAGGGAACCGAATGATCCAACACACGCGCCATGCTTTCAAGTCAACATACATAATAATGATATAATAAACGAATCCAAGGTACTCACATTTACAAAATTGAAAAATGCTTCTAAATTATGCTATGCTATGCTGTTATGTTTGCTATGTATTTGAGCGATGAATACAATTTTACTACCAAAAAGACTGGTATTCACATTACTTTTATTTAGTCGACTGTGGCACAAATAAAGGCAAAATAGTTTTTTCACAACTATCCTGTTAAAATGTTGCAGAAAACGAAAACAAATCGTTAATCAAACAAGACAGTAAAGTGATTGGCAAACAGTAAACACTTGTAAAAACAAAATAACAATTTTTCCTAAGTAGATTACGGTCGGAACAGAAAAACAGAACACTTTCCTTCATATCCGGTCCGACTGGGAAGCGCCCCCATAAACAATGCATAGCTACGAACTACAGATAGCTATATCGAGGGTAAACAAACTGTGCAGATATTACACATGCTTTGTTTACAATTTTATCAGCAACGTGATCAATACCCCGACGCGATATAAAGAGATTACGAAGAATATTATGTCACAAGGTAAACAGACCTGTCACGCTCTTAGTAATATCCGTACCAGGAAGAGATTTATAATCTTAAGCTCTGTGTATGGCTCGCCTCATACTCATCCAATCGTAACGATTTGATTGGGAAAACATTCAGACATTATAATATCACATAACTTTCTTCGTTTTCGTTGATGTATGCAAACAAAAATTCTCAGAAGGATTTTTTATCCTGTTGGTACATATTTATTTATTCTGTACCTCGTATTAGGATCCATAAACCTTCATGATTAGATTGTATGCCGCCTTTAGCAGAAGCCAGACACGATAATCCCGCGAAATTTGCTTTTCCTTTATTCAATGGAGGAAGAAAAACTTACTCGAATAGTTCTGTAAGTTCTGACAGGAAATTCATATCAATGTGATTGCATGGATCTTGAATATTAAATAAAGTTTTCCTCATTTACTTTCCGCTGCGGATTACACCTGTTTATATTGACGTATCGATAACGCAAAATTCTAATTTTCTCGGAAACGTGTCTCAGCCTCATGGCCTGAATAATGTCAACAAGCAAATCTTTACTAATTTGATAACTGTAAAATACATTAGACAGCTTCCGTTTTTAGAAATGATTGCCACATTTAGACATAGATAAACGTTAAAATAAGATGAGTGGTAAACACATAGTTCGCATACATACATACATGGGTACCTAGAAAATTTGAGCAAAGGCCCGGGGAAGGTAGCTTTGCCCGATTTAATTATGGCAAAGTTTACACAACCCATTCACCGTTGAACGTGTTAAAACAATTTGATTGCGGTTTTCGTTCCAAAATAGCTGTTATATATACAGAAATAATTACTATTGGACGAGTATATATTATAACGTCGGAGTTTTTTTAAGTTTCTGGTACCTACCTACGTTATGGCATTAATGTGAATAATATATGATTTTTCCGCGAAAAACTTAGTATATTTTTATAATTTGTTACTTACATCAAGCCAATTTCTGATTTATATAAAATCAGCAAACTTCGCATGATCGTCACGTCTACCTCTGCTCGGCCGCACGTGTCTAGTGCTCATCATTCGTGTATTTCATATAAATGGGAACGGGTTTCATTCGGTAACAAAAATACAAAACGTTAACATTACCTGCTTGCTCTGCATGTGATTTCACCTTAACCGTAAACAATTTTCGCTGTGCGTTAATACAGGATACAATAAACTTCTTTATCTATTCTATCGAACATCCGTCTGTACTAATACCAGCCTAAATCTCTTTAGCCCTTACGCTGTAAATTAATAACAAAAATGACACGCATTCAATAGGGCCGGGATTCAGGTAAGCCTTTACGCAGCCGTTAATTTGGCATAACGAATTTAAAAAAAGTTTAGTTTGCTCTGCCAATCAGGCTTGTGTGACAGTGTCCTTCTAAAACTCAATATGTTACATTAAAGTCCTGGTAGGTACTGTCGGTACAACTATTTAGGTATTATCGAGATAAGTACCTATGAGGTCTAGAATACGACCTTGTCTTGCGGGTTTATGACGCATCAGCGCTTAAGTATATAAAGCTTACAGTGCCCTGCGCAGTCATTACTCCTTTAACCTTTTATGTACACAAACGGTTGTGTCAAGCACTTCACAAAGTTATAAACAACGACAAGATCGTTTTTTTGTCAGTAGCCTTTTTCGATTGGAAAATGACCACAGATCGTGATGAGACAATTGTCACCTTCGACATAGTTGCCACCGTGGTGAAGGCAACTCGACTACTGCTGCAGTGTTTCGGCAACCATCACTTTGGCTTCATACTGTGTATGTTTGTGTTCATATTTAGAAACTACACAACAACTAGTGTTTTAAGACCACTTCCATAGATATCGATTATATTATAGATAACCTTTTGAAGTGGTAAAGTGCTCTCCAATCAATAACAATGTGACTGCTAAATCTGTGATATGTTCTGTTGACTAATGGTCTGTGTCTCGTGTTCTGTGATATTAATTAGGTATAATTATTTGCGTAGTTGTGGTCGGAGCTTCACGTTAAATGTGAGTAGTTACTGGTTAAGTCCAATGCTAATTAAATGTTTCCACCGCAAAGGAAAAATACTCATTAAACTTGGGAAAATCCTTTAAATCGACCTAGATTAAAACATGATTAACAGTTCTGCGTAGTCATATTGAAATTTTGAGTAAAATTACTTTACCTCATTTTATTCAAACGTCTATGGTATTTCGTCACTATTTTATGACCAGGTCCTATTGTGTCGTCATAAGTTTGACGTCATATGTTTGACGTGTTTTCTTGCAATATAGGGGTGTAACACAGAATGTCGTACCATAGTTGTTCGAGTAATGTTTTTGGATTGAAGTTTACATTTCCTTAATAGTCATCCACAACTAGGGTTACCATGTGTCAGGATTTGCCCTAAGATCTCAGGATATTTAGGCTCCTGACAGGATTGCGGTCGGATTGAGGGAAATCTCGGGAATCTGATGATAATGCATTTTTTTTATAAAATAAAGTAGGTTTCTTTATCTAGTTTTTTTTTTTTTTTTTTTGTTATGTTACAATCAACATAAACAAAAATATAATCTTCTTTGGATAGTATCACAGCACAACACATTTTTTTTCTCATAAGAATGTGAAAAAATCTGCGTCGTCGTTAATTACGTTTGCGACAAAATCTCGGGACTTTTCAATTTTCCATACGTTAGCCCTATCCACAACACATATTTGTATAACCATCCGTCCCTTGTGTTGTAATTTGAGAGCACGTCTACAAATGAATATCAGTATAAAAAACAAAGTGTTCGCAAAGCTCTCACAATTTATAAACGAGTAAAACGTGCCGCTTCTATTTGGAGCGTGACAGGTACTGATTAGTGCCAATGTTGGCCCCGTCATGAACTGGATTCAGGACGCGCACTGTCACTCGCCACTCACTGCTTCCAGGAAAAACGTCAAATGTAGGTCACTGTCGCTGTAATCACTAGTGATCATGCCACGAATGATTCACATCCCTTGCATTGACTTCTTGCTATACAAATTATAGGGTTTTATGTCTTTCCTCTTATGTCATCTTTATGCAAGAGTGTGTGCACGAGGCAATTTTCCGGGATCTACGCGTTCATAAATTGATCAATCGATTATTCACCGGTTAAGTGATTAAAGGGGAAAGTTGAATTGTTTATACCTCCTCTGAACTTTAAATAACTACCGATCATTTCAATCAAGCCGTGACCAATTATGCGGAAATAATTTTATTTTTGTAACTATGTCACACCAGTCAGTTTTTTGTGAGCTTTGTTTGAGCTCTGATCCTATTTCCATTGACTTCCAATAAATAAACTATTTTGGTACTTCCAGCTATAGGTATGTCGTTAAACAATCTAACTTTGTTGTTTTCAAACGCTTTTAACACCATTGTGCATGGAAAAACCAACTCAATTTCACTTTTAAAGTGTTATTTCAATTCTGCTGAAGTAATATGAAACCACGAATCATGCGTATATATTTTTAACTGTAGATCTTTGTAATATGCAAAGTAATGTAAATATATCTTTTCATTTGTGATTATCATCTGCACGCTTAAGTTCTTTGACGAAGTGTTGGCTAATTTAGTATGCTCTAGTTTCCCCGGAGGCTGGAGGCCGTAACCATGAGCTATATCACTCCGTGCGGTATTTCACATTTTTCATCATGTTTCCAATTGTACAGAAAACAATTTTTCCTACGACAGTTAAATATTTGTCATGTTATAACAGTAACAACTCATCACCGAGACTGTCGAGTTTATTGTCAAACAAATAGTTAGTCTTCGCCGCCATTTGTTACTAGTTACCAAGGTTTTTACGGATTTAGAACCGAACATGTGTTTTTTCAAAATGTTTTTGCATAGTTCATTATTTTCATGCTTCTCTGGGGACAAAAGAAAAAAGTACTTTTCTTTGATGACAAAGCGAACAGGGAGAAATTTGTGATTGCTGGTACTTAATCTTAATTATGATCTATTCAGTACATTATGGTACTCGAGAGTCCGCGGCATGACAAAGGAGCCTCTCGGTTCGTCTCGTGAACGAAAAGATTATTAACCTAAGGTTATTAACCTTATGTTAGGTGAAAGTCAAAAGCATTTATTTCAAATAGGCAAATAAAAGGCACTTTTGAACGTCAAAAATTTCATTAAAATAGAATTGATTCTAGTCGCCCCTGCAAGAAACTACACTCCACTAGGTCCAGGTCAATACTTCCTCGCCTTTTAATCTCACATCCTACATGGCCTCGAACATAACAATTTGTGGTAAAGCTCTTGTGTAATTCATCTAAGCCAGGGCCATTGCGGCGACCACGTAATGACTCCTTGAAGTAAACCTACAGTACCTTACAAGAAACCCTTAATAAACGTCCTAAACAAACCAGTAGGAAAAGTATTCCTACGTTGTCGTTATTTTAGTTCAGTAGTTTACTTCACTAGGTATATTTGGTATCTACTTTTCCGGACTTGAACCGAATGAAAAACAAAATAGAGTCTCGACCTATTCGTCACACTTTTTTGTTTACATATTGATATCACTGCATGGTATTATAAACTAGTGATATCTTGAAGTTTCAAAGCGATCGTGTGAATGTAGTGCACAGGTCATGTTTTAAAGCTGTTAGTGGTCCACAGCAAGATGTTGAAGACGATTTTTATCAAAACGTATTTTCTAATGTTATCTACACAGTAACTTGAATTATTCCATCTAATAGGGTATAAATGTAAGCTCCTGTAGGTAGTCTTTATTGCTCTATTTACCTGGAACCAGGAAAACAACACCATTTATCCCGACTGCAAAAAAAATTATATGCATTGAATTGTTATACAATGGAAATTATCCACCCGGTATAAATACTTATGTTGTGATTGTTCAATAAAATGTTCCTATTATTTTATAACAAATAGAATGTAAATGGAATCTAAACACTCATAGCTGGTATAATTCTGAAAAGCATTTGTTACTCATCGGAACATATTAAAAAATCATTCTTGGAATATCGGCACTACCCAGTAGCGTCGTGGAGGTCAGATAGTATTTATCTGTATTCTTATATAAGAACACTGACGAGCAATATAAAAAAATCACTAACTTATCATGAAATATTTCCAAAACCACGCAAGATAGCTTCTCGAAGTAAAAAGCAAAATTCAAATGTATTTAATAACGCATAAATAAAACCAAATTGAAACATAAAAAAATAATTGAATGTGTTAAAGAAGGAAAAACAAAGTAGGGGGGCCATTTGGACAAAAAACTGTTAATTCTTAAAGTGGGTTTATGCAGCATCTGCTGAGGAATATTTACCAATTCTTCAATAAGTGCATTTTTCATGGCTTGAAGTGTGACTGGACGTAGATTTTTGGCGTCTAACAAGTCTGCCAAGCTCGTCCCAAGCATGTTCGTTAGGGTTTAAGTCAGTGCTTCTCGCTGGCTACTCCATATGATGGATTCTCACGTCTTAAATGTACTCGTTTACCACATGAACTGTGTGGGGCACTGTCATGTACAATCAATGCATTGTCATTGACCAAATACGGATGTTCATTGAGAATCTCGTTTACGTATCTCACAGCGGTCAGATTGCCATTTTCTATCGGCACTAGCGCCGTGCGACCATCTGATGAAATACCGCCCCACACGTGTAGAGAACCTCCCCCGTATGCTTTTTCTTCGAAACATGCTTGTGTAAAACGTTCTCCTGGCCGTCTGTACACTCGAAGTCTCCCGCCATGATTATACAACATGAATCTCGATTCATCAGA
Organism: Griposia aprilina; assembly: GCA_916610205.1. NCBI lineage: Eukaryota > Metazoa > Arthropoda > Insecta > Lepidoptera > Noctuidae > Griposia > Griposia aprilina. The sequence continues at coordinate 15,022,843 of OU744288.1, forward strand.
GAACATTACTCTGCCCCATTCGTCATCAACCCATTCGATGTGCTCACGGGCATATCTTAAACTTGCAACTTTATGATGCCGTTCGAGTTTTGGGCCATTTGCTGGCTAGTACTCAATCAGTAAGTGGACAGTTAGGAGACGTCGGGTCTGCAAAAGTTATTGCTGCCTCGCAACTACCGTCTGATGTCGATTTCATAACATCGTTGACACAATGAATCGATCTTCTTGGGCCGTTGCGCACCTTGGCTTGCCATTGCTTAGCCGCTGGGACGCTTTTGATCAGTTTGTGAGGTCACCGCAATGCGCCCATGGTATGAAATTTAGTGTTAGAAAAGTCTGGTATGCTTTTCATACCAAAAGCGTCCCAGCGGTTATTCTTCTCAGTTTAAGTCCAATCTCCTTAAACCTCCGAAACACTTATTGGACAGAAGAATATCTCACACCCATTGTTCTGACCGTTTATCTCTGGGATCTCCCCAATTGCACCATAGTAACGATCATGGTACATCCCTCGGGTGTGAGAGGCATGATGATACCTTTATTTACAAGTCAACGTCTGCCGTAATCACTTTTTGTCAAAAAATCGACACGCAAAGGTAAAAACAATAATTAAATCAACGTGAAATTAGGAAACGTGACAATTTTTTTAAAAGTTTTTTCTCTATTTCTTCGAACAAGCCTGTACAAATAAGGTTTTGATGTGCAATATAATTCTGTTTATAAGATTTTTTTTAGTTCATGAAACTAACTTGTATGGGTTAGGAGATATTTAGATTTCTTCAGGCACTATGCAAGTGGCTCCGTGGTCCGTATACACTGACGAGCAATAAATAAATATTGCTCGTCAGTGTATATATACGGATGCATCTTGCTAGACTTTAGAAAGAACGAAGTTTGGGCCCAATATAATAAGGAAACATCCTGAATTTTCCAAATCGTCACTGCTCGTCTGTCTGGCAAACCCTCAGAAACTACTGATTAAATTTTGATCTAAGTAAGTAATTTTAACTAATTTATTAATTGATTACTGAAAGATGAAGTGTTTAGCTGACCTATGACGAGCTGGATCGCAAACACGAGGCAACATTTAATTTATATAGTTTTATTAATGTTACCGAGCCAATACTCGGTAACATTTATCTGCATATTCTACTGATCCGGCTACCCCAGCAGAATGCCACTCGCTATCAGTATATTTACATTCAAATAGGTCAAACTGAAGTCAGACCCCAAAGTATCTGATGAGACACTAATAAGTGACGCACGGGATCACGTCTGATCACACGTAAACAGCGTGAAATTAATCTTTTCACATCAAATCCTTGTGTAAAACAAATATTAATTATTGTTATGTTTATAATAAGGTCTAGAACAAATTCGAGCTATTATTTTGACAGTAAATTATGAAGAACATTTTTATCATCATCATTGACAGTGTTATCAAATTAACGCTTTATCAGCTGTATTTATAACTTCCGAGATCACAGATTTTGTTTTTACATTGATACCAAAGTACATAATGATTGTAATTCAAAAACACGATTTTAAGTTCAAGTGGTATCGGTATCAATTTCTTGAGACAATTTACTTTCATTGCGTTTCGACAGACCCATTGTTCTCACATACAGCATCCTACACAGACAAATCTTCCCAATATGCTTTATATGCTAATGTAATTCTCATTGTTCCAGACGAAGCCTACATGAAGCTAGCCTTAGAAACCGTTGAGGAACTGGACTGGTGCCTCGACCAGCTCGAGACCATACAAACACATCGCTCCGTGTCCGACATGGCTTCACTCAAGGTCAGTATCTCTGCATGTTACATACATGTACGGATTCACGATGAATACGACATTGTAACGATTTTTTTACATGCACTGATTATATTGACAAGAGCTAAAACAGGTGATTGATCTTTACTCAATATTGATACGTCAGTGAAAAATAACTGGTAAAGAATTATTTGTTTTATGGCTCAACACTGTCAATTCTGAATCTATCATGTAACCTGTACTTGAAATGAGTAAGAAAAATGAACTTTATCTCTCTTAGGCCTGTCGTCCACGGCGCTACTCAAAAGTAAACAGTTACATACTCAAATCACCAATGAGTAGCTAGAATGTCACAGCACGAGTATTTCAATTGGGTTCCCTATCCATTTGCATAAAATTTTAAGACATATCTACATTGGCATTACGAAATTCAGCATAATAATAATTACGCATAAATGTTTTGCCATAATGTTTATTGCCATAAATTAACCTAACCTTACCATTGCATTATGCCAAAGTATTATTATGCAGTAGCATTATGCTAATAAAAGTTATGCGAAAACGGTTATGCCAAAATACATTAGTATAAAAAAATGCGAAAAGAAGGGATCCCTTTCAATTGTGGTCCGTACACAATGCGATTTATTAACTCCTTTGTGTTTGATTGCGTCCTTTTCAATTTGTAACACGTTACTTTTGAGTAGCGTTATGGCCGGCCTTAACGTGTATTTTCCAAACTAGAAGCTACCCAGTTTCGTAGCTAACAAGAATGTATATTTTGGAATAGAACATAATTTTGATAGTTTATCGGCTTTAGTGATTTCGTGTTACTCAGAACCAGAATGTACAACTTTTTAGCTACTTAAGCGGGTACGAAGTAAACTACGACACGCGCATTTCACAACCAAAATACTATGATATCAAATACTTAATGAGTTTTTCTTGTCCTCAAGTAATCTATACAAATGAAACTGCAAATAACAGGAGTTAAAATCGCGGCCTTCTCTTTAAATATTAAATGTAGGTCAATGATAACTAACTATCTACATGTATCTAAGATTACTGCTATTAATAGTATATAGGTTACTTTTACAAAAGCAATTTACTAGGACAGAAGCCTAGAATATTACCGAACTACGCGTAAAATATCATAATCAGTAACGGTTATAAAATAGATAGCGATTAAATATAAAGTTTCTTATAAAAGGTGATAGTCCTTGCGAAACTAGAGTACATAATGTATCACACATTGTTATGTATATAGGTAATAGCCTTGGAATTTAAGAGACAATGTACTTTAATCAAACGTCTTATCATGATTTATGATGATAATTCACAAGAATTATTACTGTCATTTATTTAGACAGCAAAATACCCGAGGCGTGCCAATCCCTACTGGCACATCTAATATTCTTCAGAATATTGTGCATGAAACCACATAGCAATTGTCTTTTGATTCTATTTATAATATACTACGCAGAATATACCTAAGAGGAAAACTCTAAACATTCTTATAGTATTGGTCACTGACAAAGGTTGAAGCTGTAGGCACAGATTTTATGTTGAAAGTTTCTATAAAACTCTATTTAGAATGAGGTACTTCCATTACTTTATTCTATGGGTCTTGGAAATCATTACTAATTGACTCCAAGAATTATAAATATAAATGTAAGAATAAGTATCTAAAAAAGACACATTCATCCATGATTTCAATACTTTCTAAATCTACGATTATAAGTATGATCTATTTATGAGAACTGCAACAAATCTATCATTAAGATTGCCAAGCCTCACTCACGTACGTATTTTATTGCGCTAATATAAATCATAAGCGTTATGAATGGACTACGAGTGTAACAAGTGCATCGCAAACGTGATAATGGCATGAAATACGGTACATAAGTCCAGGGGATAATCCAATAACGATGGAAAGTTACTGACATAATGGTTAGAAGGGAAACTTGTAAAATACACACATAGGTTTTACAAATATATCGTCAAGATGTCACTCGGTATTGTATGTCTAAGTGTGTCGTAGTGTTTGTGGTAGAAATGTGTTATTATGGCGTATAATTCACATGATAGAGCTACTGATTATGACTCAATTTCAGTGTAGAAGCTATTAACATAATCCCTTTTTAAAGTACGTAACAGACCCTAGTTTTCTTTTACGATAGGTACTTGTACCAATTGACGTTTTAATTTCAAATCGCCTTAAAAGATGACTGCCAGTCTTACCAAGGAGTATCGTGTTACCCAGTAACTGGGTTGTGGAGGTCAGATTGGCAGTAGCTCCATGTAAAATACTGGTATTCAGCTGAATACCAGCATCTGGTTAGACTGGAAGCCGTTGTTAAAATAGCTGGGAAAAGACTCGGTAATTGGAACTGATATAACTACATCATACAGTGTAATCGGTTTTGGGATTTCCCTGACCAGGCTCTTCAGAGAAACTGTTTTTGAACGTGACTTACTAATCAGTGACCTAAGATTGCCATCAAAATAATGGAAAGCCCGTTCTCAAGTATTTGTGCAAAGAATACCGTTCCGCAAACACTTTGAAGGTTTACCTCTTAATGGCACTAATGTTCTGACTAAATCTATGTTAAAATCTGCTCAATTCTGGTTAAATACTTGAAAAGCAGTCAGGAATATATGAATGTAATTAAAACTCTTTGTCAACAAGTGAACATTATCATTTTCATTCTACATTTCTATGATTTTGATGCACATTTACACAAATAATTCGCATTTTCAACAAAACAAAAAAAAAAAAAACCGTATACGTTTTTCTTTTAAACTTTTTAGTTACAAAATAATGATTAAGCTATAATAATACCTATATACAACATCCTATTCACTGCTGAAGAGCAGGTGATTCGATACCGACATATCACGGCAAGCATTTTAGATTAGTGTCTTTAACTGTAGCTTCATAATGCTGTAGCAGCTACTAAACAACTTGTTGAAATTCTGCAAGTCAAATATATTTTGTTGGTTATCTGACATTTTGAATCACGTCCCAAGTTAAATACAAATTTCCACGCCTTCGATCGCACGTCAACGTTCAAAGCCTCTTTGAGTCGGAAAAGTTTTAATGATTTCGAAGCCAAAAGACTTGCTATTCATATATACTTTTCATAATTGACGGAATTTTGGTCAACTTTTATCAAGGTAATTTATTTTCCGCAAATTAATTAGCATACACCTAAATAAAATTGAATACATATATGCCTTTAATTCAGCATAATTAAAACGCTACATGCGTAAAGTATCAAGTACACACCCCTGTACGAAAAAAGGTCATCATCTCACATTAAAATTTAAGACTTTCGTAGTCCTTTTAGCTTTAAAATACGTAGATTCATTACGGCCTCAAATATTTGAGGGATGAATTTTAATTAAAGGATCCCATTCAACTATCAAGTTATACTTGAGACTTTATTTGGACGAAGGCTATTGTGTTCTGTCTCAATTATTATTTAGTGGGGCGCTTTAACTTTTAATAGGACGCGGCTGGCTAGCATTGCACCACTTCGCACCGCTTTATATTGAGTGAGAGGCAGTCAGTTCCTGGTGGATCGATGCGTCTGACGTCACAATGACGCGAACACTAATATTTTTTGCCGACTACACAACGATTTTAGACCTAATGTTAAAGGAGCTTTTGATACGATACATACGTAGGTAACTAACGATTGACGAAAGCATGAGTGTGTGCTACGCAGCAGTGTACGTGGAATGTACGTTTGCGTCTTCGAGTACATCCAGATGGACGAGTTTCGTTTGCTTACTTAGGTACTCTCGTTCTTCAGTACCTAATATGAATTTAGTTTCATTTGAACTCTTTGATTACCTCATTTCTAGCCATCCAGCTGTGCGCTTGAACCTCAATATTTCAATAAGAGAACTTTCCTTTCCTCTATGTAAATATCAGGGTCGGTCCTGTGTGACCTTTCAACGCTTTGGGTAACGAACTAATTCTGCTATATGAGTTTCACAACGACTGTGGCAATGATTACTAAAACCTGGATAACTTCCTCTAAGGGTTTACAGTAACCGGCAGTTGGCACTGTCAGTCAGTAGCATGTGTGCGTGACGCGGTGTCATTAAAACCGAAGGGCAGCCTCGCCGTACCCTCGTGAGTGACGCAGATCCCGGCCCAAAAATAATGCGTGTATCATTTACAAATCAATATTAAACAGACAAATAGTCTATTTACGGATGCAACGGATACGCACGAACTTATCGATTCGACATTGATACGAATTCGATATACACCGTGTAGTTTTTAAATAATAAAAAAATAGATACTTCAACGGATCGATATTTATTTATTCGTTTCCCTAGCCAGTTCGGTTGAAAAGTATGATTTGGGCACACCGTCCTGGAAAAACTGGAGCACTTATCTTTGATGTTTTTGGTTAGAAAATCGGATCTTAATCATTTTATTCAGAATCTCTTCTAAATATAAATCAAATTTCAAGAAGAAAGAGAACCAATTTAATATCAAATGAATAGCACAAAAGCGCCATCTTTCCTCAAGTCAATTTATGAAAGACGCACTTACTTGGTTAGCATTCAGCTCAGATCCAGAGGTGACATTTGAAAAACCAGCGTCGTACAATTACATTTTTAAATCTTTCGACAGCTACTGTACATTATCTGGTTTTATTACTCAGCCAGCATCCTTGGGAAATACAAAGAAATACAAAACAGACAGCGGTTTACAATGACGTGGCAGTTGTCACATAGAATGTGACTGCGAGAGAGAATGTGTATCGGCTATAACATTAATCCGCGTTAACTATTCCGGAAGGTTATATAGTGAGCTTCATCATGCAATCACGAGCGATAAAATAGTTGGATAGTGTCTCGTGTGCGCGGGTAAGGTCCATGGACGGCGGGTGTCCCCTACGCTCGCACAGTCACGTACGCAGCTGGGTCGACGCCGCCCGCCTTGCCAGATCAATTGTCTCATGACACAGTTATATCTCGAATTCCTTATCTCCAGTCAACCTGCAGATGATCTGAAAGAATTGCGCATCATATTAGATCTATTTCAACTGCAATCTGAAATCAAATAAGATAATACTTTTTATCTCGACCACCAGTACTTGCAAAAACCTTCCTAACAAAAGCTAAACAAAACAATGATTGGCGTCTCATTGTTACCGCTACTTTCCCTGTCATTCTGATATTTACCTGAAAACTTTTCCTCCATCTTATTGAACGTCTACATCCTTCACAATTCTCACGATCCGCACGATAGATAGAATGAAAATTCGCTGAATTGCTAACAGCCGCCTACACGTTACAGAACGTATATTTCGCCTGAAATATATTATTGAATGTAAATGCAATCTTCAAACGAAAATCTGTTTTGTACGGCCATGGTTTTGATAATCACACAGTTTAGGTTTGTTTTAATGTTTCCTCAAGAATGAGACAACAGATCTTATTTAATTTTGACGCTGTTAAAATTCATAATTATGGAAATTAGAAATAGTCATATCTGTATTTAAGTAAATGACTCCATATTACTATGTTATGAACACGTTATCATTGGTAAACATGATTACAGCCCTTGAAAGATACTTACGTTTCTAGAAATTACATGTAATTTTAATACAATGCACGTCACTGTATTCGCTATTCATTAGTTGAATTATGTACATTCCTAAAACCCATTGTCTAAGTAATCCTAATTTTCACTGTCATTACTGCATCTGACAGAATGAGGATGATCGTTACATATATAATTTATTTATACATATATAAAGCGAATTAGTATTGCCAGTTACCAGGCCCTTATTAGGAATATTGCATAATTATATAATTAATTAGTATTGTATAATTGCATAGAACATGTGTGAGCACTATGTACCTACTATAAAGCTACCATTTACTGGGTCTTTCATTGACTTGAATGTGCCCTGGCGGCTGAGAATATGTCATGCTCGGTTGAAAATGTCTCGCTGGTGGTGGCGTGTATGTTGGATCATTAAGTTCCCTTCATAAAGGTTGAACTGAATGGTGCTGATCCATACGTCATGTTCGTAAACGAGCGCCGTCAGTAGGGACTGGTCATCTCCAGGGCTTTTTTTTTTTTTTTTTATCTTTTTTATTACGGACGCTCGTCACACACATGTCGTTCTCACATGTATAATTTCAACATTAATGACGTAACCTATATTTTGTAACAATATTTTGGTTTAAAAGAGTGTCAGTGGAGTTTCTTGCCCGTTCGAACCTAGGTACCTACTACACTTTGGAATGGGCAACTATCTTTCTGACTGACCGACCCCTTGACAATTCAAAATAGTGCCAGTAATTGGTTTATTTGAAATAAATGGTTTGAGTTTAATTGGTAGTTAAATAACTATCTACCTGGGTGAACAGTAAACTAGCAGACGGTATAGTGAATTATTTATAGGTTGGATGAGAAAAAGATGTATAAATGCCAAAGCATTACAATCACCAAAGTGTATAGTAAATTCCAAGTAATGTAGCATAATATTTAGTTTCGATGAAGCGTTCTAGTGCAGGATGTTTGCATGTGTTTTAAATCCTGTAAAATTATGAAGGTTTCATGAAGTAATGGGGCATCTGGCAACACTTACCTATTTAATGACCCGGGTCGCGTGTGACGTCTATGACGACCTCAAGCTGAACGCCCGCCGCCGTTGCCTCGGCCACGAAGGTTGACGTGAGTTTCCCGCCACAATAAAACGATATTAGAAAAGACGTGTTCTATATTTAAAATTTTAATTGACTGTTGTCCTCATTTCCCGACCTTTTTAATTAGGTATTTCGGAAAACACAAGCCAAGAAATTAAATAATTTCGGATAACTTAAGCCAGGAAAAATGGCATTTAATATTGTTTCATATAAAATTAGGTGCGTATATTTTTGCGATTGTTTATTTTCGATATCGAAAAACAAAACAAAATAAAATAATCTGATAATGTTTTAAGAATTATGATAATGTACAGTGAACTCGATATTGCATAAGCAAATATAAATCACACTACTCTATGAAACATCTCTCTAATCTAAACTAATATTTGTATAAGTTTTTATTAGGTATCTACCCTTGACATAATAAAATTAAGTTTATGAGATATAAGAAATTTGTATTAAATAAAATTTGGCACTAAACAATTTACGAAAACAAAGGTTTCGTTGCGTTGTTGGTAGCTTTTATTTTTTTATCGTAAAATTAAAATGATTAATTGAATATAATTAAATACAATTTTTAGTGTGTACTAAATGTTATAAATTGATCAATCTTTTATCCAATCGGGAGCAACTTAATTTCAGTTAGATTTTCCCTGAAGTCAAAAACTTACAGTAGGTACTGCTTATGACCTTACCAGTACAAATCCGAAGTTCTTATTTTATTTCGTCCAATATTCTCTGTCAGTTAGATTCCTTATAAAGATGCTTATGTCAATAGGTATTTAGGAAGATCTGAAACTATAATACTGGAAAAGGTAAATCACTGAATACTGAATAGGTACATACATATTCACACATTAATCTGGACACAATAGGTACCTACCGTAATAATCATGCCCTAATAAGGAAATAATGATAGCAAATGAATTACTGCCTATTTTATGAGAAATACCTATTCATTAGTTGTGACGTACTTAATTACAACGACACAAATATGATCTCGCATGCCAACAGTTACTGGATTTTTGCACTGGTCTTTATAGAAACACGTCATTACCGCCGCGACCGCGACCGCGATAAAAACATATCTAAGTGCGGTTAAGTAGTAATGATTAATTCGTAGGTATGCTTAATTGTGATTCATTGTTCTAATCTCATTACATTTCTGTCTCCATGTTGTCTGCGAGTCATTTTTGTAATGTGTCACAATTAGTGATGTTTAGGTCAGTAATATTCAATTTAGTTCTCTTAGACTCAGTAAAGACACTTTTTTGTTAAAAAAAAAAACATTTCCTTCAAAGTTGTGGAACAGCAAACAGTTATTTAATTAGATATAATTAGAGTAGCAACGTGTAACGTTATCATTGAGAACTAAATTTAGACATTCCGATTTATTTCCTATCGCTGTAACGTCATTGCAACGTTCAAGATTGGAGAAGTAGTCATGGTCAACCCTGTCGTGTCGTTACGTAATTTAACTATGTAGGTGTGTAGCTCCGTAATGTAAGCACACTAGCGGCCTCCCCTTCTTCGCACGGTTTGACGACTTGACAAAATATCGAGATTTCTTTAATACATTGAAGTTAATATGAATGAATGTCAAACATAAACCTTCCGTAATAAATTCTCTAAATGATGATGAAAACCGCATCAAAATCCATTGTGGAGTTTAGAAGAAACAGGCGGTCACACAGACACGCATGAAAAGTGACTTTATTTTAAACTATGTATATCTAGATATAGAAGATAAAAAAACAGCACATTTTACTGAAGAAGAGTCAGTTTAACTTATTCAAATTCACGACAGTAATAAAAACTTTGCTAGCCTATTTAGACGGAAATTAAAGTATCCTTTGTTTCTACTGACATTTAATTAAGTATTCAACTTTATAATTATTTAGTAATAATTATTATTCTCTTTTATATAAATTATATTCATGTCATATTATATCGCAAATAATAAAATAATTAAAACGTAAAGGAAGAGTGTCGGCAGTAGACTTTTCTGTTATCTGCAAGGACACTATAATTCATGAAACAGCTGTAAACGGATTCATCATATACTCGTATATTTGAAACATAAATAATAAAGTGTAACCAAGGAGACAAATCTCGTCATTTTATTACTACTGAACTAAAGTGCTGTGTAAGTAAACACTATTAATATTATATGTACATATTTTCGAAGTTGAATGAAACACATTATATAATCTAGGCCAGGGCTGCCCATCGTTAAAAACATCTGAACATATAACTTGACTTGTTTACGTCTATTTAATCGTACATCTGTATCTTATCTTGGCGCAATCAACTCTTTTTTATAAGTATCACTAATTTGAACTATTACACAGATTGATAAAGCTTGTAACGCTGCTAATCCACAACAATATTGAGATATTATTGTTGTTGTGATTCAAATCATAATGGTTCTATAAAATATTGTAACAATCTAAATAAATATGTTATGTAATTACTTGTGTTTCTAAATATAGGAAGTGAGATATTGTCTGACTTTCTATTGTTTTAAAATACACTTTCAGTGACAAAGGTGAGAGTTATCACTAGCCATCTCTTCACTTTATTAATGAAATTTCGATTTGAGTAACAAAACGATGAAATCCAATGATAGTAACGTTACTATGCTCGAATATTTCTACGTCATAGGCTACGAGTACGTCAGTAACCTAAACTCTACCCAATAAGGTAAAATATTGACTTCAGAGTGGGCATTATCGACGGCGTTGAATTTCGTAATAAGAGATTATTACTCAGTTCAAAAGTACGAAGTTTAACTGCGTGCACACACCTCCTCGACTTAACGTTTATTACGATTACGTGATTTCTTTTGAAATCTTCAATAAGTACCTCATTCCTTTAGACGCTCTAGACTATCGAAAATGACGATAAGAAAACTCTTATCGCTGCCACACTATGCTCCTTGCGCTGCTCCTCGCGCTACCGCGACGTTGCCCTCACTGCTCACGCACTGCTCTACTCGCGCATTTAATCGCGACGCTCCGCACTACAACACAATGGACGTCGAAACTGTGGCAGCGTGCGCGCTATGCATTTATGGTATAGCAAATTATTTAAATGTCATAAAAAGACGTCGTCGTCGTCGTCCTCGCGATTATGTGGCCGGTCACGCGCGCTCGTATTGCCGGTCCTTTGACTCGCGCCAATAAAGCGACGACGAGGAACATGACGTGCGGCATGACGAGTAACGTGTCCTCCATTCCTCGCTACTTCCCATGGGCCACGGGCCATGGGCTTTGCCACTCGAAGAGGGAGTGGCAGCGATATTAGAGTCTAGAGTTTTGCTATGTGTTGAATGCGACTAAATTCTGATATCAACAACCCTGTTATTTATTCACCCATAATTCAGAACTACCCATTAACTACTTGGACTTTTTAGAGGTAATGAAAATAATTCAAAGAAAATACCTCAGAGACTGACAGTATGTCTTTCCGAAATTAATTGCAAAGTCATTACACATCAGCATTTTCACGACAATGTTTCAGAAAATTTTACACGCGTTTCAAATGACCCTTGTAAACATAATTCATTTTAAATAATGTGTTTATTCCATTATTTTATAATAATAATAAACCTTTGTTCCCGTAAGAATTCCCATAATTAGCACAATACGTCAACATAGTTTTCCAAGTACTTAATCTAACCACTACGTTCAACCACAACCTGTAATCAAATAACCAACGTGGTTACTATACAAATATTGTTCCTATATTATAAATTGTTCATACCAAAGCAAAGTAAACTAGGTATTTCACTGAAAGAATTTCATTCAGTAAGCGGTTTTTAAAAAACACCAAATACAATTTAAATACTTATAATATATTCTAAAATTACACATACACATACCAATGTTTGAATGCGGCTCATTGAACGAGTGAAAACTTTCAAACGAAGAATAGAAAAATAGAGGAATCCACGGCCGAGGCGCCTGTTTTGTGTTACACAGAAAAACATTTATATTGCTACATCGTTACAGTAAATGAGTTCGCGAAACTCATGGGAACACATCCAAATTACTATTTACCTAGGTAGAATACTGTGGAGCCAGTTGCATGGACTGCTCTCTGATATAACCTACGTATTGTTATTCACCAAATTGTTTACTTTCAAATTTTTACTACGTCTACAAGGCGGTCATAACAAAAAATGTTTCGTTCATGAAATTCTTCAGCAGCATAACATTGTTAATCTTTGTTTATGAACTTTTAAAACTAAGGTCGAAATGCAGATGTAAATAAAAATGCTAGAATAAAAACATTTAATAAAATACCGTATACACAGTGCACCTACTCACTCGTACATTACATGCCTTTCAGGTAATCAGTAACTAGATAAAAATCAATAAATGTTAACACAAAGAAAAACATTTTTCTTACATGTTAAGAGTACATGTCACGTTACTCATTAGAAACGCCACGAGACCCTAATCACCCGTCGTCTGTCCAATGTGATATGGGAATCGCTATGAACACATTTCAATCAAATTACGAAACTCGATGCCAAGTTAGCTGATATGATTGAGAGATGACCCAATCGTATCGGGAATAATTAATCCCATTCCGCTTGATGATCATATTGACATTAAAACGCATTTATCGAGTATCGTCCGATCACCGCGTCATATTGCCGCGCCCACGCCCTAATCACGTCTCGGCATGGCCTATAGGATAAATATTAATTACTATGTTCATATATTACAACCATTTACCAGTACCTAATCTTACCCAAACCATAACGCTTCGGTTTCAGTTGTCATTAGGTTCTTAGGCGACATACAAACGTCATTTTAACGATTTTCGGGTAGCTTTATTAGCGCCGTTCGTACCTACGTCATTCTACGTCATACATTATTTGAATAAATAATTCAAATTTCCTCAAACGCCTACCTCACCTGTTTACGGTTGATCAAAGAAGCTTTGGATACCGAAAAATGTGAGCGTGTCCACAGCAGTGGAACACATCATGTTTTCTTTTTTCTAAATTCATGTGAACCACAGAAGAGGTGATGATCAGTGTTAGAGGATTTTCTTAACGGCCGCTAGGCTTGGTATCAGCCTTTATAAGAAACGGCTTTACAGGGTGTAAATAGACCCTGCCAGGGTCGGGGATTCTTCGAAAGAGTTACCGTGGCCCTGGCGCACAGGCAACTGAAGGAACACGGGTGGGTTTTAGTCAGTAAGAGTCTGACACACCCGTCCGCTCCGCCCAGAACGGGAGAGTCATTTGATGATTTCCCACCCATAAAAAAGGGTGTAAATAGACTTACCACATAGCCGTCAACTACGTATTCTGTACATCAAACTAAGTAACATTGCACAAAAATAATTGGTAATAAACGACTTTTATTTTAGGTGTGAAGATTTGCTGTTTGCGATTGTGCGCAATGTAACACACGCAAAACATTGTGCTTATGGGTGCATGCCACGGTACAGGGGTCGTCGGGGTGTTTAAAGCTGTGTTATAATTATAACATTAAAGACTATCCGTCGTAAAAAAAATGTATAAATGTTTGAATTTTGACCTTCAATATCTCCGTAACCAGGAGGTTCCCAGTTATGGTCCAATACAAAAAAATGTTACAATGACGGGGAGTACAAGTGACTTTCAGCTTCATTATGTGTCTTCTTACACTCGTTATACCTACGAGTATATACAGCTGTGGATTGCAATATGCTACTTATGATATGATTCAACAAAGTATAATTCATAGTTATTATTAATTTTATCTTGTTATATTTAACTGATTCTAACGCAATAATTCATCTATGTTACGGAATGTCATAAGCAGATATGTAGGTATACGATGAGAACGTCCAAATGTTAAAAGTTTGTTCTTACTCAATAAATGACGCATTTTTCTCAGCCTAAAACGGTCAGTACATAACTCTCACAGATTACTCTCGTAGCAACAGACGCTGTGTAGTTGACGCAAGTAAATGTACTGTAATATTTCCCGTATACCATTTTCAGTTTTCAATACTCTACGCTAGGTTTGCGTCATGGTTTTAGTCATGAATCAATTTAGGTATTTTTACTCCATTGTTTGTATCCACCCACGCCCACACGGTCGACGTCACAGGGAAATTGAGAGACTAATTTCTCCACAAAAACCCTTAGGGACAGGACGTGGTGGTTTGAAAGCAGGATTTTTTTTTTTAAATTTATGGCCTACTTACTACCTAAAAGCTGAGATATTAATATTTTGTATTGATTTTTTGTTAAAATGTGTGCATTAGGTGTAATTTCGTCGTGGACCTTAAGAGAGATCTTTAATGTAGTGAATAGAGAAACTAAGGAACGCACAGACGATAACATCAGTATGGTCAGATACGGAAATGAAATTGAGTCACAGGTTAAGGGATAAAACATTCTCATGGGGAAATGAATACAGATTTGTAGGTCTGGCTGAAAACAGTTAAATGGCCATGGCAGTTTTCATCATAAATATAATGAAAGGTATAAATTACAGTGTTTTGATTTCACATTAAAAAATATCAAATTGATACAAGTAAACATAACGGTCCAGTTCCTGAATTCATTCCTGTAATATATATCAGCGAGAAGAATAAACAACAACGTAAATTTTATTTGGAAGACTTGAAATGTGTTCCCATTTTTCGAGTTTCGTTTATTCATAATTAAAGTTTACTTAAAAATTAATTTACTTCGTATATAAAATACCGTTAACTTATATTTTTACAGAACCATTCGCATTTTAAAGATAATTTATTATCCAGTACACGCTGACAGATTCGTGTAAGCGATCTTTATTAAGTATTTAGAGCGTGATCCGGATTTCGGTGACACAAAAAGTTTATTTTAACCTTACCCTAGAGTGGTGACAACGTAACTTGCCAGCTTTAAAGCTGACTAGTTCACGTGTCTTTCTCGTAATATGGTAGGTATCTACCATATTACGTAAAGACACGTGAACTAGTTGTAGTTACAATGCTTTATCATTTCCATGCCACGGTCCCACAGTGACCTGCTGCTCTATTCCAATTCCTTCACGCTTTCAGGAAATAATATATGATTGTTTGATTTACATTCATATTTATACACGCTGCTATGTTCATGCAGTTCGTGCTAGTTATCTGGAACATTTCATGACTAAACTAATAGAAATCTATTTGTAACAAGGCTCCTAAAGGTAGGTACAGTAAAAGCATTGGAAAACGTTTCCGATTCTCTGAAGTAACGGTTTTGCGTATCTCGAATTTTCCGTCCAACATAGTCCATTTAAGAAATTCATCGAATCAATCATGCTCGAAATCAATGGGTATGGAGGCTGTTTATGTAACTGAAACTAGTTCGGGTCAGTTGATACCAGTCGGGGTTTGTGGCACATGCTGGGCGGTACTGTATCTCATACTAGCCCTTATGAAAATGGTATGCTGTTCAGGACAACTGATTTAGTTTATAGATGAAAAACATTTTGATATAACAAAAACTAACATCATCAAAGCGAAATAAACTTTATTAGTTAGGTACCTAATGTAGCTAGAAATCTATATAAACTCAAAGGTATTTATCTATTGACATTATTTTTAACACCTATTGCAGTGTCGATGACTGACGTATAAAAACTAGCGTTGTTCCGAGCAGTGCTGAACCGATTTACTTTCACAGAAAATCACAATTTTAGTTAAAACTGCGGTAATAAAGGTCAATGACGACTTGAACTGCAATTACGCGCTGTTACGTTAAAGCGAGATACTCTCTTATCTTAAAATTCTGAATTCACTTTAAAAAAATATCAGCTGTAACACGAAGGCAACTTCCTCATTTGGGATATAAAGTTAGAATCCATTCCGACTACCAGGGATCAAGATTAGTCTTGAAAGCCGATAAGAAACTATGTCAAGGGCAATTGTCACCAAATCTACATGTCATTTCATGGCTGAAAAACATCTTAATTGAGCAGTTAGCAACGGAATCTGTTCCAACCTTCTGCTAAGCCCTGTTCACTATCCGCTATCATGTTACTAGGTGCCTTTGATGTAATCTATAACTTAAAATAAATATCGACATCTTATCACGTGCTATGTATTTTGCTTCACGTTATCCTTGTCCGGTCATTGCTATATATCGTCAGATACAATCGGACCATTCAATTCAATTAATTGAAACATTTCAACAGTCGAAAAATAATGGAGACAAGCTGCATCCGGATAAAAGCGACTCAAACAAGACCAACTAAACCGAATCCCGTTGAGTCAGATTCGGCCGACCAATTCTCATATATAATAAAGAACGATTTCCAGCCAGGTTGCTTACTAATTGTTTAGTGGGAAAGGCGGTTTCCTCTACACAGTGTCAGAGGAAGCGCGAGCGACTGAATCTAGATTACATGTAAAGCACATTACTGGGAAGGCGGTATTTCTGTAGTGTGCAGAGCTGTGACGATAGTCGTGCTACGCTTAATACGAGGCCGCGTCGCCGCGCCGCTTCAGTCTGACGATAGCGCTCATAGATTATAGACGTTCTGAAGTAATATCGTGGATTAAATATTTAAGTTCGGAATACGAGCTTAGCAGTTGATTGTTTTTTTTTGTGTTTTAAGTTTTATTATTTTGTGTTGTGAAATGCGCGTGTGCGCCGAGAGACAAAGCGTTCGTTTCGCGCCTGCCCGTTGGCTGCGGAGTCGCGCTGTGACAATGGCCCGCTCTATGGATATGTTGCACTTGCAGTTCAAGCGCATGCTGAACAAGGAGCTGAGCCACTTCTCCGAGTCTAGCAAGTCCGGCAACCAGATCTCGGAGTACATCTGCTCTACATTTTTGGGTAAGTTTTCATGAACTTTTAAACTTTTAATTTTATCTACTTAGACGTAAATATCGCAAACAACTAACACGTAATAACTACCAAATAATAAGGGGTCCAGGTAATAATTCTGCATTATTTAAAAATAATTTTCACGTGCAAGTATGTATTGATAACTTAATATTATTTGATAAATAAGTTATATTCTAGGAGTTTTATCAAATAATACGCAAGTTTTAAGATAGGAACGATAGATAGTAAATGCATTATGAATAGCTACATATTTGCAACTTTGATATAGAGATTAACTTACCCGCTGAAAAAGTGAGTCACACGTGTGTTGTGTCATGTCGACGCGATTCTGTCAAAATCTTATAGTACGTCATCAATCATAGACACCGAGGTTACGCAATGTAACCTTTTTTATTACAGTAGGTACCTACATTCTTGTTAAGTACAATGACCAACAAAAACTATTCATGATTTCTCCAGAATAGAAACTTCAATTACCTACAATGATTTTGCGTTTAGTCTGAAATTCATTATTGAGAAATTAAAATTAAAATTCCAAGACATTTGAAAAACATAGAACATACAAGACTTGGATGTATTATAGAATTGTATGCTGCATGTGATCATATTTGAACAGTATAAGCTAATTTCTAGTAGTTTGAAGAATTTAATACAAGTAGCTATCTATATAGGTACATTTATATAGGAGTACGTGGTCTGGAAATATATTAAAGTAAAGTACATGACCTACATAACTTTATGGTGTGAACGTCCTCCCGCGCCCACTTTTGTGACAATTAAATATTTCGACCGGCATAATAAATATTCTAAAAGCGCTTTAACCGATCTGCATGAAAATAGGAGCTTTTTAATCAGACTAACAACTAAACGTATGTTTGTTGGATTTATTACAGTTGAAGTAGGTAGGTATCTTAATACATTATGGGCCTAAATTAAAACTATTTAAAAACAACCTAATTCATGTTAATTATATTCTTTCGAAGTAGGTACACAACATGAGTAATAGCCATTATTCATCAAGTTAGGATACATGACGACCTTCTGCATAATGACTTTCTTTGTACGTATTATAATTCTCGCTGGGCAAAACCGGGATTAAAGCGATAAGTACGTGTATAGTAATGAAAATCCACATTATTACTGACATCAATTCATAAATGCAGAAGATTATCTGTTTAAGTAAGTATTGATTAAATGTCATTATCATTATAAATCGCGTCACAAAGTGACTATATATAAATGGATCGTTATTATGTGAAATCAGCAGGTAAATAAACCTAACAGGATGATAAATAAATGTAAATAAGTGTTATCATTGGCGATAAATCTGATAACCCCAGGCCACGCGCGCGCACTTCCTGCTCTACAACAACATCCATATCGATTTTTAAACCTCTTTCAACTGGAACAAAAAGCTCTGTCGAAAAGCCCTTGTCATTCTGCCTAAATATTTCATGCAAGCCTTCCAGGCACTGCGATAAATACGACATAATAATCATTTATTTATACTGTTGTAACACAGTTTTAATTAAGTAAGTAAGCAACCACACCACTTCCTATGATTCGCATTCAAATTGATACGCAGCTATGAGTAATCCAAATATTGTAAACACACCAGGGCCTTCATTATAAATATTCAAGTAGAAGTTATTGAGGACGTAAAACATTTTGGACATAGTTATTTAACAAACAACGAGCTGTTATTGAACCAATTGCCAAGGGGGACGATAAAACTTCGTAGTACAAATTAATTTGTTTGTGCTGGCTACGACCATGACTAATGATTACGGCAGCCAAAGAATGGGCCACTGTTTTCAATAATATCCGCATAATTTTGTAATTTCTGGTTATTTTGTATTAGACAATAATGGTAATCATTGTTTCTCTGATTTATTTACTGCCATTATTGTTACAACATTGAATCTTATACTTCAAGTGAGCTTTCATTAGAATCGTTAGTGTTAATGAGAAAACGTTGTTATATCAAAATTACCCTTCATTCAAAATGATTGATTTCAATGGTTAACGATCTTTAAATTTATTGCAATAACATTATTCAGGTTCTTCATTCATATTGGTAATAATTTCAAGTTTTATTGCATTAGCAGCTGAAGTTAATTCATCCTTCGGAAAATAGGGATTATTTACGTTTCTATTTTCGATGGGTCGATTTGATTTTCTTTCATCTAAATATAGAAAATAGCTGCGAGTGTGTGTTATCCGTTGATTAGATAGGCAGTGGATGCGTAGTACTATTTCACATAGGAAGATAACAAGTTAATCCGTTTAATGTGCTCGGATTATACTTTCATCATGGTGTTGGTCAGTTGGCCCCCTTCAATCGCCTCACCATATTGTGTAATAAATTGTAGTTATGAAATTATTAAACTATTAAAATACCTTCTTCATATTAGCCATATACGTGATAATAATCTCCAAGTCAAGAATAAAATTTTTGGAGCTAATTACAATTAAATAGCCTACCTAACTATGAGGTAGGTATAATACAGACTCAAAATCTAGAACACAAGGAACGTGAGATTTAAATTCTTTAATCCGTTTTTTATCATTCTATTAAATCAGGCAAGATAATGATTAATATGCAATTAACATTTTTTTTAAACGTGACGCACACGCGTCTGAACCTTCAAAAATGTGAACTTCAAGACTGTATAATGTATCTCTCATTCTCTCGCACTTTAAATCCTATAGATGTATGGGTTTGTCTCTTTTTAATGTCGCTTTTTCGTTTCATCGAGTTTTTAAATCAAAACGGGGCTAAAGAAGTTTTCACTTGAAAAAAACTCAATAATCCTATCACACATTTTGACCCAAATCAATGCAACACCTAACGTCATGGTCCATAATGTTAGTCCTGAATAAGGTAATGAAGGCCAAGCGGCACGTGGACAATACTATGTGAAATATATCAAAGCTCCCATCGGCATGATTGATTCTTATCTATAGGTAATAACAAAACTTGCATGTTGACCTGGAAACATATCATTCATAATAGTATGTATTAATGGATACTTCACATTTTCACCCACTTTTTCGGCACCGTTACCCAGTAACACAGTTAAGAAACGCAATAAAATTGTAATCGGTCGATAATGTTTAGCTTACTGTATTTACGCAGCTTCTTCCAGGTATAGGCTAGCTGTGCAACTAATATTATATTCAGGTCACTCATATTCCACTCAACCCAATTTTACTTGATATCCATCAATAAGATGTTCATAGCTCGACTATGAAATCGATATAAGTTATTATTAAGCATGTTTAAAATTGTTTTTTTTTTTTATATTCCAGACAAACAACAAGATATCGACTTACCATCTCTGCAAGTGGACGAGGTTGCCGAAGCACGTGCCAAGAAGAAGGACAAACCGCGTAATGCCGGACCAGCAACCACCATGTCACAAGTAAGTACAACACCATCTGAATATGCCATTTATTTATTATGGCCCTCAACAAGTTAACTATCCTTTTAAATTTTTCCTAATTGTTTTGTATTTTTGTACAGATAACTGGCGTTAAACGGACACTGACGCACACCAATAGCTTCACTGGAGAACGCGTGCCAAGATATGGAGTCGACACTCCTCACGAAGAAGACCTGGGTCGTCAGCTGGGCGAAATAGAACGATGGGGTGTGGACATCTTCCGCATCGGTGACTTGTCATGTGGAAGACCACTGACTGCCGTCGCGTACGCTGCGTTCACGTCCCGGGAGCTGCTGGGCACGCTGCAGATTTCGGCACGCACTTTCCTCGCCTTCGCCATTACGCTGGAGGAGCATTACATGCGCGACAACCCCTTCCACAACTCGCTGCACGCCGCGGACGTGGCGCAGTCCACGCACGTTCTGCTCAACACGCCAGCGCTCGACGCCGTATTCACGCCCATAGAGACTTGCGCCGCTCTGTTCGCAGCGTGCGTGCACGACGTCGACCACCCCGGCCTCACCAACCAGTTCCTCGTCAACTCAAGCTCAGAGCTCGCTCTGATGTACAACGACGAGTCAGTTTTAGAGAACCACCATCTCGCCGTAGCGTTCAAGCTTCTCCAGAATGAAGGGTGCGACATATTCATCAACCTTCAAAAGAAACAGAGGCAGACGCTACGAAAGATGGTCATAGACATGGTTCTCTCCACAGACATGTCGAAACACATGAGTCTATTAGCAGACCTGAAAACAATGGTGGAAACAAAGAAGGTAGCTGGAAGTGGGGTGCTATTACTAGACAATTATACAGACAGAATACAAGTGTTGGAGAATCTCGTACATTGTGCCGATCTGAGTAATCCCACTAAGCCGCTACCACTCTACAAACGATGGGTAGCATTGCTTATGGAAGAATTCTTCCAACAAGGAGACCGCGAGAGGGATCAGGGAATGGATATAAGTCCAATGTGTGATAGGCATAATGCGACGATAGAAAAATCTCAAGTTGGATTTATCGACTACATTGTCCACCCACTATGGGAGACATGGGCAGATCTAGTACATCCAGACGCTCAGGACATATTAGACACTCTAGAGGAGAACCGTGACTATTATCAAAGTATGATCCCTCCGTCACCGCCGCCAGCGCCCATTCAGCACTCACTGCCCGATGATGACCGCCCCGAACAAATACGCTTTCAAGTAAGTTGAACTATCTTATGTTAATTATCTATCTATCTGTTATTCAATCTTGCCACCAAAACTTCCAATATTTCAAAAAATAATTATATACAACTCCATTTCTAATTTTTAACCTAATAATAACGGAAAAGAAGGACAGGATACTAATGATGATGTGTTTTGTTAACAGGTGACGTTAGAGGAGGGTGAGGGCTCAGAGGACTGCGAAGGTGAGGGTGATGGCGGGATGTGACGGAAACTACTGGGAATCTGCAAGAAACTCACTGAGAAGATGCAAGTTTGGTGGAAGCTCTGGCAGTAGCACGGCGCCGGCCGGGCCGGGGCGAGTCTTGTTGATAATAGTAATACTTGTTGACGCTTACCCTCGAAATGGAACGATCCCGATGCATCGTCACATTTCGATCATGATTATTTTTATGTGATTATAATGCAATGTTGTTTAGAAAAATACCTAACGACTAAATAATTATGTCCCTCCAATGACTGTAACGTTCGATTGTCTAGTATTTTTACTATTGTTTCGTTTTGTCTAACCAAAGATATATGAAATGTTCTTTCGTTCACGGAGACGTTCGATAATCCCTGTAAGTAGTTAGTATTCGGTTCTTAATGAGTCGTGTAAGTAGTAATAGTTGTCGATGCCGCATAATATATATCGGCTCGACTAAGTAAGGACATTGAAAACGCTTATTAATTGGTATGAAAGGGTAATTTATATTGTCATATCATCCACGTTTCTCATATTTAATACGGGTTTGCGATAATGATGTTATTCACCAAAATATATTAAACATGATAAATATCCTAAATATAAAATCTATTTTAAGGTAAATTTTAAAAATTGCCTTTCGAAGTTGTTGTTGTGTCTTTTCTGAATATATAATATTCGGCCAGCCTCTTTCTGCAGTAGACCGTGACTGCGACAGCTCCCGGCCGAACCGATGTTACAGAACCTGCACAGGCAACACTTTGTATCGTAGTTATTGTATCGTGTATACCAGCCCTGGTAAGAACCAGGTGTCGATATTCGGTATTATAGAAAGGTCGAATGTATACTGAAGATCTCTCTTCGTATTTGGTCGGGGGTCAAAAAGACACTTTACCAAATTCATCCTATTAGAAAGCTTTACTTGATTTTTGTGAACCTAAATGCACCTCATTACTTATGGAGGATCGCTGGCGATCCGTTTACTTTTCTCTTTAGAGTAATGTATTATTATTTTTGTAATGTTACGTATTTTATTCTTGTTCTTTTTACCCAAATACAAAACAAACAAAAAATTAGTCATGAATCTTAAAGTTTTCGTGTACGCAACTAACGGCTTGAAGTGTTTGATTAAATTGTTAAGTACTAACAAATGAGTGGTTTGCGACTAAGTTTTATTTTGAGTGGATTCAAATATCTATATTTGCTGAATTAAGTCCAAACTAATCGGCGCGCGGGCCGGGTCTTGCAATAGTAGTAGGTAGTTCTGAAACACTTCGCACAACTGTTTCTACTTCATCCATTTCATGCCAAATATGCTCCTTTAACTGTATAATCATATCAAACAATATCAGAATCGCTGTGCAGATCTGATTTCAACTATGTATAACAATATTTGTGTACCTACATAGATTTTTCTTGTAAGGAAAAGAGCGTAACTGATACTTTTTAAATATTTATAACAACCACTGTGTAAAAGATGTAATATAAATAAGTAGATGTCTGAAAATTGTACATTGGATGGAAAATCTAGTTTTTATCCAGTTTCATGTTCGTCGGTTGCGACCTTTTCATGTTTGTGACAATGTTTTATGAATTAGCATGCACATAGCCACTTGAGCATTCAGCTATACATACTCGTATATAAACTTCGTGTAGGTACATTTACAATAATATAAGGAGGGTGTAATACTTAATGAACCTGTATTATTTTTGCATTTCATCATCCATCTTTTTTATTTATAATGGACGATTTTTAAGAGCTGGTCTCTATTCCTTCATGTACTCAAAAGATATTTTGTTTTAAACTGATTAAATGATTTTAGTTCCTCGCACTTCACTTGTTTTGTATTTCTATCATAATGAATGTCCTCTAGTATTATTATGAAAAGTATTTTCTAAGTCATCATTTCTGTCATTCATCAGCATCAAGAAGGAAGGTCCAATGTACATTATTTTCGTAGATAAAGTAAGATTTTATCGGCGATCAAATACTACGAGCATGTGTGCATCGCCTATCTTCGAAGTGTCTGATTTTAAAACTGCATAGTTTAGATATTTGGTACCTACGTCAACGTATATATACATACATACCTACTACATTAAAAATTGGATACGCTTAACTACTTGTGTGTTATAAAATAGAAACATTACGCTTAGAATCATTAATTTTCTAATTAAAACATACGTATTTGTAACTAATTGTGTTGAATATGATATTCGTACTGCAGTAGATCTGTGTAAATCGTACGTACCCAATCTTTGGTAATTCACATAACGTGTGCAGCTGCATGTACCTACCTTGTACCTTTACCGAATTGTCATAATCACTCCTTTTGTATTAACTGTACAAAAACAGGATCATTGAGCAGAATGTAGAGGTATCTAGATAATGTACTCGTTGTCTTGTCTTATTTCAATGGATTTATCGAATTGCCTACCTAATGCAATAAAATGGTATATAATGTAACCACCATGACACGTCGGATGTGCTATGGAACCCTTGCTATGTGCTGTGCTAACTAATATCGTGATTCTAGTACCAAAGAAATTCTGATAGGGATGAACAAAATGGCGAGAGTTGTAGCGCATCGGACATGTCATTATTCAATAGTCATGTAGGATACTTGTTTTCACCAAAGGTTTTCAGTGTTGTGTATATGTTTTGTCACTATGGAGAACTATCGCTAAGATTGGATAATACCTAGTTAAATATTAATACCGAGTTAAAGTGTGCAATGCGGGACATATGCATTACTTATTATTTATGTTTAAAATAAAAAAAATAGCTTGTAATAGTTTAAATGAATATTTGAGTTGAATTAAAGAATATTAATGTATTTAGAATAAAAAGATATGGGAGAAAACTCTATACTCGTTTTATTTTTACTATGAACCACAGTACCTACCCCACTTGTAACAAACACGCCAATAATCATCTTGCTCCAATAAAAATTGTACTTATGAAAAATTATTTAAGTAAAGGACGATGTTCAATTATGCTTAATTTATGATTTTCATATAATCATGTACCTACAGACAATTTATATTTTTAAGTATCCTTCATTAATTCAAACTAGATAATATTTAGGTAAGTAGGTATATATTTCGATAATAGTCTAGTGTTAATCAAGGCAGCAATTTGTGATTGAATAATTTAATTGCTTTTGCATATGATAGTTTTGGTTAAGGTATGCCAATATAGCCCACAGGTCATCGTCCTTTGACCGACTTAAGCTGTCCGATTTTTTTCCTCCAATACAATAAAATAGAGTCTGTCAGGATTAAGAAAATAAATAGTCAAGTTTACCAATTTTTATTGACAACTCGCACTTGACAAAAATAAATTAATTATGCCAAAATACAGTTTTCCCGTATCTTCTATGGATTCGAATTTCCCCATATATACCTACTGTCCCTCTTAAGTTTATAGTATACGTAAAAATCTTTTTAAAAACAATTAACTTAACTAAAAATTACTAAAGTACTAAACTTTCGTAAACATAAAGCTTTAATATTTTCTTAAAAGATTGAGGCTTACCTTTAAGTTTACGAAGGATGTTCACGCCTCACGCTTTAGTACTGTCAAGACAAAACAAACGAACCCAAACACAAGGAGGCTATCTTGTTTAGTTGAGGAGTTCCTACGGCGGGCTTTCAGCTCCATCATCAGATCCTGAACTACACCTTGGGTTAATGTACATAGTTGTCAAATCCAAATGACCGAAACACAACGGAGCTATCTTGTGTAGTTGAGGAGTTCCCATGGCGACCTTCTGGATCAATCACGAGGCCCTGGGCTAATCCTCGGGAAGACGAATCCAACGATCCCAAACAACAGAGCTATCTTGTTTAGTTTAGGGAGATAACACTTGTCAAGAAATACCTAATGAATACATCCTCGACGGGGCTATCTGTTTTACACGAGGAATGCCCGTGACCACCTTCCGGCTTCATCATCAGATCCTGGACACCACCTAGTGTAAAGCACTTCATAATACATCTCCAATGAGTCCAAACACGATGGTGCTATCTTGTTTGATTGAGGAGTTCCTATGGCCACTTTCCGGCTCCATCATCAGAACCTGTATACTACCTTGGGCTATAGTACTTGTCAATACAATAGTCTATCGAATGAGTTGAAACACAATGACGCTATCTTATTTAGATCAGGAGTTCCTATAGCCACCTTCTAGCTCCATCATCAGACCAACTCCACGGTATCATAATTTCGCGTTGTCACCAATGCTATATAAGTATGCCTTGTTTCAGCTCAATCGGATGCCAGGAAGTGCTTGAAAAACGGATGACAAAGCAAGTAGCCAGAAACAAAACGAACAAAGCAAGCTTATAAAAATACTTTTTAAACGTATGTAGTTAAAATTGTCATTTTAAAATTAACTGCCACGTTCGGCGTGAGATATTGGATTCCTAGGTCGAGGAAGTTTTACTGAGTTTTCCATTAGGCATTGCATTTCACAGTAGCAGACCTGAGTGAGTAATGGCAATATTGGCAATAGGCTTGTCTCTTTTCATATGTAACTGGAAAACATACACCTTATGTTGCTGCAAACGTCAGTTCATGCAAAACTTTATGAGCTCTCGGAAGTTGCAGCGAGTGGCTGCGCAGTATGCATAATATAGGTGTCCGAGGGAACTCTCTCACTCTCACACAACTGTACCATGCGCGGTTTCGTTCTTGGGCCTACGCTCAGAGGGCTCATAAACTTTTGCGCGAACTGTATTGCGAATGCGGAGCGCACACACACGTTTGTGTTTGTTACATGTAGGTAAGTTAGGTATGTTATATCTAGTAATGTAGGTATATGAATGTGCGACAAATCACAAACCCGTATTTTTGCGTCGCTATGCAAATGTGTCTCTGTCAGAATTTTTAGATAAACGTATTCCTGTCGACACCACACTGACTTTAGTAAGGCGTTCGATAAGGTAGATCATTCTCTTCTTATAGCTAAACTCCAGCACCTGGGTATAGGAGGATCAGTGCTGAAGTGGTTTCAGTCTTACCTCAATGACCGGTCTTCAAAAGTTGTTATAAGTGGCCATCATTCAACTTTTTTTAAAGGTACGTCCGGTGTTCCGCAGGGTTCACATTTAGGCACAATTCTCTCCAACATTTTCATACACGACATCACGGACTGCTTCAGGCATTCAAAACTCTACCTTTTTGCCGATGACATGAAAATAATGAAACCAATGGTAACTGAATTTGACTCTGCCTTATTGCAGGAAGACCTGGATAGACTGACGAACTGGTGCCAAACGAACACAATGCTTCTTAACGTCTCAAAGTGTTACTACATGCGATTTAGCCGTAGCAAAATTGACAAATCTAGCAATTACACTATTGGCCAACAAAACTACAACAAGAAGAGGAAACACGTGACTTTGGAGTCACACTAGACAAACAACTTTTTGGAGATGTTCCAGAAATGTATGGAGCCTGGGATGAAGCACCGTGTACACTATATGTAAATATTGCTATACAATATAGTAACTGTTTTATAATATTAATGTTCTACTATTTTACTTCGTTTCAATGTACTAAATTAACGTTGTCAAGGAGAGCCACACAACATAAATATGGTGGATCAGTAATATGCGAAATGTCATTTTGACAATGACATTTGATTGACGTGTCTATGTCTACGATAAACAAACAACATACGAATTCCGAAAACACTTGGGTTTCGTAATAATAATAAAGTAAGACTACAGGATATTCTACTCGATTACGGCAACAATAATAAAATAAGTGCAACCCTAGTGCAAGTTGTTATTGTAGAATACCCCACACGATATACAACGGAACACACGACGGAACGGTACACGATGAAACCCAAATCACATGTGAATCAGAAACCATATAACAAAGCTGGGGTCAACAGAAAAGCTTTCAATCAATGTCCTTAGTAGTAAACTGGGTCGCAAAACAAAAACAATCACAAAAATCCGAAACACGTCCAATTAAAACTCAAAGTAAAGAAAGACGTCACTTCACGAAACTTAAAACTGTCAAAGTCGTCAAACGTCATGTCAAACACAACTCTCATGGCCAACCTAAAACTTAGGGTTATCATATTAAAAAACTTCCGAAATGATCATTTTTGTACGCCTGTACTCTTCTTCAAATTAATTTGTTAGTATTTTATGAAAATCCCTTATTTTTATTCCTATTTATCTATGTAGTGTACATAGTGGTAGCCCAAAATCAAACATCTCCTAAATATAAAATCCTTTTAGTAACAGCAAAGATTTTAAAAAGGCGTCCACCAGAATAAAAATATTTAACACACTGGTTCGCCCAATACTTACATATAGCAGCCAGCGGGGTAATTACGTAACACACTATCAGTAGGAATGGGTTTCATTTTGACAGTTCAACAACATTCATTGCGTTATTTAAGTTGTTGAGCCGACAAATTCGAACATAACAAGCAATGGATTAGCAATAGGCTTCAAAATGATTCAGATTGTGATAGATAGTGTGTTACGTAATTAGGGTGCAGGTTTGGAATCCTCACTACGACATATACATAAAACACCTGGAAAGTGTCCGAAGACGTTTCCTATATCATCTATGTTACAAAGATCGTCTGGCAAAAAAAGTTATCAGCTATAAAGACAGATTAAGGCACTACAAAATGGTCTCACTTGCAGACAGACGAAAAACAGTTGACCTGATACTACACATAACATAACATCACGCCTGTATTCCCCGAAGAGTTAGGCAGAGGAGTACCTATAGCACACCCACATTTCACCAGTTATCTTTAAGTCCCATTTAATAGGGGGCGAGCCTATTTCCATCAACCGGGCACAAAGCCAGACTCCGGGCTGCTACCGAGAAATTCCAGATGAAAAAACCCGATAACACTTTGGCCGACCCGGGAATCGAACCCAGGACCTCATGCTCAGCAGGAGCGCTTGCGACCACTAGACCAACGAGGCAGTTAGCAGAGGCAACGAGGATACTACTGCACCAAGTATTCAATGGAGTCATAGACTGCAGCGAACACACTGCATATGAACGCAACATCTCGTCTACCGTGGAAAAGCAGCTGATGGCAATTGGACCACCTAGAAAGTATACCGTTTCAGACAAAAAAAAATTTTTTCAAATCATTCAAGCCGTCTCGTCTTCGAGTAATCGAAAAAGATCGAATCGTTAAAAGATTCCGACGAACTAAGGTTCGTTGGTTTTTTTTTAATGTATGTAACCGACTTCAAAAAATCAAGGGTCTTAAACTTCCACCTTTTTTGAAATCGGTTAAAAAAAAACAAAAAAAAGTGCAAGTAGAACTCGCGCCCAGACAGTAGAACTATGGGAGGTACTGCTCCATTTTTGCAACCAATTTTATGCCGAATAAATTTCATTTCTAGTAGTTATGAGTCAGTCGCTGGTCGCTGCACCTAAAGCTAGGTTTCCTATCCAGTGGCAGCTCTGGAGCGGTGCGAGCAGTGCGACCGCACCGGGTGCCATCACTGGGGGACGCTGAAATCAACCGAAACGTGAGATAACGACGTGACGATCGGTCGTGTTATGGTCGTTAGTGTATGCCAGTATGGTTATAGCGACTAAGACCGTGTATTACAAATGTCGAATCGTAAACAATAAAGGTTTGTATTTGGAAGGGCGCCACTTTTAGATCTCGCACAATCTAAATAGGACCGTCACTGTTCCTATCTTAGAAGAACGGTGGCCAAAAATAACGACCGCAGTGACGGCTGTCATGAAAATTATGGCAGCGGCAAAGATTGAAATCGTTAGACTCGCCTTACCGTTTCAAAAGATAGTCGCGTTTCTGTTTCGTTTTGACACCTCTGACATACAATGACGCAGTGACTTGACCTGATTGTCATGGAAACGCTATTTAATAATGTGTGAGCTCACTCTTCTCAGTAAGGACAATTTTTCTTGTGACTGATTTTTGTTGTGTGTTTTTGTTGTGTGTTGTGTTGTGTTGTGATACGATGAAGGCAAATCTAGCGATTTAAATCTTTGGGC
Source organism: Griposia aprilina (assembly GCA_916610205.1). Classification (NCBI taxonomy): domain Eukaryota; kingdom Metazoa; phylum Arthropoda; class Insecta; order Lepidoptera; family Noctuidae; genus Griposia; species Griposia aprilina. The sequence goes on from OU744288.1 coordinate 15,053,016, forward strand.
AGCGGGGTTTGACTTTACGGTGTCAAAAACGCTCTCTAGGACAACTTGCCGCATAATGGACGGCGCGCCGTCAATGATAATGACGAAATTGACTTGAAATTGAATTGAGGACTTCAGGAAGTGCCTTAGAGGTTTTGACGAGCGCATCAAAATTCAAAACCTCTGAGGCACTTCCCGAAGTCCTAGAAAGCTGAAATTTGGTATGCAGGCTAGAATTTGCAAACAAACAACAAAAAGAAAATGTAGATAAATTTCATCCTCCAACCACTTTAAAGGGAGATGCAAGTGTGTATTTCTTACGCATAATACATAAGTATACCTACTTCCATTTGTTATGAAAGCTATGAGCATGTACATAAATAACAAAGAAGAAACCTTTTTTCGTTGGCTATGAAGAAAGTAATTGCTGGCATGCAAGAAATACCTTGTTTACCCGACTATGCTAGAAGTAAGGGTTATGATTTAAACATGTTTAAGTAGTATGAGTACAATACCACCGCAAAAAGAAAAGGAAACAGAGCACCTTACAAAAAGAAATGTCAATTGAAAGTCACTGGTATTTAATGGGTGTCATGCAATTGCAATGTAGTTCAATTGAACGGCAAAGTTTTGAAACATTTTGACCATGATGTAAGGTTTGTAGAGTTGGGCCTTAGAGAGTTAGGGGCTTGGCTCTACATTAGATCTGATAACAATTTAACAATGAAAGCGTTACATAACTTTTTGGTAAGTTTTGGTTACACGAAATGTTTTTGGTGGATAACATATTCATCGTACGGAACCCTCTACATGCGAGTTTAACTCGTACCTGTCCGGTTTTTTTTATAAATTACGATTACTTATTTTATATAAAAAAACGGAATAAAATACCTACTTACAAATGAACAATTTTCGATTTTTTTTCGTAACTTGTAGGTACTGCGAGACCTTGCTTCTTCATGATGCTAGGTCAACGGAAAGTACCGCAACAGGTTTTGAAAAGTGAGATACCGTATCTCTTGATTGCGTTGAACTAGAAGCTTGAATTTTTATCCCATCCGAGTCACCGCATAATTCGTATAATTGATAATTATTAATTTCAACTTCCCGTTCTTGAGAAAAAGTATCTTGACAGACGGACAGATGTACAACAAAGTGATTAAGTAGATACCTAAGGGTTCAGTTTTTCCTTTTGAGGTACGGAACCCGTACGTCAAAAAACGTAAGAATATTAAAACATTACACTACACCATGTGTGAACACCGAATTTATTTATTTATTTGGGAAACCCCAAGAAAGGATACGCACATACAATATAGATCACAATAATAAAATAGGTTATTTTACGTCTTCAGTTACTGGAGACCACCGCATGCACATAATAAAAGTAGGCGTAACCACGATTAAAAAAAAAAAAACCTCAAGAATGAGCACTCATATTTTTTTATAAGTATTTTTATGGCCTGGTTGCTAAGACCTTTTAGCCGTCTTTAGTTTATTTAATTCCTTCACTAAATTAATAAGCACTCATAATACAATGGTATAAACAGGATAAAAATAAAAATGGAGAAAACAAATAATTAAATTTGAGGGAAAAATATAAAAAATTACATGTCAAGAGTGAGCATTCATATTAAAATTGTTTAGTATAATAATAATTATTTCACATTTGCTGATTATTAGAGGCAGGTAACATAGTTACATACTTGGTTATTTTGCGGTGGTTAAATTATTTTTGTATTTTGAAATGGGGAGGGTTATGTCCAGGTTACGTCCAGGTTACAACGCCTGGACAATTCATTGTATTGCCTACAGAGTCTCGGGAGAGCGGAGAAATGTCCCAGATTAGTTTTAGATCCTGAGACGTAAAATAAATTGTAGCGTTCTGATGATGGGATCCTAAAGAAATCGAGGGAACTCTTCAAATATTAGGCACACCTATAGTGATTTGGGTATTTTTTATTGTAACTCGTAAATTTGCTCATGGAAAGCATCATTTCGTGAAGTGGAACTGATGATGAAGACCGCAGATGATGAAGCCACCGGAATTACCCAATAATAAGAATTTCACGGGTTGTGATTAGTAGATACTTTAATATGGTTGCTAAGCAATTTATGATCGTCACAATGCATAGTGAAGTGAAGCTGATGGTGAAGTACCAGCAGAACTCCTCAACAATTAACGTCCCTGCATCCAGAAAAACAATATTTTGTAAAAGGTGATGAGCAGTTGAACTTAGATAAATTACAAACCAACCCACAAAAAAAAAGCGAGCAATAAAACTATTAAAATTTTATTACTTATTAAGTAGTGGTATATGAATTTGTGTGGGGTAGGTGCCACAACTAAATTGTGAAAAATAAAAACTTTTTTACAAAAAGAAAACCACTGACTTCCAAAATTAAAGTTATTTTTCACTTTGTAGTGTTTTTCTGGAAGTCAGTTGTTTTTTTTTTGCCGTTAAATAAACGCTCAATAACTAATGCTAAATCCACACACATGAACACGATTTAGGATTGCATTGACTATAAATGGTTACCTGACTGCACGCTTCAAAACTTTTATATAGGGGCAGCGCTTATAAGGTAATAAGGCAAATAATAAATCAAATGAAAGTGTAAAAAAATTAAATAGTATCAATCTGGTGCATCAAAACATGGGTTTTTGAAGAAAGATTTAGAAGTAGAATAATTATTCCTGAATTATAGCAATATAGATATTCTTTGTGTGACAGAACATTGGCTTAAAAGCCACCAGTTCATGTTCAATTTTAGTAATTACCAGGTTGGTACGAGTAGTTCGTTCAGCAGAGTAAATGCTATACATGATGACTCATTAATTATAGTAAATAACCAGCTTAAAATTAAACACCGCAAGGATATTGTGAGCCTCTCTGTTGAGCGGACAATTGAAATAGCCTGTATAGCCTGAGAATGCCTGCAGTTCATTATATTAAGTGTGTACAGAACACCTTCAGGACTGTATGATTGTTTTGAAAAGGTTAAGAAGGATGAAGTGTTGCACAAAATTTGTAATTCAAACAAGTCTATCATAACTTGTGGTGATTTTAATGTTAATTTGTTAGAAAATTCTGGGTTAAACACTAAAATTATAAGTTTGTTTCAGTCATACAATCTTGCTAACCAACTTTTGGAGCCCACTAGAATAACTCTCACTAGTGCCACATGCCTAGATAACATTTATACAGATGTTATCTTCGATCAATAATAGCACCAGATTCCCGATAAACGCTTCAAAAACGGCCCGAAAAATAAGAGCACAATGACGTTTGTGCTGTTATTTCAAATTAGTATTGTCCAAACATAGCCAACATTAAGACGTCAAAATGCCACAGTGCGCGTTCAAAAGTTATATAAATAACCACCGTAACACCAAGATTTTGGAAGGAATATCTTTTTATCGGTAAGTTTATAGAATTATGTATGTGTTTTTAATAAGATAATTAAATAGTAAATATAAATCATTTACCAAATATTATGATTGTTTGATCAAAGTTTGCGACAACGCACCAACTATTGTAACAAACATCGACTGTTCTGGAACAGGGAATGCATGGAGTAGTATTATTATTTCATAAATATGTTATTTTTCATCTCTCTAAATTAGATTTCCTCCGGATTGGTTCGAAATCAGAACAATCCGGAGTAAATCTAAATTAGAGAGAAGTATTGATGATTCTTATGATTATAATTACGATTATAATTGTGTTCATATTTTGATCAAGATACAACCTTACACTAACCTGCAAGTTGCAAAAACGCAAGAAAATTTGATGTTCGCGGGCTGCCTTAGCACATCCCCCTTAAAGAGACCGATTACGATTGTCCAGATACATTATTTAAAGCATCCAACTCGCACACACCTTCAGTCATGGTTGTTTACCTACCACTCTTATTTGCAGTTTAATTTTAACGAAAAAATAATTTGATTCAATACAAATATTTATTATAACTTCTAAATCGCGTACATGAGTAAACGCACCCATTTTTTATACGGGTTGATTACAATGAGCCAACCTGCAGGGTTAGTCCCGCTATGGTATGGTCCCGGTATGGCACCCTCTTAAAATACCTATCAAAAAGTCCCGCTATGGTACCCATCTTTTAGATCTACGTTAGACAATAGAAGGTACAACTGAAAAGAAAAGTGTATCTATAAATAAATACTTTTAGGAGTGTATCAATAAAACGTCTGTTTGCGATATTAAATCAGTCTTTTATTAATTCAAAATATTTATAAAAAAATATCAAACAGTAAAACGAAATATTAATTGCAATGTAATTTTTAAAATAATCAACAATATTAATTACAAATAATCAACATGGAGAAAAAGGCGCAAATTGTAAACATAAACTACAAAAAATAATAGCTTGTTCCCAACGAGTCACACCTCAACGGGTAACAGTGTGACTCGTTGGGAATGTTTTGGATAATAATTCCCAACGAGTCACAGTTACTGTTACACTGTTACTCGTTGGGATGATCCCACCTTGATTTAGGGTATCAATACATCTATCGCCACGAAATATTTTCGTTCTCAGATAAACAAAAATTGTTCCCAGGTATTTGGTACAACTTGGGGCACCCCGACTCGGACAGGTTAGGTTAGAAGGGGACGGCGGGGTCTGAAAGACCCCGCCGTCCCCTTCGTGGTTATTTTTTTTTAAACCGCCCAGAAGTAGGAGTCCCGCCAAGCGGGACTCCGTCGGCTATTGTGGAACTGATTTTGCATTGTTTGGTGACTACATTTTGGTGACAGATCTACTATTTTGAGGACAAACCCTATTATTTAAGAAACACAAAACTAATTAAATTGGTGATAGCTTACTAGTTAAGAAAAGATATTTTTTATTAATACTATTTTTTTCTTAACGCATTGTATAACTTTTCTTTACAACAGTACCAAAAACTGAAGGGTACCATAGCGGGACTTTTTGATAGGTATTTTAAGAGGGTGCCATACCGGGACCATACCATAGCGGGACTAACCGAACCTGCAGACCATTAATAGAAACGTTTTACCTACCAATAAAACGCTTATTAATTTACTTACCTTATTCGAAGCTTATATAATGAGATAGGCTGTACGGTTCCCGCCTTTGCTATTCCTCTCTTTTTCTTATATTTCTATCTCTTTCTAATACGTCACTTCCACTTGGCAGTAGAGGGTGGCTTGTGAAGCGAGCCTTGCCATTTTGATTTCATTGAGTCTAATTACCAGGCAGGGTTTGACTATAAGCTTCGAATAAGGTAAGTAAATTAATAAGCGTTTTATTGGTAGGTAAAACGTTTCTATTAATTTGACTTGACCGTTATTCGAAGCTTATATAATGAGACGTGTTTGTTATCGCCTGGTGCAAGTGACGGAGACGCCAATGTGAGAGTACTTAAAGGTAGTGTATGTTTTAAACTGGTGTGTATTTTAAAGTGCAGATAGGTACCTACTAGGCTAAGGTACTTATTCAATAAATAAAAGAAGCCGAAATTCATATCACCGATATATTGAATCAAACAAATACATATCTTGCGTTTACAATTATTTTATAATAGAATTTTTAATCAACTGGATTAAATAAAGAGGGTACCGAGAGTCGGTTAACAGTGGAAGGCATAACCTCACGTTTATAAAATTTGCAAAAGGTATTTTGCGAACGCCAGTTACCCCTAGCAAGAATCTCATCAAGAGGGTAATTATCGAGCCAATTTTTTGAGGCCACAGCTGACCTGATACTCCCAGGAGATGCCTTTATACCAGCTTCTACTAATGAGGACTTAATCCAACCCGCAATTAGGGTTTTTGATGCAGGTTTAGGTTCCCCTCTGATATTAATAAACAAATTACTAGATCTTGCAGCACTTCTACGATTCTCAAGAAGCGAAATTGTTTGCTTAGTCCAGTAGACTGGGTCTAAGTTTTTGTTATTTTGATTAGAAACTAACTTCCAGCCGGATTGTCTGTAATTCACAGAATCAGTTTTTGATCCGAACACTGGCCAAAAAATTACAAAATGATTTTGATTAGAATAATTATTAGAATCGACTCTAAGCAAAGTTAAATCATGGATTCGTCTTCCGGAGCATAGGAGAAGTAGAGTAGCAGTATGTCTCTGCACTTGAAAAATATTATTTTCATCAACGCGTTTTCCCTCTAGAAAAACAGCGAGTTCGTCAATATTCCAAACTGGAGGCTTGGCATGGGTGATCGGTTCATGTAATGCTATTGATTTTAGAACATGTTTTACTTGAACATTTGAACCTAACTGGCCGGATGTTTCTGGGTTACTAAGGGTGGAAACCACAGACTTGTGTAACAAAATAGAATTGTACGATAATTTATCAACTAAATGGAGATCAGACAAAAATCTAGCCAAATCGCTTGCTATTGGAGTCGAAGGATTAACCTGGTGAGATTCGCACCAAGCTAGCCATCTCTTCCAAGCAACGCTATAAACTTTACGTGTTGATGGACGCCATGACTTCCCCAGAAGTTCTAATTGACTACTATTCCAGGATGTTAGCATCTCAGACCACCCCCACATTTCCACACTTCCAGAGTCATGTCGTGGACGTTCGATGGAGGTAGTCCTGTTGTCGTGTCGATCAGGACTTTGTCTAGGTGATAAAGAGTGAATGGAGCTGCTAGGGCACGCACTTTGATGTCGGGTCGCCAAAAAACCCGTTCCCATCGTGGAACTACTATTAGGTATGTTCCCTGTGCTTGATTGAGATAACTTAGGACCTTGGGGATTAGAAAAGGTGGAGGAAACACCCACGCTAGGCTGTAATTCCACATCTGAGAGAACGCGTCGTAGAACAGGGCTTGGTCGTCGTTCTGATCCAAGGACACGTAATTCGTCACTACATGCGCTCGGTTGGACGCAAACAGGTCGATCAGTGGAACTCCCCATTTGGAGAATATTTTGTTCGTGCATTCTGGAGTTAGATGCCACTCTGGAGTCGCCCGAAATCTCGACAAGTGATCGGCATGACCGTTGTATATACCGGGTATATGAAAGACGTGCATTTGAATGTGGGAGTTCTCTGTAATTTGGAAAACTTTGTAGGTTAAGTCCAGGAGAGGAGCAGACTTGGTGCCGCCCTCGTGACGGAGATATGCGACTACCGACTTGTTGTCGCTCTGAATCAAAACAGTTTTGTGTCTCAGGAGCTGACAGTGATCTTGCAAGACTCTTAGGATTGCTAACATTTATTTTTGGTTGCAATGGAGATCCTTCTCGGCCTCTGACCAAAGACCCGAGAGTGAGAGATTGTCTAGGCGAGCTCCCCACGCGATGTCCGATGCATCCGTTGTGAGGAAATGAGAAGGCGGCAGCGTGTGTATGGCCGACGGATATTGACAATTCTGGCGCCACCACGTTAGATTGTCTATAGCAGCACGAGGTAAGGTGTGTAATGTCCTGTGATCTGACTTCAAGATTTGGTTCAGTAGGTTCAAAAGCGCTCGAAAGTTGAGTCTTCCTTTCGGAACTGCAAAGCTGGCAAAATTTAATAGACCCACGAGGCTCTGAAGTTCTCTGAGTTTTGTGCGTTGCTTTTTCAGCATCTGACCTATTTTGTCCAAAAGTACAGGAATCTTCTCGTCGGGAAGTCGTTTGCGATTCGACCATGGATCCCAATGAATTCCTAGAAACACTAGTCTTTTCGACGGTGTGATAATCGATTTTTCGTGATTGATTAGCCAGCCCAACGTTTCCAAAGTTTTGAGCACCATGCTCACATGATTTCGAAGCTTGTTTTTGTCTTGATGTGCGACCAGGAAATCGTCGAGAAAAACTATTATTCTTACACCTCGTTGCCTGAGAGTCTGTGCTATCCAATTTGTGAGCGTAGCAAAAGTTTTGGGCGCTGTGCTTAGGCCAAAAGGCAGGCAAGTCATTTCTAGCAATTCGTTGCGATAAATTAGGCGCAGAAACCTTCTGTGGCTGCGAGCCACAGACAAATGAAAATACGCTTGCGAGAGGTCGATTTTGCATAACCAATCCCGCGGTTGTAGAAAGTCGGGGATGCGACTCACATTTATTAGCTTGAATCGATCTATTATGATGTAAGAATTCAGTGCTTTCAAGTTGAATATTGGTCGAGTCGAGCCGTCGCCTTTGGGAACAAGAAACATCGATGAAAGGAAACTTGGCGAAACTACAGACCGTTCCAGAACTCCCTGTTCTATCATTTTGTTTATTACAGATGTCATTGCGGCAGATTCTGGGACATTTAGATTTGTTTCGACAACACTTGGATGAACAAGTGGTGGCTTCTGATAAAAAGGTATGCGATACCCAGTTATCATTTTTAGAATGATATCCGGAGCATTCATTTGTTCCCATTGGTCTCGAAACTGTAGGAGGCGGCCTGCTCTGAACGAGTCAATACTTACGTCGTTTGCTGTCATTACTCCGCTGGGGAGGCGAGGACGCGCGTCTTCTTCCGTACTTTTGATTGTTTTGTCTAGCATTCGACCGGCCTCGAAAACAATTACGATTATTCGGTGCGACCGAATTATCCTGAGCAGCACGGCCATGAGCAATACTGTCACCTTGCGGAGGTGGGGGACCGCTGCTGCATCCACCTTGCGGAGGTGGGTTACTGCTAGCGCAATGTGCGTGCGCATTATTGTGTTGACAAACCGCAGCTGCACGAGCAACACCCTGCGAGGGCTTATTATAAAGCTTAGACCCCTGCGAGAGGCCGCGAGACTTTTTTGCATCCGCCTGCGAGGCAGAAGACGTATTAGCCCTTTGCAAAGGCCAAAAACATTTTCTTACGCCGCCAGCTTTCTCGATAGCAGCAGTAAACTTCTCTGCGTTGAACAGGTTTGTACATGTCGGTGGTATTTTCTTTAAACTGGCCTTCATCAGAGGGTCCTTTGCCTGTTTAGTGACACAGTCTCTCCGCATTTGGAGAATCTCAGCACGATGTCCACAGACAATCTGTAATAAATCTGAGGAACACGTATTAAAGTCCCCTGTGGAAAAAAGGTCATTAACCTTTTGAAGCAGGGTGTCATAATCTAGCGAGTTACTATTCCTTGCCCACTTCAACAGCTCTTGAAGGCTTCCTTGCAGTGCCTCTCTTTGTTTGAACACGCACATGGTCAGGGCTGCAAAGGTCTTATCAGCATATATAAGGTGACGAGGAGAATCATACGCTTTAACTTCTTCATTAATTTCAATATCTGTATAACCCGGTGAATAATTGTAAAATTTTTGAGTGTCTGTATACCTAATTCCGTCCCATTCACTTTTATTTAAATGTTGTAAATCACATAGCAATTTCAAATATGTTTCAGAAGTCTTGGGCATCGAAGGTTCCTTCAGCTTAGTTTCAAAAGTTAACGTAAAATCTTTATCGCCATGTGCACTACTATTCGCAAAACTTTCATCGCCACGTGCACTATTATTCGCAAAACTTTCATCGCCACGTGCATTAATATTATCAGGGTCAACATCAAGCATTTGTTCGTAATGATTTTCATTAACACCTGACATAAGTGAGATGCCATCATTATCATAATTATTATTAGTACTCACGCGATAATCGCTGTCCTTGCGAACAATTTGCTGCCGAAGAACACGAACTTCTTTAGTTAATTTTCGAATCTTACGATTAGAGTGATGCTTGCGATTACCCCCTTTTCTCTTCTTATGGCGATTCCTCTTTGGTTTACCTCCGCTAGACGACGAGGAACTGCTACTGGAATTCGAGCTACTAGAACTCGAGCTGCTGGAACTACTTGACCGAGCTCGTCGCTTGTACGGTGAAGGAGGGCCTGGAACTACATCAATAACAGCTTTCTCGGCATTATTACACGGTTCTGCCATATTAAACACCGAAAATATTACCTTTAGCAACTCTTATCTAGGTTAAACGCACGTTAACCGCTCTAAGTGTAGAACAAATGTTTTTTTTTTTTTTTTTATTAATTAAGGTTGGTAGGTCTTGCAGCCAAGTGTCGGTCGGCACGACAGTTGGACCGACCACGGCGGGAAACAAGACGCCAATGAAATCAAAATGGCAAGGCTCGCTTCACAAGCCACCCTCTACTGCCAAGTGGAAGTGACGTATTAGAAAGAGATAGAAATATAAGAAAAAGAGAGGAATAGCAAAGGCGGGAACCGTACAGCCTATCTCATTATATAAGCTTCGAATAACGGTCAAGTCAAATTAATAGCTATGTCTTATAAAAAATAACAATTGTACTAATTTAGTCCTACTACTTTTTTAAATCGGTCAAAAATATTTGCTACCATACAAAACGAACCTTCGCCTAAAAAAATATATTTCTGCAACTCTACGACTTTCAATACTTACTGTGTTCTGAGCATTGAAATGTCATACCAAGAACTACGTCTAGTTCCAAAATAGAGTAAGCATGAAATTGTCAACAAAATGTTTTTAGCTTTACTGCTTAGGTTTTAAGTTTCATTTTAGAATACTTACATATTTTTGTACTTACTATAAAAATGACTTTTTATATATTGCTTTTACATTTGTCCGATGACAGGACTTACATATAAATATTTTGCAATCGTAATTAAACTTTATACTTGAGCATTAAGGTTTATAATGAACTGATGTTGTTAATATTATAAAACCTTTTTCTATATTTCGTAGTATGACATGTAAATGTTTATGTTTGTGTAAAGCCGTGTCTCCTGCGCGTGTTTTTTCGAAACATTACACAAAAACATGGAGACAAAAAGGCGTGGCCATACACATTTGTGTATGCAAACACGATGTTTTTGTTTTCCGAGCTGCATGGAAAACATTCCCCGCGCGGGTGAAGAGGGGAAGGGTTTGTTTCATTTTCAACCGCCGCGGGCACGGCGCACTTCTGTCACTGTCAGGCAACACGGTTTTTGAGGTTATAATATTGTCTTGTGAATTTATTTATTTTGTTGTGACATGTGAACAACTTGAACAAGTTGTGGTAAATTGACGATGGATTGGAATAGAGATACTGTTCTTCACTTTTTAAGCTTAATCAGAGAGAGACCTAGGAATGAATAATAATAAATAATAACCAGAATGCCCAGGCTTCTATTATTCAAGCCCCTATTTAACCCTTTGACCGCCAAGGACGCAATAAAGCGTCATTGAATAACTTGCCTCATACGCCAATGACGCCTTAAAACGTCAATATCTCTCGCATTTTCGACTAACAAAAAAACACGTTTAATGTTGAGTTTTAGCATTGCTTATGGATACAATGGTTAATCTCACTCCCGATCTGTATATTTATGCAAAAAGTAATAAGAGAAACTGTCTAATTATGTACGAAACACACCAAAATATTTTCTTCAATAAACGATCATTTAGAGCTCCTTCCTGAACGCCAGTGACGTATAAAAGCGTCACGTAGTGTTGTGACTACCCACAAAATAATTAAAATTCTACCCAGTAAGTAGGTAGGTTAAAAAAATGTTATGGACCTATGTACGATCATAATTGTTTTTTCGTTAGTCGGTACCTAACGAATGATTGTATTTTTGGTGTGTGTAGGTTATTGTCGCCACTAATTGCATATTTTTTCACTAATTAAGCAATATGGATACAAACAAAGGTGAGTAAATAATTATTTCCTTTTTCTTCAAATTCATTATAATATGATAAAATAAACAAGGTTTTTTCCATTAAAACTTAACGTAGGTTTACCACTATACTGATCAGATGTATTAATGATCATCTAAATAAAAGTAATGACGACGTTTTGACGAAGAATATTATGTGTATATACTACCACTAAGTAGTTAAAATATAGCGATATTATTTTGTACGAAGCTGACGTTATCGATCTCTAGGCAACGTGGCGGATGGATGACAATTAATTGCCTTATTTATTTTCCAACTTTTAGTACACAGGGCAACCAAAACTAACTAGGGCATGAAGGGAAACTATATTCAATTTTGAATATAGCAAGTTTTACTGTTTGGAACTCTTTTTAAAGAAAAACAGTATTCAACTATGTCTATAACAAAAGCTTTGAAAACTCTTGTCTAACACTATGTGGTTCTTTTTTTTTCAGATTTAAAGCGTGGAAGAGAGCAGTCACCTAGCATCTTATCAGGAAATATTCGACAAAAAAAATGTCATGAAAAGATTGAGATAGCAAAACCTCCATGTTCGGAATGTGTTAATCATCAAGACAATGATAAGAGAAACTTGTTTTTTTCTCAACTATTAAATGAAGAGTTGATGTACATAAAACCATGTATACGTACGCGATGTTATATAAAAATGTTAAATTTTTTACAAACGGCCAAAAACTCTCATTTTGATGAAATAGATTTAACGGCGGATACTCAATAAAAATTATACTGTGGATTTATTGTTATTATTACTATAAAAAAGCATGCATGTAAATCCCGATCCCGGCTGATATGAATACTGAATTAACAATCATAAAAATAATATCGATAACGTCCTGCACGGCACTATTCCTCGCAGAATTGTATCTACTGCAATCGCCATTGACGATTTAAAGCGTCCGCTTATGACATCATAGGCGTTTGTGCAGTTATTTGTAGTGTTGGGATGTGTGGGTAGTATAAAACATATTTTTATAGATATACCCTCGAAGAGGAAAATAATATGTCTTCAATAAGTGACTCGTTGATAGTGTCATTAAGTACGTTTTGTGTTAAACTCTACTGCAATATTGTACATTTACTGAAAAATATGGATACTGATGAGCTTCTTCGTATTTTGGAAGGTGTCGATGATGTTGGGATTATCTATGAATCTGCCTCAGATAGAGAAATTGACGAAGAATTAGAGGTGAGTATTTTCCAAGCTCGTTATCTATGGCCTAACCTTACCTAATTATATTCGATATTCTTAGCTTAATTTTTTTTTTTTAAGGCGGCGTTACAAACTCCGGAAAATGTTTTTGATGAAACTCAGAATCTTCCAAGTTCAGGCACAAGTTCGACAAATTCTTTACAATGGTCAAGTCAACCATTAACAATTGAGAAACCTACTTTTGATATTTTTTGTAGTGGTCTTTCACCGTCATTGAACATAACATCTTCGACTAGTGAATTGGAGATTTTTGAAAAGCTTGTGGACGAAGAGTTGGTTAAAAAAAATGTGTATTATACTAATCGTTATCATCGTTACTTTATTCTTAACACAGACATAAGGAACCATTCGAGACTGCAGGCTTGGCACGACGTGACCGTGTCAGAAATATACATGTTTTTGGCAATTACAATGTTAATGGCAAGGAACAGCCGCTTAACAATTGAAGAACATTGGTCGACAAACCCATTATTGAACTCGCCAATTTACGGTACTTTAATGAGCAGGAATAGATATACGACGATACTAGGTATGTTGAATTTTTCTGAGTCAAGGCAGAGGCAGGCAAATGATCCAATATTAACAAAAATAAGTACAGTCATAGATGATGCGAGACAAAAATTTCAAAACTCGTTAATACCGTTCCAAAAGTTGTGTATAGACGAAAGTATTGTGCCATTTAAAGGAAGATTAATCTTCAAGCAATATCTACCGAAAAAACGGAATCGATTCGGGATTAAACTGTTTGTTTTATGTGATGTTGAAACCAAAATCATATTAGATTTCATTGTATACACTGGTAATGAAACCGAAATAATACGCAATACGGATTTAGGTGTTACTGGATCTATAGTTCTTACTTTATTACAAAAATATTACTTAACAAATAGAATAATATATATGGATAATTGGTACAGCAGCCCCAAATTATTTAATTTTTTATTGGATCAAAATATTGGCGCATGTGGGTCCGTACGAAAAAACCGAAAAGAAATGCCAAAATTTAGAAAACTTAAGAAGGGAGAAAGGGATGTTAAATTCAGTAACAACATGATGGCTTTAAAATGGCACGATAAAAAAGATGTTTACATGATTAGCACCATCCATAAAGACGAAATGGGCCCTAGTAACAAAATCGACCATTCTACTGGTTTGCCGAAAATGAAACCGGAATGCGTTTTGGATTACAATAAAAATATGGGAATAGTTGACACAAATGACATGATGTTAAGTTCGTTACACACTATAAGAAAAGTAACGAAATGGTACAAGAAACTATTTTTCCACGTGATTGACTTGCATTTACTGAATTCTTACTATTTCTGCAAAGTTTTAAGACATGACGATAGCTCTTGTTTCGCGAAATACCAATTGACGGTAATTTCTCAAATTATTATAAAATACGGCGGGGACAAATGTCTTCCTATTACAGCGCGAGCTCTTGATCAACCAATGCGTCTATTAGGAAATGCTGCTCGCCATATGCCCGCATATTTACCAGCATCAAAAAAACTGCGGTGTAAATTGTGTTGTCGTCTATATAGAAAGAGGCGGGAAACACGATTTTGGTGTGAAGTGTGCAAAGTTCCTCTATGTGTCATATGTTTTCGTACATATCATGAGAAATCTAACATCGGTGGTTGAATCATTTCGCCTGTGTTACTATTCAAGATATGTTAATAGGTGAGCAGCTTTGAAAGTTTAATAAAACAATTATATTTGCATAATACGTATTGTTTTACTATTTTCGCTTACCTACTATATTCTTTTATTACAAACCAAAAAGAAAGAAAGAAAATACGTTTATGTGCGGCAAAAACGACGCAATGAAAAAAAAAAAAAGTACACGATAATTTTTTTTTTTTTTTTTTTCCTATTGGGCAGCTCGTAGTTTTGACCACTAAGGTCCTGGCTACTTAACCGGGCAAACCTGTGGGTGCCTTAAGCTACTAACTTAAAGCCTCCAGCCAGGGGCGAACAATACTTAAATTTAAGTGACCGCACGCTAAGGGCACCCCCTGTGGGGTACGAACCTCGGCTTAGGGCGTCACTGAGGGGAGGGCAGCAAGATGGGACAGGCTGGATCTAAATTATATTATTATTATACTGGGGAATTTAAAGCTACAGGCTCAGCTACGGCGCGGGCTGGCGCGTCGTCGAGCAAGGGTCGGGGGGGGGGACAATTACGTCGGGGGCGTCGCGTAGGACCTCGGCGGCGAGGTCGGAACGATGGCGGTCTGTGTTTGTGCACTGTACTGGTGGCCCTACTGCTCTCCTGGAGGAGGGTTATGGGGTCATCGGGGTCGGTCAGGGCATGCCTTGGACGGCGGGTACGACTAATGCGGGAGGGGGCATATCTGGCAGCCTCGACAACCAGAGGGTTGCGATGTGAGGCCGCGGAGTCGAAGAAGCGCTTGGAAATGCGCTTCATGAACTGACGGATAGTGGGGATTTTAAGGTCGAGATGGAGGATCTCGTTCCGAACGAACCAAGGGGAGCCGGTTGCCCTACGGAGGAACCGGTTTTGGAGGGTCTGCATCCTATGGATGTGGTGGGGTTTCGAGTGTGCGAAAACCACACTCGCGTAGGTCATGATGGGACGAATGCACGCTGTGTAAATGCGCAATTTGCACTTGAGTGACAATTTGCTGCGTGCATTCAATAGGAAGTGGAGTCTACCGAGAGCGAAAGCGGCGCGCGAACGCGCCTGCTTTATGTGCTCGCCGAAAGAGAGTCTGTGGTCCAGAGTGACACCCAAGTATTTGGCTCGCTTCTCCCAAGGGATAGGCTTGCCGAACATGGTGATCGGACGGGGAGGGGTGGGGTTGAGTCTCGGTTTCGAAAATAGAACCGCTTGACTCTTATCGGGATTGACTTCGATTCTCCACTTCCTAAACCAGTCACCGAGTTGGTTGACTGTGGTTTGGAGAGTGCGAGATATCGCGTCGGGGCTTACGCCGGTGTAGTAGATGGCCGTATCGTCTGCGAACAGAGCCAACTGAGCCCTTTTACTCTTGGGGATATCGCTGGTGAAAAGCGTGAAAATGAGAGGGGCGAGCACGGAGCCCTGAGGGACTCCGGCGCGAATGGGACGGGGGGAGGATAGCGCTCCTTCGATGCGGAATCGGAAGGTGCGGTTCGACAGAAAGTCTCGCAGGATGAGCACGAGACGATCTGGCACTTTAAGTTGGTATAGCTTATATAATAAGCCATTGTGCCAGACTTTGTCGAACGCTTTCGCTATGTCGAAGAAAACAGCACCCGTCAACGAACCACGTTGGAAGCCAACGCTTATGTGTTCGACGATACGGTGGACCTGTTGGACGCACGAGTGTTGGGTTCGGAAACCGAACTGCTCGTTGGGAATGAGACCTTTCGTCTCGGCATAGTCTCTGAGACGCTTATAAATAAGCCTCTCATAGATTTTGCCGATGACATTGAGGAGACTGATGGGGCGGTAGCTGGAGGGAGCGGATTTGGGCTTGCCCGGCTTGGGAATACCGATGACAGTGGCCTGTTTCCACGCTTGGGGGAAGATGTTATTGCTCATGGCACCATTGAAGATGGTGGTCATTAGCATGATCAGGTGGGCAGGGAACAGTTGGAACACCTTATTGGTCATTCCATCAGAACCGGGGGCTTTACGGGGCTTAAGGCCCTTTATGAGCTCTTGCACTTCGTCGGGGGTGACGGGAGGCAGAGGGCACTCGGGGTCTTCTACGGGGGGGAGGGAGGCTCTCCTTTCGACTTCGGCGTCGACCTCAGAGAGGTGAGCTTGGTCTACAGGTTGAGAGCTGGGCGAACATTGGGCCTCAAGACTGTCGGCTAGGCACTCGGCCTTGTCGACATCATCGAAAGCGATGGTATTGTCTGGGCGGATCAAGGGGGGCATAGGGGCTACTTCTCGGGATTTGAGTTTCCTCTGAAGCTCCCAGAATGCTAGGTGGGTAGGCTCAAGTTCGCTCAGCAACTCATCCCAGCCCGTTTCCCGATGCTCCGCTACACGTGTCCTTACAGCTCGCTGTAAGTAGCGCATATGGGCTCGGTTCGCGTCGCAGGGAAAGTTGCTGTACGCACGGACAGCCGCGTTCTTCTCAGTCATCAGTTCACGTACATCGTCCGGCAACTTCCAGCGACGGTCGTCCGTCGCTGGAACTTCCCTTGAACAATCGTTCAGGACTGATTGTACGTGTCCAGTGAATGAGTCGATCGCGGCCGTCGTGTCAGCGATAGAGTCGAAGAGGTCGGGGATGGAGTCTAGGTGGGGGGACGTGTTGGATTTCAGGCGTTCGCTTACTTTCCTCCAGTCCGTTACCACTTTGGTGGAGGGGGGTTGGTCGGGGTCAGGGAGGCCTACGCGAGGGGCTAGCTTAAGCACAACTGGTCGGTGGTCAGATGATAGTTCGTGTATCACCTCTATAGAATCCAACCGTAGGTTGATATTCTTTAAAAGTGATACATCGAGCACGTCAGGGGTATGGTCAACCAAGTGAGGGAAGTGAGTGGGAGTCATCGGGGCGATGACATCGAAATTTAGAGGGGTGCAGAGGTCGAACAAGTGTCTCCCTCGGGTAGAGATTCTGGTACTATTCCAGGCGTGATGTTTGGCGTTGAGATCCCCCGCTATGATAACGGAGTCACTCAGGCCGAGGAGTAAGGTCAGGTCGTCAGTCAAGAGTTGGAAGTTCTCTGAATGGCTCGTAGGGGGGAGGTAGACCGATACCAAGGTGATCGGTTGGTGGCCTGTCATGCCTAGTCGGCAAATGGAGACTTCTAGTCGTGAGAGGGGGGGCGGGTCCAAGGGGATGCAGTAGAGGGATTTTCTGTAGTAAATGAGGGTGCCACCCTTGTGACACCGAGTCCTGTCGTTTCGAACAACCCGATAGTTCGCTATCGACGGCGTTCGCGTGTGGGGTTTTAGGAAAGTCTCCTGTACGAGGAGGACATCGATCTGGTGGTCGCGGAGGAAGATACCGATTTCGTCGCGCTGACCTTGGATGCCATTGGCATTGAAATAACCTAGCTTTAGGGATCGGGGTTTTAAACGCGAGAGGATTCCGTTATCCATTAGTGGGATTGGGAGAGTTTACGAATGACTGTAACGCGTGCGTAATGTCCGGGTACGCGTTATATATGCACTGAATGGCATAAAGGTTACCGGCATTTCTGGCGGCAACGATTTCATTGGCCATTTGACGGGCGCGAGGGGTGAGGAAGGCAGTGAATGTGCCTGAGATCACGTTGAACGGATCCATGGGGTTGGGGCCTACAGCCACGGGTGTGGATGAGGAAGGAACGGGCGCGACTGGGGCGGGGGTGGTGGCTTTAGGAGCCGGGGGGTTAGTAGCGAGGGGCGCGGGTGCGCGCGCGGGCGCGGGCGCGGGTGCGGGCGCGGCCGCGAGCGCGTGTGCGCGAATGCGGGGGTCCATCTGATGAGCGATGAGGGGCGGAGGGGGGGGTTGGTTGCGTACCAGGGGCGGGAAGGCCTGTTGGTGCTGGGATAAATTCCAAGCGTTGGGTCTCTGGGGACTCAGACGCTCGGGAAGTTGAGTGGAGGGGGCTTCCCTTCCCTGACGAGCGTCCGTACGCTTCGCCAGTTTGGGATTCGTTGCCTTAGGGGCTTTGGGGCAGCCACGGTAGTTGGCTGGATGCCCGGAGAGGCCACACAGCACACAGCTGGGTGGTTCCGTGCATAGGGTACGGTCCTTTGGGCGGGAGCACTCGGAAGTGCCATGCCCACCCAGGCACTTGACGCACCTGGGTGTGGCATGGCAATTCTTTTGGGAGTGACCGTATAGTTGGCAGCGGTGACACTGGCCAACTATTCCAGTCTTACGGGGCTTCTGGATATCGAATCCAGTGAGATGACATAGGGACTTGATCTTGAAGATCGGGTGGTGACCTTCGACGGGGGGGCATACAACAAGGACCATGTTGTATGGCTCGCCGCCTCGGGCACGGTGCATGCGGTGCACCTCGGCTACTGGGATGCCTTGTGAGACAAGGTCTTCCTTAAGATCGGAGGTAGCGATCTCCTTTGGGATCCTATTGATTACTACGCGGGTCTGGCGGTCCTCGGGGAGGGAGTAGGTGTGAAAGGACACACCACGTGCTCTGAGGAGCTTAGTAAGTTCCCTATAATCGTTAGATTTAGGGACTTGGACTTTGATGCCCTGCTCGGTTGAACGGGCACTGGTGAAGCCGATCCTGAGATCGACGCACCATTTGGACACTTCAGTCCATTTAGCTTTGTCTTGGATGAAGACAGGGGGGGGGGGTGGGGGTCTTTTTGGGGTTGCTTTCAAGTAAAGCATTGAGAGCCGGGGGGGGGCTTAACGCGGGGGGGGGGCCGGTCGTGATGGCGACGACGGGGGTCGGTGTCGCAAGGGTGGGCGGGGGAGTGACCGATTGGTCCCTAAGTTTGTTTGCCTGCGAAGAGGCGAAGTTCTTTTTCCTCTTGGAGGAAGAGGTGACGGTCTGGAAACCGTCATCCTCGGAGGAGGAGTTCGTCAGGGTTTCCGAGCCTGAGGAGTACGGGGAGACGGGGCGTCTAGTTGTTGTCCGATGGTCGGTTTCCATCGGTACGGGGGGGAGGGGGGCGGTTTGCACCGGGGGGGGGGCCTCTAGTGCATCGCTAAAGTTAGCGATAGCGGCAGAGTTGTCGGAAGGACAGGGGGTGGGGGGCTGCAAAGCAGCGAACTTAGCGCCATATTTGGCGAGGAACTCGGGGTCCTTAAGGAGGACCTCCCTAAAGAAGGTCGCAATTAAGGCATCCCCCATGTTGGGGGGTGCGGGGCTACTACTTGGGGGGGATGTTGGAATTTAAGATTCCAGCCTAAAAATTCCCTATGCCTAACTCCCCGGGTGGGTGTTCCCGGGGATGAGTTACCCTCCCTGTCGGGTATAGACAGGGAGGTGAGTACCTATGGTGAGCCTTAAGCTTGTAAACCCGTCGCCAGTCTTATTGTGCGAACGGGGCCCTGACAGTCTAGCGCGAAGGGTGTAGACACACCCTAGAGACACTAGGTGAGTAGCTGTGAAGGGAAAACTGTCACCAGAGCCGACTAGGAGATCCCCCAAGGCCGGTTAGCTCTGGGACCCGTCCAACTGACTGCCTCGCCCTGAAAGGGTTCGGCGGGTGTGTTGGGACAACACCCCACTCGGATCGTTAACACCGCTAGGTATCCACCGAGGACCACGAAACTGTGGTTTTGCCCAGAAGGGGCCTAGTGAAGCTACTCACACAAACGCGCAGTTAAAGAAATATCACTTGCCTTGAAAAAGGCAGTTTTTAATTGATCACTTGATACGACCAATTAATTAAATAAATTTAATTAATTGTTCGACGATCGGATGCGGCCGGGGCGGCAGCGGGGGCGCTACGAGGTTCGCAGCGAGAAGAATTAAACTTCGACAAAAATCGAAAACGGGAGAGCGCAAGCACACAACCGTTCGCGACCGATGCCGAGAGTCTAATGTCTACACGATAATAACAAGTTAAGGGAAAATATATGCGTCACATCCACGCAAAACGGCCATCGCTCAGTACCAAACCAACCAAATCGTATTTAATAAGAATATCGATAACAATCTAACATCACTATTTCTTTCATTATTGTATGGCAAAAATTCTCTTTTCCAACGCCATCGACGCTTTAAAGCGTCGGCTAGTGATGGAAAAATATGCATAATAGTGTTATTTGTAGTTGTGACTTTCTTGTTATAAAATCAATATTTATGCGGATATCTTCACTCTTATTAAAGTAAAGTATAAGTAAGCATAAGTAAAGTGCTTTATTATATAACTAAAACAGAATTGTGTATGTATAATGTCAATCGAAAATATTATTTTTCATAACATGTCCCATCACTAGTGAATAGAATTACAATTTGGGTGTACAATATGGCGTGGCGTGCCAGTATAAATTTTTGTCCAGACTTGTGGCGGTCAAAGGGTTAAAGAGGAATTTCTGAATACGCCGCCATCAGATATTCGACCTTGGCAACCAACATCCACATATATAAAATTATAAATGTAGTCAACAATCTATAAATGTAATTAACAACAAAATGTTAATAATCTAAAAATATTTTTATACGCAGAAGACAGATTGTGTATGAAAACAAATGTTTATGTATAAGGTTTTTTGTGTAATGTTTCGAAAAAACACGCGCAGGAGACACGGCTTAAACGTGGCCACTTCAGCGACTTGTTTTTGTTCCTGACCCTGTATCTGATGTTATACCAACCCACAAAGAAATTATTAATATAATATTAGACTCAGATCATTGCGGACAATTGACATTCCAAATATAAATAAAAAAGTTACTAAAAAAGATATCACTGTTAACCCAAATACTACTAATCGCTTGGAAACATTTAAAACTAAACTTCTATGTAAATTACTATTTTTGTCGACTAGTGATGATCCTAATGAACAATATAATGATTTTTTTAATACATTCATTCCAAAGACTTTCTCGGTTAATAGTAACGCTTCCTTCAGTGACTGGGCCACCATTGGTATGACACAAAAGTAGAAAACGACATTATGAATTATATGATGAACGAAATTGTATAAACACTGCTGAATTTAGTATGGCCAAGTCACGTTATTTGAGTTCAAAAATTAAAAATAGTAGCAATGTAATTAAAATGACATGGAGTATCATTAATAGCGAAACGGGAAGTTCATGCAACCGCAAATGCAGCCTTGATATTGATGACAATATAATTAAATCAGATTCACAAGTCGCCGCGGCCTTTGAAAATTTATTTGCAGATATTCCCGTATCCACTACTAAATCCCTAAACTCATCACCCACTGCTGCAGAGTCTTTACTTAAGGAAACCATTCCTGTTTGTGATTCTGAATTCATTTCCAATATGTCACTAGTAAAGATATAATTAAAACCTTTCACACGATAAATGTTAAAAAGACCGCAGATCTATGAGGCAATTCTGTGGACGTTGCTAAGTCGATTATAAACATTGTAGCACCCACTTTAGCTGTTATTTTTAATAATTGTATTGACCGTGGTGAGTTTCCTGATCTTATGAAAAACCGTAAAATAATACCGTTGTTTAAATCGGGTAGTACATCAGACCCTACTAATTATAGACCTATTTCAGTGCTACCTACCTTTAGTCAATTTTTTGAAAAACTTATTTTGAGTCAAATGCAAAGATTTTGTATTAAACACAAATTACTGCATAAAAAACAGTTCGGTTTTACAAGGGGTCGTTTGACTACTGAGTTGAACTTTTAGGACATGTTTATAGTGCATGGGAGGACAAATGCGATGCTTTGGAATCTTTTGCGATTTGTCCAAGGCATTCGATTGTGTTCTTCATGAAACATTAATTAGGAAACTGCGCCACTACGGAATCCGAAACACCTCTCTGGATCTTCTTGCTTCTTACTTAAGTGATAGGATCCAGAGAGCTGATGTTAACGGAAAAAGATCACCCGGATCTGTAGTAAGGATGGGGTCGCCCAGGGCTCAATTCTTGGTCTATTTTTATTTCTTATTTATATAAATGACTTGCCTTACCTCATAACGGATAAACATGATATAGTGTTGTTTGCAGACGACACTTCACTTTTATTTAAACTCAAACGTCAGCAGCTGGGTACTGACAATGTAAATAGCGCTCTCGCAATAGTAGTTCACTGGTTTAATGTTAATAACCTACTTCTTAACGAAAAAAAATATATATATTAAGTTTACGATACCTCATGTTAGACAAGTAGAAACTAGTGTTCTCGTGAACGGTGAAGTGTTGAAACCCAAAAATGCCACAGTATTCTTAGGCATAACTTTGGATACTAAGCTTCAATGGGGCCCCCATATAGATAAATTGTCAAAAAAGCATAGCTCTGCAGCATACGCCGTTAGAAAAATTCATGATTTAACTGATTTACAGACAGCCCGTTTAGTATACTTTAGTTATTTTCATAGTGTGATGTCGTACGGTATTCTGTTGTGGGGAAATGCCGCCGATATGCAAACAATTTTTGTTTTACAAAAAAGGGCAATTCGTTCAATTTATAAATTAAGTCCCAGACACTCCCTCAGAGATAAATTTAAAGAGATTAATATAATTACTGTGCCTTCTCAGTATATTTATGAAAATCTTTTGTATGCACATAAAAATATTAATCTGTTTAAAAAATACAGTGATATCCACAATATGTATAAATACTAGAAACAAACACAAATTTATTGTTCCTACAACCAGGCTCAAGAAAATAGGTTACTCGTTTAGATGCCAATGTATACGGTTTTAAAATAAACTTCCTAGCCACATTCAAGATCTAAGCTTTAATAAATTCAAATCTTTTATAAAACGGAAACTATGCCAGAAAGCCTATTATACTGTGAAAGACTATATTGATGACACAAAGGCTTGGGATTGAGCTGCTCCAATAAATTTACACGGTGAATGTTGATTTTATTTTAGACATGAATATTTACTGTAAAAGTATTATATTATTCTCATTATTGTGAATATGAGGACTATGTGGGTCATTGTTTCAGTTTTTTTTTTTCAAATGTCCTTTCTTTGGTATTGTTCGGCGAATCGTTGAGCTCCTTAAGTTCTGAGTTGAGCTGCACGGTTACTGACAAATGCGTGCACTGACTGGACAGGTCCAGTTAATCTGTGTGGTTCTTTCCTCAAAAGACCATTTCAGACACTAATCTACATGGTTCTCAAACATTATGCCCGAATATTTTATATACACTTTGACATTTGTTGAATTTTATATATATAATGACTTGAATATTTACTTGTAAAGTATTATGTTATTTTAACTATTGTGAATGTGAGGACTATGTAGGTCATTGCTTTTTTTTTTCTCAGTTAATTTTAATCATGATCTAGCAGTTTGAGTAATTTATGCGGCCTACCCAAATGTCCTTTCTGTGGTATTGTTGGTCGACTCGTTGAGCTCCTTAAGTCCTGACTTCCTGAGTTGAGCTGCACGATTACTGACAAATGCGTGCACTGACTGGACAGGTCCACTCAATCTGTGTGGTTCTTTCCTCAAAAGATAGATACCAATCTACATGGTCTTCACATGATCTGACCAAGATTATGTCTGGACTTTAAAAGAGACTGTGACCTCTGAGTTTGTTTCGGCCTTTCTTCTCAGAGTAGTCAGATAGGAAACGCTGACCTCATCTAATTTAAAAAATATGATTGACGTGTAAAAGTGTTTGTACAAACCTACTTACAGAAATAAAATCATTCATCATTTATCATTTAATAGACCCACGTTATAGGGGGCAAGTCTATTGTCTCTAATTTCGAGCAGGCTGGACTGTCCGTACGTGAGTCGCTGCTGCGCCATTTCCCATGGAATGGTTCAGCCGCGGTGAAGCGTTGGACAGTACAGCCGCTGTGTGTGTTGTAATTTTTTATTTTTTAGGATGTAGATGAAATTATTGTAAAAAAATACTTTACTAACATATGATAAGTTAAGTTTTTTACTAACAAATGAGTCATGGTGACTTGAATTTTTTTTTTATTGCCACAAACTGCGCACAAATCAAAAAATGGGGTTCGAAACCTGGACCTCTCACTAAAGTTTTGTGCATTTTAGTCTGTGCTGAATGAATGTATTTCTTTCTTTCTTTTGTCAATTAATCTGCCTGCCTTTTCCTAACTATGTTGGAGTCGGCTTCCAGTGTAACCGGATGCAGCTGAATACCAGTATTTTACATGGAGTGACTACCTATCTGACCTCCACAATCCAGTTACTGGGTAAAAGGATACCCCTTGGTAAAACTGGTTGCAGCCCCGGATTTACGCCTAAGCCTATAAGGTCCCGGCCTAGGGGACCAGCCAACCTAGGCAAGGGTGGATCCAGAGGTGGGGTAATTGGGGTCATGACACTCCACCTGGGCTGGGTGTAGGTCGACCACTGCCAATTTTTCTAACTTTGTATGATGGCAAACACATCCGCGAACGACACGCATAATACGTAGTTACTTTTTTTTTTTGAGTGGGATATCATCAAATAACTTCTCCCGTTGGGTGGAGCGGGCGAGCGTGTCAAACTTTTACTGACTAAAACCCACCCGTGTTCCTTCAGTTGCCTGTGCGCCAAGGCCACGATATCTCTTTCGAACAATCCGCGACCCCGGCAAGAATCGTCCCTATCGGACCCCGTCAATGGTACTGACATCTCTTTGAGGCGCGTGTGGAACACAACGCGCCGTCGACCCGGACCTCGTCCTTACCGGACGGCGAGCTACCCATTGCTCGCCGTCCGTAAGTCCGCACCTACGATGGCCGGCAATCGACTCTCGACGCCCTGGGCGTCTCCTCCTGCGGCGACTAGAGGCGTCAGGGCGCAGCGATTGCCTCACCCTCACGCGCTCCGCGTCCTCCTTCGCGAGCATTACTGCTTCGCAGAAGGAGGTGACGGCTTCCCATGCCCTCTCGCTCCGTACCATGGCCTGGACCAGAGCCGGACGCGAGAGATCGCCGATGCCGATCGCCGCCACGAGGACACGGCGGTGCTCCGCCCAAGTTAGGCAGCCCTCCACCGTATGCTCCACCGTGTCCTCCGGTCGATCCACACAATGGTGACAACCTGGCGTTTCGTCCCGCTTTATCCGAAACAGGAACCTCCCAAAACAACCATGTCCGGTGAGGACCTGCGTCAGGCGGAAGGTGAAGACGCCGTGGCGCCTCTCAATCCACTGCTCGAAGAGGGGACTTACCGCAGTAATTGTGTCGTGCGCAATACGACTATGTACTGTTATTGTAATTATATGATGCACCAGTTCGTTAATTGCGAATAAATATGGTTCGCCCGATTCCAAGTTTGATTTTTCTGCGCCACGCCATTCGCCGCCCCTTTCGTTCGCGGCTGCGTTTCCGATCACTCGATGTGCTGGTGACACCCATGGAATTAGTGTATTATATAGACGCTATAGATGATACAATGAGTGTCCTACGACAAAAAAGGGAACAGGCGGACATAGTTTTCCGACAGCTTTTGAAGGGGCAAAATAAGTAGCTGAGCAACTAGACGTGGATATGAAATGCCCCAGAATAGTGTCAAGACAAACCGCCCCGGGCCCTCGGTCCTAAGCCCCCGAGTTCTTAGGAAGTACTTTTTAATTAAATCCCAAACATGGAAGAAGTAGCTTGAAGTCAGAGGCTCCATACGTATACAAAATGTAATTCTATAAAGGGTACAAACATTTTCGAGCTCGCTACGCTCGCTCCGACCGGCAGCTTACATTCTCAAACTTTCTGCGTAAGTTGACAAAGTAACTCTTACTTAGAAAACCTAACCTACATAAGGCAGAGTGCAAACATTTTTGACCTCGCTTCTCTCACTCTTACACCCTTTATTCTTCCGACTCTATTCGTAAGAATGTTCAATAGAAACCTAACCGAGAATTTCGAGACGGGGTGCATAAAATTTCGAGCTTGGCTCGCTCGCTCTTCCATCCTACATTCTTGCTTTTCGAAAATAGCATATTGAGTGGATGAAAATGCACATCTCTGAAAATAACTAATCCTGGTGGGTGCGAGGCTCATGATGAAGGCAGAACATATTTACGCACGTTACACTTGTTTCTTTGTGTCATTATTCATTTTTAGTAAGTTGTTACTAGAAATACCTACTTATACTGAGAAGACGGGGGGCCCTCATTTTGTTTTGCCACCCCGGGCCCCCGACAGGCTTAGCCGACTACTGATTGGAGCCTGTCCTAACTGGACCTCGACTATGTGACCCCAAAGAACGTGAACTCGAAGGCTGCATCCGCCCTTGAGCCTAGGGGCCCCAAACCTTCCCCGACCAGGTAGCTTGTGTGCCTGACGGCAGATAGACTGGGCTGGATAGCAAATGCTATAGGCCCCGCGCTTATATTAATTTTTCATTCCGGCGGATGGTAAACGTACTATGGTACGTTTACCATCCGCCGGAATGAAAAATTAATCTGACCTATCCTAAGCAGCATGCAAAAAAAATTGAGATCGCTACGCTCGCTCCTATCCTTTCCCTTATTTCTTCAGCTCTATTGCATAAGTTCACAAAGCAACACCTATTTCTATATAATGTTGTCAATGACCTCTATCTTCCCCGAGGTGGAGTACTAAAAATCTTCGGGCTCACGTCGCTTGCTATTGTTTCATCAACTCAGCAATCAACTCAGCCTATCGCAGTCCACTGCTGGACATAGGCCTCTCCCATGCTGCTTCATAATTACTCTTAATTCTTCAACTTTCTTGTATAAGTCGACAAAGTAACTCCTATTACTGTATGAATAGTCAAAATAAACCTAACCTATGCGAGGTGCTAAAATTTTCGAGCTCGCTACGCTCGCCCTTGCATCGAAAGTTCTTTTAGAAAGATCACCTTTCAATCAGTGCCGGTACCAGCTAGATATCCGAAAAATGATACATGCTGGGTTTTTTTTTTAATTACTCTATCTAGTGTTGTTTGAAGTAACTCAGTTATTTGACTGTCAAGGAATACAAGGAAAAGAACATCTTTGTCTAGAAACGTCGATTTATGACGACCGTTGATGTAACTATGGTGACATACTTACGGTCTACGTTATGACGTAGGCCACATTTTTTCTGATAATGTTGATTAAAAATTATATTTTCTGTACTAGTGGATTCTATTTGCTACATTTCCAAAACGGCTTTGGGATGGGAGGGGGCTAAAATGTCAAATGCCTAGGGGCCCTGGTATTCTAAGAACGGCCCTGACTGGCTGTCAGAGTTTTGGACTTCTGAGTACCCGTAACGACTGTCAAAGATCTACAAATGACAGCCGGGACTGGCCGGTACCAACGGGTTAGCGTGCTTTCCGAGGCACGGAGGGGTCTCGATATCTAATGGATGGTCATCATTGGTCACCCATCCACGAACCGATTGCAGCAAGCGTAGCTTAATCTTCGATTGACCACAGCGGCTGTTATAATAAAAATTATTTTGCCACGCGCCCCTCTTCTTTTATGTAGCGTATACTAAATAGACGTTTGTGTACAGTCAAACCATGAAGTTATAGATATATCTTCATAAGTCAAACTCTTACCATGAATTCAGCACAACGTTCTAGACCCCTTAGCATAGATTTTTTTTTGTCGGTCATCACATAAATTATCAGCTGTTGCATAGAAAAGTGCAATACCTACGCGGTCAAAATGCATGGAACAGTTATTATGTTTTTTGATAACCGACGAAAAATTTCAACGCAGAGGGTTCAGAATTACTAAATCCATGGTAACATCCCGTGATGGCAGGGACATCGAGGCGCAACCTACTACATGATTACTAAAATATTTACTTAAATCGCTCCTGCCACATAACATCCTGTACATTTCGGTGGGCAAAATCCAATAAAATTAATACAAAACTGGCATTCCCAAAACATACCTTGGCACACTACGCGTTTGTAAAACGTATCATGTGCACATAGCTCAATCCATAGAAAATAGCTATTGCGATGCGAGACGAGCCTGGACTCGCCTCGGGGTCTGTTAAATGTGTTATATTTCTACCTAATCTGTGGAAATGTACTATTTTTTAATCTCTTCCAATAATTCGTGTCACTATTTATTTCATCGGGTAACACTTAAATAACATGGTTTTAACTTTTTTCTCTTTCTTTTGCAGGGCAACTAACGTAATGCTATCCTGCTGTCACCCTCAAAATGTCTATCCATAAATTTATAAAACAGAAGAGAGTCTAGAGGTTAAAAACCGCTTAAAGTCGCATGGAAATTTAGTGCCCACTTTACAATCTTATTTTTGTTTTCGAGTACTACTACAGTTGCAATGGCCGCCGTGAAAAAGGATGAAGAATTAATTACAAATGATGATGTTGAAAACGGTGAGGAAGAGGAACTAGATGCAGTGGAAGAGGGTGAAACTAAAGATCCCGCTAAGAAGAAGAAAAAGAAAAAAAAGAAGAAGAAGACAGGTTAGAGCGAGTAATATTTATATTAATTCAAACATACTCATCACTTGCGAACGAACATTACCCTCTAAATGTCTATTTTTATCTTTAGAGCGCATAGTAACGAGGCGCCTACGCTTAACCTAATAATATTGCGCCGTTTTTACCTAATTAGTTAGGTTCTGTATTGGCTTACTTAGACTTAAGTTATTGTCATAAACATTCGTATTGAAACAATGTACTGTGAACTAATGAATAATAAAATGCACACTAATGATTTATTTATCACTTTTGACATGGTTAGTACTTATCTTATATATGTATGTAGGTATTTTTTTTTATATCACGAGAATCCTATTGGTCAAGTCAAGCATCAATTTACATTAATTTATTGTCCATGCCAACTAGTAACCTCAGCTAGAATGTTGATATCTTGTTTTTGTTGTCAAATGCTTCTGCTTAACCTGCATTAATGTTAACTTCTGAGCCAAACTGCTCCTTAGCCATAGTGCTACACCACACACCACCACACAGTGAACACCATAGTGTTAAAATTTTGCATGTTTAACAAGTGGCCACAATAATGTGGTTCAGCTCCATAAGTTATTGCTAAAAATTTTGTGTGTCAACCACATTCAAAATGAAGATAAAGCTGCTGCAGTACTTTGTGACTTGGCCCTTACGGCGCATTTAATGAGACAGCGCTAATGTAGCCAATGTGGTTAATGAAAAAATAGCCACCTAAGTTATCACATAAGGTCTAATACCATTAACAATGCCACATCTCAATTAACATATTAAGTATTGGCCACATCTGCATAATGCATTATTTAACGCTCTTATTTCCGCATAGTGATGTGGCAGAAGCATTACACTAACAGCCAACAAATATTTATGAGTAATTATTCCAACTTCCGTTGTTCATTTAGAAAATGGAGCAAATGCTGAAAATGAAACAACTGAAGTGACAACTGCTTCAGAAAAAATAGAAGCAGCCGTTGAAGATGGAGGTGCAGAAGGTGATGAGAAGAAGAAAAAGAAAAAAAAGAATAAAAGCAAATCTGGCAAAAGTCCATCTAAGGAGCAGACTAATCCACCAACCATCCCCATTGCTGATCTGTATCCTGATGGTATGTTGTTATTATACTAACACAAGAATAAAAAACAAAACATCATTTTTAAAGACGATACACAATGCCCAAGCATGCTGTTCTATATCTTATTCTCAGTGTATAATTTTCATGAAACATTTTCCTTCCCAAGCAACAACAATAATCATCAAAGCAAAAAAAAACAATTCACCTTGAGAATACGATGAGATCGCCTCATTCTAAGCATTTGGTGAAGTCATCTATCACTAGTCCACATCTTTTAGTAAACATGTTAATGAATGAGTCCTTTATTTTATTTATTAATTTAAGATCTCCAAAAAAACAAACACAAGAAATTACAAATAATGGGCAACAATAAGTATTAAATAGTACACATACTTAACTCCTTCAATTATAGTAGGAGACCACAGCATGCACAATAATGATAACAAATAAGTAAACAATGTATGTACAACATTTCAAATTAATTGTTTAGGAAACTTCCCTGAGGGTGAGATAACAGAGCATGGTCCAGCTGAAGGAATTGACGAAAGGACTGCTAAGCTGCGCTTCTCCAGTGAGGAGAAGAGGGCTTTGGATAGACTGCACCAGGACATCTATCAGGAAATAAGACATGCCGCTGAGGCACACAGACAAGTAAATTTTGGAAAGCTTTTCTACTACTTACTAATAAAATAAGAATAGTAAATTACTTTGGGAAATCGGTTAGGTTTAGGAAATCTAGTTCAAAATACTTCGAGAGACCCAAAAGGAATTGTATTATTTCTTTTTACTGCTACAGTGCCGCAGTATTATTGATTTTGTTATCTTTTTGTGTGTCCATTAAAGAAATGATTGCCATACAGCAAGTAAATCACAATGACAATGTTTTGTGGCATTGTCCTTAGTCTTAATTGAATTTTATTGCAAAACAAATTATATGACCCATCTGTATATCAATTGTAATTTCAGACACGTAAATACATGCGAGACTGGATCAAACCAGGCATGACTATGATTCAAATCTGTGAAGAACTGGAATCTACTGCAAGACGTCTGATTGGTGAAGATGGACTTAAGGCAGGGCTGGCTTTTCCCACTGGTTGCAGCCGTAATCAATGTGCTGCTCATTACACCCCGAATACTGGTAAGGATCCTTTTGGTTTTACAAGCTAAGCTTTAAGGTGTAGCACGAATCTATACAATTTGCAGCTGATGAATAAAAAATAAAAGCTGACTTTACTATCTTCTAATAATTCCTGTAGTTTAAAAATTTAAAACTCCCAATGTGTCTAATGCCTCAGTAACTTCCTAGTTTCTAACAGCTAAATCTCAAGCCTCCTTTGTGCATAATCATTTCCTAACAATTTCGATGTTTCAATATAGGTGACACGACAGTCCTGGAATATGACGATGTCGTGAAGATAGACTTTGGTACTCACATCAATGGGCGCATCATCGACTGTGCGTTCACTTTGAGCTTCAACCCGCGTTACGATCCTTTGGTCAAAGGAGTGCAGGAGGCCACTGAGGCCGGGATCAAGGCTTCCGGAGTCGATGTCAGGCTGTGTGATGTCGGTGCTGCCGTACAAGAGGTACTTTACACATTCATAAAAGACAGTATAATAATACAGGGTCAAATTAAATTAGCTAAACTAATTAGATAAGTTAACCGACGTGATGGGTTTCGATTTCTAAACATAATGAAACAAATCAAAGTATGATTTTGGCGATGTATTTGGGGAGATCCGCACCCGCTGGTAGTGTGGTTATTTTTTTATTTTTTTTATCGTGTTTAGATGTCGATTCCATCAAGTCTGAGGAGTTTCGCTCACTAATTTAGTTTAACCCTGTATAACAGCAATCTAATGTAACGAAACATACATTTAGATGTAGAAGCTCTTTGAAAACTAGTTCAACAAGGTAAAATTAAACTAACTTTCGAAACTTCACAATATCTAATATTGATAAAACAAAAAATATATGATTTTCTAAACTCATAATTATTAATTCAGGTAACTACGAATTAAAGGGTGAACGGTCGCTGGTAGTTCTAAAGAGGTATGAGGAACAGGGTGTAAAGTTCACTCATACTCTATAGAAAAGGGAGGATCCTCCGACCAGACGGGTGTCGTGTCCGACGTTTGATGTCGGGACGTTGTATATATGCTAGTTGCGCGGTAAACTCTGCTTGCGCGATGCAGGATTTTGCGGGACGTGTAGTGTAACACGTAGCTCGCATGTGGCGTTTGTAGATGCCGCTACAGTTCCATCATCATCAGCCTACGGCAGTCTACTGCTGGACATAGGCCTGATAGTTTAGTTACTTGAAATTATGAGTTAAGAATATTATTTCATTATTTTTCTGTGAAGTTTCGCCAGCTAATTTAATTTGACCTTGTATACTCACTAATCACAATGCTACAAACAATTTATCTTTGTTCCAGGTTATGGAATCACATGAAGTCGAACTCGATGGTCAAGTATATCAGGTGAAACCTATACGCAACCTCAATGGACATTCTATTGGACCCTACAGTAAGTATTAGAGTTATTATTTATGTTATTGTTTTCACATACATTTTGTGGTACTTGTTGTATAGTGTTCTAATCATAAACCTCTCGCCTGTTAGGGATCCATGCTGGAAAAACAGTTCCTATTGTGAAGGGCGGAGAAACAACACGCATGGAAGAAAATGAGTTCTATGCAATTGAAACATTTGGGTCAACGGGTCGTGGCCAAGTTCATGACGATATGGAATGCTCTCATTATATGAAAAACTTCGACCAACAATTTGTTCCACTGAGGTAATTACATAATTATGTGTTCATATTAATATTAACTTTGAATTTATCAATATTTTCATTCTGCATTCTTTTCTCGTGTCCATAAACGTCAACAATAAATCTTTCAATTTCAGGCTGCAGTCATCAAAACAGCTGCTGAACTTAATCAACAAAAATTTCGGAACTCTCGCATTTTGCAAACGTTGGCTTGAACGCGCGGGCGCTTCTCGTTATGCCATGGCGCTCAAGGACTTGTGCGACAAAGGTGTAGTGGACGCCTACCCGCCGCTGTGCGACATCAAGGGCTGCTACACGGCTCAGTTCGAGCACACAATCTTGCTAAGACCTACTTGCAAAGAAATTATATCACGCGGAGATGACTACTAGCGATAGCTAGCCGCTTTGGTTGCATGTCGCAGCCAGCTTGTTCACTTAAGAATTTCTAATTAAGTCATAACTTTAAATCACCTCAGATTTATCAGTTCAACAATAGAATTGATGTTATTTTTATTTACGATTGAAATAGTTGCTGACAAACATAATAAATACATTTTAAAACCAATATTTCTAAAAACAAGCATTGCCAATGTCAGCATAAGCAGTGTTTGTCAAATATTTGTTGCTTTATAGTGTAAGTTGTCGTTTTTAGACTATAATGTTCGTCCACAGCGACGATAAACTTTTTGTTGTAACATTGTTATTTCTTTACTAATCATACGTTAATTCGTATTTTTAATACACCTGTATTCATAGCAATTGTGTCGATAAAAATGTATTTGAAATAAAGTTCTACTTGTATTGGAGGCAGTAATTCATTTAATACCTACGCTATGAGTAATGACCCAGTAAAAATACAAAATGTATGGAATGAAGTATAAGGGGTGCTACATACTTGTTCGCGGCAAAATTACGTATGTGCTGCACGGCTGTGCCGAATCATGCCGACCCGAACAAGTGTTTCACTAAGACGAAACCAGAGCGTCAAGCTGATATAGGTAAATAAAACGCGCATGAACCAACATGTCTGAATTTCTCGTCTCTCTGTGAAACACGAGAAACTTCTTTCTCGTGTCTCTTTAGAATTCGGTTATCCATACATAATCGGGGAAAACACGCCACAATGACATTAAAATTATAATTCGGATATGTTTCGATAAAATTAATGGGCAGATAATTTTAAGTGAGTTAACAAATTCTGTTCCGCGTGTCCCTTTCCGTATTTAATTCAAGACAACGGTTGCGTGAAATTCCCACGCTTTGGTAACACGGTACAAGCCCACCAATACCATGGTTCAGGTTACGTCACTCAAACACTGTTTAGTAATCGACAAACATTGTTTTAATTAACAATTAGATAAAGGTCACGGTCAATTTTACCTTTAATTGATCGTGACTTTTGTCTAATTATTTAGTTTACGGTTTGTCTACAGATGAATGGACTGTTTTGTAAAAATAAAACAAGTTATTAATGAACCCCTTTATTTATAAACGTTGCTTATAGTTAAGTAATGGTTAGCGACTGTTTAACCAGACATTTTTGACTTTTAACGTCTCTAACTTTAATCATCGTTTATAAATGAACCCCTAAATTGCAAATTTAAAACAAACCCGATCATCACACCTGTACTTACCTGGCATGCTCACCATGTAATTTTTTCTAATATAAATACGATATGAATGTTTGTGAAAATATGGTTTTCACAAACATTCATATCGTTGAACTTCCTACCTTTGAACAACTGGAAGTATGGGTTTACGATAAAAAATCCCAACATGCTTTTACCGACGACTGCCACCTTCCTGCTACCTACATGACTAGATCATTTTGCAGCGTCCATCTACCAACTCTTCATGCAAACCAATCCCACGAGTCTAGGCTCGGTGGGTCTACGATGAGTAACACCGAGTTCTTGTGACCATCTTCAGATTATGCTTACCATCGCTAAGTCAACCACGCATCGAGACCAATTGAATGAGTCTAAACACGGTACGTCCGCTGCAAGTTGCCGAGGAGTTGGATAGGCTACACCCTGCATCAGGCCAAGCCTTTCCACACTGTTGTCTACCAACTATTCACCTAGAGACCAAGCCAGCAAGTCTTAAACTCGGTGGGTCTACGAATAGCAAGGCCAAGATCCTGTGAACACCTTCCTTCATCAGACTATGTCCACTTGTTCATCATCACTAAGTCAACTACCTAGTCATTGAGGCCAATTGAATGAGCCCAAAATGTGGGCCTAGATCAAAATGCTGACCATTTTTTTGTTCCGATTGCGGCATCCTAATTGGAATACGCGCGGAACTTCTATTATTGATTTTGAAAGCAATCGGTTCAGTAACCAAAAAGTTCGCAATGGCGGCTACTTGTTCTATCTAAAATGTTAGATAAGATACCTAAGGCTAGGTTAGGCATTGGCATGGCCCTGTATGGGGCCTCAGTGTGGGCAGCTGACCTGAAGGCCCGAGTATATGTCCGTGACTACCACAGGACCACCAACGCCAATCGCTTCCATATTTGGTAAATAATTAGTACTCAATTGGTACTAATTAGTACTCAAACAACAAAATTGAAAATCATCTTTGAAGGTGCTCCTGCGGTAGTCACGCTCCCTTCAGCAGGACCACCACGAGCGCCGAAACAGGGGGCATACTACAGCTATTCTAAGTATACAAATAATTAGTACCCATAAATGTAAATCATTACGTAAAAAAAAATTAAGTGAAACATTTGTATTTACCGAGAAATCAACGATGATAACTTTCGCGCGCTATTTCAGCAGGACCACGACTTTGAATGTTGATTCCAGGTTTCAGGAGCTTGTCGCTTTCCTCAAACCTAGAAAAATTAGTACCCTGCAAGATAAAATCAGTACCCAAAATTCAAAATTAGTATTCCAGTGGTTTACGAAATATACCATGGCATTGGTGGGGTGGCGGTAGTCACAGTGTTAAATTTTCATTTCAAGATTTCCCTATTAAAAACTCTGTTTTCTTCCCAATTTTATACAAAAATTTGTACTCCTAAAGAAGTTATAGCGACCAAAAATTCAGATTCCTAAATGGTGTATTTTAAGAGAAATTAGCTTTCATTACTTTTCCATACTAAATCTCCGCGTATAACCCGACCAAATTAAGTTGTCAATGGTATTGAGCTGTTTAGGAGATGTACACTCGTGCACATAAATTTATGAATGTTGGAATAGTATTAACAACAGTTCAATATCTATAATTTTTATACCAAGTGTGAACCTATAAAGGTACATATTAAGAAGGAAAAAAAAACCTATCGTTACCCCATGGCCTTTGATACCTTTGTTAATGACGTGGGTAGGTAGAGTAATCAAATAATTGTTTTTCTGTATTGTAAGTACCTACCTTCTGTGTTGTTAAGTGAATATCATTAAAGAGCGATAGGTATTTCTTATATAATTCTTTCCTACTAATTTACCGTTGCTGCAAGCAGTACCTAAGTATTAAAAAAACCTAATTTACTGCAGTAACAATATGTTGCTAATACCGTAAGTATAAAAGGTATACATAAGTAATAGGCATTATCTGTGGACCTTGGGTGTATCTTTATTTACCTATTCAATACCTATTTTGTTAAAGCTAGGTAATGAAGTAGTAGGTGTATTACCGTATATCTCGTAAACTACTTGAGTACTAATGTTGAATTTGGGTACTAATTTTATCTTGCAGGGTACTAATTTTCTATGTAGGTTTGAAGGAAGTGACAAGCTCCTGAAACCTGGAATCAACATTCAGTCGTGGTCCTGCTGAAATAGCGCGCGAAAGTTATCATCGTTGATTTCTCGGTAAATACAAATGTTTCAGTTCTGTTTTTTTTACGAAATGAATCACATTTATGGGTACTAATTATTTGTGGTACTTAGAATAGCTATAGTATGCCCCCTGTTTCGGCGCTCGTGGTGGTCCTGCTGAAGGGAGCGTGACTACCGCAGGACCACCTTCAAAGACGATTTTCTCGAAAACTACTAAGGTACCAGTTTTGTTGTTCGAGTACTAATTAGTACCTACCAATTGAGTACTAATTATTTACCAAATAAGGAAGCGATTTGCGTTGGTGGTCCTGCGGTAATCACGGACATGCCGAGTATCTAGTGTTGCGAGAACCGCAGAGGGCGATGGCCGTCAGTCATCAGAGGATATCGCACGGTCTCCTACGAGGCGGCTTGCGCACTGGCCGGATCCCCGCCGTGAGCCCTCGCGTCACTGCATCGGTGGCGTGAGGAGGCGCGGACGTGGTACTGGTGCAGCGGCAGATTACGCTACGCCGGTCCGAGCTCCGTCAGGTCTTGGTGGAGGAATGGCGGGACAGGCTGCTGCTTTCTAACGCCGGCCAAGTCACCATCGGGGCAGTCCGGCCGGTGCTCGACGCCTGGCTCGGGAGGTGGCACGGTACGGCTCCCTGTCATTTAGGGCGACACAGATGCTTTCAGGGCACGACTGCTACGGGAAGAACCTGCATCTTATAATTAGGGAGCCAGACACTCGATGTCACCACTACGTCCATTGTCGGGAGGATACGGCGTGGCATACGCTTTTAGAGTGTGCAGCTTGGAAGGCGCCACGCCGCGCCGTGCCTTCGTTTAGGAAGTGGGAACCATCCTGTCGCTGCCGGCTGTAATTCGTTCTATGGTCGGCGGCGCAGCGTCGTGGGACGCGGTGAGGCAGCTGAAAGAAAGGGGGTGATTTCGAGTGCTCTCCCGGCCCGCAGCAGGCGGCAGGCAATGCCCTGTTCCGGCCCCGTCCGCCGGGATGGGTCCGCCGGCCCCATCATATAAGATCCGAGGCGGTGGCCCGTAATGTTCCATGCGCGTCCCTCTAGACGTCACGGGGGGAGTCAAACACCTCACTCCTCCCTCTTGACCAGTCGGAGCCCACAGAGGCGGGCCACCAGTCGGGGACTGCGTTGAAGAGTACTTAAGTGCCCCCGTAGTCCCCAGTGCAAGTGTGAGAGGGATCACGGGGTGATTGTATTCAGGTAAAGTCTGACAGACCCCTCCGTGCACTCCAGGACGGAGGAAATCCATGCGCATATCCACCCAGTTATAAAAAAACGGCCAAGTGCGAGTCGGACTCGCCCATGAAGGGTTCCGTAGCAGCAAGTAACATAATATGCGGTTTACGATTTATGACGTATTAAAAAAAAGTACTTACTAGATCACGTCCAAACCAATTTTCGGTGGAAGTTTACATGGTAATGTACATCATATATTTTTTTTAGTTTTATCATTCGCTTATTTTAGAAGTTACAGGGGTGGGGGACACATTTTACCAATTTGGAAGTGTCTCTCGCGCAAACTATTAAGTTTAGAAAAAAATGATATTAAAAACCTCCATATGATTTTTGAAGACCTATCCATAGATACCCCACACGAACGAGTATGATGAAAAAAAAATTTTTGAGTTTCAGTTCTAAGTATGGGGAACCCCCAAAATAAGATTTTTTTTTCTATTTTTGTGTGAAA
Source organism: Griposia aprilina (assembly GCA_916610205.1). Classification (NCBI taxonomy): domain Eukaryota; kingdom Metazoa; phylum Arthropoda; class Insecta; order Lepidoptera; family Noctuidae; genus Griposia; species Griposia aprilina. Next base: position 15,091,145 of record OU744288.1, read on the forward strand.
TTCTCAATGCGGTTCACAGAATACATCTACTTACCAAGTTTAATCAGTATAGTTTCGGAAAAAAGTAGCTGTGACATACGGACGGACAGAGAGACAGACATGAAGAATCCATAAGGGTTCTGTTTTTTGCCATTAGGCTACGGAACCCTAAAAAAGGCATAGGTAAATAAAAAAAACTATAATGTTAAGTTAGGTCAGGGGTTCGTAGATGAAAAATATTTATATTAAGTTAGATGAATGGGTGTTGATTCATATGAAAATATTTCAAATATGAGGTGTTTGTATGTAAACATATTTCTTAAACGTCAGGTTTTGTTCGATACATGGGCTCCGCTGGGAGTAATAGTGTCAGGTTTTGATCGTGAAACTATTTAAAAAATGTTAAGTTAAGAAGAAGTTGGTTAAAAAGAAAATATTTCGCAAATTTTAGGTTAGGTTAGATAAATAGGTAGGTAGTCGTAGGACAACAAAATATTTCAAGCATATTGGTATAAAAAATCTATCCATGAACATAATTTTTTTTTTCCTCTCCTCCGCCCTGGGGGGGCGAAGGGTTCTGTCAGACTCTTACTGACTAAAAACCACCCCGGTGTTTCATCTCACACCTACGCTGGGGTTTGCGGGAACCTACGATAGTTCCGCAACCCCCGCCTCTGCAGGCCCGTCTGTCTACGAACATCTAACCTAACATTTTAGTTTTTTTTTTCATCTAGCAGTATCAGACCATGACCAGTAGGTACCTAATCTAGACTTAACCCCCGACCCCGACCCCCGGCGTAGGTGTGAGATGGAACACCGGGGTGGTTTTTAGTCAGGAAGAGGCTGACAGACCCCTACCCCGGGGCGGAGGACATCCATGAGGATATTCCAACCCGGAAAAAAAAGGGATGTTGTATTTATATGAAAATTGCGCGGATAACTGCTTGCACGATGCAGGATTTTGCGTAACGTCACTCGGATTGTTTAGTTCGCATGAGGCGTTGTGGATGCCGCCGCATATCTAACCTAAGTTACATCAAATTATTTTGAGGTACTATGACAGTTCAATTAAAATTTTACATTTTACATAAAAATATTTTTAAACAAGCAAAAGTTTCTAATAAAAATAAATGAATCTATAAAACGATTATCATAGTAATAAAAAGATAAGGTATGTTCAGTTAAAGAAAATTATTATTATTCTGTTGCAATTCGCGACTGTAGGAATGATATATTATTTACTGAATAATAATCATCAATTTCATATCACTCGTCAAACTTTGGAAATTTGTTTCACCTTAGAATTTTTTAGAATATATTATCACATGAACATTCTTAGATGGAACAGCTTTCCAAAGTTTGACGATTGATATGAAATTGGTGATTATTATTCAGTAAATATGTATATCATTCCTATAGTCGCGAATGGCATTTGGATCAATATACGACGTAAAACAGAACTGCAATTTGCAAAAAACCAAAGAAAATTTTAATTTGGCGGGCTACAGCTTACCGGATTCACCGGGGAGGCGAGGCGCCAGGTTGCCCGCGAAATTCAGATTTTCTTACGTTTTTTGCAATTTGCAGATTAGTGTCAGGTTGTATGTTAAACAAAATATGATTAGCAACCGTGACAATTATGTATTATAATCATTAAAATCATCAATACAAACCTCTAAGTTTATATAATCTTATTGATTGATATTTTATGAAATTGTTAAAAATTAATTATGTTTTAAATTAAAAGTTAATTATGTTTCAAAACTTTATTTTTTAGGAAAACGCTAATTTATTACTATCGCAAATATAAACGATTACATTCATAATTTAAGTATGTATTACATAATATCGATACAAAATCTTTCGCCAATAGCGGATTTATAAAAATGTATAAAATGTAATGACAACTGAATATCACTAGCATTTACCCAATATTAACTTGTCAATCACTACAAACATCTACTCCTTTCTAACATTTGCGAATACTTAATACCTCTAAACAAAGTCCTGCACCCTAATTGAGTAACACACTATCAATCACAATCTGAATCATATTGAAGAGGATACTGCTAATCCATTGCTTCATATTTTGGGAAAAATTGTCTGCTCAACAACGTAAATAACGCAATGATTGTTGTTGAACTGTCAAAATGAAAGCCAGTCCTACTGTTAGTGTGTTACGCAACTACCCCGCTGCTGTATATTGCTTACTGTAACAAAGACAAATAAGAAATCAACATTCAGTCTCTTCTAATCTGTCTACATTATTTCCAAATGCTATACAAACACTTGAAAGGCCTCTTAATCGTTTACTAATTAGGTACGTGCCGGTAATACATAATCTCATTAGTGCGAATCTTCAATTTGTGATAAGTACGGTCAGCACTCTGCATTACCTGACCCCTCTTACAAAGAAGAAGAGGGGAAAAGGGGTCGGTTTATGCACGTCACTGACTGTACGAGTTATTGGAAAGTATGGCAATTATAAATTTAACTACTATCATTTAAAAATTGGAGTACATATGCCACAATATAAGTAGTGAATAATATAGTAAAAATAATAATAATCTGGCATGATCTTTCTAGCGTTATCTCAGCCTGTTACTAGACTGTGATCACTCGTCTGGTATGTTTCATGTAAATTATAGCATTTATAAGCTTACGCCGAAGGGACTTCAACATACACAAACAGCAAAAAAGCACTTTAAAATACATATTCTTTAAATAAGACTCACATAATTATAATTCCTGCATTTTAAAGGATGGCAATGGAGAGGGCTAGGAGCGAAGTTCCTTGCGTGATCGAAATAGTGAAGAGGTCCGCAGGAGAATCAAGGTAACCGACATAGACCGAAAAATTGCCAAACTTAGTAGCAGTAGGCACATTGCTCGCAGAACGGATGGCCGAAGGAGCCGAAAGGTTCCGGAGTGGCGATTGGGTACCGAAAGGCGCAGCGTTGGAACGCCTCCCAAAAGGCGGACCGATGAGCTTGTGCAAGCAGCAAGTCGCAGGAGTCCGCTGGATGCGACAAGCACAGGACCAGCCAATGTGGCGACACTTGGGGAAGGCCTATGTCCAGCTACGTATTTCGGCTGAAATGATGATGATGATTTTAAAGGACAAGTACAAATGCCTACAAGACTCGATTTAAAAAGCTGGGAAGCCATATTGTAAGATGGACTACTACCATGTGACAAATTAATTTCAGCTGAATGTATATGTTAAATATTAAGACAAAAGAATCCTTAAACAGGCACTAAAGTAAGTACGTATATGATATTAATGTTAAATATTCGCCATATCTGACGTAGAATGACTAGACTAACGAATTTCAATTTAACTTTTCGTACTACCTCTGCAAGTAGCACCTACATACAAATATGCTATAATTTATATGATTAATAAATATTACATTAATTCAATAGGTAAGTAGTTTTATTACTTTCGATAAATTTACTTTTACAAAATATTTAATCTACATAAAAAAGTCACATAAATAATAATACATAATGTTCAGACATATCATGAACCAGCATTCAGAACACGCTACAAGTTAAGCTAACGTTCAATCTATGCGATCCTGTTGGTCTCATTACGATATCCAGGAAACCAAACTGATAATATAATATTGCCTTATACCAAATCGGTAAAGTATCACAGAAATTAACCATACCTAGCTAAACTATGATGTCTTCAATAATACACATCACGAAATATTACGAAACACATCAAGATTTGGTCAATGTATACTAAAATATTACGACAATGCATATACTAGTCACAAGTGCCAAATACAAACAAATTATATTTAAATAGATAGACTTAGGTAACACTCAAAGCTTACCAAAGTATATTGAATACGAGGCCAATTAAAATTAATTATGGTTAGGCCTTGAAATATTTAATTTTAATAAACTAGAACGAATATTTACAATTACATCAAATAATAAACACTGGTAATGGTTCAGCCATCACTGGAAAACGTCTAAACCTACTTAAACACTATCTAAGAAAAACCATGATAGTTGCATCTAATAAACATATTAACAGTTTACTAACTCACTGTATGACCACCTTCAATTATCTACTGTCAGTTGGAATGCAAGCTAATTTAATGAAGATGATGAATATTTATTTGATTGCTACAAACCCCATACTACTAACACAGTTATCGCTTAATAACCCCAGATACACCAAATAATACAAGCATTTATCATAATTTCTCTTCGACATTGCAATATAGGAAGACTAGAAACTTCATACACAAAACATGTTTTAGTACTCAAGTTCTACGAAGAGTATAAATAGAAAAATAAGTGAGAATTAAAAAGTTATTGAGATGACTTGTTTAGTTAGCTAGGTGTAGGTCGGCGCCATCGCCGTTAGTGGCCATCGAGGCAACGGGGACGAGTGCGGAGTTACACGGCCAGGTGTAGATGGACTGCAGGGGAACATGGAGTAACTCCACCAAGTTTCTATAGTTTGGCTCTGAAATATAATAATGTTATTATTCAGCATACTTCATAAGCTTAACTCTTAAGGGCGACGTTGTCATTTTCAATTTATAAAATAAGATTTATCAGTCCAGTTAAATCTGCTGGCAAAATATTTGCTGTTTTAGCTGAGAGCTGGTGACTGATTGGCAATAATAAAAAAAAGCCAATGCAATCAATTGACACGACATTTGTTCATATAAACAATTTGATTGATTTACTGGTCTAAGTTTAATTAGGCAATGTGCAAAATAGCTAAATTTCCATACATCACTTTTAGGACAGTAAAATGAAATGTCAACATAATTAACTCACCATTTTCGGGATTAATATATCCTCTGCGTATCAAGAAATCTAGGAGCACGGGGGCACTCGTTGTCTTAAACTCGGGCGTGAGGGCTCTTTGAACACACTCCCCAGCAGTTAACAATTCAAAATTCTCAACCTCACCATCAGCATTCTGGGGCATGAAGTCCAGTGGCAACTCGAGATCGTATACATATTCTGTGTTAGGAAATAAGCCCCTTTCACTTTCGAAATAGAAACTGAAAACATAAGGACAGATATATAAGTAACTCCTCTAAGCACTGTCTATCTAAGAGAAAATAAATACACCACAGCCATAGTAATAAATATTATAATTATGTGAAAGTAACTGTTACCTTTTCACACATAAACCACTGAATCAAATGTTATGAAATTTGACATATAGGTAGCCTGAGACTAAATTTGGAAAAGGACATATGCTAGTTTTCATCCTGGATTTCATGAAATACAAAATACACAGAGACGAAAGTCGTGGCAACCAGTTTTTTTTTTCATTTTTTCAGAATTTATAAGGAAGTATATTTATTTTATTTAGTACTAAGTCAACAAGTATATTATACCTAACACAGCCAGCTGGCACCAGCTTTTTCACAAGTTCCCCTTCAACAGAGGCCTCCTCAGCCGCCTCTTTTATAGTTGTCTCCAGAATGCCAAAACCAACGGCCAGCCCACCACTAACGAAACAATCCCACTTGCCTAAACAATTACAAATCAATAAAATTACACTGCAAATATAGTTAAAAGAAATTTAAAAAAAAAACAATTTATTTCGGGCAAAACCCACAACATATATAAATTAAATTTCACAATATTGATAGGTGAGACTAAAATAAACTGTCATTGCTATTCAAATAAACGGATTAGCAGGTACAAATTATATGGATCACAGAATTAAAATTAAATAAAATCGCTGGCCCCGGGCAATATAGCGGTAAACACCGGTTACGCCCTTTTTAAGGACGCTATCACATTTTTTTCCACAAATATCAGTGCTTTTCAGGTACCATTTTAATGAATTAGGATCACTGTTGCGAGGATATCTTGGTATCAACTTAAAGATAATATATTCATCTCCAGAATAAACCCATAAAAACTGTATAGCCCCATACAAAATTTTCATTAAAATAGGTTTTAACCATCACAATAACACCAACAAATTTAAAAAAATGGGGTCTGATTAGGAACCAGTACAGCTAAATCCACTGCATTGTTAAACTTAAAAATAATAAGAAATTGTTGCTTATATAGTCCTCTATACCGGTAGCTAAATATTTTGTAGATAAACAAATAACTTGTTCATTTATGAGAACAATAAGAAACGGCCTCAAATTTCTCCATACATTTTCTTCTTGCGGTTCGTCATTCCGCGCTCGGACGCGCTCGTGGAAGCACGGGTGTATCAATTTCTGCCAAAAAAATATTACATAAAGAAGTGTGTACTGTATTGTATACTGTGGTCGGACGAAGTTGATACTTTTTCGGGGATTGCTGATGGAGACGCCAGTACCAATAACTGTTTACTTCCAGAACTAGTTGACACTCGATACGCGAGGTCTATGAATCTTAGGTCACACATACGCACAAACATACTGACGGATACACATAATACTTAAAAGGTTCAACAACATTCCGTTGGATATGGTTGGATAATCCACTTTTTTTTATTTTGAATTTTTTTTCACAGTAAGGTACACTACTGTGTACATTTTGCGATTGTTAACCTGCTTTTATACAATATTGTTTACTTTTTACTACCTACTTTTGTTTTAATTTTTATGAAAAATACTGATCACGCGCCCCAGTCTCAGTAAATAAAATGCTTACTGTTTTCATAAGGGAATGATTATTTTTAGACAACACAACGAAAATCTAGGATAAACTCCCACGCCAGTATTTGATTATGTAATGCTCCAACAATTGTCAGCAAAAATAATATTTACAAGCACTTACATTTTTTCTAACTAAAAGAGTAGCCTGGGTGATAAATGTGATAATCGTAGGTGATCCTTGTAATAGTCAAATGTTAAGGTCGTTAGTTTCCGTAAGAATATGGTATTTAATCCATATGGCCAGCGCTTGAAATTTTTGAGTACCTACCTACGTAATTATTATTATGAATAATTTTATTTCAGAATAAACATTCCATACATTGTTAGTAAATAATACTTCTATGTTAGTAAAATTATTAATTATTTTTATTTGATGAATTTCAAAAATATTAAAAACATGACTATCACGCAGATAGTACTTAGTCATAGTTACCAAAATTAGATTCCAACTTACAACTAACTTTACTCAATGAATACCAGTAAAATTAAAAAATAATACCTTCTAGTACCAAGATCAGATAAGTTACCTATAAAATCGAGCGGGCAGCGGCATCAATGTGTGCGTGCGCGTAATGCTGTTGTGTTGCGACTCAAATGCCTAAACTTCAGTGTTTCAAAAATGTGATAGCGTCCTTAATGTTATTTGATTTTTGGCTTCTCTGAGTATCAGTCTATCACTCTTATTTTTTTCAGTTTTTTTTAAATAATATTTCTGTAGAATAAATGACAATAATTTTGAACGCCTGTTTTGGATCACTGTCAGCTGCACTATAAACAAAAATTAGCTTCTATTATTTCTCCTGTAAAATTCGATTTTTGATATTACCGTTTTATTGCCCGGCGCCAGCGAAATGTCAATTCTGCAAAATAAACTAAAACTTGATTGAATTAAGAAGAATATTTCACAAGTCTCGTAAATTCATATTAAAATGCTGCTTACCAGGCCAGGTTTGTTTAGTGAAACTTCTCTGCTGTAACCAGATGCAAAGACCTTTTGTTGGGTGGTTCACATAGCCGGTGACACTGACTCCATAGTTCCTGATGCCAAACAGGCACATAGCGCTCCTATCCATTTCCAATAGGCTCTCTGGGTAGCATGGTGTAGTGACCCCAAAACACTGCAAACATAGCTATTTTGTCAAACTAATCTCCCCAAATACAGATTATCTAGGAGAACAGTACTCCACCCACTGGCAATGAAATCTCAGAAGCCCAAAAACTGAACAAAATTCAATTTAATTGAAAACATGGAATGCACTGCAGGTATGTTCTAGATTCAAGTTTTGACCAGTTAACAGAAATCAACCTAAAAGTTAGTGCTCAATATATTGGGCACTAGCTTTTGCCCGTGGCTTCAACCATGTGAAGCTCGGCAATTATCCCACAAAAACATACCACTGGGGTAAAAGTATCCTATGTCCTAACCCAGGTTGGCCTATCCATATGCCTTTCATCCAAATCCGTTCAGCCGTTAAGCCGTGAAAGGTAACAGACAGACGTATAATAAATTCAAAAAATCTATTTTGTATAAAAAAAAACATGATATTATGATTCTAAATGTCAAACTTAAAAATAATAATTATTAATTTTAATAACAGGTATCACCATTCTTTTGAAATGTAAGCCAAGTTATTTAATAACTTTAAATTATGATAACTTTCGACCAAGTTGGCTGATTTAATGAAGTAAAGACTAAATGTTACCTCAAGATACGGATTGTGGCTATATTATGTCCAATCGCTGAAAATCTCTTAAAAATAAATTCACAAAAATATCAACATAACATGTGAATTTTAAAATCATCCCCTATCACCCATATACATTTTTTTTATTCCTTACCAAAAGCTTAATTTCGGATTTTAATATCCCTAACTTAAGAAATACTGAGTTTCTTCATATGAACTTTCATCCCCAATATCACCCCCTTAAGGATTATTTTTGAGGCAAAAGGTGGCCTATGTCCTCTAATTAAAATCTGTTCAGTGATTTAGAAGTGAAAAGGTGACAGACAGACAGAGTTACTTACGAATACGAATTTATAATATTAATATGGATTGCTGGGATAATGATGTTATTTATGGCAAATAGAACTTTTGATAAATAAATAAGGAAACTCATACATGTATGATCAACACCCATTGTAATACAACTATAACATTAAATCCTTGTCATCCTGTTGTAGTATTTCAAGCTCTATCAATTTATTCTTTATCTATTAAATGTCAATAATCAAATACAAACTTGATAACATTTTCATGAACACTTAATTAAAAGAGATTTGTTTAAAGTGTAATCATTAATGGTAGTGTTATCAAATATGGAAATCACATTATACCTCATCTCTCCATCCTTTTAAAGCGCATATCTCATTTTCTTTTCTCAAATTCTGCAATACATCAGCTATCTTTGTTGTCCTCTCTTTATAATCTCTGAATGCTGGATTTAATTCTACATACTTGCCGGTGATCCGAAATACCTGTAAATGTAAATTTGCATATTTCTTTTTTTTAATATATTTAGGATGTAGATAAATGTTTAGAAAATATTGGCATATGTAATACAATTTCTTTAATCTATCTTCAAGATGGAATACACAGTAGGTCAAAAGCAATTATAAAACTAGATATTACAGACTGAAGTCAACTAGGTTATTATAATTAGTGATAACTTATTATTTTAGGTTATGTTTATAATTATTATTATAAATACTACTTCATGAATTCATAGAGAAATTTAGTTTTACAGTAGTATGGTAATGCTATTGACAAACCTCTGACCAAATATTGATTGATGTTGCTGTCCATAAGACATTTTCATGAGAACATGGGACTTAATTAATGAATATTCCAAAACACTATTAATTGTTTTATTATCGAAAAGTTTTTTTGATTCTAGGGCAAAGTGTACTGTCTAAAAAATATTAAAGTAAAGGCTTACCTCTGGGAATCTAATCAGGTACTTCATAACATCAGGGCGAATCAAACCCACTTGATATCCGGCTACTATAAACGGTTTGCATACTCCCTGATGCAAGCCTTGAACAATGCAAAATATGTAAGCAAACAGTACGAGTTGCTTCTTCGACAGCTTGTTATTACAAACACTATGTAGGCTGCCTAAACAGTCACTCGCGTGTTTCTAAACTAATACTTAGTTGCCTTTTACTGGCAAACTATGCACCTATAGTCTAAGTTATGCACAAATTGAATCACGTACCTGATAGATAAAAACAGTTGAATTTTTTGGCTAATTTGAGTAGATCGGAAATGTTGTTCTGTGCAGACGAGTACATATTTTTCATATTACTGTTCCATACGGGTTCCATACAAATTATAAATACCGAATGTTTCTATTTGAACCTAAAAAAAATAAATTATCAGCAATGAGAGGACAGTGAGTCGGACGTTAGACGAAAAACGCTTTACTATTGGCCTGTCCTTGTTCAGCAAATTCCACAATGTCCGTCTGTCACTCACTGACGAATAGAGACAAAACAAATGACAGTTGTAGGGATGCATGCAGTACCAAAAAACCTAAATCATATCGATATTTAAGTGTAATGCTTAATTCACTTTGTTCCAGTCTAAAAAATACAGTCACGCTGGAATTGTTACACTGGATAGAAAAATAGACATCCAATTCAGTTATTGAACTGGATAGCCCACGGGTTCGGTGCACTGTACTGGAATAAAAACCTTTTTCCAGTTGCGACTTCACGATCCTGCGCTGGATTGGATCGCTGGCCTGCTGGAATAATACTGGATCGCTGAATTACGTGCGTGACATTGCATACATTTCAGTTATCCAAAATTCAATGACTGCACGTTAGGTGCACGTGCGGCGATCTTGATAGGTGTTCCAAATGTGCTTTAGCCCTAAAACAGAATGCCTAGTAAAATTATTTAAAAATAGAGTTATAGCAACACCGACCAAATGACAATTTGACAATGTCAAAAAAGACTGTCGGAGTTTTGGTTCCGTATTTGTATTTTGTATGATTATTTTTGCTTCTATCAATAGACGTAATCATTTTAACTGCTTCGGTGAAATAGTGTAATTTTGTCGAAGAGTTTAACGATGTCGTCGGAAAGTTTTGGTGTTGTAAATGACTTAGCTCCAGTTTTTCGTCCTTACATTCAAAATGTGTACCAAGATTTGAAACTTGGTAAGTTGTGATCCTAGCACATTCTGTTGAATATAAATGTATAAAAACCTTGTATTTATAGTTATAATGAAACTTGCAGGTTTATGTAAGACTAAAGTTGACTTTGAAAAAGTATCCGGTAATTCCGAGGGTGGTGAATGTCAAATTCGGATTGTCTTACCCTATTGTTCGAAGAAACTGAAATGGGAAATAATATTTGATGGCACAGCACCTTGGTTTGCGCCAGACTTCAGATTCGATGACGACAGTTTTCTTATGAGTGTTGATGAACAGTTTTTGGAAGAAAAAGTGCCAAGTCTATCAAAGTGGAATGAAAATGATCCAAAAGCACTTAGTGATGTTATTTCAGAACTGATAAATTTGTACAAAATTCATCAGGTAAGTAAATTAACTTATACTGCTTCCTTGCTGAAAGTGCTAAAACTGGCATGAATGGAAAATGCAGTAGATAAACAAAAAAAAAGCATTGTAGTTCATTGTAGCTCTATTCACCTAAATCTTAATGTAACATAACTAACAACAAAAAATAAGGTTGGTATAATACACCAACCTTATCCTACCAATAAGATATATTTAGTTGGAAAAAATATGAAAACTGCTTCATTCTGTTCTAACACTTACTGCTGTTACAGATAAAAAAGTTAAATGAAGATGAAAGTTCTCGCGCATACTTTGAATACAGTGCTCTACTCGGAGATGCTCTAACATCTGAGCAAGATATTGAAGTGTGGGTTGGTAGCCATGTAGTTGAGTTCTTGATCAGACTTAATGTTGATACATCCAGATTACCAGAATTGTATAGTGATGGGTAAGCATTACTATAAATAAGCTAGCTAGTTTAAAAGAGTCTTAAAACACACCAAATTGTTTTCACATTCTATCTCTCTAACCAAAAACATAGATGTATAAATACAAAATAAATGAACATTATTATATTTTTATTAAATGTTTGTAGAACTTATATACATTATAATTTTCAGAATTGAAAAGAATCCTGGAATAGATACTGCATTATTATTGGTCAGATATCCAAATTCAACAAATGCTGAATTAATTCTGTCACCAATACTCACAAAGTCACTTGGAAATATATCATTACCCTTGTAAGTACTTATTGGTGTTACAAATATTTTTCCAATCCCCCTGAGCAAGAACGAGCCTATAACACAAAACTTTATAATTACAATGTACCACAAAAGCCACATAATTGTAACAGAAAAACCTTACAAATGTGTAAATTGTAGTGACCTAGATTGTAAATTGTAACTATACATATTTGTAGTGTTTGTGATACTCATTTTTTTTTACAATTTAACAATTTTGTAGAATTTTAGAGACTGGTAAAGTTTTGTGAAATAGGGCCCTGATGAAAGATATCCTTAATCCTACCTCATTTCCTATTGAAAATTACCCTCCTTTGGCTTTGCGGTAGTCAGGTAAAAAACACAAACTTGTGTTTTCTATGCATCAATACAATAGCGTAATAATTTATTCTAAATGTGTTAGTAAAGCTTATTTTTTAATTAGATTTGCTAATACATAGAATAGCCAGCAAAAGTTGTACCTGGAAATGGTAATTCAAATATTTGACTTTTAGGATGCATCAGTCAGGAGTTTTAATGGATTATGTCCCAATGGTGACAGAATTATTGAACAATAAGGTATGGTAGGCACTTTACTTCTTGTTTTTAATTGTGCTGCTTTAATGTCATATAAACATTATTTTGAACATTACAAGCTATGTTTTATTGTACCTGTGCCTGAGATTTTGATTCCATTTATAAGAATGACGAATTATAACATTATCTAAAAATGCTTGTTGTATTTTATAACTGACAAAATATTGTTTTTCAGATTAATGATTTGCTAAACAATGAAAGGTTAAAGAGAGATTTATTAGCACAATTGATTGTGAAGTATGAAGGTGCAGTCTTAGAGCATGATGCTAATAATGCAGCCTTCTTATTTGAAATGAGCAGCTACCATTGGATCTTACAGATAGATATTGGTTTGTATACTCTTATTATTATCTGTAATTACACAGTGGACAGAAACCTGATGACATAGTATATCAGTTCCCATTGAGTTACATTTTTATTTTCCATGTTAAGTAAAATAATAATGTAACTCGATGTAAACTTTTGACAAACTTTTCATACACCCTGTTGTAATAATAATTAAAATGTTGACAGAACCAACAATAAATTATTGAATTCATTTACAGGTGCTAAGTTTCCAGATAAGCCTCCTGTATTAACTCTAAGATCAATTTATCACTGCAATAAAGGAAAACCAATGTATAAAATACTATCAGGCTGCCCATATAATCATTTTGAAGGCTACATTGAACAGCAAGTTGAACTTTTCAAAACTGAATGTTTGGGGCTGCCACCAACAAAAGAATCACATCAATTTGTGACTCTGGAAAATTAAATTGATGTGCATATGCTGATTTTTAAGTTACCTAGCTAATAAGTTATATTTTTCTTTGACATTATTATGAATATTATGTGTAAGTATAAATAAAAGAACTTCATAATAATGAACATTTTTTATTTTGTGTGTAAGACCTTATTCATGATGCTCTACAGGGAAGAATTACTGTAAGTGTAATCAATGTGAGGATCTATACTATTTTATAATATCATTTGTATTGTTTACAGAATCAACTTAGGATCTATAGCTTTTACATTATTCAGACCTTGTTAAAATACAGTAACTGAAATGTGGGTTTAACAGGCATAAATAAGTACCTAATAATTCTAATTATGCTCCAAATTTTAACAATACAATATTATTTAGGAACAAACTAACAATAATAAAATTATGAATTCTGTATCAAGTCAACAGGTACTGTAACTTTGTGAATAATAATTTAAAGAAAGTATAATCACAAAGAGTTTCTACAGTGACAAACTCTTGCCGACAGAAGAACCCCACAATAAAATAAATACTTAATTATTTGTAACTTCATGCAACACGCATGATCGTATGTTAGATCTAATTAGTCAATTTATTGTTTTCCTTGGAGCCAATAAGTTCGTAGCGATATCTCATATACATCACTTTCATCCTATCCCATACATTACCAAACGAGTCAAAAGCAGGCCTGACATCAAGCAAAGCAAATTCGTATCTGTTGTCAACTTCACCACCATCATAGTAGTCAATAATGTAGCGCACATCTTGTCCACATCTGTCGACAATCCAATCGTGTCTATCAAATGGCAGCTCATACCTGAAAACAAAAGATAGAACACCATTAAAAAAGCCTTGTTTTAACATCTTTATAAGAAACTTAGGGTGAATTCCACCAATGAAACTGAACGCGATCAGCACATCTAAACTGCATTTAAGAGCTGCACTGTCATTGTTATGCAATATTGACACAAACAGCTCTTGAATGCGGTTTAGGTGTGCTGGTCACATTCAGTTGCATTGGTGAAATTGGTCCTTATTGGATAAATCTTCAGCTGCAATCAGATTTAAATACATACCCAAGCCAATTTCGTATGCGAGCCCTAGGGCTGTAATCTGAAGCCTTGCCGCCAAAACTCTTGAGTCTTGGGTGTCCACACTCCTTTGCATGCAATGCTTCCCATTTCAATACTTCTTGCCATGCCTGAGGAGCAATAGGTGTCTTATCAAGTTTCTATATAGCAATAATTATTGTTTACTTTCCTTATATTCAAATAACAAGTATCAGTTGCGTGAAGTGGCTATCACAGCAAATTGACATAGTGTGTCTATCTGGTCAACAATCAATTTCCTTGACTGTACATAAATGATGATATTGTTGTGCAGATAAATTAACTTTTGTTGTTCATTAATATTATAAATTCGAAAGTAAATCTGTCTGTATGTTACCTTTTCACACCTTAACCACAGAACAGATTTCGATAAAATTTGACAAGGAGATAGATGGCATTCTGGGGAAGGACATAGGGTACTTTTTGGCCCGGTAGTACATTCCCATGGGATAATTTCCGACATCTACGCGGGCGAAGCCGCGAGCAGAAATTAGTTCTAGGCTCCAAAAAAATAGTAATTCATTTAAGTGCCAAAGTATAGGTTTTTACAACAAACTCCCAAGTCTTGTTAAAGAACTGAGCCTCAATAAATTTAAATCATTTATTAAACAGAAACTCTGTCAAAAACGTTTCTATAAAGTTAAAGATTACTTGGATGACAAAAAGGCTTGGGATTAATTAAGCTACTTCAATGTACCCCCAAGCAACAATCCATTTTATACTGTGATTATGTGTTTTGGAATTAATAATGTCATTTTTATTGAATTACATGACATAACATATTAAGATTTTTTGATGACATTTAAAGAGAAACCTGTCTGTGAATGTGAGTAGCATGCAGGCTAGATTAAATACATGATATTCATTTTAATATTATGAATGTGAAGACTATGTGGGTCATTGTTGCTTTTTTTTTCCTTTCAGGTAGTTTTATCTTAGTCTGGCAGTTTGAGTAATTTTTGTGGCCTACCCAAATGTCCTTTCTTTGGTATTGTTTGTTGAATCGTTGAGCTCCTTAAGTTCTGAGTTGAGCTGCACGATTACTGACAAATACGTGCACTGACTGGACAGGCCCACTCAATCTGTGTGGTTTTTCTTCAAAATACCATTTCAGACAAATCTACATGATCTGACCAAGATTATGTCTGGACTTTAAAAGAGACTGTGACCTCTGAGTTTGTTTCGGCTTTTCTTCTCAGAGTAGTCAGATAGGAAACGCCGACCTCATCTAGTTTTAAAATATCATTGACGTGTAAAAGTGTTTGTACAAACCTATTTACAGAAATAAAATCATTTATCATTTAGTATTATATATAATTATCTAACCAGGACAAATAAGAACTGACTAACAAGGTAAATAATTTTTGTAATTCAAAAATACCTGTTCATTGTTGGCATTGTGTATTTTGATGATGTCGTCCATATCTTTCTGTTTGATGTCTTCATTCTTCCAGCGCCAGCCTTTACGTAACATAGCATTCCAGAACATTTGTTGGCTGGGGTACACCCAGAACTCAGTGGATCCATCTGGCATGGCTCGCGGTATTGAGGACACTTGGCGTTGAGTAGGAAGTTCAAATGGCTGGTCCGGTGCTGGTTGCTGGTTGGCCGGTGGCATCTAAACCAAGACAAGAGAAATATTAACTATTAGATTATGAACATTAACATTTCAAAAATATAGATGCCGCACTGATAACACAATACATATGTAAAATTTGAGATAAAATCATATTAAAAGAAATAATGAAGTGAATAATATTTTTTTCATCAATTCTGAAAAAAACATCACATTTTGAGTTACAACGGTATTGTATTATCAGTGCGATGTGTAAAACAACATAGGGATTCTTTTTTTCAAAGTTAATTTTAACATTTGTTTCTCTTTAGGAGAGACTAGCTTCTGCCTGCAAGTTCGTCTGCATGAAACTTGTTCCCCCAACCCACCAGATTTTTCAAACGCGACCAGTAATTCCAGAGATTACCCTCTACTACAAACTTATTAACAAACAAATTTTACCTCTTTATAACATTATAAATATATAAGTAGTGACCTTTTTTATTATTATTAATGCCTGTTAAACAGAGCACCTGCCATCTCATCTCTTCACCACCCTTGGTTGACTGGTGAAGAATGCTTAAGGCATTATTAAGTCTACCTTTGAACCTTATTATGTGTGGGAATTTTAAATAAATAAATAAGTATAGATAATAGCAGTAGCATCACATGCACATAGTTGGCATCTGTTGGTGGCTGTTTACAATATAACCATCATTCATCAGTATAGTTTTCACTATGCATATGCACAAGCATGCATTTAGAGAAAATATGCTTAAGATTTGTGATCACACTGTTGTTGCTATTGATCCACAAAAGGGTGCTCTTTCAGAAGTCCTTATCCCTTGGAATGCAAAATACTTTGCCAGCTATCTATGTTATGATTATGCTATTCATACAGTAATCAGATTCCATAAATTAATATTTTTTTATTTCAGAAATTGTAAGATGTATGGGCTCTATATGTATGCTGTATGTATGGGCTCTTCAACTACTTTGCAATCAACAATAGTTGATTGCAAAGTAGTTGAAGAGCCCATACATTATAACTTAAGTAATTCTAAGGAAGCAACCATAATTTATCTACAATAATAATTATCGTCACTAAGGCATGTGGAACATAGGATTGTGTAATGCATTTGAAGGTTAAATTATTTTGATACATGGTCCAGATAGTATTTTTAGATATCATTTCTAGGGCGATAACGAAAGTGATCATGACTATCTAGGTATATAATAAAGTGTATCATTTACGAGCTAGGGTTGGCCTTGACACTTACCATGTTATAGGGATTGACATCATTGCCTTGTTGCACAGGACATTCAGATGGTTTTTTGGTTTCTTCGGGTTTTGCGTCTGCTTTCTTGTGCATTGGACATTCTGGCGGTGGATTGGAATTACTTCCAATGTTCGGCAAGTTGACTCCAGCCTCAGCTGATACTGAGTTTCCCATTTTAACGTTTGTCTTACGTAAGATGATATTATATATACCTATATAGGTTAGCAGAACATGAGCATTTTTTTGTCCTTCTCTAGGACTACAGTAACAGATGCTTTAGTTTACAGTAATAACAAAATCAGTAATTAATTTCTTAGAACTATTGAAAAATTTACTATTTTATAATTTCACTAATCGTAGCACAACTACCCATGCCCTTCAAAATTCACATTGACATTAATTAAATTTGTCATGACAGTTTAATAGTTGACATTGACACACATAATTATCAGTGTTGCCGTGCGATCCCCCTGACTCTGTCACTTTCCATTTTCATGGGCAGCTCCATACGGTCGGACCACCGGACCTTGCCGCAAACTTGTAACGTGGCAAGCGCTTACGCAAGCTTATGGTTTATGCACAAAAATATGACACCATCGGATCCGCAGCAATTATTGCATTCGTAGACAAGCCATGCGTATTCACTAGTTTGTATTTGTGAAAGATTGAAGCGTATAAAGGCAGCATTATTTACTTTGCAGCCTGCTGGATGCGGTGGATGGCGGTGCCAGTGGTGGCAACGACTTTGGTCGTTGGCAATTAATGGCGATAGCGACTCACCTGCGATGTCAAAATCACACGTTCATTCTAGTAGTCCGTTAGCTCTGTGTAAAAACGATTAAATCTAGTTTTTTTATGCAAATAAATAATCAACAGGTTAGCTACTAAGGTTCTAAAGATACAGATGGCGTGGCTTAGTAAGTGCCTAAAATCACTTACGTAATTTTATTGTAAAACAACGCCTATTTATTCGAATGATTCAATTTGATAAATTAACTGTTTATTCTCTATTAATTAAATTACATTTTATTCGAAAACATCCATCGGTTTCTTACTAAACTCCAACTATATCTGACGACCCTGAGGGCGTAGACAAAGTAACATTCGATTAGCGATGACGCTAGTAGAAAAGCTAAAAAATGTATGGGAATGATATAAGCTATCGAAATGTCACGTGATCATAGGTCAACGAATCTATAATAACCAGACAATGTTAACATCATTCGATTCTATGAAACGAACCGACAGCGTCGAACGATTACTTCCATAAAGATGCGTAGCCAAGTGGCACTTTTTTGAAAAGCGTTATCGCCAGTTTTCGATTCGTACGACGGAAACATTAGCAAAACCGATAGCGATTGTAGAAATAGAATCGCTCCGAAGCGAATGCCATTTGTCTAGGCCCTCAGGTTACTTATCACTTTTGGTAAAAGTACCTTATTTTGTTTTTTGTTTTCTGGCGGAAACCTTCAAAAGGCACCCGACCTCTGGGAACTGAGGTCGGGGAGTGTGGGATATTTACCTCACTAAAACCACCCTGGTGATCACGATGGTGGTCCCGGTTCCTCTTAAAATACCAATTCCGGAACGCCCTGCAAGGCACATCCCTGGGGGAACTGTAAAGGGGCCTTCCCTGAGCCTCGCTATGTACAGCAGCACGTGACCACTGTGCCACCGTCTTCCCTGGGGTCACTCGGTGGGTGGACAGAGTCCCCACTCTGTGCGCCTGCGATCCCAAAGGATCACCTACCTTGTTCGGTAAGTGGATTTCGGCGTATTAGGCGCCAAGGCGGTTGCCTCCCCGACGCGACGCCTCCTTCTCCGAGCAGGATCAGCTTTCTCCCGATCCCGCTCGGCGGCCTCCTACTTGACCATCACGGTCTCACAGAAGGAGGCTACTTCCGTCCAATTCTCTGTCTCTGCCAGCATAGCCCTCACTACTGCTGGCAGAGACAGGTGTCGCCCGACCCTGGCAACTAGGACGCGCCGCTCGGAGGACCACGCAGGACACTCCTCGAGCGTGTGTTGTGCGAAATCCAGGCTGCCTCCGCAGTGGTGGCAATTTTCCGTGGCCTCTCGCCCAATTCTGTTCAGGTACTCACCGAAGCAATCATGTCCGGTGAGCACCTGGGTGAGCCTAAAGGAGATGCGCTCCCCACTATTCATCGAGGCTTCGAAGTGCGGCAGAAAGGCTTCGAAAACGCGCTTGCGCGAATATTGCAGCTGCTTTAGCCGCTCACGCCACCGCTCGACCGCGTGTCACCGTTTCCGCCGCCTCAAGCGTTACGAATGCGCTTCCTGGCACACTATTCTCGCTTTGGCGGATATCGCGAATCTGATAGTAGACCTTCGCGTCCATATCCGCCAGGATGTCCAGCGGCGGAAAGCGCGCCAGGAGAGTTGCCGCCTCAAAGGATATCGTTAGGTATCCTCGTGCGATACGAATGGCCATTTTCCGCTGCAGTCTATTGACTGGTGACCGTACCTAGCATTATATTACAATTGCACCCGGCTAGAGTTACCATACGGAAAATTGAATAGTCCTGACAAAAAGCCTGATTTTTATAGAAAAGTCCTGAGATATTGGCGCAAACGTAATCAACGACGACGCATTTTTTTTTCTAGATTATATTTTTTAAATACTTTGTTGATTTGTTATTTGTGTAGTGATACTATCCAAGAAAGTTAGATTTTTGTTTATGTTTAATGTAACTTACCCATAAAAAATATTGAAAAATCTAGATAATATACTTCATTTTATTTAAAAAAACGCAAAATCCTGAGATTCCCGAGATTTCCCTAAATCCGGCCGCAATCCTGTCAGGACCCTAAAAATCCTGAGATCTCAGGACAAGTCCTAAGATATGGTAACCCTACACCCAGCCCATCTTTCTTTGAATTTGAATCAAAAATTCAAAACTAAACAATAGTAGCCTATTCCAGCTGTTTTACATAAATGTAAAATCAGTTATTACCCATTGTAATTAATACTGATCAAGCTCAATCAAAACAGGCTAAAACAAGTAGTTTGATTCAATATTGGTTGACCAGCTGTTTTACAAAAAGGTAAAATCACTTAGCACGCTTTGTAATTAAAATTAGTAAGTTAACCAATTCATTGAGTAGGCAATTCTTGCAGGAGGGCTGGATAACCACATTGGATTGCACCATTTGCACCTACTAAGTTTATAGAAGTGTCTAGTAAGGTATTGGAAATAAAAGATAATGTTAAGTTTGTATGTGCATTAACCAAATTTTTTTTAATGTACTATTTATTACCATGGACAAACAAAAAAGTCTGAGTCCTGTCTATGTGTGAATACCTAGGTGTGTTGCTGTTTGCACTCGTAATGGCCAACCTTCGGCCGACTAATGTGTGAATGTGTGCGTACAGCAGTCTGTAAAGACAGCAAGCTGACTGACTTGAGTGACACAGTTCTTTTCTAGTGAGAATCTGTTGTGACTATTTTTGTTTGTTCATGACTATTTCTAACAAAATTATTTACTACACTAAAGTTTACTTTTTCTTAATATATTTTAAATATTTCTTGGCATTAAAATCATCTTCAATATCATCAGTAATTTTAACCTTCTTCTTTGGCTTCCTCTTTTCTAATCTCATTTTCCGTTCTTCTTCAGTCAACTGGGAAAGATCCAGAGGTAACTGTAACACAAAAAAAATACAACAATTTTTGTTTACTATCGCTGGTACAAAATCTAACAAACGGACATAGAGAGGACATTATTTATGTAGGGATTTTGGACTAGGGCTTTTCTTATTTGGTTCAATCACTTTTTAAGTACTAGATGACAGTGATGGATATTTACAATTATGTAAACTGCACTCATTTTACTTGACAGCTTCCGAACAATAGCCTGAGACCATGAACAAACAAAAAAAAGTTGGACGGAACTCCGCTAAGACAAAACTGGGTCCCATTTATGTGTGAATATTTATGTTTGTGTTGCCGTTGGCGCGCGTAATGGCCGACCGTCGCCATCGGCCGACTAATGTGTGAACGTTTGCGTACAGCGAGGTGGCCGACTTGAGTAACACAGTTTTTTGTTAGCGAGAATCTGTCCGACTTTTTTTGTTCGTCCATGTCTAAAACAGGCTGAATGTATTGAAAGATATCTTGCAATGAAGGTTGCTCATGGTCTACTAGTTTTTATATTACCAAATATTTATATAACCCACCTTTATTATTTTCCTGGGTTCATGATACCTAATATTGATTGAAGCACCGTCTGGTAGAACAACTTTAGTAGGATACATTCTAGAATACAGGTCTCTGTGTATCTTAGTAACGAGAGCTACATTATTATGTAAGTAACTTCTGACACAATAGTTTACTAGCGAAGATTTTAAGTTTAAAAGGACCTTTGCATTCATTTTCCTTTATTTTTATGATTTTCACGACTCGTAAACTAACATAACCTAAAAATAGATGTCATAACAGACATATGACAGATTATGTCATGTGTCAATTTCAATATTATATAATCGCTGCGTTCCGAATTGCACAGTAATCGATTTTAGCGTGCTTACAGTCGTTCTGAATTAGCGTGAGCGCGATAACGATGTTCCGTGAATCGTCATAGATGACGTCATGACATGCGCCATCTTGCGATATCGTCGACCATGCCTTAGATTAATATCATCGTGAGCGCTGTCAAAAATGACAGTTGTCCGTTGTGCTGTTGACTTGTTTTGAGTCGCATCTTTGTTCTCATACATCTATAACAACAAAACAGAAGTGCCAAAACTTCCATTTTCAAAAAATATCCTGTCAGTATTTCTTTCTTGTGCAAGGTTTGGGGTAAAGCTGGGTCGTTCCACGTTTTTCGTGAAACGAAACGAAACCGTTTTTCAGAAACGAAAAACAGTTTTTCTACAAATTTCCCGCCAGTGTACCTAAAGACAGGTTTTTGTTTATAATAGTTACTTTTAACTGTTTACTATTGATACGATAATGGTCCTTATAGCGACAGTTATAGAGTATTAATTTAGATCTATCAATTTAAAAACGTCACACGCATAGTACCAAATAAACCAACCTGCCGTTCGTTTTATGAATGCGACCGATCAGAGAATGAAATGAAGAGCTGTATTAATTCCGTTCGTTTTTAAACCTAATGTTGGATCGTCGAGAAACTGTTCGTTCGTTTTTCATTGACAAACTGTTTTTTAATTAAAACCGTTTCGAAAAAAAAAGCTCAGCACTAGTTTGGGGTTGACGTTAAGCGAGCACCATGAGCGCGTTCACGAGCGTTCCGAATTATGCCAGTTCTCAGCTGTCATAATCGTGATATCTATATCGGAACGCAAATGATTGATGTGAGCACTGTGATTGATTATGGCGTAATTCGGAATGTAGCCAATGTAGTTTAATGTACTCTGTCATCATTATCATGGTACCATCAACTGTAGTGATGTCCTCTAAAATTACGTTTTGATATCGATAGTTACTGGCAGAGGTAAAGTAAAAGTCTTTGTAACAGTAAAATACAAGGAGGTAATATCATCAATAAAATAACCAACCGTAAAGAACGAGAATATTGTTTGAGGTCTTCTAATTTAAAACTATTCCAATGAATAAAGTTAGTTAACGAGTCAAGTAAGTAAAGTTCGTGAAACGAAGTTGTTCAACAAGGTTTGCGGACCTTGCGGTAGGAGTTGACTGATAGAAATCGTCAGGTAACGAAAAAGCGTTATGCGCCCTCCATGCGACTTTCTCTCTCTGTATTATATTTTTAAAACCGCGCGTTTTTTGTCGTCCTGACCACAGATTACTATATTTGTAGCAAGTCGTGATATTCACTGTGTGGCTACCAGCGACTATTCAGATTTGCAGTGATTTTGTCGCCGCATCGTCAGCGACTTTAAATCGCTGCCAATAGTCACGTCCACGCACCATTTTTGAAATAGCAAAACAAAATCCCAACTGGCAAGTAATTCCTATAATACAGACTTTTCCAATCGGAAATCTGGCAACAAGCAACATGGCAACCAATTACCAATGCAATGGCAACACAGTGCTGCCATCGGTACAAGGTTTCTCCGTTCTCGTACATGTCTGTCTGTGATGTCTGTGCGGGATTCAGAGGTCCGGTACGAGGTACGAGCTTACATCCATCCTCGTACGATTTTGTATGTTATTCGTTGATACAATCATACTTTGGAACGCGCCTATATCTCCTAAGCAATGAATAATTATTCATTGCTTAGGAGATATAGGCGCGTTAGTTCGCGGTTAGTTAATTATAATTAACTAACCTATAAACTATACCACAGGAAGATAAAGACGATGCGTATAGTCAATTTACAAAGGATTAATTATTATTGTATTTGGTTGACATTCCAGCGCTCCAGTCTTAGTGTTGCTTTACTTTTCTAAATTATGTAATTACAAACAAATTGGAAAATATATTACCTATATTTTATAAAATAATTTTATTGTCTAATTTAATTCAACTCTACTCCACGTCCACTATAGTAGGGACAGTCCGGATACATTATACAATATCCAAAGCAAAATTCCGGTTGTACGACCTGCCACCTGCGACCATGGTTACTAGATTTTCCAGCGGTATGTAAGGTGTGTTTGTACAACTTGTACAAACCGCCCTGTAGTACTTTTTGTCGAAACTGTTTTTTAGAGTGCTTGTTTATGAAGTAGTTGACTACAAAATCAATAGATTTTAAGAAATTGATTAATTTGATGGTATGTATGTACGAGGTTGTGTGGACATGACAAAATACGAGATTTTAGACCATGTCTGTACGAGGACACGCCGTTGGCGTCTGGCAGCGCTGTAACAATGGCAACTTCTCATGTAGAGATGAAGCGTATATACTAGAACAAATCCAGGGACTAGGTATTTAATGAGACTAGGTTGCACCTATTCCAACTTTAAAAATACTCGATCCACCTAGTCTCTATCTTTAGTCTCACTGTGCCTAGGCGGCGCACGGCACGGCATCCCCCGCCCCCGAGCCCCTCTCGTGGCCCACTCGAGTCGAAGTACCGGTGCGGGGAAGCGAGATAGCAAGTCAACTTTGCCGCTCACTCGTGTTTGCGTACGTCAGTCATTTGATTTGAACCATATTTCAATGGTCCTAAAAGTAACGCAACGCGTATTCGTGTTTGCCTATTTTGTACACTAGGTACTTGTAAATAGTCGATGTGATGAAGACTTTATACTGAGATGCAATGCAGTCGAGAATCAAGTACGGACTCATGCAAATGTGATCTCGGTGGACGCGGGCTCGCCGTATTGATACCTACTGGACGTCGCAATCGGATACGCGTATCGGACTTATTTTGCAATCGGTTTTGTTTCGAAGTTTGTTGTGGTAGAATTTTTGATTTTATTTTTATTAAGTCAATAAAGTATCTCCCAAAGGAAGTAGTGTCGCTTGGGATCATTTTACGGACAAAGGCCAACAAATAGCTGAGTGTAATATTTGTAAAATACAACTGAGTTTTAAAAGTTCTGTATCAAACCTTACAAAGCACATAAAACGTAAACATCCATTCGTAAGTTTAGTTAGAAGAAACGATCCAGCTCCAGTGATTAGCAGCCCAGACTAACCAACAACCGCCACCATCAGACATTCAGACCAACCACAATCACCATCCAGTACTCACCCTGCTGGAATAGTTTATAAAAATATGTTTGGACAGTTTAAAAAATAAAATAAAATAAAAAACCAAAAAACAAAGGGAAAAATCTGATTACTCTGAAAAAAACATGAATTGAAATCTTTTAAATACGCCAAAAATCTACAATGTAGATAAATCTTTACGTTGACAGTCCTAAGCCCGTGTAAAGTATGGAGGGAAGATTACAATTCATTGCTGGGTACGCAGGTACTGTGTACCTACACGTACCCGTACCGGTGGTACGCAAAGACTATGCTTACTTTAAAGTCTGCGTACTTCGTGGACTAGGTGGAACAGGTATTTGGATCGAATATTTGTACGGAATTGGACTAGGTGCACCTAGTATAAAATTTACCTAGTACGACTCATCTCTAATCTCATGTCAGGCAGGCTCACAGAACATTACCCTTGGCAGGCTAGAACATATTAGTTATCTGTGGGCAGGCTACAGGCTTGGCGTCGGCTTGCGTCGGCTTGTTTGAGTATTTTTGATGGTTTTCAAAAAATTCATTAATTAATAGTCCTGAAAGTGGAAATGAAATTTTGCTAAGGCGCCAATTATCTAAACGCACAATGGGCTGCACTCAAAGTGAAATATCTCCTCAAAATGAAACTCCAAGAAAAGGATGCACTGATGTGTTGTGGCTTATTATTTACATTTTGTTTTGGATATTGATGGTAAGATAATTTCAATACTTGTTATATTCAATTTCGGATCATTGTTAAATAATGTTAATTAAGTGTAATTTTGAATTATCAGCTATCTGATTATGTGTCTATTTCTCAGATAATTGTGGCTGCTATATCTTTTGTTTATGGAAATCCTCTAAGAGTTATTAATGGATTTGATTCTTTTGGTAATACATGTGGAGTGAAAAGCAATCACAAACTCACACCAGCTCCTGTGTCAGGAATTAGTACTGTGGATAAAAAGTTCTTATTCTTCATGGATGTAAAAGAACTACAAAGATCTCTTAAAATATGTGTGAAGCAGTGTCCTAATAAGAAACTTGAGTCAATGGCTGATATACAAAACTTTTACAAAGAAACTGGATCTAACATTTGCCGCTATGACATAAATTTGAATACACTAGCAAGTAATCAGGTCATTGGAAATAGTTATATTGGACCATGCCCTACACTGCCAGTGTATGAGACATTTCCCCTCCTTAATAGATGCTTCCCTAAATCAGCAAAGGAACTTACTAAAAAAGTGTTCAATGACTTCTATGATTTACTGAACAGCTGGGATACTATTGAGCAGATGCTGTCAGATCTGTACTCTTCTTGGAAAGAGATGATAATATGTGTTATTATAGCATTTAGTAAGTATACCTTTTATTTTACTCATTTATTACTAGCAATATTCAGAAAACAATGATTTAAAAAAATATTAGCCTATTCCGGTTCTCTCATTATAAGTTTAAAAAGATATAGTACTGAAATACAGGGAAGCGTGCTTCTATTAACACAAAAAAATAAATATGCATAGCCTTGAATGAAGACATTTTTTAACAGATTAGTTCAATTTGTGCACTAGTTGGATCATTGTGTTATAAATAAGCATTATGTGGGAGCCAAGTAATAAAGACACTGACTCACTTTAACTGGTGATGTCACCTAGGTATTGCTCGGCACAGTTGCAGTTTCTATGAATAATATTATATGGTCTAACTTTTTACGCAGATGCGGATTATGATTGACTATGACTTTTGTGATTATGCAGTTGAAAAAGATTAAAAGAAGTGAAGTCATCAATTATTATCACTTGACACTTTGTAATTACATGCTGTTCTCCACCTCACTTAAATGAGTATTCATACTATTATTGAGTTCAGTTTCAGTCTTAAAATCAACTTTATTTAAAATAATAATATTTTTATTTATCAGACAACTATTTTGGCCACAACTTAATACTATGTTATTCCATAAGTAATAAGTATGAATTTAAAATCTAGTCTATTAAATCAATTACCTAAATAAAATATACCAGTGCATTTATATGTGTAGTTCTAGCTAATGTTTTACCTGTTTGTTACCTGTGTACATTGTTTTACTAGAAAAAAAAGTCTTGTAGAGGAAAAACTCAAAATATCTAAAATTATCCTTTGGTTTTCCCTTTATGAATCTATAATTATTGAATTAAGTGCCTTAAAAATTAAAATGTCTCTAACAATTATTTTATCAATTACAAACATCCTTGTTTGTCTCTGAACTAATATATTAGTGACCACATAGGGTGAAGTATTTAATCTAAATTATATTTGGGTAATTGTAATGGGACTTGGGGGCTGCTTCCCCTTCCCCCTTCAATGACAATAAGTGGGTCATTGGCCTTGAGAGGAAAGTGGGAGGGTTGGAAACTACAAATCCATCCTGCTTAGGCAATACAGGGCGATACCAATAACAATGGATAATGTTTTATCAGTATATGAGTAACAACAAATATTTTAACTTTTTGTTTATTTCTAGGCACAAGCAAACTAAGCACCAAATAAATTAGCTATAAAGTAAGAAGCTTGCTTAATATTTTTACAAGAAAGTTGGCTAGAAAGTACATTATTTTGTTTGTTTTGTGAAGATTGTTCATAAGATTATATTCAAAACACTTCTGCTTAAGTTAAGATGGATGTTTTAATTATTTAGTAACACTTAGCAGTATGTAGCAGTATATTGGGAGTTGTAGTTAGCGTTAGTTAGAGATAACTGAGGAAGTTATTAGTAATGTATGGTATCATGCTATACAATGTAGGTACCTATGTACCTATAGACAAAGACATGTTCAAAGTTAAATGTTTGTTATCTACCACATTCCAGATTAATAATTAGATTTGATATTTTCAGTATGTTCGCTTGTGATGGTTTCAATATTGCATTTACTGGCAACTTTAGTATCATGGATATTTATGATATTAGTGTCAGTAGCTAGTGTGGCGGGTACAGGACTATTGTGGTACACATATCATGAATTGAGGACTAAGCACAAGACTATTGAAACTGCATATTTGTCTGTGAGTACTATCTTTAGATTTTTGTGTATTATTAATCTAGTCAAATCTAGTGCTTGGATACGCGTATCCAAGCACTAGATTTGACTTGGATACGCGACAGCTGATTATCAAGTTCTGGGGTTCAATTCCCAGACAAAATGTTTCGCCCAATAAAATAATAATATCTAGGTAAACTGGGTTCAAGAAAAAACCGTAGCAAGCAAACGGGATTTACTACTGGCGTGTTATAATACAATTAATCTTGTTACAAAATAATGTACCTATGTCGTGTGTCGACCCACATAATTTAATTAAACAAATTATTTTGTAGGAGTCACTGAAGAACGAAAGTGCGTTTTTGTGGTACTCAATTATAGCCACTGTAATTACGGTAAGCATTGTTCTGTTATTTTTAACTTGTTGATAGTCAATATTTTTAGGGTGATTGTACTTTTAAACTAAGTAGCTAGTTATGTTGTCATAACTTAGATAAACTTTATATTTTTTTGTACCTATTAAGCTTAGAAAAGGGAACAGAAAAAAAGATTATAAAAAAATGTTCTATGACTTATTGTTTTTCTAGATAATTATAGTTGCACTAACTTTTTAAAAGATTCATTAGCTTTTCATTTCAATTTCAGGTGATTTTGCTGCTGCTGGTATTTGTGATGCGATCCCGCGTATCTTTCTTGGCAGCTTTGTTCAAAGAAACTGCTCACTGCCTCGGTTCCATTCCCGCCCTTTTCTTACAACCTATTATAACATTTATCTTCCTAGTGCTATTTTTAACATTTTGGTCCATAGTTGTGGTAAGTCTCAGTTTTATTTTGGCTGCGTTCCGTATTGCACTGTAATCGATTTGAGCGTGCTTACAACCGTTCCGAATTAGTGTGAGCGCGATAACGATGTTCCGTGAATCGTCATAGATGACGTCATGACATGCGCCATCTTGCGATAACGTCGACCATGCCATAAATGAATATCATTGTGAGCGCTGTCAAAAATGACAGTTGTCCGTTGTGCTGTTGAGTTGTTTTGAGTCGCATCTGTGTTCTCATACATCTCAACCAACAAAACAGAAGTGCCAATGTGCAGGACTTCCATTTTCAAAAAAATATCCAGTCGGTCTTTCTTTATTGTGCAAGGTTTGGGGTTGACGTTGAGCGAGCACCGTGAGCGCGTTCACGAGCGTTCCGAATTGATGACAGTTCTCAGCTGTCATAATCGGGATATCTAAATCGGAACGCAAATTATTGATGTGAGCGCTGTGATCGATTATGGCCTAATTCGGAATGTAGCCTTAGATTCAATACTGTTATCTTATTGCCAAGCATAATGCTAATTGAAAATATTTATTTAGGTATGTTTAGCAACAGCAAATTACCCCGGTATACCACTTCAAACCAACTTCCTAATCAATGGATCTACTAGCATAGGGTTTGAGACAGTTAATAAAGCGGCAATGGAAGCCCAAAATGGCAACAACAATTCAAGTCTCAAAAGTAAGTTATTAATGTAGCACCTTCATATCATTGAATTTAATTAAATTGAATGTTGCCGATTATCTTCTACCTATAAAAAATCCTAAATTTATTCACTGACAGACAATGCACAGCCTATGCCTCCAGAGGCATAACTCTCTCTACAAACAAAAGACCCAGGTCTAGAAGTATGAAATTTTGTACAGAAGTTCCTTTTGTTACGAAAGTAAGCACTAAGGAAGGATTTTTGAAAATTCATCCTCTAAAGGTATAGGGGATGAAAGTTTGTATGGAAGTTAGACCTACTTGCACCTCCAATCACTGAACACGTTTAGCAATAAACGAGTTTATAACAAAGTTCTGTTTTTGTCAAATGTTTGAAGATGACAGAGACAGAATGATGTTTAACTGTCGTTTAGCGCTAAACGTGCTAAGTGAAGTGCGGTGCAAGTGGGCCTTAGTATTTTTTGCCGATGGGAAATCCCATGCAGTGCGCCCGCGGTTTATTTTTTACTAAATCAATAAAAATTAAAATTATAGTTTCTAAATCGATTTTTTGTTACAGCTTTTACCCTGGACAATATAGAGTTTGACCCCATGTGGGTTAAGAGTATGTGGTGGATATGTCTGATCTGTTTGGTTTGGGGCAGCGAGTTCATACTTGGGTGTCAACAGATGACGATCGCTGGGGCCGTATCACATTGGTATTTTAGGTAATGACAAACGACACGTGACGATGCATTTCGTATAAGGGCGCCATTCCACGAAAGCGGAGAAGAAAGGTGTCTCGTAAACACCTTGTATGTGATTGTAAACCGTTGAGGTTAAGCAGCCAGATGTGATGATAACGAAAGCCATCTCTCCTCTCTGCTTTGGTGAAAACAGCGGGCTGATTACGCAACACACCAACAGTAGGAATGGGTTTCATTTTGACAGTTCAATAACATTCATTGCGTTATTTAAGTTGTTGAGCAGACAAATTTTTCGAACTTATGAAGCAATGGATGAGCAATCGGCTTCAAAATGATTCAGATTGTGATAGATAGTGTTACGTAATTAGGGTGCTGGTCCTAAACTCGAGAAAAACGAGCCTTTTTAATTATGTTAAATATATTTCAGAGGACCTAATGCTCACTCGCCTGTTTTATATTCGATCGGCAAGCTGATAAAATACCATTTAGGTTCAGTAGCTAAAGGATCGTTCTTGATTACGCTGTTCAAGGTACCTCGACTCATTTTGACGTATTTACATGCCAGGTAAGTTATTTTTAAATTCTGTTCGTTGAGATTCCAGTTCTCACAATCAGTTCTTCTGCTAGTAATGATCTCTTTTTTTCAGGCTATCCTCTAGAGCAGAAAAAGGATCAGAATGCGCGAAGTGTGGTCTAAAATGTGGTATATGTTGCTTTTATTGTCTTGAGAAGTTCATTCGCTATTTGAATCATAATGCCTACACTATAATTACCATTGAGAGATGCCACTTTTGCAAGGCTGCTGGGAAGGTATTAATGTTTTTTTTCTTTTTTGCAATTGCTTGTTCGCGTCATATAGACACGACGACACTGTCGACGGTGCTGTCCTCATGGGCAAAAGTTGTGAGTTTGTCACAAAAGTTTCCTAAAGGGGTAGGTAGGTACTTAAGCAACTTTCCGAGATAAAGTTCTTATTAAACATCTCGTGGACTGAATTGACACGATTTCTGATGATATACAAATCATAACGGTATTTCCTCCCTATGATTATTATTCATTCTTTTGTTTTAGTAGTAGTCCTCGCCATAGTCTTGAAAGTCATTCTAAAGAAAGAAGGCTAGCTATAATTTATCTACATACCATTTTGTTTGGTCAATAGTCTTATTGCTAAGTAACTAGAACGGTTAGGTACTTGGTAGCTTTTATTAGACTTTGATTCAGAAGTACCTATGTATAGTTTTAGTTAGCTGTTGTTCTTGATCCCCAGGCGTGAGAATATTTACACCTATTAATTCATTATGCTATTGTTAAATAGAAGGTCACTTTGCCAGAGGAAAAAATTACTCATGACTAATCAGCAGTGATCGGAGTAGGTAGATTGATTTTTAGTACTTGTATCATAAATGCACACAGAAAGAATAACATGGATAAGCCATTTTTCCGGAAAGTAATTCCGGTATTTCCGGATTTAGTATTTCCGGCGGGCGTACGCATTGTTCTGATAACCGGTTATTGTACCACCCATGATCCTTTGTTCTGATTGGTCGTTGGGTTTTGTCAAATCGTGACAAAAAAAAAAATAGGAAGAATAATAAAGAATAAAATGGCTCATTTTATTACAATTCCTACCTTTTTTTTGAGGATGGCAAATCATCAAATGACTCCTTCCACTCTGGCAGAATACAATTCCTACATAAGTTCCGGTTTTTTTTTAATAATCCACCAATTCCGGAGGAATGTCCATAGTAATATATACGTTTCGGATCAATGACCCCAGTTCAATCTACCTACTCCGATCACTGCTAATCAGTAGGTAATCTTTTCTTGTTTGAACCAGATTTTCCGTTGTTTTGCAAAATAAATGAAACAAAGTATGCAATCAATGTTTACACTTCATAAATATGACCTCATTATATAAATTTTGTGCAGAATAACGTAATGTAACACAATATCACGCCTATAATACCCGAAGGTTTAGGCAGAGGTTAAAAATGAAAAGTACTTCTACATTTATGCCTGTAATAGTTTCGTAGATTATTGTCTTTACTTACTTAGATTCGATTTTAAATGATAAATGATTTTATTTCTGTAAATAGGTTTGTACAAACACTTACACGTCAATCATATTTTAAAAACTAGATGAGGTCGGCGTTTCCTATCTGACTACCGTAACATAACACCTGTAATCCCCTAAGAGTTAGGCAATTTCGATTTTAAAATTCCATTGGAATATTTAAAATTCATAATACATAGATCTGCAAACTTTCTGAGTCAAAATAATGGAAACTCACTCTATCAGAGTCGATATAAGGAAAAGTGGAGATCCTCATGCCTCCTTTGTGGCTCTGAAAAACTACCAAAGTTTAGGCATCGAAAGTTTTACAAGGGAAACCTTGGCAATTAATATTTTGTCGGACTCTTCGATAAAAATATAATTATGTAAATGGTATGTATTAGACCATTTACATATATTTTGGTATAAATCCTTTGTAATTGACTGGTTTTTTTAATATCATTACTTTAAAATAAGAAAAACGCGACTGTTGTTCTATTATTATTAACGCTTGTCAACTTCAATCTGGATACCTACTAGACACCTCTAATTGTGACTTTTGTTTAATCTTCAATAAATATTCCAGGCATTTAGCACAATCGTGAACAATGCACTTCAAGTGGCAACAATAAACAGCGTGGGTGACTTTATTCTGTTCCTGGGCAAGTGCATAGTGACGGCAGTGACCGGCATCATTGGTCTCCTACTCCTGAAACGCAACACTGAACTGCACTTCTTTGCTGTCCCAACACTAGTGATATGCATATTCTCCTTCTTCATTGCACACTGTATACTTTCTCTATATGAGGTTTGTTCCTATTTCTGTTTAATTTAATTATACTTTTCATCTATGTGTTGTCCAATAAGTGAACAAACAAAAAACTTCAAATGACCATTAAAACTGGCGAAATTTATAAATCTGTTTAAAACTTACCATTTCCCTCCATAGATGGTGGTCGATTCCCTCTTCCTCTGCGTATGCGAAGACCGCAATATGAACGGCAATGATGGCCGGTGGAAGAACACGCGTCTAGCAGAACTCGGCGGCCATAAACAAGATAAATACGACGACCAAGATGGCGCTGAGTTACAGGATGTGCCAGACAAGTACTGAAGCTCGAAGCCTGTTGTGTTTGGGGCTTTTGCATGTCCGTTCAGTGCTTTATAGTGGTTACAGGCTGCAGATTATTCCTATGTAATTTATTATTGCTTTATTTGGTGTTGTAAGGATCTATTTGCACTTGTGGTTACTCTCTTTTCCAGCTAGCCGTTAGTCTACTGGGGGCTGTATATGGAAGGGGAAATGCCAACATTGTACCATTGCCAAAAAAGGATGGCGCTATTCGTTCGGAATAGCTCTATCTCTTTATCGTACTAGAACGATGATGACTTTAACACATCTCTTATAATATATCAGTATGTGCAATATTGAGAAAGCAGCCCTACATGGTTGGAGCTAAGGTGGTCAGCTGCAAGTGCTAACAAACCATGGTATTTGTGTATGATACTAATAAAAAAGAGAAGCTTTGGTCCGTGTGTAGAATATTGAATGGAAATGTGGTGTTAGCTTTCTTGTTTTTATTATATTACTTTCTTCTATCCATTATCCGGTACATATGCTTATATTATTATATTTACTCTATCTTTATAATAATTTGTCTGTGCTTGTTTTATGAATGGTGCTTGTTCAAAACAAAGTTATGTCAGACCTTCATTTTGTGACAAATGACAGCTTACGAGCTATAAGCTATTGTCAGGTGATTAGCTGACCTTTTTGAAAAGGTTACCTTGGTTTGGTTATCGATCGACCTAAAACCCAAGCGACGGAACTATTGATTTGTCCAATATCGACAGAAATTCAGCCTTCAAACATAGATTTTTGTTTGATGAACACAATCAGTGAAATAAGACATCTATTTTATTTTCAGGTGAAACTGGGCAGCCTTTAAAATTAAGAAGAATCGTACGCTTTTACTCAGACTTAGTAATGCATTTTTTATTTATTATTGATAATAATATAAGCGCATTGACACCAGATTTAAAGCATGTTCCATGTGAATCACTTTTTTGTGACTGAACTCTTCATAATAATCGACGATGGTGCAATGTTAGTAGAGGATAAGGACTCATGGTTTTCCGTGTTTTTTAATATAATATTTTTCTAATAAAAAATCTCGATGCTAATATTAAATTATAATACTATGTATGTTTTATGAATGTTTACATGAATTTTAGAAATGTTTATGATATTATGCACTGCAAATATTATTTTTGTGTAATTTTGCAAACACGTGTTTCGTAATATTTTAAATATCTGTGTGATAATGTATTTTTTAATCATGTTGTGAACACAGGACCTCTGGTTTGAGTGTGATTGGAGTGGAAAGTGGAAAAAATCCAGTAATTCTTCCTAAACATAGAAATCTCATACTTACTGTAACCCCTAATGCTTGATGCAATTAGTATTAGTATACCTACAGACAGACTGCATTTCAACTGTAAATTGCATTGCACAAATGAAGTTAGGATGTGCAATGCATGCATTTTTCTCAACAATTAACAAACTGCAAGGCAACTTGTGGAACGATTGTGATGACCCCCTCTCGTTTGCCTGTAGGGTGTATGCACTTTGGAGTTGGAAAGTAGTATGTTGCTAAAAGGTACTACTTATTATAATTATGAATTGCATAATATTTTCATTATTTTGACATAAGTTTGATAAATTAAGTAATCTTGATTGCAAATGAAATAAAGGTTTTAATATGTTTTGCTTTAAGGCTAATTTCGAGTACAATTTTTATATTTATATTTTTTTACTAATTTTTTAGTATTATAGGTGATAAATTATAGTTTTTTTTTACTACAATATATAACAGTAACAGATGTTTTAATTTTATATTCTGGCACAAATGTTAAATGCACAGATTTTTATTATTCCAGTTTTACCAGGATTTCATATAAGTGCTCCTGCTCAATTTTTAAAACCTTTTGTTTTTAATGTTCTAAACAAGACAGCATACTTTGTCCTAGAGGTGATCTTTTTAATCATAATGCATAATATTATTAAACTATTATTTTATAGACTCGTAAAAACCGTCCATAATTTAAAATAGGGCCTAGCTTTATACCTAATTGTACTTTATTTGAAATCTCTAATATGATCTTATTATATTATATAGAGTGGGGCTAAAATATAATAATAAAGGTTTGTTCACCATTCTGGTTTAATAACTGCATAATAATAATGGAACAACCTATTTTATTAGAATGTTAATTTTAAATTGCGATTTCTTACATTTTCTTGTATAATGCAATCATCCAAGCAAATGACATTAAAAATACAATGTTTTATTGAACACTAATTATGTAGCAGTAACTTTTTAAGTGTTTACCTCAACCTAGCTCTTCCATAATAGCATCCAGGGAATCATTCATAAAAATTATATAAAATAAAAATCAAATGTGTGAAAAATAAATTGTATTATTACGATTTACCAGGTTTTTTCTTTATAAATTGCTTCCTCTTCTTGATTTGATCAGATATTGCCTTACTCTTAGCCTTGAGTTGCTTGCGTCTGATTGTTTTATCTGGATTTGTTTTAGATTTCTTCATTAACATGCTGAATGCTGGCTTTTTGACTTCATGGTCACTTTCTTCCTCCATTGAATTTTCTTGTTCTTCTATCTCTTCTGTAAAGGAACAAAATCAAAATAAATATACCAACCACAAGATAATAATTGTGAAAATTTTTTTTTTGCAACCTCATACAATAGGTATAATATATTAATTTACCTTTGATAACAACTTCCTGAGCCTTTTCCATGGGATCACCCTTGAAGAAGTCGGCTCCCTCTATATCAGGATACCCAGTCTCGGGCTTGGTAGCTTCATAAACAGCTTTCTTCTCAATTCTCCTTTCATATTTGCTGCCAGCTTTCTTGGATACAGCTTGTCTCAATTTTGCAGGGCTAATATATTTAGCATTTTCCCATAATGTTGCACCTCCAAAGGAACCAGAAAATATTTTTACCTTAAAGAAGACAAAAGTTTATTTACACACAGTTTGAGTCTGGCAGTTGTGTCAAGTAAATTCAGTCTTTGTATACATACAGGGTTCAATACAAATCTTGGTCCAATTTCAGCCAAAGCTCCATCTTCAGATAGAATTTGATAGTTTCTGAACCAAATCCTGTTATCTAGGATCATGAAGGTGTACACATGGTCAAAGAATGGTTGACTCTTAGGATGGTGATACGGAACACCAAATGTCTGAATGAGTAACTCCTTTACCAGAGAATAATGTGGGTCTTTTGTAAATTGCGGGTCAAATGATAAAAGAGGCCGCGATCCCCTCAGACAGTTTCCAGTCATTTTTAGTTCACCCATTGTGTAAACTGAAAAGAATTAAATAAAAATATTGTTGTAATATGTGATGCAGTAGGAATTAATAATTATGATTACAAAAGCAGGAAACCACATACTATTTTCAACCAGGAATTTGACGCTTGGTCCATTTGGTATGTTAGCCATCCACATATAGAGATCTCTCATCTTTCTGCCTTCAAAGAGTATGCATTTGTTGCAATTTTTCATTTCACTGATCTCATTGACTACATACAAATTTTTACTTCTCTCCATCTTTGATTCTGTCTTATGATGTGGCATTATTTTCTTTATGTCCTCCATCAAATGCCGATGACGGTGATTAATCCCACGAGCGGCGAAGACTAAAACTCTTTGCCTATTGATCCATTTTACCTGAAATTAAAAGTTATGTTGAAGGTTATGTTTACGTTTCCTGTGATAAAAGACTAATTTAATTTATTTAATTCCATTCATATGACTATTTTATAATTATGTATTTAGACAAAAGTTTGCAACTATATTGTACAGAAAACCCACAGTAAATGGTTATTGGATATTCGTAAATAAATGCAATTTAAATTTATAACCTGTCTTGGAGCCGGATCATCAGACATTCGAACAGGCGGCAAAATCACTTCATTTTGGTCATCTTTTTTATTTGGAAGCACTACAGGTACTTTTTTCTTTCCACTTTTTGACTTCAATTTCACCATTTTTCTTGATTACAAACACGTGTTTATCTTGAAAACACGAACGAAATAAAGTGCGTGCGGTGTGACGTGATTGTCAATGTCAATTTGAATCACAGACTACATAAAGAACTACATTTTGACCAACTTATCTGTGAAACGGACGTTTTTGGAACTAACATTTTGAATGGGACATAAGATCGGTTTTTATCTTTTGTATTTTTGGTGACGAACAGCGCCACATATAATTGCACAGTTAAGTTGGTCGAACAGTAAACTACGTTGCACAATCACAGAAAATCTTTAGTAGCACAGTGTCAACACCACATGTCAAGGTACTTCTGATATTTGTCAGTGGTCAACACTGAAATATGGGCATTCTATTTTAACGACATCACTACAAAATTTTTATTGATTAAAATCGACTAAACCTATTTCCTCAGAACACCATTTTCCTTGAATTTTTTAAATCTAAATTAATGAATTCCTATTCTAGATAAAACTTAGCTGATGTTACTAAAAATAATAATAGACAATTACTCTTTGTTTCATTCATGACGTCATTTTAAATGATCGTCAATATTTTTTCTTCCTGCTGAATACAAAATCAAGCGGTAAATGAATGTTCACAGGTTTCATTATTTTGTTTGTACCCTTTAGCCATTTTGCCATTTCTTTGTAGTTTGTACGGAATAGTAAAATGTTATCTATTAGTAGCAACTTAGATCTTACTACGTTCAACACTCGACTGTGTTTACTCACGGTTACGTAATCATTGTTATCGGATTGAATCGACCTCGACACGAACGAATAATTTATAAAATTAAGATATAAAATGTTCCATTGAACTTCTATTAGCTGAGTAGGTTTATTTACTCTCGACCAAACATGTTGAACCTCTAAATTGCCCACCGTTGGGAGTAAATTATAAATAATAGGCAGCATTCTAACATTTTATCAGGGTTTAGATTTGTTCAATATCTATCAGTACCATTTCTTATTTAGTGTAAGACGCTACTGTCGCTGTCCGTAAAGACATCGAAAAAATATTTAAAATGATTAAATCATTAACGTTGTTTGTGAAGTTAATTAATAAGAATAATGTTTTGGAACAAGTTAGATATGCGTCCCAAGCACTACCACAGCTGTCTTCGGTAAGAAATAATAATTTTCCGCATTACGTGTGACCTGTTTATTTTTTTCATGAAACTCACTATCCATTTCAGATGACCAATTAAATGAATAATAAATAATTAAGGTTGCACGTGATGAAAACAAATTCTGGCTAAAATCATTACGCTTTTTCGGCAAGGCGGAATCTCCAGCGGAAGAGTAGTGTTTGTTCATGAGTATATTTTGTGGACATAAAAATATGTAGGAAACCTATCCTACATATTTTACCTAGTCCTCTGTTAAACTATCTGAACGTACCTACGTTTAGATAGTTTAACAGAGGAGTAGGTACTTATATACTAAGGCTAATCATATTAAAGAACGCATAAACCATTGCGCTTTTTATGGGGTAAATATAAGGTACAGGTAGGTACCCACATTACTGTTGCAATTTGAATTAGTTTTAACTAACTGGGAAAAGGTAATTGAGGTACTAAAAATACTTTGCATCATCATCCTCCCGCCCCTAATAAAACCAATTTAAGGCGGAAACGCCAGTTAAATATGTACTTGTTACGGTCGCGAATCATAATTTGGTCACCATACAACCTGACACTGACCTACAAATTGCAAAAAACGTAAGAAAATTTGAATTTCGTGGGCAACCTGGCGCTTCCCCCACTAAACAAATAAATTGATTCATGAATGATACAAGCAACCAAAATAATTACTAAGCAACTACCTAGTACCATAAATAGTAATATACCTTATAGGTGCAAGATGTACCTATAAATTGGTATTTTTATTTTCCATGCTGTTCCGTCCCTTCTTTTACGTATTGACGGTAATACACCACTTAGGCATTGGTCCATGTACAGTCGCCAGCAGGTCAAGCTACACGAAACTGTCAGATTTCTCCAAAACGATTTTAAACCTTAATATGTTGAAAATAAAGTCCAAAACCGAATGAGAAAATCTGACTTTTTGTGGTAACTTTATGTGCTGGTGACTGTACACACGGCTACATATCAAGCTATACATTTTCAGTATAAGCTGACCTCTCATTGTACGGAAATCCTATATGATCCAATATCAGCTTATACTGAAAATGTATAGCTTGATATATAGCCGTGTGTACCATAATATGACGATCAGTACCACGTAAACAGTGGTGCTAGAGCCGAATTTCCGATGGTCCGAAATGTAGGACATGACTTGATGCTGCATGTTACGTCGTCCCTTTACTTACAGGAAAAATACAACATAAAAAGAAAATTCTTCGGTACAATAGAGCCATCAGATGTTGGTTATTTTCGGTCTCTACTTGGAGAAGAACGAGTGTTGACCGACGAAAGTGATGTGTTGCCATATAACATTGACTGGATAAAGAATTGCAGAGGTAGGTATTGTAACCGTAACCCGGCCCTGGGCTGATAAAATTCTCGTTTTTCCTAATTATGTCAATATTAGTGTTAAGATTTCCTTTGAAGGAAATTTAAGGGGCCACGCCCCTCTGTCCGCGCGTCGTTTGGTAAGGGTTCGTCACCAAACTTGGGCGCCCTCCCGACAATATAAGAAATTAATTCCCATAAACTAAAACTACCTTGTCCCGTAATTTATGAAGGTATATGTAAGTTACGAAGTTTATAATAGATAGTGAGTGGCACTTCGTTACCACGCACATACCTACGTATTGTTTTGCACAGTTACGGATGTCATTACAAAGTGCATGGTGCATTCTAATATAAATCGTACTTACCTACAATACAGCATAATCTGCCTATAATGTTCCCACTGCTGGGCCTCTTCTCGGTGAGAGGGAGTGGGCCGTAATCCACCACGCAGGCGCAGTGGGGGTTGGTAGATATCACATGTCTTCGAATCTTCGAGTTATATCTAATATATAAAATCTCGTGTCACAGTGTTTGTTATTGAACTCCTCAGAAACGGCTTAACCGATTTTTATGTTGTTTTTTGTGTATATTTGGTAGACCCTGAGAATAGGTCGTAACTCGTAAAGTATATTTCATACCGCTGCGGGTGAAACAGCGGGGCGCAGCTAGTAATTCATAAAATTTTCAGGACAATCAAGGGTTGTATTAAAACCAAGGAGTACAGAAGAGGTGTCCACAATACTAAAGTATTGTAACGACAGGCGACTGGCGGTATGTCCTCAAGGTGGCAACACCGGGCTCGTCGGCGGCTCCGTGCCGGTGTTCGACGAGATCGTAATCAGCTTCGCGCTCATGAACAAAATAATCACCCTTGATGAACTCTCAGGTTAATATTTAGCTACCTACTAATAGAAACAAATATTGTTCGCAAAGATCTCATATTTATCAAAACCGCAACATACCTACTTACTATGACAAGAATTTCGTTCGACTTTTATACGATCGCGGGTTCGATTCCCGTGTAAATATTTGTATGCTCCTTTGGTCTCTAGACCACAATCGGTTCCAGATCTTTCTTTACCTTGGTAAAATTGAAACCTACTTCATTTCAACGATACCTACAGTATGAAATCCGGGTTTCATCGATGACTTGATGCGGCTAGATAAACGTTAGGAAAGTAATAAGTAATAAGCCAAGTAACCTAGATTCTTACCAACCGAGGTATTATACAACTGAGTAGGTACAACAAGTCAACAACGCTTAGGTACCTACGCGTTACTCAATTGATTTTACTTGGTTACCTAATCCATACCTAACGGTTATTCATATAACTACATCGCTGCACTGTATGCACGTTGAGCCTAAGTATGCAAAAGTACCTTGCGACCCTGCGTAACAATAAATCATCTGCTGTAGCCATTTTTTTCCGGTATTTATACAGTCACGTACCTGTCGACAAGGATCTCGACTGTATTATTTTCTACAATCTAACAATCACTTGCAGGGGCCTTAGTTTGTGAAGCTGGTTGTATTCTGGAGAATCTAGACAACTATGTACGCGAGCGTGGTCTGATTATGCCCTTGGACCTGGGCGCGAAAGGTTCCTGTCACATCGGTGGCAACACCAGCACTAATGCAGGGGGACTGCGGTTACTGCGGTATGGTAACCTGCACGGATCTGTGCTAGGAATTGAGGCAGTAAGTTTATGAAATAAACATTGATTAAGTATATGTATAACACATCGCAATATTTACTTTGATTTTCTGTGTAAGTAAGATAACACTGATAAATAGTATGCATGAACCTGTGACCCTGAACAACACGCACGCTCTGCTTATAGAGTGGCTCTGTCTTTGCATTGCTCAATCTATTCTACTAATATGTTGCTTTTCCTCCTAGTCTAGACCTACGTTTAAAATTTTAAACGTGTTTTGTACTTCCCACGTCTAGCATCAGTCAGGCAGGCCATTGTTTGAAGGACTGTGTCGAGAAACCGTTACCTACCTGTGAATATACAGTATTATAGATAGGCGCACTTTCGTAACATAGCAGGTTTGGTGCTTTGTCTACAAGCCCCACACATAACCCGTTTTCTCCAAATGTGAGCAAGAGATCTGTCGTATGTTTTCATTGCCCTATCTCTGCATGAATAAATGAAACTATGCTGTTTTGTCTTCGATCAACAACACCAATCAAAGTGTTTTGTAGATACATAAATAAATGTACTAAATCAAGTAAATAGGAGTGACGTTAGGCACTTCAATAATATGAGTTGTCTACACTGATAAAAGCCTGATGTATGTTGTAAATAATTATAAAAACAATTGTCGTTTCTAATAGTAATTAAGTACCTACTTACAACTTAAGATTTGGAACAGCTTCCGAGTCACTGTTTCTTCCACTAGCTCGGGAGATGCAAAACCGGTTTCATAAAACCACGCCAGCTTTCTTGTCTCGTATCAAGTAACATAATAATACCTACGCAGAGATGCAGGAAACACAATATTCTCAAACATGTTGGGCTTCACCGTCTAAAAAAGATGTGTCCTTATGAATCTAACGGGAAACCCAAAACTAAGCAACCATTCAAACTATACCGAGACCCGTCAGTTTCGTTCTTAATCACTAGGTACTTCACTTAACCTTTCTTCTTATTCAAGGTAAAAGCCGATGGCACTATCATAGACTGCCTCAGAGCACTAAAGAAGGACAACACAGGGTATCACTTGAAGCATCTCTTTATAGGATCTGAAGGAACGCTAGGATTCGTCACCAAAGTCGCTATACACTGTCCGGTGTTACCGAAGGCCGTGAATTTAGGTTTCTTTGGTAAGCACTGAGCTTTTTCTTGTACATAATATTTTTTGTTTTACTGGGGCCGAATCCTATCCGCAGGTATCTAACAGTTATTGGAACACCTGTAGTTTGGATGCTATTGTTTATCTCCGTCCATCCATGGCATGGAGGTAGTTCGTTACACATCGTTGACATACTTATGGGACTTAATTAAAGTACTCCATTCTTCAATCTTGCAGGTGTCAAAAACTTTGAAAATGTTCTGAAACTGTACAAAAGCGCCAAATCAAGCCTAGGTGAAATTTTGTCGGCATTTGAAATGGCCGATTTTGATTCGATAGACTGTACTGTAAAGAATCTTAAACTGCCGTAAGTAACTGCAATGCATTATATTATGGAAAACAAAATAGCAATCGGTTATGAATTCTTTTATTTTCAACAGGAACCCAATCTCAGAATATCCGTTCTACGTGTTGGTAGAGACACACGGAAGTGACGAGACTCATGACAGTGAGAAGCTGACAAGGTTCCTGACCAGTGAAATGGAGAAAGGACTTATTATCGACGGAACTGTTGCATCAGAGCCCGCTAAAATGCAGGTGATATAATAAAACCAAAGGCAATGTTGCGTATCAAGCGGTTTAGAACATTTTGACGCGCTAACCTATTCAAATGATTGATGAAACAAAACCAATGTGACATCAATAGTTTATTCTGTTTACAGACAATTTGGAACCTTCGCGAAAGCATTGCAGGAGCGGGTATGGTAGGGGGCTACGTATTCAAGTATGACGTGTCCATACCGCTGAAAAACTATTACGATCTGGTGCCAATTTTGAGAAAGAAACTCGGCGACAAAGCCATTAAAGTTTTCGGATACGGACATGTCGGTTAGTAACAAATATATATATTTTATTTTGAATTTGTAAGAGGAGACTGGCGACACAATAAAGACTAGATACCACCCAACTTAGTTGCTTCAATGTATGTGCATAAATCAACATGACGTATTAATTGTACAACCAATAAAATTAACAATATCATTCATCCCTCAAAATTAAGGAAACTTTTTTATTGTATGAATATTACAGGGGACGGTAACATCCACATCAACGTCTCAGTGCCACAATACACGAAAGAGGTATCATCTCTTCTGGAGCCGTACATCTTTGAAGAAGTGAGCAAACTGAACGGTTCAATTAGCGCAGAGCACGGCATCGGCTTCAGGAAACCGATGTACATACACTACAGCAAGGATCCGTCTGCACTACAACTTATGATAGATCTTAAACAGCTGATGGATCCTAACGGAATCCTTAACCCTTACAAGGTCTTACCTGACGAGGCGTAAGATAAGATAACATTGTGGGTCTGTAATTTATTAGTAGGTATACTATTTTTATAATACTATTTAGTGTCGCGATTCAAGTACATTATGACATAATATCTCAAGAGATAATAACAATGTAGATAGTGGAGTTGCGTCATATGCCATAAGACACTTGTAAGCTACACTGATAACGGGAGCAACGAGATAAAATAAATGAAAAACAATTTATTTAAATGACTTTTATTAAAATATCCATTTATTCTTATAACATTCATAATATCACTGCAACAAAAATACAATGGAATATTATAAACATTTTCCTAATTGCTTCAAATAAATAAATGTTGTATTCCATAAATATATTCGAAAAAGGTATTCATTACTTCAATAATCAGCACAAATGGCTTAGTTTAGCAGGTAGTTTATTTATTGCTTTGTAAATTGTTCTCTCTTAGATCACTGTAGTCTATCGATCAGCAATTAGGGTCATTGGGCTTTAAATCCATTACAC
The DNA here is from genome assembly GCA_916610205.1 of Griposia aprilina. NCBI lineage: Eukaryota > Metazoa > Arthropoda > Insecta > Lepidoptera > Noctuidae > Griposia > Griposia aprilina. Next base: position 15,135,388 of record OU744288.1, read on the forward strand.
ACACAAGGCATCTGTCACACCGTCTCACTCATTTCAAATAGGCAAATATAATTACAACAACACACGACACAAGTGTAACGAATTTGGCAAAACATACTGTTCTACTCCACATCGACAAACCATTTAAAAGTTATGAGAAAATGCAATTGGAAGTATCGATAGAACAACTCTATATATGCCCTAGTTGTTGTAATCTAGGTCAGGTAGATCAGTTTACTTTTAAAGAGTAAAAATGACGCAAACTTGTGTAAAATGCATGTCATGTTTAAAATGACTTAGTACTTGGACTGATTTGTAAATAATTGCACTAAACTAAAGAAATTTGTGCCAAAGAAATGTATTATGCAATTAAAATGTATCTTGATTGTATTCCTTACCGCGTCCCACCAAAGTAGTTCAATCAATAAAAATTACATACAATAATTATAATAATTAGTTCATCAGTAAAATGGACAAAATGTCATTTAAGTAAATAAAAAAATTTTCAGCCTTCTAACTTATGCAATATTATATGTAACATTTTTCTCCAGTGGGCATTGTTTACAATGGAATGGAAGTAATTAGCCTTGTTTTTGCATACAGAAGGTATATTTATTTTACTTAGGTTTATTTCAACATTTTCTGTATTGTTTGAGGAAATGTGAAGAAACCCCAAAATTAATGCAATGTTTTTTTCTATAACGTGAAATAGAAAAAAAAAATGAACAAATTATGAGATCACTAAACATTAAATTATAGACGAAATGTAAACAAGGAAATGACTCTAATATAATTATGGCCGTCAAATTTAGTGGTGGGAGCTAATAAAATATATTAGCAACTTAACAATACAAGAAAACAACAGTTCTTTTTTTCATTAAATAAAACACTTAGTTACCTACACTTGTTTACATTTAGTCTAAGTGATTGTATAAGTCGGATGTGTTTACGTATAACATTGTAAATGAATAACTGGGCAATTTATGACATAAAAGAATCAATAATTAATTAAACTTTAAGCATCGTATTTTGCTTACACGTAAACACACTTAAGACCCTCCGGAACAACAGACCAAAAGATTAAATATCACACTAAAAATAAAAATTATAAGACTTTTTTACTGAAAATATTCTAGTTTGGTCATACATAAAGGCATATGAAATCTAAAATTAAAAAGCTTTAAGTCGGTATATAATCCTGATACTTAAATCACTACGTTGGAGCACCTAAAAGTAAAGTTGTTGTTGCCCTTTAAGTAGGTAAGGTGGAAAACTGTTATGGATGCTTAGTTAACAGCCAGCGTATTCTCTCGCGACGTGGCACCGGCGACGCGCGCCTCGGTGCGGTGATACGCCTAGGTCTTACTTCAAACTCATATTTAAATCGTTGATAGGATGGCTACGAGGTTGATCGCTCCCATTAAATCTTTTTTATAGTTTTATATATTTTATATTTTTTTTATAGTTTTTCACCATTGTCCTAGCATAGTAGACGCAGTTTGGTCTGTGCCCCGCGAGGGAAGGGGCGCGTCGCAACGTGCGGTTATCGTTTGATTTGATTGGACATCTTGAGGAACTCCAAGAAGCCGGCCTGCATTTCGGCATCCATGCCGGTGTCCCATGCGTCGTTCTCCAGCTCCTCGCTATAATACATCATCAATATTATATACTTGTAGATTATATAAAAATAAAATGGATGACGTCATGTTGTCAGATATTATCAACCTATTTCCAAATTGTGGTGCTTTAGCAGGTTTTAAAAGTATGAAATAAATAACAACTCAAATAAATAAAACCCTATCTTTGCCGTCGCGCAGTCGGGTAAAAAGAAGTTCGACTCACAGTATATCCTCATCGAGCGCGACGTTCTTGCCGGGCGGCAGGTTGCTCTGCAGAAAGGCGCGCTCCTCGGCGGTGAGGGTGTGCCCGTCAGCCAGGTACCCGCCGTCGCTAGGCCCACTCTCCACCTCGCCGTTCATCGCTGTTACAAACCAACTTATCACACTTAATTGATGCATTTCGTGAATCATTATGCAAAACAATAGACTGACTGACTGAATTTATTAGCACCCTTTCAGGTGAAAGTACTTGTGAATGTAAACAACTCTGATAGCGAAATAAAAGAGAGTTCAATTCAGAGTTGGTGCCATGGTAACAGTTGTTCATATTTATCAGTACTTTCACCTAAAGGAAGGATGACTAAGGATTTCAAAGTCAGCCGGAATAATTCGGGTTTGCTGAACTACCTACTTTCGGAGTCAAACAGAGAACCTGAAATGAATACGCGAGTAAAACCGTTAACATTCGTTAACTCTTCGAAAGTTATAATATAATATGGAAATAACTTTACCCAAAATCTTGACACAGACTGAGAGAAATTGGATTTATATTTATTTTTCCTGTTACGGACGGGCAATTTACAGGTGAAAGTATCTGTAGTACCTACTGTCAACAGCTAAATAATAACGAATAATTTAGTCCTGATTATAATTATTCAGCATCATACGCGTATATCATAATTACACAACATTTAACAATTACTGTTTGGTATTTCTATTTGAAGTGTAATCATTTAACAATATAAAAAAAAAGATGCGGGGCAGTCTTTGGGGAGTGCCGATAGAAGTGAAAAATAAGTAACTTGTGAATTGTATCGTCGAAGCGTGCGGTGGCGATGACTCCAATTTCACGCTTTTTGTTCACCCAAAAAGTATACATATATACACAGTATACACATAGCTCATGGAAAGCGTTCGGTGACGATGACGCGAGTTCCATGATTTTTGTTCACCCAAAAAGTGCTCAATGCGGCAAAAGAAGTTTTCACTTAAAAAAAAACTGGTCCGGTTTAAGATTTGAATAAGAATAACATAATAAGTGTGGATTTCGAATCGCATTCCGCCCAGTCAATTGTTTATTGAGCGAACGGCTTTGGTCGACACGTGCATAGTTTGGGGCGCGGGTGTCAAGCCCGACGGGAGCGAATCACGTGGCTCGCTGTAATCGAAGAGAGAGCAGGAACGTGACTAAAGCCGTACTCACTGAAAACGTGAACTCGACCCGCGCAATTAATTATTGAATCCTAGGTTCTAAAGGGATATTGATGTTGTAAGTACTACGAGTTATGACGGAAATTAATATTATGTAACGTTGCTTTACAGGTTTCTAGTGCTTATTGAGCTGTAATAACTGAGCTTTATTTAATACATCCAGTTTCTATACGACTGGCATATATTTTAAACTGTAAATCGCGTGTTTGTTATGTATGCTGCATTCATACAGCGATTATAAAGGACTGTTTATTTTGTTACAGTATTATCTAAGTAAATAGTCCTGCTTAATCGCGAAGCTATCGCTAGCCATGCTGCCATTTTCATGACAGTCGCCAACGCTCTACACGGTCAACTTAAATTAGCTAGCGAAACTCCGTAGACGTGATGGGTATCGATATCTAAACATGATATAACAAAAAATTATTGAATATGATGATATTTTTGTGTGGGGTCAGCGACCGCAGTTAGTGTAATACTTAATATCTACCTACCTAATAATAATACTTGAAATATCAGTTTAAAAAATCAGTTTGTTTTTGTGTAATCTTCAAAGACGTGATGGTATCGTTATATAAACACGGTAAAACGTATTATTTTTTCAACGCACACTTCATGTAACAACTACCAGCGGTCGTTGATCCCTAAAAAAACACATCAAAACATTTTTATTTTACGTGTTTAGATATCGATACCCATCACCATCATCATCATCGTGTTTTTACTGCGGAGTTTCGCTAGCAAATTTAATTTGACCCTGTATAAAGAAGCCGAGGCTTAAATTTTAATAGTATGTACGATTCTGTAACAACCCTGCTAAAGACTATTGGATGACCCTCCTGTACAGCGAAAAGCTGTAGTTTTGACGGCCTCTAGACCCCAGATAGTTATAAGAAATAATGACGTGTGACGTGGCTCACCGCTGTACAATTAGGTTTCGGGGAGACCACTTTACAGTCTCCCTAGGGATGTGCCCTAACAGGCGTTGCACAGAAAGGCTTTCGGATCGGGCTTTTGAGAGGTAACGGTGCGCTCATGATTTGATTGAGGTAAAAATCCCACACTCCCCGATGTTGTCCCGAAAGCCCCGGACACCTTTCTTTCCGAACACAATAAAAAAGTTGCTCACCGCCATAGTTGTACCGGCGACGCGGATCTTGTTGTTGTTGCTGCTGTTGCTGCTGCAGCTGCGGCGGCGGCGCAGGCGCGGGCTCGGGCTCGGCCGTGCCCCAGCGCGCGGCCCGCAGCGCCACCACGCCGCGCACGCACGCCAGGGACGCGCGGCGCTTCAGGCGCTCGAACGCCGCGTGCATGCCCGCCGGGCAGTCCGCGTCCAGCGCTATACCCGACAGCTGTCGAACGACACGTTAATACCGACCGATTTCGCAACCGGAAATTTTCCGACCTATGTGATGATTTTTTTAAGTTGCGCGTCCACGTTGGCATCGTATTCGGATTCGTTTATCTCCGTTTAAAACGCCAGAATTGGCGATCTAAGAACGCAGTTCTTTAGGAATCGATACGAACCAAGGAAATCCATATGCTCCGTACGCTCCAATACCAAAGTAGATGCGTAGCTTTACAGGACAGAATGTTGTTACTATCTACAATTTACACACGTTAATTTTTCGAAAATACCTATTTTTAAATGCAACCAGAGTCTAGCATGAAATGTTCACGCGACGGGCTGGTAAGCTAGTTACAGAGCAAGACGGACATTCCCAAAATACGAACGCGTGTAAACTGATTAACCGGACACCAATCTTGACTAACATTCGACTAGCTAGACCTTTGTTATCATAGCACTGCAATGTGTGTGTAACTCTATGTGAAATCCATTACGAGATAGAATTTACTTACCTGGGACAAGGGTTGCAAATTATAGTGAAACAATGGAAAGCGAAAGGGACTTAGTAAGCTAAAAACGTCATGCTAAGATACAGAAGATAGTCGACTGATTCAAAAAAGCTGAAACCCGTAACCGATTAGCGCGGGTCGAAGACTCGAAGAATAAGATTGGAAAGGCATGAAAAAGAGCAATCGCAGCTATCTGTTGCGTACATTTTCAAAGTATTTTTCACGTAGATATCTATGTATAGATATAGAGTTCATTAATCCCCATCACTATGATTCATGAGTTGATAACTGTCCCAGAACTAATTCGTAACAAATTGTAATTTATATGGTGTTTACAATAGTGTTCTATCTGTATCTACGTGAAAAATATTGTAATACTCATTGCATTCTAGATTGTTAAACCCAAAACAGACTAAATAATGTTTGTGTCAAGAGTGAGTTCACCGTGGTGCAGTGGGTGGGTTCGAACTCACAACCACTGGATCGCCAGTCCGACTCCTGAGCTGTAGGACTAATGTCGCTTTAACAGACTAAAACGTCAATATGGCACTGACAAGCGTCAGTGTATTAAGACAGTAGCTACAAGATTCTCGAACATATTATGATTAGTTTTAATCTGTCTAATCATTATTTTGTATCAACCAATCAAAAAATTATCCCATTATGTTTGAAAGTAAAAATTAAAATAGTCAACAGTTATTCCTGAAAATTTGGTAATAGATGTCAGTGTTTGCGAACATAGATTACGAATTGGAAATTCTGGCTTGTGATATCGAGAATCCGACACTTGAACGCTGTTTTTGTTTTTACATTAACAGTCATACAAGTCTGGTTTATTGTTGTTTTAATTTGCACGAAACGAGCCGTGAAAAACGTCAATATATAAAATGTAGAAGGTGCTGTTTTAATTTCACCGCGTCCTGTCTTTATTGCGTGTTAAATGTACATCAATTTTTGACAGCAATCAGTGTTTGTAGTTGGTATTTCCTTTTATAACATTGCTTTCAAATTGAGTGTCATGAATACTTAAGCAATTAAAACCAATTCTAGAATCAACACAGCACTAATGTGGATACAATGTGCCTGAAAGAGAAATCACTCAAGAATGTAGTGAATAAGTAACCCAGCCCACCGCCTCAAGTACAAAATCGTACAAAATCGTCAATGTAATAGTACTTATTTGTTGCAATAAAATAGGTACTAACTTTAAGTAGCTGGCAGACAGCTTTGATGTTAGTTTCCTTGTCAGTGTCGAGCAGATGGAGCAGCACCTTGCACAAGCTTTCACCTAGAGTCTTGATTCTTCCTCCCTATAAATAAAACAATGCATTCTTGAACTTGAACTGGAAAACCACAACTACCTATAATATTCTAAACTGCAAGATGGTGATGAAAATTTTAGCAAAAATGCTGTCTTCACAATTATTAGAAAAAAAAAGAGGTCAGTGGCGAATCATAGAGACAGTCACGGAAATACTGATCAAATCTACAAATAAAAAAAACAAACATTTTGCCTACCTAAATCTTAACTTATAATAATGATGTCTGACCTGGCTATCCTCCAGTTGGGTGTATATCTCAGCGAGGAACATGGCGAAGCCGCGCATGTTCTCCTCCGAGGACTCCATGCCACTGATGATCTTGTTCTCTTCCGTGGAGCACCGCTCCAGCAGACATGCGCGGAAGGTGGACTCCTCGGGCGGAGACACCGAGTCGTACATCGAGCACAAGCGCGCGCCATTGTAACGGAAGTTAGGCTCGCCTATCGACTGTTGTCATAAAAGTTTACCAGTTTGAGAACAAGTTCATAGCAACACATTCTATGTAGAGAAGATAGCTGCATTCATGTGTTACAGATAAACATTTTTTTTTAAGGCGTGACAAGTTTAACACTAGTAATTTGGCTGCATGAGATGTGTTGGTAAAAGAAAGTTAGAAATTCCAAGAAATTGACAAAAATAGTAAGTTTATTAGCACACTTTGAATCATGCTAGTATGGTTTTGACAAAAATTACTGACACACATAATTTTGTTTTGAAAATTTTGTTGACTCTGAATCTTTTTTTTTTTCACATAAATAAAATCACATGTTGAATGTCATGTTTTGTAAGTAAGTAAGTAAGTAAGTCTTTATTTGCCTTAAACATGGTATAAAAGGTGTTACAGTTTGGTAATATAATATAGTCCACATGTTTAGCTATACAACATCGTGTATCAATTGCATGCAAAATACTTAGAATTGAAAGATCCTTATAGATTAAAACATAGATTGATGAATGAATTATGTAATTAATAATTTATTTACACATTTAATGTTTGACACTATGCAGTTACAAAAACTGAGCACATGTTATTGTTATATAGCATGTCAGTCATAACTGTGGTTGTTGGAGTGCACCTTGCTTGGAAAATAAATATCTTAGTCAAAATAGGTTAGTATGTTATTTTTTTTTGCTTTAGAATTGTAACTCACGTTTTTTTTAAATTATAACCTCAACATTGAAATAACAGTTGAATGACCTTTGAATAAGTACCTGTTAATGGAAGCAATTAACTTTGTTGTTTGGCAATTTCCAAGTTAAATTCAGACAAAGAAAACCATTGTGGATCAGTGTCTTGTAATTCAATACATATTGTTCTGATGCTTACACTTTTACAGTGTCAGTGGGCAACATGACACTAAATGTGCATTACTGAATCTTTAACCGCTAAAAGTTATTGTAATTAACTAGTTGTCAGGCTGGTCATGTATAGAGCTGGCTGCATGAAACCAACCTCCACAAAAAACGGAGAGGTGGACACATACAGATTATAAAAATATAATCAAATTCATAGAGGGTCAATTAAAAAAAAACTGGTTTCAAAATAAAGATATAGAAAATACACACTGAGAATTTATTTTTAAAAATATAATATCCTCAGCTTCTCTACATTTGAATAAATTGTTTATCTAATCTGTTGCCTATACAAAGTTTATTAGCTTTACCAAAGCAATAACATGTGATTATCGCATGCTTGTTAGTAATAAACACATTATAAAAGATAAATTAGTTACAAATAATAGTTATTATACTATCAAAGAATAAAATTTAAAAGAAATTACCTGATTGACAATAGCTTCAACTAGAGGCCTAGTGTAATTCACGTCGTGCAGGGTTGTTGCAAATGCATCAACCAATGGGCCGCACAGGGTATCGAATTTACCAGGATCAAATGTTATCTCACACATCACTGTTATCAAGTTGGCTATGTTCTCCTGCGGAACGGCGGACTGAAGAATAAAATTATGTTAGTATAATTTGTATGATAAAATAAAATGTTAAATGCAAAATAACTAACTTTATACGAACCCTTAATTCCATATTTTCAGCTTCATCCAGTGAATAGGACATTTCTTCTAAGCTATAAGGGTTTTGATCTTGAGCTTGACGAAGGCGATCTTGCACAGAAAACCGGTGAGGTCTATAAGGTGCAGGATCAGGGTTGTAGGTGGGTACTGCATGCGGGGTGTAGTTAGGCGGGTACCATTCCTTAGCTTCGGCCGACAGAGTTGATTTGGGAGGTTCTTGAACTGAAACAAAGAGTTTTAATGAGTAAAAGTATGTTCGATTATGTAAAAAAAATATAATTACATACTACAACTAGTTGACCCAAAAACAAATTATTGCTTCGTAAGCGATTCTAAGCACGGCGGCTGACTTTGTCAAACTACAGCAACGTCATTAGAAATGAAAATCCTTACTTTCACCTGAAGTATTATAATTACGAAGAACGCAGTTATAAACTGGCCAAGTATGACGACGTCACACAGCTTAGGATCGGTGTGTGAAAGTGTCGAATAAATCAAATTCAACGTTATACTTGTTACCTTTTGATTCCTCGCCAACAATCTTCGGCCGACGGAGCTCCCGTGGTTGATTATCGGATTGCTGCCATCCACGGCCTCTGCCTCTTGGCCCACCGATCTCACCGTTATTCATTTTAACGCTTACTACACAACAACGACTCCGTATACAGTTTTCTCTGACTTATATCCATAAATCCCCAAAATATAATCCTAAATCTCGTAAGCTTTTTAATAGCTCGACGGATTCGACACGTAAACAAAGAAAAATATACTTCGCTACTAGTTTCACAGCACAACCTCCATGTTACTTTTGAACGAAGGAGATAGATTGCTTTTTTTACTATAGTTGTGTTGTGGTCAGGCAAAGGTATAAAAATCTATACAGCCTAAAGAATTTAAGCACTCGACACGGTATATATTTCTAAAATAAAAATTATTATACTGAAATAATTTCGTTTATTTAAATAATAATGTGAATAATTCAATTATTTACGTTGTAAATTTCATTTCTTTGATGATTTTATTGATGAAATGGAATGACGATGCCATGGCGTTGGAAACTTGAAATCTTGTAGTCGTCATCATGACGCGTTTCGTTACTACGTGATAGACATTATAAATTATGTATATGCATTATAATGTATGTGTATGTAGTTGTAACTAAAGAGCTTTAAAGACCTGTAGGTTATTATTATTCAAGCCAGAAAAAACCCACGGCTAGAAGTCGATGAATCGATATCGATGGTAACTTTTAAGTTAGGTAATCGATTCTCGATTAATGTGGTCACTTTATAAAAATAAAGTAAAAAGAGTTTGATGCATTGGTTTGATGAATATTATTTATACGATACACGAATATTATTTTTTTAACAAATAAAAATCTGATTACTATAGGTACATCTAGTTCTTAAAAATAACCGGTTTGGAGCTAAATACTTTGACCTAACCAACCCAGATCCTAAACAATTTAGATAATACATGGTCTAAACCCAATTAATTGATACCTACTTGGGTCAGATACTTACTAGATGATCAATATTAAATATTTTATTACTTCGCTACAGTTTAAGTGGCGCCTACATCTCTCACTCGTCACCGCTTCTAGGTATGAGCTGACGTGACTAAAACTCATCTGATAAACGTAAACCACAGCCTAGTAGCTTAGAAGCACTTGGGTTTAGGATTGACGTACCCCTTTATTGTTCTTGGGTGTCGATAAGTCGTCAAGGTGAACACAATGTAGGTTTAATGGCAACCGACTACAGCATCCTCGGTTCAAAACAGCAAAACTTAGTCGTCTTCGTCGATTAATTTGTTAGGTAAAGTCTACTTGTCTGCATTTGTAGAAAAATGACTATTAGCTCCTTGCTCTAATATGTCCTGTAATTCAAATTAATTTGTAACTTCTCCGTTGTGATAGCTCCTGTTATCCATATTCCATTATAGTTACTATACTCTATGCTGTTATCTTGGTAACTCACATGCGCCGTACGTGCAATAATTCTCTTGTAAATTAGTATTGCACGTACGGCGCATGTGAGTTACCAAGCACACAATGCTTGGTAACTCACATGCACAAGTGTATCGCATTATGTATGTGAGTTACCAAGCATTGTGTGCTTGGTAACTCACATAATGCTTGGTAACTTACACTTGTGCATGATACACATGCACAAGTGTATCGATACACAATGCACAAGTGTATCGCATTATGTCTGCGCTATACTTGTGCATTGCTTTGGCCTTATGGCCGGCGCCCACCGGCGGCACGGCACGGCATGGCATTTTTATGCGAAGATTATAAATATATCTAATATATATATGACAATAAAATTTAAATTTCAATGATGATTTCTAAGGACGTCGCGGCATGCCTAAGGATACCGCGGCGTCGTTGCCGTTGAAATTTGTTTTTTTTTGTCATACTATTAAGTTATATTTCTATTCGTCGCATAAAAATGCCATGCCGTGGCGTGCCACCGGTGGGCGCTGGCCCTTAGGGTAACTTCGAAAGTACGTAATACACTGTAAGTACGAGTACGCACGACTACATATTAAGGCGGAACCTTAAGGGTAGCCCGCGAAATTCAAATTTTGTTACGTTTTTTGCAATTTGCAGGTCGCTGTCAGGTTGTACTTTGATTAAAATAGGATTCGCGACCGTATCAAATATGGCTTTACCGAATTATAATCATTAGAATCAGCAATACAACTCCTTAAGTTAGAATTGCCCTCAAATGTCATGATTTCATGAAATAGGGTAATATGCACTTATAGAGATCTTGCTCTAATAAGGCCTTGCTTCTTGCCAAATTTCATGATTCTTGGTCGACTGATACCCTTATGGTTTTGATTATTTTATTTGAGAGTATCACTATAATGCCGCATATCTGTGACTTGTTGGACGTTACAGTGAAGTGATAGTATATTTGGGATGCCTAATATCGTGCAGTCGGTTCCACCTTGGTCTGGTAGCATATTATTTTGATGTTAATTTCAACTTGATACTTCCACGCGTTTTTTAAAAAAGGGTCTTGCCAGACTGAAAGACAGACGGAGACAGATGAACAACGAAGTGATCCTATAAGATTACCGTTTTTTTCCTTTTGAGGTACGGAACTGTAATAATCATCATCTATGTTTATCTTCAACCAAATAACAAATACCTTGAATTGCAAAATACATATTGATTTTGTTATTAAAAATGCCTCGACACCTCGACTGCCACTGCTGCTGCTGCTGGACTGCCTCGTTGGTCTAGTGGTCGCAAGCGCTACTGCTGAGCATGAGGTCCTGGGTTCGATTCCCGGGTCGGCAAAGTGTTATTGGGTTTTTCCATCTTGAATTTCTCGGTAGCAGCCCGGAGTCTGGATTTGTGCCCGGTTGATGGCAATAGGCTCGCCCCGTATTACATGGGACTTAAACATAACTGGCGAAATGTGGGTGCGCTATAGGTACACCTCTGCCTTACCCTTCGGGGAATACAGGCGTGATGTTATGTGATGTTTATGTTATGTGTGTATTAAAAATGCAGTTAAAAGATAAATTCTTTTTTAATTGCTAAAAAGTAACAAAACAATAATGATTGCCAATGTATTTTTTTTACTACTTGAAGCCATAGATAATTTAAAAAACTAAACACAGCCTATTTACGATTTTTTTATTTATTTTTATAATTTTCACTAACATAATAGCCTACATTTACAATAATATACATTTTTAATTTATCTACACTATGGTACCAGCTCCGTCTAAAGATTTCGGATTGCTGCCAGATTCCACCCTATTTCATAACTTATTTCCACTCCACATAGTATTGAATATTTACGCATAGTAAAATAACTATTCCAAAGCATTATCATAAGTAGCATATTGTTATTTGCACAGGTGCAATAAAGCAGTTAATTTATTCTATGTTCTTGTTTAAAGTGCTATGAATATTTGAAGTAAAATATCCTTTGAACTGGTTGGTAGCAACATCAAAGATGTTCAAATTAAATTATAGACTAGTCAACAACTACAAATTTTATATACTAAAAGATTCTCCACAACCGCATGTGCCTTTTATGTTGGGATTGTTGAATACAAATTCAGCTGAAAGTTTGTTCTCAACAAAATCCATTTCTGTCCCTGAAATGAAAAAGAAAACATAGTTAAATTAGTAACAATATTAACTTATAGCAATTTACACATCAACCACCTTTTTTTTTTTTTTTTTGGGTTGGAAATCTTCAAATGACCTCTCCCGCTCTGGGCGGAGCGGAAGGGCGTGTCAGACTCTTACTGACTAAAACGCACCCGTGTTTCTTCAGTTGCCTGTGCGCCAGGGCCACGGTAACTCTTTCGAACAATTCGCGACCCCGGCAGGCATCGGCCCTGTCGGACCCCGTCAATTATGCTGACAACTCTTTGAGGCGCGCGTGGAACACAACGCGCCGTCGACCCGGGCCTGGTCCTTACCGGACGTCGAGCTGCCCATTGCTCGCTGACCGCAGGCCCGCGCCTACGGTGGCCAGGAGTCGGCTATCGACTCCCAACGCCCAGGGTGTCTCCTTCTGCGGCGACTAGGGGCGTGAGGGCGCAATGATTGCCTCTCCCTCACGCGCTCCGCGTCCTCCTTCGCGAGCATTACTGCTTCGCACAAGGAGGTGACTGCTACCCATTCTCTCTCGCTCCGTACCATGGCCAGAACCAGGGCGGGACGCAAGAGATCGCCGCCGCCGATCGCCGCCACGAGGACACGGCGGTGCTCCGCCCAAGTCGGGCAGACCTCCACCGTATGCTTCACCTTGTCCTCCCGTCGATCCACACAATGCCAACACCCGGGCATTTTCTCCCGCCTTATCCGAAACAGCCATGTCCGGTGAGGACCTGCGTCAGGCGGAAGGTGAGGACGCCGTGGCGCCATTCAAGCCACTCCTCAAAGAGAGGACTTACCGCCGCAATTGTGGCGTGCCCAGCGCTGGGTTGCGACAGTCGCACTCTCCATGCCGCCATGAGATCCCGCCGGAGCTCTGTCCGCTGTGCCGCCATGAGATCCCGCCGGAGCTCTGTCCGCTGTGCCGCGATTTCTCTCGGCAGCGGAGTAACGCCCCGGCGTTTCGCCTCCTTGCGCCACTCCCAAATGTGCGCGAGGACTTTTGCCTCCAGATCCCATGGCGGCAATCAGGCAAGGATGCTCGCCGCCTCGCAGGAGACCGTGCGGTATCCCCGGACCAGCCGGATGGCCATGACCCTGTGGGACGCGTTCAACCGGCGTGCTAGTCGGAGCCTCAATGAACGCGCCCACACCGGTGCCCCGTAAAGGGCTATGGATCGCACGACCCCCGCGTAGAGCCTCCGGCAGGAGGCATTTGCACCCCCTAGATTGGGCAGGAGCCGCTTCAAGGCAGCCCCAGCCCGGTCCAGTCTGGGAGCCAAACGTCGGAAATGCTCGACGAAGTTCCACCGGCTGTCGACGACGAGTCCCAGGTACTTCATCGTCGACTCGACGCCGATGTGAAACCCTCCCGCCATTATTTGGGAACCCGAGAGTGGCGCGTTCCGAGGACCATGAAAACACATGGCCTCGGACTTGTGCAGGGCCACCTCGAGTCCCATTTGCTGGATCCTCTCAATGACTGTCGCAACCCCGCGTGTCATTAATTCGGCCGCCGCCTGGTGCGACCTCCCCTGCGCCAGGACCAGCGTGTCGTCAGCGTAACAAACGACGATGACGCCGCTAGGGAGGTCAGCGCGCAGCACCCAGTCGTACCCGATGTCCCACAGATGCGGCCCCAAGACCGATCCCTGTGGGACACCGCACGACATCACTCGCCGGTTCCATTCTCCCTGGTGACCGGGGTAGATGACGGCCCTGTCCGTCAGATAGGCCTCGAGTATGCGACAGAGGTAGGTCGGCATCTGGTGATACCGGAGTGCCTCCCTGATGCAACTCCAGGGCAGGGTATTGAAGGCATTGGCGATGTCTAAAGACACCGCCAAGACGACCCCACCCCGGGCCACAGCATCCCCCGTCGTGAGGGCTCGAACGCGCATGATGGCGTCCACCGTAGAGCGCCCCCTGCGGAAACCAAACTGGCTCTCCGCCAAATCCGGCCCCACCCGCACCAGCCACCCGACGAGGCGGTCTGCAATGACTCTTTCAAAGAGCTTGCCCACCTCGTCGAGCAGCACGATGGGCCGGTAAGCGGACGGAGAGTCCGCAGGGCGCCCCGTCTTCTTAATGAGGACCAGTTTTCCCGTCTTCCAACGAAGTGGGAACTGGCCCCCTTCCAAGCATGCGCTTAGGAGCCCTCGAGGTCGAGGCCCGAGAGCCTCCAAGGCCAGGACCCAGGCTTTTCCAGGTAGGCCGTCGGGTCCTGGGGCGGTATTTTTGGCACTCAGCCTACGTACCGCCACTCTCAACTCTACCTCGGTCACCGAAGGAGCATCGTCATCGTCGTCGTCGTCGTCGGTTATGTGGTCCACAGTGGGCACCGCAGGAGGCGGAGCTATGGGCGGGGGAGTGTGCTCCCCTCGGGAAGGGAACAGAGCGCTCACCACGCCCTCCACGAGCTGAGGCCGGAGACTCTGCGTTAGCGGGGGAGCCCATGGGCGGAGTTTCTCCCGCACCATTTTGTAAGGGCGTCCCCAAGGGTCCCTGTTCAGAGTCCCCAGCGACTCCTCACGGGCCAGTCCCCTGGCCCGCAATATCTCCGCTCGGAGGGCGGTCTTCGCCGCTCTGTAACCCTCGTACAGCTCCGCCTGAATGGCTTCCGTATCCGGAGGACGGACACGGAGCCTGCGGTGCCTGGTGTACAGGCGTCGCGCAGCAACGCACGCTTCGCGCAGAGACGTTAGCTCCGGCGACCACCAGTACACCTGGCGCGAGGCGCGTCCAGGCTGGACCCGGGGCATTGCCACGTCACATACTTCGGACATGGCCTCCCGAAACCACTCCGCCTCGTCGTTAATATCAGCAGGCCTGTCTGGTGATGACACCCAGGCCTGCACGATCGAGGCTTCCAGGAGGAGCTCCCGGTCCAGCCGCTTCAGCGCCCACCGCGGACCACTCGGGGCCTGTCGGACCCAGCGCGCTCGAGGTCTGGGCGGAGACGTCAAACCGGATGTACCGGTGGTCGGAATACGTCTCCACCCCCTCCATGACGCGCCAGTCAATGATACGCGGCGACAGAGCGGGGCTGGCGAACGAGATGTCCACCACTGACTCACTCCGCATCCGCACACACGTGGGGACAGAACCCCGGTTTAGGACGACCAGGCCTGTCTCCAGAGCCCAGTCCTCCACCATCTTACCCCGCGCGCCAGTATACCGGGAACCCCAAGCCGTGTTCTTGGCATTAAAGTCCCCGAGCACGAGCACGGGGAGGGAATGGTACCCGACGACGATGACTCTCAACTCCGCAAGGGAGTTGTGGAACTCGGCGAGAGTTCGGTTCGGGGAGAAGTACACCCCTACGACAACAATCTCTCCGAACCGTGCTGCCACGCAACCCCGTCCCCTCTTAACTGCCTCGAGCGACGGCGTACCGGCGGCGGCCGACGAAATTAGGGTCACTGAGCCGCTCAGGTCCTCCACCCAGTCATCCCTGGGCGGGACAAAGTACGGCTCAGCGACCACGGCGATGTTAATCGACCACTGCGCCATGCTCTGGAGCAACAGATCCTGAGCGGCGACGCAGTGGTTGATGTTCGCCTGGAGGAGGCGTAATGGGGCCATTATTGGCACTCCATTTCAGCCCCCTCCCGAAGCCCTTGTGAGGGCCCTGCCGCGGTTTCTGCGGCGGTGACGACGGTAGAGGCAGCAGCGGCGGTGGCAGTGGCGGCGGGTGCGGCGGTGACGGCGGTTGCGGAGGGCTTACTCCTGCCCCTGGGTTTGGCGGGTGGGGCGCAGGCCTTACTGCCAGCCCGGTGATCGGCCGGCTTGCCAGCTGCCGCACGTAAAAAGCAGTGCGGCGAGGCATTGCACGAGTCGGCCTTGTGCCCGGGCTGACCGCAGCGGAAACAGTGATCGCTGCGGTCCACCTCCGAGGTGCATTGCACTCCCACGTGGTTGCCCACCTGGCAGCGGATGCACCTCAGAGGTCTGGGTTCCAGTAGTTTCACCTGCGCGGAAAACCAGCCCACCAGGAGCCTTCGGCCTTCCCCGGCAACTTTCCGGGCCGCCGACACGGGGCAGCTCACCGTCACGGCTCGCATCCCCGTGTGGTCAGGACGAATAGTGCCCGCCCTCACCTGCTCGGCAGCGCATCCCCCAGTCCTGACGACGGCGGCCACTACCTCAGCCTCCGTCACACAGTCGTCCAGGCCCAGGATGCGCATGTCAATGCACTTGGAGGGCCTGGAGACGCGGGCCTCGTCCGCATTTAGGGGCGCCCTAAGCCTTTCGGCCAGAGCGTCAGCGGTCGGGCCGCTGGCCGCACCAGGAACCTCCAGCATCCGGGGCCCAGTCGCAGTGATCCTCACCCGGATGCCATTGGCGACGCCTAACTTCTCTAGGTTCACGGCCGCCCTAGCCTTGGCGAGCACGTCGCGGTAGGACACGCCCTTCTTCTCCGCTTCCGGCTGTAGTGTGATCACTACAGCTGCGGACTTCGGGGTGCGGAGCCTAGCCGCGACGCTTCGCTCCTTGCGCCGCTGCCGCCTCTCTTTACGTTTGGCAGCCCTTGCTGCCTTACCCGCCTTCTTCCTCGACCCAGCCACTTGTCATTCGGCGTCGGACGGATGAGAATTAGGAGGTGGGGGGGGGGGGCGGCTGCCTCGCCGCAAGGGCTGGGGCCCTCGCCGCCTGCGCAGCCACCCCGCCCTTCTTGGTCTTGGGTGGCGCCGACTTCGCCGGGTGCGGCCCCACGGGTTTCTGCACGGACCCGCCTTTAGTCCGCTCTGCTGATCCTGGCTTGGCCGCAGCGGCAGCAAAAGAGACCTGCCGGCTCGCCGCTAGCGGGGGGCGCAGGACAATGGCATCCAGAGCGGAAAACCGGCTCTGAAAGGCAGCAAGCTCCCGCCGCACCAGGGTCAGAACCCGGTCCTCAGCAGGTTCCGGCACCGGCCGGGTTTGCCCATGTTGCACCCCCTCCTGTGGTACTTCCCGGGGGCCGGCTGCCCGAAGGCCGGCCAGGTCCGCTCGGAGCTCCTCGTTCTCCTTTCGGAGAAGCTCCATTGCGGCTGTCAAGCGGCTGACCTCCGCCCGCATCTCAGATATGCCGTCCAATGGAGGCATGAGTTGAATGGCCTGCACTGCCTCCATAATGGAAGCCGCGGCAGCGGGTATGGCCTTGTCTTTAGAGGACTGAATCCTCTTCAAGGCCACACCCTTTAGCGCAGCTACCACGGCCACCTCCAGCCTGGCCAGTTGCTCCGACTTGGAGCCGCCAGCGGCGTCCGGCTCACCGCCTGACGACTCCGAGTGGGCCGCCCTGCCACTGTTCGCTCCGCAATGGTGCCCCTCCGTGTCGAGCCCTTCGGCGGGCTGAGACGGCTCGTCTGGGCTGGTGAAGCCTCTGCCCGCACCCCTATCCCAAACTCCACTCCGCCGACTGGTCTTCCCGATTTTTTGGGTGGAGCTCCTCCCACCATCAGAGGATGACCCCTGGCCATCCCCTGGTTTGGGGCGCTTCTGGAAGCGCCTTTGGTTCTTCGCAGAAGCCCCCACCACTACGCACTCTGGGCTCTTGAAAAAGCCCTTCGTGCCAGATGCGGCGTCGGACCCCGGCCCGCTTCACTCCCCTCCTCACACATCAACCACCTAAAATAAATGTAACGTGATGTATGAACGTAAACGAGGCAAAAAGAGTATGTAAGGATCGTAGCAAGGGGCATTCCGTAGTTTCTGCCTACCCCCATGGGAAGAAGGCGTGAGTTTATGTTTATGTATGTACCACCTAAACTGAGCCAGGAGGCTTGGTCCTGTCTCCTACAGTTAGTACCATATTTTATGCAAAATAAAGTAAATAATGTATTCTACTACCACAGCTTTCACTATTTAGACTAAATATTACAATCATGCCAGCGACATGAAGAAAAAGAATGAATAAGTATACCCAAATCACTTTAGCATGGCAATAGCAGGCATTAAACAGCATTTTCTAGCACTAATTATTTCAAAAACTGAAATTAAGTCAGTTAACGTCCTGAATCAATATCTATTGTGATCTTCAACATATTCCGAATACAAAAAACGAAAAACCATACATAGTTTGGGTTCCTACAGAGAGATATTAGGGAAAGGGCAACAACTGCTATTGCCACGCTAAAGCTATTTGGGTATAGTAAAAATCAATTAGGAGTAATGTTCATTCTGGTGGTTGACTATGCGAGCATAAAGTATTTTATTTTCTAAAATTACATATTTCATACACCTTGTTAAATATTTTATTCAGTACCAGTGAAGTAGTTTTACATAGAAACAAAAGCAAGATGCAAAAGATATTAATTAGTACAGTATTATGACAAGGTAAAGTTCCATGACTTAATAATACTCTAAGAAAGTCATAGTTGACAGTTGTGGTGAACAATTTCAGGAGTTGGCAACCAGTAGAGACATGGAAATAGCC
Organism: Griposia aprilina; assembly: GCA_916610205.1. Classification (NCBI taxonomy): domain Eukaryota; kingdom Metazoa; phylum Arthropoda; class Insecta; order Lepidoptera; family Noctuidae; genus Griposia; species Griposia aprilina. The sequence continues at coordinate 15,154,176 of OU744288.1, forward strand.
ACACAAACAAGAATGTTGTTTTGACATTTCATGTTTATTATTAAGCACTGATGAGTGTACTGCTTGGAACCTAATGATTTGTTTACAGTTTCTTTTCGTGCTATTGCGTATACATAAAAATATGACATTTTGAGGCACAATATCATGTAGTATTTTAAGACTGATGCTACATAACATGAACATACTCTTGTTATTAGTATTACCGACCCTATAATGCATGCCTTAGTTAGACTGACTAGAATGTAGAACCAATTTTCATATAAAATGTTTATAAAACAGGTTTTAGGGGCTACATTGTTGTTGATCATTGACTTACCCAATAATGTTAATTGTGCTTTTTTGTCGATAATTATCGTAACACCATCCTGTTTAACTTCTTCGTCCAGTTTTTCCTTGCCTTTTGCATAGTCTAATGTGTAGGATAAACCATTACAGCCTCTCTGGCGAACACCGACTTTTAAGCCAACAAAACCTTTCGCTTCCTCTTTAGCCATTATCTCTTTGACTTTGTTTACTGCGGAAGGAGTTAAGACGAGTGCAGTCCGCGATGGCAACAACCTTTTCTTAACCGCCCTCACAGTAGCACTTGCAACAACTTTAGTGGCCATCTGAAAATAACAATTTAAAGTAATGATGAAATGTTTTTTACTTTGTAAATCTATAAAATTATACGTCAGTATTGGCGACATCATTCATCATCAGATACAGACAGAACTATAGAAGCTAAGACTCTGCTAATACGTACCGTAATTATTTTTACGCGCAATTATTTTTCTGTTTCATTGAATTTATATACTATTTCATAACTACGATTTTGGCTGCCAATTTATTTTATTTGTCATGTCAAATTGTCACTGTCAAAATTAATTCTAAATGTCAATGTCAAGACAACACTAATAGAGGTGATTTCATGTTTGGGTGAAACTAGAGTCTGTCTCATAAGTGAAGTCGCGCGGTAACAAGTGGACCAAACTATATAGTTAGCAACGTTCCTGAAACAACCCTCCAAGCTCAGATACCATTCTCTAAATAATTATGCATTTTATTAACCAGTGCTTATGATAATGAGATAAATAAATAAAGACTAATGGTTCCGCCGCATACATACTTGTAACGCCGCGTTGGTCTGCAATTGACTAATTCGTAAAAACAGTAAATGTACTGGCTCTATGAACGCTCTATGGTTACAATGTGACATTTCTGACTGCTAGTGGCTAGTGTTGCGTTAGTGTGTTAAATATTTTTATCGATAGTTTTGCTTTCACCGTTTACTCACTGCGAATAAGAGGAATATTTATAAATCTGTTAATGTTTATTCACTGAAACCATGCATCAGTCATTATATAAATAATTCACCTTAGTTGCATTGAATTCGCGTAATTTATGAAAAAAGAAAGAATTTTTATGTCGTGCAATGATGATAAAATGTCAAAAATAATCCATCCAATCCAACCCATCACTAAATGACACGTCTTCTACCTACCTACCATACCAATCGTACTTGTGTAGCGTGTAATGATTTTTCATTCTCAATGTATTAAAAATTAACAATGGGTGGCCAAAAATTCGAATATGATGAAAGTGGATCTACATTCTTTTACTTTGTTCTTTCTTTCCTAGCTTTGATACTTGTACCTGCAACATTTTATTACTGGCCAAGAAAAAGGAAAGAAGGTAAGGCATTCATGTTTTACAGTGTGAAAATAATATTTAGTCGCTTTAATAACTTAATAGTTACCCGTGTGTTGTTTTTACTTGTCTCGTTATTAATTCATGATAACCATACATTCGTGAAATAACTTAATTACCGTTATGTCAGTAATTTTCGATGCCGATGCGGCTAGTATCGTCGATGGTAAAACCCTGTGTAGACTTGAACAGGAAGGAATCCGTAATGAGCCTTAACTTTTTTTTAGATCCAGCAAAACGTGCAGAACTATGTCAGTGTCCAAATTGTGTAAACAAACAGATTATAATAGAACAATCACAACCCTACAAGGGTGTAAAAAACTTCTTCATAAAGCTAGCCATAATATTGGGTTGGGTACTACTTGGATTCTTGGCATACAAAGTGTCACAATTTGACTATGAAATGTCCAATTTTGACCCTTATGATATACTGGGTCTACCACCGGGTGCCACACAAGCTGAGATTAAAAAATCATACCGCAAACAATCGCTCATCCTGCATCCTGATAAAGAGACTGGTGATGAAAAAGCCTTCATGCGGCTTACAAAAGCTTATCAGGTGAGCTTTCATAAATATTTACATCCACATTAGTACTTCCTATATACTTATATTTATAATATCAGTTTTAAAGACAACATTGAAAACTTGGGAGAAAAGTTTATTTGAATCTTTAATTAACTTATAAGTTATAAAGTTATAACATAATATCATGCCTGTATTCCACGAAGAATTAGGCAGAGGCTATTTAACTTATGACTGTACAAATCTGTAAACACACCAATAAAGAATTATGTGTTATTTAGGCTCTTACAGATGATGAGGCTCGCAGAAACTGGGAGAAGTATGGCAACCCTGATGGCCCTGGTGCTATGAGCTTTGGTATTGCTCTGCCTAGCTGGATTGTGGAAAAAGAGAACAGTGTGTGGGTGCTGGGACTCTATGCTCTAGTGTTTATGGTTGCATTGCCAACTGCTGTAAGTATCTTTTTCTTCTTCTAGTATAAGATTGGCTAAATAATTTAAATACAATTAGTAATCCTGTTCTTATTGTAATGTATGACAATTTGAGAAAAGAGTTTACAGCCTCCTATTTCTCTTGAGTAAAACATTGGGTCAATAATTTAAATACTCCTAGTAATCCTGTTCTTATTTTAAAATATGACAATTTGTTACTAGAGTTTATAATGACCCTCCTATTTCTCTTCTAACGGAGGAAAAGTCTGATTAAGGATTAAGATAGCCATACTTTATCTTTTGGTAGCTGTAAAATAGCTCATAGACTTTATATTGCATTTAAAACTATCCATACTAATATTATAAATTCGAAAGTAACTCTATCTGTATGTTACCTTTTTACTCCTAAACCACTGATCGGATTTCAATAAAATTTGGATAGGAGATAGATGGTGGGGAAGGACATAGGCTACTTTTTGTCTCGGTAGCACATTCCCGTGGGATAATTTCCGACATCCAAACGAGGGAAGCCGCAGGCATAGGCTAGTTATAAATAAAAATGATGCTGTACTCTAGACTGTTTAGATGTTGTTAATGCAGAATGCTACACACCATTAAACATTTAATCAAATCTAATCTCACTATTTCTTATATTATTTTTGTGTTGATGAAATCATTTAAAGTAACTAAGGATTTTAAACATAATATTCTAAATATGATTTATTATTATAAACTCTTCCACCATGAAATCTTAAACAATAAAAACCTATAGTGAAGTAGGTATGTAAAGTACTTATTTTCAAATTTTATTGTTAGTTATTCTGAATAGTATTATATAATATGTATGTGCTAGGGTTAGTGTGGATTTATGGTTGCCATGCAAAATCCAAAAAATATATACTTTTTCAAGTTTTAATACCGAGTATTTAAACTTGAAAAAGAAAGTAACAAATGAGAGAAATTAGTTTTGTGAAGTTGGTAGGCTATCAATAAACAGACTAATATTTTTATTTTCAGGTTGGTACTTGGTGGTATCGGTCTATACGCTTTTCAGGGGAGCAAGTGTTATTAGATACTACTCAGATGTACTTCTATTTCTGTCATAAAACGCCATCTATGCCTCTGAAGAGGGCTCTCATGATCCTCGCTGCATCTTGTGAGTTTGACAAGAGGCATAATTCTGAAATTATTGAGAGAATTACAGATAATGAGGAAGTTCCTATGGTATGTATAAGTATTATTAAATTAGCTAACATTGAGTTGAGTCTGTTATTATGTTCTATATACTGTTATATAATTATTATTTTTATTCAGTAGCCTGTGTCACCCCATGGCTTGCTCTTGTTAATGTTTCTGAGCTGCCTATATTAACCCCTTTAATTATAAACGTTGCTTAAAGCGTTGTAATGATAAGCAACTGTTTAACCATACATTGTTAAAGTTTAAATATCTTTTAACTTTAAGCAATGTTTATAAATAAACCCCTAAATGGTCAGCTACACATCTGTCAGATCTGTCAATTGAGTGACAACAACTCTTAAATTTACTTAAATAATGACGAATTTGGACTTATGTACTTTGTAAATTTTAACTCCAGTTGCTGCGTGAGCTACCAAACTTGGGTGAGAAGAACAAAGAGCAGCCTCTTTGTCGTCCATACAGTATAAAGGCGCGTGCGTTGCTCCACGCGCACCTGTCGCGCATGCGCCTGCCGCCGGAAACACTCGAGTGCGACCGGAGGTACATCGTGTCGCGGTGCCCCGACCTTATCGTCGAAATGGTCAACTGTGTGAACCAACTCATTGCTCTGGCTTATGCTAGGAGAAGTAAGTTTGCAGATTTTTATTTCAATACATATACTTAAAACACTTATTTTTGAAACCTAATTTCTAATTTAAACTAATTTCGTTTTAGTACCGCGCCTACCGACTATTGAAACAATAGAAAATTGTATGAAGCTGTCCCCAATGACTGTCCAAGGCCTATGGGAGTACAAGTCACCCTTGCTACAACTACCATACATCAATGAGGATCATCTGAAGTACTTCACAAACAGAAAGAAGCATATTAAGTCACTGCTCCAACTAGCACAGTTGCCAGGCGAGGAGAGGAGACAAGTGCTGAGGTTTTTGAATGACAAGCAGTATGATGACCTCATGAAAGTGCTTGGCAATATGCCTTACATACATTTCCAAGTTAATACTGAAGGTAATATAAAATGAATTGATGTAGTATTTGGCATACCTTAGTTAATATGAATTAATAAGTCCATGTTACCTTTTTAAAATCGATTGACAATCTTTACATGTAGACTATTTGATGACATTTTTAGGGTTCCATACCTCAAAAGGAAAAAAAACGGAACCCATATAGAATCACTTCATTGTCTGTTTGCCAAGACCCTTTTTTCAATACATTTCTCTGGTTTGATACTGATTTTTACTAGTGTTAAAATATTTTTCTTTTCGTTTTAGTAATTGACGACGAGAACTCAACTGTGGTGACGGCTAGTGCGATAGTGACAGTAACTGTGTTCTTGCGACGGACCAACATGAGGGAACTGTTCGGAGACACCACTATCAAAGAGAAGGAAATCAAAGAAAAGTAAGTAGCATCTAACTACGCCATAATTACGTTTGATGATTATCCTTTGGCATAATCCTTTTGCCGCGTTTTCCACCATGCTTTTACTCTTTGCTAGGAAACGAATTCGCAAATTAAAGTACCTATAAGTTTTTTGGTAACATAAAATGGTGACCATGGACAAGTGTCGAACGAGTCATGGGCCACATCTACCGCCATGTGAGTCCCAGAAAACGTCCGACGACATCGAGGCAGACCCAGGACAAGATGGCGGGACTAGCTTGATGCCTACAGACCGGATTGGTCCACACTAGCTCAAGACAGAGAGGAGTGGAAAGGAGAAAGGGAGGACTTTGCCTTGCAGTGGGACAACATAGGCTAAAAATAAATGGACAATCGCATCACTGTCCAAGACCGATCACACTATGTAATGGCGTAGGTTACGTTTGTAAAACTGCATTCGCTAACGCTAAAGTTCCAAAGTATTTAAATGAATGATATATTTATTTGCAAGAATATAGGTAGCTAAAATATGTTCTTATGTTAAATACACATTGTGGTTCAAATACCACAATATGGTAATGGGAACCCAACCTTGTAGTGTCAGCAACCAATTATTTCGTGTATGCTTGTTAAATTAAGTCTATCCTTTTACAAAATATGCAATATGATGGTCTTGTTAGTTCTAAGTTTTGTAGTATGAAACGCCATCAAAACCATGTCTAATGAGGTAGCAAAGTTGTTTTTTAAATGATCAGTAAAAATTAACTTGGCATCGGTAATTAAAACTCTTATCAACAAGCACGACCAAATAGAAACGAATGTATCTAATTGGCAATTATTTAGTCTGCATTTATGAAAAGTCGATGCAGCCTGATAAAGTGCAAAAAAAAAACATTAACTTGACAATATTATGTTCCTGAGTCGCATGCATCGTTATTTTGAGTCAGCTTTCGTTTTTTTGGTAAGGTCCTGAACTATTAAACAAGAGTATAATCGTCCCAGGTGAATAGAAATACACTTAGCACCGGTTTTTTTTAAATAAAGTTTTACAGCTTCTGGCAAAAAAAAACAAAGTTCATTCGTCAACGACATAGCATTTTACGTGGCGTAGGTGACACTATCATGGAAGAAATCGTGTTCAAAATACATACGTGATTTAAAAGGCTACTAAACCACGTCACCGCTAACACACGGCATTGACATTGTAGTACATTGTGCCACTTTCGTTCCAAATTAATTCATCAATGGCACCATTACATTAATTTAGATGTTTGACGCGTTACGAACTTAAATTAGCGTAATGAATTCTGTCGGCGATAATTAAGCACTTTCCTTCATTTCTACTTCAACATTGTTTTTGTATAATTTCAAATTATTTTAAGTAATCTCAAATCGTTTATTGCAATCTATAATGTACACTTACAGGTGGTAAATAGAATATAATAGAAACAATTATGGACCCTGTCGGGCACAGCAAATTTTTAAATAAGCTGAGAGAGGAAGAGTGCTTTATTAATTTTCCTTGTTAATATGTTGGAATTATTTTATATCCTATTAAGTATTTTATATTTCTATTCATTTACTTATTATTATTATCCTTTTATATTATACTTTTAATACACTCGAGAGCAATGAATCCGGGTCACTTAAAGAATCCTAAAAATCTCGGAAACTAAAAATGCTAGGTTAATGCAATAAATTGTATTTAATAGACAATGTAATACTCCTTAAATGAAGGTATTAAAACTTCTTAGTTATTGTAAAGTTATATCATAAAAAAATCAAATTTGAAAAAGGGCCACTTTCGAAGATGGAACTACGAAATTACAGCATTTGGTTTTGCTTTTGTTTGTAATCTGTCATTTATGTGGGTACATAAACCATGTTGATAGTGCTCTATATTCATTATTCAAGCTGAAATTATGTCGCTTACGCCTGAAGAATGCACCAGAATACTTACAATGCTGGAAACCGGCCGGAGTCAGCGCGATACAGCCAGGACTGTCGGTGTGTCGCTGTCAACAGTACAAAGAGTTCTCCGACGTTACGAAGAAACTGGTTCTAACCTACGCAGACCAGGAACGGGCAGAACCAGGTGTACCACAGCACGAGAAGACCGATACTTGGTGAACACCATGCTTCGAAATCGCTTTCTCACAGGAACTGAACTCACAAATCAGTTTCGACGCCTCGGAGGAAGTAACCCAAGTGCATGGACAGTAAGACGTCGGCTTGCTGAATCTAACTTAAAACCCCTTAGACCTGCAAACGGCCCTAAACTGGAGCGTGGGCATCGTATTTCAAGACTAAGATATGCCCAGAGCCACGTAAATTGGAGTATTGAAGATTGGTCAAAAGTTATGTTCTCCGACGAATCAAAATTTATGCTCTACAAGCACGATGGAAGACACAGAGTGTATCGAAGACCAGGGGAAAGATTCAAGCAAGCATGCATCGAAGAAAAAGTAGCCTACGGTGGTGGGTCTGTACTTGTGTGGGCCGGAATTTCTTCTGAAAGTCGCACAGAGCTGGTGATCATAGAAAACGGCTCTTTAACTAGCGTAAGATATGTGGAAGAAATCCTCAATGATCACGTTGGTCCATTTATGGTCAATTTAGGTGAGGATGCTATATTTATGCATGACAATGCCCGACCTCATACAGGTAGGATTGTGAATGACTACCTTCAAGAGATGAACATTACTCGTATGGAGTGGCCAGCGCGCAGCCCGGATATCAACCCGATCGAGCATGCTTGGGACGAGCTAGGCAGATGCGTAAAACAACGAAACCCTCCCCCAATCACGCTTCGTGAGCTCAAAATTGCTCTCACAGAGGAATGGGAGAATATTCCCCAAAATCGTATAAGGAACTTGGTGTACAGCATGCCAAACCGCGTAAACACAGTAATGGAAGCACGAGGAGGCAATACGAAGTATTAAAATTCAAGAAAATCGTAATAAAGTTCAAAAATTTCATGTTTCCTATTTTTGTTTTAAGGAGAGATCAGCAGTTTTTTTCTTTATGTAATTTTGTGTTAATAAAATGTATGGTGACTCATATTTTTTTTACTTTCATTTAAGGAGTATTACATTGTCTATTAAATACAATTTATTGCATTAACCTATCATTTTTAGTTTCCGAGATTTTTAACATTCTTTAAGTGACCCGGATTCATTGCTCTCGAGTGTATTATTTAAGCAAATCTATCTAATCATTTATTATTTATTTTATTATTCAATTTAATTAGTGCTTATTTATTTACTCTCTTAAAATTTGTTCATTGATATTAGTGTAGTATAATTATTAATTATATAATATAGTTTATTTTTGTTATTTTACTTATTATAAATCTGTTATTTATAATTATATATTATTATTAACAGTATACATAATAGAAACGTTGTATTTATTATTGTGAAAACTTGTTTCTATGGTTTGATTTTGATTTTGATTGAACAAAAGCAAAGTAATGATTGGTGCACTACTCACATTGACACTATGATCGGATTTTTTATTTTGTCGAACGAGGCTCGTCTCTACATTTTCTGTAGTTTGAGGATGAACTCAAGGTGGATGCGCTAAGGTAGCCCGCGAAATTTTAATTTTCTTACGTCTTTTGCAATTTGCAGGTAACAATATATGATTCGCGACCGTAACAACTGTGTATTTACAGAATTATAAAGAGGCAGACCAAGTCAGGTTTACACTGTACAGAACACAAACGTTTCGTTAGTTATGTTATTACTAGTTATAAGTTCCATGTAATATAGGGCAAGCGTCGGACAAGACAGTTCCTTATACGCGCGTTAAGCGCAGGCTACACCGCCAGCTAGCGAGCGAGCGGGGCGAGCATCGTTTCTGCTCTTTTCATACTTCGGTTCACACCCCGAACTACAGAGGTAAGCTACGTGTGCGATACAAACGATGCGAACGAAATATCCGACGATGCCAGCGATGCTATTAGTTCACCTCGTTAGCGTAGCTTAGTTCTGTAGTTCGCGGTGTGAACCGAAGTATGAAAAGAGATGAAACGATGCTCGCTCGCTCGCTAGCTGGCGGTGTGGCCTGCGCTTGAGACAGAATGCTCCCCTCGCACTCGCGCCAGCCCGGTCGCTCGCCCGGCCTTCAGTAGTTTTCGGTGGAACCCACATAGTTTAGCTCGCCAAAGCTTCGCTTAGTTTATATAGATTCTCTCTTCTCGCTTTGCCCGCCTGCTCGCTCCCTCGCTCGCTAGCTGGCGGTGTGGCCTGCACTTTAAGTAGAACGAGAAAGCAACGGTTTTAGCGTAGTATTGAAATATGTATGGGGACATTAATCACGAACCAACAACTTTCTCTAAACAGGGACGACGATGAAGGTGCTGGCGGCGAAAATGGCGAAAAGACCGAGAACGACAAGAATGATAAGGATAAGAAGGAAACTTTCAAGAGGCCCGTTTGGATGAAGCAGACTAAGAAGCACCCACAGTCAAAGAAGTCGAAGAAACCCGTCGCGGCTAAACCGCAGGCGAAGCCCGCCGCGCCCCCTGCCACCTCCACGCCGCCGCCCAGCAACGACACCAAGAAAACTAAAGAACCAAAGAAGAAAGATGAAGAAGGTAAATATGATGCATAACATCATTACTATCCACTTTTACTTATTCTTCAGAAAGCTTACAGTCGGCGTATATACAATGTGTAACTTAAATAACGCACAACCTCTTCAGGGGTCATTGTACTCATCATTATGAACAACTTTTACTATGGGACCAAACCTGAAATCGCGAAAAAAATATTAGCTATTCCCTACATTTATGTTCGCATAACTCGTCAAAATGTAGGGAACAGCTGATTTTTTTTCGCGATTTAAAGTTTGGTCCCATAGTAAAAGTTGTTCATAATGATGAGGACAATGAACCCCTAAGAGGTTGTGCGTTATTTAAGTTACACATTGTATAAAGGTAAATAATACAAGGTTTACCCACACATAGCGCCGCGCGCACAGATGAGTTGAACTATCTGTACCTAAAGTTAACTTAAGAAATTCGTCTTCAAACGATACAAAATATTTTTTTCTTTAAAACAAAACATAATAATAGATCTTGGAATTTATGAATCCTTAGTTAGTAATAATCGCAATAGTTTATTAATTGTGTGTGTACACATTTGTGTGACATGTACTAAATAGTGTTACATTACATTTGCCAACAGTGTGTGGATACTAGGTCCTACAGTCCACCTGCTTGAAGATACGCCTTAGTCAACTTTTCGAAACTTACCACAGAAACTGAAGCTTCAACGCATTATTGCCACTAGTTTTAGCAATAGACAACACTTACTAATTACTATACTCTATATCCGTCGCTTTTATCTCCTTCTAACAATATTGGTTAATGATGGTAATTATAGCTCAATTATTAGAATAGGACCTGTCATTCAAAATCATAATATTTTATTTCACACTAGCTTTACCCGGCCCAGCTTCGCACAGGTAGCACTAAGTATCTAACACCTACCCTACCTACCTGCCTACCCTACCCTACCCTACCTACCTGCCCTACCCTATCCTACCCTACCCTATCCTACCCTACCCTACCCTACCTACCTGCCCTACCCTACCCTACCCTACCCTACCCTACCCTACCTACCTACCTGCCCTACCCAACCTACCTACCTGCCTACCCTACCTACCTGCCCTACCCAACCTACCTACCTGCCTACCCTACCTACCTGGCTACCCTACCCTACATACGTACCCTACCCTACCCTACCCTACCCTACCCTACCCTACCCAACCCAACCTACCTGCCTACCCTACCCTACCTACCTGCCCTACCCTACCTACCTACCCACCCTACCTATACAACCTTACCTACCTACCTACCGACCCTACACTACCTACCTATCTACCCTACCTACCTACCCAACCCTACCTACCTACCTACCCAACCCTACCTACCTACCTACCCAACCCTACCTACCTACCTACCTACCTATCCTACTCTACCCACTTACCTACCTACCTACCTATCTACTCTACCTACCTACCTACTTACCTACCCTACCTAGCTACCCTACCTACCTGCCTACCTGCCTACCTGCCTACCTTACCTACCCACTTACCCTACCTACCTAGCTACCTACCTAGCTGACCCATAAGTCGTTGTCCAGTCAAAAAAAATCCTTTGGGATTTTCCTATTTATTTTTCGTTTAAACCTCCCCACTAAAGCGGTGAATAACACAAAAAAAAAAACAAATCGGGCAAGCTGTTTCTGAGTTTTAGCGAGACTAACGAACAGCAATTCATTTTTATACCTATATAAATAGATAAAGATACATGGGCACTTATGAAACGTCAGAAGCTAGTTGCATGGTTCCAATTGGTTGTTTCCTATGGCGAAGAGCCGGCCAGAAACTCCACCGTTACACTTTTAAAAATAAGTGGCTTTTACAATGTTTTCAAATTAAGGTGGACAGTAGTAGTAGTATGGGAGGACAGTGTAGGCCTGTCAACAAGTAACTGGTACTCAACAAAAAAGAAAAAGGTCTACAAATAAACAGTCTTCAAGTTACGCCTACAACATTCTCACATTCACAAAATATAGAAGAGTCTATATAAAAGATAAATAAAATAATTTTAATAAAGGTTATTTAAACCAAATGACATGACAACTGTAACAAATCTGAATTAAAATCATGTTTACAAAAGCCATTAATTAGTAAAGAGTTGTAAATAAGAATTGGAGGTATATGATGTCAAATAATGAGAAGATTATGTCAAAGAAGAATGCAAAAAAAAAGGTTTCTTTTTTTAAGATATACTTCGTAATTTGGGAGCAGTTAATAGACACTTACATAGTGATGCCGTTTATGAGGTACCAGGGAAGCCACATGTGCAGAAGGAATTATCGCCAAACTTCGTTGTCTTCAACGTAGTTTCCTAATATTATAATATGCATTTTTGATAAGGATACGTTTGATGTGGGTTTTGAACTTTCCATCGCTAAGTGCTGTAACTGATTTTGGCAACTTGTTATAGAAGCGGATACTGTTTAGAAGAAATGACTTGCTTGTTTAGTTAATCCAAATTTGGGTATTACAATTTCATTTTACTACGTGTACATTATGTTACATTTATATTATGGAAATCGCTTCTTATTTTGAAAAGTCCTAAGTTTTTACGAACATACAAAATACTTTCTAAGATATAAAGAGAAGGCAGAGTTAGTATATTAATTTCTTTGTATTTATTTCTAAGAGGCTCGCGAGGACCCATTTGATAGTTCGCGGGGATTGCTCTCTTTTGTAAAATGAAAATTGAATCTACGTCAGCTGCCGATCCCCACACCAAAACGCCTTATGACATAATACTGTGGAAATAAGCAAAGTATACTAACCTAGCAGGGGCTATATCAGTCAACTGCCTTATTTTTCTTACTGCATATGCAGCTGAATTCATCTACCGAAAGAGCTCTAATGTGGGCGCCCCATTGCAGTTTTGAATCTAAAGTAATTCCTAGAAATACACTTTCCGTCAGTGTGTGTATTGGTCCTTTAAATACGTTTATCAGTAGCGGCATCAGTCAGGAATTATTCTTTCAAAAGCTTCCTTTATTGTCACTGAAACTGTTAAGAAACTCGAAAAGTCTTCGAAATTGACCAATTACGAAAACTTCATGACTTGACGTTTGAAATAAATATTCAACGAAAGAACTACGATTTATCGACAGACGCACTAGTGCTAATTTTACCGATGTCTGTGCCAATATTCGGGAATCGGGGATAGCATATACCAAGAACAGTATTAAAGTTTTTTTTTGATGAAACTTCTAGATTTAGACTGCCTGGCCGTTGAACTCTATTTCGTGTGGGTGTGGGAGGTAAATTATTGCAGCGACGTTGCTTAACCGTTAATAATTATTATTAAACCGACCTTATAAATCATGAAAACTTTTAATAACTAATTATTAATGAAATTTGGTTTACCTTCCTCAATAAAATCATTTCGTATTTTGAAGAAGACTATTGTTTTCTGATAGTATTACCGTCCGATATTATAAATAAATAAATCCATTGCTTGATCAATAATTTTGTTATGATATTGATTTCCGAATGGCAATATAATCTGGCTTATTGTTTAATTTTCAATAGGATAAATAGGTAGGTGAATAAAATATTTTTTATTATGTTCTCAACATCCCTATGATCTGGTAATAATAGATGTATCAGGGTTTGACAATTTTGACCTTCAGTATTTATTTACTGTTTTTCTATTTATGTACTCACTGAAGAGAACAGAAAAATAAAATACAAAGATTCTAGGAGTGAAATAATGGTTCCTTACTGGACACCTCTGCAGGCTTAGCACGAACACCGTTTTGTCGACGGAAGAATAGACAAAAATGACGTTCCGTGAAGATAGAACGACGGCAGCCAAGCAGAAAGAGGCAACTGCACTTTTTACGAAATTCAGTAGTTTATTCACGTTTTTCTTTTATTTTGCTTATATCTCGAAAATGGTGTGTCCTATCGCAAAAATAATGAAAATTTCGACCCTCTTTCCTCTCTTTTTTTTCCTTATACCCCTAAAACACAACATGTGAAAAAAGTGAAAACACCATAAAAATTAATTTGTGGCCGTCGAGAAAAAAGTTTTCTACTGTCTTTAGCATGGCGATTACAAAATCAATTTGTCTTCACTACCTTAGACAACTGTCAGTGTGATTTTGACCATTTGGGTTAGAAAACATTCTTCTGAAATAGTCTACATAAAAAAGGACCTAGACAACGATCAGTAGAAACGAAAGACAAAGTGACAGATTGTAGAAGGATTTTTACGGTGCGTTGTCAAAAATGGGGAAACGAAATGTCACTTTTTATAGAAGTAGCTATGTCTATTCTTCCGAGAAATAGAAAGCGTCATCCTAAGCCTTCTGGTGTTGGAATATAATAAAATATCAACGAAACTTTTTCGTCCAAGTGTCTCACGACTGGCAACGAAAAGCAGTGTCAAAATCTGTTACGAGTACATTCCTTCATTCATTAACTTTCCAAATGTGCCACAACGGTCGAGTGTCATACTCAATACTGCATTCCACAATGTGTAATAAGGCGGTAACTTAAAATTTCATGTGACCATTATGGAGCCTGTCGGGCACAGAAAAATCGAAGGAGAGCGGAAGCTTTAAAAACTTAACTTATCAGTCTTCTGAACTAAATATAATAATAACCATCGCATCGATGATGAGTATCTCTCATGGGCCATTAGTACACACTCTTGTCACTACCCCTAAAATCTAATTAACTTATTCTTATTTTTCCTCACCTAGGTGACGATTCGGAAGTGGTTAGTTCCGACGAATCGGGTTCCCACAGTGACGCGTCAGAAGACGAGTCGCGCGACAAGTCGTCGGCGGCAGAAGATGATGATGACCAGTGGGAGAAGTTCCAGAAGAGGATACAGAAGAGGGAGCGACTGGAGGGACGGTCTAAGAGTTCGCATCCTGTGCATTGTCCGTACTACCCACAGGTATGTTGATTTCCTATAATACGAGTTTTAGGAAAACTTCGATTGTCGAACTTGATGTGCCCTATTAACCCTCGGGTACTGTACAGTCACATCCAAAATATGTTCGTCACCTTAAGGGCTATTTTTGTCTGCTCATTGCACGATAGAATCTGCTTTACCGAACCAGCATTTAATATTTCGCCGTAATTTCAATACCGCAGAATAATTCAGCCAACTTCTTTTCATGTCAAATCAAATAAAAAATGTGACACTGACGAACTCTGACAATTTTTATTATTTTTTATTTGTATTTCATAAAATGGCCCAGCTATTAAAAAGGTTTTAGGTTTATTTCAATTCGACATTGGACAAAGGTTAGGCTATTTTGATCATTGTTATCAAGTAATTAAATGTAGTTTTCTATGGAATAGTCTGCTTAGTGCCGTAGCATCAAATGGTATTGTGTGTTGACTTGATAAAGGAAAGAATTAGAAAACTGACGAAGATATAAAAGATTAGACTGTACATTTTGTCCTAT
Organism: Griposia aprilina; assembly: GCA_916610205.1. Classification (NCBI taxonomy): domain Eukaryota; kingdom Metazoa; phylum Arthropoda; class Insecta; order Lepidoptera; family Noctuidae; genus Griposia; species Griposia aprilina. The sequence goes on from OU744288.1 coordinate 15,169,433, forward strand.
TTTTTTTGTGTCTATATCGTGGCCTGCCCCGACAATTTACCACAACACGATGTGTGCAACCATTCGCAACTAAATTCTACCGCGATGGCAAGTTTCCTACATTTTGTGTCCCATGCGCTTCTTCTCAAAATACCTGCTCCAGTGTTTGGAGGATATATAAATTATGAAGAAAATATTATGTAGTAGGTAATAAGTAATAAAACTACTTAACATGAGACGACCTTACATACATATCGAAATAGCAGTAAATTTATAAAAAAAACTGATATTCACCTTATCTAAAATTGTAATGTTGAGAGAAAAAAAAATCGAATCAAGATTCATTGTTGAGACGAGGAAAATTATTCGAGGTTGTTTACTTGCAGGATGCGTGATGCGTCACCATAATAAATAAATAATTTTGCAATTTTTCTTAGTCGGGAGTTACCACGGAAGTGGCTTTTGTTTTGCAAATGATTCTTTGTTGGCCTTGCAGATTTCAATAATAACTAAATACTTGTAATAGTTTGTTTCACGTAAATGTATTTATGAGGCGTTTTAGCGCTGTCCATTATAATGCTTGTGGCAGGTTTTTTGGCCTGAGGACTTCATTACAAAATGAGTAATTCAAATATTAGCTTAGGCTCAGTGTTAACTGACGGCAAGACACAACAAAGGAAAGAAAAAATATTTATCAGCGTTTTCGAATCTTGCTTTTTGATAGTATTGAGCTGTCTGTAATGACTAAGTTTTGGGTGTTTTATTTTTAAATAATGGGATAGTATTTATAAAAAAAAAACATTGGGCTTTTAACTAGTAACACCCGGTTTCTGGAACAAAAATTATCGATCTGTCAAAATAAAACGCAAGCCAAGTCAAGTGATCTGAATGACTGTTGGTCATCCAATCACAGTAGGTGACGTGTGCTTGACAATTTGGTAGCAAATTGTTTACTTGATTTTGTCCCAGAGACTGGGCGTAAGTCACACCCCAGTTTAGATGTTAACATTAAGTGTTAACATCTTACACTGGGGGGGGGGGGGGGGGTGACTGTGTATGTGTGGGTGGGTTTAAAGCACCTAAATTACATTTAAACTCTGGAACAAAAAGTTTAGGCGTAACCGCGTAATAAATGCTGTGTAAAAATTATTTAAGATGCTCTCATTTTTACAAATTGGAATGACTGCAATTTGTACAGGTTCAATTCTCACGTTACGGCATTCAGATAAATATGTGCAGTATGGCAGACATTGCTTGAAGTTCGGATGTTTATGTCTGTGATGTGTTAGTAATTTCAGCTATGTGGCCGCGACTTCTGCTCTGATAATGGTACTGTGTGGATGTGTACAGGGTGGATTTTTAAGATGGGGCAGTAAGGGCTGGTACCTTAACCGCTGTAGCTACAGGAAAACGGTCTTAGGAGACTAACCTCAACTTTTTGAGACATTTTGATTTGCATTTACAGATTTTGAAAAAAAAATTAAAGTTAACAAGGTAATGGGCAATTATCACAAAAACAAAAGGTTTCGTCAGTCTCAAAAATCCACTCTGTATAAGTTTTTTAATTGTAACAATTTAAAACGGATTTCCTCTTAGTTTAGCAACGCCGGTGCTTTATACTTTCTATAAATACTGTAAAAAACAATGTTGATCTGCCAATCAGATTTCGTAACAATTTCTCTAACTAATCTGCATTTTATAATTCCACAGTACATGATTTTGCACAGTTAGAGAAGTTTCCGCCTGCACCCACTAATGTTTATTTATTAACTGATAGCAACGCTATTGACTAGTCTAATCAAACCATTTAGATGCTAAATAACAGTCGACGTGAGCTAACGACTCCTTACATAACATTTCTGACGAATCGGACGCATGCAGTGATTTTGATGCAATCAAGTAAATACATGTTTTTTTATTCTACGGCCGAACTATGAGTAATCAACAGGACGTGACCCTGCTTCGATGCAGTTGCAAAATGTCTATGATTGTGATAGAAGCACGCGTTAAGATTTTTATCTAATCTATTTTAGTGGTCTCGAGGGGAAAACTTCTCAAAAACATCGACCTGCCGGAAATATTTTTCCTTATAATTTAGTCGGTTTAGAAATTCAGATGGCTGAGTCATCATTTCTGATCATACAAAAGTCCCGTTCATCGGGCTTCCATAGGTCAACTGTATTTTCTATGTAGTATTGGTATTTTCTCTCTAGGTTGTGTCAGTTGGGTCATGGGTGTCATCCTTAAATCCAATCAATAAGATTTATTAAGAGAACTAGATACCTTGTATGCTTTTAAATGATTTAGGGACAAGTGTAGCATTCGCCAACTGCGTGAAATCTACGATACTAAGTAGTAGATATATTTATTGTTCTCAGAAGACGTAATACTTTTCCCGTAGGAGCACCTATGAATGGTGGCGAGTAACTTTGACCTTGGCCTGACCTTTTTCTCAGCTTCCGTTATTTTGTTGACCTCAATTACGACATGCATGACATTTGTACGTCAGGTGTAAGTAGACAGTGTTTATGTAACTGGATGACGCATTGGCGTTGGTATGGGTTTTTTAAAAGTAGGTTCCGTGTAAAAGTAGTTGTACCGATTTCTTTGGGGTTAAAACGAGATTAAGTCTTACGTGTTTTTTTTAATATAAAAAATGCATCACTATGCACCGTTTCTGAACTATGAAGTCTTTCGTTTGCTGAAGTCTTCTTCAATCCTGGTTCATAACAAAACATAACATACATACATAAACTCACGACTTCTTCCCATGGGGTAGGCAGAAACTACAGAACGCCACCTGCTACGATCCATACATACTCCTTTTGCCTCGTTTACGTTCATACATCTGGTCATACACGCACGCCGGTTGTGAGTACTACGCACCTGACCTTTCTGAAGAACATCACCAATAAGGTCACTATATGTCTTCCTAGGGCGTCCCCTCCCGGCGTTTCCACTCACATCTGCCTTGTAAATACCTTTTGTTAATCGCCCTTCATTCATCCTCTCAAGATGACCAAACCATCTTAGCATACTCTTTTCAATTTTTGTTACTACATCTTCCTCATCAAACAAAATCTTTTGTTTCATAACAAAAATAACATAAAAATTCTTGTCCAACCAATCATTGGCAGATTTCCGTCGCTTAGGGCCCGCTGTTTGATCAGTAGTCAAACATACTAATAGTTAAAATGCGTTAGTTAAACTAACAATTTGTTAAAAATTACAGAAGTATGTTGTTTGACAAATGGTTAAGCTAACTATAGTTAAAATAATGGCAATTTGCTATGAAAGTTAACCATGCGCAGACAGAGTAGTTAAACTTTAACTATTGTCAAGTAACTAATTGTTAAATTGACTATTGGTTATTTTTAACTATGAATCAAACAATGGGCCCTTAACGTCGTTTAGTTCTGTAATTACTCTAACCACTATTATTTTAGCTCATCAATTGGCCTTCCCAGCTAATTATTGTTATTTATTAAAACATTATGCGCAAGTAAAAAAATACTGTACAAAGGCGGACTTATTGACAGAGGCATTTTCTACCGGTCAACCTTAGGGTCATGCAGAGACAAAACATGTTACCTTTCTGCGAATCTGCTACCAGTTTGCTAGTGCTACCAATCCGCACTGGGCTCGCGTTGTGGATTAAACCCGTTTCCTCTTATCCCTTCGGGAAGAGGACTGAGTCCCGTATGTAGTATCAGGTGGTATTATGTAATCTTTCAAGACCAAAGAAACGATGTGGGGCTGTGTGAAAGATGATATGGCTAAGAAGGGGGTGACTACCGAGATGACGACTAATAGAGAAATATGGAACAAGACATGTTGCGACAACGCAAAATAATGATGATGATTAATAATATCTTTCACGCACGTCCTATAAAGCTCATTTTTGTTCCGTCGTAGGAGAAGCAAGAGTACTGGTGGTGCTACATCTGCGACCGCAAGTCGCACACGCTGCTGACGGCACCGGCGCACGTGACGGCGCTGGTGGACTCGCACGAGCTGCAGCTGCGCTTCACGGCGCCGCGTAATCCCGGCCTATACACCCTCGCCTGCTGTCTAAGATCAGGTATGCTATAACCGATAAGTGAAAACAAGGACTACATTGGTATCTATTTAAAAAAAGAGCTCATGGTTTGGAATGGAATCCACCCAGCTGTTTTTTTTTTCATAAACATTTTCCAATAATACAACTTTTTTTAAAGATAAAACAGTTGAGTTCGCTGTAATGCAACATCATAAATTCATAACAGACGAGTCAGAGAGGGCGAGTAAACAACAGCGGTTCAAAAAAGTGGGTGATAGCAGATACCTGAATAAACGCTTTGATCAAGCCTGTTCTTGGTCTGCTAGCGAACCATAAATGTTTAGTGAACTTATTTCTTGGATTCATTACCACTCGTAGCTTACATAATAATATCCATATTTAGTCTAGTATTCTAGCAGTCTAGCCCAGTGTTTCCCAAACATTGTTCTGCCATGGCCTGGTAATTTTCATACTGCCCCTTCGTGACTCACTTAATACTTTTAAACCCAAGCTGGTTCCATTAAGTAAAATAATACACATTTATTAATAGGAATATTTACGACGCGTCGATCGATAGCAGGTATTATTTTGAAAACCAGGCGGGAATGTTGCCACCCGGTATTTTATTTTGATGGCCCGGTACCGGGTCGCGACCCGGCTAATGTGAAACGCTGGTCTAGCCTATCATTATGATTCCCATTAAAGTGTCGGAAGTCGGAACGTCCTTGGCCCAGGACAATAATTCTGTGGAAAAGAATAACTTTTAAATTCAGTGACATTTCTTAAGACAATAAATGCACATCACGCGCATCGGTGTAGATGAAGTGTTTTTGCAGGAACACCTCGAGAATACTACTGTTTACAATTGAATAGATAATAATCTGTAATGCTTAATATATGCATAGTTATACACCTATAAATATTCTAGGTAGGTAAGAATTAAAATAGCGTTCCTGGGTACTCTCACAACTGACTAAGTCAGATTGGATACCTTGTTTTTTCTAACACTTGTCTTATTCAATTATTATTTATTAATAACATAGATGGGCAATGGTAATAAAAAAATATTTGTCATAACTTAACAGTTTGTAGGTTTTTTCTATATATAGCGACCACGCGAACACATTACATATTATTATACGAAGTTTAATATATTGTCGTATTGTCGTCATCACCTTGTAGCCGTCACCGTTATGTCAAAGACATACCTAATGATGACTTTAAATAAATGTTCTATTCTTGTAAGTTAGAAAGAAGTACATAATGGATATCGTTGTAAAGTGTCGATACCCAACTTCGAATTAGTCCTGAACTCCTGACAATTTATTTTGCACTACCATGATGTCAATCCTGTCATCCTAGTATTCACATTGCTGGTCTAAGTAATTCATTTATTTTAAAAACGGACCTACAATATTCAAATACATTAAAACCATAGCAATAATAATGTCTATGTTATTAGTGGAATATGCTAACGACCAACTACTTATCTAACGTTTCACAATAAGCTCTTGTCGTGGACTACGGCCTGCGTCCTCTCACGGAGAGCACAATTACGTAAGACACACAACCACAATCCGAAAGATTTTGAAAGAAAATCCTAATACATTCTGAATGGTTTAAAAAAAAATAACCACGAAGGGGATGGCAGGGTCTTTGTTCGCTCGCTACGCTCGCCCACTGGACCCCGCCATCCCCTTCGAGTCTTGGGACTTAGTACATTTTTTGTTTTATTGAAATCTACCAATTTTATTGCCGTATCGGGTTAACCTTGACCATAGAAACCATTATGGTTATAAGAAGCTTACCCCTACGATGCACCGTTTCCGAGAAATAGGCCTTTGATTTATTTTTAATGGCTACACTCCAACCTAATTTTCACTTTTTTAAACAATTCATCTGCTCGACAACGTAAATGACGCAATTAATGTTATTATAATTATTTATGCTAACATATTGTTGTATGCGACAGACTCGTATATCGGCATGGACCAGCAGCAGGACATGAAGCTGGACGTGAAGGAGGCGGCCGCCGTGCCCGCCGAGCACCCGCAGTGGGACCTCAGCGACTCCGACACCGATAAAGATGACCAGGTATGACTGATAAAGAAAAGAAAGAATAATACATCTATCATTATATCTACCAGGTATACATAACATAATGCCTGTTATGTATGGTACACCCACATTTCGCCAGTTATTTGTAGTCCTGTCTAATAGGAGGCGAGTATATTGCCATCAACCGAGCATAAATTCAGACTACAGGCTAGGCTGCTACTAAGACTTTCCTAATAGAATAACACTATGGTACTACCCGACCTGGGTATCGCACCCAGGACTCTATGCTCTGTAGTCTATAGATATTGCGTTTTTTCTCGCTAATTCTTGAAGAAATATTCTCAGACGTCCCGTCATCAGTCTCCGCGGTCTGCCATGACCCCGTCTAGCTACGCCGAGCTCCAAAGTTATCATAAAAAAAGTTTTTATTACATACCAATGATCCCCAGTTTTATAAAGGCTAATGAAACGTGTGATGAGTAAAGCTGTCAAATCTCATGTTGACTTTATGTTTTGATTGGTTGACTCAAATAACAACAGCCAATTAATTCAGTTGGCATCGGATTTGACAATAGATTGAAAGTTTTATGTTTTAATGGCTAACTCATTACAATCTTTATTTTCTTTTACATAATTTACGTCATCATAATCTGGCCGATTGTTAGTTTGTGCCAGCCGGAGCCCTAAGCTTATAATATATAACCCGTTTTTTCCTTATTTCTGAACTACGGTAAATCGAATGCTTTGTATTTGACGCGGGAAAACCAGGGACTACCATATACAATTAAAATAATCTATGATGTGTAGCTGACCCATCAAAATAACTTTCATTCTTCCTTGTTTTGTAAATCACAACTAGGAAAATATTAAGTTACAAACCAAAGTTATCCGTTGTTATTCAATTCCACTTTGCTTATTCGAATGGCGAAAACGGATACCTTTTTTTGGACTTAGTATCGTATAATTTTGGATTCTAAAACAAGAATATTGATTTTTATAAAAAATTCTGACTGAGCTTTTTGTTTTTCACAGGGCGCCAACGAAAGTGAATTTACAACAGATGACGAGGTGGAAGAGGAGTAGTCGAAGATTAACTAAGTTATTTTTATAGAGTTTATTAATGAGGTTTTTGCGGATTGGTTGTTGTATGGTCTAAGAGCGAATGAATATAATGTTTTATATCCAAACGTATGCATCACTTTCATTTTCCCCATACATCTTCCCCAGGATAGAGTTTACTGACAGTCCTATAAGTGAATGATGAGAAGTAGTCAGATATTGACAACTGAGATATGCAGTTCTTACGCCGCCTGACATCCGGTGGTGTTAAAGAGTAAGTGGTATAATCTGATGGTCTCTGCGTCTGCGCATACTTTCTGAAACGCATCCTTATAAAACAACTTTACGGCAGTGTTCGAGGATTATGGAATAAAACCTTCGCAATTTTTTTGTCAATATGTATTGCATCTTGCACCACCCATTATAAAGCCTAGTTCGGTTTGAAGGCGGTGAAGTCCGAAGTCAAGGGTCTCGAGGATACGTGGGCTCTCGAGTAAGTCGACTGTCGGTACAGTGTTACATGTAGCGCTGTGTTAAGCTGCACAAAGGGATGTTAGCGTAGCTGGTTTGCGAGGGTATCGTCCTCGGGAGGCTGCGCGGGCGCGGCGGGGGGGAGGGGGGGCGGGGCGGGCCGCGCTCGGCCGCGGCTCACTCGCGCGCCGCCGCTCGCCCCAGCTCCACGACCGAACGACTCTCGCCCGCGCCCGGTGTCGTATTACCGCTCTAAATATAACTCGCGAGCGCGATCGCCAATTTAGAAACAGTCGCGCGCCTTGTTTTGAACCAGTGATTGACAGTGCTAAGTGAAGAATACTACCCTGATCGTCGAACTATCGCCGCCGAAGTGAGTATCCCCCAGATATAGTCTAGAGGACGAGACGACTCTGTATATATTGTATTACCGCATCGCGGTTTTAAAATAAACAGCTGTTCTCGGAAACTATTGCGCTAGTATCGTGCTAAATTGGGAGTACGCTTCCAGAGGAGGTTGTGAGAAATTGGAGATGTTCATTGATACTAATGGATGCTTATCAAACAATAAATTGTGGGATGCCGACCGACCCGATAACCGACCGACCCAATATTCAGGTGTCGAGAGATGATTGTCTCGTCCGTTATTTATAAAAGTAGCCTTAAAGTTCAGGGAGGACTTTCAACTACTGCCACATGATGGGAGTGAGCCAGGATTTGGACGACAGCGACCAAAGGTCGAATAAAACTGAATTAGGTTTAGGATAAATTATACGAACAGCCATAAACGTCGAACTTACGTTAGTATAATAGGTACCGCCTAGCCAAACAACTTTTTTTTTTTTAAATACCCATTTAGCCCCGGATGTATAGTGCCGATAGCAGGATGGTTTGCGCATTCATTCAATAAAACTCCGGAATGTCCAATAAATATCAAGTCTACGCATACGTTGTTAAACCAACTTTAAAGTTTAAAATCTAGGCCCAAACCGAACTAAAGTACCAATGTTGGAAGCTGGTCAGTTGCATAAGCGCCAATTGTTGGCCGGGTGTCGCGGCCAGTCAGCCAGTGAGTCAGTCCAGTGTGCGATTGTCGATAAAAACATACTAACAGTTGTTGGCAACTACTGCAAATCTAATTGCCAATTATACAGAAGAGTCGAAGCGGGAAACATTGGAGTTATTGCTAGACCGCATGAGGTGCTGGAACTTACAATATTACCGCATTTTTACTTCATTGTCAGGGTAATTATCTACATCTCAACAAACATGACTCGATTTCCTGTATACTAGCAACAATCGTGATGTGCAATTTAGTTTCGATATATCTTAAAATTAAATCTACCTACCTATCTAAATACAATCAGTTCTCATGAATATTTACATAAAACATGCTGTTAAATATTTTCATAACGTTTTTCCGTCCATCAAGTTAAGTTGTTGTGGTCGAAAGCTGGTGGTTCAATTGATTTCTCATGATAAGCATCCTGTTGCGAAAATAGCCAGAAAATATTGATCTATTTAAAAAGAACTCGGTAATGTTGGTAATGCGATAGCCTTGAATATGTTTACTTTATCCTATGATAGTATGTGGGTAGTTTATGTTGAGAATCCAAGATGAGTAGTCTAGTGCGATGTATGCGTCTCATCCCTGAGCGGGAGACTGAATTGTAGAGCACGTCTAGCTGAGTATTTGCAATGATATTCAATGTGTAATTCTAATTAATTAGAATAGGGTATTGATAACAATAGAGTATTTCTAAATGTATAGTTGAGGTAGGTACACATGCTTATCTTAAAAATATTGAATTTTATTTCATTGACGTATTTTAACCTGATTAAATACCAACCTCACACTTACGGTGTAGGAAAAAAATACGAGATGAAACCGGGTTTTGTCACAATGATTGCCTGAAAAACACCAACATTCATGGAGCGACCGTGATGAATGGTCGTTATAAACAAAGGATCGATCTTTCTCAGTAATATATTATGGTAATTTTTCCTGAAGCGCACTAATTTACGTAGGAAGGAACACCAAAAAATCGAAGTTAACATTTATAACAAGATTTCGTTCGATATCTACTTTGTTAGCTATCGGTGCTGTGGGTAGTTTAAGTACCTACCAGTAAAGCCGTTTCCATGGTAGTGAGTTTGAATATGGCCTGCAGTTACTATTAGTGATATCCCAGCACATTGGGCACGGGCGCGCGATGAATCGAACCGCGGACTGATAGTGGGCCGGTTAGACGAGTCCCGCAGCCAGAGTGCAACGGCCCAAACTAAGGGAATTTTAAAACGTTCATACTTGCAAGCCCTTTGATTTTATAATGCAAGGCTTTGCTGCTTCATTAAAATGTATTTCCGATTTTTCGCTGCGGACAACTCGTTTGACGTTAATTCTGTAGAATATTTGCGTTTTAAAGATGAGCAGACAAAAGTTTATAACAAATAATACCAATTGGTGTTTTATGTAGATTTCCTGTACTTTGTAGGTACTTACTCTTAATGCAGTACCTATCCCAGCCAGTAAACCGCAGACATCAACAATAACTTACATATATTACTTACATCTTTCAGGAATTAGGTAAACTATGCAGGCTGTTTTAATGCAACTCCATAAATTATTTTTGCCCCTAAGAAGACCCACTGACCAAAATAGATGTTAACTTATAGATAGGCAGCATTTGATTATTATCCTAATTAAAATAATTCTAGATGTTTTTCCTTTATTAGGTTTTGCATGAAATCATCAGCCCGCATTATTGTCATGAAAATAAATAACTACGTAAATGTGTACGTACCTACTTCGCTATATTTTTCCTGTTACAAATAACCAGTTTATTAAATAGGTATCTAATACCAGTCCTACTTGACCAAGTTACGAATTAACCAATTTCCAACTAATTTGCGTACCTTGAGTCATTAATTAATTCGAAGGAAAACGCTTGCTTGAGTTTTATTTTGAGTTGACAATAGTAGGATTTTTTTTATGCAGACCCGGCACCACCTTAAATGGTGCAAGGTGCATGGCTCATGATTAATTAATAATTCCGTTTACTTAATTATAGATAACTCATAATTTTATTTATAAACGCGTGAATAGCACCCTCCAAATAATCACGGAACAACCAATTTTTGCACAAAGCGTTTAGCCATTGATATCATCAATATATAAAAAGTACCTTTGCGAGATACCCAAGAAAAAATGGCTTGTTAACGTTAATAACTTATCATTATTATGATATTCACAAAAGTGATTTTAGACATAATACCTATGTATATTACTGTCATCTACTACATAAGCACCACTTTATTACCTACCACAGCTTGATAGGTGTGAGGAAATATCTAAACTCCCTTATCTTTCCACAATTTTCTTTGTGTTTTCATAATCTCACCTGCTGTTTACGTTTTTCCATAACAATTTATATGCAAATGTCAAGTTCATGTATCGATAGAGCAGTAGTTTTCTATTTAGACTAAAGACGTATTTTGTTATCATCTTGGAACTGAGGAATACAAGGCAACTGCAGTGTTTATCTGGGTAGCTTTGTTTATATTAAAATGGAGGAAGCGTCAGAATTCTAAAGTCATTCTCAAAATTTAGCCAAACTGTTATTTGGAGTCTAAATTAAATTGTATCTATAGATTAATCGAGGTCAAGCGGTTAAGTATTTTGAAGATCATTCGGCACTTCGCTTACATTCTCAAATATTTTTTGTTAGTCTGACATTCCTCACCTCGATTTTTATTTTCATGTTTTCCTAATGCTTGGGTCTTAAACGATGAATCATAAGGGTCGTCTGTCTGGGTACGGTTTAGATTACTCATAGTCGATCGCGCCTTATTTCTTCTACATCACTGTGTGTTCACTTCTGTTGCACTTTTACGCATAATTTATGTATGATACCATATTTACATTTCGCATATTTTCAATTTAACTTGTTGACCAAGGTGTTCTTTATACTTTATACAAATATTTGTGGTGAACTCATCGTTCAGGTTGAGGTGAAGAAAAGGATGTGTGGTTAGGTGCTCCAGTGCTTGCAAAAGTAAAGTTCGCCTTTTGATATTGTATTCAGCCACTTTGGAATATCCACAATTGTTCATAATTATGGTCGATACGATGGAGATTCTTCTCCATAGAATTGTCTTTTTCAAAAAGAGGGTTACTTATTTCCTATAAGTTTCTCCTTCATAAGATCATTAGCTTGCCTTGTTTTTTTTCAATAATTAACATTATTTGGCGATAGCTCTCTGATGGTTGTAGAAATAAAACCTACTAAAAGCAATGATATTTCTGCTTAATTATTAATCTTTTGATTACCCCATCCTATGTCTGCTCTGAAGTTTTTGATCAGCCTACTTTTGAAGCATGAAAACATCTTCGGCAACAGGGAAGCCGCCGTCGCGCATTTTCATTCAACAGAGCACTGTTGCATGAAAATGCGCGACTGCGTCTTCCTTCTTTAAAGTGGGTCATAAACAAAACTTGTTCGTATCGGTTCACAATTAGCCTCCATTAACCTTTGAACTTAAAGATTTTTTATTTGATTGTTGTTTATTTCGCTGTTTGTGTGCGCTTGCGATTCTATTGCACTATAAAATTTGATGGGACTTTCACCAGATGGGTCTAGCTAGTATGATAGTAGAATATTGTATAGGGAGAGAACGTAGCCTAGGAGTCCTGTCCTACACTCCGGCCAGCTTTAGTAAAAACATTTTGAATTATGCATTCATACTTAGTGCAATATGTAGGTCATAGGTAACTGGAGTCTAATATAGCTCAAAATAATAAGTCTGTACCACTTATCAGGTCAGCAGAAGACGTAGGCAGATATAAAACTTTTGTTGTCGGCTGGTTAGATACAGACTGAATTGTGTGTCATTCATAAAGATGTCAATATGGCACCGGGATCAGTCGTGCACATCCGTTTTGCTTACATACTTTGATGATATATGAATTGGTTCAGAACAATAACGTGGCTATTTATTTCGTTCGTTACTCATATGCGTCGAACGAGGTGACGTCAACCTCTGCCCATACTTGTATGTAACTTCTCGGAATGACCACAAAATGCTCGTAAGGAGATATCTGCAAATACAATGCAATGAATCTGTGCCGCTGTGTCAAGATCATGTGTAAGATCCTTAGCACTCTGAAAAAGGCAAACTAGTTCCATGAGTGACTCTCAGCCTAAATTGGAATTTTGCTAAGAATTTTGTATCACATTTCAAAGTAACAATTTACTTATTAAAATCTTGAGTTAAGTATACGTGTAATGAGAATGACCGTAGGTAAATTCATTTCATGGTTACGGTCTCGTCTAATTTCGTAGATTCTTGGATAGAGATAGTTTAATATTGTTGGTGGCCTGCCAAAACTTCTCTTTATCTTGACACATATGATGCTACATATTCATACATAACAGCCGTGGCTAGATATTCTAAAAATTCGCCTGGCTGTTACGCTAAGTATTTTCAATGACAAAAGTTATTTCGTAGCAATGTTGTGAGTAAAGTATTTTAAGCAGAATAACATTGAACTTGGTGTTCGCATCAATGAATGTTATTTTTATTTTATTACGTATCTGAAAATGTGGACTTGGAGAGACGTCAGGAGAAGGCGCATGTTATACTGTTTGTTTTTTTTTTTGCCTACGTTATGAAAGGCACCAATGGAAGGCTACTATTTTTTTAAAAGTTTAATGCTAAACTGAATGAGTTTCTTAACTACTTATTGAGTTAGTCTTTTACTTCAGCTACGAAAAAATGCAGTTTTGAAAGCATTATTCTGCAAACGCAACAAGACAAGCATAATAGGGTTTAGGAGGAACCTAAATCGAACAAGCTGTTCACCGCAAATGTTTGCCATTGTGCATCGGTAAGAGTCGGGACGCGAAAGACAACTAAGGAACACTAACCCATGATGCCAAAGCCTGTTAAGTCTACATTATAAAGTCTTTTACATGTTTTATGTTCAGCTCTAAATGGGTTTATGGGATGTCGTCTGCTTTAACTTTAGACTGAATTAAAGGCAATCACTATGTAGGTTGGTAACAAATTCTCACATAATTTTTGTCACGCCCACTTTCGTCAGCCGTAGAGAGCCAAGTATAAATTTAGTTTTTTTGGAATACTGGGATTTCAAAACAATCCAACGCAAACATGCGTATTTGCAGAAACTTAAACAGAACTTCTCTAATTTTATTAACTCTATCGACTACTTTATTTACAATAATTTTTAACTATTCCTAACGTATGTTATACCTACTTGCACTTTGCCAGCAACTTCGTTTGCGTAGATTCAGAATATCCCTTTCAAACTTTTATCTTCTAGTTTATCCCCTTTTGGGGCAGAATTTCAAAAAGCCCTGAAACACTTGTTTCCTATTTCTTAAACGAAATCCCAAATAGGGCCGATATCACTAAGCTACTATACCTTAGATCTATGGCTACTACCTCTGCTTCTGTATTGGTTAGCTTATCTTAGGATAATCAAATACGAAAGTTATTATGTTTGTGAAGTACGTTATCAGTGAAGCGTCCGAACGACGCGATGGCAGATCGCCAACTCTTTCGTTAGGTACCGCTCTATATTTACGCACCAAGGTTTTTACATTGCAGTTTGGGGGTTATTGACTTTAATACACAGTTATACAACAAGTTACCTCATATTTAGCTGTTAGAAGTTAATCACGTTAAATCCTGGAGACCGACGTGTGATGGCGACGTTGACGACAGCCAACCGGCATCGGCAGTGTTAGTGCCAAGTTTACGCCTGCGCGAGCGCCGCAACCGACACCACGCTTACAGAAATAACGCGAGGCTAAACTATATTTAAACACCAAATGAAAAATATGCTAAAAATCCAGCTACATAACTGATTTTATAGCAATTCTTCACTATGTGTGGGAAGAAACAAACTGGGCTTCATTTCCAATAACCCGTAGGTCTACCGTATGTAGCTTGTCAATATTTAGTGAGAGCCTTTCAGAATGCGAAAGATTAAGAAAAATAATGTAGGTATGCTAATACCTTCACTAAACAAAGTTACCGAAATGGTATGCAAAATCTGCACAGTTTTATGGCCTTTTAGCCTAAATGGATATGATGTCTGCTATGCCATATATTTAAGGTTCGTACACACTGGCGCGACGCGACAGCGTACACAAAGGCACCGCGTGCAGCGCGACGGGCGGCGCCTTTGTGTCGGCCTGTCGCGTCGCGCATGTTTGCGGGAGCCTTTATTTAACGATTTCTATAACGGCAGCGACACCCGCATGGTCGATAAAAGGAAGGTTGTAGAAATGTAGGTCCTTTGTAAAGGCAGGAGATTGCAGTAGTAGATTATACTGAGCACGTCAATCAATTCAATTAGGTATCAACATAATTGTAGCTACTACCGATCCAAAGATTTCTTTGTAGTCTGATCTTAGCGTAGGTTCGACACTTTCGATTTCATGCACCGCGTACTAAATATGAACGAAAACATTAAGTACGTAAAATAAACGCAGACAGTCCAAATCGATCACAAGGGCTGTTTGGCTGTTTGTCAGCCAAAGTAATAAGTAAAAATAGTGTATTGTAAATGAATAAAATATGCTACATCATTCATCGGTGAGTCTAGTAGCGCAGCAAGAACGGTTTGACGGCGCCATGTCGCGTCAGCTGGTTGGAATAGTTCAGCAGCGAACGTTGCGACACCTCGGCACCTCGGCGGCCTGAGCCTGACCGGACTCTGCTCTGGCATGCAATATGCGTTAGTCTCATACGCAACCCAATGCACAAGCTGCGCCGCCCGTACGCCCACGCAGTTTATTGATCACGCCTCGCCATTATCGTTTCGCACTTATTAACAGTATCGATCGACTTTATAGCCTTTGAGGCATCGCGCATCATCGACAGCGCGACCTAGCAAGGCCACAGCTGAGTACACAATGTTGAACACACGTATGTGTTTTGTAATTACAACATACAAAATGGCATCACTTCTTCTGTATCGTAAATATTTCACTTTCAAGATTAGTAAATAGTTTCTAAGTTATGATCTTACCTCACCTTCTAGCTAAAGCCTCCTTTTTAAATCTGTAATCTATGGATTTTTCAAGTAACGGTAGATTTATACTCTATTTATATTGTGGAATGAGACTCCCACGCATCCCACATTAGTTCCCGCTATCCCATGCGCTTGCGCAGGTGTGAGAAAATTGTATCTAATTATACGTAAGTATTTGACTTGTCACTTACTCGTTAAATTAACTATCAATATTACTAGTTAATTATTTGCGAATATTCAGCTTGTTCCCAACGAGTCACACCTCAACGGGTAACAGTGTGACTCGTTGGGAATGTTTTGGATAATAATTCCCAACGAGTCACAGTTACTGTTACACTGTTACTATATCATCTATCGCCACGAAATATTTTCGTTCTCAGATAAACAAAAATTGTTCCCAGGTATTTGGTACAACTTGGGGCACCCCGACTCGGACAGGTTAGGTTAGAAGGGGACGGCGGGGTCTGAAAGACCCCGCCGTCCCCTTCGTGGTTATTTTTTTTTAAACCGCCCAGAAGTAGGAGTCCCGCGAAGCGGGACTCCGTCGGCTACGCCTCATTATTGTTGAAATACTTATTAGGACACACCTATTATAATACATACAAAAACATTTATTTGGTACTAGACCTTATATCTCAGGATTTTAGGTGATTTATTGTGGAACTGATTTTGCATTGTTTGGTGACTACATTTTGGTGACAGATCTACTATTTTGAGGACAAACCCTATTATTTAAGAAACACAAAACTAATTAAATTGGTGATAGCTTAAATGATACCCTAAATCAAGGTGGGATCATCCCAACGAGTAACAGTGTAACAGTAACTGTGACTCGTTGGGAATTATTATCCAAAACATTCCCAACGAGTCACACTGTTACCCGTTGAGGTGTGACTCGTTGGGAACAAGCGGAATATTCGCGTACCCTTTACTTTTACCGTTTACTTTGTGGGTAGTAGGTAGTACCTACATGCAACCTCTCCATGGTCAAAGAGTGTTTATATTGTAAAAAACTATGCTAGAGTAGGCTGCTAGGACATTATTCTAACTTTTGCTACCTACTATCATCTTCTACAGACTTTCAATGGCTCATTTGCAGTTAGTTTAATATGTAGTCATTTAAAAATGTATTCATTAAAACAATTAAAGGTGTTTGTTTGTATGCCAGCTAAACGTTATTGATTTAAAATACCGGTTTCAACCTTTGCGAAGAACTGGTTCTGTTCATTTGGCGTAAAATGATTTACTGTTCGACCCATATGCCTGCTTGCTTTCTATGTTTTCACCGAAAGTGCTTTTAAGCTTAATTATAATATGTAAATAATTTTGATAGTAGTATTTCTACTGTAACGTTCTCAGTATGATTGTTGGTATACAAAGTAGAAGGAAAATTACCGAGCTACTTATTTTTTGGAAATTATGCTAACTATTGAAAGACTTTCGGCATAGGCTTACGGGAGATGAAATCAAACAAATAATAAAGCCTCCATTTCACCTAAATACCGAGGCAATCGCTTTAGTGACCGACAGCGGACGCGGGCTTTCGTGGTTACTCACCGCCATCGCCCGTGCTGACGTCATCGATTAACGCATGACTAACAATCCGAAGAAAAAATCAAAGGTAAAATATATTGAACAATATGTTTACACTGATAATTCCTGGAAGTACTGCAGAGTATTAGCGGAAATCGTATGGTTTTATCCCTGTCCACAAATAGCAGAAGCCATGCCTCTTATCAAATCTATCAAGATAACTGTTTATCTTTTGTTGGGTAGGTACGGTCAACAAACAACAAGCTTTGCCTGTTTTTTTTCAGCTCTTTGGTACTACTGAAAACGCTGTTATTACCAGTGATCGGAGTAGGTAGATTGATTTTTAGTACTTGTATCATAAATGCACACAGAAAGAATAACATGGATAAGCCATTTTTCCGGAAAGTAATTCCGGTATTTCCGGATGTCGTCCTGGCATGTCGTCGGCGGGCGTACGCATTGTTCTGATAACCGGTTATTGTACCACCCATGATCCTTTGTTCTGATTGGTCGTTGGGTTTTGTCAAATCGTGACAAAAAAAAAAATAGGAAGAATAATAAAGAATAAAATTGCTCATTTTATTACAATTCCTACCTTTTTTTTGAGGATGGCAAATCATCAAATGACTCCTTCCACTCTGGCAGAATACAATTCCTACATAAGTTCCGGTTTTTTTTTAATAATCCACCAATTCCGGAGGAATGTCCATAGTAATATATACGTTTCGGATCAATGACCCCAGTTCAATCTACCTACTCCGATCACTGGTTATTACTTACTTATTATACTAAAAATCAATGGAAAATATGGAACGCTTTACAATATCAATTAAGTACAGTACTTAATGAATTAAAATACATTTTATAAGTAGGTAACTGAAGAACTATTTTTAATAGCGTGCTGGTGCAGGTACCTACTACTTAATTAGCTCAACGTGAATAGGTACAATTAGCTGTAGGACAAGCAAATCAAATGTTTTGAACGTAGAGCCGGATTCCTCTGCAAAATACGTAACTATCTTTCATATTTTGAATTCCTATTGGAATGCTTAGTAAAATCAAATGTAAAAACACATTAAGCCCGTCTGAGTCGTAAAGAAGCTATAATAATTATCATACACAGCATTCTTGAGATAAGACTGTCCCCCCTGTAAACTACGTTCGATCACGAACAAAGGCTTCGAGATGACATTGTAAACGCAGCGCCAACAATGCTGTGAAGATGCGAGATGATTGCAGGAAAATCAATACAAAACAAACTGATTTGAAATTATAATGAGAGAAGCGGACTATTATAGGTTTATTTTATGTTATTGAAATATCTAACTGAACATAATCTTTCTATTAACAACGTGGTTTGATACTTAATTTTACATATTTAAATTGGTCAATAGTAATAGAGATGCAACAGATATGTTATTGAATTTTATTGTTGTATCTATTAGTAGATACAGAATGTTTATTTTATAGTTAATAAGTACGTAGATTTTATTTACATTTTCTATCACGGTAGCATGTAGCATACCTACTACGCTACCGCCTACGCATCTACGTCGCAAATGCAGTCATAAGAGTAGGTATTCTTTGAGGCTGAAATTTTCTATAATAAAAAGTACCTAGTCTATGCGAATAGGTAGCTTGGTAGAAGTTATCTATATTGTGTCCATATTTTCCATAGTTTCGAGCTAAAGCCACCTATGAAAGCGTACCTACCTAAAGAACGATAAAATCTTGCAAAACATGAGCAATATCAAGTATTTTTATGCAATTGTGAAATCGGTGGCTGAATGTCGCCTCATTAACAACAAACGGCTTGTTTAGTTCGTTACATACCACTTTTTATTGTGAATTGAAGCGAATTGATGAAGACGTAAGTGTCAGCTGAAGAGTGTCGCGACCTTTTGATTGGCGCGCGCCGATGCAGCGGGCGAGGCTGAGGAATGCAACAACAATCAAACTGAAAAAAAAAAACAATTGCATAAATTGCATTGCATTTTATTTTGATCTCAACTACTTTGTTTTTGCAAATCGCGCCAGATAACTCTTTAATTGCCAACTTTTTTTTATCCTTTATAAGATTTTGTGAAAAACTGGCAGCGATAGATATAAAAACTTCTATAATTTTATGGCATTTCAGTTTTCAAGATCGATTCGTTTCGGACGATGCTTTTAAGCTTCCTCGTAAAACTACGGATGCTGGCTTGGCTAACCGTAGCATAGTCTGTTGTTAACTCTGAAATAGAATTGCAGTAGGTAATGATTTATGGAATATTTCATGTCAATAATATTAGTCATATCATAAAACATCGCCGCCATTTATCTTTTAAGTTGCGACGCGAGGGCAAAAGGTAATTAGATAGGATGACAACATTGACAACTTGTGATATAGGCAATTATATAGGTACCTACATACCTATCTATTTGGTGTTGGTGCCTATGTCGTCTAGGTTTAATTTTATCCTCTTAGTACTAGTTCTACCTCATAAAACTCATGCAAAATAATACTAGTGTGTAACAGAAGACTGGTATTTATTAACCGACTTCACAAAAAGGAGCAGTTTCTTAATTCGTCTGTACTTTTTTTTTTTATGTGTTTTTGCTAGAACGTTTTTCTGGGTGAATCGATTTGGATAAATCTTTTTTATTTGAAAGCTGGTGCTTCACTTGTGATTCCATTTAAATTTTTATCAAGGTCTTTTTGAGTTATCCTTAATACTGCATATTTTTTCCACTTAGTTTATATTGATGATGTGTTAATAATTTCCTGTCACTGTTATTTACATACCAAGTAGTGGTATACGAATTTGTGTAGGGTTAGGTACCGCAACTAAAAAGTGAAAAATAAAAACTTTTTTACAAAAAACACTACAAAGTGAAAAATAACTTTAATTTCGGAAGTCGGTGTCTTTGGATCTGTATTTTAGTTTTTTGCCACCAACTTCCGAAATTAAAGTTATTTTTCACTTAGTACTGTTTTTTTTGGAAGTCGGTTGGTTTTTTTGTAAAAAAGTTATTATTTATTAGGTAGATCTCGTTATTGTTACCTACCGAAAGATTTTCCCATGTAATAAAAGTACGGTACACTGTACAGCTGATGTGTATCGTTCCGAGTTTGGTATTCACACAACACGGAGCAGGAATGTAGTATTAGAGAACTGCGATGCTATCGGTACTTTTTTAATCAAATTTAAAATATCACGGAGAGAAATCTAAGACCTCCGAAAAACGATAAATGATTTGATTATTGTTTATTCCTTGTATAAATAAACGAGTTTCGCTCTCAGCCTCCTTTCACTGATGTCTTTTGGTTTGCACTTAGATCTTGATCGAAGATAAAATAGATCGCAAGATGTCTGCATACTTACAGTGCGCGGTCAGTGAGGCTGGGCTGGGCCCGACAGAAAATAAATCTTCAATTGGGTCGTTCAAATGCCAGGCTAATGGTACAGCGGATTACTTAATCATTATTTGTACACACTTTCCAATTTCATTCTTTCGGGAATGATAATGACTTTTACCTGGCGGACGTATAAAGATGTCGTGTTTTCAAACACAGGCGGATCTTTGCCAACGCGATAAATTGACAAATAATTCCGTGTTCATTAGAGTTTCAGCTCATGTTAGTTGTGTTTTGTATTTGGTTTAGTTCAGACGAAAAAGGAGGTAAAGAAATTATTCTACATCCGATTTATACATTGGAGTTTGCGGAATTTCTATCATTAGAGACATAGAAATGAGTACCTATTAAGATGATTAGGATTTAAGTATTTGTTTAAACATGGACTAATGTTTTGTTTGTGTTTTGTTAACAGATGGCACAGTTGTTAACTGTGCGGTTGAACAAAGCCGACCAGCAGCCCTTGGGCTTCCGTCTGCAGGGCGGCAAAGACTTCGGCACACCCCTCGTCGTTCAGAAGGTCAGTAAACGAAACGATTCGAATAAATACCCAGTTATTAAACTAGTCAATAAGATTTTAATTAAAGCTCAGTAATCATTGCCTGCAGCTGACCCACGAAATAGCAAAGCTTTTATAGTGAGATGAAGATATTAATCAATTAGGTATGCATTAGATATAATTATAAAGGACGAGGAGGAGCGGCAGGCAGGCACTTTTACTTTATGGATGAGCGAAAAAGAATCGCGACAAAAAGAACAGGCTTCGAACCAGGAGACCTAGCTCATTGTCTGATATATTCATTCATATCAAATAAATGCTTTGAGTTTGAGTTTGAGTTTCACATGTCTTCGAATTTTCGGTTCTAGGACATGTCGGTTTCTTCACCGTTTTGGAAGCAATGGTAATGAAATTATTTACAAAAATTAAAGCGCCTGCCTGGGTTCGAACCCGCGACTTACGACTCGTAAGTCAGGCCGGTACCACTGGGCGACCACTGTTCCTCCACAGCTCCAAACGGATCCAATTTCTGAATGTACTTCAATTAACTTTAAATAATTTATCATAAAGAGCTCTAGTCTAGATCGAGTGCATACTAATTATGGAAGTGGTATAGCTACCTATGTGAAATGATAATGAGCCACAAATTCACAACGAATATAAAATACGAAACTATGTATTAATTTATTGAATAGTTCAACAATGAAAGTCGACACGATTATATCTTTGATCTCGTTTTAATATAACAATTGGAGATTATAACCACAAAGTCCACAAACAAGTAGAGATCATTTGCTCTCGTCCACCCACGCGCGTGTCGGACTGGCAGCGAGCATCGACGAGACGATAACCAGGCGACACCCGACAGATTCTATAAGAATAGACATACAAATTATACATGCGTTCTTAAAAATAACAAGTACTAAATACCAACGTGAGTACTTATGTTTTTAATTGGTAAACAATTTTAATTCCCTTACATAACCCCATCAGCATTGTCCTACATTGGTTTCCTGTTATTATATATGTACATTTGAATTCATCCTATTTTTAGACGATTGTAGAATATCAAACACACATTATATTTATTAGTCTTTATAGCCGATTCATACGGCTATTTTAGCTACTAAAGAATGCCAATGGAACTACCAAAGTAAGCCATACGCTTTCAAAAATTTGTAGATTTATGTGAAGAGCCAGTGGCGATCAAAAATTAAAATAAGATTTTGGTTTAAAGTCCATTTTTTATGTTAAAATAAAAAAAACTGGTTAGTAACTATGTAGCCAGGTAAGCAGGTCTACTTAAGTACCTTTGTATCTATCAGTACAAGCAAGATACATTGTTAATGCACGATTAGTTATCTAAAGGAGCTTTTACCAAGTCATTAACTGTTAGCTGACCCCGATGGGGCGTGTTTGACACTCGTCACTAAGTAATAAAAAATATTAGGAAAGACCTAAAACACTTTTGTGTAAGTAGAAGTAGATACATGTATAGTGCATTACTTTTGTAAACATGCATTATATTTCATTATTATTTGAAAGTGTTTTTCCTATCATTGAGAATGGTTGCACTTGCAACTCAAAGGAGCGTGCAAAGTTCTTACTTGCCTTAAATCTTTTACCCATAAATATTGCAGTTAACAGTAGCAAGTGCAGTCATTCAAATCCGTTATGTTAAACTGAACTGGGAATAATAATTATAGAATATTCATTGAACAATAGCGCTGTAAAAGAATGAAATGATTCAACCATAAGATTAAAGAATCGCGATTAAAATATTAGCCTAGCCTACATGGAATGGAATCATTAAATGTTATTGAACCCGTACCTACGTATGTAGATAGGTATTCCGTTTTGTACATCATGCTTGATCTTTTTCAATTTTAATTCCTAACACTAAGTTGTTGGGGCATATCTGACTAACAAACAGATTGTTTAACAATGAGGATAGATTTAGTATTTTTATAATGTAGTTAACAATCTAACTAAAGCAATTTTGCGAAAACTTTCATATGTGATCGGATAAAATTAAAAGAGTATGGGAAAGATCAATGCATTATCTCCATGCTTACATAATTACGAGTATTATACACAGAACTTAATAAGTATTATGGCTGTAGTTTTTTTTTTTATCTTTGCCATGGTCCGTTTGGCCGTATCGGTATGACGTTTAGCAATGTCAATAGTACATAGATAGCAAACGATGGTATTGGCCTGTCTGATGCCACCGGTACTTCTTCATGACCATGCGTTACTTTCACCATGTTCCATGATTGTGTTTAGCTAAATAGATGTCAAGCAAATCATGTACGGTTTATTGAACTTGTAATTTATGTCAATTTACAATTTGATTATGAATTAAATTCTACAATAATGAGTGCCATTGCTTGTCAATTAATTAATGTTTTTTGTTCGTAATTTTATAATACTTTAATTACAAGATTAGTTATTTCTACAAAAAAATTGAAAAACAACCATATGCTTAGTGACCATACCTTGGTCTGGATTCCGAAACAAACAGTTAGGTATAGTAATTTTGAACTTTTGTAAAACAGTTTCACGATCCATAATTTACACATTTTTATGGCCACACGTAATGTCAGTGCTTAGGGTGCTTCCAAACAATAAACGATTTTAACTTACCGTGTTATTGTAAAACGTGCATATTCGTTGTATGCAAAAGTTAAAAATAATATTTGACCTCCATCCTTTTAAACCGGCCATAAAGGTTTAACCGTGTAGCGTTTAATATTTGTTTTCCTGTGTTTTGTTTACTTACGCTTGAATACAAAGAAAGAAAATTATACGGGTAGCCCCGTTTTGGCCTTCGTGTATTAAAGCAGAAATTGGATATATGCACTGTCAAATTAAAGTTTTTGTAAGTACTTCGCAATAAACTTAAAGGTTTCTCCAGGGGACAGTGAATGATGTTTATTTGCATGTCAAATCAAGCTTGGCTAAGGTTTTAGAGGTCTGCACATTATTAAAATTATTTTGGTAAGGTAGTTTTATAGTTCAATAAATAAGCCTAATTTAGTTGTAACAAAAGCTCGTAAAGCTATTGTCTAAATGCTCAACCCTTGCTCAACCTAATTAGGACCGGCTGTGAACATAAATCTGGAATATGATAGCTTTGTTTGATGTTTGAATTGTTTAAAATCGTGCTGCATTCTAGAGCAATGTCGGTACTGGACGTATGAAGATTATTTCTAAGGCAGCAATCCCATTTTTTTGCTGATGTGTTTATGTCCACGGCCACGTACCAGTTTCACTCTTATTAACCGGAATCGCATAGAGCTTGCTGGCCATTGGTTGTTGCGTAACTATTCGGGTTCTGTCGTTTATATGGAACACAATCTGAGTCACGTACTGGCAGGGATTTGTTTTGAAATTGGAACGGCGACCAACGACAACAACGCCTTCTGTGGATTATCGCTATTTGTCTATTCTAAATACATACCACACTGGTATAATAGAAACCGTATGCGTACAAATAGGACTCTAATGGATATATACGTTGGATAGGAAATCAGAATATTATAGAAGTGAGTAGATGACACCTTACCTACAGAGGCGATAATGTATATTATTATCTTACTAGCTTTTGCCCGGACAAAAGCTCCGGGGCTTCGCCCGCGTGGAGGTCGGAAACTATCCCACGGGAACGTACCACCGGGATAAAAAAGTATCCTACATGTTAATCCAGGTTATAAACTATCTGTGTTCCAAATTCCATCCACATCCGGTCAGTAGTTTTTGCGTGAAAGAGTAACAAACATCATCCCTCCATCCATACATCCATCATCACAAACTTTCACATTTATAATATTAGTAGGACGTAGGATTAAATAATATAGAGATAAATGAATACTATGAATACCTATAGGGTAGTTTCAATAACAACGACTAAAACTAATAAATAAATTACACCGTCGGCGTCGTCGTACTCGTCGTACTCGTCGTACTCGTCGTCGAAAGTCGAAACAGTCTCTTGACACTGCTTATTTTAGACATTGAAGTGTCAAGTGCAATGTAGATGTTAGAGGTAAGTAGGTGTCGTAGGTGACGAACAGATTAACTCGTCGTCTATTAAAACTTGGGCAACTGCCATCATAATATTTTCAGGAGAGAAAATTTTGCAAGCATAAAAACCTACCTACTCTAATCTCCAACTATCTCAAGCTTTAATAAGTTCGTCCTAGCTAGAAAGACCGAACTTGGATTGAATGAAGAAATATCCTTGAAATCATTAACAAATTGCGGTTTGTCTAAAAGAGGTTAGGGTAGACCTCTAACATCCAAGTTTAGTTTCAATGAGAACCGCTAAAACAAAAAAAATAAGGATGTTAATCGTGCAAGTCGTGGTGTTCACCGGCTGCGTATTACGAGAGAAGAATGGAAGACGATAAAGAAAACATAATACAGCCTGGCCTCGACCGGGGCCGGGCGGCGAAGTTGCATTTAATTTCTTGTTCTTGTACTCCTGTAGCCGTATATGGGAGGCGCGCGTGCGGCGCCACCGTGGCCAGTCTGAGGACACTCATAGACTCTGCACGTGTGCATGTATGCTACTAAAGCTCAAAAACTAAGAATTGTGACATATTTATATTCATGAACTGCACCAATTTGCATAATGAAATTATCAAAACCTGCTGCTTGCATTGCCAAGCATGAAGAAAATGAAAATTGCTTAGCCACTTGCGAATTTCCATAGACTCGGACTCGGATGATCCGATTTTTATAAAAAATACGATCGTTCTTTCATATTACTTGAGAAAGAACGTAGTCAAAATCAAGGCAGCACCTCGCTTTAAATTAACGTACCTACCTATTAACCTACTAAGAATTAAAATATCCAATAGAGGTAGGTATTTAATAGGCTTCTAGACATTTTCACATTTTACCTATCAAGATCCTGTATTAAAATGAATATTCAGATGACATAAATTGACATAATGATTACATACCTACTATACGTTATGAAACTACAAAACAAAAAAATATATAGGCCGGACAATGGCAAGGTGGTATGCAGTTCCACCTAGCTAGCGACCCTCTTGGAATGCCAGTTTTTGCGCGCGCAAATTATTGCATGGCATGTGTGGCCATCGCCATTTATGTAGCAGATCTATAAAAATAATTCTTTAGCAGGGAGGGTCAAGTTACCAATTACCGGTAGTGAACTAAGCGGAAGGAAACTTGCCTGACGCATGGGGGGGGGGGGGAGGGAGGGAAGGGAAAGGTTAATCAGTAAAATGTCTTGACAACCTATAATATGTTGTGATTCGTCACTTTTTGCCAGTTGTTGTTGTGGTTTCTACGTGAATGATTGTGCATCGTAGGTATGTGTCAGTGCATTGTGTGATTAATCGACTCATTATTGACGCAAAGAAGGGTAGGTAAGCGTTTGTGTTAAATAAGAATGCCATATTTTACAAATTATGAAACGTACACTTAATTCTTTTCGAGGTGCACCAAATTATGCACCTTAAAAATTCTAATAGAACAAACAAAAAATGGTAGGTATAAGTAGATTGGGTGGCTGAGTCTCACGGGATCATGTCTTTTGGTCACTTCTAGAAAAAAAATGCTTTTATTAAAGTTTTTCGTGCATTTTTATGGAATTAATATTACCTATACGCCTTGCTATTCGTCGTAAAACCGTATAGAGAAGCCGTATGAGCCCTATGACCAGCGGTTGCCCCAGGTAGGTAGGTACCTATCTAAATACTGTCATACAGTACATAAGTACCAAGTACCAATACAGTACCTATCACCGTCCACCGATGTCCTTTTTTATGGTCGGACTACGTTAGTAGAAAGATAAGCCCGTGAGTGCGGTTTGAAGAGTCATACTAATACATGCTAGGTTAGGTAATCTACCGATTTATAACTTTTGGTTTTTACGTTTCAAAACCGGCGTCAGTAACACTCACAGAACACGTGATGTAGTATCTATTGCCTAATTTAGGGAATGTCATCGGTACTGTCCGATAGTAAATAACAGTAACGACTGACATGATGTTCCATTAATTACGCATTAGTTTCGAGTGGTGAACAATAATTATTAATAGCGTAGTTAATAGTTTCAAAGTACTCATTTGTTCATCGAATTGTGGCTTTAAGATTAATTTGTTTTCTCCGACTCAGCAATGACCAGATGTTCCTACGTAGGTAACTAACTACTTACCATACCATTATTTTTTCTTCGACTGCCATCAACGATTCTCATTTAAATAAGTTCTTCCCATTTATTAAGTAGCTCAATATTATATATATTTATTAGGTATGTACGGAAATATTATGGTATCTACCGTACTTAAATACTAAGGATATGTCAACATTGTTCGTTTGCAAGTTCTAAGATGTCCCTAACTACCTACGTGGATATTGTACTTACCTACAAGTACATATACCTATCTATTGGTTATCTCATAGTCATAGTATTATGTACTCAATTTCTCTGGAATTTATAAACATACGCGAACTGGAATTTAGCCTAGTTGTATGCAGTTATTTATACACTTGACATTGGTCAAACTGTGCCACGTATATTCGGCTCACAAAACTAAATAATAAATAAAGCAGCTAAGTAATAAATCTTTGCACGAAAGCAAGACGTAGGTACCGAAGTAGGTAGGTACCAAACTACCAATCGCAGAAATTCAAGAAATCAATGTTTGCTATTTCTTATACATTTTTTTTGTTTAGGTTTAAGGTTAACCACATATTAACGTAGGTACCTACATCAATTTATGTTGCAAACATTAAACTACATATGTAAATAAAGGAAGACCCTGTTTTGAAATATTAATATAAACGGAACTATGGGCTCCTTATCAATAATTTCAGAAGTTTAATTAGGTAGTAGCAGCTTGGTTTTATTATAAGTAGGTACCGAAATGTTCCGTAACAAAAACTACATTGTAGGTAATTATGGTGTTTTCATTAAAACTGGCATTTCAATACAAACGCGCCAAGTTGGCATTCAGCCGAACAGCTGTTTTGTAAAAATGTACCAACATTATAAAATTCCGTCTATGGATAACATTTAACATTTTAACTAAATAAGTCCCTATTACCTACTACAGTTTTTCGGAGGTGAAGGCAAAAATTTCGCATTTATTTTATAAAACGACTCAGACAATCGGCGCTTGCGCTGATCTCATGTTGACGTCATCATCACAGCTTCCTTCTCTCACCCTGCATTCAATATACCATACATTGATACATTACTATAAGAATAGGTACGTAGGCAATCGTGTTTAGTAGGTCTGTACATGAATACATAGGTAGGCATGTACTACGCAAATAGGCATGTACTACGTAGATATGGAAATATTCGTACTAGGAATCAGGCTCAAACTATTTCGTCTTGTAAAACGTGACTTTGTATTTTATATGCACATGAAAACGGTTAATTCAGTTCCAGTAGAGGTTATTATGTACTAAAATAATGTTAACAAATTGATTAGGACAAAATTAGAATACCTATTAACTCATTATCCTTAAAAAAGATTGACGCATTGGTTATGTATCCAATCTTAATGACGCGTAAACAATAAAAACGAACGAAGTAATAAGATCGATCAGTCATTTTACTTCGTTCTTTTTTAAACTAATCACAACCAACCGTAAGTGATCCAAATTCAAAATAAAGTTTGAGAAAGGACTGAAAGGATTTGACAGCTTATTCTCATATCTTGTTGTTTGAGGGGCAGTTTCTCATTTTGCTTTTCTCTTGTCGATCAGGTTAACGGTGGTAGCGCAGCCGAGCGCGCTGGTCTGCAAGCTGGCGACGCGCTGATCCGCGTCAACACCACCGACGTATATCTGCTAAGACACCAGGAGGCGCAGGACGCCATCCGCGCAGCGGGGGGTAACCTTGAGCTCACCGTACAACGGTAAACCTTCAAATTTGTAACTAGCTTCATTATGTGCTTCTAGCAGTTAATTACTGGACATGTAACTCGATCCTCGGTTTCTCTCATCCTTCTGCTACAAGCACCCTGCGTAGATCGTCGATCCACCTAACGTGAGGGCGCCACTCAAGAACTCGTCTTTGATACTATAATATGCTTAACATTTTTTAAATATCGCTCAATAAATTCTGGTTTGTTTATCTTTTAGTGGTGGCGGCACTTGGCGTCCTGCCGTGACTCCAACCGGTAGCCTGCCCAGGCCTGGCTCGAGGTCTATTGGTGGCACCCCGACCCTCGTCACCAACACTTCTCTCAAGGCCACGTCGCAACCCTCGCGCGCCTTTGGCTCTGGTCACAATAATATCGCCAAGCCTTTTGGTTACGTAAGTATCATCAACAGTCCACTATTGACACATAATCAGCCTACAATTTTCCAGTCCAGCCCAGACACGAATGTCTGCTATATCACATGTAGCAATAAGAATAGAGACTTAGAGAGAAAAGAGGATTGTGTGAGAGATGATAATTATGGCTGGGAAAGAATTGGACTCTGAAATTACTTCAAAAACGACTTCTTACTTATAGAAGAAAAAGTACTTCGCCGATCGCAAATAACATGGGAAAGGGCAGGTGGATATGATGATCAGGAGCAGGAATCGAACTACAATATTATATTTGTTATAGTATTATGATTTGAATATTTAGCTGCTGCTGCAGACAACAATTTAAACCTAAAGCTAAACATGTTGGTTGTAGATGAACGGCAACGACGCGGTGAAGAGCATAGTGAACAAACAGTACAACACCCCAGTCAACATGTACAGCGACAAAACGATCGCGGAGACTCTCTCGGCTCAAACTGAAGTCCTTGCGGGAGGCGTGCTCGGGTAAGATTTTATTCGATCCTGCTAAAGTTCAGATACGAACTCTCTAGTAGTAGGAACGTCTTCTAAACTGACCTCTTTAATGCTATATGCAGTGTCATCTTAACATCAAAATGATTTTGTTGGTTTATTTATTAAATCTTTAATTCAGACCATAGATATTTTTATATTTCTATGATTCAGACACCCATAAAATGAGTATTACTGAAACTATGCTAGTAGGTACCTATATTGATTTATACACAGATCAATATATTGTTTTTGTATTGTCGTTTTTGCCACCGACTTTCGAAATTCAAGTTAAGTATTTTTCACTTTTTTGTTTTTGGAAGTCTGTTGTTTTTTGTAAAAAAAAAAAAAAACACTTTTTTGTTGTGGTAGTTATCCCACACAAATTCGTATACCAGTATGTAGGTACTTGATATGTAAATAACAGTGACAGAAATTATTAAAACATCATCAATATATCTCAAAAATTGCTGGTCAGAACTTGATCAAAATATGGAAACACATGAGAACCACCAACTTTCAAATAAAACAAGAATCACCAAAATCGGTTCACCTAGAAAAAAGTTCTGGCGTAGGTAACACACATAAAAAAAATGTAGTCGAATTGAGAACCTCCTCCTTTTTTTGAAGTCGGTTAAAAATATAAGGAATCAGAATGAGGATTTAGTAAGTAAATTGAGAAATTGCTCCAACATGAGACTCTTATACTTATGTTTTAAAAATACAGATTTGAATTTTATGTCCGGAACTGTCCCCGGATGTCCCGTCCCACTTTTGAAACTTGCAGAATGATATATTTGATAACATTGCTAACTTATGTTTTAATCCTTCACTCGACTGATAAATGAACAAGACTTAAGCATTTCTGAGTACCAAAACATGATGTTAAGATATTTGAATAATAAAGAGTTATCCTGTGATTGACAGAGTGAACTTTAAGAAGAATGAGAAGACATACGACTCTGAGAAAAGCGCCGTTTTCAAGGTTCTGCAAGAAGAACAGAACGACCCCGAGCCAGGTATACAAAAATTGTTAGCTTTATTATATTAGTAAAGCTTTTAAATTTTCAAACGATACTTACCTTTCAGACGCGTTTTATTAGTATTTTTATTTTATGTCGCTACGCCTGCAAAGCACAGGGACAGAATGTGACTTAAAATTCAGTTACGTTTGGGGGTATAAGGCTGATAATGTACCAACACGTTGATCGGGTAAAACGGAAAATATTTTAGAGATAGGTACATAAATTAGCCAGCATACCATGATAAATTATTGATAATTCAAAAGATAATCTCACGAATTTTTTTATTGGTGAAGTAATTAGATAAAAAAATATTTTGTAGTCCTTTGTAAATTCGTCAAGTAATTTGAAAAAGAAAAATTAAAGGGTTTCATAAATACAGCAAACTTTAACGATGGAAAGTAGAACATGTCGAAATTAATGAAACTCTGAATTGGCATAGTAGTCGAACCAGTGGTGGGTCCGACGGCCGCCCCGGCTGCGCCGGTGAGCGGTCTGCGCCACGTGACGGCGCCCGTCACGCGCCCCGACGCGCCGCTCAATACCGGAGGCTTGCCCCCCGGACAGAACATTTGCGAGGAGTGCGAAAGACTCATCACGTAAGTCGGATGATGCGCGCGGGCCGACACGGTAGCACATATCGCAAGCTAAATTTGATTTTGCGAATAGGGTTCTGACAGTACCTATAGGGTGTTGGAGTCAGGTTACGATACGAAATGTATTCTTGTGCGCAGTTCTAATTCGGATTCGCGATTAATTTCGTGAACACCGAAATCTTGGGTAAGCTGGTAAGTTATGTGATCGAGTTGCGAATAGAAATAACCCGATATTGCGGGCCAGCAGAGCCTTCTCACTTTTACTCGCGAGCGAGCGTGGCGCGCGCGGGCACGCCATGCAGCCTGCACCGCACGCACCGCTCGCGCTCGCGCACGCCGCGCGTGGCCGGCACGCCGCAGCCGCCGCCACCGGTGGCGCGCGTGTGCACGGGCACGCAGACGCCGCAGGAGCAGCTGGCACCCGAGCCGCCCCACCGGCCCAGCATCCCCATGGGCTGCCACGAGGTCCTCCCGGACGGCCGCATCGCGCTGGGCGCGCCAGCCCTGCCGCAGCCGCGCGACGCGCTCCCCGTCGTCAACGACACCCCCTATTGCTCCAACTGTAATCGCTACATTATGTAAGCGACGTCCCACTGAATGTCTTGACGTGTTTGCGACCGTGTCGACCTGTGCACTAGCTCTATTCGTGTAGATTACAATAATTCGATGTGATTCCTTCGTGTTACGGCTCCTCCCTTTCTTTTTGTTGTAAATATTGAAACGACATCGCAGGGAGACGTGACATGTAAGTTAGTACACATATCGTGTTTTAACGAAACGACTACATATTTTCCATTTGGTAATTCCGTTCTCGTCACGATATTTGTGCTAAAAACTTCAATTCACCATTCATTTATTAATTGTCTTCATCTATACCTACTTTCATACTTTAGTAGTTAGGCTGAATGAAATAATGTGTCAACGCCACTGTATATCTTCACTCAGCATGTCCTCACTTCGCTGTCCATATTATTTAGATGAGCACCAATGTAATTTTGCGTGGCAGATTGGTGGATAAGCACGAGCAAGTCGGTGAGCATGTTTGTAGCAAGTAACAAAGTATAAAAATTCAATGTATATTTTTCTACATTATTCCAATAAGAATACAAGTGAAACAAATGTTTATGACATTTTGATCTTCATGCTTTTGTTGGACTGCATCATCCAAATAATTGGTGCTTTTGTGCCCAGCTGTGTACTGACGAGCTGTTTGTATGTACTAGTGGCGTGTTCGTGCGCATCAAGGACAAGAACCTGCACGTGGAATGCTTCAAGTGCTCAACTTGCGGCTCTTCGCTCAAGAACCAGGGTTACTACAACCTGAACGGGAAGCTTTACTGCGACATCCACGCTAAGCTCGTCGCACGCAACAACCCGCCTGCGCCCAACCTTGAACCTGTTACCGTGCCTCCGTGAGTTTACCTTGTTTTCCTTTTTCATCCACCATGAAGTCTTTTTGATCCCGTTCCATATTGTATAGATCTACATTCAATTCATCTAATTATTAGTTGTTTTCATCATAATAACTCATCCGTCATCCTGCTAAAGTCCTGCCCGTATCTCAATTTATTTGGGTACGGCGCAGGATGACGTCTTCTTCAAAACAAGTACAACTTTCATCCAATGATTTTTATTTACAGTGGTAGCCGGATCCCTACCAACACATACTCGACGCCGCTTCCGCCGCTAGCGACCAACAACTACACGAACGGATCGTCATCGCTGTTTAGCGTAAGTATTTCAATTATTTTTCAATAATCTGGTACGAACACGACATTATTTTGTGTCTCGTCTGTCACTCTGTGTATTTAAAAATATAGTCTCTTTGGTTAGTGTTATGTGTTTATGTGAACCGCTGTGAAATACGTTTTTTTCTTCTTCTTTCTTCTTCTACTGGATTCCTTTTTATTCCTGAGTCCTTAAAATTGATGCGTAAATCGTGATGTTGAGAATATTGAGAATCGTGAGGTTTATCACGATTTGCGCGTCATTCTTTGCTATCCTAACGATGATTATATTTTTAACAGCCATCAAGCAACCTGTCGGGTCCGAAGCCGTTCGGCTCGTCTATCGGGTCGGCATACTCGCCATCGTTGTCGCCTCGCTCGGCCCCCATGTCACCAGCGCGGCCAGTGACTGCGCCTGCGCCGGCTCCCATCTCCGCTCCACAACAAGCGGCACCCTACGCGCCCAGTAAGAGAGTTACTTTTGCCATTTAATCATTGTCGTACTTACTACAAAAAGTATGACTTCTAAAACTATCACAATGAAGTCAATTACTTTATTATTATTTTAATTAACGCTTCATTTACTTGCTAGATTTTAATGACAAATGTCATCTATAGCTAGAACTTTATAGACCTACTACTTACCTACTAATTAATTCAATAAATAGTTATAATAACTACTAGATATCTATATTTTTGTAAAATTAAATTGTGAAAGTTTTGGATTTAAAATTATGGATTTAAGTATGAAAAGATGATACAATATCTGTAAGCAGAATAATCCATAATAACACGTATTACGATGTACCTAACTTCGATAAAATACTATTTTTTATGTAACACTTACATTATTTATTTTTTATACTTTTTATAGGTTTATATTGAACGAGTATTTAGACAAAATTTTCATAAATCAAATCATTCAAATTCAGAAATGCAATTATTGAATGATTTGCATGTTTCAAAAGATATTAAGGAAAGTCGTAAAAGTCTTAAAACCATTTAAGATTGCCGATGGTGTTTAGGTACCTTGCACCGAGATATCACTTCACTTTTGGACATACCTACATGTAATAATAATAATAATAAGGAAATCTTCATCTAGTCAGCATTATAAGTACTAGATCCTTAGATGGCATCTTACTATTTATGATAAAATACCATAGTTGTTTAAACTCATCGTGATATAGAATATACTTAGTATTCAATTTATTACAAGTTGACCGATATTATGTATTACTTCAAAAGACTATATATACTGTGAACCATTTTGGATTAAGTAATTTAAGACAATTATTTATTTTCGACAGAGACCCCAGTTTCCCTTTTTAAAGGTAATTTATAATTAGGTGGAGTACAGCTTCTCTTAGCTATTAATTGATAATATGTATATAATATACAAACATAGTGTGAATGTGCTACGCAGGAAACCGATATCAATAGCAGCCGCCGCATTAAAATAACTACTGCCCTGGCACTGTCGAGTTATGCGTCATTTAATAAAATAATAGTACTATCAAATCAATCTTTAACTTTCTGGCTTTTTTAAACTGTTTGTTATTAGTTGATTAGCTTACATCAATCTACGTTAAGTGGCTACTTCAATTTTACTAATATTTACTTTCATCTATTTTCTCTCCTTCAATAACCTCTCTAACACTATACTGTCTAACAGCACAAAATGTAAAAAGTATTGTGTGGCCCCCACCTGCAAACCCCTCTGATGATGAACTGCCAAAATATGAACCAAGCATGAAACCCGAAATCCCCGCGTGGGGCACTGCAGATCAAATATCGCGGGTGGTAAACAAAATTAATCCCGATTTCAAGATTGCGGATGCTCAACAACAATCTACGGAACAATTTCTAACTTCCTCAAAACAAAAAGATGAATTCTCTTCTAGTGTTTCGTATGCTTCTGCTGCTATGTCTTCTATGACAGCAACGTCTAAATCTGAATCCGTTGTTCAAAGCAAACAATCACAAGTGATGCAAGAATCAACTAGTCGATCTATCCAGTCTTTCTCTCAGGAATCTTCTGAATGCAAGAGTACAACTGTTTATAAAACACAAACATGTCCACCAAAGTCATTTGAAAATCCCGCCGATGCCATTGACAATATCAATAAAGTAAAAATGATTCAATCAAAAGAAACTATACAATCAAAATCAGCTACAGAAGCACAATCAATCAACGTATCAGAACCTCCGAAAGTACAAGATAAACCGCAGGTCTATCGAACAACCGATAAGAACATTGAATGTGATAAAGGCAATGCTATGCAAGCACCTAAAAACAAGAACGCTGAAAACTATGAAGGTGATAATGAGGCAGTCACCCAAATGAAAAACGAGGAAGTCATGATAAAGCAACAAGTGACACTTGACACTCAAACTAAAGCAAAAACAGAAATGAAATTGACTGAACCATCCAATCAAAAAGCAGAGATTGCGACAATGGAGGCATTACAAACAAGCACGAATCCCGGCCCAAATAATCAAAATATTAAAGGATCCATGGTAGATGCACTGACAACCGCACCGGATCGCCCTTACTCACCTTTGCCTAGCCCAACTCCGCTTATTAGTATTATTGGACAAACAACTATGGACGAAAAAATGGTTCAACAAAATGTTGAACAAAGTTGCGAATTAAAAGAGTCTACTGAAATAAAGAGTATGCAGTTACCAGCGCAACAGTCTCCAATGTTCTTACAGGAAAAGCGCCCTGTTTCGCCAATACCACCGATCAAAACATATAATCCTCCTGAAAAAGTTGCACCCCCTGTACCAATGCCTGAAGAAACAAAACCGTATATCCCACCTGATTTTAAAATAATTATTGAACCTAAAGAGCCCCCCCCGCGCGAAATCACATCCTCACCTTTAATTGACGCTTTAACAATAGCACCTGATAGGCCGTTCACGCCTGTATCGACA
Organism: Griposia aprilina; assembly: GCA_916610205.1. Classification (NCBI taxonomy): domain Eukaryota; kingdom Metazoa; phylum Arthropoda; class Insecta; order Lepidoptera; family Noctuidae; genus Griposia; species Griposia aprilina. Next base: position 15,205,633 of record OU744288.1, read on the forward strand.
TTTGTTCAAAATCAATCAATGGGAAGAGGGTCATATGACCAAAATCAATCCATAGGAGGTGGGGCATATGATCAAAATCAATTAATGGGAGGAGGGTATGATCAAAGTCAATCAAGTGGAAGAGGGCCATATGATCAAAATCAATCAATGGGAAGAGGGTCATATGATCAAAACCAATCAATGGGAAGAGGGACATATGATCAAAATCAATCAATGGGAAGAGTTTCTTATGATCAAAATCAATCAATGGGAAGAGTTTCTTATGATCAAAATCAATTAATTAGCAGAGGGTCACTAAGAGATGCTTTAACTATTGCTCCGGATAGACCTTACAGTCCTTTTGGCACTATTAGTAGTACTCAATCAAACCAATATATGACAAGTACTACACATGTGACTGAAACAAATTTATCTGATATAGTGAAGCCCATTGCCACACAAACATTAACTCAAATGACTGATCAGCTGCATTCTGAATTTGCAGCTATGCAAAATACTTGTAAATTGCAGTCGTCTTCAGAAATGTCTGCATTTAGACCTGTACCTAAACAAGTATTCCCACCACCGCAGCCGGAAGAATTTTGTAAGCTAACAAACTTTCCTCCTATTAGCAATGAATTGAAAACCAGTTTCACACAGGCTACCAAAACAAAGCAAGAGACAACATTTTCAGAGTCAATGATGATGCAGCAATCTTCGCTTTCAACCAGTATGGCGTCTCAAGGTTATTCATCTGTTAAAACAGCCCAAAATTATTTTGAACAATTAGACAAAAAAGAATGTCTTTCTTCAACTGCAGTCAGATCTAAATCTGGGCTACATAAACCCGACAGCATTCCACCCTATCAAAGAAATTTCGAGCAACTACCGTCACAGAGAGGAATTTCTCCAGATATGTATAATGCACCAGCAGTTCTGCAAAGACCAGTTACACCTTCAACTGGTCCACCAAGAAAATCAAAAGAAAAATCTCTTGAACCTAATCCATCCTATACATCTTATCAAACTCCCCAAGTACCGACCCCAAAGTTTTCACAGATAAAAACACCAGTTCAACCGCCTCCTGTACAATTTCATAAAGATACTCCAATCACTATGACATTTCAACCAGTAACAGCAGATGAAAACTTAATGAGAGTATCACCGTCACGCAGTCGCCCAACCACACCTAGTTTAATTAACAAACCAGCGCCCATAATACCCCATTACCAGATGAACTTAGTAACAGTAGAGCATACAGCCCCCGAGAGTCACTTATATGAGCCATCTAGTCGCGAAGCTAGCCGGTCCCCAACACCGAAACCGAACCGATCCCGGTCTCCTGCCCAAGGTCCTCCTCCTAACCCCTTAAAAGCACATGCTCCACGAATTAAAGAATCTACGCCACAAAATTATTCAATGGACTCATTTACTCAACAAGACGCTGCTAATTTGCGAAAGCAACATGAAAGGGATCAAAGAGATTTCCAGACTGCTGCAGAGATATATAATACAAGTGGTAGTAAAAACTGGGGATCAAGTCAACCGTCAGTTGTCAAAGAGCAAAGGCATTCAAATGTCGGATACAAAAGCGAAAATTACACAAAGGGCGATATGAAATATAAAGAAGATTCTGTTGTCCAAGAAAACTACGGTCAAAGAAAATTGCAGTCTCAAAGTGTTGTGGAACAGGGCAATACCACCGTTCAAACTACCAGAAAAACTTTTGAAGAATTCGAAAGAACGCAATCTGCCAAAGTTGTGGAGATCAGAAAGGGAGGTTCATCATTTGCAGGGGCATATGAGCAAAATATGGACTGTAACATTCGGCCATCTAATATTAACCCAAAGCAAGTTTTTCCACCTCCAATGATGAGTTTGCCATCAACACAACAGAGTTCATCTCTTAACCTTACTAACCAAAATATGGCCTCCGCCTGTAGAACAATAGACAATTACGATCCAAAGCCTTCGATTTCTGGTGCTAACCAAGGTCCAGTGTGTGATCCTACCCCATCGACAGGTTCGAGTGTAGGAGCTGCCGCTCGTGGCAAAACTTTCGGTGTATCATCTGCCCCAAAACGTGGAAGGGGAGTTTTGAATAAAGCTGCGCTGCCCGGCTCCCGTGTGCCACTATGTGGTTCCTGTAATGGGAATATTAGGTGATTGAAACGTAAAAGAATGTGTTATTGGTTTGAGTGTTGCATGAATGTAAAGTTTTAAAACATGCGTGATTTTTGTATGACTTTATTTTAAATTAAACAAACAGTTTATTTGAAAATACTCATTTGTGTGTTCGTAATTTCGTATTTAGAAACTTACTTTAAACTAGTTATGCACTAACTTATCATATAATAACTGCTTTTAACTTGTTTGTATATGTGTATGTTTTGATTTTCTAACAGCTAACGAACCGCTGTCTACAAGCAGTCCACACAAAACTGAATACAAAAGTCCAGCAGAAGAGAGGCTTATTAGAAAAATGGCGAAAATGGCTTTGAATGGTTATGAAATTGGCATACAAAGAAAAATTAAACCGGCTGACCACATTCAGTCAATGGCTGATAAAATTCAGGACACCGTTGTTACCAAACACCCAATGAATACAGATAATTTGCCTTCAGTAGATAACAATTTGATTAAAACCTTAGAAAGAGGATATAAGACACATGAAAATATTCAGAGCATTGGAGATAAAATCAAGGACACTATTAAAAATAACCATCCAACAATGGAATTCATTAATAAGCCCAACATCTTGATACCACCACCATTGCCAAACTCTCCAATACCTACATTCAATGTCCACAGTACACCAATTGGTCATTCGCTGAATACTAACGATGACAAAAAGAAATATGACACTATGCCGAAAACCCTAAAAGCTAGTCTAATTATGGACGAGCGTTTAATTAATAATAATGAAAAGTTTCATAATGGTAGTGGTAACTCAAGTAGTGAAGACTTGCATAAAGATAAAACTGAAATCAATTTTATGGGTACATTACGAAAGACTGGAATAGATAAATCTTCTTTTCTTAACAGCATGAATGGCTCAACTGGTACAAATCATGATGTAAAATCTGAATTGAAATTTGACAACACTCATTCCAATACTCTTAACAAAAGAAAAATATTTGAAAAACCAGAGACTGGTTCCTATCATTCCATGAACAATCTAACTAAATCCAACGATAAAGTTAACAATGTATGCGAAACAAACACTTGGAACAAGACTAATACGTTTGAACACGCTTCTAAGGCTGAGACGGGAAAGAATACACAAACTACACACCAAGAAGACGAACTCATCAAAAAGAAAGAACTACCCGATCAATTGTATAATAATTCACTGTATACATTAAAAACCTCTAACAATAAAGCTAACACAGATGGTAACGAGCAAAGTAACGATTACGTGGACATTGCATTTACTGAAGAAATAAAAAACCTATCCGATTGCGATGAAAAGCAACAACAACAACAACAAAAAACAGAAGAAGAAGTAGTGGTTAGACGTAGACAAAAAAAATATTCAAGAGATGATGATGGTAGAAGGGACTCGCACATAATTGCTCGTCCTTTGAGCACAATACAATGCGCAGACGTTGCAGAAGGACTTTTTCCTGTATGCCACATATGTGACAAAGCTATAACAAGGTAATGTAATTTTATGGAAACATACAATATTATTCCACAAACTGTAGGTTCTTCAAGTAAGTTTATCAAACCGATTGTGATTTTTTGTAACCCAAGCACGAATGTTGTTTTTTTTTTAACAAAATTAACCGATTGTTTCCAAAAATAGGTTGTTCAGTTCAATTTCATCAAGTTCAATCCTAATTTCTGATTGATATAAGGCTAAAAATAATGTATTTTGAACAGGGGGCCGTTCATTACGGCTTTGGGCCGCATCTGGTGTCCAGAGCACTTCATTTGCGTAAACGCAACGTGTAGGCGTCCGCTTCAGGACATCGGTTTCGTTGAAGAAAATGGCCAACTCTATTGTGAATTCTGTTTCGAACAGTACATCGCGCCTGCTTGCGACAAGTGTCACGCCAAAATTAAGGGCGTAAGTACAAAACCTTTTAATGTTTACGTAAGTATTGTTTCTGTTAAAATGTTACTTCTCATTCACATAATTCCAATTACAGGATTGCTTAAACGCTATTGGCAAGCACTACCATCCAGAATGCTTCAACTGCGTCTATTGCGGAAAGCTATTCGGGAATAATCCCTTCTTCCTAGAAGACGGTTTGCCGTATTGCGAAGCTGGTATGTAATGGATATTTTAATTTTTCGCTAAAATTGTTATTTACTTGTATTCTTTTTGGTAAAGGAGATAATATTACAATGTGACTATATTTCTCAGATTGGAATGACCTGTTCACGACAAAATGTTTCGCTTGCGGCTTCCCGGTGGAGGCAGGCGACAGGTGGGTCGAGGCGCTCAACAATAACTACCACAGTCAGTGCTTCAACTGCACGGTGCGTATGATGAGACTCCTACTAAAATACACTTACACACAACACACACAAACTGTATACAAACAACTTATTAGATATGTATTATTCAAAAAATATTTTCTGTTTATCCTATATGTGTTTTTTTTAATACAAACTTCTTTAAATACATAAAATAGACCAATATTCTCATGACGCGCAATACCTTACTTTAGTTAATTTGGCGTACCTACATTGCAATAAAAATGTATGTATAACAACTGCGTATGTAATACTTATCAAGATGAGACATTCACATCTCTAATGAATAAATTACATTAGTTGCTATTGAGTCCACTATTGAAACTGATCTGCACATATCAGGCGCGTTACCTGATTCATTTTATTATAGCATTTGCCCTGTAACCATTCCATCAAAATATCCGAAAACTTACAACTTTGAAATGCATTAAAGTTTTTACTTTGTAAAGTACTGACATATCAATTCAAATATTTTAAAACTGATTTTAAGTTCGAAAATGATGAAGCAAGAATTACTGAAGCATAACAAATAATAATTGATTTACCCATGTCTTTATACAAAGCTCGTCATACGCTGCCAGTCTGCTGCCCCTTTACCAATAACCGTGACCTTGTGTGTGCGTTAATTAAAATTGTATTATCATATCTGTATGTTTTATAACTGAAACATGTACATATATACCTACTTAATAATATATAATCAACTTCCCAAAGTTCAGGAAGTTCATCATAGCGTGTTTTGATCCATGTAGTTATCAACCTTACATAATCTGCTTGTAGAAATGCTTTCATGAAACGGTTTGAGTAGTTTTGGCTATTTTATGTATTTAATTACTATAATCTAATTATGTTTTAACTGATAATTACTCGTGTTGTTATGTTTGTTTGTAGTTATTTTTTATTTTGTATGAGATATACTTAGATCAAGCTATTCAAGTATTGATACTTCTGTCGTAATTCAAATAGCCAGGTTAAGATTATAACAAATAATATGAATCAATAAATACATTCATATAGTTGCTGAAGAGATGTGAATTAATTTAATAACTATTATTTACAGGTGTGCAAAAAGAACCTCGAAGGACAGAGTTTCTTCGCCAAGGGAGGTCGACCTTTTTGTAAGACACACGCCCGCTAGAAGTCCTCAGCACATAATGTATAACTCTGACACTGTTTACACGACTACCACTTTTCGTCCCGTATCTCCTTCTCCCATCACGCCTCCTATAAACACGCCCTCTCTGAACACGCCTTCACCGCAAAGAACAAGAAAGTTGGAAACACCCCTCCACTTTGATGGAGGACTGTTTTCCGACATAAGAAGTACAGATGGCAAGTTACTCAGCAAGGTGACCGTAGATCGAGTTCAAAGGTCATCACGACATGACATCACTGATTCTCCGAACGTGGTTACCGATGGAAATAACTACGTTGATGACATAGTTAAAACAGAAACGATTACAAATGAAAATGTTATCACGGTAAAATTCACCCCCGTGCCACCAGAACTTGATTCTCCAAGATTGCTGACTCCATCTGAGATCTATAGAGCCCGACAAAAAAGTCCTATTGAGTATATCAAGGACAATTTTGAAGACTTGCAGAGCTATAAAATTGTTAGTTCGGTTTGTAAGGAAAATTTATTTGAAAAAGATAGCTTGGAACCAGTGTTCAATGAGGGCAGAATCTCTGAGACCCGTGACAGTTTTGTTAGTTCAATATGTAACGAAAAGTTTTTAGAAAAAGATCATTTAGAATCGGTATTCAATGTTGGGGGCAAACTTGCAAACAGCCTTGATATGTTTCAACCAATAATGAGAGGCCCAAGCCCATCGGCATTCAATGTTGAGGGCAAACTTGCAAACAGCCTTGATATGTTTGAACCAATAATGAGAAGCCCAAGCCCATCGGCGTTCAATGTTGAGGGCAAACTTGCAAACAGCCTTGATATGTTTGAACCAATAATGAGAAGCCCAAGCCCATCGGCGTTCAATGTTGAAGGCAAACTTGCAAACAGCCTTGATATGTTTGAACCAATAATGAGAGGTCCAAGCCCACTGGCGAATCTCCTCATTTCAGAGCACTTAACTAAAATAGACAGTTATTTGCAAGAGAGTTTAGAGGTTTGTTCTGGAATCAGAGGTCGGTCTACTCCAATACCGGTTATTATTGAAGGAGATAAAACGGGTCCGATTTCAAATACAGAAAAGGTTTCCCTTGTGGAAGAATGCCATGAACAAAAGGCAGTACATTTCACGACGGTATCGGAACAAAATTCAAATGAAAAAAAGCAGAGCTCTAGCGAGCGCGACGAAGAAACTCTTTATCGTCGTGAAAAAGTAACACCAGAACCTTATTTTGTTGAGAATATCATAACTAATGTGTCAAAATTAAACAGTGATAAACAACCTGGAGTGATGAGTGCTATTTATAATATGCCTATTCATTATCACGCAGCGATTATGTGTTTCTTATTAATTATATACAATCTCATTTACCAATACGTAAAACAAAACTGTCATGATAGTAAAAAATAAATCGAGAGAAATTCGAAAAAAATGCAATTAACTAGTCATTGAGTTCAGGGACATTTTGTTTCTGTTATGTATTTACCAATTTGATAAGTTGTAAATAGTCACAGGTAACATATCTTTCTTGCGTATTTTGTGTATCAATAATACCTACTTTATAATTAACAATTTGGTGCTTTTTACTACCTACTTATTCTATAAATTGCTGGCAGTATTGTGATATTTCACATATTAAATAAGGCTTTGTATACAGCTTCCGGAATGTTGCAGTAAACTGTTACTAACATTAACAGTAGTCCTTAATTTTTTACATCAACAAAGCATATTAATCGGAGAACACTATCCGATTCAATTAAATATAATTTGATTGGTGCACCAACATACTAGATAATTAGAATAATGTAATGAATGTGTACTCATGTAAGTTTATACGAAATTGTTATGTTATTACTTATTATCATGCATTAGATTGTTTAATTACTTTTTTACCCTGCTATTTGTAATATAATATAAAGTAGATGAATAAAATTTTCGCGATCTTATATATTTACAGTTGGTAATAATCTTTATTTTAAGAACTATTTATTTAGACTTACTTTATTGCAATTAGCATAACACATAAATAATATGTGGGCTTAAATAAAGTATTTTATTTTATGAAGGTGATTTTATTTTATCCCCGTGCAAAGTATTTTCTTTATTTTAAACCAAGAGGATAAACAAAACAGCAAAAGTTAACAAATATGGAGTACATATAATAGGCAGTATAACGACATTATCGCTAAATGTCATTTAATCCGTCACTCGGCCTTAGCCGGTCGAAGTTCACGATTTTATTCGAAGATTTGCAATTCTTAAAGCTACTTCCATAATGGTTAAACTACACAGGCTTTCTTATATTGCACTCTAGTGGGGCTGCAACTAAAGTTTGTAGATGAAGTTATACCATTACCCAGAGCATATATTATAATAACTAGCTATATATTATATGGTAATTTGGAATAAAAGGAAAAACAAGTAAAAGTAACTATCTAGCTAATCAGTAATTTATTTTTATCTGATATGGGTTTGCTCTTAATTCTAGTCTAGGTCAGAGATGACGGAGAATTTAATGCTATTAAAATACGAAAACCCAAGCTGTGTACCTATTGAGGTTGTTGTTTGTATAAGTCAAGAATTGTCGAAACTTATTTAGCTGGCTGGCATAGCAAATATATAACATTTTTTAAACTATTAAGAATACGACGCTGGGGTGAACGGATTCTAGCATTGGTTATGCAGTACTAACATACGAAAGAAAGTAGGTGAATAAAAGAGGCTTCAGAATTGGTCCTTGTGGTACGCCACATGTAACGCTTCCAGTAGAGGAGTAACAGCCTTCGATGACAACTTTCTGTGGTCTGTTAACAACGTACAATGGAAACCAGCTTAGTTAATCACCCCAGACACCAGTATATTCTATTCTTTTAAATATCAACTTGTGATTTACCTTGTCGAAAGCTTTGTCAAAAAAACATACTTGTTGGGTTTTACAAAAAAATTTCACTACCACCATCTACACAAATTGCGTCACGAAAGCTAAGTTTAACATGGTATCTGCTGTGATTATTATTAATTAAACTAAAATGCATTTCGTAAGTGCGAAAAGCGCGCTCATTTGAGGTATGGTACAAAAAAGACAGTGATGCACGGTCTATATTATTATAAATAACAAGTTCTTGAACAATGGAGGTGGGTTTAAAAACTCTAGTGTAGATTTGTGATTCAGATTAATGACATCCATTAATTTATGATTTTTATTTGGTGGCGCGGGAAAAAGCTCTTAGAAGGGCTTGAGGGAAAGCTTTATCAAGCAGTGGTACAGTACAGGCTAAACAAAAAAACATAAATCTATTACTTTCGAGTCCTGAGTAATGTTTGTTTTTTATTAAGAATCATACTTTGATTTAAAATCCTTTTATTTACAAATCATAACTAACAACCTTAATAATATCTCATATTTACTAGTAATCAAAAAGTTACCATTGTGCCAATTGTTTATCTAGGTGTAGACAACAACTAAAGTAAAACATTGTATTTATTTATGTAGTTTAAGTAAATTTTCCTACTTAACTAAAAGCTTACCTTCCCATAAAGATATGTCTCTTAAAGGGTTTTAAGTGAGGCATAAAAACGCTTAACTACAAATTACCTACTTAATAAATTTATTTTAGTACCTATGTAAGCTGTATAAATCTGACATCAATTCTTTTCCTCCTCAATAGAACTGTCCTGTTTGATAAAAACATCTGCACCATCAGCACCAAATAAAAATGTTTTAATCCTGAAATAAAATAATGTTGTGATTAAAAATATAACAGGATGAAGATATGAAATAAACTACTACATTGCACAAGTAAACAGTAGGTAGCTACCAAATACTCTACAGTAGATTTCAGTCTCAGTCAGTTCTCTGCTAAGCCACCAAACACTGGTGGATGAGAATACAAGAACATACAATATTATTAAACTTATCTGCAGAATATCCTAGTATCTATCAAGTTAGATATTAATGATAGGCAAATAATCAAACATATGGTTTGAAAATGTAAACCAAGGTTCAAGGTTTCAAGGTTTACATTTTCAAAAATACCTACTCAAAAATGCATGCTCAACCCATGTCTGCACGAAAGTCCAGCAAAGGATTTGCTTTTCGGAGGGAAGTATTGATAAATAAATAATCAAATGCTTACCTCTTCCATTCAATTCCTAATCCAATAAATGTAAATGTTAGGAAACCATGCCACATTGTGGTCACAAAAGGTATAGGTTGTCTTTTATGTCCAAAATTTTTGAACGTCCTTTGACTAACTATTGTTGTCGTTTTAAAATACCGCAACATGTCTTTAGCAAGTAAGAATCAATCAAATAAAATATTACTTGAGTTTAATTTTGTAAACAAATTGAACTGACTTGACTCATGACTGACATTAACAAGTAGAAGTTGACATTTCAGTACCTATTGACTTTCACATTTGATGACAGTGACACAGAGAAAGACAACGTAAAAAAAAGAGCTCAATGGAAACATGGAAACTTGGGCTACGTTCCGAATTGCACTGTAATCGATTTGAGCGTGCTTACAGCCGTTCCGAATTAGCGTGAGCGCGATAACGATGTTCCGTGAATCGTCATAGATGACGTCATGAGATGCGCCATCTTGCGATAACGCCGACCATGTCTTTTAATAATATCATCGTGAGCGCTGTCAAAAATGACAGTTATTTGTTGTGATGTTGAGTTGTTTTGAGTCGCATCTTTGGTCTCATTTATTCTCATCTTATCTATAAACTAACGTGGTATTTTCGAAATTGTGCTTCTGGCAGTCGCCACCTAAGCAAAGAAGAAGAAGAAATTTGTGGTGTGTACACAGAAAATAACCATGAGTATTCAAGTGAATATAGCCGACGAGCCCAACGGGTGACAAATTTCTGTCATGCTCACATCAGGGGGCCTGAGCGTGATGTTAAATTTAAGATCACTGGTCGATGGTCTGAGTCTAATTCTTGTAGCGTTTCTATTGAGCACAAACGTAAGTTAATGTTCTTTAGCAGCGCTATGTCGAGAATATCGGGATTATGTTCTACGTTACCGGGAAAGTATGTGTACGTCATCGGTGCTATGACGTCGAAGTTATATTTGGAAGATAAGCGTGAAAGCTCGTTACCTCTCGGGTTGGTTAATCGAGAGTTCCAAATAGGGCTTTTTGCGTTTAAGTCGCCTGCCATAATGACAGAGTTGTCTAGATTCATAAGTATACTAATATCCGATTCAATCGGATTAATAGTTGGTTTAGACGGGGGAATGTATGCCGATACTATTGTGATGGTCGGATGGCCGGTCATACCTAGTCGACAGATTGAGGCCTCTATATGCGAGAGTGGAGGGGTGTCTATGGGCGTGCAATATAGGGAGTTTTTGAAATAAATGAGGGTGCCACCCCCTTGTTTTCCGGGCCTATCATTGCGAACTAAGCGGTAGTTCGCAACTTTAAGGTGCTCGGTGAGACGGTTTGAGGAAAGTTTCTTGAATTAGGAATAGGTCAATTTGATGGTCGCGAAGGAACGTCGCAATCTCATCGCGTTGGCCTGCGATGCTATTAGCATTGAAATAACCTATTTTAAGGGAACGGGGCTTGACTCTGCTACTTATGCTTTGTGAATCCATTACGGAGTGAAATTAATATAGAAAGCTGACAAGTCGGCCTATTCCGACATAAGGGCCATATTAGCCTGGAGGTTGCCTTTAGCTGCGATGAGCTTGGCGTGTAGTTCATTGCTTCGGGCAATAATATTGGGGTTGAAAAAACGCGCTAGCACGTCGAAGGTGCTAGGGCTATATGGGGCTGGTGGGGGCGTAAATAAGGGCGCGGCCACACTGGGTGCTGTGGTGGCGGACTTGGGGGCCTGCTTGAATGGGGGCGCTGGGGCGCGGGCTGGGGTTGTATGCTGGGTGGCATGCAAACCTATTGGGGGCGGTATTGAATGAGCCATCAGCTGTGGGATGGCTGGAGGAGCTGCCTGTTTAGGCTTTAGAGCGGGGAACGCCTGCGCGTGGTTTAATAGATTCCACGGCGATGTTCGTTGCGGACGCAGATGGTCTTGGAGGGTTTTGACCAGGGGGGTGAAGGTTTTGGTCTGGGGTCTAGGGCGTGGGGCTCGGGGGCAACCGCGATAACTCGCGGGGTGTCCGGCCTCGCCGCATAGCACGCAGCTAGGGGGCTCTGTGCAGAGCGCTAGGTCCCTGGGGCGCGAACAGTCTACTGTTGCGTGGTCGCCTAGGCACTTTACGCACCTGGCTCGCGCGAAACAGTTTCGCTGGGCGTGTCCATACAACTGGCAGTTGTGGCATTGCCCGGGGAGTCTGTTTTTCATAGGTCTTTCGACCTTGAAGCCGGTGAGGTGGCATATCGACTTGATGTCAATAATAGCCTTGCCGGCCTGAGAGTTTTCGAGTACCACTATGATCATGTCATAGGGAGCACCGTTACGTCCGCGGTGCATGCGGTGGACCTCTAAAAGAGGGAATCCTTGAGCTCTGATATCTTCAGAGATCTCGTCTATTTTGAGTTCTTTGGGTACGCGCTTGATCACGCACCTGAACTGTCGGTCCTCGCTGAGGGCGTAGGTGTGGAAAGACACCTTACGCTCCTTCAGGAGCTTTGTTAACGAGCGGAAGTCCGCTGAAGTCGGTACTTGTATTTTCATGCCCACCGCGGTAGGGCGGGCATGGGTATAATTTATGCGCTCGGAGGCGCAGGCCTTGGAGACCGTGGTCCACAGGTCCTTGTCGTGGATGTATAACGGGGGGGGGGGGGGGGGGGGCCTTGGGCGCTACAGTGGGTGTAGCTTGAATGCCCTGTTTGGGGGAGTCGGGGCGGCTGCATGGCGCGGGGGCCACAGCGGGGGTAGCGGGCGTGAGTGCCAACTTTTTGGCGGCCTTTTTGGCCTTACAGGCTGCCGCTGTGCGCTTCCTTTTGCCTTCGACTACAGTGTAGTCGTCGGAGGAGCTGGAGTTTACGGCGTCGGGGGGGGAGAAAGCGGGGACGGTGGTCCTGTCCTCGTCTGCGTCTGAGTAGTCAGACATGTCTATGTCAGGGATAGACTTTACTGGGGAAGGGGTGCGCAAGTGCCCGTCAGCAAGCTGTGGGCTGCGAGGCTGCGTGTCAGCAAGCTGTGTGTTGCCGAGGTCGAGGTCGGCCGAGCTAGTGGGACTAGCTGGGCTGTCTGGGATGGGTTTAGGTTTAAGCCTAAACGCGGCTAATTGGTCTGCATATTTCTTGCAGATATAGGGATCATTCAAGAGGATGTCCCTGATGAACTGCAGTATGGATTGGTCATCCATACTGCGTTTAGTGGTGGGGGAAATGGGTGCTAAAATAGCGATTTGGTAATATTTATAGTGTGCGTACAGACGACGCTATATGTCGCGCACGCGCCAGAGCGAGATGGGTGCCCGCTCATCGTAGATCATTGTCTCAGATTGTTATGAGTGTATAAAGTCAATGTTTCTCCGATTGGTCAAATTAAATATTTTGATGTAGGTGAGCCTAGCAACTAATTGTACCTATGTCCAAAACTATAAGGAAGGATCTTTTCTCAATATAGATGAGCAATTATTCCCTGCAATTATCGAGTTTAATTTGCGCTATCCCAAAGATCCCAACAATTGGTGACCCCGAATTTTAAAGAACACTTACAAGAAGACTTTTGTGTGTGGAGCAAGCTACCATGTCTGAAGAGCCACAAGCGAAAATCCAGACCGAAATGAATTACGACGTGAGCGCAGTATCCGTGCAGTCGCGCCTCTTACCTTTTTGGAGAGAAATACCCCGTGCCTGGTTCATCCAATTCGAAGCCGTGATAGACCCATTGAAGACCTCAGATGACCAGAAGTTCCGGTATTTACTGCAACAGCTGCAAGCGGTTGACTTACAACATTTGACCGACATACTTTACAATCCACCCGCAACTGGGAAACACGAAAAAGTAAAACAACGCCTACTCGAAGCCTACGACAAGTCAGACGTCAAGAATTTCCAAAAGCTCATCAGTGGACTAGAATTGGGAGATCAGAAGCCCTCCCAGCTGTTAAGGAAGATGCGAGAACTCGAAAGTGGCATGATTACCGAAGTAGGACTCAAAATAGAATGGCTAAATCACCTGCCCGCACAAGTTCGAGTCGTTTTGCACACAAACAACAAATCAAGGAATCATCTTTGGACACCTTAGCTGCGATGGCAGACAAAATGGTGGAGTACGCAGAGAGCCCCAGCGTTGCCGCAGTCACAGCACCAACACCATCCTCGTCGTCTACAACATCCATAACACAACTAGAAACACTAGCAAAGCAAGTGGAGAAGCTTACGCTAGAAATCGCCGAACTACGTCGAGGGCGACCACCACATGAACACCGTCGCCGCTCGTACAATCCTCGCTTTCGATCCCATTCACGCTCGCAATCAACGCAACGTGGACCGACACCGAAACCAGGAGACGCAAACTGGGAATGCCGTTACCACCACCGTTTTGGAGACAAAGCAAAGCGCTGTGAATCACCATGTTGTAGAAGAAAGAAGCCGTCGGAAAACTAAAGCCGACACCGACCGTGGCGGACGTCGGTGTCCCGTACACCAGTAATCGCCTTTGTGTACACGACCGTAACACTCACGAACGTTTCCTCGTGGACATTGGCGCAGACATCTCCGTTTTGGCCGCCAATCACAAAAATAACAAAATTGCAAGCACCTACAATTTGTACGCGGCAAACAATACGCCAATCAAGATTTACGGACAGAAAACTATCAGGCTAAATTTTGGATTACGAAGAGACTTTGTTTGGTCATTCGTCGTTGCAGACGTCAAAACCTCAATACTGGGAGTTGATTTTCTTCGTCACTTTAAACTGCTGGTGGACCTGGACAAGAAAAAGTTAGTTGACAAGATTACCGAACTATCGATCGACGCATTAGAAGTTTCTACAAAATCCGAATCAGTTCACATCATAAGCAACATTCAAGTATACTACAACATTTTAAAGCAATATCCAGATGTCTTACGTCCCATGTCGCTGAAACAACCACCGAAACATGATGTTGTCCACCACATTGAAACTACCGGCCCCCCACTCTACGCTCGCCCCCGCCCGCTGCCACCGGACAAGTATAAGGCAGCCAAAGAAGAGTTCGACCACATGATAGAAATGGGAATCTGCAAACCCTCAAAAAGCCCATGGGCCAGCCCTCTTCATGTAGTTAAGAAAAAAGACGGAAAACTGCGTGTGTGTGGCGACTATAGACGTCTAAACGCAGTCACACAACCAGATCGCTATCCCGTACCTCACATTCAAGATTTCACGTACCAACTACATAACAAGAAAATATTCTCGAAACTTGATTTAAAAATGGCGTACTATTGGATACCGATCGCCAAGGAAGACGCACAGAAAACGGCGATCACGACACCTTTTGGAATGTTTGAATTCAATTGTATGACTTTTGGACTACGAAACGGCAGTCAAACATTTCAAAGATTCATGCACGAGGCACTAAGAGGCATAGACGTCTGTTTCTGTTTCATCGACGATATCCTTCTCTGCGAAGAAAACGAAAAGAAACACAAGCAGCTCCTTCATCAAGTTCTACAGCGGTTGGACACATATGGTCTGACAC
The DNA here is from genome assembly GCA_916610205.1 of Griposia aprilina. Taxonomy (NCBI): domain Eukaryota; kingdom Metazoa; phylum Arthropoda; class Insecta; order Lepidoptera; family Noctuidae; genus Griposia; species Griposia aprilina. The sequence continues at coordinate 15,220,837 of OU744288.1, forward strand.
TGAACATTGAGAAATGCGAATTTGGTAAAGAAACAATAGATTTTCTCGGCTATGAAGTATCAGCCACCGGCATAAAACCTACAATGGAACGAGTTAAAGCTATATCTACCTACCCAAAACCGAAAACCATTCTCGATCTACGACGTTTCCTGGGAATGATCAACTTTTACCGAGACTGTCTCCCACGACATGCAGAAATACAGAACGAACTTAACAAGTACCTACATAACAGAAAGCGCAACGACCACACGCCGATCGACTGGACAACAGACGCAGAGCAAGCCTTTGAGAAGTGCCGCCAAAGCATCACAGAGGCTAGCATACTCTCACATCCAGTTCAAGGAAGTACCCTCGCCATCATGACAGACGCTTCAGATCATAGCCTTGGTGCTGTTCTCCAACAAAAAGTGGACAAAGTGTGGAAACCACTAGCATTTTATTCAAAAACAATGAGCGCAACACAACGCAGATACAGTGTATACGATCGCGAACTGTTAGCCATGTATACAGCTGTTAAACACTTTCGCCGATTAATAGAAGGTTGTGACGTCGAACTATATACAGACCACAAACCACTTACTTACGCTCTTACAAGGACAGCGAGTTCATTCGACACACCGAGACGCGAGAGACAACTGCATTTCATAAGTCAATTTTGTACGAGCATAAAGTACATAAAGGGGGAACAACATACAGTCGCCGACGCTTTATCAAGACTCGAAGAGATTATTTGTCCGTCAACTATCGATTATAATCAACTAAGCATCGATCAACAACAAGACCAAGAACTCGAAAAACTCACAAAACAAGAAAATCTGATATTCAAACAAATAATTATACCCGGATGTACCCGACCAATCGCATGTGAGCTTTCAACTTCAATACCACGACCGTATCTACCCGTAAGACACCGTTACGCAGCTTTCAAAGCGCTACATGAGTTATGTCACCCGGGCGTACGCAGTACAAGAGAACTGATGACAAGAAAATTATTTTGGCGATCTATGAATAAAGAAATAGCACAGTGGACGCGAGCCTGCATAAGCTGCCAGCGAGCGAAAGTACATCGGCACGTGACCACGCCGTTAGTACAATTCCCGCCGTCACAACGCTTCGAACACATCCACATTGATATCGTTGGCCCGCTGCGTCTTTCTAATGAATATCGCTACTGCGTCACAATAATTGACCGATGCACCAAATGGCCCGAGGCAATTCCAGTCCGTGACGTCACAGCGGAAGTCGTCGCACAAGTTCTATACGAAACGTGGATAGTAAGATTCGGCTGCCCGCTACGCATCACAACTGATCAAGGACGCCAGTTCGAGTCTTCACTTTTCAAAGCGCTCATGAAGAAAATGGGAATCAACAGAATTCGTACTACGGCGTACCACCCACAGTCGAATGGACAAGTTGAGCGATGGCACCGAACAATGAAAGCGGCACTTATGGCTCGCGGGGCAACAACGACATGGACAGAGGAACTACCAACCGTGTTGTTGGGATTACGCACTGCCCTGCGACAAGACAACAACCTCAGCCCAGCTCTAATGACGTATGGTACCACGCTTCGCGTACCATCTGATTTCTTTGAGCCACAAAATTCAAGAATGGACGACGCTGAGCTAGTACGCCGTCTGGCTCGCACGATGACATCACTCACGCCTGTCCCGCACCGCTCACAATCAGCTGACAAGCCTTTTGTTTACAAGGACTTATCGACGTGCACGGATGTCTTCGTTCGCAACGACACCGTCAGAGCGCCGCTCACACCACCATACGATGGTCCTTATGAAGTACTGAAGGGCTGTGGCAAGCATTACAAAATCCAGTTACCACTACGTACTACAGTTGTGTCACTGGATCGAATTAAACCTGCCTACATCGTGAGCGAAACTGAAACAAGTTTTGCGAACACCCAGAGATCAACGACACACTCCCATACACCAGCAGCAGCACCACCAGCAGCAGATCAACATGACCACACTGCACCTGCACCTGCAAATCAGCCCTATATCACGAGAAGCGGAAGATTGGTCAAGAAAAACGTACGCTTCTCTTGACGGGGAGTGATATGGAATCATGAAAATAAAACACGACGTGCCCGCGCTGCGGCGCACGGCCGGTGTACTGGCGAGCTGTGCCGGTGGCGGTAATATTTATAGTGTGCGTACAGACGACGCTATATGTCGCGCACGCGCCAGAGCGAGATGGGTGCCCGCTCATCGTAGATCATTGTCTCAGATTGTTATGAGTGTATAAAGTCAATGTTTCTCCGATTGGTCAAATTAAATATTTTGATGTAGGTGAGCCTAGCAACTAATTGTACCTATGTCCAAAACTATAAGGAAGGATCTTTTCTCAATAAAGATGAGCAATTATTCCCTGCAATTATCGAGTTTAATTTGCGCTATCCCAAAGATCGAAACACCATCTTGTAGGTAGGGACATGATCCCATTGCTATGGAAATTTTGGGACTTCTGTTCAAAATACCGCGACAAGTGGTTTTGGCAGTCCTCTCGTGATGTTAACCTGACACTGCCTAAAGAATTCTGAAGAGACCGAAACAGGTGGAAATCTGAAGGTGCAAGGTCAGGACTATACGGCGGATGCATTAACACCTCCCAGCCAAACTCTCTTAATTTTTGCTGAGTGGCTAAAGATGTGTGAGGACTAGCGTTATCATGATGAAAAACCACACCCCTTCTGTTGATTAATTCCGGCTGCTTTCTCTCAACTTCTTGCTTTAATCTCATCAGTTGTTCGCAGTAGAGTTCAGAATCGATGGTCCTGCCTGGCGGTAACAGCTCATAATGAATAATGCCCTTCCAATCCCACCACACACACAGCATCACCTAGTTGCGAGTTAACCCGGGTTTCGCCAGTCTGTGAAGCCTGACCGATACGTGATACGTGATCCACTTTTCATCACCAGTTATCAGCTTCTTCAAAAATGGTTCGGTTTCATTACGTCGTATTAAAGAATCACAAATGAGTACACGGTTCATTAGGTTTCTTTCAGTGAGCTCGTGAGGTACCCAAATATCGAGCTTTTTCGTGTACCCAGTTTTTTTCAAATGTGCCAAAACTGTTTTGTGGTCAATTCCCAGTTCTTCAGCTACGTCGTAACTACTGATATGCCGATCTTGCTCCACTTTTTCAAAAATGCGACCAGAGCGACGTGCATCTTTGACATCAAAATTTCCGGATTGAAAACGCTTAAACCAAATTTGTGCTACTCTCACAGACACTGCACTAGGTCCATAAACATTGGCTTTGGCAAGGCTTGCGTTGCATTTTTACCTTTTTTGTAGTCAAATTTTAAAATGTATCGAATTTCTTCATTAGATTCACTCATCTTGACAGTACGAAAAACAAATGAAAATCACACATTTTCCTAATTTGAATTTGGAATCATGTTCTTTAAAATTTAAACTTTCAATGATACCAAAACCAGCCCGATACAAATAGTAGGGCCAAAGAGATTTTATTACAAGTTCATACATACTATAATGCGAAAAGACTTTTTCCCCAACCTAATAGATAGTTTTCTGTTTGTAAATTATAACGCGAGATTATGTTTCCGAACGTACTCCACTTGATGTTCAGCGAGAGGGGAATTCTGAAATCGACCACTTCAATGGAAGTATTGTTTCACAAACTTTCACTATCGTATTGTTTGTTTAAACTTCCATTCGTAAGATTTTCGGAGTATCTCTAAACAAAAATATGGCGTAAGTGTTATTGAGTGGTTTTTAATTAATATTCAGTGGATGAGAGTTCTCGCCCTCCTCGGCGCGTAACATTATGTTCAGCTAGAAACGTGGGAGTTTTTACATTCCGAACGCATTAAATTGATCATGAAGTCGTCATCTTTTGTTCCTTGATTTACTATTTTGTTGCGAAAAATCACTTTCCATGAACTCAAACAGTTCATATTCGTCACACATGATATTTTCCTTTTTACCTACATAACACTCGAATACTTTGGCCAAATAAACCCGAAACAAATTAATAAACGCTATTCTGAAGCAGCGTAAATTGAATGGATTGTGAGGTCAGTTTTAATAAGACAAGAAATGTCAAACGAACGTTCATAGTACGGTATTGCCAGGCAATATTCGGGCAGAAGTCGGCCAGTGTGTCACGTGACCGCTGACTGGCTTTTATAAACAACTGACTTCCAAAAAAAACACTACAAATTGAAAATTATTGCTAGTGTCTAGCAGGTATTTACCAATAGATTTTTTTAAACTCGTTTTACAGCAGTTTAGGCTTTGGAATCTAACCTTGGCCTTTCGGACCTTACGTATGAGCAGGGTTATCAAATTCTCGAGTTTACTTAGCTCGCTTTTGCATCCTAGATTCTATATTTTTGTAACAGGCTTTTTGAAGAAAAAACTTCTGCAGGCGCGTGGGCGGATAATTAGTAGGGGAAATTCATTTAAGTTTTCACTTCCGTAGGCAGTCCGCATGACTGGGGGTCTCTGTGGCCAAGTACAGTTTTAAGTTAGTAAGACAAGTAAATCATCAAATGTAAGTAATTGTAGGTTATTGAAATAAATATTTATTATTAATCATTGAGGCTCTCAACAGCTTGAATGATTTTGGGTTACGTCACGACCCCCCCCCCATTGGCGGATAGAGGGGGGCCATGCACTACCCCCCCCCCCAAGACAGGAATTCCATACTTTCGACTCAACTTTTCCATTCAATTCAAGTGCACTTTTACACAGCTTACTAGGTACACTACATAGGCAGGTATATCAGGAAACAGAAATATATTCTTTACAACAGGTGAGTTTCCACTTCTCTGTTACTTTACAAAGGTAATATCTTTGTATAACAAGCATGCACATAATTATTTAGGATAACTAGCAAGCAACCCACCTCGCAACCACGTCCACTTGCGACCTTGAAATGGATATCAATCCTTAAAAATGCAATTTTTTACATTCTTCGGTTGAATTTATAAAAACGCTGAATACTATTTTTTTTCATCAAGTAATAGGTTAAATACCTTTCTTTTTTTTTTCTGTGGGAAACCTTTAAAAGGCGCCAACCCTCTGGGGGCGGAGGTCGGGGAGTGTGGGATTTATACCTCACTAAAACCACCCCGGTGATCACCATCAGCACATAGGGGGGGTCCCGATTCCTCTTAAAATACCAATTCAATCCCTCCCTGTGCAACGCCTGTAAGGCACATCCTGGGGAGACTATAAAGGAGCCTCCCCTGAGCCTCGCTATGCACGGCAGCACGTGGCCACTGTGCCATCGTCTTCCCTGGGGTCAATCGGTGGGCGGACAGAGTCCCCACTCTGCGCCTGCGACTCCAAAGGTCCACCTACCTTGATCGGAAAGCGGATTTCGGCGTATTAGGCGCCAACGCGGTTGCCTCCCCAACGCCTCCTTCTTCAAGCAGGATTAGCTTTCTCCCGATCCCGCTCGGTGGCCTCCTTCTTGACCCTAACGGTCTCACAGAAAGGAGGCTACTTCCATCCAATTCTCTCTCTGCCAGCATAGCCCTCAATACTGCCGGCAGTCTCGCCCGATCCTGGCAACCAGATCCCGCCACTCAGAGGCCCACGCAGGGCACTCCTAGAGCTTGTGTTGTGTGGAATCCAGGCTGCCTCCGCAGTGGTGGCAATTTGCCGTCGCCGCTGCAGCCGATCGAGCGCGTGTCGCCATTCCCGCCACCTCAGCCTTACGCATGCGCTTCGTGGCACACTATTCCCGCTTCTGCGGAGTTCGCGAATCTGGTAGTAGACCTTCGTCCATATCCGCCAGGATGTCCAGCGGCGGAAAGCGCGCCAGGAGAGTTGCCGCCTCATTGGATATCGTTCGGTGTCCTCGTGCGATACGAATGGCTATTTTCCGCTCTATCGACTTTAGTCCTGCAGCGTCGGACGCCTGAGTCTACCTGACCAAACAGGCGCCCCGTAAAGAACCATTGATCGCACGACTTGGAACTTCCTCCCGAGGTCCCCCAAGATTGGGCAGCAGTCTATGCAAAGCACCCACTGCCTTCTCGACCCGGGGAACCAGGCGTTCGAAGTGTTCTTCAAGCTCCTCCGACCGTCCAGGATAATGCCAAGATACTTAATGTATCGGCCCACCTGGACTTGCGCATCTCCGATATGGACCAACGAGCTGGGTGGCTCTCTGCTCCTCGGTAGTTTATAAAACCATAACGCCTCAGTTTTCTGAGGCGCTATCTCCAGATCCAGCCCGCGGATTGACGTCACGACATTGCTCAGAAAGCTGGATGGTCTCCTCGAAGGTGTCCCCGCCGGTCAACACCAGAGTATCGTCTGCGTAGCAAACGATATTAACGCCGACGGGGAGATCGACACGCAGGATTGCGTCGTATGCTTGGTTCCACAAGGGAGAACCTAGAACCGACCCCTGCGCAACCCCACAAGTAATCGCCTTCCGCTGAACGCCTCCGTGCCGGCCCACATAGCGAATGTGCCTGTCGCGTAGGTATGCCCCGACAATGCTTTGCAGGTAAGGAGGCACTTCGTGATGTACTAGTGCCTCCCTAATTGCACTCCAGGGTAAAGAGTTGAAGGCGTTGACGATATCCATACTTATCACCAACGGGGTGGGGTGCCACCCCAGGACACCACCTGCTCCGACAGCGCGCGGACGCAAAGAATCGCATCTTCGGTAGAACGCCGCTGCCGTAAGCCGTACTGACTATCAGCAAGGTCAAGACCAACTCGCGACAGGTGCTCGACGAGCCTTTCAGCAATCACTCTTTCCAAGAGCTTGGAAGACTCGTCACGCAGGCATATGCGACGGTATGCAGAAGGACACTCTGCAGCCCTTTCTTCTTCAATAAAACTAATCCAGCTTCCTTCCAACCAGAGGCGAACACGCCTGCATGGAGACAGCTAGTAAATAACCGACTGAGGCGGTCAACCAGAGCAGCCAGAGTTAGAACCCACGCCCGGCCAAGGATACCATCCGGATCTGGCGCGGTGTTGCGAGCCTCCAAGCGCTTCGCAGCTCGGTCGAGCTCCCCTTCCGTCACCCTTAACTCATCGCACCAGTCTGACAATGAGGGGGGCGTTGAGGGACTGTCCCTGGCTACTGGAAAGTGTGTTTACGACTCGTATTTTTTTTTTGTTTATTTGTGATTTTAACCCTAGCTCTGAACCTTGTCAGAATGCCCCCCCCCCCCCCCCCAAATGAAATCCTGGATTCGCCCCTGCCCCCCCTCAGACCACGCCTGCGCCGTTGACCCTTCTGTTGGGACCACTAGCAATATGTATGTTAGCATGGTATTATGAAACATGGGACGACTCCAATGCGTTAAGCGCGGTACAAGTCCATAGTGCTGGTCGAATATTTCACGCGCGTTTTAATTATCGTCCTTCGTTTTGGTTGCCATAAATACTCACAATATGACGTAACTTAGGAAACACTTCAATAAAATTCAAAATAAATTATGACTCCAACTTTATAATAAAAGGCGGGCTTAACGAGCTATTACAAACAAACGGGTATTTAAAAAATACAACATTGCATCTCTTAGATACCTATTCTCCTTACTTACTAATGAATTACATCTAGATAAAATTAACTAGAATCTTATATAAATCTATGTACACAGTAAAGTACGTAAAATACACGCCTATTTACATTAACGCTTAAGAAAATAATAATATTCAGAATCATTTCAAGTTATCAGTGGTAATGTTACAAACTTATAAAATCAAAGTATTGGCCCCAACAAAAAAGAGAACTAGAAAATCATCAACATTATTGGCTACTTGATAATAATCGGAGGAAAATAAAACAGGAAAGTTGTGTGATAAGCATCTACCATTTGAGTCAGCTTAAAAATCAAAAACACTAAAAATAATAAGCTTACTGATTAACTTCAAATTGAATCGTCAGATGTAGATAAATATTATGTCAGCGTAAAATCATACTTTTGTCAAATTAGGAAACATTTCACAAACATAATAATTATCCCAAATTATTAAAAAAAAACATGTCCATATAATTGTCCATTGCAGATTCACTGGAGCCAAACTCACTTGTGCACTACATTAACAAATACAGGCGAATATACCGATGTAAACCAACATCGATATTATAGTATAACATAAGTCATAAGCTATGGTCCGAACAGATTTGACATAAAACCGACGGTAAGAGGATAGCATAATTAATACTAGCTTAGTCTGAATCAGTTATGTTACGAAGTTTGAAAAATTATCTGCAATACATAAATTAATACAGCTTGCGTATATGTCGGAATAAAATAGATACCGTCGTAGAAAAGGGGCCGGAATGCGTAGCAGCGCGTCGACCAATCAAATCACACAATAAAAAAAATGTACATTAGAAATTGTCACTTATTAGATGTTACACACCTTACGTGCGCGAGTTACAATATCTAGTCTTCGAATCTTATAGAGTGAACACCTGTATCGATCGCTCCGCCGCGATATGAGCCCCTTTTTTTCTTAGTCTTCTCATGCTTGAACGACTTGCCACGTGTGTGTTTCAAGTCTTGATTAGCACGCTCACCCCATGACCCGCGTGAACCACTCTAGAAAATAAATAACTTAAATTATTACTTGCATTAATAGATTGTAAGTACAGTACAAGCTGACTACATAAAACTGTCCATCAAATCTTTGAAAGGTACAACTTACAAAAAATAAAAAATGTTTTTAGTAGTAAAATTATTTTTTAGCCTTACCTATTTAATCAAATACTATTTTCTTGTTTTGAGAATCCCCACCCTCAAAACTTTTTCTATCATTGAAACCTCCTTTGTTGAACCCTCCCCTGTCTCCACCCCAGGAGTTACGGTCCCCGCGACCTCCACGGCCTCCTCTACCTCCGCGATCTCCACCGCGACCTCCCCTATCGAACCCACCGCGTCCACCCCGGTCGAAGCCTCCGCGACCACCCCTGTCAAAGCCGCCCCGGCCGCCCCTGCCGCCGCGTCCGCCTCTATCATTGAACCCTCCGCGGCCTCCACGATCTCCTCCACGGCCTCTGAATCCTCCTCTACCCCTATCATTGAAACCCCGACCCCGATTGAATCCGCCACGTCCACGCTGGTTCCAACCTCCAGATTGATTGGCTTCAGTTTCCTCGTCGTTTTCTTCGCCTTCTTGGCTTTCACCCTCCTGATTGAGAGAGAAGCACTATATTATAACCAAGACAACCCTATGTGATGCTGATGAACAAGTTATTCCAGTAAAGTAAATGCCCAAAATGTTATAGCAAGCCACTGGCAATGAAGCCATGGGCGAAACTGTCCAAGTTAGGCATAACATGGAGTTGCCTTGGCTTCTCAAACTTTGGGGCATTTACCTTGGCGTCAAATGAGTTATCCTTAAGTCTAGGATCCACTTCTACAGATTTTGATTCCACTCGACGGAAGGGTGCTGGCTTACCCGATCCATTCTCTTTTTCGTTGGGAGTTGACACACTAACTGTACCCTAAAATTTATTTCCATGTTAAAGTTCATACAATGTGAGTAAACTCAGAATAGGAATGACCTAGTGCCATATTGGCAAAACAGCGCCTCGTTTACTCATTTTGGAGCAAAGTTAGTGAGATAATATAACAAATACAAATTACAAAAACGTATAACAAATTTAATAAAAACAGTTAACAACTTAATTTCCTTGTAAGAAAAGTGCAGTGTTGTTTCACAAGTTACAGTTGAAAGATCGAGGTCATTGACTTTCCTATCCTTAATTGAATTGCATTGTGGTGTACCACAATGCCATTCAATTAAGAATAGGAAAAAAATAAGAAAAAAAGACATTAAGTTATGTAGTAAAATTATAAGCGATATTTAAAATGACTTATCTATTATAGCAACAGTCATTTAATCTCTATCACAAGACCTGTCGCGACAGTCTGTATGTTCAAAATATTGGAGTGCCTGTGACTTCCAAGGGTACCCATAGCAGCATCACAACCCAAAATATACAATAAATACTCACAAATTATAATTATACAGATTGGCGATTTAGTCACCTGCAAAGGGGTGTTTCGACCCAGCAATTTAAACAACTTTTGCTACGAAACTCGTATGCGATTCATAAAAAGAAAAAAAAAAGAAGTCCCTATACAACAGTAGACAATTTTGATGAATGTTTTTTTTTACACGTCAAGTGTGAGTTTCATAGTGAAACTTGTTTAGAATTACATGTAGAATCACCCCCTTGACGGATGCAGGTGACTAAATCGCCACTCTGTATATACCTGATTTAAAAAGTTAAGACACAAACAATTTATTTGGGTATCATTTCAACTTTCTCAACCTGTAGCTGTCCACTGCTGGATCAAGGCCTCTCCAGTTGCAAGTCATAGAGCTGACATGCTCAGCCACTTTACCAGTGAACTGGTAATAAATGCCACTTCTAACTAGCCTGTGGGTATCATAAATTTTATTTGAATGTTTACCTTTACAAAATTATTGTAGGGCTTCTTGGCAGGTGCACCTGAATCTCCTTCCGATGCTTTCCTCTTTTTCCCTGATTGGAATCCAATTTCAGCCTGGAACATAGTTTAATAAAATTATGTCATTGTTTTGTGTACTACATTACTTAAGCACCGCTCAAAGCCACGTAATTCGGAATGCCTTTAAATTTCTTCTACATATTTACCTGATCTTTTGATTCTTTCTTGGCCACTTTAGCAGGAGGAGCATCTTCATCACTATCATCTGAAGACTCGGCTTTCTTGGCTGTGGGTTTTTGTGCTGGTTTCTGTTTTGGTTCATCCTCATCACTTGAATCGTCATCTGAGGACTCTTGTTTCTTTGCAGCAGGTTTAGGTTTAGCTGCACTAACAGGTGTCTTTGGAGCAGGCTTGGACGGCTCCTCATCACTGTCATCACTATCATCTGAAGATGATGCCTTTTTAACTGGTGCTTTAACTGGCGTCTTTTTAACTGCCTTAGGCTTTTCGTCTTCACTGCTATCATCACTATCAGATGAAGATTCTTTTTTAGCTGAAGCCTTAATAGCTGGTTTCACAGGTGTGGGTGTAGGTTTCTGGAGGGCCTTCTGTGGTACTTTTGGATCTTCATCACTGTCATCTGATGATGATTCTTGCTTTTTAGCAGCCTTAGCAGCTGGTTTGGCTGGGGTAGCTTTTGGAGTAGGTTTAGCAGGTGTCTTAGGTTTTTCGTCTTCACTATCGTCACTATCATCAGAAGAGGATTCTTGTTTCTTAGCTGGTTTGACTGGAGTCTTTGCAGGTGTAGTTGCAGCTTTCTTTGGAGCAGGTGCTTCATCCTCACTGTCATCAGAAGAAGATTCTTGTTTCTTGGCTGGTGTAGCTTTAGCTTGAGGTTTAAGTGCAGGTTTTGCAGCAACTTTTGGTTTTTCATCTTCACTGCTGTCATCGCTATCTGATGAGTCTGACTTCTGTTTAGGAGCTACTTTAGGAGCAGGTGCCTTTGCTGGTGTCTTCTGTTGAGATTTGGGTTTCTCATCTTCACTGCTGTCATCATCAGATGATTCTTGCTTCTTAACAATTTTGGGTGCAGCTACACTAGGTTTCACTGGTTGTTTTTTCGGTTTAGATGTGGCATTGTCTTCACTGCTGTCACTATCATCTGATGATTCTGCCTTTTTAGCTGGAGTAGCTGCTAGTTTAGGCTTGACCTAAAAAAAAACCCTTTATTTACAATATGATCTCAATTTAATTACTTTTAATTTATTGATTTTTTTATTGTATTCAGAGGTAGTGACGAATAAGAAAAGTTTAAAATCATGGTGATTCATTCACAAGTTCTCATCATTATAAGTGTTAAATTACCAAGGCAAACATTATTTGACTAGTTCAAACTTACTTGTGTTTTTGGTTTTTCATCCTCAGAGCTATCAGAGTCTGAAGAGTCTTGTGTTTTTTTTGCAGCCGCAGCCTTGCCGTTAGCTTGTGCAACTGTTTGTTTTTGTGGCTTCTCATCTTCACTGGAGTCATCATCAGAACTAATAAGATGAATTGAGAGGACTTCATTGATAACAGGACATACTAGGTTTTCAACTAATTATACAACTAACTACCACATTGAAACACCATAATCTGGATGGATAAGACAGATGGTAAATTTTGTTGAAACTTATTAGCTGGAAATCACTGCCCCAGCAGAAGTGTTTCTCTTTAATTTGAACAGTAGTAGGTTATACTCTTAACCTTTAAAATTCAAAACAATGTGATCATAACCTTAAAACATAAATATTTTAATCACCTTTCAGCTGCTGGTTTTTGTGGCTTCTTTACTTTATTATATTCTTGTATTATTTCTGTAAGCGAAGGCAGGCCCTTGACACGAGGTTTCTAAAAGAAAGGAAAAACATTGCCCAATATTATAATCGAATCTCGCAAGTCTCAAGGGGCATCAGATCTCGGATTTGCCATTGGGGCTAGCAATTAGCCATAAGGTTATGGAGGAAAGAATAGGTAAGAGTTTTTATCGCAACCTGCGAGATAAATTATCAAAACATACCGCAAGGGTACTTCAAACCGAAAGAGGCAGATTTTACAAAATGTCGCGTCGAAGAATTAAAATGTCGGTCGACATGACATGTGGCGATAGCTTTTTATTAACTTCGTAAATTAACCATCCCAAACTGCTATCGAATTATTAGTTGAACCTAACATTACAACAATTGTTAGGGAAAAACATAGTCGCGAGGTTTTCGAGCACGTGTGGTAGCCGGCCACACGTGGTTTTTTTGGTGATGACTATCGATGGAACTTACCGCTTTCGTTTTCTTCAAAAAGTCTTGAGCTAGCGATTTGTCAATATTTTGTAGAAATTGATGAACTATTGAAATAGCTTCAGTTTGCACTTCTGCGGGGACCCCCATTTTTGCAATTTTAATAGAAACTTCGTAGCACGGCAACGCAACGACGCCGTTTGTCACAGACTGTCTGTGGACCGCTCGCACAGATTAAAAATAGAAAAAGAGCAAGAACAACATGGCAACTGGGGTTGCAATGTTGCAAATGTAATGCGGAAATGCAAGAAACAGTGTTACCATTTATTTTACCAAACCAAAAAATGGGTTACAGAGGCGGTAGTGATGGACTGTTTGCCAGTACAGTATTTTTATATAACGAAGCGACATCTGCTTTACTTGTGGTTACCCACTTGTTAACCACAAGTAAAGCGCGCGTCCCTTAGTAACATAAATACACTATAATTCAGGGCTTGAAATACCGTTAAAAATATGGTATCGTTACAGCCTTTTGATGCAGGTATCGTTACCTAATATATAACGTTATAATATTTAACGTTATATCTGGCACATTTTACCGTTAAATATACGTAACGTTAAAACATACACTATCGAAAATTTTACCGTTATGAGTTAGTTTTGTTACCGTCGCTCTCGTCCAACCGCAAAAGAATCTCAGACTACATCGACGCTAACAATTGCGTGTTTAATATTATTTTTAATCGACTTCAAAAAAAGGACGAGGTTCTCAATTTGACTGTATGTTTTTACAAGCTTTTATTTAGTTTCATCTGTCCCGATGTTTATCTGTAATAGAATCTTGCAAGTTAAATTTGATCCACTTTCCGGCTGCCGATTGAGCTGAAATTTTGCATGCATATGTAAATCGAATGACAATGCAAAATTATTATTACATGGAGCTGATCTGATGATGGAGCTGGAAGATGGCCATAGGAACTCGGTAATTAAACGACACAAACCAATCGAGTTTGGGCTCGTATGATTCGTCTTGACGAGTACTTTGGTACTAGATGGTAACCAGGGTCTGATGATGGAGCTGGAAGATGGCCATAGGAACTCAGTAATTAAACGACATAACCCCATCGATTTAGGGCTCGTTTGATTCGTCTTGACGAGTACTATGGTGCTAGATGGTAATCAGGGTGTGATGATGGAGATGGAAGATGTCCATAGGAACTCAGTAATTAAGCGACATAACCCCATCGAGTTAGGGCTTGTTTGATTCGTCTTAACGAGTACTATGGAGCTAGATGGTAACCAGGATCTGATGATGGAGCTGGAAGATGGCCATAGGAACTCAGTAATTAAGCGACACAATCGCGTCGAGTTTGATTCGTCTTGATGGGTGGACCGTTTTTGATGGGTGGTGAGTGATGGTGGTTTGATGGAGGTGGTTATGCGACCCCATCTTTGGGAAAATAATTTCGTTCGTTCGTTCGTTCCGTTTGTAATGAATGTGGATTCTGTCTTTGATTAGATGGATTAGATGGATGACCCAATGCCAAGGTGAGCACGTGCCGAGGGTGTATAAACATGTCATATCGCTAACGTTGCGCCTCAGAGTACCAGGGCGAACGCTGTTGTACTGAAGCCCGTAACCCCCTACGATGGACCTCAGGGGGGGATGGACCGTTTTTGTCCTATACTCGTGGGAACAAAATGATAAAATAATAAATCTTTCCGTTTTTATCACAGACCCAATTTTTTTATAATTAAAGCGTGTTATATTGTGGTTGCAAAAGAAAAATAATTAAGGTGTAATAAGCTAAATGTTCTTTAATGATCCATCAAAATGTAACACGCTTTTATTTATAAAAAATTGGGTCTGTGATAAAAACGCAAACATTTAATACAAGGTGTAAAATTTTAGGGTTAGGTTAGGGTAAAAATATATAATTAGGTAGGTATGTACGATATGGGATTATTGTGACGTAGACGAAGAAGATTAATTATCGTTAAAGGTTGCAATGTAGGTACCCATACAATGGTACTTTTCATATCAAGTTTTAAATTATTTTTAACTTTTTAGTTCTTTTTATTAACAAGTAACAAAAGCTTGTTTTTAAAAAGTTTTTTTTTTTCTTTGAATTTTTTTAATATCTATTAGCTCAGACGTTTTTTATAGGTGAGCAGTCTTTGGTATATCCTGAATACTACGTATTTTTTCCACTTAGTTTATATTGATGATGTGTTAATAATTTCCTGTCACTGTACGAAAAATCGTAGAATATACATAGGGATTATTCGGATTCGTCTAGGGATAATCTATAATTAATTTAATTCATTAATTAATTAATTTAAATCTCTAAACTCATCACCCACTGCTGCAGAGTCTTTACTTAAGGAAAACGTTCCTGTATGTGATTCTGAATTTCATTTCCAATATGTCACCTGCAACGATATAATTAAAACCTTTCACACATTAAATGTTAAAAAGACCGCAGATCTATAGGGTAATTCTGTGGACGTTGCTAAGTCCATAATAAACATTGTAGCACCTACTTTAGCTGTTATTTTTAATAATTGTATTGATCGTGGTGAGTTTCCTGATCTTATGAAAAACAGTAAAATAATACCGTTATTTAAATCGGATAGTACATCAGACCCTACTAATTATAGACCTATTTCAGTACTACCTACCTTTAGTAAAATTTTTGAAAAACTTATTTTGAATCAAATGCAAGGATTTTTTAATAATCACAAATTACTGCATAACAAACAGTTCGGTTTAACGAGGGGTCGTTCGACTACTGATTGAACTGAGTTGAACTTTTAGGACATGTTTATGATGCATGGGAGGACAAATGCGATGCTTTGGGAATCTTTTGCGATTTGTCCAAGGCATTCGATTGTGTTCTTCATGAAACATTGATCAGGAAACTGCACCACTACGGAATCCGAAACGCCGCTCTGGATCTTCTTACTTCTTACTTAAGTGATAGGATTCAGAGAGTTGATGTTAATGGAAAAAGATCACCCGGATCGGTAGTAAGAATGGGGGTCCCCCAGGGCTCAATTCTTGGGCCATTTTTATTTCTTATTTATATAAATGACTTGCCTAACCTCATAAAGGATAAACATGATATAGTGTTATTTGCAGACGACACTTCACTTTTATTTAAACTGAAACGTCAGCAGCTGATTACTGACAATGTAAATAGCGCCCTTGCAATAGTAGTTAACTGGTTTAATGTTAATAACCTACTTCTTAACGAGAAAAAAACTAAATGTATTAAGTTTACGATACCTCATGTTAGTCAAGTAGAAACTAGTGTTCTCATAAAGGGTGAAGTGCTGAAACCCGAAAATACCACAGTATTCTTAGGCATAACTTTGGATACCAAGCTTCAATGGGGCCCCCACATAAATAGATTGTCAAAAAAGCTTAGCTCTGCAGCATACGCCGTTAGAAAAATTCGTGGTTTAACTGATTTAGAGACAGCCCGTTTAGTATAGTTTAGTTATTTTCATAGTGTGATGTCGTACGGTATTCTGTTGTGGGGAAATGCCGCCGATATCCAGACAATTTTCGTTTTACAAAAAAGGGCAATTCGTTCTATCTATAAATTAAGTCCCAGACACTCCCTCAGAGATAAATTTAAAGAGATTAATATAATTACTATGCCTTCTCAGTATATTTATGAAAATCTTTTGTATGCACATAAAAATATTAATCTGTTTAAAAAATACAGTGATATCCACAATATAAATACTAGAAACAAACACAAATTTATTGTTCCTACAACCAGGCTCAAGAAAATAGGTGGCTCGTTTAGATGCCAATGTATACGTTTTTATAATAAACTTCCTAGCCACATTCAAGATCTAAGCTTTAATAAATTCAAATCTTTAATAAAATGGAAACTATGCCAGAAAGCCTATTATACTGTGAAAGACTATATTGAGGACAAAACGGCTTGGGATTGAGCTGCTCCAATAAATTTACACGGTGAATGTTGATTTTAATTTGCTAGCTATTTTAGACATGAATATTTACTGTAAAAAGTATTATATTATTTTCATTATTGAGAATATGAGGACTATGTGGGTCATTGTTTCAGTTATATTTTTGATCTGGCAGTTTAAGTAGTTTATGCGGCCTACCCAAATGTCCTTTCTTTGGTATTGTTCGTCGAATCGTTGAGCTCCTTAAGTTCTGAGTTGAGCTGCACGGTTACTGACAAATGCGTGCACTGACTGGACAGGTCCACTTAATCTGTGTGGTTCTTTCCTCAAAAGACCATTTCAGACACCAATCTACATGGTTCTCAAACATTATGTCCGATTTTTTATATACACATTGACATTGTTGAATTTTATATACACAATGACATGAGTATTTACTTGTAAAGTATTATGTTATTTTAATTATTGTGAATGTGAGGATTATGTGGGTCATTGCTTTTTTTTTCGCAGTTAATTTTGATCATGATCTGGCAGATTGAGTAATTTATGTGGCCTACCCAAATGTCCTTTCTTTGGTATTGTTCGTCGAATCGTTGAGCTCCTTAAGTTCTGACTTCCTGAGTTGAGCTGCACGATTACTGACAAATGCGTGCACTGATTGGACAGGTCCACTCAATCTGTGTGGTTCTTTCCTCAAAAGACCATTTCAGATACCAATCTACATGGTCTTCACATGATCTGACCAAGATTATGTCTGGACTTTAAAAGAGACTGTGACCTCTGAGTTTGTTTCGGCCTTTCTTCTCAGAGTAGTCAGATAGGAAACGCCGACCTCATCTAGTTTAAAAATATGATTGACGTGTAAAAGTGTTTGTACAAACCTACTTACAGAAATAAAATCATTTATCATTTATCATTTATCTCTGGGCTCCAGCTGTACTATACTTTTTGGGACATATAGATAGGCACGTATAATATAGATAGGCAGTTAGACATATCCGGATAGATATGTTTTATACCAATTGTGCATAGGTTTATGATTCAATACAAATAATTCATTTTATAGTCAGGTATTTTACATTAATAATAATAATAATAATAATAAGTGTGAACTATAACAGTATTTACTAGTGATTATTAAAATTACGGAAAAGGTTTAGGAATAAATAAATCAAAGGCAATTTAAGTTCCAAAAAATATATATATCGGACTTCAAAGCGATACATTAATCTTTAATGTTGAATTAGTACTTAATTAAAAAATAAAACCTTAGTTAATAAAATAATTGTTTTTTTTATGTTCCTAGGTAATCATTATGGTTATAAAAATACAATAAATTCACCACCTATAATGAGGGTTTGGAGTTGCTCACCAGCCCTATTTAAAAAAAACTGCTTGTATAATAACATTTTTAATCAGTAGCTCAAAGCTACTTATTAAAAATGGTTAGTATGTACCCGAACGACGGCGACAGTCGCACGAATTCAAGTGGTTGTCTGTGAAATAACATTATTTTATTATAATTAGTACGAAATGAAAAGAAAAATATAAAAGTATGTCACTATTCTAACGAAATCCTGCGTTACAGTTACAGTCTTTATAGTTACAGTTGACTGCATGGTAATAACATTTTGACCTTGACCTGGCTTAGCGCGGGGCGTTTCATAAGAATAAGAGGCCAGGTTATAGGTAGGTATTGTTAGGTGTCATCGCCATGCAGTCGATCATATAGAAAATCGGCACTGAACTACATAGGTACAGATAATAATTAATTATTTTAAAACTTACCTTTATTTTTTTTCTACACTCTGGCACTAAACAAGTTGAGGTGTTGTCATCATTTATTTCAATATATCTATAGATGAAATTTCTTTTCGTACACCTCATCTTGCACTTTTCGTAATCGTGACTTTTAAGTCACGATTACACAAGAACACAACAACACAAACAAGAACACAAGAACTAAATCAGTTGTAGTAGCTAATCCAAATTGAAGTAATAATTCGCGACCGTATTCTGTAAGCGCGTGCGACTGCTGTGAGAGATAAGAAGACGACAAACAAAATGGCAACAGCGCCGACAGCGTGTGAGAGGGGCGCCGACAGCGTGTAAGAGGGGCGCGCGCCGGCTGCCTTAGAGAAAACGGCAACTTCGCATCAAATAACCAAAATAATACCGGTAATAGTTACCGCTATTTTTACAATAACATAAAAAATACCGTTACTTTTTAACGCAATTTTTAACGTTATTATTATGTTATGCTACTAAGTAACACTACCAAATCGTACCGATATCCAGGTATCTCTACGGAAATAGCGTTACTTAACGTTACTTTTAATGTGAATTGGTAACGTTTTCAAGCCCTGCTATAATTTATTGTAGTTATAGTCTGTTCCAAAAATATCTGATGTAAATGTAAATACGCATCAGAAAACGTAGATACCAATTTGTAGTGCCACTTACAAAGTGAGTTTGATTTAATTATACGAATTCATACTAAACAAGGAATTATAATTTAAATCTTAAAGATGTTTTTAATTTGACAGTTGAGTTTAATTTATAACCTCAAAATTCGTTGATGATTTTTCAATTACAATAAATTTTTGGAAAAGTGTTGAGATATGAAGTTGAAACCTTCTATAAAGTGATGAATGCTATTGATAAATGCTATTGCGTATCTCTGTTGACAGTTCATAGTGATGATCTGACAAACAGAGTTTAGTATTGGCGATCTTCAGTGACTAACTAGGATGACGTCATAAGCACCCAGTATCGCTGATAATTACCGCACATTTTGGCAGATTTTTTTGTATCGATGCATATAAGATTGCATAGGCTGCAAGTATAAAAATATTGGCAGTATGCTCTAAACAGAGTACCTACCCTTTACATCAATTGAGCACTTTCTATTACACTCTTCATATTTTTTTGGTAAAAGATCAATTGACAGAAAAATGTTAGTGTTTTTTTTTAATAGGTAATTCGTGAGTATTTTACATCATCTCATGGTTTTCGACCAGAGTACCAATTTCTTTTCAGAAAGGATTTTCATTTGAGCTACCATTTTGGAAATTTAAAGCGTTTTATAAAAATAACAGCTCGCACCCGTTCTCTGTGTGTTTTGTGCTTTAGTTCTCTATTTCGCCAAATCCATTTAGTTCCATGTCGGACTGTATGTCTCTCATCTCTCTCATTATTTTTGTATGTGAATTGTGAATCTGTGTACCTTTGCCTACTGGTGTATTTATGTGATTCTGATGACAAGTAGCAGCACCAGCACCGATAACTTTGGTTGACGATTTATTTTATGAATTTTGTTTCTAATACATTGCCGTGTGTTATGTAGGAAGGGATGTGAATAACCAGTCATTATCAACAGTGTACAGACTAATTAAAATCGTACTTAACAGAAGTTACTTTGTGAGCTGACATGTTTTTAGATGTTTGCTTTGTCGATGTCCAATGTGATCCAAAGAAAATCTGTGAATGATATGTAGGCTCAATTGAGCATTAAAAATATAGTATACCACAATGCCTGTTCAGCAAATTAATGTGAAAAACTCGTCGGATATTGAAAGTTGGGAATGGGGAGGTGGATGTGGCCGAGAGGTGATACGGACGGGGTCAGGGAGCAGCCGCACGTCATGTAGCAACTCCAGCGGAGATATTTGTCGCATATGTCATTGCGAGAGCGAACCACACAACCCCCTACTGGCACCATGCTATTGTTCAGGTCAGTGAAAATATATTTACATGGTACATGTACCTACCACACCAAGAAGTAATACACGTAGCGAGGATTAAGCGAATTACACAGCTGTTCTCTGTTTACATAATGTTATTTGACACAGTTAAATATAAAATTTAAATCAAGAACAGAGCCAATCACTGTGAATGGCAAATGTTAAGATATTAGTAAGAAAGATTAAAAAATCAATAGCATTAAAATAAGCAAGATTTAAACAAAAGTGTGTGGTACATACAGTTTAGCAGATAATATTTTATTATCTTTAAAACTAACCAATAATAACATACTACTTTACTGTAAACATTCATTCATAAGTTAAATATACCAATCAAGTATAAATATTCTTAAAGTCAAGCTATGCTTTTTGAAAAGGGATGGATAATGTTACTAAGCGTTATTTTTTATTTACTTAGGTAAAAAAAAGAAAAGGCAGCATGAGATACACACTCTTGTAGTGTTTTTTTTTTTCAACATTTTTATTAGGAAATTAACATACACTGCTTTTGAGGTAAATTGTGTAGAATTGTTATTTCCTACTATTTTATAATCATTACTAAAAGGAAAATCTACAGAGAATACAAATATAGGTACAATATTCCCATTAATGAATAATTATTTGCAAGCTTTTAATTACATAAATTTGTGTACATCATACACCTAATTACAATAAATTATCTTCTTGTGACATAGCTGTCAGATATAACTTTTTTATTTGTTTTAAATCAAATTATTATTTAAACAAACAAAAAAGTTATAAATATGTGTACCTTATTAGATGCACTATGCAAAATCATTAGTAATACTCAAAATTAGCAATATTTGCAGGTAATGAAACTATCAGTATTACATATTTGTATTCTGCTATACAAATTAAATTATGCATTGTTTGTTATTTTGCTTCCATTGTTTATTTATTGGGAACATTTTTGAGAATGTTTTGAAATAATTGCATCATGCAGGGGTAAAATGTTGGATTAAACATTTACAGAACAATGGGAAATATTCAGAAAGGCCTAGTCCTGGTTACTTGACACTTTAATGAGTCACCCTCAGATAAGTTGTGTTACTAAATCACTAGTATTTATTTGTAAATGTGTAATATTATACCTAATACACTACTGATTTTGGTTTATTTAAGCAACGGATAGCAATAAATTAAGTATTAATACCAACAAGGTATGTCAAAAGAAATAGAACAAAACAATAAAAAACTTTAAGTACCTGCTGTTTTTTCAGTAAAATCATATATATTTTATTTAATCAGTAGGTAAAGCTTTTCTTAGTGACTCATCACAAAATAAATTTTAGTACTTGATGATTTGACTGATGATGATGATGATGATGATGACTTGATGATTAATCAGCTATCAGTAGATAGCTTTTTTATGACTCCTGATTACGTATTTAGCATTATAATGCATTGATGTAACAGCATAATTTGGATCAGGGTGATTTTATGTCTTTGATGCATCAGGTGACCCACTTGCTGGAATGTGTGTCCATACACCTGATTTTTTGAAGATCTAATAAATACCACTGATGCTGTGATGATTGTACCTACCCACCAACTGGGTACAAGATATCTAAAAAGAACCATTGATTTGAACACTAGAAGATGTAGGTATTGAAAATTTTGACAGCTTAGAATGATCCAATGATGAGCTTTTTGATCCAAGTCTTCATTTTAACCTGTCTGCATTTTGAGGAGTGTCAAAGAAGAATAATAAATTTAGCTGATAATAAAAAAAATGGATGATCAGTTGTTAACTCTAAATTTTGACCCATGCAAGAAGCCTATAAAAATTGGGCAATGCAAGCCTGAGCACATTATTTCCACAACCAATTAAGGTAAAATATATGTATTGAAGGTCTCACCTAACCGCTTGTGGAAATACAGTATCTGGTAAAGTAAGCTTCATATGACATTGACATGGTCTGATAATAGCATTACTTTGCTAAATTGTGATATGTTTGCGTAAAGAACATACACTTTGCAAAACCAGCATATTTAAAAAAAAAACTCATTCTAGCTTCCTTTTTTTCCTCTTTCTAAAGAGTTTATACTGGAAACTATTTATATAATAATACTTTACGTGATCTACATAACCTACATACATAACGATGGAAATGACATTGAAATAAAAATAACTTGTTACATAACTTAAGTGTTTACATATTATGTTTAGTAATAATTTAATGATGTGTGTTGTTGCAGGAAGTTTGAAATATGTTCATCAGAGCTGTTTGCAACAGTGGCTGACTGCATCAGAGACGAGGTCTTGTGAACTCTGCAAGTTTAATTTTATCATGCATACCAAAATAAAGCCATTTAATGAGGTATGCACTATCACAATCTATTTTGTTTTTAACTTTACCAGCCCTTTTTATCTATTCTTCACAGATGATCTCACATCCATTTTATTAAACCAATTAAAATAGTTATGGCCACTTACTGAGACCAAACAATATAAGTTGTACAGTCAACCAAGGTGTTAGTTATTAAACAGGCAAAAAATATTCAGCTTTGCAGCACACTGTCAATATTCACTTTTATTGTGTGTGTTTATTAAGCTTGAGACACTTATAACAGTGATGTAAAAGACTTGAATACTCAGCACACTAATAGCATTGTTTAAAAGTAGTTGCAAGTAAGCTGCCAGTATATTTCTTTGTCTGACTGAACTGTTGATATGAAAATAAGAGGAAGAATAGTTGAATAATATAGGGTGGATTTTTGAGATGGGGCAGCAAGGGCTACCTTAACCGTTGTAGCTACAGTAAAACGGTTGTAGGAGACTTTCCTTAACTTTTTGTTTTTTTTTTAAATGCATTCACCGATTTTGAAAAAAATGCACTGTCCTCGGGGAAAATAGGCAATTTTCACAGGATTTTTTTATGGCTATTGGTCTTGTTTCATATAAGGATCAAGAACCTCTATAGGACCAACTCCGGTATGAGTACTAGAAAAGTCAGAAATCCAAAAAACTTTTCCCATAATTATATTTCACAAGAAATGAGACTACAACCTGGTTTTACCATCAATAAACTGACAGCTACAAAAAGAATAGTCGAAAAACCAATAAAAAATAATAACTTCTACTTTGGGTATTATTTCACCTTAAAATTAATAAGTTTAGATTTGGAGTCACCTAGAATTTTTACTTTTGTGCTCTAAGATTGGAGGTGTTCAAAATTGTAGCCGTTTAGACGTAGGCATAGGTTTACTCTCTTTATTACAGAGCGGGTAGCAGCTGATAATGTGAAAGGATGAGTGCCATAGAGAATCGTGGTATGTGAATATTCGAGTTCCTGAACACTCACATTTCTTTTTATAAAGTACAATTTTAAATAGCCTCAATAAAAAAATCAAGATGTGTGAGATAAGGACTGCGAGGTGGCCACGGTATAGGACCATATGTTCCTATCCACTGCCTCCCGAATTGCCGGTTCAAATTAGAACGGATTTGGCGGCTGTTGTGTGGCGGAGCGCCGTCTTGTTGGAAATAAACTTTCCGCGATTCCGACGGAGGTAATTCATCTAACAGGTTTTCGAGATTATCCAAAATTATGTTATTATAAATTTCGGGAGTTTAGGTTGTCTTGATAAAACTCCCACCATTACCACTCGTTTCGACATTACACCGCACCAGCAATGAAAAGAGAATCGAACCTGGTTATGACTTTCCCAATATCTGAGAGGATTTTCTTTAGACCAATAAAGGTGGTTTCTCCGGTTGTACATGCCATTATTGGAGAAATTGGTTTCATCAGACCATAGAATGAAGTTTATAAAATTATTGTCATTGCTTTTCCCTAGTAATCTCCTGCAAAATGTAAGTCTGCGAAAGTTGTCTCCAGAATGCAATGCTTGAACTATTCTGCCGTCATAATGAAAAAAGGCACAACTAACATTTTATAAATATGGAGAAAATCGACTTTGAGTAGATGTGCCTTTTTTTTCTGATTCTAAATATGTATATAACTCAATTTTGACAAAAATGTTAGTTGTGCCCTTTTTTCTTACGACGGCAGTATTAATATTCATCCCTGCCGATATCATTTGTATCCGTACTTCATCCAAGTCTTCAAAACAAGGGAGTTCAAAACATCCCCTTCGCTAGCAACAGCTTTAGAAGAAATATCTAGATACGCTTCTACGAGTGATAAAATTGCAATCACCGTATTTTCATCGAATACACTAGACTGTCGTACAATTTTTTTCTTGAACGAGTCGCCTTCTGCGAGATTTTTTACAAGATTTATAATAACCTTTCTGGTTTGCACTCGACGCATCGAGTAATTTGTCCTGTTCCACTCCAAAATATCTGACGGGTTTTGATTATTTAAAAAATAAACTTCAGCTAAGTCTAGACGTTCTAAATTAAATGAGGTCATTTTTGCCACAGAATTTCGGAAATCATAGGCAACCAAGGCAGGGCAATAAACTATCGATTCTGATTTCAAATTAAATTATGACGCGTATTCGTTCAAAATTCGAAGTTATTTTTTTTTTGTTTATTAGTCTTCAGCTCTATCCACAGTTAAAAAGTAAATTGTAGTCTCATTTCTTACGAAATGTATGGGTTTTTTTTTGCGATTTCTGTTTTTTGTAGTACTCAAACCTCAGTTGGTCCGATAGACGTTTTTGATCCTTATGAAACGTGATTCCTTGCAATAAAAAATGTTTTTGTGAAAATTACCCATTTCCTGCTGACTATATTTTTTTTTTCAAAATCAGTGAATGCAAATCTAAATTTCTCAAAAAGGTAAGGAAAGTCTCCTAAGACCGTGTTCCTGTAGCTACAACGGTTAAGGTTGCCCTTGCTGCCCCATCTCAAAAATCCAGCCTGTATATGAAAAACCTGTTATTTTTTTAGTAATCCTATGCTATGATGAACACACGGCTACACATCAAGTTAGATACCCTATATACCCATAACTACGCTACCAGCAATACAGAGAATCGTAGAAAAGGGACTGAGTATCGTGGTATCGGCCAATCCCAGCATTTCCTGCGTTGCGCCTACGCACAAAGATGCAATTTTTTTGCCAAAAAATTTCACTACAATAGTTTTGCTCGTGTTCAGTGTTCTGGTATAATTTTGTTGATTTCTATTACTCATTGAGTTTTTAAACTGTTGATAACTGTTATAATTGTAAATTTTTATATTTGTTACTACTGTTGGCTCTCGAAGTAACTCGAATCTATGTTCAATTTGATTGTAGTCTGTTATCTATATATTATATTATATATATAAAAAATATTCTCTATTTCCCTTGGTCATCGCATCACGCGGGAACGGAAGGAACAATTTCGCTAATTCTTTTATGTTGTGTTAATTATTGTCACGGGAAGGTTCATATGAAAGAAAAAAATTAAGAAAACTTATCGCCAATATTAATTTTACATAACTGTCAGTTGTTTGAAATAACTGTCAGCGATTGATAGAATGCGCGCTGCAAATATCGTTTAACACAGATGGATCGGTTGATAAATGAGTCGATAGTTTTAGTTTTAGTCAATAGTGAAAACTAAAACCAAACGACATATGACATTCATAGTTAAGACAGGACAACGTCTGTCGGGTCAGCTAGTCTATAATAATATTCGATTGTTAAATGTTAATACTTGACATTTTTTTGACGTGATAACGTCTTATAAATCGATGAACGCCGCACATAGGGGTATTTCATTAATCTAGCTGGCCAAAAATATTAGTGCGGGTTTTTTGGTTTAAAATGATGGAAATAAAACAAGCGAAATATATACGGAAAATAACTTTTATAATTTCATAAAAAAAAGCAACAAAACACAAATACAACATTTTTTTTATTATTAAAATGCTGAAAATAGGCCATATATTTACATAATCTTACGTTCACTTATCTACATTACACTATATATTTACATAATCTTACATACACTTATATACACAGTATATATTTAAATATTCATACATTACTAAATTTATTTACCAATAATAATACATACTTTTTCAAATCAATTCACCTCCTCGTTCTCACTTTCTGATTCTGTTGGGTTTGGTGTAGCAGACAGAAGCATGTTTAATGTTTCAGGCAGCCTTGAGGCACTAAGAAATGGATCTGAGCTTAAAAGAAGCCTGTTTAAAATATCTCTATTACGGGATTCTCTAGAGAATTTCCTTGAGTAATCCTGTCTGTACGTCCTAAAATGTTTGTTGCGTGCCTCTGCTGCTTCCTCAGACAGTTGTCCTATAGGTAACAATGCATTTTTTATTATATCTGATCCGTGTACAAGTACTTTATGCAGTGTGGGTGTCATTGGGTGCCATGGGTAGAGTTTTATGTATAAACAAGCAGTTTCTTCCGCATATTTGTCTACATCTATAGTATATCCGCTCGAAATCGTTTCTAAAATAACTTTTAATCTATATATTAACTCATAATTTATTCCTGTAATGTCTGAAGCTAGTTTCGGATCTTCAAAGAATCTCCTGCTGGTGTTCCCATCATTCGTATTTCCGAAGTTTGTTTACGGCATATCTACTAATAAGCCAGTTTCATTGCGAAACCTGGTCTGTGTCTCAATTTTCCTATTCTTTTCCATTTGTTTTTCCTCATCTGTTTTTCTCTCCCGATACTTTTTCACGGGCAATTTGTACGCTAAATGCAGAATGCTTTCGAAAAATCTTATTCTGGCATGTAAAATAGACAGTCCGAATTCAGTAGCATCTTTTGAGAGTTTCCTTTTGTCCTCCAAATTATTAAACACTAGAAGTTTTTCCACAAATATAGCAGCGACTCGTGGATGTTGTTCCAGTAGCTGCATTGCAAACTTTTCCGTCAACCATTGTCATTACAAATTGGGAATGAATCAAAAAAAAAAAACTGTCAATATCCACCTCAGTCGCAACCAAATTATCAACAGAATTTTTAACATAACTGATCTCTTCATTGGTTATATCAATTGTCTCTTAAATTAGTCGCACAGGTACAAAGCAGCTTTGCAAAATATTTGCGTCAGAGTCAGCCTCATTTTCAAGCTTTTGTTTATATTGTGCTTGCTGGGATCCATCGCAGCCCCATTTACATATCAACTTCAAAGTTTTCCGCTCTTGCTCTTTTATTGTTGATAAGACCTCTTCTAAGAATGCCGATAAGCGTCTAATGGTAATATCAATTAATGGTTGCAGTTGGATTTCGGCGCAGGTACTCGTTACCGTGCACGTTTCTGGAGGAGGATAACACTCTTTTTGCATCTTGAATTAAGCTATAACATGGAAAGAACTTTTTGTTCGTGTTTCTTATAATTTCATACTGTCCTCTTGTTAAGTCTGCATCTCTAAACATTTTTAATGCTTCCATGGGGGTTAGACGCGATGGTTTTTCACATTTAGACGAATCATAAGCTTTTTTGTATTTCGTTGCACGGGTCAGAGAGCTCATAATATCTTTGAGGATGTGGGAAGCATCACGTTTTCCCGATTTACTTAATTCAACTTGAGCTGCGTGAAGTATTACACCATCTTCTACATTAGGTCGGATCACTTCCGTTTTTCTTCTTTTGGTCCTTTCGCTAGATTCCCCAAACGATTTACAAGGGCGACCTGGATGATTTGCCGTTGTGACTGGAATTTCGAATGTACCTTCCAGCCAAAGTTGGTTGTTTTTCAAAAAAACCTTTTCTTTTTTTGTGAGATTTAATCCACCTTTGCTTCATTTCCGATTAAAAATGTGCAATATTGTTTTTCAGTATTTTTAACTGATCTTCAGTAAGATCGTCACTAGTGAAAAGGTGGTCTCTCAAAAAACATAGTATTTCTTCCAAATTGCGTAAATTTTCATTTTTCATAACATCAAAGAGAGATTTACGAGTCACTATTCTCACTCCGGAAGTACCCACTATATCTGGAACAAGTAAATATTGTTTTTAGACATAAATACTTTTTTTCACAAATTTAGCTTATTTTGACCGTGAAATTCAATGTTCTACGTTTTTGCGCATCCGCGCTATTCCGCGGCTAATTTATTTAGTATTCGTTACCTATGGGTCTATATTTTTTATATAAATATTAAAGTTGATCCGATACTAAAACAAATAGTTTCCAAAACATGAATTTCTTAAAAAAATATCCTTATTTCAGACGTTATTTCTCGACCACTAAAACTATATTAAAATAAAACAAATTTTAACAAATATATTACATTTGGATTGTCACATACCTGTAGTTTCCGAATCCATTGCTATTTTGCACCAGGTAAACACAGAAAACTTCAGTTTAACACACAAAGTTAACGCTTTTGTAAATAGCCGATAAGAGACACGTACACAAGGTTCAATGATCAACTTTCGACTGAATTTACCGCGCAACGGAAGAAGGGTGGGGGTGGCGGTCTATTGTTTGTTGGAATGTCCCCTGCCTCAGGTAGTCAATGTAATTAGCATTCCTTAAACTTTGTTATTTTGACTTTTGGCCGCTTAGATAATTAAAATACCCCTATGTGCGCCGGCTGCACGCACGAAAAAGCATGACTCATTGTCACGTTCCGCCATGACGTTATGACGTAAAATTATCGTAAGTAAACCGACTTTACTGACAACCATTTTTTCAAAGTTAATTTGGCTTAATATCTGTTCTTTTGCAAGTCATAAATATAATTTATATTTACAGAAAGTTACTCTAGCGTGAGAATATTTCTCACACTTCCCTCTTATTAGCATGGACTAGTAAACCATGTCATGTTTTTTTTTGCCATAGTTGATTATAGAGGGTTGTCACTGAATGAATATATTATTTTTATACCTATTGTGTTATTTTGGCTCCTGCGCTAGCTTGTAGTTATGTTCAGATTATGATACTTACCCTTTCAAGTTACGCGGCTGGAGCGCGCCGACGCGGACGATCGCGCATGCCTTTGTGAAATAAACTATACAACCCAAATCTCTTCAAAGTGAGAGTGAACAGGCTTCTTCTGGGTAAGCTCACTCCATCGTCGACTTTGTCTCTGTAATCTCTGACCTAGACTAGAGTCAAGAGCAAACCCATCTAAAATAAATAAATAAATAAAAAACGAACTTTACAGGTTGGCATGACATCGACGTGCAAACTGAAACCGCGAATTCAGCACACGATTCTAGACTCCCAAACGTAGAATACGCATGGGGTTCGGAATCATGAACTGAATCCATGGTAACAGTTTGCTCGTCGATGCCACCCTGTATTTAGACTTATTAATTCTTTTTAGGCTTTCTTCGACGGATTTCTGAGGCACACTGATGAGTGACTTAGGACTTAGGCAACATGCATAAAGGCCTATTCGGTATTTCTATGAAATCCACGGCTAGCACGAAACCAGAATACAAATACCCCGCGGAATACAGCTCGTATTTCGTTACCCACAACGGTATCTATCCAATATCGCTTATAGGTAGGTATCTGAATGGAATAGGCCTTTAGCTAATGTTTTTAGTAATTAAGTTTAAGTATTAAGTAATTAAAATAAAGAGTTGATTTTGTTGTTTTAATATTTAACCTAACTATGAAAAATAAAGCAATGGGTTGAATGTAGACCCATTTGGAAACAATACTATGGGTTCAAGTTACCCCTAATCGATTCAGTAGTTTTGCTGTAAAAGTGCATCAAACATGATACACTTACAGGCAAACAAAGATACATTTTATTATTAGTAAGGTTTTTTCCTTTGGAGAAAGAGATATTTTCCAGGCTTCCAGCTATCAAAATTGATTATTATTATTAAAATCAATCGTCTATACAAAATCACGTCGATGTATTGATTGTTTCGTTGTGTTCGAAAAACTGTTTAAAATTTATGATAATTTTTTAACCAAAATAAATAATCATAATTTATTTATTTTGGTTAAAAATTAAGAAATAAGTACGTGTTTCAGTGATTTTATAAAAATGAATGGCGGTATAAAAGAGATTGAAAGTTTGTATGAAAATCCGTCGTTTTGAAGTTAGATGTATGCGAGTTCATATTTAGCTTTATGGTTGGAAATAAAAAAATGGGTATATGTTTCAGTGTTTTTGTAAAATCAACCCATAATGTGGTAAAATAGGGGTTGACAATACGAAATGAAGTAGATCTCCGAATTACACGCGTGCTAACCGTGGGGAAAAGGAAGAAATCTCTACATAGTATAAAACAAACTCGCTTCTTGCATCTGTACGCTTAGATTTTTTAAGTGGTTTTCATCAATAGACAGTGATTCAAGAGAAAGGTTTATATGTATAATACATGTATAGTATAGTAGAGAAAAGACGAAAATTTCAAATATTTGTAATGTGATGTCGTAAAAAACATATTTTTGTGCGCTTACATTGCAAACGCTGGCTAAATCTTACAAAATAGATCAAAATAATATACTACGGAAAATCTTAAACATATCTACAAAAAAGTCCGCAATGGTATATGTCTTATCTCCTAAGGATAACCCACAGTAAACATTTTTATCTTTTACATATTACAAAAAAATAATGGGTTATTTACGAAGCTTAGATAAATGATTACTCTCGCTGCGCTCGACTAGATACCGCCGGGGTACTTGTCGAATGCGGCAAAAAATACTACGCCGAAATCGGCGTACCCGAGCCAGTCACACTGCAAGCTGTGTGTGACGTGTATGTGCCAAATGTTTTATAAAATTTTGGGCATAATCCGAAGTAAAATGCCAGTTTGCGTAGTGAAACTGTATAAAAATAATACTACAACAAATATGAAGGACACTGGGATCACATACCATCATTAAGTATCGTATAATTTCAAAATTTCAACATAAAATAACATGAACCCTAAACGCCATTCAGTGTTGCCGCGTATACAAGAATCAAGTTCCCCGTGAATGAGATTTGAATGTGAATTTATTGTTTTTGTATTTTATTATATAACCTATTTCATTTATCTAACCTAGCTATTATATACTTAACTTAGTTCTATAAATTATTTAATGTTTATTTTTGTAATCTATACACATAAGGTGTAAAAATGTTTGCTGACACTATTTCAAGGGGTGATTCTATCCATGAAACTGAACACCTTTCCCCAAGGAACACAGACGGCTTTTTTTTTAAAAAAAAACCGTCTTCCCATAAAAAATGCGCAATCAGCTCATTGACTTACTGCGGGAAAACCAACTTTATTTTTCGTATTTCGAATCATGTTCCTGAAATTTAAACTTCGTGTCTGTACATCAAAAATATTCGAGGGGCTGAAAGATACGTGAGAGAACACATTAGAATCATTTTTAATAATTAATTCATTATTAATTTTTTAATAATTTTTAATCATCTAATCATTGTTATACATACCTACCTTCCATTTTTCTAAAGAAGAAGCCTACACCTAACGTATACACAAATATATTTATACGTTCGCTTTTAATTTATTGTTAATTTTTAAGTATTTTCTGACCTACATTTATAACTAATAGACCACAGCATAAAATATATTTCCCATTAACTCGGGTAACAATTTTGCAGCTGGTAACACAATCTTCACGCACACTAGTTGTCAAAGTCAACTGACAAAATGTCAAGTGGCGATGTCTTACACACACTACAATAATGAGTTGCCGCATTCATGGAGCTATTGTTTTTGGATAGCGCGGTATCTAGTCGAGCGCAGCGAGACTAATCTTTTATCTATGTTACGAAGCTATTTTGAACAATACAGTATTATTCCTTATACAATTAAGTACTAATAATAATAAAGCCTTTTATTCCGAAACCAGACAATTACATTAACAATAATGGTCAAAACAAAAATCACAAGATGTCTCGAATTTCGGTGTGCCTCATGGCATAGGCCTCCTCTAACAATTTCCATTGACGTCTGTCGTGAGGTACTCTCCTCCAGTTTGGACCTGCTGACAGCTTTATTTCTTCCTCCCAGCGGGTAGGCTGCCTTCCCCGATTTCTTTTACCTTCCCTTGGATACCATTCTGTCACTACCTTGCTCCACTTGCCTTTAGCGACTCGCATCATGTGGCCTGTCCACCTCCACTTTTGTTGGTTGATTCTTGTTAGAACATCGGTCAGTTTTGTTTTGGACCGGAGATCTGTGTTCCTAATTCTGTCCTGTCTCTTTGAGCCTACCATGCTTCTCTCCGTTGCTCTTTGACACTTGGCAAGCTTTTCTCTGAGCGATTTGGTGAGTGCCCATGTCTCACACCCATAAGTTAGACATGGGAGTATGCATGAGTTGAAGGTCTTTCTTTTCAAAGTCATGCCTAGGTCTTTTGACTTCATGATCTCCTTGAGGGACCACTATTTTTCCAACCGATTGCAATCCTCATATTAATTTCTTGGCTAGTTTGGTCTTTGGTGGAGATGACTTGACCAAGGTATATGTAGTCCTCTACATAGGCCAAAGCTTCCTCTTTTATTTTTATATATATCTTTTTAGAGTTAGTCATTAGCTTTGTCTTGCTGTAATTTATTTTCTGACCAATTTTTTTCTCTTTCTTCGCTCAGACTTTGTATCAAGATTTGCAAGTTTTCTGGGATTTCTTCGAATAACACTAAGTCGTCGGCAAATCTGAGGTGGTTCATTTTCAGCCCATTTATATTCAGACTAAACGTTGTGCATTTAATGTAGATCAAAATTGCCCCTTACACCATATCATTAAAATTCATATCTTAGAAAATATCAGAGATTAGAAGAGAATATTAGATTTATAAGACGCTATCACGTCAAAAATGATACATATATTTATAGTAAATGATAAATGATAAATGATTTTATTTCTGTAAGTAGGTTTGTACAAACACTTTTACACGTCAATAATATTTTTAAACTAGATGAGGTCGGCGTTTCCTATCTGACTACTCTGAGAAGAAAGGCCGAAACAAACTCAGAGGTCACAGTCTCTTTTAAAGTCCAGACATAATCTTGGTCAGATCATGTGAAGACCATGTAGATTGGTATCTGAAATGGTCTTTTGAGGAAAGAACCACACAGATTGAGTGGACCTGTCCAGTCAGTGCACGCATTTGTCAGTAATAATAAGTAAGAATAGAGCGCCGCATGCCGCATGGTGGCGGTAGTGGCGCGTGCTACGCGCTTCCGCAGGTGACGTGCGTGAGTGGGACGAAATAACAAAAACATCGCATTTCGGATTAGGCACTATTTCTATCTCTCAGCCACTTGTACCATATACCTATATATTATTTAATTTGTTGTAAAAAAACACTACTTATATATGATAAGTAGTTTATTTATGCAAGTACTTACTCTTCATATAATGATAAATGTACAGATATATTTATATAATGACATATGAAAATAAATTATGGCTCTTTAAAAACTTTGAAATTTTGTAATTTGTAATTTTTGACTCTACCGACTCAAAAGGTTGCCGAACCCTGCACCCTAATTACGTAACACACTATTTATCATAATCTGAATCATTTTGAAGCCTATTGCTAATCCATTGCTTCATATGTTCGAAACATTTGTTTGCTTTACAACGTAAATAACGCAATGAATGTTGTTGAACTGTCAAAATGAAACCCATTCCTACTGTTAGTGTGTTTCGTAATTACCCCGCGGGTCTAGGTTGATGTGTAGCCGTGTGTACAATGATGACAGCCTTGTTGGTCTAGTGGTCGCAAGCGCGACTGTTAAGCGTGAGCTCCTGGGTTATATTTCCAGGTCGGCCGAAGTGTTATAGAGTTTTTCCATTAGGAATTTCCCGGTAGCAGCCCGGAGTCTGGATGTGTGCCAGGTAGATGACCATAAGCTCGCCTACATTTACATGGGACTTAACCATAACTGGAGAAATGGGGGTGTTACTATGAACCTCTGCCCAACCCTTTGGGGCATACAGGCGGGATTTTGTCTCATGTTATATACAATGGATGGTCTGTGTGAAAGATGATATGGCTAGAAAGGGGTTTACTGAGATGACTAATAGAGACATATGGGGGAAAAGGACATATTGCACCGACCACAAATAAATTGAGATAAGGCAAAGAGAATGAAGATGATTTGATTGTGTACAGTCGCCAGCACATCAAGTTACCACAAACTTTCAGATTTTCTCATTCGATTTTGAACTTAAAAATTAATATTTTAAGGTTTAAAATCGTTTGGAGAAATTTGGCAGTTTCGTGTAGCTTGACTTGCTGGCGACTGCACAATGATATGAGTGTGTTTGTTTCCAGTGGCGTCTGCTGGAGATGTCGGGTGTGGAGCGTCGTCGGTTGTGCTGTGCCGTGCTGTTCCACTGCGTGGCCGCGCTGTGCGTCATGTGGTCACTGTTCGTGCTCATTGAACGGGCCGTGGAAGAGGTGAACCGCGGCATGATCGGTATGGATTCATAAATATACCTACACATTTATTTAATAACAAACAGTGTGCCTGATGGGATTTGCCAATTGCCACCAGCAAACATGGCAAAATACCATACAAAATTTCGTCACCTATGTAACTTCTTTAGTGAATGAATGTTCAAAAACCCTGCTGTCCTTCGTTATAAAAAGAACTGTTGTAAGAAATTACATTCTTCTAGACCCAACAGTTTAGGCTGTGACGGTAAATTAATTTAATATTTTTATTAAATAGATTGTATGTTTCTTCACGAGTTTACTAGTGTTGAGAAGAACACAAACTTTATACGGCAGTAAGGTACTCATTAAACGGTTCTTTGGAGACATAGTATTAAGTTAGTCACTGATTGACAGTTTTCAGCATTTGTACACGTTGCTTAAAGTTAGTTAATGATTAGCGACTGCTTACGTCACTAAATGTATGGTACAATTTAGTGACAACGTCTCTCAACTTTAAGAAACGTTTATAAATAAAAGCGAATATGTGTTACTCAATAATGTACAGCCACGAGCATAAGTATATTACTACGGACAGCTCGGCAATAATATCTTATTTCATGATTCATCCATTAATATTCTGTCGTCAAGATGTCGGCTAATATATTATGTGATCACATGTGAAAGGCAAGTGGTAGCACAAATATGTGACATCGAAGGAACACCAAAACTATTTAACGAGACAAACGACGCCGAAATATAAGATGCTGCATCGGCATCAAAAATATGTGTCACCTCTTATTGCTCTTATAACTGACTCGATGTCGACTATTCTGACACTATCAATTACCCATCTTTAAGTAGGTGCGTATTAATTTCATACTTGATACTAGCAGAATATTCGACATCGGCTCAGTTGCCAAAAATTATCAACTTTTAAATAAATATTACGATCAGATATTTATGCTGCCAGTGGGATGCCACGTTTTTTTGCAATACGAGCGGCACTGATTGCGATACAGAAGAAAATCAAAAGAGTATTCTGTTCGGTTTTTATGCTGCCAAATTGATGTCGGATGTTTTTGATCACAACGAGGTATCACATTCTTCTGAAATTAACTGAGTAGGCAGATATTTATAACGCACGACAAGTCCGATATTATTGAATTGTAAGAGGTGACACATATTTTTTAAACCGATGCAGCATCTTATATTTTGGCGCCGCTTTGCTCGTCAGATAGTTTTGGCGTACCATCGATGTCACATATTTGTGATGTCACTGGTATATGACTTCCACCAATTATCACATATATTTGCCGTCCTCTTGACGACAGATATTAATGGATGAATCATGTTGTCAGATGTTATTGCCATGTTTTTATTGTGTTGTTATTGTTGTTTTGTTTGTTTGTTGTTGTTGTCCGTAGTAATATATTTATGCTCGTGACTGTAACTGTTGTCACATGGATTTGGATATGCTTTTGGTTATGGTACAAAGATAGAGCTACATAGCTATGAAATAAATATCGGCAGTTGGTTTAGCCTTGCCATACGCAGAGGAATCCGTGTGTGGATAACTTAAGGTGTCAAAAGTTTAATTAGGATTTCAATATTCAAAATTTTATAGTTAACCCAAAAGACTTTTATTTTTAGACACAATAACCTGTATTAATATTACAGAACCAGTCAATCACAGCCCAATCAATATTAGGATGTAAAAAATATGCATATATAATAACGTAGAAAGACGTAATGTAACACCATAATATGATTATTTTACTTAGTCTGGTCATAAATACTGTCACAGTTAAAAATAAGAAAGATATTACATTTGAATTTGGAATCTGTCATTTTTATACGATTGTTCATTGAGTTTTCTAATTTTGGCGCCAATACATTGTACAATATTTTGCGATATTAAAATGGAGCGGGGTGATAAAGAGAACCGAATCGCTGTGATTGCATTACACAAAGTTGGTATGGAGCCAAATGCAATTTTTAAAATTCTCCATACGCTTGGTATTAGTCAAATGTTTGTGTACCGGGCTATTAATAGGTACAATGAGACCTCCTCTGTTTGTGACAGAAAACGATCTGCCCGTCCACGTAGTGTTCGTACGAAAAAGGTGGTCAAAGCAGTAAGGGAAAGAATTCGAAGAAATTCTGTCCGAAAGCAAAAGATTTTATCTCGAGAGATGAAGATAGCACCCAGAACCATGTCGCGTATTTTAAAAGATGACTTGGGACTTGCAGCCTATAAGACGCACTGGTCATTTTTTAACTGATAATTTAAAAAACAATAGGGTGGTAAAATCGAAACAACTACTGAAGCGGTACGTAAAGGAAGGTCACAGATTTTTTTTGTTAACGGATGAGAAAATCTTTACAATTGAGCAACATTTTAACAAACAAAATGACCGTATTTATGCTCAAAGCTCTAAGGAAGCTTCCCAATTAGTCGACAGAGTGCAACGTGAGCATTATCCTACTTCAGTGATGGTTTGGTGGGGTGTTAGCTATGAAGGAGTGACTGAGCCATATTTTTGTGAAAAAGGTATTAAAACATCGGCACAAGTGTATCAAGATACCATTCTTGAGAAGGTAGTTAAGCCCCTTAACAACACCATGTTCAATGACCAAGTATGGTCCTTCCAACAAGACTCGGCGCCGGGTCATAAAGCTCGGTCCACGCAGTCTTGGTTGGAAGTGAACGTTTCGGACTTCATCAGAGCTGAAGACTGGCCGTCGTCTAGTCCCGATCTTAATCCGCTGGATTATGATTTATGGTCAGTTTTAGAGAGTATGGCTTGCTCTAAACGCCATGATAATTTGGAGTCCCTAAAACAATCCATACGATTGGCAGTGAAGAATTTTCCCATGGAAAGAGTGCGTGCTTCTATTGATAACTGGCCTCAACGTTTAAAGGACTGTATTGCAGCCAATGCAAACCACTTCGAATAAGCTTTTTATATTTTTTATATTTTTTATATTTATGTATTAAACTAACACACTGTAAAAGTAATAAATATTATTTGCAATAAAAAAAAAATTTTTTTCTTTGTGACAATATTTATGGCAAGACTAGGTATTTACATAAAGGTCACGGTCGGTCAGTATACGTGGAATATCCTATTTAAGATTATTGACCTAGCTGTCATTATTTATAACGAGTTTAATAACAACTATTAGCAAGGCTAAATAACATTTTGTATCTCATACCGACGATTAAAATTAAGGCGAAAATACAGTAATTTGCTTTTTACATCCAAACAAGTGTGATGTGTAAATGAATTATTAACCTGAATATTAACGTCTGAATGCATGTTTTTTTATCATGTTTATTAATTTATAATAAAACGATGACGTGTTTCAGCCTGGCCTTTTTGGACAAAATTGGTAGTAGTAGCTGTGGGGTTCACTGGCGGCGCCGTTTTTATGTATATACAATGCCGTCAATATCTACATCTTTGTAACCGTTGGCGTGCTCACAACAGGTATTTCTGTCGATACTTTTCTTTATATGACAATATATTTTTTAATTCTATTGAAATGTTTTATTTGAAATGATATATTTTCTTTAGAATATTGTTAATTCAAAACGCGCCAGAGAAGATCCCGATCGGCGGCGGGTCCCCGCCGGTGCGCGTGAAGCGGCGCGAGCGCAGCGCGCGCGGCCAGGTCGTGGCCAACATCGAGCCGCCGCCGCCGCCCGCCGCCTACCACGAGGAGGACGAGAGCGGCGGCTTCGAGACTTACCGCGGCAACCCGCACCGCCGCCTGTCCGCGCTGGGCGACGAGCGCCTGCGCGAGCACGACGACGCGCGCCGCTCGTCCGACACGCGCCTGCCGCCCGAGGTGAGTGCCCGGTGAGCTGCGGCCGCCGCCCCGCCGCGCGCTCTGACGCTCCCGTGTCCGCAGGGCGGCGTGTACCACATCAGCGTGGACCCGCTGGAGGCCGACATCCGCTCGCTGCTGGCGCTGGAGGCGCGGCGCGCGGCGCGGGCGGCGCGCTCGCTGCCCAACCTGCGCGCGTCGCGCGAGTCGCTGCTGCCCGCGCCCGCGCCTGCCGCCTCCTGAGGCCCGCTGCTGCTGTACCCGGACGACACGGTGTACTAGCGGCCGCGCGCCGGGCCTTCGGTGCTGTGCGTTATACGACGGTGTGCGTGTACATAGTGACGTGGATAATGTAAATAGTAATTATCATAATAATAGTTCAGGCGTCGCTCATTTAAAGCTATCGTATGACCGCCCGTTAGATACTTATTCCTTATCTTTGCATTTTGTACCATTACGTCCATATGTGTACATAGCGTAAACAAATTTTACTCCGTGTTTTTTTTTCTTAATAGCAACATAAGTACCTAATTAAGATATGATAGTAGACAGCTTGCAAAATAAGGTATATTACTGTTGCCAGAGGTAATAATTATGTCTAGTAGAAAATTATTCATGTACTTTATTCCCAACCATATTTAATATTGTAAATATACTCCCGCCTTCCATAAACTATTTCATATTTTCAGCTCCACGCAAATTACGAGTCTGAGTTGGTGACCCAAATGTCACACAATTCTCAAATACGCGAAGCATGTGCCGTGAGGCCGAGAGATTTTCATAAGGTCAAGTACAGTCAAGTTTTTTATTACCTTCGTCAGTCTTCAAATTCATTCCTTTATCAAGTCAGGATGCATAGTACCTTTTGAAGCTACGGCACTGAACAGACTGCATAGAAAACTATATTTAATTTCTTGATAACAAAGAACAAAATACCATACACCTTTGAACAATGTCAAGTTGACATCAACCTAAAACCTTTTTAATGATATTTATTTTATGAAATATAAATCTTGTTTTTAATTTATTAGCAACTGTCAAAATGGCGCTGTCGTAGCTAGTTCTTAATACAAGACGTGAAGTGGTTTTATTTAAATTTTCTTGACTCGTTGTGTTTTAAAATACTCCGAAATTGGAGTCCACCATTCTCCGAAAGACCTTAATTTTTTTGCCTAAAAGCTATTAGTAGAGATTTAAAAATAAATAACAGTTCTGAGGATAACTTAAGAACTGTTATTTATTTTTACTTTCTTCAACAAAATGTTTCCGACATAAGTCAAAACATTTTGTTGAAGAAAGTTATTACGAGGAAATAAGCGAAATTTAAAATTTTGGCACTTTTCATGCCAAATACATAATTGATTTAAATAAAGAAATGAAATAAAGAAGTGAAATAAAACCAAACTTATGAATGAACACAAAATGGAAAGAATGGACGAAATGTCGAATTTATTGTAGGCCGTAGGGACCGAGCTATGGTCACGCCATCTACAGCTAGTTGCTCTGTGAGTTGCAGACCTCGCAAGTCTGTCTTTGCATAGCTTAAAACTGAATAAATGTTCACCGCGCACCTTAAAATAAAAAGCTGAGAGACATTTGTTAATATCGTCACATCCACGGCAAACTTACGAATCTGCAGTTTTAGTGAAATCGATATTTAGATGAAAAACTGTACCTAATGTGGTACTACACATCGTGGAAAATTTACGTATTTCTATCTCTGACGGTTACAGAATTCAAATTGTTCGATTCTGCGGATGTTATGTTTAAGATATCGTTGATGTTTGATTTCAAAACGCTCCCCTGTAAAATGCATTTTGTGCAGATTCGTAAGTTTGCCGTGGATGTGACGATATGTGCGCTAGTTTCTGACAATTTTGAACATTTTTCGAAATGGCTGAAATATGTTTTTTTTTACATTTTGAACCCCCATATCTCCGCCATTTTGAAAAATGTAGAGAAACTGAATCGACAAAAAAATCCATATAATTATAGAACCTGCTCACAAAAATTCACGAGAATCGCTTGAGTAATGCAACCTGTAGAACAGCCATCCGCCGAACATCCGGCCTACGAAAGTATTTTTGCCCAAGCTGAAACGGAGACTTCGCGCTTGCTCGCTTAATCATTTAGCTTTGACCGACCTTCCACAGTATCGCAGTCTGTCAGTATCACATTTTAATTCGGTCTGACAAGTAGCTATAGCAAAAGGCTGTATGTCATTCTTAATGCTGAGTCGATAAAGCAGATTCTATCGTGCAATGAGTCAATGAGCAGACAAAAATAGCCCTTAAGGTGACGAACGTATTTTGGCTGTGACTGTACTTTACGTACATAAGGCATTCTAGCCACTTGCTTCGCGTTGTTCGTTTATTATGCTAACATTATAATATTAAGTTACGGGTCTTTAGGATCTTAATAAATCTGCTAGAGTAACCAAATTAGATGCTGTGCTGACGGTATTGTCAAAGTGCATTTCCAAGGTTTCAAAAATTCCAAATAAAATTACCTGAGTTATAAGAACGTTTGTTTGCAAATGTAGCTACCCTCACACACTAAAGTCAATATGTAAATTACGAGTAGGAAGTTCTGCCATTCCGATTTATGAAAACTTGATTTTCGTAAAACTTTGTGTGCAACCTTTTATAACAGTTATACATATTTCGTCGTCGTCGATTAGAGGTACATCTCAAACAAGCCGCCTAAATATTTGCAAAGCTTTGGAATCGTATAAAATTTACGTTATATTATTGGATAAGCTGCCACCAGCTAGACCAGAGAGATTGCTATAACTAATTAAAGGAACTTATGAACAATGGAGAATGGCGCGTATCTTTATGAGCCGACGTTGGACATAGTACGATCGTCGGGCTCCTGCAAAGATAATGTGGTTTCATCTCAGATCAACGACAAATACAATTCGATGTAAATGTAGATTCGCAGTATGTATGGCCGGGTCACTAGTAAGTAACTCTCACAATGTGTTGGCATTAAAAAGTGAAATCTTTTATGGATGAGATTTACTACTGTCGTTTCAATAAAAAAAAACCAATCGATCTGCTAAGTGCACTGAAGAAAAATTATGAATATATTTATTTGCAGTGGGATCCTGCCGTTTTGCCAAAAAGATTTTGCTTAAATTTCACTACCCAAACAAATTTTAGCAACCTTCTTTTATACCAATGCAATGTTTGGAATGATTTTAGTACGCACATTTTCATTTGGTCAAATTTTTACTTGGTAGAATATTACCAAGGATAATGTCATTAAGGCATTTGGTCTTTAATCAAATGATTTATTACAGCAATCAATCTTTACACAATAAACGTTTGGTCTAATGATTTGTTATGACAAAAAATATAAACGCAAAAATAAGTTTTTTTGGGAATTATTAAAAAAATGCTATTTTATTTTAATATAATCATTTATTTAAGGGTAAAAAAGCAATGGTGGGATAGGATGCAAGAGCGAGCGAAGCGAGCTCGGGACTTAGGGCACCCCGACTCGGACAGGTTAGGTTAGAAGGGGATGGCGGGGTCTGAAATACCCCGCCATCCCCTTCGTGGTTATTTTTTTTTGAACCACCCAGAAATAGGAGCACCGCTTGGCGGGGCTCCGTCGTCTAAGCCTTATAATAGAAATGGTAAATTGAAAACTGACGATACTAAATATTTGGCTAATATATATATATATATAATACAAAATATTTTATTTTGCGTAAAATATGTTATACCATCTGA
This sequence comes from Griposia aprilina, assembly GCA_916610205.1. Taxonomy (NCBI): domain Eukaryota; kingdom Metazoa; phylum Arthropoda; class Insecta; order Lepidoptera; family Noctuidae; genus Griposia; species Griposia aprilina. Next base: position 15,263,093 of record OU744288.1, read on the forward strand.
AATATTTGACTACATAAAAATTGGTAATAGTACTAGTTGGTAAACAAGTTATTTTTTAAACGTTCACTTGCCAAACATTAGGTTTGCGTTACAATTATTTGTGAAGAGATTTTTTGCTAAGTAATAATTTGGGAAATGAAATTATGCGGAAAATTGTTTGGGAAGTGATAATTTGCCAATTTATTTTCGATGAAACAAGGGAGACCCATTTGCAGTTGAGTTTCAGGTTTACCAGTAATTTACCCAACTCCACGCTGAGGTCACACCGGTGGCATTACGTGCCTTACCATCTGCAGTAAGTGACATTTCAGGTGTGCTGTTACAAGAATGAGAACAATTTTATTGTAAAATAAAGCGGGTGTTCGAAAGACGAAACGATAAATTAAAATTTTACTCTACCCCGAATTCTCAAACGATACTTAGCCTGAGATTAATAACCATTATTTATAACGCGCTTTGGCTTAGTATTATTATTCCTGTCATTGTCGTACAACTGTCAAACTACAAGTGTGAGATGGAGGCGGGAACATATATCACTAAGCCTAAGCCAGCATGTGCTAAGTAACTTTTAACAGTGTCGGTCTCAAGTTTAAGACATCCTTAAAAGTATTTCTGTCGCTTCTATATCCTCAAGAGAGAGAGAGAGATCTGAGGCTAAAAGGCGACTTAAAATTGAGTTGTGTCTGTGCCAGGCTATTTCACGTTAAGAGTCTGCTAGTTTATAATAGTTTCCCTCAACTTTATGGCTACCGCACTCCTGCTTTGACGCTTATTGTAGGTTATCGCGATACCCCTTATCACCTGTTGGATTTTATCAAGGTAAATTAGTAAAAGGTACTTCAATACATTTATGTGCTTATTTAATATACAGAGTGGAGTTGAGGTAAGGCAGAACCTAATTCTATGACGACCATGAATTTATATTCTTTCCAAGGTTATGCATTTTGTTTATTAGAAATTCCAACCCGTCATTGTCCGTTAGCAAATGTTGAGTATACTAAATTCGCTGTCAGCCATAGATTTAATAATCAAGTCGTTATTCACATTTAGGACAATGCTTGTGAAGACTACAGTCGACTAAAAGCCTTTTGATTTGTAAAGCGAAAATCAGGGGTCAGTTTTTAAATATAGAATCTCAAACTATAAATCAAACGTCCTAAAAGCTCTCTTTTAAAATAAATATTAATCGGAAGTTCGTCTTTGATGACGAAACAGTGTCACGTAGGTTAGGTATCGCATCGCAATATTGCTTAACCGGCAAAGACATGTATGTTGCACGCATGATCGTAAATCCCCAAGAAAGGCCAGAGATGTTGTTAACTTTTCTGATTTCTCTGGTCATTGATAAGAAAGCCGTTTGTGAGAACAACATTAAAATTTTCATCAGCCTCTGTATAGATTCATCGATCCCTTAGAAAACCCTTGCTTTATCTACTGCCACTACCGAGTCAAAGACACATTTGTGGAATGTTTTGACTACCGCAGAATGTCTAATGAATGTTCTGCGGCAGTCTAACCAAATGTGTAAATCATACATTTATGTTTTTGCAAAGCTTCCGGGCGGATTGTCATAATCGCAAGATAAAAATCATGATTGAGTCAGGATACTTTAGATAGTTCATCGATTTTAACCATATGGATACAAGGGGCCGGTTTAACATTGTCCGGATAAGCACTATCTATCAAATAACAAAAAAAATATAGAATTTGTGGAATTATAAGTAAACCGGAACGTATCTAGAGGTGGTGTATCAGGCCATAAGATTTTAATTCGTGTTTGTCTATTTCCCGCCGATATGTAAATAAAATGGATTTAAATTTGAAAAAAAGAACAGTTATTTCTGTCACATGAGATTATTTTAGATTAAAAATCAAAGTGCAATATTCGCTATGCATACGAGCGAGCCATTTTAAAGAGGCTCATATTATTGCAAGAACTTATAGTGGCCAGAAAATTAGGAAAGATGACTTGAAATAGGAACCGTTTTGTGAACTGTCATCATAATGTTCATTTCGGTTTTATAGTTAATACATTTTACTGACAACATTGTGTATTCAGCACTGCCTGTGCGTTTAGTTAAGGAATAAATTTAAATGTTGACTTATTTTTAATTACCCTCAACTAGCAGAAAAAATATAATTAATGATAAATACAACCATGACACCGATCTGATAATCTGTTTGTGTTATTAGTCTGTCCCAAGGTGTCAATCTCAAAAAATCCACACTTATTAGCATTATTGTAATTTTAAACTATTGACAATTTTTTTGGTCTTATGGTTTGTTTCTTTGACGAATGTAAATGGATAAATGTACACATACGAATATCATGTTGTTTTCAAGTAACTAAAATATGACTTGAGGTTTAAAATGGTGCCATGTATCATCTACTTTCTTTTCTTTTTTTAGTAAAGCATCAATGTTTTATTCATATTCATATTTTTAGTAGTATCATCTCTGTGTCTTAAATGGCTTAACGTTATCATCATCACTATAACTTTGATCCTAATATAATTAAGACTTTTCAAAAAAAAATTACATTTTTGTAGCCATACATAATTGGCGATGTTCGATTACGTTGGACATAGGTACCTAAGTTATAAAATCAAACTGGAGTATTTTAGTGAATATATAAAAAGTAAACATCGCTAATTTAATTTTAGGTAGATAGTATTTAAATATAATAGTTCGGACTTTGGTGCTAAATAAAAAATGATTATCAGTCCAAAATTAGGTAACATAATATTTCGTATTTTCCGTTATTTCGGTATTCATGCCGACGTGTACATTCCCAGGTTTTAACACACAAGCGTTCACTTTTGTTAAAGTCGTGCGGTCAACGAGCGTGATATTATTTTTATAATGATACTCTCAACACAAAAGCCGGACCGTACATTTACGGCATACTAGTGTGCCATCACTATGCATTTCACTTATTTTAATTCTCTTAGTATCAACATTGAAAATACCTTGATTTACGTATGACTCTTCGATACAAATCTACAAACTAGTCGTTTCCATTGATATAATATATTTGTATATACATTGCAGTACTATACTTTTCTGTTTCTGTTAATATTTAAATGCAAATTGTCTCTTTTGTCTGAATTTTATTAGCTACTTTACTCATATTAATTATTCTTCATGTTGTATATTGTAAATTAATTGTATAATGGCTAATAATAACTAAAATATTATGATGACCGGTCAGTCTGTGGTAAATCAAAATAATAAGTGATCTTTTATAGGGTGCTTGGTGCTTGGAGATGTTTCTTAATGTTACATGCAAGTTATGCACTTAATTTCGTGTACTTACGTTGTGTTTACATATCACGATAAAATCGACGTTTAAGGACTAACGCTATGTAAATATTCGCTTGGAAATTATAAATATACGATCTCAAAGCTTGTAACATGTATTCATCTCCATGAGTCTCGTGCTACGTGTGCCGATTCCAAAGAAATTGTTTCAAAATTAAAATTAAAGTAGTGCCTTATTTGATGTTCATTGAAACTTTTATTTTGTTTAAACGACTTATTTAACGGCTACTTGAATATTTGTTTTTTTCTTTGGAGCCATAGCCATCACTATGTATAGCTGTGTGCGCGGTGTTGCGCTCATGATCACCGGTGTGAACACAATTTATTTAATTAGATGTAATTAACATAGCACGAGACGTGACGTCACCCTTGTATGTATAATGTGATTTGTGATATAAGTTATTAGTGTTATTTGTTTGCTCAAAATTTACTTTCTCCTTTCGATCTGTGTACTTATGGTTCATGAAATTTGTAAGACTGTATTTTATTTTGTTGTGTAAACATCGTTAGTAAACTTCGGGTTACGAATATAGTTATTTTGAAATTAATCCTCTTGTTATTTTCCTTTTGACTTGTGTAGGTAAGGACACTGAAAATAATTGTTTAGCAAAACGACTAACAACTTAAATTGTCCGTTAATTAAAATAACTATCTTTCTTTGACAATCGTTCGTAATTGCTATATCACGGAAAATTTATGAATTGTGTCAATCTGCTAAACAATTAATTTCCCTGACTGTAATTGCAATAAAATAAAACAAGTAAATAAATAAAAATAAATTATTTATTTAAGGTTGATCGAATTTCATTCTCGTAGGTACGACCGGAGCTCGGGTCGCAGTGACTAGACTGTACACTCAACATTTCTCATAAGTATTCATAAACAATATATTTCTGTTCAAACAGAAAATCAACACTTAGTAATAAACATTACATTTCTACTTAATGTAAATATAAATTATATCACTAATACTCGAGTATTAGAATAATTAAATCCACCGAAAAATAATATTACACACTGCCAGGAGCATTATTATAATAGCTTCCTAAAATTAATTTTGTTAGTCTTATTCGTTGCTAACCCAACAAGTCATTACGTCTATTATTATTTGGCGCCTGCAGCTAACCGCCGTAAAACCGTTCTTAAAATCAGTTAATTGTGACAAACTGCAATTTTGATATCAAAGTCTACACGGAACGCAAGATATGATTGCGTGGTGTGACTGTGGATGTTGTCGAAAGTGTCATGATTTTACTTATGACTAAGTTATTGGCACATGGGGGTATGCCTCGTAGATTATTTGCCTTAATGGTTCGGATGTGCACTATGACGGCAGGTAGTATGTGTAGAGAGTGCTGCGCCGCTAGAAATCAGTGTCGCCGAGCACGTGGTACATGAGGCGCTTGAATGAGTGCGACTGTTGGATGTGCTCTTCGTGTAAGGAGTTCACCTGAAACAGCACAATATATACTTTAGCATAATCAGCCTATAATGTTCCCACTGCTGGGACACAGGCCTCCTCTCTTAGAGAGGGAATGGGCTGTAATCTACCACGCGGGCCCAGTGCGGGTTGGTAGATGTCACATGTCTTGGAATTCTCGGTTTTCGGTTTTTGTCTCCTCACGATGTTTTCCTTCACCGTTTTGAGAGCAGTGGTGATGAAATTATTTACACAAAGTAAAGCACCTGCCGGGGTTTGAACCCAGGACCTACAACTTGTAAGTCGGGGCCGATACCACTGGGCCACCACTGCTCCTATATATATATACTTTACTGCACAACAATTAAGTACTACAAAAAATTAACTAGACTACAGCTGAAAGATTGTATTCCATCAAACTCAAACTCAAAGCATTTATTTCAAATAAACCAATTACAGGCACTTTTGAATTGTCAAAGGGTCAGTTAGTCAGAAAAATGAAGCTAGTTGCCCATTCCAAAGCGTAGTAGGTACCTATGGAGAAGAACGGGCAAGAAACTCCATGGACACTCTTTTAAATCAATATATAGTTACAAAAAACAAATTGTTTACATCATTCATGTTCAAATTAAAAATGTGAGAACGATGTAGAAAGACGTGCACGTTTAAAGTATCCGTAATAAAAAAAGATAAAAAAACAATTCAAAAATTGAAATTAAAATAAGCCGTGGCAGCCAAGAGTTGACCAGTCCCTACTGATGGCGCCCGTTCACGAACATGACGCATGGATCAGCACCATTCAGCTCAACCATTTTGAAGGGAACTTAATGATCCAACACACACGCCACCACCAGCGAAACATTTGAGTGAGCATGACATACTCTCAACCGCCAGGGCACATTCAAGTCAATGAAAGACGAGCCTAGAAGTAAAAATCATGATCATGAAAATTCGTTTCAAAGATTTAATTAAAAGAAAATTAACTTTTTCGGTTCTATGCGAGTCTGGCGTTAAAACTAGTCCATAGCACTGATATAATCATTATCTATTTGAGAGAAAAAGACTGCGCCTGACTAATGTTTGAGACCAATAGAGCCTTTTCATATAAATGTCAGAATTCAGAAGGCAACTTTTTGATCACATTATTATACTATACTTATTAGATTATTTGCATGTACACTTACGAAGGTCGATTGTTTTCCTTTCGGTTTCTCTTCAGGCTTCGGTCTCGGAATCGGCACTGGCCTCTGAAATCATAATCATTAATTATCTGAAATTGAAATCATTTTTGAAGTCAAGTTTCACCGCTAGTGGCGCTAGAAGCACAAACAGTTAACATTGTTTTCTCATAGCTTGTAAACTAAATAGATTTTAATAGATATTTTGTATAAGATTTTATCATTCATAAATTGCTGCTAATTAATGCCAGGTACAGATTGGTGAAATGTAGCATGAAATGTAACATTAATAAGTCGTCCTAATTTATTCAATGCAGCATGAAATGTAACAACTAGGCGAATTTGTTTCGACGTTTCATTTCTATTACGTTTCATCAATTTATACCCGGTTTTATATATATATAAAATATAAATGAGCGCTCAATTTTGACTCTTGCGCTCGTTTTCCGCGGCGTTTTTGAGTCGCTGAATGTGGATCTTTAAGGTTTTAATATAGCAATGCCTGGATGGCACCTTAGTTAGACGCACCTTGTTGAGCGGCGCGGTGAACACCTTGGTGGTGGCCGGCGTGGGCACCTCGTGCACGACGTCGCCCAGCCCGTCCTCCTGCAGCGCGCGGAACGTGTCGGACTTGGCGGGGTCGTACAGCGTCGTGGGCTTGTGACTGTCGGGCGCGAGGGCGGCCAGGTGGGGCGTTAGGGTTTAGTCGGTTAGCGGGCGCAACACAATAATAGAGAGAAAACACATTAGATACGACTCGTACAACGTTAGAGGGACGCGGAAGCGGTTAGTACGAACGGAAGTTTAGTTTTGTTTGTTTTTCAGGAAGGAAAGGTCGATAAAAATACTAACATTAATTATGTAGAAATAAGTCCTCTACCTTAATTAAATTATTTACTTCCAGTATATAAATAAAGTATAAATAACTTAATAACTACTTTGTGTAACAGTGATCGCCACAGTGTGGTCACACAATGTTGTCGCGTGAACGTGGGGCGTATGAGGAGGCGCATTCATTAATGTTCGGCACTCCTGAACGAAGAATAGCTGTCAACATGTCGACGTCGGCACCATGCAATACGGTAAGAACTGAGCGTGGAGTGAAAAAGACCAAGTTGGCAAGATACGAAAAGAGCAAATAAAAATAAAATAAAGCATTAATGCATCATGAGGATGGGCGTCGACTGTCGTTTTGGCGGCGTTCTAGTAAAAGACTTGCCTCTTGACAACGTTCGGCCGCCCGTAATGGCCGTTAGCGCTAAGTAAGCAGAGAAATACTTCATTATTATTTGAATATAACACCTACGCTATGCCTCCGATGTATTTCTTGTATTTGCAACTTTTCATATAACGGGTATTAAACCAAACAGATAAATCTATTCCTGGAAATGTCATCCAAGTCCTGTTTGACTGTATTGTGTTGCGTTAAAGCAGGGGATATTTTGTTTCATATCATATTAAATTAAAGAAAACGTATTTACAGAAATTCCGTCACTGTGACGAGTAGATTTTGTTATGTAACACTGGCTTTGGCATTCGTCCATGTTGTTTAAATTCATTGCCAAGATATGTGTCGTGTGAGATGACTGATTCTAGATTTACTTAACGTTAGCTATCTGTTAGCGTGAAGTATCTCACTGCTGGGCAGAAGCCTCTTCCTTTATCTCCAAATTCTTAGATCGGGAGTCAGTGTGGACCAACTTAGTATTTTTATTTAGTGCAGATTTATAGAACTAATTATTTTAAATATCAGTGCCTTTGCAGATACTCACGGCAACGGCGAGGACTGTTGCCTGATAGAGTTAGCGATGTTTTGTTCCGAGTATAGATTGATGGGGGAGTTGAACTGCTTGTGCACCATCTGAAGCGATACGAACGATCATTTAGCATAATATACTTATTTAGACTACTTGACAGTACAATAAATGTGTGAGAGAGCAGCTACAAAAGATCTCATTCTAAAAGAAGTTAAACACCAATAAATTATAAGTTTCAAAGGAAAGGATTTAGCAATATAAATTTTAGAATTCCTTGAAATTGTAGACCGAAACCAAATTGACAATCGTCGGAGAGGATTTTTTTTCTTGCATGATTTTAAATGCAACATTAACAATTCATTAAATTTCAAGGGTATTTCAACTGCCTCTATGACGAATTATTTTTAGATGACTAGCAAATTATAACATGCGAAAGCAGTTGACTCAAGGAACAAACGGTTTCGGTCTACACTTAATACAAAAAACGGGTAAGTAGTTACTCTCTTATATTTATTTGTGACAGAAAATAAACCCTTTCAAGTCATAAAAGCTCAAACAAGATGACGTATAGACATATGAGTTCATGAGATCGACGATACTTTGCAAGAGATTACGAGATGAGGAAATTATATTTGAAAGTGTGTGGATACCAATATATCCAAACAAAAAAAAAAAAACATCATAAATAAATATTCGTCCAAATTCAATTGCAAGGTTTCGTTTGTATATTCGACCGGCTTCGTAACAGAAGTTTGTCGCTGTCATGCTTGAAGCTGATACTGTTCACACAATCACTTAGTGCACCACCTTGTTCGCTTCTTCGCCAACCACTCGCTGCAACACCGACTCTGCCACCTGATTTTTTATGAAAAATACTAATGTACTATACAATCCGTGCGTTTTTAACATACACGTTAATTTTATACCAATGTATGTGGGGGAATAAGAAGGAAGAATTTAAAACTGCATTTATTCTGCTATTGAAGAAATCTCAAAAAATAACTTCAGTTTTTATGAATTCTTTGGCTAGCTTCCTTTTTATTTCTTATAACATGAGTGTGTATTATTATTATTATTTTCTAAATTTGAACAATTCTAAGCTGCGTTGAACAGTTTTAGTGTGTGTGTGTGGTACAGTGAATTGTGTGTGTGTGCGTGCAATGTTCGTGCGCGTTTGGGTTGTGTGACGTGCAACATCTATAATGTATCTACAAAAAATCTACAAATTATTTCTTTAGAGATCCTAAAGCAAAGAAAACTATAATATACTGAACCACCTGAAAGGACAATATTAATTACTATATTACCACTACCTTGACAATTAAACCTTGAATAGCTCAATTACGTACATACAAATAACTGGACTAAACACGCTTCTCCTCATTACCGATATAAACCGTACAAATAGCAATTAAATAAGAAATAAATATAGCCCACATGTAGTACGTAACATGTATTTTCAGCAATGCGTCGTGTAATAATATATTTTGATTCAGCAGTCTAATGCTCTACCAAGTGGGATTCAATTTATGACGTCATAAATATTTCCACATGTCTAGTGAGAAAGAGTTCAAATGCTTTCAAAACTCGCTATACTTTTTATGATTTTAGAAGTAAGATTTTGAAAAGCTCTCAGGATGAACGCCACTTCATTTTGAACGCGTGTTCATTTGTGTACTAGGTTTCTGTGTTTATCGGTTTGTGCTTGAATCATTTACAATGGAATTTTACAAAAAATGGTTTGAGCGTCGAATTTACATTGAAACTATGCCAGATACTTAAGTCTCACAGTTCAACTACAAATCCCATGGTCATAAATATTATTCAAACTTTTTGAAGAACTAAAGTCACCTAGATGTAACTATAGTGTGACCAAGAATGATTCCTTGTGGCATTCCTTACATTAATTGAACCCCAAAACTATTTTTGCTTAGGAAACCAACAGGACGTTAAACCACGGGAGTGTGCATTCTAGTAATTTCGTAGAAATGAGTTTAAAACCGATTTATTTCAAAGATATCTGAAACAACATTGCAGAGTAGTCTGTGCTACTGTGTCAAAAGCCTTAGCCACATTCCCTTGATTTCGCGTACTGGATATTTAAAAGGTGTATTTGTTTGAAGATGTTACCTTCTGTCTCATAAGGGTGTCGCGGTAGTCGTGGCTGGGCGGTGCGCGCATGGCGGGGTTGGGGTGGTGACGTAAGTAGCTCTCCGTGGGGCCGGGCTCACGACGGACCTTCGCGCCGGGAAGCACGAGGGGCGTCGTGCGGTACGGCTAGAAAAATAAAAGAAATATTTCAACTAACATATGTGAGTGTTTTACAACGTTTGGAGTCACCTTTTAAGCAAGGAATTGCTTATAGTAGGAGACTCCTCAACTTCCACGTGGTATTATCCAATAAAATAAAGCATAAACGATTTTGCTACAAACTATTTTATATCATCGGTGAGTTAACCTTCGTCATTATCATAGTTATCATGGTCGTCGAAAACTTTTTTCAAGACAGCAGGGATAAGCCCTGAAATAGCTGTTTTACTTCGATAGTTACTATTTCATTCAGTCATTAGTTCAATTAAGTATGTGGTTTTTATGTGAATTATTTCGCGTAATAGCAGAAGTCTTTTCCGACACGAACATACTGTCGTAGGGCTGAATAGGAAGGAGTTCACTAGAAACTTACCACCTTATACCTTTTACTTTTGTGAGAGTTGGATTTTTCATATCCCATAAATATTGCGCATACTGAAATAATTTCAGTACGTACTCATGGTTAGATACTTATTTACATTAGTCTCTAACCGAAATACCATACAATGCCTTAATACGTTAACATAGTTTAGGGCATTCAATTTATATCCTGTAATACGATTGTAAATGGAGAAGTCGAATGATGTTTGTTTCAAATATACAACCATGATCTAGAATAGTTGGCTCACATCGTACTCTAATAATAGTTCACGTAGTAGGCACATAAACTTCACAACAGCGTAAAACAAACGGTGTTAAACATAAATTATAATTTGGTTTACTGCTTCGGCTAACTGAGGTAAGGGATATTTAAATAAACTCATATTATGTTTGTCACATATAAGTGACCTTTTACAAGGCCGCAGACGAAGCAATCAAAATAACAACGTTTTCCTTCAAACCGTACATGCATACATCAGTCAGGGTCTGAAAGAAATCAGACGCTATTTCTCAAAAAAATGTTGGATATCTCCGCAAAGATTAACCGCTAAACTCCGTGGCGTACTTTGCGTCGCGTCTAATTATAACACGAGGTTATTCCATGTGGGTTATGATATGACTTCTGACACGATTTCGTCATATATATACGAGTCTGTGATATTTGGACCGTGGTCGTTTCAAACTCTTCGTAACTAGATTGATATGACATATGGCTAATGAAATCCTGTTACGGTAGCAACTGGCACCATGGTTAGTTTCCGAAGGCCAGCGATAGTTCTCTTCAGGCCGGTAGACCCAGCAATAATTTAAAGAGGATATATCTGGATGAATGACTTGACGAATCATGTTTGGAGCTATATTTTGTCGGAATTGTCCATACTTCAACGAAGCATTCGTTAGTATCGTATCGTCGTCGTTCATTCGTGTCGATGCCAATGCGCAAACAACAAGCTTCGTTTATTTGCGGCGATGTTTACAAAAGCGGGGGCTTTCGCCACTGACGCAACGTTCTATGTTAGTTGAATACCTTTGGTGGGTTTAACTAAATTGCTAATATTTCAGTAATGATTTCCATTCATTACGAACACCAATAATTTCAAATAAATAGCCCTTTCATGGCCCATAAGCGTCTGTCTATCTTCAATATATCGAGAACAGATTTATGTACAAAAGCCAAACAGAGTAGTTAGAATTTTATGTGTCCGTTTACCAACGCGATTTAAATATTATACATATAGGGGTCTTTTAGTTTAGCTTGTAAAAGTGTGATTAACCGGGAAAAAGAAGATTATGTAAAAGTTGACGTAACAAGAGAATTTTGGTACAGAAGAAGAACGGTAGAGTGTTGTGGTGCAATCAAGCAGCTGACGATTACGTTGAACAGTTAAAGCGATTGTCGATGCTGACGAAGCAAAGGTACTACTAGTGGTGGTAGATACTGCTAGTGTATTTAGGTAAAGTTTCCTCTAAATTCTCATTTGCTCATGAAGATTCAACATACAGAGATTCACTCATTTTACATTCAGTTTTAGTATTCAATTTTGTATCTTGGCATGGATACTCACCGTCGGTCTTTGCATATGGTAACAATCACGTCACATATTCGTGTCGAAAGATCAAGTGGGTGTAAAAATGTGACGCGACATTGATGCCAAAATAACTTTACAGATGGCTATTTAATATCAAAAGGTGCTCATCGAATCTTCGAGGGGAGAAATCCGACCAAACATAATTTTGTAAAAATAGTAAAGCGGTATGTAAAGGACTTTTTATTGATTTTCCTTTTAAATATATATTTTCTATTATGGCTTAAAACGTACTATTTGAAGAAGAAAACTAAATCAAGTACAAGGCAAAGGGTTATTAACTTGGTAATACTTAGTTGTAATGACAAGGAAATATCGTTAGTTTTTGACGTGCAAACGAAGATCAATGGAATATTGTGGGGTGATAAAAGCACCGCGACAGGAGCGTTTTGGGTAGCAATTTAAACACTGAACACAGTGTGTTACCGCTGAATATCTGGTAATCTTTCAGAGGCACATTAAAACAAAAAATTACTTTTATCATAAAAGCAAAAAAGCACACTTCTGGCTTTTGTTGATATAATATTTTATACCATCATAAAACGCATATCCTGTTGTGAAATCACTTACGATTTTTCCGGAAAACTACATCGTAAAGCTTTCGTCTCGGTTATTACATCACATATTTTGTAACACAACGCGCGTCTCAAGTGCTCCCAATTTAGAATTTGCTTCAACATCCCATGTTACGGCTGAATCGCTGACGTTTCACATCATTTGCAATTTAATATCAACTGTTATACCACAACACATTTTGGTTACGATGATTTATGAACATTTTTAGTAGTTAGGAGGTTCTAGTGTTATTTGTAATAGTCGCACGCACCCAGTTGGTGGTGACCTCGTCCTCAGGGTGCATGGAATCCTGGTACCCGTTGGGGAAGAAATTTGGATTGACGGCCATCGTGGTAGCACTCAGTTGCGCGGACGTGTGCCGTGCAGAGTATGATCGCGGACTGCCGCTCCAGTCGTTCTCTCCCGAGTAAACAACACGATTTCAATGCATTCTATTTTGGAAATATGGCGGGAAATTAGGCGTCAGCGTGGGCGAAAACCTCCCGAGCGGCCGCAGAGCCTTGCGCTACATAAAATATACATAATTTATATTTTTTTCCAAATATTTTTATAAGCAACAATAAAAGGGATATGATGCTTTGCGGACTATGTGTTATTGGGTGGTTTCAGCAGCAAAATTTCATCGAATCATGCCGCAGCGCCCACAAGAATAAATCGCATTCAAACTGATTTCGTTAATGTGTGTTTCCGATACAAAAGAGTTCAATGACGATGAAGTCAGTGCCTACTTCCATTGCAAATTGTATGAGAAATACGACCGCAAAGATCGTCTATTATTGTGTTTCATGATTCAGAAAACAGATTTAGCCTAGCTGGAGAACGTTCTAAAACTTCGATGAATTGTAGCTACATTGCAGTAACTTCGTTTCACTCCAGCTGTAAAGTTGTGTATAGTCAATGTTGTCCGGTGGTCTTATCCGAGTGGATCTAATTAATAAGTTAACATCATTAGACGATAACAGTTTGGCGGGTGTCCAAGGTACGTCACGCGTTTGGTTTAGCATAACACTGTTAACCTATTTGTTGAAAATCAAGGATATACGTAACGTCGACACTAATGCGGTAGAATAATATTAACAATATTAACAACTGATTAAATAAAGAATTTTCACGGTGCTTGTTGAGTAGTTATTCTACAAGTACCTAATAAAAATGCAAAGAATTCCAAGATACAAGATTCGGCGTTAGCAACGCTATGAAATTTAAAAGAAAACTGCCTACCACTTGGCAAAGCATCAAAATACGAATGATGAAGTATGGTTATCAATTTTTAAACACTGTAATAAAATCATACGATCTCGAATTAAATTAATTAGGTACCCTTCGCATATCTGAGTTTACGATCCTGAATTGAAGTGGAAAATCGAAGTAAAAAAAAAACGACGGACAAATACTTAAAAAAAGAACTTCGAGGCGAAACAATGGTGCAACTAAGTAGCGATTGATCGACATCAATCGATAAAATCAACCGTTTATTTCGATCTAGTCCATGCACCATCATAGAAACTGTGTTCCGAACCGATGGTTCCTCCTTTCGGACTGTTTTGACATCGTTCGACTCTGTAAATCTACACCGTCACAAATTTTCTTCATTTCTTTCAAAGTTTGATCAAACTTTGAAAAGAAATAAAGAAAAAATCTTTTACTGTCACAGAAACACGTGCATATGGACAAGATAATTTTACTCGAATTATGACCAAAATCAATAATTACAAGCACGTACAGTACAACTATTTTCTTAATGTCCCTCGGTAAACATCGCATTTCCGAATACAAACGAATGCTAATTTCCATGTCTATCAATTATTAGATTTATCGTGTATAATAATTTGAATTCAGAACTAAGTACTTTATTGTTGTTTTGTTTTGACGTAACAACAATTAAAGTACTAAGCTCTGAATTCAAATTAGTATACACGATAAATCTAATATTTGATGGACATGGAAATTAGCTCATAACATCATCATAATCAGCCTATAGTGTTCCTACTGCTGGGACACAGGCCTCCTCTCTTTGAGAGGGAATGGGCTGTAATCTACCACGCGGGCCCAGTGCGGGTTGGTAGATGTCACATGTCTTCGAATTTTTGGTTCTAGGACATGCCGGTTTCCTCACGATGTTTCCCTTCACCGTTTTGAGAGCAGTGTGATGAAATTATTTACACAAAGTAAAGCGCCTACCTGGGTTCGAACCCACAACCTACAACTCGTAAGTCGGGGCCGATACCACTGGGCCACCACTGCTCTCACTGGAAATTAGCATTCGTTTGTATTCGGAAATGCGATGATTCCCGAGGGACATTAAGAAAATAGTTGTACTGTCTCAATTTCTAAATCCAAATGTGCTTATCGATCTGATCGATAGCTGATCGTTGTTCGATCAATGTTAAGTCGACCATTAATCGTCAAGGCCATCGATTGTGTTTTGAGGCGATCCGTAACGCATAGTAGTCGTCGATCAACCGCAATTTAGATACTGTTGTTGAACTTTATGCCTTCTGTGTTTCAGCGTTCTGTTTTGTAATCAGAAAAACGCTGTTGCTATAAGAAACCATTAGGCATAAGTGTGTATCGTGCGTGCTATCGAGCGTAAGGCTCAGAAAAGTAAAATATTTTAGGCCCGAAATAAAGACAGCGGCGCAGCCGAGGATGTGTGTGTGAGCCTAATTCTACAGTGGCAAGGACAACGACACGCAACCTGTTACCATAGATTCAATACAATCATGATTCTGAACCGCCCTGTGTAGAAATTTTTCGTCCATTATTTAAAAAAATAACTGTTCCATACATTTTGACAGCGTAGGTACTGCACTTTATTATGAAACAACAGATTTTGCTTTTTGATTACCGACTAATAAAGTCTGCGCTAGGGGGTCTAGAATCATGTGCTGAATTCATGATTTCAGTTAGCGCGTCGCTATCCCTGCCACCCTGTATATTGTAACGAGCCTAAAAATCAGAAAGGATTTTTTTCCTTTGATACTTTCCATAAAATTTGAGTAGGTAGGTACTTGTGTATTGTGCATTCGATTTCTTAGTCCTTTTCATACTTCGGAGTCAAGTAGTGGTAGGTACATACATACATAAACTCACGCCTTCCCATGAGGGTAGGCAGAAACTACAGAACGCCACCTGCTACGATCCTTACATACTACTTTTGCCTTGTTGACGGTCATACACGCACGCCGGTTGCGAGTACTAGTGGTAGATGTGGGAAGCATATACACATCATCTTTTAGCCTACAGACGCTGCTGGACATAGGCCTATCTTAAGCATCGCCCCAACGGCCGGTCCTGTGCTCCAAGCACCCAACGGATTCACACGATCTTCAGGTCATCGGTCCACCTTCTAAGGGACTACCCTCGCTAGGATTTCTGGCCTTAAAATTAGCGCTGTACCACGGTACTCGTACACCGCCGCGTTGCTGTCGCGTAAATGTTTGCATCTCATTTGAAGGCGTTCTTTCTCGTCGTAGCACTTACCTGGCTCTGAATGGACTCGTCAAAGGTCTCATCGGTGCGTATAGAAGATGGCGAGAGCAGTAGCGTCCTGTACTCTCCCTCGACCTGCGGCGGGTAGGAGTTATAGTACGGCAGGCCGGCGGGGCCCGCGGGGCCGTGCGAGTGGGGGATTGGCGTGCGCGGAAGGGATTCCGGCCCACGCCAGCTCTGCTGCGACTCTTGACCACGCCAGCTCTGCTGCGGACTTGGTGTCCTGAGAAAATGCAACAAGTGTAAATCCTGAGTCCGTAAAGCAAAAATGTGCTGGTTTCTGTAAGAACAGGCCAAGGAATGTGGACCGTTATCTACATCGTAAACAGAATAGCCTGTCCAGACGGGAACCGTTTTAAGGTTAAGACTTAAATAGGAATAACGGAACGTTTATAAGATCATTTCATTGTTTTGTCGTGTGGAAACTCTCATAGATACGCTCCGTCTCGGTAAAGCGGACGATTATGACAGACTTCTACCGACTAAAACCTCTTGGTGACCATCGTCAGAATATACGAAACGGGCTCCGAGTATTCCATTGAATATTTTGGTACTCCCTTTCTGTGCTATGCCTATAACAGGTCTTCGGGGAAACACCTATTTTCCCTATATGCATACGGTATACATCAGCACCTGATCACTAAGTGCTATCTACCACTAGATAATGCTTCGAGATAGGGTAACGTAAAATACTTGTAGAACCTCTGCACTCTTTGAAGTTCAATTATAGAGAGATAGAATGCTCTCAAAGGTCACTAAGGAATCCTTTACACTTATAGCAGTTTAGTTCTCCTTAATAATCACTGGCGCGTGGTATGCCGGTGTTAAGCTATTTTAAAAGGGCTGGAGACAGAAGACTTGCAGAAAGCGCAACAAAAACCTGAAACCTGATTTACACGGTGCGATTAAATTACCTGTGACATACTATAAGATGAAGCAAGAATAAAAGTTACACCGTCTAAACATTGTTTAGACCTTTAGATGATGCAAGTCATTTGTTGGTTAAATTTTATTGTATGCCACAGGTAAAGACATACATCGTGTACTGGGGCTTTGAAGTTAGGACCCTCATGTTGCAAGTTCATAATTATATAATTAACATTTATTCCAAATTCTATCTAGTTAAGTCTTAGTGCCGACTTCAATGTTTTGTATAAGTACTCTGCTTTTAATAGAATCAATGAGAGACTGACCTTTGGCTCAATCTCTCAGCTAGGTATGCTGTCACTGCGTTTGGGATTTTATTTCACTGGGACATTTTGTTTTCTTTGATGTTTTTATACATTCAATAAGATTTAATTTCAGTTTTAGTTGTCGAGGACACATCAAGTTTATCGTGGAATTTAAACTCTTTCAGACAGGTCGTGTCATTGACTTTATATTTTTGGCAGCTCTGGTTGCGATGCATCATAACTATTCATAACCTATATTGGATTTGTTTGCAGTATTTATATAATGTTATTTATTATGCACCAGCTGTTGAGTTTAATGATAAGTTGATATTCTATACTAAAGACAGTCACATTTGAACGGATGTGAGTGATAACAAATGAATGGTAAAATAGTGACTCTGATTTATTTCTAGACCACCAATGATTCTTCTTGATAGGCTGGTTAAACAGTGAACTCTGATAAGGTTTTGCGGTCAATTGCTCTTAAATTTACGAAATATATAATGCAATAATGTGAATGATACCTGTATGGTGCTGCAGCGAAGGCTACGGGCGAGCGCGGCGCACGCGCAGCGGCCGAGTCGCGCGGCCCATCGCGGTCCACGTCCCTACACAGCGTGCAACATGAATATGACTGGAACATGGAATTACGTCAATACGGTGCAGTGCCAACGTTATGATGTATTGACGGCATCAATTATCAAATTATCACCACTGGACTGATTCGAAAATAACCAAGAAATAGTTCATGGCTCGACTTTTAAAATCTTCGGATCTATCCAGAGGTTGTAATGTAGTGTGTATGTGAACACTTAAGGAAGGATGCAATGCATTTAGTACAAATTGGTAAACTAGACACATATAACAGAGAGTATTTCCAACATCGATACATGAATAGAAAATAAATCATAACAAAGATAGGTACAGTTCATGCATGTAATATTGACGACAGCATACAGGATGTTACGTATCTATTGACGGAATCTGAAACTTAACGTCGGTTTGAACAACAAATAGTTTTTCAAGGTGTATAAATATTATAGTTATTTGCAGAGATTGTTTACAACATCGATAAATTATCCATGCTTAAATATTTTTGGATTTAGATAGAAGAGGGCTAAATATAACAGGCATACATTAACAAAGTTTTACGACGAACTCTTTTTAAAATGCAATGTGATACTGAATCATACGCTGTCTGTAATCTATTCAGAATGTTTCAATTTACATTTGTATGCAATAACGGCAAAAGTTCTCCGAAATTGTACGCATTTGGCTTATTTATTTTATTAAAAAAAAAACATCACAAGTAAAAAAAACATTGTACAAACGGGGACCAATTCCTGAGGCATTTAGTTTATTTGCATAACCTTTGCAAAACAACCAAATAATGGGCTTTTCAGTCATTTATTATAGATAATGCAAATCACGAGCGCCCATCATGTGATTCACATGTCATTGTAATAATGTTTACCTCTTTATATCGAAATTGAGGCTCTTCAATGTTTAGACGCAGTTAATATAAATCCAGAAAATTCAGTATCACCAGCAACATAATCAACAAGTAGGTGAAGGGTAACATGGATGACACCTAGTGCAAGTCTTACTCAGCGAACTCGTGATAGAAGGTAGGCGTGGGCACGCGGCCTACAAAGCTGCCCGGAGAGCGGGGCAACGAGTATAGGTGTGCGCTTGCGCCGCCCCTGTGGTTACACCTTGCTTGTTTTTTTACCAAGAAATTGTTTACTACCCTCTTCGGAAGACGGCGGAATACAATAGTGGAGATGAAAATATACGGTTTGGTCTACTCTTCAACGACTCTAGGGCGGATTACAATAGTGTAAGTAAAACGTACGAGGTTTGGCACTACTCAATTACACGAGTTTGATTTTTAGGTAAGTTTTATCTGCTGATGTTTGAGATAACTTATTTTAATATTTATTTTCTTCTGTAAAGATTTTAGTAGCATTTTGATCTACTTTGGTGAACAAAACTCATTAGATCGTCTGGTTTACCAATTTATTTGATGAGAGTGATAGACCAACTAGATACCGATATCTAGTCGTAAATATGACACATCGACTATAAAAATATGAGGAGTTGGAGAACGTCGTCTCTTTCACTCATACCAATGTGACAGTCCCTTTCTAAAACTCGATGTGCCAGATTAACGTCCAGGTATGGTCTACCACTAGCAACAAATCAATTGTTAAACCAAAACTTTTAGTGCTTAGGACTTATTACCTCTGTACCACCAACTTGATCTGTTGGGGCGCATTCCTGAAGAGATTCTGCGCATCTTCGTGTCGCACGTCGCGTGTGTCATAATCATCGATTTTAGCTATGATGTCTCCTCGGACCAACTCCCTGCCCGCGGGAGTGCCTGGCGTCACCTGGAAATTGAAACTTACGTTTAATATGTTGCTTCCAATGAATGAGACGGAATGGTAATGGACATAAAGATCACGAACGGATTTGCATAAACTTTGCAGGTAGTCTATGACCTGGATTTACTTAAAGGATGCTTTTCATCTGGCTTCATGAACGAGTTTTCCTAGGATACGAGTGAAACCGAAGGCAACAGCTAGTTATAAATAAGATCTTGCACTAAGCTACACTGTGAAAACGTCGGGAAATACATTTACACCACTTAATCTGGGAATACAAAATCTGTTGTTTGCTGCCGTTTTATGAAAAGTGGATGTTGCGTACTGCCATCTCCCGGTTGGGCACTTAAGTTTACTCTGAGAGTTCCGGTTCAATTCTACATATTATACCTATGAATATTCAATAGGTACTGTAAAGCGAAGTTGAAAGAGCCAGCAGTGTGTCAATCTCAACGCATCAATATTTACCCAAACTGAAAATATGGAGCTGTTTGAAGTCTCAACCACAGTGATTCTATGGAAAAACATCTGACATCAAAGGTTTGATTTATTTTACTAGATTACTTTACAACTTCGTAACGAGCTTTACATTTTTACTAATGGCAACCGTTTGAATATAGTGTTATATTTTTTTACAAAGAATCTGTAGGTAGTGAGTGACGTATGCATAGGTATTGCCCGTGTTATAATATAATGTTTACAGGTTATGCGACACATATAGAAGGCTAGCAGACGGGCCGTGACATTCAGAAGTGTGAACCAATCGTCCATTCGGTTCGGTCACCTTCAAGGGTAAGTCGTCAACATGTTTTCAACCACCTTGTTTACTTTTCCAGAATATATATATACACCTTTATGTTTTTTCGAGTACCTATATTTTGTTGTTTTTAGGAATTTACCTGTAAAGGAATTAAGCTGGTTGTCCGAGAGGTCCACACTTCGGAAGGCCACATTGCTTGGAGATGTGACGTATGTGGTCGCAGCAGTGTGGGAACGACGAAGAAAAGAGGAATTGAATAGTAACTAATCGAGTATTACTTAACCAACCAAATACTCGTTGAATACATTTCAGTAGTTCAGGCAACCGTTAACAAACGCAGATATATGAGATCCAGCTGCATGATGTATCAGTTTGGAGGTCTTATAATGTAGGGTGTAGTATGTTGCATAGAGTATACTAGGTCGACCTTGTGGCTGGGGTAGAGGGGAGGCGCGGGACGTATGCAGTGAGTTTGGCCGATGGCCAGGCTAAATGCGTCCGCCGGCGACGCCGCGCCAACCTGACATTTTTTATTGAAAACAACCGACGGATCGGGTGGAGGCCGCGTCGCATCGACGGCTCGACCTGCGCAAATCCATCACACACTTCCTCGAGTCAATGGCGAGGACAAACATCTATATTTACTCTTATCCATCACCGTGGGCCGTGGTGAAATTTTTCTGACGACGTCAAACGTTCTAGTTCTTTGTGTTTGACGGATTTTTTAAAACGCTACAGCTGGCTAACGTCCATCCGCATTACACTCATAAACAGGTGACGCGTACGCGGTTGCGTCACATAACTATCCAGGTTGAAGAAGATGCATTATGGTAACAAACATTCTTAGAAACTCTTAATGTTTTCATTTCTAGTTTTAATCAACCCAAATCAACATTTCATAGAAGTTTTATTAAGTCTATGTTGCCAAATGCTCTAATTAAAAGCCTATGCGTTAATTAACGTCACAATTACTCTAAATATTTCCTGTATAGAGCCAAAGCAAACATAATGCATTGTTATTTTATTTGAATCACAGTTAAAAGAAACCGAATTCAGAAGCAATTACCGATACGGAGAGATTTAGGTATGATTTTTTCAACGCCAGATATCATTAACCGAGGAATAATTTTAAATTTCAAAAATTTTAAATTAGTTCTTCCAAACAAAAACTTACACGTCAATTTTATTCTACGGATAAAAGTTATCTGACGATTCTGACGATTGAAACATCAGCCCTTATCTAAAGACGTTATAATATACGTTGAGTAGGCACTCCAAATACCTCAGTTGACGTATATCTCTCATGTCGTCTCAATAAGGTCTAGGAAGACCTCGACTTCATATCGAATACCATGGAAGTCAAATAAAATTGTTAAATTATTACAAATCGTTGAAATCACATAAATCGACAGGTGCTGGGACTCCTTGCCAAGAAGTGACACGAGTTTTGAAGTTGCTAATTACTCAAATGTTTAAATGCTGCTTTTTTTTATTAAAAAAGTATATACATACCTATTCTTTTTTGTAATCTGTAGTGTAATTTTCTATTAAAATTTATCGAACAGATTGACTCATCCTAGCCATATGGAGAGGAAGTAATGAAGGCATTTTAATGGCTCCGTTAAATAAAAGAACGAGCTCAAGGCTGTGTTGATTGAAAGATTGATGGCAGCCAAGGTCAACCGGCAGATTATTTGCTAAGTGCATTTCACGATCAGAGGTTTAAAGGCGGGAAACAGATGCGAGATGTTATGTGGCCAGCCTAAATATTATGTAGGCCAAATATGACGTCCAGTCTAGAATAAACCGTGTCAAGATTCACTCGATATAAAATTGAACATATATCAACAGATTCTTAATAAAAACAGAATTTTGTGCCTTAGATACTACAGAAGTGAGTGCAAAAAAATGCTGGTAGAATAAGACATACATTGATTGACTGGACCATATTTGATCACATGTAGGCTTTGGGTTGCCAATTGCCGGTAAGAGGCACAGCAAACTTATCGGTTGCTGCAAGGATCATGATAGCATCTGCCTGCCTATATTGACTAAAATACCAAAACATTTTATGAACCGTTTTTGTAAAGCTGTTTGATTAGACGCGACTATTGTAACCTTTCAATATTCGAAACCCAATCCCCCTTTCCAAAATATGCTCAAAATCTTGCTTCCTCCAATTTAGGAAAAATAGAGCTGGGAGGTAAGAGTCATCATTATTGCTCTTGCAGTCTTATGATATCAAAGTTCACATATAAATACTGTTCATCTACTTGATAAGGCGCCCAAATCCTGTCTTACGGCTTTCAAGAGAGATTGTCAAAGCGGGCAGTTTAAAACCATGCTACTGAAATACAGGTAAGTACTGAAATTCATCGATTGATAGTACAAAAAAATATAAGAGCAGCGAAAATGGTCAAGTATTCTACTTCCTTTTTAACCGACTTCACAAAAAGGAGGAGGTTCTCAATTCGTCTGTATGTTTAGCTCAGAACTTTTTTCTGGGTGAACCGATTTTGATAATTCTTTTTTTATTTGATAGGTGGTGCTTCACATGTGGTCCCATTTAAATTTGATCAAAGTCTCGCCAGCAGTTTTTGAGTTATCCTTAATAATGCATATTTTTTCCACTGAATTTATATGGATGATGTGTTAATAATTTCCTGTCACTGTTATTTACACACCAAGTAGTGGTATAAGAATTTGTGTGGGGTTAGGTACCGCAACTAAAAAGTGAAAAATAAAAACGTTTTTACAAAAAAACAACCGACTTCCAAAAAAAAACACTAAAAGACGTGAAAAATAACTTTAATTTCGGAAGTCGGTGGCCAAAAACGAAAATGCAAAACCAAAGACACCGACTTCCGAAATTAAAGTTATTTTTCACGTCTTTTAGTGTTTTTTTTTGGAAGTCGGTTGTTTTTTTGTAAAAAAGATTTTAATGTACCTATGCCAATGACATATACTGCTGCAACTTCTTTTTGTAGTTCGGTCAGACCGCCGTTTAGTGACATAAATTATAATCCTATATAACCAAAATAAGTGTTAATTCTTTCAGGGGTATTAAGATTTAATCATTGATATGACAACTCGATGAACTGTATTGCTACTCTTGATTATCAAATTAGATCACTGTTTTACTTATACACGCATAATAGGGTCTGGCCCAGTTCTGGCTTAACTGACAGACTTTTTGTTTTCAGCATTTTCATCGTAAAGGACCTAGTGATCATCATCATAATCAGCCTATTATGTTCCCACTGTTGGGATACAAGCCTCCTCTCTGTGAGAGGGAGTGGGCTGTAATATACCGCGCGGGCCCAGAGCGGGTTGGTGGATGTCACATGTCTTTGAATTTTTGGTTCTAGAACATTCCGGTTTCCTCACGATGTTTTCCTTCACCGTTTTGAGAGCAGTGGTGATGAATTTACACAAAGTAAAGCGCATGCCTGGGTTCGAACCCATGACCTACAACTCGTAAGTCGGGGCCGTTACCACCGGGCCACCACTGCTCTCAAGGACCTAGTAAACCTAGCTTAAATATTTCCATAGGATAATATTTGCCAGGTGTCCGTTTAATTTACGGTTTAAGGAATGCCTCTTTTTATATTATATTCCTAGCTTCTCTTTTAGTGTTTTACCTACGATTTCGTTTATCTGTTTATAACCCAAAATATTTTAGAGCCGACTTTTCTTTATAAATAACTGCAAATCAACGTGAGTACTCCTCTACGTGCGCCTGATTCATTACAAAAATATTACACTGCACATACATACATAATGTAAAAATAAATGCTGTGCTGTTTAATTTCGTCTAGAATATTTCCACTATGCTATGATGCGTCATTTGCGTGTTGCAGCAAAAGCACAGTTAATGATACAACATTTAACGATGTTTATCAATATTACTTCCAATTTAAGCATTAGCCAGTGATAAATCATTGCTTATAATTTTAATGAGACTTTGCTTTATGGAGTTTCATAAGTTTCTATGCACTTGCACTATTGAGGATTGAGAACCTAGGAACCAAAAGCTATCTAACTTTGAGAGAGTAGGTACCTACTACGCTTTGGAATGGATAACTAGCTTCATCTTTCTGACTGACCGACCCCTTGACAATTCAAAAGTGCCTGTAATTGGTTTATTTGAAATAAATGCTTTGAGTTTGAGTGAGTTTGAGTTTGAACCTAAATACGCTACTAATAGCGCGATTAACGTGATCACCTACTGGGCCCTAAATTCCATCGACACGAAAAGAAGGAGAATGGGATGCCATGGTTTTCACAGTGTTGCAAAACAGTTTAAATACATTTTGAAAGTGAAGAGCACTTCCAAAATGTTTTCAAACTTACGGCCGATGCTCACACTAATAGCTATGAACAAGAAGCATAGCTGCTCTACTGCGAAGCCTGATAACCCAGTGGAGTTTCATTGCCTATGGTATATTATACATTGCAGCAGCAATAAATAAATAAACCCACCCAAGTCATCCGTTGCTTTAATTTAATTGTATGCCACTTGCATAGTGTAAATGGGGTTCAAGAGTTAGTTCTTTAACGAATACAAAATTACCTGCTTGGTATACTAATTCGGTATCTACCTGGCAACCTGTCCAAAATGCAATCCCAACATCTATGACTCAGTAGCCACCTACATCTTACTCGAATTGAGCCGTGATGCAGTCTTTCTTACACTCCTAAGTCAGTACATACATAATTTGAGCATGCGATAGGCGAAAATAGGTCAAGTGTCCTGTTATACTTTTTGGCATCTTGAAATATGAAATTATGTGTTTATTTCATCGTTGAAATATGCATCATCATGAACAGCAACACAAACAGAAGTACCTAGGACCATTCGATGGATTCCCAAAAAAAAAATACATCAACGTAAACGAAGAGGTTAATTTCATAGTTCCACTATACTGAAAACTTTAATGTGCCAGAATAAATAAAAGGGATTTTAAAACGTATCGGGCTGCACTGTCAACGCATCAATGGTAGAAATTATGCTGCAGAGTGGAGGGAACTGGAGCGTATTACCATTTAATTACATGCATTTTGTAAGTCTCATAAATACGGGCAGTATACTATATACGAACTGGCAGTTGGGTGTCTACATAGGTACACATGTTAGGGGTAAAGATTACTAAGGGCTCGTTCCCCATTTAAAAAATCTGAAGCGCGATAATGAACACTTCCTAAGCATTGGCCTAGAAATCCTTGGTTCAGCTACAGAACCGAGCTTCAAAAGCTCATCTGGCTTCAGTTGTCACTTAAACAGTTGTCGTATGGTAATTAGATACAAAATAAAGGATGATTGTGAGCTCGCCGTTCAAATGCGGCTCCGAGTATGACTTCAATATAATTACAGTTCTTATTACCTAAAGTTCAAAAATTTTAAGTGGCAATTAACAAATTAAATATTAGACAACGTTAAAATTTTCAGTACTTGCCGTTTACGTATAAACACGTCAGCAGCAAGTTTACTTTTGCTTCAAAGTTTCTGTTATTGAAGCAAGGTTCCTCCGACTTTGTATATGTTATGAATACAAATCAAAGTTGATAGCTTTTGGTTCCTGAGTTAGCTTTACAAAAGCTGTATTTCTGCATACTTCGTGCTACGAAGGTCATTGGTAAGGTGGCCTACGAGTTTGGTCGGTATGCGAAATATATTTAAAAATTGTGCACAATTGTCAATTAGCGGGCTGTGCTTTACATTAACAAATTGTACAATAAGTTTTAGGCTCTAGCTAAAAATATTAAATTAAAGAGATTAAGATAACGGGGTCATGTCGCATCGTCGTCGGCAGCTGTCGAACGACACGATACATCCAAGAATATATCAGTTATAAAGAGAGTTCGTCCACGCTCTAGATGTATTTTAATGATGTTCTAGATAATGTTTAAACAACGGCCGTTTCCCGATATTTTAAAACGGCTCAGCATATACTTGAATTACAAAAATAGCTGAAGTGTTTCAAATTGTCGGCATGCGAGTAAAGTCCCAGACTGACTGACAACGCTATAAATATTTTTGTGTCCCGGATTTAAATGATAAAATAATCCAAGTCGGCTCTTCTGATATTTTTGAAGGAGACAATTATTCTATGTTCAATGTTGCTTGAGATAATTAATTGAAACGTCTAGTTTAGGACGGCTGATGTGCATTGATCGTTAACCTGGATAGCGTCTTATTTACAAACAGAGCGGTGACTGGAGCGCCGGCGTGTTTACACCGGCGCGCGAGTGACGCGGCCTGCAGTACGTGAGCTATACCCTGGTGACGATGAGCGGCGTGGCCAGGTCGGCGCCTCCGACCAGGCGCAGGCCCCAGTTGACCTCGCGGGAGTCGCGGCGCAGCGTCACCACGAAGGTGTGCAGCCGCCCCATGCTGCTGAGTGTGGCACGGTGACGCACGGTGTCACTGCACGGTGCACGAGACGCGGTGTGTGCGCGGCGGGAACACGCGACGTAGTGCGAGCAAAATTAGCCTCACCGCAAACCCGCACTGCCCCCTGCCCCCCTAGTTCTGCACTGCATGTAACCCTGCCTTCGCAATCGACCTAATTCGATTAACGGAAACTCTGGGATATATCGATGCTTGATTATCCAGCCATTCCGGCAAGTCTTCGGCTTGTTTGTTTACGCTCAATATATCGACGCATTAGACATGACCCACATTTTCAAATGATTTTCTCACATTAATACTTCATCATGCTGCATACTACTATCAAATAATTGCAGAATCATCATTAGATCATATTTTCTTGAAATAAATACAACGTTCATCTATTAATAAAAACATAGCTCTCTAAGGGTAATTCACCAGATAGGTATGCACTAAAGGCCATCAATTACTGATCACTATTTCCTACGTCAAACTTTTACTATAAATAGGCTCATAATGATTTTGTATTGGCATCATATAATGTTATTGACGTATATTTAGCCCATTGATCATGATTAGTAATAACCAAAACATAGCCGGAATTTGCATATGACTTCTAAACTAATGTGATGTGTGATTCAAATATATATTTTACCCCTAAACACCGCCAGTAAATCAATTAAATTTGATTCTATTAGATTTTAATATTTTTAAAGAGTTGCTTGATAAATTAGGGACAAAAAAATAAGCAATTAAATTATGTGTAAAATAAACAAGTGAAGTAATATTAATTAACAAACGTTTTGTGTATAAAGTGTAAAACGAATTTAAGATATGCTTTCAACAAATATTATGATAAATAAATAAACTTATAAATCTAAATACTATTAATTTGTCTCGCTTTTTTATTTAGTCTTAAGAACGTATGAACGTACGAATTAAACCAGAGTTTGCACAACCCAATATTAACTTGCAATTAGTTTACATCTAGGCAATCACTACATAGACAACAAAATAACCTAAATGCTAACTGCCTACGTCATGAACCAAATCAATAGTGTAAGATTTAGCACCACAAATAACTCGGTATCGTTACACAATCATGGCTTATAATTATTTTAAACCCTCATTCCAGTTGCATTCTACTACTTCGGCATTATAATAATAATGCAAAATTTTCTTACTTTTCGCCTCTGTCCGAAGTCCCTGGGCTCATTTCCAGGATCCATACGCTGGTGAGGCACTCGCCAAAACGGTGGCCGCTCGTACATCGGCATCGTCACTTCTCAGTATCGGTTCCAGGGAAAACTGACACAAAAATATGCGTATTACAATTCAGCTGCAGTTCAAACGCATTGCACTTGCAGTGATAGTGCATACTATCACAATCTCTTTATATTTGGCCGTCAGTTACATTTCATAATGCATAAACGTAGGTGTTTGGCAACATTTCTATGGATAAATCACCTGTTCTATGGACAAGGACGGCCGCGCACGGGAAAAATTACACTTTAGACGCCACGTGGGCGCAACAGAGTGGGGGAAAAATTAGAATATAAGGGCTAACTAACTCACCAGAGGGCGCGGGGCGTGGTTGCTTGCGCGGAGTCGTTCGGCCAGTGCCGTTTTCTATTATTTCGAATAATTCCGGAGCAACATCAAACTATATCTATTTTTCGCGTGGCGGCGGGCGTCGGTTCGACGGCTCTTGCTTCGAGTGATTTACAAGCCGGAGCTTACTCGAGCTGTTTCTGGGCCAATACAGAGATCCGCAACACTGCGGGAAGTGAAGTGAGAAGTCGGGAACACTCGACACCGGTTCAATGCTCCCGAGTCCATCTGTGTCAGATGTCATGACGATTTCTAGGAGACCCAGCACTTTTAACGAGACAGTGACTCGCTAATGAGTTTCGGAACGTTGAACTCATAAGTATTTGTGTTGACACAAAAAAATATTGTATCCGCATCACTACAGTGTTTTTGAAAAAAATAAAAAAATTGATATATTTCTTAAAAAAAAAAACACAATAAATTACAAATAAATACTCACCAAAAAATTGTCAAGCTCGAGATTTAAATTTTTAAATAAATAAATGAACATGTAAAAGTTGCTAATTTACTTAATAATGATACTAAAAGCAATTCTTAAACTCGGAACTATATTAACGGTTATGGAGTATATTGTTTTAATTGACTGTTAAAAATAAACAATACTGTCAAAAAACGAATTTATTCTTAGAAATCACATAACAGTAGGTTCAGGAAATATTTAAATCGTTGTTTTTTATTTGTGAGGATATACAAATAAATAAATATATATAAGAGAAAAATGCTTTACATCAATAACTTTCCATTTTGTTGCGATAATCGATATATATGTGTGAATATATTAATTATTTTATTCAAATTATAATACGTATTTATTGTTATTATATGCATAAGCAATATACAATTTATCCATTACCCTAAATTATAATTTTAATGTAATTAGAAGTTTCGTTAGTAATTTGTGAAAATGGATTAAAGCAGTAAAAATATTGTGATAAATATAATTTATAAAAGTTCGAGATTGTAGAAAAAATAGTGACGCTAGCCTAAATTACTTATTTATTGAGATTAAAGCAAAAAGATCATAAATAATGTGTAGTGTAGAATATCTGTAACAATATTATATAGATATGAAATATAACTAAAATATCACAATAACTATGGTAATAATTATTTAATTATTTTAATCATTTCAAAGTTAACCATTTCTTACAAAATATATATTAGGTCGGGGAAAAAGTTCTTTCGTATTTTATATACAAATTCAAGACTAAGAGCTCGTGTGGCACCCAAATTTCGAGCTTTTTTGTATAAGCAGATTTTTTCAAATGGTTCAAAATTGTTTTGTGGTCAACCCCTAACTCACCTATGCCGTAACTACTAATATGCAGAGCTAGCTCCACTTTTTCAAAAATGGCATCGAATTTATCCGTAACAAGGCGACCAGAGCGAGCTGCATCTTTGACATCAAAATTCCCGGACTGAAAACGCTTGAACCAAGTTTGTGCTACTCTTACTGACACTGCGTTAAGTCCATAAACGTCACATATTTTTTTCGCGGCGTGTGTCTTTTTTATTTTTTTGTAATCAAACTTCAAATGTATCGAATTTCTTCGTTGGATTCACTCATTTTGGCGGACAGAAAACAATTGAAAAGTGGCGCGATATTTGTTTTTACTTTTTGTTATTCTTTCTAAAAATGTCTTCTTTTTAATTGTATCAAAGCCAGCCAGATACAAACTGTACAGCCAAAGATATTTTACTACAACTTTATACTTATAAAATACGAAAAAACAAATCCCCGACCAATTATTTATATAAATGAAACGAAATAATCTTTAACAGTACACTAATATGACTAACAAAACTGCATAATTGAACACAATAAAACTTTAAATAATTAGTGGAGTTCAGTCAATCTTGAAGTCCTTATTAATCAATAAAAATAACTAAAATATATTATGACCAGAACAGAGAGCTTATAAACAATATAACTTAACATAAATTCATGATTTATTATTTAACCGATTCAATAAAAATACGACATAGGAAGGTGGTACTTATTAAAAGAGTAATCATGGAGTTTTTTTCCCGTTCTTATCTTTATGAAACTACGCTTTGGAACAGGCCACTAGCTTCAACACTATCTGAGCGACTCTTTGAAAATACAAAAGTGCCTGTAAATGATTTAATCAAAAGATATGTTTTAAGTGTGAGATGGTCCTTGGTTGGTGTGGTAAGAGTTTATGGAAGCATCATTGTCATAAAATTAAGAAAATTACAAGAAGAAACTTTATATTAAGAACCTTAACTCAAAAATGTTTACCTAAAATCTACATACTATTTATCTACATTTTATCTATTTATTGGCTATATTCTAGTGATGTTCTTCTATGAAAACTTCACTATGACATACGTCATGTGAATATTAATTAAAAAAATACATGCCTGACGTATAGTTTCATTAAATCGGTTAAATACGTAAATAAACGCAAATAAATTACGTCTAAAGAGTCTGTGCGGGCACAGTGGCAAGACTTTATAGGACGTCTGATCAAAGGTACGTTCACCCGATAGTAAATCTTGTAGTTAACATACTTCAGACATTTTGCTGATGTCTTTAAATATATAATAGGTTTATACAGTTCGATTGGTTTAATTATTTAGGATAAATGATTTTCAGATGTACATCGTTATTTTTCGATTGCTAAGCTATTTATTTGGCGTAGTATAATTGCATGAAGGTCTTTTAAATATAGGAAACATACCCTTACAACCTGGTATTTTTTAACACGTACCTAAAGTAGGTACTGTGGTACTGTACTGTCTTTTGATTGAGCACTTTACAAGTCAAATACACCTCGGTTTAATGGTTAGTCATGTAAGCCTTCTTTAAGAAGGTTACAGCCAGGGCCTTCTTTTCCATTGGCCACTCAGGGCAAGTGCCCCGGGCCTCTCAATTCATGGGGCCCCATTTCCTGCCAGCCTCAGAGCTAGGGGCTATCACAGGCAGGGTGCTACAAATTTCGAGCTTACTTCGCTGGCTCTTGCATCCTAGATTCTCCATAGGGGCCCCAGTATCCTAAAGTGCCTAGGGCCTATAATAGGTTTAAAACGGCCCTGGTTACAGCGAGGTACATTCAGGAAAGTTTAATGTTTGCCAGATTGACACACTATGAAAAGTTTCCGTGTTATAGCTATTTTATCGACAGACAATGAATGAAAATTGTGATTTGAATATTCGGTCAATTTAAATTGATAGTCTATTAGGTAAAGAATCCGTGTCTCCCAGCCTGTATATCGATGGCGTACGGAGGGTGGGATTCATGGCAGGGACATGGCAACGCCCAGGGCCATTTATATTTTTTTGTATCCCCTCTAATTTATTGATTTCTTATCTCTGGTTAAACCTATGTGTAAAATGAGTTATAGCCGATACACAAATTTGTTACCATAGTCCAATCGAACAGGGTCGTTATTAACAAATTATCTTTAAAAGTCCAATATGGCTGGTTTGGTGTCTTTCGCACATTTGATTAACGAATACATAAGTTTGACAAAACCTGTGTCTTTCGGTTTTTCAAGGCCCCGAAGAAGTCTGTTCTTCATAACTGCGACAAATTCGCGGTTGCTGAGTTGACCGTCCACTGCGAAAATACGTCAATTGTATTAGAATCTATATCGTGCTTTGGGTCAGTGAAAGTTAGTATGTTGTTCTTATTAACATTTTTCTAGCTATACGTGTAGGTGGAATGTATAAATTAAAAAGATTTTATTTATATTGTAAGGACAACTTGATGTATTCTAAAGGATTCTATATAAACGATACGAAATGTAAAAGGATATTTATATCAATTACACGTAGTATTCACATTCACACTCGTAACATCACTAAATTATCTACCTGCTGATCAATATCACAATGTATGAAAAAGGAGGGTTAAATGATATTAACTATATATTTTTTTAACATTGTGCGATTGTGTATGCTTGTTACTTAACAACATCGGCTTTTGTTTTGCAGTAAAAAATACTTCCTCAAAAGGGCGCACACGGGTCCACTAGCGCCACTCCTTTAAAAAAGTATTATCTCGTGACTGAGAAGGAATTTTGAAAAACGGCTCAATAAGCGACCTTGGTAAGTGTGTCAAGATTTTTCTAATACCTTTTATAAACTTTCATATTGAGATACGAAGCAACAAAATACGATCTAAATGAATGTGGCTGCTTTTGTTCATGTCATGATTTCATGAAATAGTCATTCAATAGGGTCATAATGAACAGATTTTTATGATTATAATTCTATAAATAAATATTTGATACGGCCGCGAATCATATTTAGATCAACATACAACCTGATACTGACTTGCAAACTGCACAAAAACGTAAAAAAAATTGAATTTCGCGGGCTGCCCTGACGCTTTCGCCTAAAATGATAATACAAAACGAATTAAAAAAATATATATATATAAGTACGTACTGTTCTCATCAAAAATAGTGAAGACTACGTTGATGACATGAGGATCCAAATCAACGTGTGCTACTGTCCGAGCCACGTGTCTTAGTGTTGGCTGATCGATGGACGCGCCCGCAATGTGGTAGAACGTCAGCGCCGTGTCCACGTCGTTGATGTTGTTCAGAAAGTGGAAGAACTTCAGGTAGTCGTCTTTTGTTATACCTACGCCGTGGTCGCGGAAACTGGAATTGTAAAAATAAACAATATTGAATGGTCTATGCAAGGAAGAACTGGGAGGTGGTTACAATCATTTAACTTACCTATGGAAAGACACAATATTTGACTTAGTTCAAAAGTTGAAGTGGCACTGGGCTGTACGTTTGCCGTATGTGTGGGTCAAAGTAACTTATATGTTGGCCACGTAAAAGATTGCAGGATAAGATGGACAAAACTAACAAACAATGGTCCACGTTATCCTTAAACCGGGATGAATAAGACTGACAGTAAATAGTATGGAAAAATTAAAGGGTGTCTAATTTGAATTCAATAAAAATTAAAACGTACGTTTTCTTAACACGTTTCAGCATTCGCGCCTTCTTCTTGGCCGGGTAACCTGCGTACGCCAATAGAAGCTCGGCAAAGTCCGCTTCAGTAATACGACCACTTTCATCTGAAATAGTTTTGTTAAAAACCTTAGTAAAACTATATTATACGTAATGTTACTAATAAATGTTAATAAGTTGCATTTATTAGAAACACTAACACACAATATTTACAGAATTCTTCTTTATTTAGAATAGAATCATCACGAGTATGTCTGTTAAAAGAGCATTTCATTGAATATCATTGTCCAGCTTAATAAATAGATAAGTATAAGGAGAGTATTATTGGGGCTTCTGCATCAGCGAGAGCACAAATATTACACAATTAGTTTACGATACCATTTGCAAAACAGATTAAAGAAATATTGTGCTTTATACACCGGCGCGGCGCAATTCTTCCTTCTGAAGATTTACAGTATTTTTATCTCACGAAGCGTCGCGCGCTTTACTTGTGCTAATTGAGTGTACAAACACACTGTGCATGTGTGCGTGAAGACGGGTAGCTTCGGCACAAAATACCTACACACACACACATTCACAGCGTGTTTGTTCACTTGGTAACCACAAGTAAAGCGCGCGTCGCTTCGTGAGATAAAATACTATAACCCGTGTTTAATCACAATACCAACTTACCCGGCTGTTTTCTTTGGAATTCAAGAGATAGTATTTCCCTCTGAAGTTGTTGTTGAAAGTCTAAGAATTTTTCAATCGTCAGCTTCTGGTTGAGATGGGGTCCGAAGAAGTACGTCGTCAGCGCTGAGTTGATACCCTGTAAGATTTAAAAAGCATTTTGTATTAAACATAACTAGCGACCCGCCTCTGCTTCGCACGTCTTTTACGACTTGACAAAACATCGAAATATCTATGTCCGTGACTACCGCAGGACCACCAACGCCAATCACTTCCATATTTGGTAAATAATTAGTACTCGAACAACAAAATTGGTACCTTAGTAGTTTTCGAGAAAATCGTATTTGAAGGTGGTCCTGCGGTAGTCACGCTCCCTTCAGCAGGACCACCACCGGCGCCGAAACAGAGAGCATGCTACAGCTATTCTAAGTATACAAATAATTAGTACCCATAAATGTGATTCATTTCGTAAAATAAAACAGAACTGAAACATTTGTATTTACCGAGAAATCAACGATGATAACTTTCGCGCGCTATTTCAGCAGGACCACGACTTTGAATATTGATTCCAGGTTTCAGAAGCTTGTCGCTTCCCTCAAACCTACATAGAAAATTAGTACTCTAGTAGTTTACGAGATATACCATGCCATTGGTGGGGTGGCGGTAGTCACGGTGTTAAATTTTCATTTCAAGATTTCCCTATTAAAAACTCTGTGCTTTCTTCCCAAATTCATACAAAAATTAGTACTCCTAAAGAAGTTATAGTGACCAAAAATTCAGATTCCTAAGTGGTGTATTTTAAGAGAAATTAGCTTTCATTACTTTGCCATACTAAATCTCCGCGTATAACCCGACCAAATTAAATTGTCAATAGTATTGAGCTGTTTAAGAGATGTACTATCGAGGAAAGGCATAACTAAGCAGTTCGAAAACAAAATCCAGTGAACACGATGACCACATCTGTTCAACGCCCCCTTTTGCATTGACCAATGAAACGAAAATACAAAATAATATTTTTGTCGTTTTTGTTTTTTTGATGTTCGTGTTTTTTTAGGCCCTTATACAATGATCAGTTGATCACAGATGTCCGACCCTTTTTCGACCACTAGGAATAGAAAAAAACTTTTTTACAAAAAAACAACCGACTTCCAAAAAAAACACTAAAAGACGTGAAAAATAACTTTAATTTCGGAAGTCGGTGCCTTTGGTTTTGTATTTTCGTGTTTGGCCACCGACTTCCGAAATTAAAGTTATTTTTCACGTCTTTTAGTGTTTTTTTTGGAAGTCGGTTGTTTTTTTGTAAAAAAGTTTTTATTTTTCACTTTTTAGTTGCGGTTCCTACCCCACACAAATTCGTATACCACTACTTGGTGTGTAAATAACAGTGACAGGAAATTATTAACACATCATCCATATAAACTAAGTGGAAAAAATCTGCAGTATTAAGGATAACTCAAAAACTACTAGTCAGACCTTAATCAAATTTAAATGGGACCACATGTGAAGCACCACCTATGAAATAAAAAAAGAATCATCCAAATCGGTTCACCCAGAAAAAAGTTATGAGCTAACACACATAAAAAAAAAAAAAACATACAGACGAATTGAGAACCTCCTCCTTTTTGTGAAGTCGGTTAACAAAAGGAACAAGATGAGAGTTTTTAATTTTAATGTTTTTACACTTTACACTTTGTTTCAACTAATTTCTTGGGTGCACATCTTCTTAGCTTCACTAATTAAGAAATGACCCTATGTTTATTTCTAAGGAACAAGGCGACATTATTTTGTAGATTTCAATGCTTGTTTCTATCCCGCTTCGCCTTGTCGTTGAAATAGTACCCTAGTATTATTTACATTTATTCGACACTGTCATTTTTAGGGTTCATGAGAAAACGGAACCCTTGCAGGATTATAATCTAAACTAATAATACTTACACACTTATAATATTATGAAGAGGAAAGATTTGTATTTTTGTATGTAACGGATAAACTTAAAAACTACTGGACCGATTTGAAAAATTATTTCAGCAATGGATAGCTACATTATCAGCGAGTAATGTGGGTGTATCTTATTTATTAAAAAAGTAGAGATCTTCGCGAAACTTGTAATAATATAATCCAAGGTATCAAAAATTTGCGCATAAAGGTCATTATTTGGCATGTGTTGCGAAAACTATTGATGATACATAAAATAACGTACTCGTATTACTTGTTTATAGTACTCATTATTACCCACAAAAAGTCCACGAGGCTCTATATTATGTCTAATTATTATAGTTACGTCACAATAACCGTTTTTTGTTCAAATTAGTAAATCAAAACACTGGTAGAATCAAAAGATGATGATATTCGTATCATAATTATTTTAATTCTTATCCAACTAAATAGTTTCATAGTCAAGGTTGATTTTATCATTACCCTTAAGAGCCGAGCAAAAAGTAAAAAAGGTGGAAAAAACGCTAATTGAAAGCGAAGTAACAGCGCAGGTGCGCGATGCGAAGGAACAAGAAATTTCACGCGGACGAAATCGCAGGCAGAAGCTAGTTATTAATAATTTTCCATACCACTTTCCCCTTGTTTATAGCTGAATTAATATAAAAATTGTTTTGTGATTATTGTTTTTTTTTTTGGAATACCTAGTTTTCTAGCCTCTCTACTTAACCATTTAGAGCCGGGGAACATCTGGCAAAATCGAACGCAGCGCGGTCGTCACTGCCAAACAAATATCGACCTTGCTAAAGTTGCAATAAAGTTGAGAATAAAAAACTTCCATTAGTTCGAGAGCGTATCTATAGGGGAAAAAGGTGCGCAGCTCAGGTTATTTATTTTCGACTTTATTTTAAGGTTGGCAATGTTGATATTTGTTTGACTTAGAAATTGGTATTTTTACTTAATTTAATTAATAAATATAGAGTAAATAATAAAATTTTATTTAAAACAAACCAATATGACCGGTGGTTATCGACTTTTGCGCTTTTAAATTTTTATGGAAATTTTCCGCCTCTCATCCAAAAACTGCTAATTGTGATAAATCTACTCAACTGAGATGAGCAAATTTTATACTTATCAAAAAAAAAACCTTGTCCCAACCGTGCTCGAACTAAGACACGCTCTATAGGGGAAAAAGGTGCGCATCTCAGGTTATTTATTTTCGACTTTATTTTAAGGTAGGCAATGTTGATATTTGTTTGACTTAGAAATTGGTATTTTAACTTAATTTAATTAATAAATATAGAATAAATAATAAAATTTTATTTAAAACAAACCAATATGACCAGTGGTTATCGACTTTTGCGCTTTTAAATTTTTATGGAAATTTTCCGCCTCTCATCCAAAAACTGCTAATTGTGATAAATCTACTCAACTGAGATGAGCAAATTTTATACTTATCAAAAAAAAAAAAACCTTGTCCCAACCGTGCTCGAACTAAGACCGAACGAAGGTTCCCATTGATATTTATTACCATTGAAAAAAAAAAACGCATCACCCCAACCGGTTTTTACTGTGTTTTTTCTATTTACAAAAACCTTATCAAAAATCTGATACTGCGATGCTATTCGTTGATGAGATTTCTGTAGCGGCCGAGCGCTGCAAGCAAAAATAGTCCTTACGGTGCTCAGTTATGCCTTTCCTCGATAGTACACCCGTGCACATAAATTTATGGATGTCGGAATAGTATTAACAAAAGTTATCATAGTTGATTTCTCGGTGAATACAAATGTTTCAGTTCTGTTTTTTTTTTACGAAATGAATTACATTTATGGGTACTAATTATTTGTATACTTAGAATAGCTGTAGCATGCCCCCTGTTTCGGCGCTCGTGGTGGTCCTGCTGAAGGGAGCGTGACTACCGCAGGACCACCTTCAAAAACGATTTTCTCAAAAACTACTAAGGTACCAATTTTGTTGTTCGAGTACTAATTAGTACCAATTTAGTACTAATTATTTACCAAATATGGAAGCGATTGGCGTTGGTGGTCCTGCGGTAGTCACGGCCATGAGATATCTTTATTATACGGATGGTTAATAATAATGTATACGTATACATAAACCTTCTTGAACAAATTACCTAAATTATGCTGAAAACTGAATCAAAATCGGTAGCGTAGTTTAGAAGAACAACGCGGTCAAACAGACAGACACGAAAAGCGACTTTAATATTTGTATAGTTTGAGCAAGTTCTAGAAACAATACACTACTGCTTAGGCATGAGAATGAGATAAGAAACATCATTGCAGGATAGACTGCCTTCTCGTTGTTATTCATGTTTCTGTCAAATAACATCAACCGGAATGAATTTTGGGCAACACTTTGAATTTACTTTTGCCATCGACACGAGAAGAAGAATATAACAATTTAATTTCTCGGAGACCCAAAAATTGTGCCAGTGTTGCCACGTAGATAGTAACGGTTTTTTACCTTAAAAGTGTTGCCAGTGTTAGCGT
Source organism: Griposia aprilina (assembly GCA_916610205.1). Lineage (NCBI taxonomy): Eukaryota > Metazoa > Arthropoda > Insecta > Lepidoptera > Noctuidae > Griposia > Griposia aprilina. The sequence goes on from OU744288.1 coordinate 15,301,505, forward strand.
GGTCTCGGTGCCTAGAGCCGATGCTGCTCTGCTGTCGAATAAGGAGTGCCACCTTCTCAAACTCCTCGCAGTCGACGTCACCGTCACCGTTCAGGTCGAACATTCGGAAAGCGATCTCGAAATGGCGACGAGAAGCTGAAAATATGTAGAAAAATCAAAATTCTTGATGTGAAGTATCGTGATGTTTTTGACATAATTATAACCCGTGAGAGGGTCACCTCTCCTCAAGAAGGTAAAAGGTTACCTTTAAGGTGTGTGCTGCTTTGCCATTCAAATTAAAAAGTAATTTAGTTCAGGTTAGATTCTTAGGCAATTACTCACTTATGGGAATTAGTAACACATTTATCTGTATAGCAACACACTGTCTGTGTATTTATTTATATGTTTTATGTGTGTGTGTGTGTACGGCAATAGGCTCGCCCCCTATTACATGGGACTTAAACATAACTGGCGAAATGTGGGTGTGCTATAGGTACACCTCTGCCTAACCCTTCGGGGAATACAGCCGTGATGTAATGTTATGTGTTATGTGTTTATCTGTATTTAGAACGTTTCAAGTTCGGAGTATTTATGTACAACCTTTTTTTAGTTATTGCTGGCTGGTAATATTTTGTGAGCTGTTTTTGTCTAAACATCTAAATATCAAATATATACCAGTGAAGCTACGGTTTCCTAGAAAAGCAATGACCGCACATAACGGCCACAGTGACGGCTGTCATAAAAATGATGACAGCGGCAAAGATTTAAATCGTAAGATACGCCCTACTGCATCAAAAGATAGTCGCGTTTCTGTTTCGTTTTTACACCTCTGACGCAGTGACTTGACTTGATTGTCATGTAAACACTATGTAATAATGTGTGAGCTCACTCTTCTCAGTATGGACACTTTTTCGCGTGACTAATACGTTGAGGGCACATTTAGCGATTTAAATCTTTGGGCAGCGGGATTTGAATTTACGGTGTCAAAAACGCACAATAGGAAAACTCAACAATTTACCTACTTTCTTAAACAAAGTTTCAGTGACGACATTCACCGGTAAATTGCGGACGCTATGTGGGCGACCGCTCTTCTAGGAAACCGTAGCTTAGGACTCCAATCGGCGTTTTATTAAGTTGGCAGCGAGTAAATATTTTTAGTGTTTATTTCACTCGTGCATAATTACTAATTACAGATGCCTATCGGGAAGTTAGAACCGTTTGAAATAAATTCTGTTTGGGTCGTGACTTTCGTGTCTTTAGTTTTGTATTTTCGTTTTTAGCCACCGACTTCCAAAATTAAAGTTATTTTACACGTCTTTTAGTGTTTTTTTTTGGAAGTCGGTTGTTTTTTTGTAAAAAAGTTTTTATTTTTCACTTTTTACTTGCGGTACCTACCCCACAAAAATTCGTATACCACTACTTGGTGGGTAAATAACAGTGACAGGAAATTATTAACACATCATCCATATAAACTAAGTGGAAAAAATATGCAGTATTAAGGATAACTCAAAAAGTACTGGTCAGACCTTGATCAAATTTAAATGGGACCACATGTGAAGCACCACCTATCAAATAAAAAAAGAATCATCCATATGAATGTTGCCCGTTCATCAATCGGTTCACCCAGAAAAAAGTTCTGAGCTAACACACATAAAAAAAAAAAAACATACAGACGAATTGAGAACCTCTTCCTTTTTGTGAAGTCGGTTAAAAAATATGTGAAAAAGCCGTGTAAAAATGAAGATACCATTTTTGAAAAGCAGTTCTCATAACATTTTTAAGAAATTTTAAAACCTTATTATATCTCGAAAATTATCAAGAATCGCGAAACATATCTGGGGTATTTTCGGATACACCCTGGGCATGAGGAATCATTTTTATTTTTATGACGTCACTATTTGGACGAGCCTGTATTATATGCGACGTGTGAGACACGCATAGTGCTCAATGGTATCAAAGTTGAACTGCAGGTTCCTTTATTGATTAGCGGGGTAGGAACAGTTACGTACGCATTGATGTGCGACCGTTGTTTTCCTGATTACCCCGACACTAAAACTTTCAACGTGTTAGTACGGTTGGTAGCGGATCATTCAGAGCCGCAAGTCGGAAATTGTGAAAAGTCGGAAAAGACGAAATGTCTTGTGTTTCGCTACGCAAACAACATGTAGGAGAACCTTTGACGGTATATTTGCAAGAACTAAAGCATCATGCAACCACGTGTTAATTCAGCCCATGCTGGTAGAGTATCTTCGTGACTAATTGTGTTTGGGTCGTCGGTTACGAGAACGACTAGACGCGGTGAGGCCGAATGTGGCACACTGGACCGACCGACAGGTTACCAGCGCAGGCGGCACTTACACATATGTATTATATTAGAGTAGGCGATCCTGTCCTGTCACGAGATTTTTCAGTTAGGGGAAGAAAGTGTGCTCAAGGTCTGGTAGCGAATAAGACGAGACCGCAACCGGTTTCGTTCAAAGTTGATATGGGGAAGGGATGCGAAAGGCGTAAGCACCAAAATCAACTAATTCTAGTGAAGAACCGGTGCTCGCTGTCGCGGACAAGTTCAGGGACACCTATAGGGGATTATGGGGAATAGCTCGAACGACAAGACCGTTGAATGTAAGGAATTTGTTAATGCATCGAATGGGGCGGAGATATCAGACTTTGGGAGGACCGGCACAACAGGTTGGACCCTTTATGGAATCTTCAGCTCACGCCCAGAGAGTGGGATCTCAGTCCCCGCCCTTTCCCAATGCAGCGTCTGCAAGAGCGTTGCGAGACTGCAATCGTTCACACAAGAACTTATAAGAAGGGGAAATACCTAATAGAGCATACAGGGTGTTTGGCAGAACGTTGAACATACGAAAATGGTGGATAGGTGGGGTCATCTACTACTTACTCAGCCCTAATTTATTTGGCCCTGGCACACATGTTTTTTTTTTTTTGACTTTTTGCTTTATTCTAGTTTCACCACTTTCTAAACTTTAGTGTATTTTTTATAAAAAATGGGTAAAACAGGCATGGCGTGTCCATTTATAGTTATTGCTGGCTGGTAAGAATTTGTAAGCTGTTTTTGTCTTATTTCGAATATACCAGTAAGACCTGAAATCTCACCAATTTAAAAAAAAAAATTGAATAACTTTGTTAAATTGTAATTGATAAATCATCGACGAAAATTTAGGTTATAAAATTAAAGTCAAAGTATTTATTTGTAACCTGAATTGTCTAATAAAAAACATCTTCAATGTTATTTAAAATTAAAAATTCGGATTTAAATATTCAAATAATTGAATCAAAACACTCAATTTATAATTGTCGCTACAAATTGGCATCCACAGGTACGTTTTCGGATCCATTTGTTGGTATTTTAATTAAAGACTTTTGGAACCGACCTTATATCAACAACTTGAACGAAGCCAGAGACGCGCGACTGCAGCGTTAGCGCTGCCGTCGAATCTTGATGACCGAGCGAGCGCGAAGCGTCTCCGTTTCAGCTTGGACAAAAATGCTTTCGTATGTCCGGATGTCTTTTTTCCTATACAGGTCGCATTTCTCAACCGATTCTCGTGAAATTTTGTGAGCAGGTTCGATAATTATATGGAATTTATTAATGTCGGTTAAGTTTAAAAAAAAATCAAGATGGTCGAGATATGAGGGTTGAAAACGTAAAAAAAAATACATATTTCAGCCATTTCGCGCTCTTTTTTAAGCTATGTAAAGACAGACTCGCAAGGTCTACAGCTAACAGAGCCACTAGTAACTAATGGTCAGCATTACATAACATCACGATCATTTTCTCCGAAGGGTTAAACATAATTGTACCTATAGTGCCTACACCCTAATTTCGTCAGTTATGCTAAAGTTCCATGTAATAGGGGCAAGTCTTTTGCCATCAACCGGGCACAAGTCCAGACAGCAGTCTGCTACTGAGAAATTCCTGATGGAAATACCCTATACCACTTTGCCCAACCTGGGAATTGAACCCAGAATCTAATGCTCAACAGTAGCGCTTGCGGTTTTTTTATTACTTATGCACTAAAATGTTTATAGGTGGCATTAAATTTTGCATTTTTAACGAACCATGGAATCGTTTTATAGCAATATTGCGTGTTAATCGTTATTTTACTGAAATCAAATGTGTCATTTTGAGTTTGTCAGTCATTCTATATACTGAAGTAAAAAAATTAGGGGAGAAACTAAAATAATTTGATTAGTGACCGAACAGAAAAAAGTAGTACCTTAGGGTACAACAACAGGGGACACCGTAAGCCTTCCAACTAACACAGGTAATAAATTAACCAGCGATGTTCCGTACGTAGCGTAGCATCGTGCATAGATTTCGGAGCCTTTCTGACGCTTTCTAAGCTCGTATCATTCTACAGGTTTATTTTTGCTTTTCTATGTTTTTATTGTCAATTTTTATTTCCAATGCGATATACTTAAAACCTACCTGAACTTATTTTGAACGTAAGGCTATGCATGTTTATGTTGCTCGGAAGAAAATAATTAACTAAAACGATATCTTATTGTAGTGATCGACAACGAAATAAACCATACGCGCTCTATTACTACTGAGGCCCAGTTCCATATGGCGCCAAACTTGTTAATTATTCCAAAGGATTACTATGCAATGATGTCAATTTGGATTTACGGCAGCTTACTCTGTGTTTACATACTGGTTAGTATTACTACTGGTAAGTATTACACTGGTAAGTATTATCATTACTACCGAAGCCCAGTTCCTTATGGCGCTAAAGTTGTTGATTATACCAAAGGATTACTTTGAAATGATGTCAATTTGCATTCACGGCAGCTTACTCTGTGTTTACACACTGGTAAGTATTACTTGATTAAAAATACATCATTCATTATTGTATAGATAGTTTGTGCTGATCATCGTATTGGAAAAGACTTTATTACAAAAAAAAAAAAACTTTAATTTCAGAAGTGGGTGTCTCTGGGTTTTAATCGACTTCAAAAAAGGCGGAGGTTGTCGATTCAGTTGTATTTTTTTAGATGTTCTTTATCTCTGGACTCCGTTATTTATACCGATATGGATTTTTTTTTTATTCGAAAGGGATTACTTTCAGATTGGTGCCATATACATTTGATCAAGTTCCGATGAGTGGTTTTTGAGTCAGCTTTCGAATAAAAAAAAAGAATTTGAAACAAAAGATTTTTTTAAATCGCTTATACGGGCGTTCTGAGGTAACATACATAAAAAAATAAAAATACAACTGAATTGAGAACCTCCTCCTTTTTTTGAAGTCAGTTAAAAATATGTCTTAAATACCTAGTCTATGTATAAACAAAATTAATATAATATACGTCGTCTGCACTGAGATAACTTTTCCTTTAGTTGAGACAGCCACATTATTTTAATTATACTAGCTTAAGATTTATTTGACGCTTACAACGGCAGTACCTAATCTTCTAGCCAATATTCAGTTTTAGTTATACGATAACCTGAAAGTTTCAGTATGCTGTTAAATCTCGCGCCCGCAGGAACAGAAAATCATTAGATTCGCTCATGCTCCGTACGATCCCCCAACCCCTCGGATGCTGCGTAAATAGATATCTAGCAGCCAATACGTAGCGACTACGAACTAACCACTCTCAACATCTTTGTGACAATGTCGAGTACTGGAATCACATAAACGAATAAGTTTACCTGAAAATAGTAATTTCCTGAACACGGCAAAATGTTATTCTCAATTAAACGTTTTCAGTCGAGGATGAAAGCAAAAGCGTTTGTATATTTGAGATGCGGTGCTAAAACCGCAGCCTTTCTGTTTTGGGCGACACTTTACATGGTTGTTATGAAAATGACAATATTCAAAAGCAGTGTGAACACCCCAGTGAAGGACTGGACCATACTACCTGACAATTACAGCAGGTGGATGGTAATGTGCAATTATTTTCTAGTAATTTTACAGACAAGTTGTAGTGTGGTAATAGTGTTAACAGTGTCATTATAACAGTTGCAGAGTGCAGAGACATTAGGCAAAGATGATTCGGAATCGGACAGCAATGTTGTATGGTCGGAGCCAGACAACAATACTCTTCTAGAACTGGAGAAACGCTCTGAAACAGTTCATCAAGTGTGTCACAAGAGAAAACTCCTCACACAATCAATTAATAACAAAGAGTTCTTTGTTGACCACAATCATAAACTAGTATGGTGCAATATTTTCAAAGCTGCTAGTTCGTCTTGGATGTACTATTTTAATATTTTAGGTAAGATTTTCAGTGTAAGTTGTGGTGTTTTAGTTTAAAAGTCTCAGATTTAGAGATTGAAAATCAATGGTTGTTTTTAATTATTGAGGTTGAGGCCAGTGACGATAACCATTTATGTTGAAAAGTTTAGAATATTTCTAATGTCTGTAGGTAATAATAATTCTTCATTTATTTTTCAGGGGGATACGACAAGAAGTTTTTAGAAAAAAGTAAGGTACAACCTTTGACTTTAGCCCGACAAAAATTTCCTCGGCCCAGTGTGCAAGAACTAAAAAAAGCATTGAATACACCAGGTGTAATATCACTGTTAATAGTGCGGGATCCTTTTGCGAGGTTATTGTCAGCTTATCGTGATAAGCTGGAGATTCTAATAAAACCATACTATAGGAAGTTAGCGCGAGCGATAATTTCAAAATATAGGAAAAGAACAAGAGTTCTTACCGGGGCGCCTAAAGCTTTTGGACCTACATTCCCCGAATTCGTTCAGTATTTGATAGATCTACACAAATCTCCACGATACGTGTTTAACGAACACTGGGCTCCGTATCATACATTTTGTTCACCTTGTGCAGTGTATTTCAGCGTAATAGCGAAAGTCGAAACATTGGCAAAAGATTCAATGTATGTAATACAACAATTAGGACTTGGCCATTTGTTAAGCATAAAGGTTGGTGAACGTAGGAGGAAACAACTGCGTTCTGTAATGAATCAATCTCGTGATGGTAGGAACACGACTGCCTTGTTAAAGCATTATTTTAGCCAACTTGATGAAAATTTGTTGAATAAATTGTTGGAAATATACGGTGTCGATTTTGAAATGTTCGGATATGATGCGAATGTTTATAAAAGTTATGTTAAAAAATAAACTGGTTATCGATTTAAACGATTGTTTTAAATACTTTATCTAAATAAGCTTCCCTATTCACTCCTTGAAAAATATATATCTTTCATTTACTTGACATATTAATACGTATAAAAATTAATATTATACTTAATAATTAAATAAAGTATTTTTAAAAAGCAAAATGCCAAACAACAATAGGTAACAAGCGAAAAGAGAGCAGTAGAGGTGTAGCTTTGAATACATTTAAATATCTACACAAGAGTTCGCACTCTTGTGTAGATATTTAAATGTATTCAAAGCTACACCTCTACTGCTCCCTTTTGGCGAGTTATTGTTATTTTAGACGATGGGCCACATCAATATATTTTTTGCTCAATCTTTTGCAAGGAACACGTTGTAGGTACTTCAGCAAGCGCACTATCAGGTTACATAACTGCACGCTAGTATACTGTTTGAGGTGTACAGTAGATCCACGTGTCGTGCATCTAATAAGGGCAATTCTATGGCCATCATAAGGGGCACAAACCCAGATTCCGAGCTGCTACTGCGAAACACCTAATGGATAATCCAATATCACTTTGCCCGAGTTGTGCAATCCCTAAGTCGGGCCCACCAATGGGGATCGAACCCAGGATGTTAAGCCTAGCAGTCGCGCTAGCGCCTCAGACGAACAAAAAGGCAGTTAAGGGGACTACATGACCTAAACGCAAATTTATAATGCCTAAAAATATATGATCCACTGCAGTAACCAAACTCAGAAAAATATATGATATTCTTCTGGATATATGCTAGTTAGATAGTGTGTTCAAAACATAATACCATTAACTTGATATGATAGAAAAAAATCACGAAGACACCTCTAAAAAAATATTTTATCGATTAAAAACCATACTAATATACATGCAAACATTCAGATTTTTTGTCAGATTATTCTACAATAACATACTAACGTAATAGTGTTTTAATTTTTAGTCCAATGAATAGATTTTTTGTAAATCCATAATTGCTTCATATTTTGCAATAAATTACCAGGGTTTTGTCATCGCGCGTCTCTTTCTTTTCTATGCAATCCGACAGTGACCGCGCTTTAGCTCTTGTAAGCCTCTTAATTACTCATTCACTACAAATCAAGGGCCACTTCAGATAGCTATAATTAAAAGTTTAAAAGGGGTGAGACTGTATTAACATGACTATACCGGTCCTCGTTAACACAATGGATATCGTTAATGAAATGTGTTATTTATAGCAAACTGGAGATGATCCTATAGAGGTATGAGGATTAGGGTGTAAAGTTCACTCATCCTTTATAGAAAAGGGAGGATCATCCGAACAGACGGGTGTCGTCTCTGGTGGGCAACTGCCCGAAGATTGATATCGTGGCGTTGTTTATGTATAGGCTAATTGCGCGGTAAACTTTGCTTGGCCGATACAGGATTTTGCGTGACGTCAGGGATGATGCGAAGTTCGCAGTTCGCATGTGGCGTTGTAGATGCCGTCACAATGCTGTCCTGCCTTGCTAAAATTGCTTTATTTATTTTAAGATGCTCGAGTGGTTTCCGAAATGCCGACAAACAAACGTTTCACTTCCCGTGGGCGTCACAAACTATTGTTTGAATGATGATGACGGCATTAAAGCTGTTATTACAAGTTGTAACTTGGACTTGCTTTTGAAAATATCTGGATCGGAAAATATATTTCTTATGTTCTAATAATAAAGATTGACAAATATTTTCAGAATATTGGTAAGTCCGACTTTGTATTAGAATCAACAAAAGACATAGGTACCTATTTAGCAAAAAAAAAAACACAACATCAGGCCTTAATTCGTCGAAGAAGTACGAAGAGATGTATAGTAGGTACTCCCTCATTTCGCCAGTTATGTAGTTTAAGTCTCATGTAGTAACTACCGAACCTATAATGCCGTTAACGGGACAAAATGTAGACGCTGGGCAGCTCCTGAACCCTTACCGTTTATAAAGTAAAGGTTTATGATGAATTGGTACTTACTTGACAATACAGTCAGAAGGAATATGTAGTCGCTGAATGTGATGAGTCCCGAAGAGCCCAATTTATAGAAAATGGAATCTTCGTCGAGGTCGAGGTTCAGACGTTGACTGATGCTCTGCGAGAAAACACGATAGTTAGCAGTGCAGTAGTAAAACATGAAAATTATAAGCTTACTATATAATGTCTCCTTTAAGCACCAAACATAAAATGAGAGAAATAATAGCAAAGTAATTATTACCGATTATTTTTGAGAGATTTATCATATTTTATCAGGATTAATCCTATTAATAGGACTTAAACTCTAAATATAAGTATTCGAGAAAAAAAAGTACTACTAAAACAAAATAAAGTACTATAAGACATTGAAAAACAGCTATTTTAAGGTAGCGCTAAAGCTAAACAATGAACATCTATTAATTAAAATGCAATCAATATAATGATAAAATCACGGCATGCTATGGACAGAATGGTTGTGTATGCAACTGTTATGCGGGATCTAAGATCCATTACGCCTGAAGTAGCTTAAACAGCGCACAGCTTAGGTCTGTAGCAGAGTATAACATTGTGAAAAAATAAGATCCTCCTAAAATCTATAAAGTGATCTAGACTAGATTGAGGCACAAAGTGGCCAACGGCTATGACATGAACATTGACAGGGACATAACCGAGTCAAAGAAGTGCACTTGAAATAAATAAAAATATTACGAAGTCGAGAGTAGTAGAGAAAAGAAGAGGAGAAAGACAGTACCTCATCGACGTTCTGAAAAGACAAGAAAGTGATGTGAGTGGCTGAAGAGATGGTGCTAACTGTGCAAGTGTCCAGTGACAGTTTAGGTTGCTATAAAGCAATAGGTAGAGCTAAATAACATCTGTGATTGGGTAATGTGTTCCTAAAGATTGGATATGTGAAAACATTAATATGGAAAATAAGTGAAATACTTTTTGTAAACTTTCTTTATTCTTCTTGAAGATTATCTGCTCCCTCTATAAGATAAAGAAATCTTCTGTTAAAGTGCTATTTATAGCTTTAATATTATTGTATGTACAGTCATATTTAACTGGAACATTTTATAATACATATTAGAAATGTAAGGCGGGAATCATAAAACAGCAGTGAAGATTAAGTTAATTAGTGCAAGTGCACATAACACATCAATTTATATATTTATACTTTACTGTATTATTAATTAAAATGGAAATACTATTAGTCACATGATAGTTAATGGACATCCTATGTATTGTATTATAACATCATTTATTTTTTATGAAGTGAAACATACCTTAGGGTCATATCTTCTATATTGGTCTAATCCCAAACCTGTTACAAGAAAAAACACATTAATATTACAATTTTATTATGCTTTAAAAATCTAATTAAGTAGGTACTTATAAAATTATATGGTTAAATAGTGCCTTCATTAGGACAATGAATTTTGAGTCAGTAGGGAGTCGGCAGAAGTGTATAGAATCCGCAATTCGTCAGTTATGTAGTGCCGGCTAATAAGGGGAGGCCATTGCTAACAAATAGGTACATATCCAGACTCCTGGCTGCTATAGAAAATTTCTTGATGGTAGAATTCAATAACACTTTTTCGACCTGGGGATCGAGCCCAGGATGCCATACTCAGCAGTCTCGCTTATGGCCAATAGATCAAAAGGGCAATACATCTTTCTAAATAAATAAATTATTTCTACCCAAATTAATTTATAAATGTGTTAAAATGCAGCTGGATGTGAGTAACCAAGGATCGATTTGAATGGTGTGCAATAAGAGAAATCTTTGTCCAGACGTGGACAGTTAAAACTAAAGGCAAATGATGGCAAATGCTGTTTTCTACATAATTTTACCATCTGGTTGCTTGACACCAGGAGTCATGGAGCGCAGGAAGTCATCAGGGGTCATGAATATCTCATGCTGGTCATGGTGCTGTGCTTGAAGGGTGGCAAAGTATCGAAACACCTTATCCGGTGTGGAATACTGCCGCATACGGTTTTCATATTCAATAATCTATCCAGCAGCGTCCAGAATAAAAAACATAATTTTAATGCTAAATCCTGAGATGATTTATTTTCCAGAGCTATAGAATATGCGGAAGGAACACTGGGGCCCTAAAATGACAGTGTATGCAAGGATATCTATTCTTTCAAACTGAGGTTTGTTCTTAATGTAAGACAAATGAAATTCATCTTCTCAACAACTGTCAACTGATGATCACACTTTAATGTTCCGCATGTTCTATCTGGAAAATCATACATCAATGGCTTAATCAAAATTATAGTTTTTTTATTCCTATAGTATGGATATAATATTTTTCAGTAAGTATGTTTATGTTGTAATTTGTGAGGAAGATACAAAAAAAGGAGGGACTACTCTTCACAGACACAATCTGGAAACACAGTAATAGAAATGGTTATGCAACAATTTGCTATTGTGCCTTGGTTGAAGTTAATTAGTAGTACTACAATCTCATTGTGTCTGTATAGGGGAGCCTTAAAACAAAAATAAAAGAAAAGAAATACCATCAGGCTGTTTCATGCCAGGTGTGATAGCTCGCAAAAAATCATCAGGTGTCATGTAAATCTCTGTGTGTTCACCAAATGTCAATTTCACTGTGGCAAAATATCTGAATATTTTGTCAGGGGTTGAATATGATCTCATACGATTTTCATATTCAATAATCTGTAGTAAATAAATAAAAATAAAATTACTGTACTATTTTTAAAACAAAAAAAAAAAAGATATAAAACAACAAAAAAAAAGTTTATTTTTGTTAAAGTAAGCTCAACACACCTTCCTGTCCCGAAATCCAATTTTTTCTCTTCTGTATCTCTTCTTCTTGGTGTCAACTTCACTATCTGAGTCAGATTCTGAAATTTCCTCAGCAGCATTTATGGACGGCAATAGCTGACGCTGTGCCCTAAAATTGTTACCAATTGAGTTAGTATAATTTATTTATATTTTGATATACAAGTGAATATAAAGTTTAATCATAATATACCAGTCACAGTTTGATTTCACCTACTGCTGTTAGATAGAGCACTTTGTATATAACAGTAGGTAAAATTAAATGTATCAACCATACAAGTGACATCACAGTCTAATGCTGGACCTTTGGACTGGATATATCTGACAACAGCAAGTTAGTAATTGTACTGTGGAAAAAATTTATAGGCAATTTATATACTCTCAACTTATTTTACAGTACAAATAAAATGTGCAGTTGTAATTTGTATTATGTATATATTATAGGTTTGGTTTAGGGTTTCTGACCAGTAGCGGACCACAGCTAAAGTAATTTTGTTGTTAGCTTAGATAAATCAAGTAACACTCACCAGAATTTATAAGAAGTATAGGCGGCTGCACCAAATAAGACAGAGTAACATAAGTGTTTATATGAATATCTTTTCCAGTGGTTATCATAGTCTCTATTGGTACTATAATTTCGCTGTAAGTCGAATGTTTGATTTGATGGTGATGCAAGTATATTACATGTTGTACGAAAACACGTTACTTTACGTATCGTAGCAATTTCGGCTGGAAATTTTAGCAGACGTGAAGAAAGACTACACATTTTGGTACAAATTAAATAGGTAAATTGAAAAACAATCAGGTTTTCCGCTTTTAAAAATAACTTCTAAAGGTATTTTAGCATTTTTGACAGGTTCCCCAATTTCTGACATTGACAATGACATTGACATTCATTTAATTATAGTTAAACAAGAAAATAGTGAGGCGCAGAGGAGACAGACGAGCAGAGCCCACTTATTATTTGACATGAATAGGTTAAACGCTATAGGGACATGAATGAATAGTATAGGGCGGAAACAGACGTATTTAATTTTTGACGCCAGTGGCAACTCCCTGGTAATTTCAAAATCTCACATCCATACACATATTTTGTGGTTTTAAGGTCTTAGCAACCAGGCCATAAAAATACCTAGAAAAAAAAACACTTTGACAGTAACTAAAGACTTTTAGACCAGGCCATAAAAATACTTTGACAGTTGGCTAAAAGGTCTTAGCATCCAGGCCATAAAAATAATTATAAAAAAAAAACTTTGACAGTCCACGGCTTTCGAGAACAGGCAACTGACAGCGGCAGCGAATCAGCGAAAAGCATGAATTTTTGAATTCTTTCTATCAAATTTGACTGTGCTTGCCAGACAAGACAATTTACTACACATTCGAATAGTGTCGAAGGTAAATTATTAGGTACTCAAGATAGAATAAACTTAGGAATAACAGCTACACGGGTACGATGAAATAAGAACGGATATACATTTGATTCAGTAGCAGCGCCGCAACATACCTATCGCAAATTGGTACGTGAAAAGAGTGAGTTATATAACCTTGAATCACGAGACTTCAGTATTGATCAGTTTATTTTCTGTGAATTATACAAGTGAGGGTAAAACTTATCAGGTATGTTACTATATTTTTTATAACTTAAACGCAAATCCGCATTATGTGACGCAACGAGTGAAAAAGAGGTTAGGAAAACTGGAGTACCATTGATACTTGTAGTGCTAGATCAACACTATAAAGTAAAACAGTAATTGTTACCGAATTGATGATTATATAATCTTGTCTTCTATATAAACCGTGCAATTAGAAAGTAACCAGTGCACTTTGGGCACCATGACACTATTGCAGAATTACATATCTCCTTTCTATTCCTCTCTAATCTGATATCTGTTTTCAATTTTACTAATGACTTACTCTAATGAAAGGTGAAACAATTACTTATAAACAGCTGCTAATACACTGTATTATATTCATGAAGGAGATTTTATACAGATTTATATAGAGTTATGGTACCTAATGCAAATCAATACCTTCTTAGGTATTGCTTAACTATTCTAGAATCTAGGTGATCATAAAAACAATGTAAACACTAGTAATTTCTCCGATGGCCTTGAACTATTTAATCAGGCCTATAAATAAGATCAGAGCATATGTATTGTATCTATATAACAGTTTTGACTGCCTGCCAAATTATTATATACATAGAAAGTAGATTGGAAAGGTTGATAATTAATTGTTCTCTTGTCTAAACTATATCTGCATTTATCAATATTTATTCACTATCAGAAAACAAAACAGTTATGTCAAAGTTGCAGTAATGACACAAACTAAATAATTAGGGGGTCGAGAATGGAATTCTTTATTTGTTAATTTTTCTTTCTTTCTAATTGTGTATATTTTTAGAGAACCATTATTTTTTGCATAGTGATTTTAAATGTGCTATATACTAAAATTGATCAAGTTTCAATTATAGAACACTAGCTTTTTGGCTTTATTGTGGTTCAAAACTACTCTGCATATTTAACACACTAAGTAAAAATAAAAAGTACATGTATAATAAATATTTCATTGTGCCAGTTACTTTGACATTGACAATTTTGCGTCCTAAATTCTCAAGTAGGTACATAATCTTTCTGTTTGTTCTATCACATGTGGAGCAGAGAATTTATCGTGTTTATTAACATCTGTGCTACAAGCAGTCTAAAATCACTTGTGTTTTTAATTTTTATATTGTAACTTTATTACAAGTATTGCAATAAATTGCGAATTATTACATTAATGCCATTTAATGTAATAATTAACTGAAAAGATCTTTAAACCTCTCAATAGCAAGCTTAAAAATATAAGCTTGTAAGGCCCTGAAGAATTAGTGATAGAATGAAGTATGCTATTTTATTTATGTCCAGCAGTGGATCTCTCCGAAAAATATAAAATAAGTTGATCAGTAATACAAAATTGAATAAAACTCTGTAAGGTGGTATGTTGCATAAGAACCAGCACATTTATTTCTTACACACTCACAATCACAATAGCTTTCATTTTGATGATTCAACAATATCATGTGAATAAAAATTAATGCTGTTTAAGGAACATTTTTCTCAGGTGTGAAACATGGTTACAAAAAAATAGCTTGCTAGCTAGCTAGCTATCTTCAAAATTATTGCATAACTTTAAAATAGTATTTAAAACAATGACAGGCAGTACATTGGATTAATTCTTGTTTACAGATCTGACACTAGACTGAGACAATCATGCATCGCGCAAGATTAATATTTCAACTCTCAAATAAAGTTGGGAGTAACGACAGATTTGCCTCATGGCTTCTCAACAAACCACAGGTAAGTTATCTCTTGAGATTTTCATAAAGCAAAAAAACATTTTGTTTGAAGTCAGGACTTAGGATGCATCTATTTGGTTATAGAACTCAACATTATGATTTGATTGTAAATCAAATCATCAAAGTTAATACAAGAGTAAAAAATATTTTTTTATTGTTCAGAAAAAGAGTGACAACGTCATTAGAAGATAGTTGATTGTTGGTCAGGATTCAATCCTGGAACAAACATAATTATGACTGACACACAGATAGCTCTTTCCGAAGTGGGTGTGACTCATGCTAACCTAGATTTCGTTTTGAGGAAAAAACGGCCTTATTTATAAAAGTAAAACCAGTACTCTCAGTTTCAACAGTTTCTGTCTCTAAAAATAGAAATAGCATTCACAAAAAAAGTCGCATGTCAGTATTTAGTACCCTGTCCATTCTGGGCTCTTGCGACAAAAAAGGTACGCGTCAAAATGTTCGCAGGCTATTAAACAATAAGTTCAAGGCTCTGAACGGCCATGGTCGCTAAACGGTAACTTACGACCTTGTTCAATAAACAAGTTGTTGGAAGTTTCGTTTAAATACAAAAAATAATTTTAAAGTAAATATAAATTATAATATTTGTATCATTACATGTTAGGTACCTGTACAGATAACGTAGTTAAGGCAATGATTGGAGTCGGTTAGAAGGTGACGGATTGAAGGCACTATCACGGTGAGGCGTCACAACGACAATGTATGAGTCACAATCACGTGTCGTGTGGCCGGTAGTGCATACTCGATTCCACTGGTAAAAGTAGTTTATTTAACTCCTGTAAGCAACAGTCATATACATTTTAGTGGACCCTGGCCAAAAAGGTGAACTTCGGTATTTTACTCGCAAGGGACCCCACAACCGGACCCTCTTTTATTAGTCTCTTTTGAACAGAATCAAGTTGGCTACCCTTCTTAGAAAATATAAGGTGGCAGAGACATCGACGCGCAAACATAAACTATGAATTCAGCACATGATTCTAGACCCCTTTACCACAGAAATATTTAGTCGGTAGTAATTTAAAAAAAAAAATGCTGTTTCATTAATTTTGACAGCGTAGGTCAGGACTTTTCTATGAAACAGCAGTTTTTTTTTTTAATAACTGACGACAACATTGTACGCTAGGGGGTCTACAATCATGTGTTGTGGTTTCAGTATACGCGTCGATGCCTCTCTGCCACCATGTATGTCACAGTTTGCCGCCATTTGATTACTTGTTCTTCCAGAGTTTATAGGGTATAATATGACATTTGCTGGAAATAAGATAAATGGCGCATTTGCAGAACAATATTTTAAACTCATAATATAAATAATGAAAAATAAATAGTATGGTGCATACAATAAATAAAATACAATGGTATGTACAACTTTATTTCATCGTCGCAGTCTTCTAACTTTTAGTAAGACTATTACTGTGTCCATTGTAATCACCTTGTTGAATTTACCGGTTAGTTTAATAAAACTAGTTTTGGTAAATTTTGGGACAATTTCGCGACACTAGGTTTTAAATGGTCGAAAACTTGGCTTTCTTTAATTTACCACGTTTTTAAAACATGTTACTGAACAAAACGTGACTTACAATTTTTTTAAGAAAACATCTTGAAAACATGGTGACTCGTTCCTTGTAGTATAAGCATTATCCTTTTATGGCAGGCAGACTTCTTATGTAAATTAAGGTTTTTTTTAAATGCAAACTAATACATCCCAGAAAACAAGCTTTTTACCTTTATGGCTGCTTAACAGAATAAAATCTTAAACTGTCATTTATGCATTCCTTATTACCAATGTATGTTGATTCATAAATAATAAATAGCCTCTTAAATCATGTCCATTATAATATGTTCTTATAAACAAAAGTAATGTTGCTATAAATTATTTATGTACAAAATTAAGCTCAATTAAGGTCTGCAGCCTGTATGTCTTGATATTATTTTAAACTCTATCGTTTCTAAGCAGGTTGTAATGCGTACATTAATACAGCTGTTAGGCGTTTTTCTCAATACCTACCTATCAGTATAATCCTTTCAGAACTACATTTCAAAATGCCTTCGTGTTACTGATAAAATCCACAGTGATGTGTCTGATTGGTATTATTAGATATTTTTATCTGTTTCGAGCATATATTTAGTATATAGGTACTACGATTATATCTATGGTTTCGAGAATTTTCAAGGTGAAGGTGATATGTTCGAAAGAAAATTCACAAATCGGAATTACCTATACATATATTATTGTACTTTTTTTTCTCCTCCGATACTTATCACATCGTGGACTTTTGAGAATTAAAAATGAGCCTGAGCCTGACACGTAACAATTAAACATTTCTCAGAAATTACATTCACTTTAGCTGCAGCCGTCTATTCCTGCGCACAATTCGTCGCTCGCATGACCAAAAGTCCTATCTCATATTTCAGTTGATTGGAGTTAGGACAACTACATTTTTCTATTCGTGAATCTTTATATTCTTCAATATTTCTTTTTGAGTTAGTAAGAGATATGGTGCCTTTCGAAATGGTTATATTTTGAAATCCAAATAACATAGAGAAACGACGGTTACTGACAAATGTAAAGAATCACGAATAGAAAAAAAATTGGAAAATCCAAAAGTGCACGACTCATAATGCTCATTTAATTATGAAAAAAAAAAAAAAACTTAAGTCGTTCAAAATTAATTGCCGAAAAAACAGCTGTAGTAGGAAGAAGGTACTGCACAAGCGCCCCTGGTGGAATAAATGTACATAATATCTATAGATATATCACCATCCATATGTTAATTTTCTATGGATATAAATAGATGTACAGTCTTGTAGTTTTCGTTTTTTATTAATTGTAATTAAACGACACTGAATTAATTAGCCATTTGCATTCAGTGACCTACAATTGTCGAATAGAATTAAAAAAAAAAAAAATAACTCAAATAATGGATTTTTTCACAAGTTACGGTGTTTCCAGGTTTCACACATGACGGACAGGAATTTTTTTTGACCTATTTTGGTGTTTTTTTCCGATTCTATTGCAGTAAATCAATTTTTAAAAAGTATGAAATTAATCTCCATAAAATTATCTCGACAATAGTATGCAAAATATCTTGATTCCGTGAACTAACAAGGCTATAATAATAAAAATAGCCGCCAAAATGAGGCGAAAAAAATTTTTCGATCGTAAAGCACTCTCTGATGCTTCGCATCATGAGTCGTGCAATGTAGTTATCCTAGTACATGTCATAAGCACTGTGTGTTCTGTACCCGGTGTGTTATTCGTGTCTCCAAGTTGCTGTGTCTGACATATTATTTTGACGAGACTGCCGAGCCCCTTTGTTACTTTGATAAACTTTGTTCCACATCGTTATCTTAGCTGTACCTACCTACTTGTTTTTTTAACCCGCAGTTGCTCAATCTTTCATATTATTACATGGTACATTATTTGTTGAGAGTAACAATATAGGTAACGATTAAATAATGAGTTTCATATCTACTGTAATGCATATAGAACAGCTGATTCTGGCATACAAAGACAATTGGAGGTTCGCCAAACAAAATTACATACATACATACGTATGCCAGAAAATATATTTATTTTCATGTTGGAAATGTGTCCTAAAAAAACCGGCCAAGTGCGAGTCGGACTCGCGCACGAAGGGTTCCGTACCATTAACTATAAAAACGGCAAAAAAAAAACACGTTTTTTGTATGTGAGCCCCCTTAAATATTTATTTTATTCTGTTTTTTAGTATTTGTTGTAGCGGCAACAGAAATACATCATCTGTGAAAATTTCAACTGTAACTATCACGGCTCATGAGATACAGCCTGGTGAGAGACCGACAGACAGACGGACGGACGGACAGCGGAGTCTTAATAATAGGGTCCCGTTTTACCCTTTGGGTACGGAACCCTAAAAACCAACGATTGTATTCTGTACTATGTTGACGTCATGTGACGTAACCACCTTTAACGGTATTATCAATAAATTGTACAAAAGTCACGCTTTTCAGCCGTTTCGTCAGGTTGGATACGGCCATGATAGGCGTGTTCGCTGTCTGATTTTATTGATTCAATTATTCGTTTGGTGACGGAGAAATTATCGTTACCTATATTATCAATTTACCCAACTAACTACCTTACACGAATTGATGGGAGACCCTATCGTGATGCAGAATTGAGTTCAGACTCGCATTAAAAAAAAAAACTTATGTTGTGCTCCTTTTATTGCAACCTTTGTTCCACGTTGGTCTAATATTCAGAAGCGACTGTTGAGCGTAAGGTGCTCTCTTTGATTCCCAGGTCAGGCAAAGTTTTATTAGGTTTTTCCTTCATGAATTCCTTCGTAGTAGTCCCGAGTCTTGATTCATACACCGTGGATTGCCTGGCCTATTTCCGCTTTAACAATATCTGACTTAAAAATAACTGGCAATAAGAACTATCTACCAGCACTTCGGGGAATTCAGGCATTATATTTATTCAACCTCCGTTTTGTTTGTACAGATCGTTGCTGGACCAGCGACTGGCTATAGGCATAAAAGCTCCGCAGCCGCTGAACCTTTCCTCAATGGCTCCAGCTCCGCCTACGTGGAGACCATGTACAACACATGGCTGGCAGACTCCAGCGCTGTACATGCGGTAAGTTTTTAAATGTGTTCTCTTGAAGCCTGTATATTACCTATGTGACAATATAAGAAATCTTTGGTGCTGTATAACTTCGTCAACAGAAAAAAAATATGCTGCATGGAAAAGCCTGTAATACAGATTTTCGATATTGGAATTTTTCAGTTTTTTTTTGGATTGGTTTATACTGCGCTGATAAGAAGACTTCAAACCCTCATTGATAACGCACTCGTAATTAAAAGAAAAGTTTTTAGAAACCTACAATAAAAACACCAAAAAATTATGTTGAGCTGGTTATGGTGAACACATTTATAGATCATACGGAGCCATGGATGTTGTTGAAGTGATTTATTGTACTACGAGTATCTTTTGGTGCCTGAATGACATTAACAGGGGGGCGTTGTTGGAAAAAAAATGTGAAATTTTCACAGAAATGATAATGAAAAAACAAAATGGAGGCATTAGCTCCGATTTTGGCCTCGCACCAGATGATCCTTGTACAATACGGCCTACGAATCACGACCGGTCCGAACTTTGCGCAGGAGGCTGCGCAATAACATGTTTAAGGAACCAAATGGTGACATGAGGCGAGTGTGAGTGAGACATCATGCGCGAAAGTTCGGAGAGCCTATGTTCATACCGGCTATGATTCGTCGGCCGTTTTATTCCGTTTGTCATAATTGTTGTAACCAATTCATCACGCAATATAGTTGAAAACAAAAGTACAGGACACACGTAATATACTTAACTAAGTATAATACTTAACTAGTTTTATTAAAATTTGTGACAATAGGTCTTGACATGTATTGTCTCTAGAATAACGCCTTGACATCAAAATTTATATGCAGAGAAAATCATTGCTCTGTATTCAATTGGTCATAAATAATAACCGAGATTCTGTAATTTAAAGCAATGAAATTAATTTCAAGGTGCATAATAGATATATTAGAGAACATACTTTATTGTACACCAACATTGTAACACAGCTCTTACACACAGGGTGTAGTTAACTAGTTGATAACAATAATATATCTGTGCATTATTTATATTTCTTATTTATTAATGAATGTCTTAGATTCCGTGGTGGATCGACAATATCTAACAGGCGTGAGAAATTGAACAATTAAACCTTGAAACTGTAACCTTCACGACTCCCAACATTATTATCTCAAGTTTATAACAACACTTCAAGTGTTTCTATGAATTGTATCTTTACTATAAACATCTACATATGTTGTGGAATTAAAAGCAGATTCAGATACGCTTATACTTAATTGTTATTATTTGTGTCTACCACAATATTTTATTTGGATGATAGCAATGCGGACATTATTTTACTGGCGTCCCAGATAAGATAACAATATTTTTACCAAGTTTCCACATAGTATCTCAGTTTTCCACGGCTATCAACCAATCAAAAGAGTATCGTATTAGATCAATACAATGCGTCATTTGGAAACATACTACAATGCCAAAAAATTATCTGTTCCTGAAAGTCTGAAACTGATGTCACTATGGATATTGCCTGCCATGTACCAATTTTGGGATTATTAATAATAATGTTTCAACTTAACTTACTTGAGGCACTGTTTATAGCAAATGTTCAGAATCTCTCAAATGAATCGCAATGTCACACGTTTATAGATCTTAAATTGACATGAGCAGACATTGAGGCCAATCTCCA
This sequence comes from Griposia aprilina, assembly GCA_916610205.1. Classification (NCBI taxonomy): domain Eukaryota; kingdom Metazoa; phylum Arthropoda; class Insecta; order Lepidoptera; family Noctuidae; genus Griposia; species Griposia aprilina. The sequence goes on from OU744288.1 coordinate 15,323,023, forward strand.
TAATATGGAAAAAATTACAAATAAATAACAGCTTTATGTGGCGATTGTCCACATGATAGATATGTGGTCAATGATGAATGAACTAAATTCCGAGTCGAAGTCTTATGACGTTGTTCATAAAAAATTGTTGCAGTTGTTGACATAATCACTTGAGTGGTAAAGCGTGCTAACTAATACGTAATTGCAATTACCAATACTTGAATTGGTTCGCGGTGTCTAGACGAGGCCTAGACAATTTATTTGGTTGATTTGATTACGGTTGGTTTGATTACGGTTGGTTTGATTACGTCAGTTCACGTCAGCCATAAAGTGGGAACAAGAATGGCTTTTTGACTATTTTTCACTTTTTGGTAAGACATATATGCCTGTTTTCATGAACACACAATTACTAGGCGACACCTAAATGAATGCCTAAATAAAAGCGCCCTGTTGCATTTTTAAAGCAGTAAAAACGGGCGTTAGACAGACAAATTGAACAAGGTTCACATTAATAACTTTTGGCGCTATTAAATATGACTTCGTTCGATCGTTAGAAAATTTGAGTAGAATAATTCATGGAAGCTTGAAAACGTATTATTGCTTTGAAACATTTTCCTAGAGATCTTTGATAAATGAACCGTGAAAGTCACGCGTCAAGGGCACCAACGAAATAGTCTACGTAACACAGAACGAAAAAAGAGATGTTCACGAGTGTCAATTGACAATTCATGCAATGCGAATTAGCTAGTGATTACTAAATGGAGTCAGTTGTAACTCGCATGGAGTTATCTGCTTTGATCTGAAAAATCCCGAGTACCTAGTACTAAATCGCTAAAAGAGCGAACATTCCGCCCACAGTGTGAGAGAATTAGCATCTGTCATTTATATTGTTATAACAGCTTTGTTCTTGCGGTAATTTATTTATAAAAATGGACATTTTAAATGCACATTTTATTTTTTGTTTGGAATTCGGCTCAAGAATTTTGTCTATGTTTCATACTAAATGTATGAACCAAATCATTAATTCATTGCATACTGTTTGATAATCTGTTCCACGTATCTCGAAATTGATATGGGGTTTGAACTGTGAAAACCCGCACAAGCATAACAATAAAACGGAATGTATGTATTTTAAGTACTTACATACCCGTATAATGAAGGAAACTTTTGCTATATGATTTTCCTTAAGTGATTATCTCCATACATGAATGTTGATTTTGAATGATTTTTCGTTTGAATGAAAAAATAAGATAAATAGAAATGATGACAGTTAAGATAGGCTTAGCTGATAATGTGTGAACACTATAAGATTTTACTTTGATTGATCACATGATGATCATTCATAATCGAAGCACTTCTCAATCACTCTTCAATGCAATCACCGTCACGATTTCTATGAGATAAGGAAAGTGCGTCAGGTTATCGTGCAAATAGCATAGTAGTCAATTAATAACAAATGTATGGGTACCTACTGCATAGAAACGAAACAATGATTTTTTACATGAGGTAATCTGTTGGCGTCAGATTAACTAATTTATTAAGTTTTTGTTAAGATTTTCCTATGAATATACGTCACCATAGCCATATTTGTGTTGTTCTATCAAAATGTTTCATCATAATTCAATATTTTTCGATAATATCCAGATAGATAAAATCGGTTGGTGGTTGATTTTGGTGTATAATAAAGCATATTCTTTCTATTTAGAGTTAATACTGGCCAAAATTACCTTAAATAAAACAACAACGAAAGAACAGGAAAATAATGATGGTCCACGTTCTTAACAAAAAGGAAGATTTAGCTTTGCAGTGCCCTACTTACGTATGCAAAGTGTAATCGATTTTCATGGTCTGGGTTTTTCCTGCCTGATTGTTGATTCCACCAGCTTGAAGGAGCCAAAAACCGTAGGATGTTATCAAGCATTTCTGCTTTATGTCTTTAGTTTTGAAAGTAAACGTTTTTATTTAAGCAGTTGATAGTTGGTGATTCCGTTTCCAACAAAACCGTTTCTTTTTATAATCTTTCCATGAATAACTTCTCTTCAATAACTAAATAACTTGTGATTTTTCTAGTCATGGGATGCGTTTTTCCGCAATGCGACGGCTGGCGCCCAGCCCGGCACAGCCTACACGTCGCCGCCGAACCTTTCGCCATACAATAAGAACGAAGTACCTCTCACATCACTAGTACCGGCCAGCGCAGGCATGCCATCCATTGCTGCAGGTTTGTTGATTTATTTATTCGAAAGGTACTCCAACGACTTATTCACTGGTAACATGACATAATAAAAAGAACATTCGTATACGATTATGGTGAATTTGTCATTTATACACACAGCACATATATAAGTAATAAGTAAGTACTTATTTATGAAGGGTGCAGATCGAAAAGAAACTTTATAAAAGTACGTTTAACTTCTTTTAATTAAAATATAAATAAAAAAATACACTTCTTAGCTCGTTTACTTCATCTTGATCGTCTCATTCTCTGTCATCTTCTTTCAAATTTAGACCATACTCATGTTTTATGTTTTTTTAGATAGCTACATACCACACAGATATTATCAATAGATAAAGCTGCATTCAGACATGCTACTTTATTAAAATTCCCACATTTATTTACCAAAAAACTTTGCCTAGGTAACATCTGTGTTGTTTCAATTAAAGGTGGGTGTGGCTATTATAAATGAGTAACACCACTGTCCTTTAAACTAGAAAAATCTTGAAATACAGAAGCTTTGTTCTTAAAAATGTAACAAACTAAAAAAAATAACAAAGCTTTGTTCTTACAAAGCACATTATTAGATGTCACTTGTAGATTGGTTAAATTGTGTGGTCCTTTACTCATAATCGATACCTACGTTTTTATTCACCTTCTTGGGCCTAAATTAAATACATATCTCGGTGTAAGGTTCTTTCTCAGATTTTGTTCGATCTTCCAGATTTGGACAGTTAAACGAGCCGCGTATGAACAAAATATTGTGTTTGCATGAACATTAAAATAAAACCTTCAGAGTAGACCCCCAAGAGTAGACATCAATACTTATTTACAAGAAGTATCTTCTTGCTTCTGGTTTTCTTTTCAATAATTAAAATTATTATAAAACAAACAACCACGCTTGATGTTTTTTGTAGGAAACACGAAAAGGTTTTTTGTGATATTCCTATAAAATGCAATATCCCATAATAATTATATGTAGATCATACAGGATTACTTGACTGTCGATTATCGATGTTTGGACAGTAATCATGTGATTTCCCACAGGATCTCCAATTAACGAGAAGATAATCGACGACCACCTCGCTGTGCAGGCCATCATCAGGAGTTACCAGGTGACGAATGTTCCTATCTTATCGGTGTTATGATTCTGGTTCAACATTAATTATTGTTTGCACTTTTTTTTTGTCCCCTACTCATGACTTTCCCAATTGTTTGGGAGCTCATGTACGGGAAAAATAAATCATCTGTTTTTGGAGAACATTTATGAACTGAACAAATCTTAAGTTCTCGCAGTACAAACGCCATTATCCACATCCCTTAGTTTAAATTATGAAATGATTTATTATCCTCGTCATCAGCTCCCATACTAAACGTGTTTCCCCTTTGTTTTATTCCCAGTTTGAAACATGTTGACTAGAGAAATGTTTCTGTCAGGTCTAGTTAGTGTTTATTGTTTTACACATTTTTTCAATTATTTCTACAAAGCAGCTGTTTAGCATAAAATTGTAGGTCGCGCTCGTAATCATTAATTAAGGTAGGCAGAATAGATTTCGTAATTTTTATTTATTTATTCAATCATAGAATTAATTATGACATTTTTTTATAAATGTTATGTTAAGTTATTTTGTTTATGTTATTTTTATAAGACTAGCTAATTAGGAATTATCATAATTATGTTGTTCTATAAAAAAAAGTATATACAAGAAACAGTCATTGTTACTGCGTGTGGAACAATTGGCATAGCGGTTTCAATACTATTCGTCAACTAGTCTAAATTCTGTTACACGACCTAGCGACAAAAACATCTACCTACATAATGACAAGTCCTTGAATCACTGTTTAGTGGGCATCACCTTAGATTCTGTTAATAGCTTTGTATTGCGTACACTATGTAGTTGTAGTCGCTTGGTCGTGGATGTTTGCAATTTGGGCTAAAATGTGATGTGGTGGCGGGTGCGTGACAGGCTCGCGGTCACCTGGCGGCCGATGTGGACCCCCTCGGCATCATCACGGCGAACCTGCCTCAACTAGGCATGCGCGGGCCAAGCTCCGAGCTCATCATGAGGAAATATTTCAATTTTGGTACGCAGGAGACAGGAGAAATGTCGCTGTCGTAATTATGGACGCAACCACAGTCGTATATCGTTTCGTTATTTATTTCAACATTGCATTGCGTGTCACTGATTGTTGTGTTTCGTAAGCGATTTTATAACACACATACATATTTTTAACTAGTCATGCTTTATGGGAGAATGGTCACGAGTGCTGAGAAGTGACCTTGTCTGTGGATAGTCGTAGCTTTTACACCACGCAAACTACCTAACATATAGACTTATGTATGATGCATCATCTTTAATATATCACAGTAATAGTATTGTCCTCAAACTTGAATTGTTTGATTTATTGTGTATCAGACGTGCGTATCTTAATGTAGATAACACATTTTGTTCGACTACACTGCTTGTGTAATAGAAATGTATGTTAGGAAATTGTTCTTGCATATGCATGTGTGTGATAATATTCGCTATCGATTACTATCAAAGATTTTGTTTGCTGTAGTTTTTAATTTGAAGCAGTTTTAGTCACCCAAATAATCCTAACAATTATAACCAATCTGTAAAAGATAAGATTATTTTACCGGATGATTATTAATTACATGTAAATGCAAATAATAGTATCGTTATTCACGAAGACATTCATATCATCAAACCAGACCGACATAAAATGCTAGTCTCAAATGATACAAAAATGCAAAAGTCTTAGCTAAAAGTTAAATAAAAATTTACTGCCTTATTTTTCTTCTCTATGTCGTATTTAACACATTTTTCGATGTTTATGGGAATATTGAGGTTAACATTATCATTTTATCTTTTCTCAATCATAAGTATGCTGCGTAACCATCTTAAACTAAAACTTCCACTTTCTCAAATTACCGTTATACAATTAATATGCAACAGTTGTGCCTACTTATATATTACCGCTTTATATGTTATATATCTGAACAAGGGATGTATGATGGGGCAGTCACTTGATTGTTTTGTTACGAAGATTTTGTTTCACGTTGGATGTAGTCACGTGGTCACCTAGTGGCGCACTTAGACCCGCTGGGCATCGCCACCGGGGACCCGATATCGAGCGGCGAATGGCACGGCGGCTTGCGAGCCTTCGCTAACGAGGCAGTCATTAGAGAACACGTCAGATTTGGTATGGACGACTAAAATCTATCACGTATTCGGTTGGGCGCCACTGATGTCAAATGGACTTCGCAATTATACATCATTAGTAGTTAACGAGTGATAAGATAAAATTGTAAACCCAAACAAATAATTAATTAGTATTCTACGTAGTAAAATGTCTGTCCAATTGACATCACACAGTTCAAGTGCTGAGTAATACGTTACTAGCAACTTGTTCTTGGGTCCAGTAGGGTGGTTAGTTTCGGTCTCACTCCTGGCACCGGCTGTTTGCGGACATGTCCTTGTGTACACACGCGTACTTTTACACTTACCTTTCTTGTATCGTATGTAGTTAGATGCTTTGTGGTGCTTGGTTTGTAGAACTTTGACCTCGTAGCTTAAATGGAGATGGAAGATGATTTTGTGATATATTAATTGTGTCTAGAACATCTAACAAATATTTTATACAGAACACATTAGTGAAATCAATTGGAACAAGTTTTAATTGGAATGTAAATAATTGAGACTAGCTTTTTAAAATTTTGTTATATATTCATTCTGTCTAGAACTAATATTAACAAATATTTTAAACAGAACACATGAGTGATATCAATTGGAACAAGTTTTGATTGGAATGTAAATAATTGAGACTAGCTTTTTTAAATTATCGGTCATAAAAATTATAATACTAAAATGTTACTAATTCATTGAATATGACTGTTTGATCTACCATTGTATGTTACAATGTAGATGAGCAATAATAATAATATAATTATTAACTAATAGAGGTTGAGGTGGATAGGAACTTCATAAGACTAATTGCTTAATCATATTCCTTTACTAGAGTTTTTACATACCAGAAGATTCATTGTAAATAAGAATTAAATGCATCATAAGAATGATTAAATATAGGAGATATGTTTTAAGTTAAGACGGTGAGTTCAAGAGACAATGCATTGCATTTGCATTTAAAATAGATAATAATGTGAATAGGTTAATATAGTATGTTTGACCACTTTTACCTTGCAAATACGTAAATACACACAAAACAATGTTGTACTGTTACATGGCAACAGGTAATATATATTGTCATTAAATGTAGGTATAAATAACTTTGAATCTAGGAGATTGTTAAGAATTCTTGTTAATTTTATTGCATCCTACTAAATAACTTTCGTTAACTTTGTAATTCCTGTTTCCAAATGTGTGAGACTTATTATCATGTGATTAATTAATGTTCTTTACATTGTAAATACCCACTGAGTGAGAACATTTCCTATTTATATAATGCACATTTTTTGTATAATATAAAAATACAGTTGTATTTTTTTTACTGTCGAATATAATTGAATAGTTTGACAAAAATGGGTGTTGGATAAAGGAGTGTATAGAGCGCATACATTTTTTTAAAGTTTTAACCAATTAACAGATTTTGACGTAGGATATAAAACTTAACAATTATCTTAACTGCTTAATTTAAATTTAATACGACTCTGGCTTATCCACGAAGATATTTTGTGGTGCTCCCTGATCGGCACTGTATGTATGTATTGTGTTCTAACCAGCTGCTGACAATCCCTGCGAAATAACTGACTAATCCCTCAAAACCTTCAATATTTTAATGCAGTTTACATAGCTCAAGCTATATCTGTGTAGTCAAAGACATGAATATTTATTATTTTTTTGCTTCTTATTTTTTTATTTTAAACTATGACTAATCGAAGTATCAACGGTTACTTAATACACGCTAAATGAGAATGTTGTGCACTAAAAAACAGATACGAGGACATCACATAGCCAAACTCGACCCCTTGGAAATAATGAACAGCGATTTGATCGGTAAAAACAAACGGGAGGTGATTCACAACAGCTACAGGTTTGGTAAGAACACACAGGAACCTGAAATACTGAAAGCACCGTGGTCGCTCGTTGTCTCATAAGTAGGTAGTTATGGCGGCGAAGCAACATTCCTTAACAATTTTCCATTTGCAACACGTTCAAAAACTATACCTACATCTTACTAATTGATATGATGCAATTTCAGGTGGCTTTCCACTATATCAGTTTATACTCCTAGGCGGCCATTTAGTATTCTTGCGGATTGACATAAAAACATTAATTGAGTTTTATTATTTTGTTGTTGCAGTCGGATTATTTGGACTTTTTATGAACAGAATTTATCAGCAAAGTTAAGACAATGTCACATAGACGTGTTTATTTTTATTTGCTTTTATATTTTATTTTAAATATGTCTGTTCGTAAATCGATTCGGAAGCTGGTAGCCATAACTACAAGTTAAATGAAATGTGGATGTAACGCACAAGGTCCTCGGTTCGCACGTACATTTGCTCATCTTAGTACCTATTTAAGTATTCATGATCTGCACGATTATCCATTGTGGTTTAATAATTATTATTATACTGATTGCATGCCTGTATTTACTAGATTGTATGAGCATTAGCACGTATCTATGCATGAAACTGCACCTATTATTATTTATTTACTATATTGTATGTAATTAAGATTATAAAAATATATTGGCGATGGTTTTTACGAAAAGAAAAGTATATTATTATCGTTTGGCATTGAAAGATACGCTATCTTTTCTTGATCGGTGCTGGACAGTCGCCAGAGAATTGCTCTCCACTTCTTAAATACATAGCTACGTTAAAATCAACAACATTTTGTTGCACTTCAAAGTTTATTTTCATTTCTATATTGATGCACCGCATAATTATATAAATATTCATTGTAATGTGTATTTGTAAATGTAAAGTTGTCATCTCTATAATGGCGTAAAATTGTGGGATCTTGTAATGTTGGTTGGAAATATGTAAAAAATCCTAGTAAAGGGATATGATAAACTATTTGCTTTAATTTGTGCTTTAACCAAAGTGTAGACTTATTCATAATGTATTGTTGCATCTCTTACTTGGGTATTTAAGCAAAACATTTACTTTTTTAACGTTCGTACTCTGATTGCGCTCTTTATCTTTTAGATGAAGCTGATATGGACAGAGTGTTTAAATTACCATCCACTACTTTTATTGGTGAAAAAGAGAAAGCGTTACCGTTAAGGTAAGTTTTTAAACCACTATATTTATTAGACGGGGATGGCGGGTTGAGCTGGACTCTTGATAAATACTGGTCCTTGAAAGCCCCAGACGGAGAGAAGTGGAAAGAGAGTAGAGGCCTTAGCCTTGCAGTGGGAAAGTACAGGCTAGGATATGATAATAACATGATCATAGACTAACTAATAATTAGGTAAGATCTAATAGTGCTATTTGTCTCGGTCGCAGTCAATGATACAGGTGCAGTTGATTGTGATAAAGACACGTTATCAGTGTTATTTAACCTTCACCTCGTCTTTCGTACACGCCTATAAATTACAACGTTTAAAGTTTATCGCTTCTCGATAACGACTGCCACAGCTGACTGGATCATTATCCGAGTAAAAAATATATACAAAGGTTATTCTTTTCATGATTTCTTCAGAAATAAGATTTACGACACCTACTTACACTATTTTAATTGCTATGAAATTAGTTCCACTGATTTGTTTCGCGTCTGATGTAAACTATTTCCTGCAGGCGTGTCGAAGTGTGCAATTGAAAATTATGTAATATACTATTAGGCTTACATATTATGCTAATTGCTATTAAAGCGATTTCATGTTATGCTATGAATCTTAGATGTGTGAAGTGGCTGCACGTAGTCATACGTTACATCCCTCAATGACCGAAAACATTTAAAACGGCTTAAAATTTCATCCAATCCAATACTATGTCCGCCTATTCGTATGAAGCAACCGCCGATCATATTGAACCTGGTGTACAGTTGATGCCTATATCTATACAGGAGGTTTTTAACCAGCCCGCTATTTCGAAAGAATCCGCGTATAGTAAGGTTCCTTAGCCTTACTATACGCGGATTCTTTCGAATATAATGTCTCCAGTTTTTCGAATAACGAGTTGGGTGGCAACGATTCTGCGGTAATAGCGGCATCAACTGCACACCGGGTTCAATATGATCGGCTGTTGCTTCATACGAATAGGCAAGCGACTCGCCTTTGAATGAAATTTTAAGCCGGGGTACTGGAGAGGATTTATGTACAAACTTCTTCAAAAACTACTTTAAAGAAGAAGAGGATGTATGCTTTGTTTTTCCCAACATTTCTCTTCAAATCCGCCAATAATGTTCCCACAGCTGGGACTCGGGCCTCTGCGAGAGGGAATGGGCCATAATCCGCCTCGCGGGCCCAGTGCGTGTTGGGCCAACATTCACATAATATAGTAGATACTATTTGAGTTTGAGTACTATATTCAGGCCTACACTGTCCTACCATACCTACACTGAAATTTGAAACATTGTAAAAGCCCCTTTTTTATAAAAGAGTAACCATGGAGTTTCTTGCCGAATCTTCTCCATAGGAAACAACCAATTGGAACCATGCACCTAGCTTCTGACGTTTCATAACTGCCCATGTAGGTTTATGTGAAATAAAATATTTTGATTTGATTTGATATATATTTTTTATATTCTAGGGAAATCTTGAACCGTTTGGAGCAAGCCTACTGCAACAACATCGGCATTGAGTTCATGTTCATCAACTCTCTGGAGCAATGCAACTGGATCAGACAGCGCATCGAGCCGCCCAATGTCGGCAAGATGAGCCCCGACCAGAAGAGATTGATCCTCGCCCGTCTTACCAGATCTGCTGGGTAAGTGATAGTCAGATTTAACATACTGTAGGTTGTATGGCTGTGGCTATAAGAGTAGGGGAAGACTAAAAAACGGTAGATGGACTGTGTAAACGATGATATGGCTAGAAACGGGGTGTCTACTGAGATGACGACTAATAGAGAAGTATGGAAGTAGAAAAAACGCTGCACCGATCCCAAATAAATTGGGAGGATACATAAAAAATCGGTGTGAGTTGGTTTGGCACTCACGAAAATTGATGTGTAAACATGTGAGCTCGCATCAGTTTGCTCACATAGACACGGGTCTTACGCTGACGTCATCTGACGCTCGAAGGCTTACGCTTACGCGTCTGACGCTCGAAGTCCCAGCTAGCCCCTACGTTGACCGAGCGCTAAGATGTTTACACATCAATAATGTCTGTTTCCCATGGGGTAAGCAGAAACCACAGGTGCCAATGCTTCGATCGTAACATACTCTTTAAGCCACTTCTTCCATGTTAATGCATCTGCACCTTATTGTTGCGTAACACCTTGAAATGACGATCCCATTTTTTGACAATACTATAAATTCCTATGTATGATTATTTATTTATTTTCTAACGAAGTTAGAAATGAAAGGGCTTGTCATTTCTAGTGTGTTACGCGATAAGGGTGCTGCAGGCTTAGCAGTAGCACCGTCTTGTCGACGGAAGAATAGACAAAATTGACGTTTCGTGAAGACAGTACGACGGCAGCAAAGTACAAAGAGTCAACTGCACTTTTTACGAAATTCAGTAATTTATTCACGCTTATCTTTTATTTTGCTTATATCTCGAAAATGGTGAGTCCTGTCGCAAAAATAATGAAAATTTCGACCCCCTCTATGAAACCCTTAAACCCCTAAAACTTAACATGTAGCCCTAAAACTCAACATGTAGGTAATCATTTTTCACATTTTCCATACAAAAAGTGAAAAATTCCTTTTTACCATTCCATGTTTATACTTTGTGGCCCTCAAGTAAAAAGTTTTCTACTGTCTTCAGCATGGCGATAAAAATATCAAATTGGCTTCACTACCTTAGACAACTGTCTTCTGAAATAGTCTACATTAAAACGGACATAGACAACGATCGGATCGGCTTCTGCCGTTCGTTCTACGAAAGACAAAATGACAGATTTCAGAAGGATTTTACGGTGCGATGTCAAAAATGGAGAAACGAAATGTCACTTTGTAATGTAATAGCCGTGTCTATTTTCGAAGAGATAAACAGCGTCATGCTATGCCCGCTGGTCTTACACGCGTCTCGGTTATTATCACTGTATTTTTAAGCTCGGTAATAAATTTTATCTTGATACAAACATCGGCAGTCATCATGACTTGTTCTGTTCTATCGCATAATAATGATACGAAAGACAGACACACCTTTTTATTAGTTTCTGGTTTATTAACAGATATACTTTCAATAGTTTTGTTGCTTAGTTGCTAACCTACGTGTAATCTAGAAAGAGAAAGAAAAAAGTGAACTTCAGACTGCACCAGACTGTATAATGTATTCTATCTCATTCTCTCGCACGTTAAATCCTATAGATGTATCTTTGTCTCTTTTTAATGTCGCTTTTTCGTTTCATCGAGTTTCTAATCACAATGGGGCTAAAGAAGTTTTCTCTTCAAAAAGTGCTTATTTTGTCACAGAAACGTGGCACATATAAAACAGACAAGTTAGCTCGAATATTTAGTTATCTTAGTAGTACGTAGTTCCGTAATTTATCAATTTAACAGTTTGTTACGGATGGTCAGGGACAGATAAGTCTTCCAAATATTATTTATATACACATAGTTGGGTATGAGTTAAATAACAATCAGTTAGTAACAAACGATTAATGCACGTTAATATTATGTCTACATACAATAGCAATTACTGATTACTCAGACAGCTGTCTTCCTTCCGCAATCAGAGCAGATAGTTATTAATGTTATACTTATCATGTACTTCTGTGGAATTGTCAATGATTGCAAATGCAGTCGTGTGATTATATCAAGATTGATTTCTTTGTGCGTTGGAAAATGGCGTTAAAAATCACTTATGCGCTAACTGACGACAATGCATACAGTAAATAGGTTTAGATAAGAGGTGCCTTAGAAATGTTATGCATACCCTATACCAGAGCATATGACAAGTCGATATTAGTTTATGATCATTGGATTAGGTAACAAAAAGGAAAGGTAAAAAGATGTAAAAACTGACTCTTAATTTTGAAGTATTTTTATTTTTTGCCATAATCAAAGGTTAAATGTGGCTTAACATTACATATGATTTTACTAATAGTATTTAGCATTTCGAAGATCTTTAAATACGACTGCAAACACGAAGAAGTAAAAGCATTTCAACTTATATCTTATTTATTTATTTATTTAAACTTCTCGCACACAATAGCATACAAAGGCGGACTTAATGCCTTAGGCATTCTCTACCAGTCAACCAAGGGTGGTGAAGAGATAAGATGGCAGGTGCTCTGTATAACAGGCGTTACTAATAATAATAAAAAATATTAAAAAGATAACATAAGTATTTATAAATAAAATAGGTATACAAGTATCTAATCGGGATATAACGACAGATATCTTGATTCAACGAAGCCTCCAAATGATTAAATATGACATCTATTGCACGACTCATGATGCGAAGCATCAGAGTGCTTTACGATCGAAAAATTTTTTTCGCCTCATTTTGGCGGCTATTTTTATTATTATAGCCTTGTTAGTTCACGGAATCAAGATATTTTGCATACTATTGTCGAGATAATTTAATGGAGATTAATTTCATACTTTTTAAAAATTGATTTACTGCAATAGAATTGGAAAAAACACCAAATTAGGTCAAAAAAAAATCCTGTCCGTCATGTGTGAAACCCGGAAACACTGTAACTTGTGAAAAAACCCATTATTTGAGTTATTTTTTTTTTTTTTTAATTCTAATCGACGATTGTAGGACACTGAATGCGAATGATTAATTAATTCAGTGTCGTTTAATTGCAATTAATAAAAAACGAAAACTACAAGACTGTATATCTATATATATCCATAGAAAATTAACATATGGATGGTGATATAGCTATAGATATTATGTACATTTATTCCACCAGGGGCGCTTGTGCAGTACCTTCTTCCTACTACAGCTGTTTTTTCGGCAATTAATTTTGAATGACTTAAGTTTTTTTTTTTTTTTTTTCATAATTAAATGAGCATTATGAGTCGTGCACTTTTGGATTTTCCAAATTTTTTTTTTGGTACTATTTATTACCTTGTTCTATGTATTAAACACAAAATTATAACAAATGCAAATACAGTATTTTAACATTATCTATAACCGTCTAATGTACTTTTGTAGACTGTAGTTGATTATTAATAAATAAATAACGTCTTCAGATTCGAGAACTTCCTGGCAAAGAAATGGTCATCTGAGAAGCGTTTCGGTCTGGAAGGCTGCGAGATCCTGATTCCGGCTATGAAGCAGGTCATCGACGTTTCGACGCGCCTCGGCGTCGAGTCCATCATCATGGGCATGCCTCACAGAGGTAACATTATAAATTAAAGACGCTTTTCGTGGCTGTCTGTTTGACCGCTTTGTTCTTCTAAATTGCGCAACGGATTTTGATGCGATTTTCACCATCATTTAGAGAATTTATTTCGGAAGGTTTATGTGTAATTGTCATAATTATTAAACTGACAAATTTATATAGAAATTTTGATGTTATGTCAAGTCGTAAAATCGTGCGAAATAAGGTCGGTTCGCTAGTAAAAAAAAAAAAAAAAACTGTTACTTCTTCTACTTTTCTCGACCTAGGTCTTATTAAAGAACGCGTACTTCAATGCCGAGGTTATTTTATGCGAATTTTATTTTACGCTCATAAATAATATAAAAGTCATTGAAAAAATTGTATAGGTACTGTATATAAATAATTTAATGTTGTAAAGCTTTAATAAATGGCACTCATGAAGTGGTGTCTTTTTTAATCGACGGCAAAAGTTCTCATAGTGGGAAGACAGGTCTTTGCTCTGTAGTAGGACGCTATAAGCTAGAAGTATGAATATAAAATACCTTCTATCTTCGTTTCACAGGTCGTCTGAACGTGGTCGCCAACGTTTGCCGCAAACCTCTGCACCAGCTGTTCACTCAGTTCGCTGCACTCGAAGCCGAAGATGACGTAAGTATTTTTGTTCGATACTCGATATTTACTTAGCACGGTGGTGAGTAGTACAACACCGAAGGAGACCATCAACATCCAGTTTCCTAATCAATTCTGTACAACTCAAAGGAGCCGGGTTACACTATTCCTAGGTGAAATATTCTGAAACGAAACTAAAAGATGGAGCAGAATTCAACACACACCGATACAACTCAATACCTACTTGATTCAAAGGAAAGCAATAAAATATGAGCTTTTTATCGTGTGACGTATAGTGAATTTTTTAGGAGGTTTGAAGTGTTCTGCGACGTGTAGGCAATTCGTCTTCCTGTGGATCGTCAACTACTAGAAATTTCACTTACGTGACACGATATAGACGTCATATTTAAATTTTACACTTTGATCCGAGTTGGTATAGAGTTGTTTCGTTGGACGACGGCCATGATTGTACACCCTCAGCCGGTTCAAAGGTATCAGATACGTATTAATTATAAGATTTAACAACAAACACATAATTAACAACAACTTTAAACCCCTCAGGGCTCCGGCGACGTGAAGTACCACTTGGGTACATACATCGAGCGTTTGAACCGCGTCACAAACAAGAACATTCGCCTGGCCGTGTGCGCCAACCCGTCTCACTTGGAAGCTGTCGACGCCATCGTGCAGGGAAAGTGTCGCGCTGAACAGTTCTACCGCGGTGATAATGAGGGCAAGAAGGTATGATACGTACTTCTATAACTATCTTATCTTACGTTAAAGATGTTTTACAAAAACAAGTTGTTTGTGGACGTAAATAATGACACAACGAGCTTTAGATAGAGATTGTGACACAGGTATGAGGGAGAGAGACGACGCTCTATAGCAGGGATCACCAATTAGTTTGATTGAAGTTCTGTTTAAACAAATTATATTACTGTTGCGGTTCGTTTGGTAGACATTATTAGCAACCAATATTAAAACTATCAATTAAGAAATAAAATAATATAAACTAATTTTATACAGGGTGGATTTTTGAGATTGGGCAGCTAGGGCAGCTACCTCAACCGTTGTAGCTAGCCAGTCTTCATTGTACCGGTTAGTCTATCCATAATAAAAAGTAAGTTGTAGTCACATTTCCTACGAAATGTATGGGAAAAGTTTTTTTCTCGATTTCTGACTTATCTAGTACCTCACATACCTTAGTTGGTCCAATAGAGGTTTTTTATCCTTATATGACACATGATAGATAGGCATAAAAAAGGATTTGTGAAAATTGCCTATTTTCCTGCTGACTGTACATTTTTTTCAAATCTGTGAATTCAAATCAAAATTTCCCAAAAAGTTAAGAAAAGTCTCATAAGACCGCTTTCCTGTACCTACAACGGTTAAGGTAGCTGCCCTTGCTGCCGCATCTCAAAAATCCACTCTGTATAAAGAACAAAAATAATAAATTAAATAATAAATATGAATGTGAAAATTTTCGTATTAAATATGTTTTTTTTTACATTCATATTTATTATTTAATTTGTTATTTTGTTTTAAAAAAATGTTTTAGCTTGCACAAACTTAGACTTTAGAGATATAGTTCAAAGTAAAAAAAATACTAAAAGTAATTTTGGGGACTCCTGCTCTATAGGGTGATTTTTCTACTAAAACTTGAACTGCTGCCTTGGTTGTCGCACGCTGTGGAGGTGCTGGTCAGAAGACCCCACAGCTAACCCAACAATTTGCTTTTTTATTTTGTTTACTAACAATAAGAACTTTTAAGAACTAACAAGTGGGCCTAGTTGCCATAAATAAACAAATATTTAATTTAATTTATAGCACTTCAAGGTAATGTTAACTTTGCTGTTATGTATGTATTACAGCCGGGTACTGTAATAAGAATACGGGTGTTAGACTTATCAACTATTATTTTAAGTTCGTATAGTATCGCAAGCGCGCCTGCAGTCTCCTGGGTTCGATCTCAGAGCCGGGTAAAAGTGGTGGGTTTTCCAATTACGATATTCTTGGACGTAGCTCCATAGCCTGAATCCGTGACCGGTTATTGTAAATTGATTCGCGCCTATTACACGAAACCTAAAGATAGCGAAATGTTGGTATAATTACAATATACCACTGTCCATTCCTTCAGGGACTCAACTCAAACTCAAAGCATTTATTTCAAGAAACCAATTACAGGCACTTTTGAATTGTCAAGGGCTCAGTCAGACAGAAAAATGAAGCTAGTTGCATTTCAAAGAGTAGTAGGTACCTATGGAGAAGAACGGGCAAGAAACTACGGACACTCTTTTAAATTAAAATATGGTTACAAAATATTGATAACATCATTCATGTTGAAATTATGCATGTGAGAATGATGCAGAAAGTTAAAAGCGTCCGTAATAAAAAGACAAAAACAATTCAAATAATAATATAAGCCGTGGCAGCTAAGAGATGACCAGCATTAATTACCCAGCGCCAGCCAGCCAGAACTAGAACCTTAATGCTATTTATTTATTATCTATTAACAATTGGCAGGTAATGTCCCTCCTCCTCCACGGAGACGCAGCGTTCGCCGGCCAGGGCGTGGTGTTCGAGACCATGCACTTGTCGGACCTGCCGGCCTACACGACGCACGGCACCATCCACATCGTCGTCAACAACCAGATCGGCTTCACCACCGACCCGCGGCACTCGCGCTCGTCTGCTTACTGCACAGGTTTGTGATATAAACAATTTTTTAGATAAAGTAAATAATACTTAAAATAATATGTAGAAGCATAACGTCTACTCTAAACTCTTTGAAAATTGCAACTATACCTTTCTGTCGATTAGATAGAAGTCAACTATCTACAGTTTCGGAGCGTATGACTCTTTTACCCAGTCTGTTTTGTAGCGGGTACAACCTGATAGCTTGAATGTATCATCTACTTCGAAGCGACGAACATAGCACTAATAGCTTACAGCTTCAGGCGTATTATACGCCCAATTCAGCTGAAGGCAGTATTGTGATTTGGGACTCTAACGTAACTGTAGAAATATTTAATATTCACCTGCATAACCCTTCAAAGAATACAACCGTGATTTTTACAACTTGTTTTAATTTTCTTTGCAGACGTAGCCCGCGTAGTAAACGCGCCGATCTTCCACGTGAACGGCGACAACCCGGAGGCCGTCATGCACGTGTGCAACGTGGCGGCCGAGTGGCGCGCCACGTTCCACAAGGACGTCGTCATCGACATCGTCAGCTACCGCCGCAACGGACACAACGAGATCGACGAGCCCATGTTCACGCAGCCGCTCATGTACCAGAAGATTCACAAGACCAAGCCTGGTAACGAGAAATAGTTAAATGCCACAGAAACGGATATATCGCTACAAAGTCTTTTTGGCGGCCCGTGGCCAAAATTGGTACTAACGCAGCCATATATTTTTTCAATACATTTCACAAAACAACTGCACAATATTTATCAACAGCGCCCTCCTATCAACGTCATTCGAACGCCAAAAGATCTTTGTAGCAGAGTACGCGCGGGCGTACATATTGTAGATATGGATAATAACTATAATGTCACTACTTGACATGTTCAGTACCTGGCTGTAAATAAGGAACACTGTGGACCATCATTTCTTTCATTTCACCTTTGTGACAATAGCTTTCTAAAACTTGATGTGTCATATTAATGGTGGTACGTTGCTTAACAGTAATTAAAAATAATAGCTTCCTATTCCAACTTACAGCTTAACTATTTTCTTAATGTAATTCAGAACTAAGTACTTTATTGTTGTTTTATTTTGATTAAAACAAAAATAAAGTTCTTAGTTCTGAATTTAAATTATTATACACGTTAGACATGGAAATTAGCATTCGTTTATATTCGGAAATCCGATGATTCCCGAGGGACATTAAGAAGTACTGTACTGTATTTTAGCTATTATAAGTTACAGTCAAACAACTATGCTAAGATATTATATTTTTACAATAATTAACCTTTCTATCTACAGTTCTCGAAAAGTACGCTGACCAGCTGATCACCGAGGGCGTTGTTACCGCTTCCGAAGTGAAGGACGTAAAGGACAAATACGAGAAGATTTGCGAAGACGCGTACACCCAGGCTAAGGCAGAGACTCACATCAAGTACAAGGACTGGCTCGACTCGCCCTGGTCCGGATTCTTTGAGGGCAAGGACCCACTTAAGGTAGATATTAATATGGATAGTTGAAGAAGAATGGGTGGTGTATGTTAGAGACTATAGTAAAATGTGATGAATTCATTTCAAGTCACCATCTTGTGTCTACTATGTTTTGTCTTTGCATCACCCTCAGGTAGACTGGCAGGAACTGCCTAAGGCATTAAGTCCGCCTTTGTCAATTTATTTTTACTTGTGCATAAAGTTAAACAAATTATAGGTAAAACAATAATAACAATTGTAAATGAGCACCCACTAAATTCTGCGTAAAGATTGGGTTTATTAAGAAAGCGCTGCCTTCATATAGCGACAGCAAAATGGTTTTACGGTGTCAGAAGACGCTCCCGACATACATAGGCGGCCGTCATTTTGCGGGTTTATACGTCTACACAGCTTGCTTAAGAAGCCAAAGCGCAATGGCACCTCCAAGCTTTAAAGCACATCCAAGCATATATTTTCAAGATAGTAGAACACCCCGCGTTGCACATCTTTGTAGTCAGTAAGCCACAAGTTCACTATATTTAACGATCTTATAAACTCCACAGATGTCTTCTACCGGAGTAGTAGAAGAAACATTAGTACACATCGGCAAACGTTTCTCGTCCCCTCCCCCCAACGCGGCTGAGTTCGAGATCCACAAAGGCCTGCTTCGTATCCTGAAGGCGCGCATGGCCATGGTGGAGAACCGACAGGTGGACTGGGCTCTCGGAGAGGCGATGGCCTTTGGATCACTGCTGAAGGAAGGCATCCACGTGAGATTGTCAGGAGAGGATGTTGAGAGAGGAACTTTCTCACACAGGTATGGGTTCTTTGTTTTCTGGAACACGTACGTCTCGCAGACAAGACGTAATTCGAATCGCTGAGTTAGTGTCACCTAGAACTAACTATATAAAAAAACGTAGCGTTGTGTATATCTTCGACAAACGGCTTAGTTCGATTATAGGCTAGACACTTCCTTACACTAAAATGGCTGCGGCACCCTAGTGTTAATATGACATACTGAGGTCAATAAAGTGAATGTCAAACAGGTATGAGTGTCAGAGACGCATTGCAAAGCCGTACTTACTCTAAAACTCGAAGTGCATTATTGACAGCTTGGGAATGCACATACTTGACAGTAAACAATAAGTTCACTATTAACATGATGTGTTTTTGTGCAGGCATCACGTGCTTCATCACCAGAAGGTGGACAAGGCGACATACTGCTCGCTGTGCCACCTGTACCCCGACCAGGCGCCTTACACCGTGTGCAACAGCTCACTGTCTGAGTACGGTAAGTTGTCTACTAATGCCGGCATCCCACTGCGCGTGATGTCACGAGTCGTGCGGCACTGTATCGATTTCTACGAGCGAGCATGCGCCGAGAGTTAATGTTCAATTCCTCGAACCGTATCGTTTCTACGGATGAGAGAGTTTTCGCTTCTCACGGTGCCTATGCTCGAGCAGACTCGGTGCTACTCTTGATAAAACGCGTTTTCATCCTACCATAATGCTGGCAATACACTTGCATATTTGCACAAATGTTCGCGTTTTATGCTTGTACTACATTAACTTTATTTTATTAGAGGTAGGGTATATTTTGTACTAGCTTTTGCCCACGGCAATTATAGACTATGTGTTATTCTGATCTATAAGTTATATAACTGAATTTTCATCAAATACCGTTCAGTAGTTTTTGCGTAAAAGAGTAACAAACATCCAAACACATACATCCAACCATCCTTACAAACTTTCTCGTTTATAATAGTATGAAGTAAGATTGTCCGTGTAACGCGAATATTTAGGCAAATTCGCCACGTGTAGTGCCAGCTTAATAGTCGAAGTGAAGTGCAAAATTTGAAACTGCTATTATTTATAACTTAGGTGTCCTCGGCTTCGAGGTGGGATACTCCGTAACGAACCCGAACGCGCTGGTCCTGTGGGAGGCGCAGTTCGGTGACTTCAATAACTGCGCGCAGTGCATCATCGATCAGTTCATCGGCAGCGGCCAGGCCAAGTGGGTGCGCCAGTCCGGCCTCGTGTTGCTGTTGCCGCACGGCATGGAGGGCATGGTGAGATATACCTTGATCTCATCCGAGATCCTAAATTGGTCAGTTTTGTATAGTCGACCTTATAAGGGGTCATTCACACTACATTGTTGACCTGTGAAAAGTAGATACTTAGATAAATCGTTTATTTGGTGTACACAAAACAAAAGCAAAATTAAATGGTAACGAATTACATGAATATTAAGAAAATACCTACAAGTTAGAATATTGTAAAATAAAAGTTAATATTTGTGCATCATAATTATGTTGTGATAGAATGTACAACTTAATAAAATTATTAACACCATACTATCTAAAACTTCATTCAGACATAAACAAATTCTGATTGTGATTCTAATTTATGAATGAATTCGCAGGGCCCCGAGCACTCGTCCGCGCGGCCTGAGAGGTTCCTGCAGATGTGCGCAGACGATCCCGACTACATGCCGCCCGAGAGCCCCGACTATGAAGGTCAGTTTACTCTTACATTATGCATGCTACCTAGTTTAGCTATAGAAATAATAGAGTCCACTAGTTTCAAAAGTGGCAATCTCTACTATTGGTCGAAAATTTGGTATTGGTGTGGCAACACTGATCATTTAGAATAAAAACGTTTTCCTTTGGCTATAGGTATCAAAACCGGCGATGTTACTGAAAATGCTCCTCTTCAAGATGGTCGTGTATCTAAAGTCCCTGTACCGCAACGCCTTACAAAAGAGTATTTAAAAAAGGACTAAGCTAGCACAGAGTATAATAATAAAAATAAGTGAAAACAGTTGAAAGTAGACGTAGCGCCGTACATTCGATATAAAAATTTAAAACACTAGTTTCACTAGTAACACTAGTTTTTACATGAAACGTATGTCACTCGACAGCAGTGCTTTCTATCAGTGAAATATGTTTTGTAATCGGAACAGTACTTCCAGAGATTAACTTTTACAAACATACATTTATTATAAACAAATAATTTCACCTCTTTATAATAGTTTATATTAGTCTTTTGAGGCAGGGCGGACTAGTATCCTAATTTTGAGGCGTTATATTAACGACACTCAAATAATATGGGGTTTATATACACGGTGGATTTTTGAGATGGGGCAGCAAGGGCAGCTACCTTAACCGTTGTAGCTACAGGAAAACGGTCTTAGGAGACTTTCCTTAACGTTTTGAGAAATTTTGAATTGCATTCACAGATTTTGAAAAAAATGTACAGTCAGCAGGAAAATGGGCAGTTTTCACAAAAACTTTTTTTTATGCTAATCAATCATTTTTCATATAAGGACCAAAAGCCTCTATCGGACTAACTGAGGTTTCAGTACTAGAAAAGTCAGAAATCGCAAAAAACTTTTCCCATACATTTCGTAGGAAATGAGACTACGACAGGTAAGGTAGCTGCCCTTGCTGCCCCATCTCAAAAATCCAACCTGTACAAACGTTGCTTTAAGTTGAGACGTTTTAACGTCAAAAATGTATGGTTACACAGTCGCTATTCATTACTTAACTTTAAGCAACGGTTATATACATACAGAGGTTAGTGATAAACGGTAACAATAAATTTTAAAAATCTATACGTTTTCCCACAGTCCGTCAACTACACGACTGCAACTGGATCGTGGCCAACTGCTCGAATCCCGCCTCCTACTTCCACATCCTGCGCCGACAGATCGCGCTTCCCTTCCGCAAGCCGCTCATCCTTATGACGCCCAAGTCGCTGCTGCGTCACCCAGAGGCCAAGTCCTCCTTCGATGACATGAAGGACGGATCGTGCTTCAGGAGGTAAGCTGGAATAAATACTATGATTTTATTATCTTTTACATAGGTACACCTCTGCCCTACTTTCCCATCACGTCTGTATTCCTCATACGGTCACAGCCCATTGGACTCATTCCGGACCGTTTAGCCCAAGAAGACCAAACACAAAGAAAATTGGAAATATATGGGAAGACCTTTGCCCAGCAGTGGGACAAAATATGTCAACAAAAAAACAAAAAACGTGTGACACACCCATACTGCACGATGCTGGCAACAGAAATACATGTTGAATTTTGATGCAACAATAGTCCACTTTTTTGGTTTACCATGAATTTGAGACTTGCTTTACATTATTTACGTGTGATGTGATAACTTTCGTAATTGACAAGCTTCAGTCCTTGAGTATTGACTCAGGACTAACATGCAGAGTAAAAGGCACGAATTTGCTATAGTCTTAGCATGTTTTTGGTTACCTTTTTCAAATAACACACGTCAAATAGGCCATACAATAACTTGCACCGTGTAGAAGTCGATCAGAAATATTTTTAACCTAGGTCTAAAGTTTTCTGTTCGTGTTTGATATATCGATGTTTATTTTCCTTTCTTTTTTCTCAATCAGAGTGATTCCCGAAGACGGCCCTGCCGCTCAAAATCCCCAGGGCGTGCGCAAGATCTCGTTCTGTTCCGGCCGCGTGTACTACGACCTGCTCAAGCACAGGCGCGAGAAGGGACTCGAGAAGGAGATTGCTATTGTCAGGTAATAAACCTCTGAAAAATCAAATACACACTAGACATTTTCTGATTATTTGTTACACTACGATATGCTATGAACAAAAATGGCATGTTTACAAAAAAAAAAATAAGATTGTAAAGATCCACTATTTTCGCAGGTAGAGTCAGGGAAATTAATTGCTTAGAAAATATACACATTACTTCAATTAGCAGTGTTGTAGCCATTTCATAAGAATCATAGTTGTGATTTGAATTTACGGCCTATTTATTGAAGGCGATAGTCAATTTGATCATTATCAATTTGCTCGATGTTACTATCAAAGTGATAAAAGTACTAATTTAAAATTGCTAAGTAAATAAGAAGGTGCTCTGATGGACGCAACCCTTCTTTTCCTAAGCGTGTCGATGGCACCCTGAATAGAGTCGGACCAGAATACGGCTACGAGCCAAAAAAATAAATGAGTTGTCATAAATTAATTCCATTATTCTTTCCCCAGAGTGGAGCAAATCTCGCCGTTCCCGTACGATCAGATCAGGGCTGAGATCGACAAGTACCCGAACGCTACCATCGTGTGGAGTCAGGAGGAGCACAAGAACTCCGGCTACTGGCAGTACGTCGAGCCCAGGTTCCGCACCTTATTGCAGAACCAGAAGACCGTTGCGTATGTATCAATTTTAATGTTATTTCTACGAGTCTGATACCCGTTTTCACTAATAAATACCAAGTGACATCTATATTTAATACGCAAACATTAAGCAGTTATTTAGCGTAAAAAAAAATATCAGCAACAACAACGCGAGACTAAAGTTGAAACCGATTTGCAAAAGCGTTATGGTTAGGTAACTGTAACGGGTTGCCTAGCAACTTGCAACAATATTGACAGACACCGAAATTGCAATAAAAAAAAAACAGAAAAGTGCATTTTTTTTAGATTTTTAAGCTTACCAGCTACCTACTGAGAAACGAAAGGCGAAACGAGAGTTCTTGCTTAGGATCTGCTTACGTTAGGCATTACGTAATTAGGTGTATTAGTGAAAATGGGTATGATAGTTGATTTCTAGATTTAGGTCCGTAATTATAAAAAAAAAAAATACTCGCTTTCGAGCTCTGGTGACACTGAGTTGATTTACACGCGTGATGCGACTGCGCTCGATGATTGTTTTAATGATTGGGAAGTAACACGGCTCTTTGCGCTAGTTTGGACATCTCAATACAAGTTAGTTGACTCAATCGACGTGAGCAAATTTCGTCCCGCATCTCGCGCGAGATTTGCTTCAGTTTGGCTAGAGCTTCAATTCGACGACAATGTATCAAACAATTCTCTGAAATTGCAAGCAGAGCACGTTTGCCAAGCTTGCTAGGTGACATTTTTTTTTTGTTATCACTGCTACGCCATTCTTTGTATCTTTATTCGACAACATTTCCACGTGCTTAAATTATAATCTAAAATTAAATTACATCCGGAAATAAGATATCCGTATCTTTAAAAAAATATGTTGTTTTCATTTATAAACATCTTAGAAATTCGTTCTATTGTAAACAGAAAAATCCATAAACCCTGACGCCTGACATTCCGATGTCATATGCCTTATTACTACTATGGACAGTCTATATTATAAGAGTATATACTTTTTTTTTTATAAGCGTTCGAGTGACGTCACCTCACGATCTACTGTTTTTATTATTTTACTTTAAAACTAAGCACAAATAAAAAAGGTACTCAGGGAAAATCAAGAAATGGTATTTTTTAAATAAGTTTTATTTAACTGTTCTATATTTTTGTTCAATTCGTTCTCAGGATAGAAAAATCAAGAAATTGTATTTTTTAACAAATTTGTAACTATTCTGTATTTGTAAAATGCAGCTTGAGTTTCGGTTTGACTATCAAATTGGGCTTGCATGGTTTTTAAATTTGCATGTGTGGCTGTTCATTCGGTAACATTTTCGATCCCTATTTTATCAATTAGCAATCAAACATGGTGATATATCCTTAACACGGTGCTCTAAGAAACGTTAACGCCATAATCTAACTGGCTATTGGTTGCAGTGTTAAGCCTCAAAAGGGTAACTGGTTCTCCCAGCTTTTCGGGCAGGAAGAGAAGCCTGTGTCAGGTGACGATGAAACAGTGCCGCGCACCATTAGGTGAGATAACGGCATATGGCGTCCCTCTCCTCTCCGTACCTTTTTGCCTTAATTCTTTCCTTTATGAACCTATTGAATCCTATATCGTTTGCTATCACAAAATCCTGCCTGAATCATCTCATTGTAGAAATTATAATAGGGTGTTTGACTATTGAAAACAGCTTCATATACAGTAACGTCTTATAAAATGCAGTAGTGATGTTCGTTTTTATCGATATCGTAGTCAATCATCTTTTTGGCTTCACTATAATGCTTAACAATTAAACTCAAGTCAGTAGAATAAAAACTCACTTTGCGCTGTGATAGTGTTGTCTCAATCAACATTGACTAAAAGCGCCATAATACTCGACTTGAGTTTGGTTTAAATGCCTATTATTAATTAAATCAAATTATAATTAATATGTTAGGACTGCATGTTTGGTCTTTAAATCTCACAAAACTATGACATCACATCTTGTGCTTTTTAATATATCGGTAACTGCTTAATGGGAGCTTATAATCCTATGTGTTTAAAATAAGAACTATTGTTTTTTTATTCAGTTAGTGTTAGGTTGGGTTATAATTTCACAGGGTTCCTAAGTAGAAAGACTGGAATACAAGATTTATTTGATATAAATATTTAAATTTGGGATAATATTAATATTATCTACGTACTGGCCGCATGCCTTGCGTAGGCATTGGTTTCGCGTTGACGCCGCGCAGACGCTACATAAAGGCATATCGCTACGCTAGCTTTCCGTAGACCTGATTGTATCTAAAATGTCAAATTTACGTAGCATTAGCGTCACGGTTGCGCAGCGTCTACGCGGCGTATCAGCAATACATGCGAAAGCAATATGAAGCTCAGCTTTTGTGCTTATAAATATTAAATGTTATTAACTCGCGGAACTCAAGCTGCAAAGACCACGAAACAAGAATAATTACTATTATTATTAAGCTACTGTGTCATGTTTTTGCTACTATAACATGTGATGAACTGACTTCTACATGTCAATCATACAATGTTTTGTATTGTTCCAGCTACCATGGCCGTGCGACTGCCGCCGCCCCCGCCACCGGCTCCAAGGCAGCTCACAACAAGGAGCTCAGGAATCTTCTCGAAGAGTTCATCGCACTATAAACGACCATACCCACACACGAACATACGCGATGGCATTCCTGAATGGCTAGCTTATGCTCCAACACACCATCTAATCATAGAAACAATTCCAATAGTAGCCATTCATGGATCAACAACGTACACACATAATGTAATGTAAACTGATATACTGTTGAAATAAAGAAGACACAGCAACATTTATGCCATATTAAACACATGTAATAGAATCTAAATAACTAGGTAAAACTATCTCGAAACGTAATGTCTTGTATCTTTGACATGCTAATTTGTTTTTGTCGAACGAAATTTATTTTTGTATAATATAAAAAAATATAATTTTTCTCCTTACTCTCAGTATTTTGTTGTAATTCTCTTCATGTTTAGGTAGATTAGTTAGATAAATTATTATTTATTTATTTAATGTAGCATACGTGATCTGTAGAACCTACATAATTTATTTTTTATTGTAAAAGCAATATTACATAGTCTCACGTAGTCTCCACTGTAAGATGTTGTGTATTAGTTAATAATAATTACTTCAGAAACAAACTGGTACATTAATTCAAAGTAGCGGCAATACGCTGGTTGTATTATTTTCATGTACATACATTGATTTAATTTTTTTATTATTCTTTATTTGATATTTTTATCGTTAACGGATACGTTATTTGAAGTGTTCCTTTTGCTAGTCTGGGATACGTACATAGAATTGGTAATCTTATTACGTAGCGCAGTAATCGCACTACGCGAGCCATAGATATATTAAGATAATAATATTTATTGTCTATGGGCGTAGCTAGTTATATGAAAAAGTGATGGGTATCCTTGATGGAAGTTTGTTAAATATTTTGAACATCGGAATGTATGGCGTTGACGCTAATAACCCGCTACGCCTACGTTTGTGATACTGTAGTGTTTCGCCACTTAATCATACTTATATCAAATTCACTTAACAAATGTATAACGAATCTGTTAAGGCCAGCGTATTTAAGTTGTCAATCATTTAACTGGTGGTATGTACTACCGCAGCAATTAGTTAATGTGATTAACTGGTTCTAACGGAATCTTTTATTACGGGCTATAAATAAATAAAAAAGTGCTTTTTGATTGAAATTGTGAAGAGATCATTGTATAGTTGTTTAATTCTGTGCAGAATTTATTATTAGTGAGGTTTATTAATCTACACATATAAAAAATATAAATTAATTAAATTATTAACCACTTAATGCTGGTTGTTCTCCATAATTAATGTCCGGTAATTTCGTCCTATTTGTCTATTACACTGGCCGTAACACTTCCATCAATTTGTTCGCTTGCAAGTGCGGTTGTTACCATTAAACAATTTCGCCTCACGATACTGTACATGAGATATTATTAGTTAGTGAGTAAATGTCTAGTAACTAGGCACCAGATTTAAAGTAAATTGCACTTTAGTACATAAAATGTATGTAGTAAATCGTAATCGTCAACAGGTCGTTTTGGTTTGCAACCTTCCGGCCCCTGCGCATAGGTTTAGTTGGCTTATAGTTACCGCCGTTGTGAACGGCACAATGTAAGGAATAACACCAACATCCAATGCTTTGTATAAACCGACGCATTCATTATCTTGTCCGTAGTCAGTCTTCGAATGTTTGTATGTCGTTACCTAATATGTATGTAGAATAAAATAAAATCTTAAATATCTCACTATTGTGACCGCCACGTGTAGAACTAAGCTTTATTCAAAATCATAGTATTATGTGACATTCAATCTTAACTCTTAATGCGGTTTAGCTTTCTAACACTATTCGCATGTGTAGGTGCAATGTTTTATTGTTAAAATTAACATATTTTGATGTTCACGTATTTTCGATTTATTATGGGCTCAGGACGGCTGGGGAATTTCAAAGATTGAATGATAGGTATTCTTCTGGCAAGTACTACCTGAGTCAATTTATTGCTAAATGTTAGTTTTGATTTAGTTATTTACAAATAAATATACTATTAATTGAACAACGTTGTTTTTATTACAAGTAGTGCTAGAATTTTATTATTTGGGTCGATCCTACAATACTCGCACACATCTACTCACGATATATAATGTTCATTCGTCAAACTATTTTATTACCTTAGTAGACAATTGACATCTTTGTGAAAGCTCTATGAAAGATAAAGAACACAACATTTCAGTAATCAGGAGTAACTTTAAACCTAAACGTATCTTTTTTTCTACACGCAAATTGTGCGGTATAGGTAAATACATAATAAGGTTCATATTCGTATGAAACGCTCGCTCACATTCACTTTTAGGAATATTAGAAAATAAACGATGAGCCTTCCGCATATCATAATCGTACCATTAATAGCAACGAAAACTACAAAAAAAATGATTTGAATAAACATATAAAAAGTAAACAAAGAAAGTCGCCAAAAGATTCACAAATATGGAAGTGTGACGTAATGAAAAGCGCAATAGATCACAGTGCCCTTGACGTCGCGCGGCTCACCGCAGTCTTGGAGCACTTTCAAGATTTTTATCTCTCGCTAGTCTCATTTCAGCTCACAAAGCGGACTCTGGCACCTATTTATAAACTGCTTGGCTAGCCCCGGACCACACCAAAAGGTGCGAAGATTAAAGATGGTATCAGTTACAAGTGCGTTTTACACGTCACGCTGTCACCACTTCAAAGACGCGCTCTTTTGAATAAACGCTGCGTGTTGTGAGACATCCTTTTTTTTTCATGATGCGGGTTGCGTTTATCTCGAGACTAGGTACATAAGCCTACATAAGCCGACTATATTCAAGAAATTTAAAATTAAAGGTTTTAGGTAGCAATTGAGAAGGTAACTTTTCGGAAGCTCGATACATACGGCGGCGACTGAGCTACTACTCGGCACTCATTGCCAGTTGCGGTGATTTAGTGAGGCTTTGACATCTTGGGAACACGGCTCGATGGCAGCGAGCGTGCCGAAACAACAACGCGAGGTACGATCTCCGAATTTAAGGATGTTGAGTTTTTTTTTGCACTTTTCACAGGTAGATTTGAGATCTCCGGGGCTCGTTACACCTGTGCTTTTGTGTTTGTTTCCAAAACGTTTTATAAATGTTCCCACTGCCGTAGTTTCCTCGGTGTCTCTATCCCCACGTGTTTTGTAATTAATCGGTACAATTATTTTCCCCACTTTGTTCATCTGTTTCAGGTTGTTTGCGTACGGCGTTTTCGTTTTGGACTTTCTTGTCTCCAAATTGGAAGTTTTGCTACACACATGATATGATTTTAGGTTAAAAATAAAACAATGTTTCTCATGTAGGTATCGTTATACGTGCAGCAAAGGATATCGTTGTTTAGTAGGTAAGTAGCGACCCTCGTGTAGTTTGAGTCATTGGCAGAATTTTGAAATACATTTCCAAATAATACAAAAATTACCTACGGTTAGCAACAAAATTAAATGAAAACTTCACTTTTTACAAACAAACAGTCTGAACCGATATAAAATTTCAAAAGTAGAGTTTAACTCGGCTATTACCTAGGTAAGAATATTTACTTTGTAAAATAGTAGGTATATTATTTTAATTATTGTGAATGTAAAGATTACGTGGGTCATTGTATAATTTTTTGTTCTCAATTAATTTTAATCATGGTCTGGCAGTTTGAGTAATTTAGGCGGCCTACCCAAAATTCCGGTTAGTCCCCCTATGCTCTAGTCCCGCTATGCTCGACTCGTAAAATACCTAAAAAGTTTCGCTATGCTCGAAATCACTTTTGCGGACAGTGATGAAGAAAACTGTTACAGTGTAATAGTTTATTTACGCATTTAAAAAGTAAATTAAGAAAACCTAGTAGGTATGTAAATATGTTATCCTATTCTTAATCAGCATTAAATATGTTAAGCGCTTTAATTTATTAAGCTTTGCACTTGTCATGAGAAGCATGTGTCCATAACAATAAGCCCTTCCGCGTATCATAACCAGCAGCCTAATTACGTAACATACTATCTATCACAATCTGAATAATTTTGAAGCTAATCCATTGCTACATATGTTCGAAAAATTTGTCTGCTCAACAACGTAAATAACGCAATGAATGATGTTGAACTGTCAAAATTAAACCCATTCCTACTGCTAGTGGGTTACGTAATTTCCTCGCTGGTCCTACTCTTTCGATATTATGTAAATAGGTAGACCCAATACGATTGGATTATTATTTTGAAACTGCAACTTACTGATAAGAGTAATTAGGTTAGTTGTCTGTCTCTGTTAGTTCTATGACAATGTCGGGTGAAAGTTGTTCAAGTGGTTTGGTTCAAAGTTTTAAAATAATTGAGAGTAGACGTGGTAGAAGAACTTTATTACATGCCGGACAGAAATACCTCAAGCTCCGCGAAAACAGAAATACAATTATTTAGCATTGTATAAATAAAATAAATTAAATTAAATGCATTGGGAAACTGATTCTGAACAGTAAAAGTCATGCAACAGTTCAAGAAAATAAACACAGCAATCACTGCTTGCCAAATTTTGAAGACAATGAGGTTCAAATAGCCATTAGTGAGTGCAAGAAAGAAGTTAGTACAAATTATATATCGGTACAGAAAATTTTCGAAAAACATATGCGAAGATTAAGAGACTTCAGCTACCATCTTTCAGGAAGTGTTCCCGACTACAAATAAGTAAAAATTAAATTATACAGATACAGAAATAAGTCGCTGAAAGTACAGAAAACACAATTTAACAACCCGGCTGAAGTCATCATACCAGAAGAATTTCGTTAATATGTGTTGGTGGATTATTGTTGTGAAGGCGGGAACCGCATAATTAATCTTTCTTCAACTGAAATTGGGCAGCACACAAATTTTAACTTACAGACGCTTGCGCATATACGAATAGCGCTATATTTTTTTTTGTAACTTAAATTCAAACATTTTTCTTTCCAACTGTACCTTCCATTGTATACGCAGAATCGAAGAATTGCGTGCATAGCAAAAATTTTTAGTAGGTATTTTTCGAGTCGAGCATAAAGGGACTAGAGCATTTTCACATTCCTTTCTTTGCTACTGTTCGTCGAATCGTTAGGCTCCATAAGTTTTGAGTTGACGTGCACGATTACTGACAAATGCGTGCACTGACTGGACAGGTCCACTCATTGTGTGGTATTTCCTCTAAAGACCATTTCAGACACAAATCTACATGGTCTTCACAAAATTTGACCAAGATTATATCTGGACTTTAAAAAAACTTTTTGACAAAAAAAACAACCGACTTCCAAAAAATACACTATAAAGTGAAAAATAACTTTAATTTCGGAAGTCGGTGTCTTTTTGGATCTTTATTTTAGTTTTTTGCCACCGACTTCCGAAATTAAAGTTATTTTTCACTTTATAGTGTATTTTTTGGAAGTCGGTTGTTTTTTTTGTCAAGAAGTTTTTATTTTTCACTTTTTAGTGGGTTAGATAATAATTTATCGAAGTTACAATACCCTAATGTCAACTGCTCATCACCTTTTACAAAATATTTCGTTTCCGGATGCAAGGAATTGAGGAGTTTATTGTTGAGGATTTCTCTTGTTAAAAACCAGAAGAACTGGAGCTGATGGTGAAGCCACCATCAGCTCCATTTCACCATATGCATTGTGACAAGCATAAATTGCTTAGCAACCAACGAAAGAGCATTGCTAGAGATGACGCGATTACGCAACTTAAATTCAGTCTCAATTTGACGCATCAGCATGACTAGTAGGTAGTGGTTGCCCTATGAAAAACTTCAATCTTAATTGGGTATTATTTTTGTATGACCTGAATATTTTGGAATATTGAACTGTATGAAGTAAGCCCAACAAAAGGTAACTGCTGTAAATCCTTGAGGAATTCCCTCGACTGTCTATGGTCATCAGACCTGTAATGGCACTTATAACCCATATGGGTGCAAAGTTCTCATCAATATAAATGAATTAAGTCCAAACACAAGGTAGCTACTGTAAACCGTTGAGGAGTTCCCTTAACTGTCCTTCATCTTCATCATCAGACCCCTAATGACAATCATAACACATCTAGGTATAGTATTCTCATCAATAAAAATTAATCAAGCCCAAACACAAGGTAACTGCTGTAAATCGTTAAGGAATTCCTTCAACTGTCTATGGTCTCCATCATCAGACCTGTAATGGCACCTATAACCCATATGAGTGCAAAGTTCTCATCAATATAAATGAATTAAAACGAATCACAAGGTAGCTACTGTAAACCGTTGAGGAGTTCCCTTAACTGTCCTTCGTATTCATCATCAGACCCCTAATGGCAGTCACAACCCATCTAGGTGTAAAGTTCTCACCAATACAAATTAATCAAGCACAAACACAAGGTAACTGCTGTAAATCGTTGAGGAATTCCTTCAACTGTCTATGGTCTCCATCATCAGACCTGTAATGGCACTTATAACCTATATGAGTGCAAAGTTCTCATCAATATAAATGAATTAAGTCGAATCACAAGGTAGCTACTGTAAACCGTTGAGGAGTTCCCTTAACTGTCCTTCGTCTTCATCATCAGACCCCAAATGATAATCACAACCCATCTAGGTGTAAAATTCTCATCAATACAAATTAATCAAGCCCAAACACAAGGTAACTACTGAAAATCGTTGAGAAATTCCCTCAACTGTCTATGGTCTCCATCATCAGACCTGTAATGGCACTTATAACCCATATGGGTGCAAAGTTCTCATCAATATAAATGAATTAAAACGAATCACAAGGTAGCTACTGTAAACCGTTGAGGAGTTCCCTTAACTGTCCTTCGTCTTCATCATCAGACCCCAAATGACAATCATAACCCATCTAGGTGTAAAATTCTCATCAATACAAATTAATCAAGCCCAAACACAAGGTAACTACTGTAAATCGTTGAGAAATTCCCTCAACTGTCTATGGTCTCCATCATCAGACCTGTAATGGCACTTATAACCCATATGGGTGCAAAGTTCTCATCAATATAAATGAATTAAGTCGAATCACAAGGTAGCTACTGTAAACCGTTGAGGAGTTCCCTTAACTGTCCTTCGTCTTCATCATCAGACCCCTAATGACAGTCACAACCCTTCAGGTGTAAAGTTCTCATAAATACAAATGAATCAAGCCCAAACACAAGGTACCTGCTGTAAATCATTGAGGAATTCCCTCGACTGTCTTTCGGCTTCATCATCAGATCGATTCCAGACCTTCATTAAATTGTAGTTCTTTAAAATACTTAATGAAAAAATTAAGAAACGCACTAGTCGCCCCTACGATTTTCTAAGGTTCCCCTCGATTTCTCCAGGATCCCATCATCAGATCCTGGTTTCCTTATCATGGGACCACCCTTGAGGTATGTCCTTTCTAACAAAAAAAGAATCATCCAAATCGGTTCACCCAGGAAAGAGTTCTGAGCTAACACACATAAAAAAAAAAAAAAAAAAACATACAGGCGAATTGAAACCTCCTCCTTTTTTTGAAGTCGGTTAAAAAGACTGTGACCTCTGAGTTTGTTTCGGCCTTTCTTCTCAGAGTAGTCAAATAGGAAACGCCAACCTCATCTAGTTTTTTTTTTAATATGTTTGACGTGCAAAAGTGTTTGTACAAACCTACTTACAGAAATAAAATAATTTACCTACCTTCATGAAATACTGAAAACCATGAAATGTATCCAATCATTTTGTATCAATTTAGATATGTAAAAGTAAGTTTTAATGGACTTTTGTTGCTGACTGTGCGATACTGAAGATTTTTGGAATTTGGTAAAATACTTTCCTATGGTACCTTGTTGTAGCGAAATAAAAAAGGAAATTCCCCACTTTAACACGTATAATTTATTAATATAAAAAAACGAATCAATATAAAATAAAAAATGTTAAAGTTATAATTGTATTAGATTGATATTAGGTATTAAAATAGTTGCAGAACAGGTAAATTGGCCTAAACGAAAAGAGACTACGAGAAAAATTAAGGTACCTATCAGATGGTAAATATTTGTTACGTATTTGATTTCCGAATTAGGGAATCGATTGCAATCGGTTTTTAGGTACGTGGCCGCTAAATTACGTAAACTTTCAAATGAATATTAGCTTATCATGATTACCTAAGTTATCCCAATAGAAAAACAGTCACGGTTAAAGATCAACTATCATTCGAATGTAAAACCTACAAATATTAACGATTAACCTTTGATTATATAATGACATTATATAATCAAACCGATTAACCTATAGGGGATGGTTTCCTGGTTACTGACGAACTGTAGCCTCGAAGAACTGCACGCCTTTACGGAATCGCAGGTGACACGACGATCAAGTGTCGCGGGCCAGAAAGGACTTGCCAGTCTCGAACTCCAAGGATTCTATGCTGCTAGTAACAGCGACCAAACAGTTTGCAAGCCTCATGGGTAGTCCAGTACCCGGAAAAGAGGGCCGGAACCAGCTACGACAAATAAAATAGAGGGCATTACACCAATGAAAAGGCTAAAAGTTCCGTTAAGTGAGAAAATGAGGAAAATTATGTACTCGGTTCAATCAAATATTACATCATTTGTGTAAAGAATAAAAATCTTGGGTGACTTTGAACCAATTGCGGCACTAAGATTAGGTATTGGACACGAATGAAACTGCTTGACTCCAATAGGGTTGGTAAGACAGAAATTTATAAAAATCGACCTGAAACTGTTTAAAGTTTTCTACAACTCAAGTTTTTTTCCAGTCAAAAGGCGCCTCGAGTACGTCAAAATTTGAAATTTCAGAATAAATGTTGATGGCCAGTTATATGAAAATTAAATAGGTTGCAACCGCAGAGGTCACGCTGCACTACCTACTAGAATATCTAAGTTACGCCCTTCTATATTGTTCAAAGTTTTGACTCGGACAAAATTAAGTGAGCATTTTAAAATGGGTGCTATAGTGACAGGATTGCAGGTCCACGTACCTGATTGATTGAAGTAGGTACCACGAACTTATTACGTTGCTCTACAATCTCGAGAGCCTGTTGATTTTACTTACCAACCTATACTTACTTAAATTTATCAAACTCTCTAAGTTTTATACAATATGAGAAGTTGTAGTTTGGATTGATTGGATTTAATAAAAACATGGATATACATGAGTAATTAAGTAGGTAACAAAGCAGAAAACACTGCATCTTTGTAGGACTACGTTTTCCCGTAAGCCGTACCTATTTATTTATGATGCATTGTAAACGTGTACTTTCCGGGCGGATATACTTAAACGTTTTCCGCAAAGAGATTTCTCTCTAAACTAAAATGTCATCCGTGAGGACTACAATCCGCAGAAGTATCACAGCACTTTGTTGTTTCTCCCGGGGCTTAGTCCTTTGTTTTCTAAAACCTCCCGGAGCTCCTTTAATACTTTGTAATGGCGGGACAAATTCTGTGTGTCTTGCTCGCTGTCTGCGATGACTGAGTTGAGATGAGCTCTTGTGCCCAAGTGGGTACGTACGGTACTTAGGACATGCATTTTACAGAAATATGGGGACGTTTCAGAAAAAAATACTTTATGGTCTGCAGCATGCGTAGCTAGGTACCTATTATTTGTAACGTAACGTTGTTAGGTTGTTATCTATATTTAAGTAGTTGTGAGCTCTTTACATAGTGAGCTTAATTGCTAATCCTTCCGGGGGCTTTTTTTTTTCTTTTTTGGGTGGGAAATCTTCAAATTACTTCTCCCGCTCTGGGCGGCGCGGGAGGGCGTGTCAGATTTTTACTGACTAAAACCCACCCGTGGTCCTTCAGTTACCTGTGCGCCAGGGTCATGGTAATTCTTTCAAACAATCCGCGACCCCGGCAGGTATTGGCCCTATCGAACCCCGTCAATTATTGGTGACATCTTTTTGAGGCGCGCGTGGAACACAACGCGCCGTCGACCCGGGCTGTTCCTTACCGGACGGCGAGCTACCCATTGGTCGCCGTCCACACGCCCACGCCTACGGTGGCCGGGAATCGGCTATCGACTCCCGACGCCCAGAGTGTTTCCTCCTGCGGCGACTAGGGGTGTGAGGGCGCAACGATTGCCTCACCCTCACGCGCTCCACCTCCTCCTTCGCGAGCATTACTGCTTCGCAGAAGGAGGTGAAGGCTTCCCATGCGCTCTCACTCCGCACCATGGCTTGGACCAGGGCCGGACGCAATCTCGAGAGGAGGCACGGCTCCCTGTCATTTCGGGGGACGCAGGTGCTCTCGGGGCGTGGTTGCTTCGGGAAGTACCTGTGTCGCATAAACAGGGAGCCGGACGCCCGGTGTCACCACTGCGTCGACTGTCGGGAGGACACGGCGCGGCATACGCTGGCAGAGTGTGCCGCTTGGGAGGAGCCGCGCCGTGCCCTCATCTCAGGAGTAGGCAGTGACCTGTCGCTGCCGGCCGTAGTGAATGCTATGGTCGGCGGCGACGAGTCCTGGGACGCGGTGGTATCCTTCTGCGAAACGGTCATTTCGCAGAAGGAGGCTGCGGAAAGGGAGCGAGAGATCTCATCCTTTCACCCGGCCCGCAGCAGGCGCACCGGGCGTCGGCGGAGGGCGGACAACGCCCTCTTCCAGCCCCCCTAAATGGGTCCAGGGACGACGGACTTGGGGACGTCCGTCGCCCCCCATACATCAGGACCCGAGGCGGCGGCGCGTAGTGTTCCACGCTCGCCCCTCTTAGACGTCGTGAGGGGAGTCAAACACCTCACTCCCCCCGCTCGACCGGACGGGGCCCGCAGAGGCAGGCGGGGGTTGCGGAAGATTCGTACGTTCCCGCGACCCCCGGCGCAGGTGTGAGATGGAACACCGAGGTGGTTTTTACTCAGTAAGAGTCTGACAGACCCCTCCGCCCCCCCAGGGCGGGGGACATCCATGAGGAATTTCCACCCCGGATCAAAAAAAAAAATGGCCGGACGCAATAGATCACCGCCACGAGGACACGGCGGTGCTCCGCCCAAGCCGAGCAGACCTCCACCGTATGCTCCGTCGTGTCCTTCGGTCGATCCAGACAGTGGTAACACCCGGGCGTTTCCTCCCGCCCCATCCGAAACAGGAACCTCCCAAAACAGCCATGTCCAGTGAGGACCTGCGTCAGGTGGAAGTCGAGGACGCCATGGCGCCTCTCTGGCCACTCTTCAAAGAGAGGACTTAAGGCTACAATTGTGGCGTGGCCAGCACTGGGTTGCGACAGTCGCGCTCTCCATGCCGCCATTAGATCCCGCCGAAACTCTTTCCGCTGTGGTGCGATTTCTCGCGGCAGTGTAGTTACGCCCCGGCGTTTCGCCTCCTCGCGCCAATCCCAAATGTGCGCGATGACTTTTGCCTCCAGATCCCATGGCGGCAATCCGGCAAGGAAGCTCGTCGCCTCGCAGGAGACCGTGCGGTATTTCCGTATCAGCCGGAAGGCCATGACCCTCTGGGACGCGTTCAAGCGGCGGGCTGGTCGGCGGCTCAATCATCGCGCCCACCCCGGTGCCCCGTAAAGGGCCATGGACTGCACGACCCCCGTTTAGAGCCTCGGGCAGGAGGCGTTTGGACCCCCTAGATTGGGCAGGAGCCGCTTCAAGGCAGCCCCGGCCAGCTCCAGTCTAGAAGCCAAACGTCAGAAATGCTCCCCGAAGTTCCACCGGCTGTCGAGGACGAGTCTCAGGTACTTCATCGTCGACTCGACGCCGATGTAAACCCCTCATACCGTTATTTGGGAACCCGACAGTGGCACGTTCCGAGAACCCTGAAAATATCGCCTCGGACTTGTGGAAGGCCACCTCGAGTCCCAATTGCCGGATCCTCTAGACGACTGTCGCAACCCCGCGTGTCATCTGTTCAGCCGCCGCCTGATACGACCACCCCTGCGCCAGGACCAGCGTGTCGTCAGCGTAGCACACCACGCTGACGCCGCTAGGAATGTCGGCGCGCAGCACCCAGTCGTACCCGATGTCCCACAGACGCGGCCCCAGGACCGATCACTGTGGGACACCGCACGACATCTCTCGCCGATTCCATTCTCCTTGGTGACCGGGGTAGATGACGGCCCTGTCCGTCAGATAGGCCTCGACCACACGACAGAGGTAGGTCGACATCCGGTGATACCGGAGTGCCTCCCTGATGCAACTCCAGAACAGGGTATTGAAGGCATTGGCGATGTCTAGGGACACCGCCAAGTCGACCCCACCCCGAGTCACAGCATCCCCGGTATAAGGGCTCGCACGCGCATGGTGGCCTCCACCGTAGAGTCCATCCGGGGGCTAACGTCGTCTAATCGCGTAAATGATGAATCACTCTAACGCATGGCACATCATTAAAAGTATGTTTAAATAATTATTAAATATCATGTTAAAGACTTTAATTTATATACTTGGTATAGAAATACTTACCTATAAATTGAATTAATTATTAGAACAAGCAATAGATCCTAACTTTGTTCAGAAACTTAATTTTCGTCAACCTCAATCTTTACAAAAATTAGGGTTGGTATTGTATCAATAAATAATGTAAAATAAATAAATACCGGCCAAGTGCGAGTCGGACTCGCGCACGCTAGGTTCCGTACCATTATCTATAAAAACGGCAAAAAAAACACGTTTGTTCTATGGAAGCCCCCTTAAATATTTATTTTATTTTTTAGTATTTGTTGTTATAGCGACAACAGAAATACATCATCTGTGAAAATTTCAACTGTCTAACTATCACGGTTCATGAGATACAGCATGGTGACAGACGGACAGACAGACGGACGGACAGCGGAGTTATAGTTATAGGGTCCTGTTTTACCCTTTGGGTACGGAACCCTAAAAGTAATCATTTTTAATAAATATTAGGTAATATATAGATATATATATTTTTATCAACTCCGACACGTGCGTATCCTTATCTTGTAACACATAGATACACTTCTACAAGGATCTTTTAGCGCTCGAATGACGTTGGCGGGGGGGGGGGCACTGTTGGTGAACATTTGTAAAATTGTTTTGTGAAATGTCACTTGAAATGTATTAAAAAAACAAGATGGCGGCGTTAGTTCCAATTTTGGACAATGTAGCGCTAAAGCTTCTTGCTACATAGTGCACAGCAACCAGTAAAAATATTTTCGAAGTAAAGAATATTTACTTCGTGCGACTTCGTGTCACGTGGTAACGCACGTTAGACGCAAAAAATTTTTTTTTCACATTGAATGATAACGATAACACGATAAATACACGATATTATCGGACTAATAGTTTCATACAATTATTACTAAACGCTTTCACACTGTGTCGTTGTAGTCAACGGTAACTTCGCCGACATTGATTGTCGTGCCGATATCGGCGGACGACACAGTGCGGGGTGACGCAGATCGCGGGGGGAGTGGCATGGGCAGGCGCCGCCGGATGACCGTGGGTGGATGCCACTTGTCCACCGCTGCACCGCATCACCCATACTATTCTGTTTACATTTCGTTGCAACAAGACGTTATCGTTTTAAATTATTTAACATGACGAAGTTTCAGACGTCGTCACCTTTTTATAACTAGTAGAATCAAAGCCCTGTTTATGGGACAAAACACACGAAGACTCTAAAACCAAGACCACAAATTAATACACTCCACCAGATGAGACAATATAAATTCGAAAGTGTCCTGGGTCATTCGAAAAAACTTATAAAACATGTTACTTCGCGCACACAGTTTATCGAAGAGAAAGTAATAAGTTCCTATTGAATATCGCATTTGTAGAATAGGATCAACTTAAAAGGTTCTTTTACGGTACCGTTTTTTCCTCTGTAAATATAAAATATAAAACAAATGTAACTTTTGCACTCCTGCCATTATTACCTCGATTACAATATTACACTTTTGGAATCACGCGGCGCTGTAGGTAAGCTTTTACTAGCGCAACGCTACCATTCGAAACTGCTGAGGTATACCGCATGACAATTACCTAGCTGTCGGTTACATCGTGCCACATACCGATATCGTTTCGATATTGTGGGACAATATCGTTGTCGTCCGAGCTGAAGATACGATATAGACGTCTCGGTGTCATAATCGTCGCAATGTGAAAACGGCCATTGTCGATAGGCTGTTACAACTTCACACAGCAATGAGCTATAAGTTGAGAGATGATAGCGTGATAATTATGAAACTATTTTTTTTTTGTCGACATGTGTAGAAATTTTAAGAATGAGTCGAGACCTCTGCCCGAAAACTAAAATAAAAATAAACATTAATTCACACGTTTAAAATGACCGAAGTACTCGTTTGTTTCAGCTACAATTTTCAGGTTGGAGAGTAAATAACCTATCTCAAGTTTTCCTTCGTGATCCAGATGGGTCCTAATCCTGCTATCATCGGGGATTTGTGGTAGTACCGTAACACCTACATAGCTACAGCTGTGCCAAACCTTACGTAGGTTTTAGACGTAACAAAGACACACGATGGCATTTAAGTGGTTTACTAGGGGCAGGCGTACTCTCTACTACAAGTACTTATATTAAAATAATTTCAATATCAGTAATAGTACATTTGTAAATGATGTATGTGTGAGTTGTGTGACATTAAAAGCTCAAAATCTAATTTATATAAAATTGTGATTGTTCACCAGTCTTTCATTAGGTATAGGAGTATCTTCTTTGTCTGACAGGAATAGAACCTAAGTGTCTGTGTACAGCTAGGTGCACGCCTACAACACAGGCAGATAATAGATATCTGTCTAATTCCAACCGGCTGGAAGACCTAATAAGATTTATAGGGCACAGTAGACAGGTAGCTAGGCAGTATGTCATCCTTTGTATCCGTCCGCACAAAAAGTGGAGAGCCAACGTTCGTCGTCGTTGGTCGCCTGCGTGGGATGTCGGGATATTCGCCGCGATACCATCTTTAATCTTCACTCTTCACACTGTTTGTTACAAAAAATAAAGTTTCTTTTTTCAAAGAAAATTACTCGTATAAAGGTTTGAAAATAACAAAAAAAATATGCCCAGGTAGTTACTTAGTTAAGTACCTACCTAGAAACATTTCCTACCTAAACAGAAGAAGTCTCGGCAACTAAAGCCGGTGAAGTGGTTAGGACTTAAAACACAGCTTCAAAATTTACCTGATTAGAGACTACCAGTCCATGCTTACCTGTTTAAATATTTACACAAAGTAGGCAAACTGTCTATTTTTCCATTCGGTGTGCCTTTGGGCGTAGAATTTATATCATGTATTTTCTTTATCACTGCTCGTAGATACAGTGACAACAGAGCAGCGACTATGAAAGCTTTATAAAAAGACTACGTACGACACACGCCTTTGTGAACGCATTGAGCCATACATGTTAATCGCTTTTATGTAGAAAAAACACTGCGGACGTCAGTATTAGTACACGTAATGCACACTTTGATGTGCTAGGGCTGTATTTTAATTAAAAGTAGTATGTATAGAAACTATGCTGGTTAATCAACAAAAGTAACGAAATATTTTTACTGCGAACTGAACCATATGCCTGTTATTTTTGTAGCGAAGATTCAGGTTATTCACGCAGCGGATTTACGGCAGACTCTTTTTAATAACACAGCAGATCATTTTCTTTGAAATCCCTCAGAAGAGATATCAGGTTTTATAGTTGTTAAAAGAAATCCAGGGTCGTCATCACACGTCGACATATTCACAGATGTAGCGGCCTCATAAAATACCCAAATTGTTCTTTTTGCGTTCCAAATGAGGCATGGAATCGAATGCCAAACAGCTTGTTTTGTTGACTTGCAAAAACAACGCGCCGTGAGATTCTCAAACTGGGAATGGATTTCGTTACTGTTGCGTACATCCTTTTTCCTACGTTTATTTACAAGTAAGGTAGGTACCTACTTATTTTCGTACCTCTAATGCGATCACTATGCATAGAACCTTAGGGTAAAATAGGTCTAATCCAAGGATAATATTACGACGGCCAGTACCTACCTACCTAATAGGATATCATGTCAGCCTTCGCGTTTGGTGTAGATCCAAATTTTATAGAGAACACATAACATAACATTACCTCTGTACTTCCCCGAAGGGTACGGCAGAAGTGTACCTATAGTACACCCACATTTCGCCAGAGGGGGCGTTATAGAGAAATAGTAGAATAAGTATACGTTTTTATTTGGTAGTTCTTGCATTGTTTTGTACTAACATAAGCATAGCATAATCAGCCTATACTAAATATTCCCACTGCTGGGACACAGGCGTTTTCTCTGTGAGAGGGAGTCTCTGTAATAACATAATTGATAAAACATTATGAATTTGTGAAATGTCATGGAGAAGTTCAAGGAAAACATATCTTTATACTTTGGTTACTAATTGTCGACAACATTTCATTCATTCATTCGAATTTGTTTGTCATCTTTACATTTATCGATCAAAAGATCAATCGCACAGTACCAGGGTGTACGGCTGAGTACCTACTTTGTAACGTAAATATTGGTGCAGTTTCATTTACTAACGCGTCTGTATAGATTCGAGCAGAGTACCAACTTCTTGATACTTTTATGTATGACGCAGTAAACTACGTAACTACCTACATCATAGCTGAACATATTTGTAAGTACACAAACAAGCCCATTTTGGTTCACGATTATAATAACGAGCATCGCGACCTATCTTGTTTCAAAGAACCGCGTGAAATTCAACTGTAATCCTTTCTACAATAACATTACTGTTTGTACGTATGACATGATATGAATACGTTCGCCCCGGGCCAGGATTGCGGCGCGCGGGGTGACGGGTGAAAGCATGCCAGTGACATTTATCCCTATAGTTTAACAACAAAGGAGTCAGATTTGTTGCGTTATAATGTCGCTGCTCAAAGGGCCACCTTTGTTCCAACGCTTGTTACATTGTGACACGTGTGGGGGTGAAATGCCTTGATACTGCTTGTATTTTTGTTTGTTCTGCTAATTCCCCGATTGAACACCGAGATGAAGCCAATAGCCATAGACTATGCTACGGATATTTCCCATGGCTACTGTGGTCATCATCATCAGCTGAAAGACGTCCACTGCTGGACATAGGCCTCCCCCAAGCACCGTCACTTCGACCGGTTCTGTGCTTCTCGCATCCAGCAAATTCCTGCGGCTTTCACCGGTGTAAACTGTGCAATGCAAATTCCTGCGGCTTTCACCGGTGTAAACAGTGCAATGCAAATTCCTGCGGCTTTCACCGGTGTAAACTGTGCAATGCAAATTCCTGCGGCTTTCACCGGTGTAAGCTGTGCAATGCAAATTCCTGCGGCTTTCACCGGTGTAAACTGTGCAATGCAAATTCCTGCGGCTTTCACCGGTGTAAACTGTGCAATGCAAATTCCTGCGGCTTTCACCGGTGTAAACTGTGCAATGCAAATTCCTGCGGCTTTCACCGGTGTAAACTGTGCAATGCAAATTGTACTCATAATGAATTCGTCTTTCTTAGTCTCTTACCGATGGGTACTATTTCTATTTATTCGCATAATTATGTGATTTATAATTACATTATTATGTGATTATATGCGAGTATAAGTATATACAGAGTTATTTTCAAATGTAATTTGTAAGAGCAGCTCCCGAGTCCCGATGGAGTCTTTAAAATTCACACATTTAACGGGGTGATACGGTACGATGCACGGAGGCAATTTACTGGGATCGGATTTATTGGTACACGAAAGAAGCTATATCAGTGACAAGCTGGCGTAATCGACGCGCAACTAAACAAATATTTAACAAAATTAAAATGAAGAAAGTTTATCCTAC
Source organism: Griposia aprilina (assembly GCA_916610205.1). Taxonomy (NCBI): domain Eukaryota; kingdom Metazoa; phylum Arthropoda; class Insecta; order Lepidoptera; family Noctuidae; genus Griposia; species Griposia aprilina. The sequence continues at coordinate 15,366,868 of OU744288.1, forward strand.
TTAATACACTGGATCGCAAAAATTCCGGGTCGCTAATAAAAACCGTGATATCTCCATAAATTATATACCTAGATCGCTAGAATAAATAATAGGTAGTAAGCAGGTTACTAATGCTTGTTCTAAATCTCTAAAGAAATTTCATTTGTACAAGTTAAAGATTTAAAAAAAGAAATCTGCTCTTTGAAAAATTTCAAAATTTAAAATTAGGAAAATAATATTTTTAACCGACTTCACAAAAAGGAGGAGGTTCTCAATTCGTCTGTGTTTTTTTATTTTTTATTTTTTTATGTTTGTTAGCTCATAACTTTTTTCTGGGTGAACCGATTTGGATGTTTTTTTTTCTATTTGATAGCTTTTGCTTCACATGTGGTCCCATTTAAATTTGATCAAGGTCTGACCAGTAGTTTTTGAGGTATCCTTAATACTGCATATTTTTTCCACTTCGTTTATATTGATGATATGTTAAAACAACCGACTTCCAAAAAAAACACCAAAAGACGTGAAAAATAACTTTAATTACGGAATTCGGTGGCCAAAAACGAAAATACAAAACCAAAGACACCGACTTTCTCGACGTCTTTTAGTGTTTTTTTTGGAAGTCGGTTGTTTTTTTGTAAAAAAGTTTTTTTTCTGCTTTTGTTTCAAACCGAGCTGTCATTATAAATCGTTCCTTAGATTGATCAGAGTATTCAGTGCAATATCATGTCGTTAACACCTGAAGAATGTACACGGATTATTACCATGGTACAAGAAGGAAGAAGTCAGCGTAGCACTGCTAGAACAGTAGGAGTATCTTTATCAACGGTCCAAAGAGTACTCCAGTGATGTCAAGAGACCGGCATGAACATCAGGAGACCAGGAAATGGCAGGCCAAGGTGCACAACTACACGAGAAGACCGATTCATCGTGAGCACCATGTTAAGAAATTGACATCTCACGGCTGTTCAGGTCCGAAACAGTTTTCAAGAAATTCACAATACAATGTGAGCTCTGATACGATTCTGCGAAGTCTTTGTGAAGCTGATATAAAGCCTTATGCACCAGCAAGCGGCCCCAAACTGCTCAGAGAACATCGAGTTGCCAGGTTACGGTTTGCTCGAGAACACATCCAAGGTTATATTTTCCTATGAGTCCAGATTTTGTTTATTTACGCACGATGGGAGACGAAGAGTATTTAGACGACTAGGAGAACGGTATCATCAAGCGTGTCTTGAAGAAAAGGTGCCATTCGGTGGAGGATCAATAATGGTTTGGGCTGGGATATCTTGAGAGGATTGCATGGAGTTAGTGATCATAGGAAACGGTCCTCTGACTGCTGCTGTCAGATACGTAGAAGTGGTTTTAAATGAGCATGCTGGTCGTTTCTTAGTGAATATGGGTGCAAATTCCATTTTTATGCACGATAATGCGCGACCACATACTGCTCGTTTGGTCAATATGTATGAAGGATTTCCGAGCTGACGATAGCGTTCAGTCGTATCCACGGGCCGCAGAAAATGAGGTTTTGACAAACAAGCCAAAGCACGTTAAACAACTTTATTTTTGTTAATAAATTAACGACACTTAATTTTTAAAAAAAAAAACAACACCTAGAGGTATGCGGAATTGCGAGCGTACGGTCAGCGCTACGGCTCAAGTCAAAGTGTTCTTGTAAAGCGCGTCGGCTGCTTTATAAAGGCACCGGTCGCCCCACCACCCCCACTTCACTACAACAAGCGTCACTAGCGCTGACGTCACTCGCAAGCCCACACGGACTAAGCAGTCCCCTCTTTGGTTTAGTGACTTATTTTCTTATTTTAAATTACAAAGAAAATCTAAATCAGAGTTTATAATGCAAATAATTCGATATTCAAACAAAAATCAACCAAATTCACTACACAAATTAAATAAAACACAAAAATACGCAAAATAATATGAACGCGCCGTCACGGCCGTCCTGCGCCTTCACACGTCCTCGTGTGTCTCGTCATCGGAACTATCTGTAAAGAGCAAAATTACGGTAAGTAGTACACTCAAGCTCGGCCATTCTGGCCCTATTCTTTCTTTAATCAACATCACCCAAAATGGTTGTCATTCAGACATATCTAATTATCTCACAGAGGGATAGTAATATCAATGGGTTAACACAAACATTTTGTCACACAGATGGGTTGTCACACAGACTGATTGTCACACAGACCGATTGTCACACAGACCGATTGTCACACAGACCGATTGTCACACAGACCGATTGTCACACAGACCGATCGTCACACAGACCGATTGTCACACAGACAATTTGTCACATGATAGCAACACTGCTATATCTACTTACTTTTGCCGTCATCGGCACTTCCAGGTATCTCCAAATTAGCACTCAATTCCAACGGAACATAACAATCTGGCATAGCACGTACACGGTCGTGAGCATATTTGTATGTTCTGTTGGAATTCAAGGCCTTCAGCAAATACCTGTCCCCATCAAGCAACTGAACCACCCTAAAAGGGCCTTTAAATTTTGCCTCCAACTTGGTTTGATTCCGTTCATGGTTTTCCAAAAGTACGAAATCGCCTACTTTAAAGTGATTAATTTTTGCCTTTGTTTTGTCAAATCGTTGTTTTTCAGTAATAGCACTATTTTGTATGGCATGTGCTGCACGTTGACGAACTTCCGCTAAATCAACATTATTTTCACCTGTGTCATCATCTAAGGTCATAAGTTCTAGGGGCCTTGCTACTTTACCTATCAATAATTCCAAAGGACTCGACTTTGTTACACGATTAATTGTGCTGTTTAAGGCTATTTGTACTTCAGGCAGCGCATCTTGCCATGATTTGTTGTTTCCAACTTCAACAGCTGTAAGCAAGTTCTTTAAAGTACTCATTACTCGCTCAACTTGACCGTTGGCTCGACTAGTTCCCGTGGCTATCAGATGAAGAGCAACACCGTGTGTATTACAAAAGTTTTTGAAATCTTTGCTAGCGAAACATCTACCCTGATCAGCTATCACGCGAGTTGGGGCACCAAACAAAGAAACAATATATTTAAGAGCTTTGATAGCACAGGTGGTATCGATATTAAGTGTGTGATACAGAACAGTATATTTTGTAAATGAATCAATCATCACAAACACATATTCTTTGGTATCATTCTTACCACTAAGCTTCCCTGTGGCATCTATGTGAATGGTATGCCAAGGTGTAGATACTTTAGGGATGGGATGCAATTCTGCTTGTACTTTACCCGAATGAGATTTAGATAACCTACAGGTAATGCAGTTTTCAATGAATTTGCGTACGTACTTATTCATGTGTGGGAACCAATAATGGCAATAGACTTTTTCTAAAGTTTTCTCCCACCCTAAATGCATAATACTTTCATGTATATGATTGATTACAGCCCACTGAAATGACCTGGGAACAATAGGCAACCAAGCGCTTCTACTATTCCTTTCTATTTTTCGGTGCAAAATTCCACGTCTGAGTTCATATGTTCCCGCAACATTAGGGTCAAGGCTGTTATTTTGCAGGCTTGATATAATTGATGTTATATCAGGATCCTTTTGCTGTTCTGCTTGGAACCAGCTATCACTTATTTCAGTGAGATTAACCCTCTTTTTAATTATTTTTGTTTCAGGTATTTGAGGGAGGGGGTTTCGAGACAAAAAATCTACATGTTCCATTCGTTTTCCAGGTCTATACTCAATATCAAAATCAAAACTTTGTAGGAAACACCACCATCTATGAACACGAGGTGTTAAATCTGTTTTAGACTTTGATGCTTTCACGGCATTACAATCCGTTACTACTACAAACTTGCGACCCTGTAAATAATGCTTAAAATGCTTTATTGCGTTAACTACTGCTAACGTCTCGAGTTCATATGAATGGTATTTGGATTCGCAAGGGGTTGTTCTTCTGCTGTAATATTCAACAACATGGGGTTTACCATCTTTTCTTTGCATAAGTATGGCACCATAGCCTTCAGAGCTGGCGTCCGTATGCAATTCGGTAGGGCACTGAGGGTCAAAAATAGTTAGAACTGGCTTATCAGTTAAGACTGCAATAATTTTTTGGCGAATGTTTTCAAATTCTGGGGTCCACTTTATGTTGCCTTTGCCGGATGTAAGTCTGTAAAGGGGCGCGGTGATTTGAGAAAAGCCTGGAATGAACTGGCGGAAGTATGATGCAAGACCAATAAACTGTCTCAGCTGTGTGACAGTCTGTGGAGGAGGTAGTTGGGACAAAGCATTTATTTTACGCGAGTTTGGTCTCACTTGACCAGATGACACCTGATATCCAAGATAATCTATGTGGGTTTTAACAAAAGCACATTTCTTTAAGTTTAGAGAGAAACCAGAATTTGTTAAAGTTTTCAATACTAAATTTAATCTTTGAAGACCTTCCTCAATAGTTTGGGATGGAATTATAATATCATCTATGTAACAGACAGCAAAAGTTTCAGAAAGGTTGCCAAGAGCTTTATTGATAGTTCGTTGATACACTGATGGTGCATTTCGGAGGCCAAATGGCATTGTAACATATTCAAAACTGCCCATCGGGTGTTACAAAGGCTGTTCGTTCTATTGAGTTGGGATGTACAAGAATCTGATGATAACCACTGGCCATATCTAAGGAACTAAAATATTTAGCTCCAACTAAGCGCTGTATCTGATCACCGATCAAGGGTAGTGGGTATCTATCTGGAATAGTGTTGCTATTCAACTCGCGATAGTCCACGCAGAGACGATCGGAGCCATCCTTTTTTTTTACAAGTAGTATTGGGCTTGCAAAGGGAGAACAACTTTCGCGAATAACACCAGCGGCAAGGAGTTCTTTAATTTTTTTACGTACCTACTCGCGTTCATTAGGGCTCATTCGATATGGGCGACGTTGCACTGTCCGACTTGGATCTACAAGCTTTATTTCGAGATGTCCCGTGCTAACTTTGCCTATAGGTATACCTTCAATAAAGAAGTCTGAATATTTTTCAAGTAACTGTTTCAGTTCAGCAAAAGACTCAGGGGGAACATCGGTATTGATACTACTAAAATCTTTCACTTTTTCACCGAACTCGCATTGCAAAATAACTTTAGTTTTAGTGATAGTTAGACTATTTTGTGAAACTTCGACTGAAAAGCCTAAATTAATTAAATCTCGTCCTATTAAGATGTCATCACTTAATGAAGAGTCAAGGACCACATGAAACAATAACTCAACAGAATAACCCTGAAGTGTAACCGTAGCAATAATTTGAGTATTGCAACGTAGGCTTGATTTTCCTATGCCTAAACGTGTAACTGAATCATAATTTCTTTTACCCGGAAAACGTTGAGCTACTGTTTCTTTTATCAATGAGCATTCAGATCCGGAATCAAAGCAAAATGGAAACTTCTCACCCTGATTGTAGAGGTGGTCCGTTGCAGGCTTGATGGTGCAGATATTCACCCTTCGCTCGGCTGTGGGTGTGTCTTCACGGTCTTCGGTCTTCTTCTCCTTTTGGGTACAGCGCGGTGCTATGTGCCCGGCCTCACCACAGCGGAAGCAGACAACTGGTCTCGGTTCCTTGCGTTGCTGCGAGTTGTTTGTAGTCGTTGATTGGAAACGATTCACGTTGTTCTGATCCTTGCTGGTATTGCCACGACAGTCGATAGCTAGATGGCCAATCTTGCCGCAGTTATAACATCGTCGCGGTGGTTCCAAACGTGGCTTCTTAGCATCATTTGACTGATTAATTTTGTCAGAAACTGGCAGGCTTCTCTTTCTATACACAAACGGCATTAGCTCACGTTGTAGTTGAATTCTTGACTTGATTTCTGTTGTAAAAGCCATTCTTTGGATTTGATTGTCATTTCGTGCCACATGTGCCAAGGCAACACTTATTGCCACTTGCTCCACAGTCATGTTCTGCCATCGTGTCGTTAATGTGTTTAAAATTCGAGACACATACGTTGACATGTTTTCTCCGTCATTTGGACTGCTTGATAAAATCTTGTATAAAGTAGCAGCTGGTGTTTCGATAGTATCGAAACGAGATAGGAAAAGGGGCTTTAGTTCTGACCATGTAACATCAGGATGACTGTTGTGTGCCAACCATGTGGCCGCAGATCCTTTCAGAGCCCTGCTGAGAAGCATTACCAACTGGCTTCCGCTTGAAGGGTTCTCTTTCAAACAGATGTCTACTGTATTACACCACGCCTGTGCATCCGACTCTTGGTCGTCAGGATTAAATTCCGGAAAAATAAGTTGAGGCTCCTTTTTCTTCGGTTCAAGGATAGTCTTCACCAATTCCATCATACTGCGATGTTGAGATTCCAAAAGACTTCTCCATTGATCTCGCTCAGTACGTAATATAGGACTGGCGCGTCCTTCATTATGGTTTTCTGCTTGTTGGTCCATCCTCACTCCTGATGAAGGATTTCCGAGCTGACGATAGCGTTCAGTCGTATCCACGGGCCGCAGAAAATGAGGTTTTGACAAACAAGCCAAAGCACGTTAAACAACTTTATTTTTGTTAATAAATTAACGACACTTAATTTTTTTTTTAAAAAACAACACCAAGAGGTATGCGGAATTGCGAGCGTACGGTCAGCGCTACGGCTCAAGTCAAAGTGTTCTTGTAAAGCGCGTCGGCTGCTTTATAAAGGCACCGGTCGCCCCACCACCCCCACTTCACTACAACAAGCGTCACTAGCGCTGACGTCACTCGCAAGCCCACACGGACTAAGCAGTCCCCTCTTTGGTTTAGTGACTTATTTTCTTATTTTAAATTACAAAGAAAATCTAAATCAGAGTTTATAATGCAAATAATTCGATATTCAAACAAAAATCAACCAAATTCACTACACAAATTAAATAAAACACAAAAATACGCAAAATAATATGAACGCGCCGTCATTTATATTCAAGAAATCGGTATTACCTGCATGGAGTGGCCAGCTCGCAGCCCAGACTTAAATCCCATAGAATATGCATGGGACGAGCTCGGGAGATGCGTGAGACAACGCTCTCCTGCTCCCGTTACGTTACACGAGTTAAGGAATGCGCTAGTGGAAGAATGGGCAAACATATACCAAAATCGTATTAAAAATTTGGTTTACAGCATGCCACATCGTCTTAATGAAGTGATACGGGCTCGTGGAGGAAATACAAAATATTAAATTGACAAAAAATCTTGTATTTTTTAAGATTTACTGCGAAGTGTATTTTTCTTGATATAAGTTAGAAGCGACTAATTCTTATTTTTTAGTATTTAATTAAAGTTATATAGTGTACAAAACGTGTTACACATTTTTTTACATATATATTAATCAGTCATCTACAATATATCAATATACTATAGTTTCGCAAATTAGTCTTATGTATTTAAGAAACTATCACGCCATTTATTAGCGACCCGGATTTTTTGCGATAATTATTATAAATCTAAAAGTTTGTATGTTTGGATGTTTGTGACTCAATCGCGCAAAAATGGCTGAACGCATTTAGATGAAATTTGGCACACAGGTAGTTTAATAATAATAATAATTCACGAGACCACGCCTACCTCGTTTGCCCATGCATAATAAAAATAGGGCGCTGGTGGCGACTCTGGATTCGCAGTTGTCAAACTATATTGATGATTGCGAAGACCTCACCGATACTCATTCGATTCTGTATTGCGCGGCTGTAGCGGCATGTCGTGTAGCTCACGTCAAGTTTGCTAATGACTCTAGAGCTACACGACCGAAACCAGCCGTACCAGCTTGGCAGTGCAGAATTGAGCGCCGTATTGGTGGGGCCAGAGCGCTCATCGGCAAACTAACCTGCTTCAGGGAGGGCAATACTCGCCCTAGAGTGATGCGCTTTGTGAGACGCGCGTTCGCAGGGACCAATATCGGTCCTCAGGATTATATGTCCTGTGTCACAGAGCGCATCGACTTCCTGAAGCAGAAAGAGTATGCATGGGCGAACCGTATTCGTAGGTATAAGCGGCGAGTGGAGCGATACACTCAGAATCGCACCTTCCAGCGCGATGAAAGGTGGGTTTTATAGGGATTGGGAGCGACCGGGTCAAGGTGTGGCTGACACGTACCTACCAGATGATGATGCCATGTGCTCTTTCTGGCGCAATCTCTGGCCGGTGCCTGTCAGTCACACCGAAGGTGATTGGACTCGGGAAGTCGAGAGAGCCTGTGAACCAATACCGGAAATGGGGGCTATTACCATCTGCGCCCAAGACGTGGCTCGTGCAGTCCGTCCGTTGCCTAACTGGAAGTCTCCAGGGCCGGACGGGCTGCACAACTTTTGGATAAAATCGTTTTTAAGGTCGCACGCTCGCTTGGCGGCTCAGTTCCAGGTGGCTTTGGAATCTGGTTCGCTACCCCAGTTCCTAACGACAGGAGTTACCCACCTGCTCCATAAATCAGGTAGCACTGCGGAACCCAAAAATTGTAGTGACGATCACGTGTTTACCGACGGTCTATAAAGTTCTTACATCCATTTTGAGAGCTAAAATTAACAACCATAACCAAACAACCAACTCCATCATGTCTCCTTCTCAAAATGGATGTAGGAACGGGTCCCGTGGTACCAAGGAGCTACTCCTCATTGATATGACCATTAGCCAACAGGTTCATCGTTCCCGAAAGGATCTTTCGACATGTTGGATAGATTACAAGAAGGCCTATGACTCGGTGCCACATACGTGGCTTATGAGGGTGCTGGAGTTGTATAAAGTAGATTCAACTCTGCGCACCTTCCTGAAGTCATGTATGGGGCAATGGAGAACGTTCCTTCACTATCCAGGATGTCGAAATGTTCAGAGGAATAGCGAACCGATAAGGATCGAGCGAGGCATATTTCAGGGTGATAGTTTGAGTCCACTTTGGTTCTGCTTAGCCTTGAATCCTCTAAGCACACTGCTGGAGAATTCAGGTCTAGGCTATCGGCTGAGGAGAGGTGGTCAGGTTATATCTCACCTCCTCTACATGGATGACCTAAAACTCTTTGCCCCCAACAATTTGCAACTGATGGAGCTGCTGAAAGTAACTGAAACTTTCAGTAGCGCCATCAGGATGGCATTTGGTGTGGACAAATGTGCGGTCATGCATGTAAAGCGAGGGGAGATTGTGGAATCCGTCGGAACCCAAATCGCGGATTCCATAAACCTTAGAGCCCTCTCCGCATCCGAAATCTATAAGTATTTGGGTATATCGGAAGCGTTGGGCATCAATGGTACTGACATGAAGCAGTCGTTAAAGGAACGCTTCTTTGGCCGCCTGAAAAAAGTATTTAATAGTCTTTTATCAGGCGGAAACAAGGTGCGCGCCTTTAACGGTTGGGTCATGCCAGTTTTGATGTACTCTTTCGGCATACTCAAATGGACTCAGACCAAACTCGACGCCCTGGATAAGAAGGTCCGTTCGCTGCTAACTGCAAATCGAATGCATCACCCACGATCAGCGGTAATGAGGCTGTATATCCCGCGAAAGTGTGGAGGTCGAGGCTTTTTAAATGCTAACCCTCCACAATCGCGAGCTATGCACTCTCAGGGAATATTTCTTAGAAGCCGACGTGGGGATGCATTGAGATGTGGTCACAGTGGACAAGGGCCTCACCCCGCTCTCCTTGGCTAAAGAGAACTGGCGCAAACCAGTAGTGCTTGGCACTAATGATCGCATGGAAGTATGGCAGAGTAAGGAACTTCACGGACGCTTTTTTCGGGCCCTACATGGACCTGATGTAGACCAACTAGCGTCCGTAGCCTGGCTGCGTTTCGGTGACCTCTTTGGAGAAACCGAAGGTTTTGTCTGTGCAATTATGGACGAAGTTATGATGACGAAGAATTACCGGAGATTTATTGTGAAAGACGGCACGGTTGACATCTGTCGGGCATGCCACCGTCCGGGTGAATCAATCAGACATATTATCTCCGGATGTTCTCGTCTAGCTAACGAAGAGTACTTGCATAGACACAACCTTGTAGCCAGGATTATCCATCAGCAACTTGCTCTGAAATACAGCCTTGTAGAATCGGAAGTGCCATACTACAGGTATGTGCCCGACCTAGTTCTCGAAAATGGACATATCACATTGTACTGGGATCGATCCATCATCACTGACGGGACTATTGTTGCCAATAAGCCTGATATAGTGGTGGTGGATCGAATAGAGCGGCGCGCAGTGATCGTTGACATCACGATTCCGCATGACGGGAACCTTGTGAAAGCCGAGAAAGATAAACAAATCACGTATCATGACTTGGCTCGCGAGGTTGTCGACATGTGGGACGTGGACTCAGCGATCATTGTGCCGATAGTCGTGACAGCCAATGGCTTAATAGCCAAGAGCCTCGACCGACACCTGAGGAGGCTCTCGTTGGGCAGCTGGATCAAGGGCTTGATTCAGATGGCGGTACTTCTGGACACGGCTCGCATTGTTAGAAGGTTCCTCTCTCTGGAGCCCTGACCGCCGGTAGCTTGGACCCTGTTCCCGATACCGGTGGGCTACTATTTTTTATATTTTTAAATGTTTTTATATGTTTTATATTCTAATATTTAACAATATAATTTATATGTATATAATGAAATAAAGGAAATAATAATAATAATAAAATTTCTTTAGTCGGACAACAAAGATCCATAATGTTAGTAATACCTTAAAGCTAGTGTTAGAACCTGTGTGTGTGTGTGTTTAAAACCTGGATTAACAAATAATATAATCCTTTTTATCTCGGTAGTAAGACCCCGTGGGATAATTTCCGACCTTCACATGGGGAAAGCCGCGAGCGAAAGCGAATTTTTTTATATAGCCCTGCTTCCTCTACACTTTTTTCAATTATACAGAGCTCCAAAACTTCACCCACCTTATGTTTTATAACGCTACGTTAGTATCATTAGAATTCTTTCCTATAAAATTCAGAAAACAACTTTAGAAACATTTTTATTTGTAATTTGCGGAAAGTTTCATGCAGAAAATCGGGACCGTGCGTTGGTACGAGTAGTCATTCGGGGCAAAAGGACGCACTTTTTCTTATTTGTCTCCACTGAACCGAAAATATTTAAATATTAGAATAGTTACAGCACACAGCATACAGCACAAACACACACAGCACAGCACAGCATCCTCAAAATAATAGGGGAGGATGTTACATCTCCAATTTTTTTTAAATGGGAGGACGGTGATAACTTAATTATTGCCGTCATAAATCATCAACCTCAGTTACTTAGCTAACAATAGTTGCAAGTCATTATTGTAATTACTAACACTTTGGATCGTAGTTATCTGAAATAAAGAATTATTATTATTATTTTGTGCTATTTATGACATAACTATTAGGCTCCTAAAACGCAACAAATATTCGACGATACTACGATAGAATGTGCCTTGGTCAGGTACTTACGTAATTTGGGTAAAAGTACACATTTGAGTAGGTTTAAAACATCCTCTGCATATCGTTTACTTCTTCCCTCTTCTATTAGTTTTTTTGCAGCAATAATCTTCTCCTCCAAAAATGTATTTGCGTGGAATTATGTCGCATTCTGAAACAAATAAATACTTATAATATATAAATAAGATAGCAACTTTATGAAGAAAAGTAGTATCCCAAAAAAATCTTGGTAGGTTAAATTCCAGTGAGGTTCGGTTAAAACGTTATTATTGATAAAAACGTTGAAAAAGTACATTTACGAAAAAAAACTCACCTTTAAAAGTACGAATGCTCTTCATCCACAAACTTGTCCCGGTAGAGAAAAACTAAAGAAAAATTTTATATCGCAAACGCGACACGCACCGCTCCACGGCTTTATGACACAATACGGCGGCCCATGTGCACACATTCTTGAAGAACCAGCGTCCCCCCCACCACCTCCCTTAGAGAAAAAAGCACTGCGTACCTTTGCCCACTGCGTCCTTTTACCCCGAATTACTCTATTTGTTCTCGTCTCATGAAAAGTAGTAGGTATTTGTTTTCAGGATTTCGGTAACTCCTCAATCGTAAAAGAGTTTTTAACAACCTGGTAATTCCGTGTTTGTTATCTCTCAGAGTAATCTCGAAACTTTTAATATAGGTTAGATCTGCAAGCCAGCAATGAGTGTGGGAGGTTAATATTTCAAGTATATTAAAGATATCCAGTAAGTCGCATTACCATAAATAATACTCTTTGGATACTGTATCCTGAAGATCCTCGTCGATAATTCAAGGTTTGAATAATTCAGTAGTCGTTTTAGGATAATTCCCAAATTGAAGGTTTCACGGTTACGCGTCGGCTTTAATGAAGTAAAGTTTTTCCTTCCATTCTTGTATTCCGGAACCTTCGCGTCGGGCATTTTATTTTGGTACAGGCGTTCTATCTTGTCCAATTGAAAGCGAATGTCGGGAGGCACGGATACAGCGAACTCGTAGCTAAAAGGATTGTCAACTTTTAAACGTACTCTTATTTTTCGAGTGAATTGAAGAGATCTGTGAGTGTAGATACGAGTTCACGTACGTGGTAATAAACTAGGAGTAGATGGCCCTGGTGAACGCAGTAATATGTGTGGTACCTGTCAGTCATTATCAGAAACTGCTATGCCTCACAAAATGACTGTGAGAACCGAAGCCCTAAATTATTTATTCAGATGAATAACCACGCCAATATCGATTTCCGATTCCGTAGACGGTAGACAATGATGAGAACAGAATTTCGATTGAAAAGACTTAAATTAAATCTAAAGGAAAAATTATGCCGTCGACGAGAGATCTAATTAAAACCGTAAAAGGTTTTGTGTTCCTCAAAAAAAAAAAGACTACAAAGGTTGACGTCAATAGCGATTTGATAAAAGTATTAAATTTCAGTTACTTTTTATCTTTCCCTTTCGATCTTGATTTAACGTCCTTTGAGGTCATTACTGAGGCTCACCGGAATGGCTTCGCTTAATGAAGTCGTGAAAGAAAATTGAGTTTAGTTAAAGGGGCGAATTTAATTCGATTTCAAACTTTTTGAATGAATGTCGCAGTTTAAGAACGCCGGCATCATGAAACCCGCAAAATAAGATGGAAGCGAAAAATGGAACTCTTGACTTTCGTGGTTAATTAAAATAAATTATTCACTGGTCCCTTAAATAGATTGCTCGGCGTCTCCATTACAAATCGTTTCAAGTTAATTTGCGATTCCCAAGAAGACACCTAATGATACTGATTAAGTAATCATTATAACTGGCGTTCGTCACGGATGTAAGGTTAAATATGAATAACGCTCTTTCGTGGACTTCTTAGGAAATAAGACACCTAAGAGACTCTTAATCAGTACTTAGGTAGTACGTATATGTACAATTGTACATACCTACTTGACACGAAGTAAATATACCAGTTAGTACTTACTTACTCAGTGGATGAATAATTTATTTGGTAGATTTAAATACAAATATTTGCACGTATTTTTATGAAAAGGCTAAGCTGACGTGGAGTTTTCCCTCGAACAAGTCATTTACAAATGCGTCTTAACGAGTAAGCAGCGCGTCTGAAGTTGCCAGTGGCACGCGAACTTCCGACATTTTAACTAGCACAAAGCTGTTAAGCTCGCATTGATTTTATAAGCGGGAAGTCCGTGCCGTGTAGTCTAAGCCTTCAACTTAACCCGATGGCTCACCTTCGAAGAATGCCGACGATGCCGACACTTCACAAAACTTAGATAGCCTAACGAAAGTAGTTTGTACGAAGCACTTCCTTTTAGCACACATTACAACTTTCTTTACAACCTACTGATTGTAGTTACTGATCTGTTGTCCGAACCACCCTTTATAGCTTTTGGGTTGTCAATGAACTTTTATTCCGTATAGAATGTGCGTCAAGAGTTAACAAGCAAAATCCTTTGGAACTTTTCAGCCAAATTAAATAAGCCGAAAGAAGTTTGTGTTTGCGAAATTCATTGAAATTACCAAAAAAACTTTACCGCTATACCGCCGGCCCAACATTCTTTTTTAGGTTTCCGTTTTTTCAGAAAAGAAATGACTAAATTATTAAACTTAATATGATGTTTGAAAAACTTTTATGTAATAAGTACGTAACCAGGGAATATTAATGTTTTGCTAGTAGGTAGGTATTATGTAAGGCTTTTTAAATGTATTGTTCAATAACACAAATACTTACCTTCATGAAGTCATCAATCATACCTCTTTGTAAGATCCATACTTGTATGCAACAAAAATGAATACAATACGTTGTATTCATTTTTGTTGCATATAGTACGTTGTTTTCATTTTCATTGGAAATACCCCTTGTCTTTGCAATCGGGCTGGAGTCCTTTGTATTCAGGATTTTATTGTTATAAACAATATTGGTAGGTTCATGCCGTAAGTATTGAGGGTATCAGATTAACGATTCTTTGAATTGTTGATGGGTTTAATGCGACCTACGAGTGCTCATACCATTTTATTTTAACTCTGAATTTTGTTTTGTAAAGTATCAACAGTTCACAATATTCCGTAGCAATAAGTAACATATTAAAACATGTAAAATAATAATGTTAAGAGTTTAATGCACACAAGCTCTGTTTTAAAATGTATGCTACATTTACCCAGAACTTCAAAATTATAAAACCTTTTTGCTAATTATGAAGTTCAATTTGAAAGACTAGACTGCTCTCCATTAATTCGGTGAGCTACGCAAACTGATACAATACAACGTTACAAGTTTTAACAATCCGCTTTCAGAGTTCAGCTGTGCATCTCTCCCGTCGCGACATGTTACATAACTTTGTGAATATTGTTATTTTTAGCTGACTTCAAGTTATACGTCAGAGCTTCGTAGGGGACGGATGGGACAAACCATTTACTGCAGGAAAGTGCTACAATACAAACGGATTAAATCGTCTCTTATTTTTATAAATGCAAGTAACCTATTAATTCGCTACCATAATTATGTATTATGTAGGTCTGTACTCACTCAGGACATATAATTGGATATGTTCCATATTATATTCCTGATTTTCAGCTAGCCGATTCTGTGTACAATAGGTGGGCGTTCATTTGAGTTTCGTTCCCTAGTTTTGCATGTTTCAGCCGGTCGTTAAACCAATATCGTGGGCGTTAAACTCTGTCGCCTTTTCAATGCCATGATACTCTGGTACGTGATTAACATTGTCACTTTTCTGGATGTCTCAAGACACTTAATTAGCGTTATGATTGCGGTGCTTACATTAAAATTAAATTGCTGAGAAAATCACGAATTTTTTTAGGAATTTATCATGGAAAAATACCATGTAGTGTTCAATTTATTTGACGGAGGCAGAATAATGATAAACAGTTGTTGAAATTGTCCGGATGAAGTCCTTTATAAAGAAGAACAACATGTCGTCACATGAATATTTTAAAGTAACTCCAAAACTGCTTTGCTCCACAAAGCAGCTAGTTTATAAACCGATAGAGAATATGAGAGATAGAACCAACTCCACAATACAAACAAGTTTATTGAAAGCGTATCGACGTACAATGTTTAATAACTAATTATAGGTTTGAATAAAGACTAGGCTATAAGGGGGGTTGGATATTGCTTAAAAGCTTACTCCCGGCTGCACTACAAAACAGGTGGCTGCGGTGTCCTTGTAAGCTATAAACTGTGTTATATGCGCTTCTGCAATGGACACATTTTACTCTCTTTATCGTCTGATAAAGCCCGACAGTCCTTTGTTCTCTTGGTTGTTCTTGAAAATTTAAAAGCGGTCCTTGCAGTAAATTCGCGTTCAACGCGCAGCCTCGGTCCGAGATACCGGCCGATGAATAAATTATTTTCACACACATGTTTAAGTAAATACGAATACCTACACATATGGACACGGTAAGCAAGCATACATTAGCGGGCATTAAAATGTTGGGATATGTTAATTTAAGGAATGGTTAGCGGTCCTGTTGCATACAATCATCTATGGTTATAGAGATGAACATCAACCAGCTGTCCGCGTGACAGCATACCTTATTTGCTGTTTCTGACTACAATGTCTCTAGTCTAAACAACTTTATTGACAATGTTTTTCCCGGATTTCATTCCGGATTCGGCATTCGTTATTTCTACAAGTTCGCAAAGACTAATTCCTCAGTTCAGTGAAGTTTTCTTGTTCTGTTTTCATCTATTTTCTTGAAAACGGACAAAAGGACAATTACGGGTTTGAATGTTTTTTACAATAAAATTAAAAGGCAACAACTAGTTTTCTCTTTTGCGATAGTGTCGCATTCAAGAGTGGAATGTCGCAGGGTTATGATGGAAATAGGGTTTACGTTAAGAGGGAGTACACGGGTCCACTAACGTCACTCCTTTAAAAAAAAAAAAACTCGTGAATGAGAAGGAATTTTGAAAAACGGCTCAATAAGCGACCTCGATACGTGTGTCAAGATTTTTCTAATACCTTTTATAAACTTTCATATTGAGACACGAAGCAACAAAATTCGAACTAAACAAAAGCGGCCACATTCCTTTAGATCGTATTTTGTTGCTTCGTGTCTCAATATGATAGTTTATAAAAGGTATTACAAAATTTTAGACACACTTACCGAGTTCGCTTATTGAGCCGTTATTCAAAAATCCTTCTGAGTCACGAGATAATACTTTTTTAAAGGAGAGGCGCTAGTGGACCTGTGTGCGCCCTCTTAAATTCACTATAAGACTTTTTATGTCTACCGTCTTCTGGCCACAGCTTTAGAGTCCACTATACACAAAGAAACTCACTCACGTGAATGATGACATCTTGTATGTAGGGATTTTCAGGGTATCCAAGAGCCAATCAGCTAAGACTACCTACATACATTAGACACTCGAGAGCTTAACATACTCTCCGAAGTTTAGAGGATTTAGGTCCCTCATCCAAATGTCTGTCGTACTAATCGTCGCTTAGCCGTATGCTCGTGAATTCGAATAATCGAGCCAAACGAATGTTCCCCATATTCATAGGTAAATCGGTTCGAGCAAAACTGTTTGCATATGGAACGGCAAATGTATTTGTACGTCAGAGGTTTTATGTCAGTTTAATCCCAGTAAAAAAGCTTGGTGAGATTTCCGCAGCTCCCAGCGTCGGTGTCTGTCCAATGGGAAGGATGATAAGGACCAATACTCTCTGCAGGCTAGTCTGTTTGTGTTCTATTTAGCTTATGTTAGGTCACGCTCGATACTATTTTCGCTTTGCAACTTTTAGCCTTTGATATACCCAGTCAATATTCGATTTTATGTATTCGGCGATATTTGCACTTGGCACTGTTTGTTTTCTAGAATGTTGTTGTAGAAAACGATAAAACTAAGCGCGCCGGTTTCTATACGAAATATCTTAAAAGTTTTTATTTTTCTGCTTATAATCTTCTTCAGACTTCCCGTTTCCCGTTTTATATATTTTTCTGGCCCTTAAGTTTATTATTGCAA
The DNA here is from genome assembly GCA_916610205.1 of Griposia aprilina. Taxonomy (NCBI): domain Eukaryota; kingdom Metazoa; phylum Arthropoda; class Insecta; order Lepidoptera; family Noctuidae; genus Griposia; species Griposia aprilina. The sequence continues at coordinate 15,384,212 of OU744288.1, forward strand.
TACAGCGATTCACTAGTGTTGTCTGATATTTGGAAAATATTCCTAGGACTGAAGTAACTGGCTGTACATTTGTACCGTCCGGCTGGATGCCGAAACATAAACTAAATGTGTTTCCGCCTTAAACCCATAATACAAGTCGTATTTACCTGCGCCATCTTTATTTCTTCACTTGGAAGAATATTTACGTTGGCTGCGGCCGGCTTTCACATTTATTTATAGTTAAAGCCAATATCATAGAGCTGTTTACAAAGTAAGTTCAGACAGAAATATGACAATATTTTCCTGTTATTTGAGCAGAAATTACTAAAATACCTACTTTTGTCCGTGTCCGGTTTATCTTAATATACAGGGTTATTGGTTATATGTCGGCAATCCGTTATGGGGATGAAGGGGAGGTCATTTGCATCCGAATGACCCCAGATGACCCCGATGCAAATGTCAACCATTTTCGAGTAATTTGACATTTTATATTATATTGAAGATATCTGGTATCTGATTGTATCTCGTTGGATAGCTGAGAAATTGTACATGTTTTTGGAATGTTCTACCGATAAAGTACCTCCGTGTCTTTTTTGCAGAAGTCGACAATTTTAGTCAAATAACCTGCTCAAAATCATAGGAAATTGTAACGATTTATAAAACTATTAAAGATAATTGTCATTTTATGGATGATTACTATGTATTGAAGTAGAAGCAGATAATAATAATAATATAAAAATACTTTGTTTTAAAAAAAAAAAAACAATGTAGTTTACCGCAAAAAAAGGCAAATTACTCGAAAATAGTTGACATTGGCATACGGGTCATCAGAGGTCATTTTGTTGCAAATGACCTCTCCTACATTCCCTTAGTGGATTGTCGACATATAACCAATAGGTAACCCTGTATAAAAATCAAGTGTCACTATGTTCCTACACGCTAATCTCCGAAACCACCCAACCGATATCAATGAAATTTTGTGAAGGTAGAAAGATAGAATAGTTTTGGAACCAATAGGTGGCGCTCCGTACGAAGCAGGGGCACCCTTGCTTGTAATATTACATATAACATGGCGAGGATCCCAGCCATTGCCGTTTCTGACCAGTCTCCGGTGTAATTCTTCGATGATCGTAGATAGGTAGTTGGTTTTCAATCACACAACACTTAACTCAAACTCAAAGCACTTATTTTTAATTAAAACATTTACAGGCACTTTTGAATTATCATTTAATAATGTGTCGTTCAGTTTGACTTAGTAAGTGAAGCTAGTTGCCCATTCCAAGACGAAGTAGGTTCCTTATGAAGAACGGGCAATAAACTCCATGGACACTCTTTCAAATCAAAATATTATGTTACAGAGGTTTCTTGTTCGACAGTTACTATTTCAGTGTTTTTAATACACTTCCATTACAAATATTACGATAGATCCCCCACGCTACCGCAAGCGCGGTAGTTGTGCATATTCAAATCTAGTTACTTAATTAGCTGAATAAAACTTACAAACAATACTAAGATGCTAATCAGTTAATTATTTTATCATTAAACAATGCTAATATTCACAAATGCAAAGGCGTTTTAAGATGAAAGTTTAATTAGTCTAAACTCAAATATTACTAGGTACTGAATAACATTTCCGGTAGGTAGCTCAAGCAATTTAATCAAACAACAGGTTTCATAAATAATACAAAATAATCCAATACAATATAATCCTGTTATTTTATTGTTTGTAAATTATTATTGAAACTGATTTAGTTCTCGTATTAAATTATAACATTGAGGTATTGACCATTAAGACGTAATCAACGCCATTTTCTACATCATTGGGGCGCCGGATCATAAACAGAACTTACTTTGTAAAATGTGGAATTGTTAATATGAGAAAAAAATACAAATGTTTTTAAATAAATGTTCCCTTTTAATTTTAGTTTTAACTCAAGCATCGAAATTAGTTTAATAGTTAGTCCACCAGCAATATACTGTGACTTCGATTACCTACAAAAGATGGCGTTGAATTAAAGGGATCGGCACTCACAGACAGATGCATGGAAATGGTTGTAACAGTATCCCTTAGAGGACAGGATCATCGACCTGACGGTCAATAACATTATAATAAGTAGTATGGAACGCAATTATGTTATAATCTTTACAGGTAGACGCTTTCGCGGTGATATATATTATTTTGGTTAATTTAAATATCATTACTCATTCATCCTATAAAAGCACATTGCTAAACATTCATATAATAATGTTGTCAGCATATTTTAGTGAAATTTGAAATTACTACGATTAGTTTAGCTCATAATCGGAAATGTCATACATATCTAAACCGGATCTGCATAATAATGCCGTTGACATTAAAATGTAGAATAGCCTAACTGAGTAACTGTGTTGATAATTCAAATTTAATCAATGTGATTTAGTTAATCAGCTGGAATTCGTTTATGAAGCTTTTACAGAGATATTAGTTAAATCACTATATTAAAATTGATTTTAGTATACCTAGTTAATAAATTCCAACACCGTTTGAATGATTATCATGAAAGTTGGCAAATAAAGGTACATATTTTTGCCGGCGAAGGTTTATATATATTGTAAACCTTCTCCGTGAAAAGGTTTGCCGAGTATAGGTTTTTTTTCCGACGTTCATGCGGGCGGTGCCGCGGGCAAAGGCTAGTCTATACATATAATAAAATCGTAGCGAAGTCGTATCTGTACACTGCTTTTTTTTAAGTATTATATTTTTGCGAGGTCTAGGAACGTTTATAAGGCCAACACTTTTTGTTGTTGAATTTTTGTCTTTCTGAATCTATGTTCCAGAATCTACTAATATCTACATCTTCTGCTGTTATAGGAATCCGGTTGGTCAGAACTATGAAACATTTCTGTCCAAGTTGGAACAGTTACTTGAACAGTTTTTTAGTAAAAAGTGTATTATTTGTGGAGATTTTAACATTGACTTATTGAAAACCGATAAAAAAAACTATCAACTTCTGAACTCTACTGACTTCCTACAACTTTAGGCCTCTATTTTACGAAGTTACCTATAGAAGGAATAATGCCCAATCATGTTTAGATAATTTCTTGACGAATTTACCGGAAAATTTCATCAATGAACAGTTCGTTGATCATAATTTCTTGGCTGACGAACATGCAGCGTTATTTTGTCGCTTAAAAACTGAAAAAATAGGACTCAATGACACTCAAAACTTTTTAAATATTGAAATTAGACAGTAAAGTGCAAAGAGTTCAGAAGACTTTAGTCAACGTGTACTGAATATTAACTGGATGGCAGAAGGTGTAAACGAGTTTTTAAAAAAAAAATGGACAAGCATACTGCGCTAGTTTTAAAAAGAAGCGAAAAAGGGTTAACTATAAAATGTGTCGTAAGCTACCCTGGATAACAAAGGGAATAAAGGTATCCAGTAAAATGAAACGGTTCCTCCTTCAAAGCATAAATAATAAGACTGGCACAGAGGGTATAAGAACATATAAAAAAAATACATTAGAGTATATCGACTTGTCTTAAAAAAACTTTTTTACAAAAAAGCAACCGACTTCCAAAAAAACACTAAAAGACGTGAAAAATAACTTTAATTTCGGAAGTCGGTGTCTTTGGTTTTGTATTTTCGTTTTTGGCCACCGACTTCCGAAATTAAAGTTATTTTTCACGTCTTTTAGTGTTTTTTTTGGAAGTCGGTTGTTTTTTTGTAAAAAAGTTTTTATTTTTCACTTTTTAGTTGCGGTACCTACCCCACATAAATTCGTGCACTACTTGGTGTTTAAATAACAGTGACAGGAAATTATTAACACATCATCCATATAAATTAAGTGGAAAAAATATGCAATATTAAGGATAACTCAAAAACTTCTGGGCAGACCTTGATCAAATTTAAATGGGACCACATGTGAAGCACCACCTCTCAAATAAAAAAAGAATCATCCAAATCGGTTCACCCAGAAAAAAGTTCTGAGCTAACACATATAAAAAAAAAAGAAACAGGCGAATGGAGAACCTCCTCCTTTTTGTAAAGTCGGTTAAAAAAGCAAGGCGGATGGCAGTCAGGACAGAAATTAAAAAAGCAAATATGTCATCAAAAGCTATATGGCGAGTTCTAAATAGACATAGAAATAAAGAATCAAAACGAGACGGTGAAAAACACATGCTGCTAAAAATTAAGTAACATCATTTGAAATTACAAAAATTGTCAATGCAATGCTCAAGTAGATAATGTATGTAAGAAAATAAACAAATTCGTATTTGCACTTAGGAGGATCAAAAATTTAACAGACATTCAAACAGCCTTATTGGTATACCATAGCCATGTTTGTTCTGTTCTAAGGTATGGAATAACTGTGTGGGGGAATTCAACAGATGCCCAGAGGGCATTCATAGCCCAAAAAAAGTGTGTGAGAAAACTCTTGACAACTTGTAACAACAACTTCAAACAGACTCTTGTAAACTTGTATTTATACAGCAAAAGCTGCTTACCCTGCCGTCTTTATATGTATTTGAAACCTGCAAATTTGTAAGAAACAACTACTCGCTTTTTGTAAAAGATGAAAAGGCTATGTCAAAGAGGAAAATAGCACAAAAGCCGCTAGTAGTCCCGCGTAATAGACTAAAAATATGCAACAAAAATTGTTATACAATGGCGGTGAAAATATATAACCACTTAGCCGAAGAATTTAGAAGTGCAACAGATCTAGAATTTAATAGAAAGCTATATAGCTGGTTGTGTGAGAGATGTTTTTATTCCATCAATGAATATTTTGACTGTAAAATCTAAAACTTATTTATTATTATGATTACGGCATCTAAATATTGACATTACTTATATAATATTGAAAATTTTTAAATATTCTTGCTATTTTTTATTTATTTCTTTATTTTTTGACATGACATTATTATTTTTGATCGCTATATTTATATGAATTATTATTTTAAAAGAATAGAATTGTATCTAATTTTAATTTTATTAATGGCATTGTAATCTATTTTTAAATTAAGAAACTATTACTAGTATTTTTATGTTATTACTAATTACTTAAAGTGTACTTACTGCATGCTTTATAACCAATATGTAAAATCTCAATATTTGCACGGCTGAAATGCCGAATATAGTGAAACCCATAGATCATAAGAACTTGATAACTACCTATATTCTTGCAAATAAATATATCATTCATTCATTCATTCATTCAATGGCAAATAAGAAATCTTATGGTCATGATGAAATACCAATAAAATCAATAAAAGGTCATATTGCCTTATTGGCAGAACCACTAACATATTTAATCAATATGTGTATAGATATGAGTATATTCCCTGGCCAACTCAAAATAGCCCGAGTTTTACCTACGTATAAAAAAGATTCCCATTTAGATCCCAATAATTATAGACCGAATTCACTAATGCCAATAATTTAAAAAAAAATGAGAAAATTCTTAAAATTAGGCTCCTAAGGCATTTAAATCGCAATAAAATTCTGAATCTCAGGCAATACGGTTATCAGAAACATGTGGGAACAAGTGACGCAATTGCTACTTTAATGGAGGAAGCAGTTAACAAAATTAATATTATTATTATTTATTATTCATCAAGTAACAATAGACTCATTATTAGGCACACAACTGCAATAACAATACACAGACAAAATAAAGGAAAAATGAATTAAATAAATTATAAATGATAAATTATGTTACATTAAATAAATAAATTAAAATGAAATTAATATGAAACTAAAAGTTGCAGGCTTATTCCTTGATTTAAGTTCTGCTTTTGACACAGTCGATCACAAGCCACTATTAGCAAAAATGGAACACTATGGAGTTCGAGGACCGGTTCTAAAACTATTTAAATCATATCTGGAAAATCGTAAGCAATACGTAGAAATTAAAGTGACTGAAGATAAATGTGAAAAATTATACAAATCGGGTTCTAAACTAATAAAGAAGGGAGTTCCTCAAGGTTCAATATTAGGGCCAATCTTTTTCATATTGTTCATTAATGATTTAATTGATTACATGCAAAGGCATAGACGCTGGACTTGTTCTATTTGCTGACGATACGAATGCCATAATATCCGCTAATGATATAGAAACTCTAACTAATAAAGTAAACATGGCTCTGGCTCTCTTCTATTCTTGGTTTACCATCAACACTCTTACCTTAAGCTCCAGAAAAACAAACACGATGTTATTTAGAACAACGTCTAGAAATAAGGATACAACTGATATAAATTTGAATAATGATAATATAATCTTAGTGGATAGTGGAAAATTTTTAGGTATTTACATTGACGAAAATTTAACCTGGAAAAAGGAATTGTCAGCAATAGAAAGCCCAATTAGTTCGGCTTGCTATGCCCTTAGAAGTCTTCGAGAGGAGATCATTATCAAACAATTAAAAGTAGTTACTATTCGCTTGTAGAGTCTAGGCTCCGGTACAGTATTTCTCTATGGGGAGGTAGTTACGCGTAAATGTGAACACAGCTTTTTTCGTTCAAAAAAGGGCCTTAATAACTATAGTGAGAATTCCACACTGGGTATCGTGCAAGGAGTATTTTAAAGATCTACAGATAGTAACTGTGCCATGCTTATATATTTTAGTAGTACTCACTGACCTTATGAAAAAACTGAATAGGTTCGAAACAGCAGAAGAAAGAAATAAGCGAGAAGCTACAAGGCGTAAGGACTTGCAGTATGACATACTTATGACTGTGGTTAGTCATGTGGCAAGTTTTCAATCGATCAAATTGTATAATAAACTACCTATAGAATTAAAGTCCTTATATAATATACACCAGTTTAAGCAGCAAGTCAAATCTTTTGTGGTAGAAAAATGCTATTATACTGTGGGTGAGTTTCTCACTGATGTACTTTAGCTAGACCGTTATTACGTAGAACATAATATTTTAGAAATGCTGACATCAACGAATTTAATTGTGACATTGAGTACTGGTGATAATAAAGGCATGTGTGGTTTTTAATGTTACTGACAATAGTATCTGGTTTAGGTTGATATAGTGAATATTAGATAAAATATTGTTATTCTGGATGGGAATGTTAGGTAAGAGCTAAGCTGTTATTTTATTTGCTTTTTTAAATATATGCCTGGATAGTGGACATTGTAAATTAATTTTATGATTTTTATTATTATTATTGGAAACTAAGTATATGAAATTATTAGGTAGGAATTAGTGACATGTATTTTTGTTTATATTTTGTTTATTGTTTTACATTTTTTAACTTTATGAATTTTGTTAATATTAATGTAGGTAGAAAAGGAAATTGTGAGGAACTAATTTAATTCTGTTTAACTTGTAATTATTCTAATTTATTTGCGTAGGCATCTTTGTAAAACATTCAGACACAATGAAAATTGTTATTGAATTGAATAAATGAAATTAAATCACGCAAAAACTACCAGACAGATTTTGTTTAAATTTTACATAGTTATTTATCCCTATAAGACTGGTTAGTCTGTGGGCTATAAATTATCACGCTATTTGCTATGCGGGACGAGCAATATTGCTTTATGCTCGTATTCTTCTACAGTTTACCGCAAATTGTGAAAAGACGAGCTAAAAGGTTAGAATATTGCAGATTTTTGCAGATTTAACCGTTTAAACGATTATCATTACGCTATACCTTTATGGCGCTAAGCAGTTAATCATGACATATACAGGATGGATTTTTGAGATGGGGCAATAAGGGCAGGTACCTTAACCGTTGTCGCTACAAGAAAACGGTCTTTGAAGACTGTTTTTAACTTTTTGAAACATTGATCTGCTGTCACAGTTTTTGAAAAAAAATTACAGTTAGCAAAATGATGGGCAATTTTCACAAAAAAAAATATTTGGATGCCAATCGATCCTGTTTCTTATAAAGCTCAAAAAGTTTTATGAGACCACTGAGGTTTGCGTACTAGAAAAGTCAGAAATCGCAATAAACTTCCCATACATTTCGTAGGAAATGAGACTGAGATGAGAGAGAACACAATATACCAGTGTATGAGAACACTCGAATTATTCCATTACTTCACCACTGTGCACTGGATTGAATAGAAAACGAATAAAGCAGATACTTACAGATTTAAGCTTTTAAATGATTAATATCCCGTTATAACTTGAGGGAGCTAAGCAGTCAATCATGACATAATAATAATAATAATAATAATGTAGCTCACGTCAAATTTGCTAATGATTCTAGAGCTACACGACCGAAACCAGCCGTAACAGCTTGGCAGTGCAGAATTGAGCGCCGTATTGGTGGGGCTGAGCGCTCATCGGCAAACTAATCTGCTTCAGGGAGGGCAATACTCGCCCTAGAGTGATGCGCTTTGTGAGACGCGCGTTCGCAGGGACTAATATCAGCCCTCAGGACTACATGTCCTGTGTCACAGAGCGCATCGACTTCCTGAAGCAGAAAGTGTATGCATGGGCGAACCGTATTCGTCGGTATAAGCGGCGAGTGGAGCGATACATTCAGAATCGCACCTTCCAGCGCGATGAAAGGTGGGTTTATAGGGGTTGGGAGCGACCGGATCAAGGTGTGGCTGACACGTGCCTGCCGGATGATAATGCCATGTGTTCTTTCTGTCGCAATATCTGGTCGGTGCCTGTCAGTCACACCAAAGGTGATTGGGCTCGGGATGTCGAGCGAGCCTGCGATCCAATACCAGAAATGGGGGCTATATCCATCTGTCCCCAAGATGTAACTCGTGCAGTCCATCCGCTGCCTAACTGGAAGTCTCCAGGGCCGGACGGACTGCACAACTTCTGGATCAAATGGTTTGGTAGGTCGCACGCTCGCTTGGCGGCTCAGTACCAGGTTGCTTTAGAATCTGGTTCGCTACCCCAGTTCTTAACAACAGGAGTTACCCACCTGCTCCATAAATCAGGTAGTACTGCGGAACCCAAAAATTATAGGCCGATCACGTGTTTACCGACGGTCTATAAAGTTCTTACATCCATTTTGAGAGCTAAAATTAACAAACATATAGACACCAACTCCATCATGTCTCCTTCTCAAAATGGATGTAGGAACGGGTCCCGTGGTACTAAGGAGCTACTCCTCAATGATATGGCCATTAGCCAACAGGTTCGTCGTTCCCGAAAGGATCTGTCGACATGTTGGATAGATTACAAGAAGGCCTATGACTCGGTGCCACATACATGGCTTGTGAGGGTGCTGGAGTTGTATAAAGTAGATGCAACTCTGCGCACCTTCCTGAAGTCATGTATGGGGCAATGGAGAACGGTCCTTCACTATCCAGGATGTCGAAATATCCAGAGAGCTAACGAACCGATAAGGATCGAGCGAGGCATATTTCAGGGTGATAGTTTGAGTCCGCTTTGGTTCTGCTTAGCCTTGAATCCTCTAAGCACACTGTTGGAGGATTTAGGTCTAGGCTATTGGCTGAGGAGAGGTGGTCAGGTTATATCTCACTTCCTCTACATGGATGACCTAAAACTCTTTGCCCCCAACAATTTGCAACTGATGGAGCTACTGAAAGTAACTGAAACTTTCAGTAGCGCCATCAGGATGGAATTTGGTGTGGACAAATGTGCGGTCATGCATGTAAAGCGAGGGGAGATTGTGGAATCCGTCGGAACCCAACTCTCGGATTCCATAAACCTAAGAACCCTCTCCGCATCCGAAACCTATAAGTATTTGGGTATGTCGGAAGCGTTGGGCATCAATGGTATTGACATGAAGCAGTCGTTAAAGGAACGCTTCTTTGGCCGTCTGAAAAAAGTATTTAATAGTCTTTTATCAGGTGGAAACAAGGCGCCTTTAACGGTTGGGTCATGCCGGTTTTGATGTACTTTTTCGGCATACTCAAATGGACTCAGACCGAACTCGACGACCTAGATAGGAAGGTCCGTACACTGCTGACTGCAAATCGAATGCATCACCCACGATCATCGGTAATGAGGCTGTATATCCCGCGAAAGTGTCTTTTTAAATGCTAAGACCCTCCACAATCGCGAGATATGCAGTCTCAGGGAATATTTCTTAGAAGCCGACGTGGGGATGCATCGAGATGTGGTCATAGTGGACAAGGGCCTCACCCCGCTCTCCTTGGCTAAAGAGAACTGGCGCAAACCAGTAGTGCTTGACACTAATGATCGCATGGAAGTATGGCAGAGTAAGGAGCTTCACGGACGCTTTTTTCGGGCTCTACATGGGCCCGATGTAGACCAACTAGCATCCGTAGCCTGGCTGCGTTTCGGTGACCTCTTTGGAGAAACCGAAGGTTTTGTCTGTGCAATTATTGACGAAGTTATCTTAACGAATAACTACCGGAGACATATTATGAAGGACGGGACGGTTGACGTGTGACGGGCATGCCATCGTCCGGGTGAGTCCATCAGACATATTATCTCTGGGTGTTCTCGTCTAGCTAACGAAGAGTACTTGCATAGACACAACCTTGTAGCCAGGATTATCCATCAGCAACTTGCTCTGAAATACAGCCTTGTAGAATCGGAAGTGCCGTACTACAGGTATGTGCTCGACCCAGTTCTCGAAAATGGACATATCACATTGTACTGGGATCGATCCATCATCACTGACAGGACTATTATTGCCAATAAGCCTGATATAGTGATGGTGGATCGATTAGAGCGGCGCGCAATGATTGCTGACATAACGGTCCCGCATGACGGGAACCTCGTGAAAGCCGAGAAAGATAAACAAATCAAGTATCTAGACTTGGCTCGCGAGGTTGTCAACATGTGGGATGTGGACTCAGCGATCATTGTGCCGATAGTCGTGACAGCCAATGGCTTAATAGCCAAGAGCCTTGACCAACACCTGAGGAGGCTCTCGTTGGGCAGCTGGATCAAGGGCTTGATTCAGAAAGCGGTACTTCTGGACACGGCTCGCATTGTTAGGAGGTTCCTCTCTCTGGAGCCCTGACCGCCGGTAGCTTGGACCCTGTTCCCGATACCGGTGGGCTACTATTTTTTATATTTTTAAATGTTTTTATATTTTTTATATTCTAATATTTAAAAATGTAATTTATATGTATATAATGGAATAAAGGAAATAATAATAATAATAATCGCTTTATTTCCGACAAAAATCCATATAGTGTTAGTAACATACAAAAAATAACTTAGTGCCTAGTGTTAGTAAAGATCAACCTCCGCACAAACTGCTGTACAATCGGAGAGCCGAAGCTCTCGGCTACAGTCTTCAGGATGCTGTTCCGACTGCCCCTCACTCTCCTCAGTAGCGACGCAGTTTTTTTGCGTATAATTGCATAGAAGCCGTCGGTGCGGGCTTGAGCAAACATTTCCGACGCGCTACAGATAAGAACCGCTATTTTAGTCAACTTTCAACAGAGCAAATATGTAGCTTAAAAGTTCGATGAATGCTTTGCAAACCTATGTTCGATTCCCAGTAGTTGATTTTGTTTGCTTCCATTTTTACATTTTGTTAAGTATATTATTATATCGACGGCAGCAAAGTACAAAGAGTCAACTGCACTTTTTACGAAATTCACTTTTTTCATAATTCGACTCACAAGTCTTTGTTTTATCATAGGATTTTTTTACTGTTTTTAATTAAATACACAATCCTACTAATATTATAAATGTGAAAGTTTGTATGTTTGTATATTTAGATGTTTGGATGTTTGTTACTCAATCACGCAAAAATGGCTGAACGGATTTGGAAGAAAAAAAAAAAAAAATTGGCACACACATAGTTTATAACCTGGAATAACACATAGGATACTTTATCCTGTTAGTACATTCCCGTGGCATAATTTCCGATATCCATGCGGGCGAAGCCGCTGGAAAAAGCTAGTCAGACATAAAATAAATATAACTCTGCAGAAGCTTTAAAGATAAATCAATAATACTATTAAATATCCCATTTATCGTACTTCTAATACTGCTATATGTATCGTATAATCAGCTTGGAATATCATAGTTATGACCCAAACTGCGGTTGGTGTTAGAGGATCATAAAATTTCTACAATCAATAATCTATAACATCGATGATAGCGTTGTACATAGCGACTTGCCCCACCCAACCCGTCTTGCGCTATAAAGAGGGATTAAAATTGCAGCGATGCAGCTGGCTGGCTCGACAGCTTGGTTCAGGGCTGCTGAGTTCCAAACACCGGAATTTTAGGGTTAAGAGTGTTGCCCACATGTGTTCATGTTTGAACTGCATGTCGATAAAAATATATTACAGTAACTAAAGGAATCTAACTGTGTTTAGACTGCTAGATAATGATGCAATTGAACACATGTACCTACAGGTAAATAGTAAGAGATTGTTATACAGCTAAAAAGAAAAAACAGTGAGCATTTCGTAGCGATTAAAAATCTTTTTTTTTTACTCACTATTTTGTGATATTATTGTAAAGTTATAACAGTGTGAAGCGTTCAAACTTGTACAAATGTTTTAATTTAGTCGAGCAATAAGTCGAGTAAATTATCTTCACAACCCTAGCTTAGTGCTTATTCACATAGATCGCGAATTACGGCTCCGACGTAACAGCGAAAAACAACTATAAAACCTCAAATAAGCGAGTTTTAAAAACTCTACTTAGTATAAAACGTTTAAAAGTGAAATAAAGTGAAAGATATGGACGAGATTTAAATAAAAAGAGTTCCCGAGAGGCTAAACATTGAAATTGTGATGTTGACAAACATCGGGAAAGGTCGCTTATTTACGCTTTGTGAATTTCAGGTTAAAGTAATATGTGATGAATAGACAGGATATAATTGCTAGTATTATAAAAAGATGAAGCGATAACGCTTGTTGTTCAGGGAGCATAATTTATCAGGATCTCCATTCCGGGAGGGCGTTTCCGTAATAATATTCACAAAAAAAAACCGTCTAATACAGAGACTATTTTTTTCTTATTGTATTTAACCATTTATGTACACACTATACACATATATAAACAGACAAGAAGAAAGGAACGGGAAAATATGTACAAAGGTGGCTCTTGTTTCTAAAGAAATCTCTTCCAGCATACATGCGATAGGAGAGTAGATAAAAAGAGATGTAGACAACGTGGGTAAACATAATACATAAAAACAAACAAAATTGTCTAATTAAAATATAAACATACAATATGAGAATAAACTTACATACATAAATGTACATACTTCTAAAATAAATATCAGTCTCAAACTCAACGTATTTATTTCAAATAAACCAATTACAGGCACTTTTGAAATGTCAAGGGGTCGGTCAGTCAGAAAAATGAAGCAAGTTGCCCATTCCAAAGCGTAGGTACCTATGGAGAATAACGGGCAAGAAACTCCATGGACACTCGTTTATATCAACATATAGTTATTAAAAAAAAATTGGTTACATCACTCATGTTGAAATTATTCATGTGAGAACGATGTAGAAAAACGTGCAAGTTAAAAGCGACCGTAATAACAAAGACAAAAACAAAAAAAGTAAACAATTCAGAAATTAAAATAAGCCGTGGCAGCTAAGTGATGACCAAAGATGACTAAAATATATACTAGTAGCTCTGTGAGCTGTAAACCTCGCGAACCTGTCTTTGCATAGCTTAAAACTGAATAAATGTTCACCGAGCTATTTAAAACAAAAGAGCGCGAAATGGCTGAAATATGTTTTTTTTTTACTTTTTCAACCCCCATAACTCCACCAATACGAATAATTTCGAAAAAATTAATCGCCAAAAAAAAAAACCGTATAATTATCGAACCCACTCACAAAATTTCACGAGAATCGGTTGAGAAATGCGACGGCCGTACTATGACATGTTAAAGCCATCATTGTTCCAGCGTGAAAGAGAGACGGAGCTATATATGACCGATAGCACTATCCCTTTTTCACAATGGAACCATGATGGTATTAGCACGTCATAGTAAGGCAACAGTAGAGGAGAACAGACATCCGGGCACACGAAAGCATTTTTGCCCAAGCTGAAACGGAGACGCTTTGCTCGCGCTTCGTGCTCGCTCGTTCAATAATTATAATGTAATTTAAATAATATATGTTGCGTTCAATTCAAAAAGTCTTTATGTCCATTTTCGACATTTTTAAATTGGTAGTGTAGTTTTAATTAACCTATCCTGAGAAACATTGAGCAAAATTTATACTAATTTATAATGAACGATAAGTACTAGATAATTAAACATAATATTATTGTTTATAGGAAATTTGCTTTTGTCCGGTGAAGATGGGGCTGCGGATGAAAATATACTGGTAATTTTATGCGATAACTGTTTTTCTCAAAATAAAAACAGGTTCTTTGTTTTGTTACCTAGATCAACTCTGTGTACAAAGAGTTTTCAATACTATAACTGTTTAATATCCATTACATTTCACTCAATGATGCTCATAGACTCTGATTCTGGTGCAATAGAACAGAGAAGTATTCTTCTTCTGGATCCAGAAAAATATATAACAATGATAAAGGAACCTTCAAGTAAACAGTTTGCGGTAAACTTTTTAGAGCATGATTTGTTGGAGTTCAAAAAAGCAAATAGGCAAGTTAATGTAGTTAAAGTACCGAACTACAAAGATTTCTGTGCAAATAAAGTAAAGGCATAACAACCAGGAATAACAAAATGCAGAGTGGTAAAATTTAAAGAGGGATGCAGACCTAATTTTGCAGAGACTTACTATGGAAGTGGAAAACAAATCGCAGAGAACAGAACATCAGAGAAATACCACAAGTCAAGTACCAGAATTATTTACCCATAAAACCAGCACAAGTTGAAGATGTGAAACACCTTCTCCAGTTTGTGCCCCAGGAATACAAAAAGTTCTATGAGACCTTGAGTGCTCAAGTGTGTGTGAGTGAGGCTAAAGAGTTTGATGACTGTGAGTAGAGTAGAGTTTATGATAATAATGTTTATTTGAATTGTTATTAAATTTTTAAAGATCAGTGTTATGTTCAATCCAAAAAGTAGATATGTGCCACTAATAAGTTTCTCATATTTTTTAAGAATAAAATGTTATTTTGTTATATTTCACATATTAATTTATAATATTCAAAACGCTCATCACATAAAGATTTTGTACAGTATTGTAACTCAACCATAGTTGTATTTTAAATTAGGCGTTAGGGACTAATCAGCTTTTTGCATTGGAGCCACTAAATACATATGCAATTATGACAAAGTGGAAATATTTTGGCAGTCCCTAAAGTCAGACGGAACTGAATTCGACAACCGAACCGCATACACAGTGAAGGAGTAGGAGTAGAAGTCGGTTGATTGGGGCCGAGATTTCTAAGATGCGACCTGCAAGGTGCATCGAAAGGACGGATGTAGAAGAAGCGTTCCCGCAGATAGGTTAAATAGAAGACACTTATATATAATCAAACGAGGTCCACATACTTAATTGAGACCAACCAAAAGCCATAGAAAGCAGTCTACAATAACCAAACCTGACCCAATTTCTGTTATATCTGTATAAAACCTTTAACACAACATAACATCACGCCTGGTTTCCCCAAAGGGTTAGGCAGAGGTGTACCCATAGCACACCCACATTTCGCCAGTTAAAACCTATATACACGTCGCATTTCGTGTATTAAGAGTTTAATACAGTTGGAATCCATCTTCAACGCCATATTTTATCGTTTACGAGCAGGTGTAAAGCGCACCGTAATACGCTATGAAGAAAGCCCGTTGACAAATGATTCTGATACATAATGCGGCGGGCGATATGTTGTGAGCAATTTAAAAATAATCATGCGCTGGCTTTGTTGTCAGGCGCGCTATATTTTCGCTCCCTAGGTATATGGGTATGTGCGTGGCAGATCTTTTGTTGTTGTTCAAATTACGAGATATACTAGCAGTTGAAAGAAGTTTGTTTATATGGGGTTTAATTCGGATGGCAGTATTAAAGCAAAGAAATAGAAGATTTTTACAAAAAAATATTGACTGAAGGAACATATTCAATTAATATCAATAGAAAAGTTAAGCTAAATCTTTCCAAATGCATGGAGATTTCGCGGCTTTACTCGTAGCTACTGCGTGCTACGCCGTAGCGCAAGTGCTACGTGCGAAGGACGCGAGTAGGCGCAATAGCTATCGCTTTTCCTTTTTATTTTAATTCTAACATACAGTTTTTTCATTAAAAAAATATTGCTCTAAAATGTTTTCTGTCGCAAATAGGTCGCTTAGTAATCACTTAAGGTAAGCAAGAACTCATTTTATATAATGTTCGTATCAAGTAACATATTTACTATGTCCCGGGACAATCAGATCTCATAGGAATAAGTAATGTAATGTCTCTTACCATTATATACCATTCACCTTAGGTCCATTAAGTTCAATGGAGGTCGGGACTCTATCAAGATTGACCTGAATTAGTGCTAGACACATATATCGATTTCTAGATTCCAGTCTAGTAAATATTTTCATTCAAGAGGAAATTACCTAAATGTTTTACGGTACTTGCCCGACGATGTGCATAGAAATGAGAAAAAATAATAGTTAGTGACGATACTTTTAAGTAAGTACCTATGTGAATTTTGTATTGAATTCTTATCTAATTTTTATGGAGGAAACATATTTGATAAGCCTTATAAATGTTTTATTACAAACAACTCAACTATACACGGGCAATACATTCTACGTAAAAAAACTGACAGAATATAGATATATTTTGCATGATTTTGAAGGTACATCGGCAATTTTGTCACCTACAACCAGGCGGATTTCATTGAGTTTTCCCTGTAACATAAAAATGGCGACGAAAAAAGAATATTGGAAAGTGAAGCTCCATGTCACCCAAAAATAAGATTATTTGTACGTTAAAGCTGAGTGCTGCACATTTTTAAACAAATTAACTTGTAACTCAGCAATCTGACGAGCTATCTACGACCGTGAACGTACGATGTCTGTAATTAGCTTGATGTAAACATCGACACTACTATTAACCCTTTGAAAGTCATCGTGTATTTATGTCCAGGGGTGCATGGGCCGGAAGTCGACTGCAGTGCAGTCGGGGCCTTGGCAGAATTTATGGCCTGGGCTGGTAGCCGGGGACACAGAGTGATCGCGGCGACTGCCTCGATCCCTAATAAATAACTGCAGCCAACTTTCACAGCGTACAAAGCGGCACGTTGCTAGTTTTTTCGTGGCCAAACAGCATGCGCTGTCATTCAATATATTCAAAATCTTGATTAGCAGAAACCTCGCCGGAACACGATACTAGAATATGGTAATAATATATTTCCATATTCAATAATACCTAGTTCAATAAACGTTACATTTTATATGTATTTGTTTCCTTTATAACACGATAATGGAGTATTTCCCTCTGTATTTACGAAAGTAAAAGGATATTGTGCTTGTCTCTTTGTTGATATTGTTTTTTTTCCGTTTACTAAACTATTATTGTAAGCGCGTCTGATAACATTGGAGGTTATTGTGTATCCTATCGCCTTTATTGGTGTCTGCCGTCTTATTTTTCTAAGGTTGTGTTGTAAAAATAAACGGCAGAGCTCACGTGTAAACCTGGTTGGACCAAAGAGAATAAACTACAAAGATAACAAGATAATCGCGTCCGAAGTTTCCTATTGTAAGTTTAAGTGGACTAAGAGACACGAGTCGGGTGAGACAATTTAATCTTGTCGGCTTCATGGTCCCTTGGACCGGGGGATAGTTTTTAAACGGTTAGAGTTTCTTTGTCATCTATCTAGCGCAAGTCTAATTCGTTTTTAAAAACTTTTAACTACGTCGTGGACGGTTAATTAGAAGTATTGCAGTGAGCCTGAACGACAAGATCTTTGTAGTTAGTTGTAAATGCATGTGTATAAAATTCGATTACATGCAGGTGTTATCAGTATTGTATATATCTTATTATACTCTACCATACGAGGCGGGAATAAGAGTTAGTAGGTAAATATAACTAAATAAGTTAAGACCTTTAGAAATCGCTTCAGTAGCTCTCATTATTCTAGTACCGTAGCTATAAAGGCTGCATCATAAATAAGTAATGTCGAAAACAAACTGTTCACTTTAAGAAAAAACCGATCTTAAATTTTCATTAAACACTATCTTACAACCCTTTTATTGTCTTTTTCATTTTTATAGTGACGAGTAAGCGTGTGTTAGAATAATAAATATGTATTTCTGATTATATTATGTAACGTATTAAGAAAATATTGTTATAAATACGTAAAGTAACTGAATAGAAAAACCCACGTAGTTTCTGACTCACAAATAGCGCCACGTGATGTTTGTCTGTTTGAAACGAAGTGGGGTTCGCCTTATAAAAGCGGTCCGACCCGTCAGAGCGGCACTTTTGCTCGAGACGCGGACGGTGAAGGACTACTTGCCATAAAGCTAAGTAACTATCATGATTGTGTTATAGATAAACTTGATAAATAAATATGTTTATTAAATGATAAATAAATACGATTATTAAATATTAAATTATAATATAATATGTAATACAAATGAATAAATTTGTATTGTTTTCTATTGAGACTATTTCTTACATACTTTATTTTAGGGTTTTAATAAGATTAAGTATATGTGTTGGCATTATATACTTAATCTATTGATATGGAAGATAAAATATATTGTATATTACAAGAAGTTATGGTTTTTCTTATACATAGTCCTATATATAAATATTATTTAATTTCAATTGTTTACAGACTATATACATACACACATCCATAGGTGCATTAAATCTAACATCAGAAGTGGGATCAGCTCAAGTTCACAATTATTAATATTTCTTATGTTTCAGGATGGACGCTGAAGTTGTCGCAAGTCTTCTCACAGCAATACGGGATGCCGTCTCCAAGCCTCACTCAAACGATGATGACATCGGACTGCCAGTATTCGACCCTGACAAAAATGACTGCGGAGCAGCAAGCTGGTGTGACAGCATTGAGACTCTCGCCAAGGACCTCAACTGGAGCAGTATTAAAACAGCAGCAAAAGCAGGTAAAGCCCTGAAGGGTTCTGCGATATCTTGGTTTGAATCGTGGGAACCATTCGAAGGTAGATCTTGGGAAAATTTTCGTAGGGATATAATTGACGCTTACCCAGAGAAGAAAAACCTTTCTGAAAAACTTACAAAGGCCGTAATATACACATCTGATACATCCGAATCATATGGTGAATATGTCAGAGAAAAATTAAGATTATTACGCAACACTAAAAACTCTTTCACCGAGAATCAGCTTATAGAATTAGTCTGTGGAGGTGTTGACGATATTAGTGTAAAAATGGCGTCCTTAAATAGCGGAGCCAAAACAACTTCTGCTCTAATTACACTGCTGTCTAATTATACGAAGTCTAAGAAACGTTCATTAGAAAATAGGGATAAGAATAATGGTTCAGGATTCGGTGGGGTTAAACGAGCTAGATTTAGTACCGAAAAGAAATGTTATCTTTGCGATCAGGTTGGGCATGTGCAAGCACAATGTTCTAAAAATAAACAATCTCAGTCCCAGCAATCTCCAATAACTACTCAAACCCCACCTAAGCAAAATAAGCCACAGATAAAAAACTGTACATACTGTAAAAAAGTTGGCCATACAGAATCTGTGTGTTATCATAAACTAAGAAAAGACTCTTCCTCTTTAATTACAGTTCCTACTAAAGAAGTAAATTTTTTAGAAAAACCGAACTAAATCTCACCCCAGTTTGTGTCAATGGGGTGACGATAAGTTCTTTGATTGACACAGGAGCAAATTGCAGTTTAATCAAAGAATCAATTGCTAAAAAAATAGGCTGTCATCTTTCACCAATATCGACGTATATAAGTGGTTTAGGACAAAACAAAATACATGTGTTTGCTTTAATTTCTGTAATCATTCAATTTGAGGATATATGTTTAGAGCTTGATTTTAATGTGGTCAGGGACAACGCATTCCGTTATGATCTTCTTATAGGCAGAAACGCTGTAAATTATCCAGATATAGAAATCGTTACCGATTCATCCAGTTGTCGGTTATCAAGAAAGTCGTGTGAAGTAGCGACCGAAGTAAATTTAGTAACCTCGTCACCTCAATTATGTGGATTAACTTCAAAAACAGAACACTTGCCATTTGAGTTACAAAAGAGAATAAAAGAAATTTTCGACAGATATCCATCAGTTCTTAGTGAAGTGGGCACGGTGCGAACTGGTGAATTAAGTTTGCGTTTAAAAGAAAATAAGATCCTGTCTTATCGACCCTATCGACTGGCTCCGGTTGAAAGGGAAAAAGTAGATAAATAATACATGAACTATTAGACAAAGGAATTATTCGTGAGAGTGACTCTCCTTTTGCAAGTCCTGTCATATTGGTACGAAAAAAGGACGGAAGTGATAGAATGTGTATAGATTTTAGATCGTTAAACAAAATTCTAGAAAAAGACCGATATCCGCTTCCTCTAATTGAAGACCAGATCAATAAGCTCGGTAAGGCTAAATATTTCATCTCATTAGATATGAAAAATGGATTCTACCAAATTCCTGTTTCACTCGAATCAATAAAGTATACCGGATTCGTGACACCTAACGGGCACTACGAATTTTTAAAAATGCCATTTGGCATATGTAATGGGCCCGCAGTTTTTCAAAGAGCCATTACAAAAGCCGTACAACATTTGAAGTTTGTTTTAGTATACATAGATGATATACTTATTCCTTTTTCAACGATAGATGAAGGGTTAGATTATCTCGATAAAACTGTTCGGGCACTGTATTCGTCCGGATTTGCTATTAATCTAAAAAAAGTAAATTTTTTGTTAATACTATCGAGTATTTGGGTAGAAACATATCACCGGAAGGTGTAAGGCCAAGTGGAACAAAGGTAGCTGCATTAGTTAATTCTCCCGCCCCATGTAACGTCAAACAAGTGCGACAATTCATGGGTCTTGCTAGCTATTTTCGAAAGTTTATCCCAAATTTTTCTGCTAGAACAGCATGTATCAGTAAATTAACAAAAAACGGGCAGAGATGGGAATGGGGTCTTGAACAAATCGAAGCTAGAAATTATGTTATAAAACAATTATCAAGCAAACCTTTATTATCTGTTTTTGATCATAAGCTACCTACGGAACTCTATACAGATGCCAGCTCCTTGGGCTATGGTGCCATGCTAATACAGATAGTTGACGGTAATAAAAGGGTTGTTGCTTATTATAGCAAAAGAACTACTCCCGTAGAATCAAAATACTGTTCCTATGATTTAGAGACATTAGCCATATATAATGCTTTAAAACATTTTAGAGTGTATCTTTTGGGTATTCGATTTAAAATCTTTACAGACTGTAATTCCATCAAGTCCACTATGAGTAAAAAAGATCTGTCCCCACGAGTTGCTCGTTGGTGGGCATTTATGCAGGACTTTGACTTTGAAATTATCTATAAAAAGGGGAAATACATTGGGCACGTTGATTTTCTTAGCCGAAATCCTGTCGATGCATCGGTTTCGGACGATATTGAGAACAGACTCTATTCCTCCTCTCTCGCAATTCCTTCAACTTCGAGCAATATTAACTTTTCACATAAAAATCCTATTAATGTGGTTAATTTAATTAATAATCCTCAATCATGGCTGGAGATAGCTCAACAAAATGATTCCGAAACTCAAAACTTGATAAGTCAACTGGTAGCTGGAAATTTAGATGAAAACCGATATACTTTGCAAAATAATTTATTGTATTACAAAACTCAACCCGACAAGCCCAAGCTTTACGTACCTAAAGGATGTAGATTTGGTTTACTGCAGCTCTTTCATGATCAGAACTGTCATACAGGATTCGATAAAACACTGTCCAAACTTCAAGAACACTTCTGGTTTCCTCGTATAGCAGCTTACGTTCGGAAATATCTCAAACATTGTCTAATCTGTATAGAGAGAAAGGGGCATTCAGGTCCGAAACAAGGTTTCCTACACCCTATTGAAAAGATTCCAGTACCTTTCCATACAATTCACTTAGATTGCACCGGTCCTTTTTCTCGAACGTCTGAGGGATATAAATATATTTTACTTGTAGTAGACGGTTTTACCAAATTCACTCTATTAAAACCCTTAAAAAGTCAAACAGCTCAAGAATTGGTACCCCTAATCCGGGACACTGTCACTTTATTTGGTACACCTAGAAAAATAGTCACTGACAGAGGTACTAACTTTAGTTCACATCTAGTAATATCCCTATTAAGGGAAATGGAAATTGAGCATCACATGATTGCCACGGGCACACCAAGGGGAAACGGCCAGGTGGAACGTTATGTAGCTACCGTTATTGATATGCTTAACACCACTTGTAATGGTTCGTCAGATTGGCCAAGCGGTTTGTGGAAGGTTCAGCAGTCTATCAATACCACTATCCAAAAATCGACTGGTTTCTCTCCGATTCATTTACTCATCGGTTGTAATGCTAACATACCAAGCATCCAAGCCCATTTAGATGAAATTAATGTCTCTGAACCGAATATTGATTTAAGGGCAGATCGAGAATTAGCATATCAACGACTACTACATGAATCGGGTAAATTTAAAAACAGATTTGATTCAGTAAGACGGGATACTAAATCTTTTGAAGTAGGAAATATAGTTTACGTAAATCAGGAACATAGGCGTCATGATAAACTGAGTCCCCGATTTAAAGGTCCGTATGAAATAAGTTGTGTACTCCCAAATGATAGGTACGCTCTCAGAGGAAGAGGTAATTTCAGAAATATAATAGTATCTAAGGATAAATTAAGGCTATGGCCAGGTGTATGGACGGATGAACTTCCTAACAATGTGTCAATAAATTAATTAAAATAGTATTTCAAATAATGTTAACTTTTATATAAGTTTTTGCTTAGATGTATGTGTTGTATACACTTAATGTGGAAAGTGGTTCATTGTACATTCCATAATTTGATTAAATAAATGTTATTGGAATATTTGAAATAAATGTCTACTTAATGTGAGAAGTGAGACATACTTTGATTAAGCGAATGATATGAAATAAATGTCCACTTAATGTGAGAAGTGAGACATATTTTGATTAAGCGAATGATATGAAATAAATGTCTACTTAATGTGAGAAGTGTGACATACTTTGATTAAGCGAATGATATTATAATCAATGTTCACTGTGAAGAAACAACGATTATGTATGGGTGCTCACAATGTCTACTTAATGTTAGAAGTGAGACTGTGATGCCGAAAAAAAATTCTACTGTTAACTGAAGTAATTTACATACTTATTTTTAAGAATTAACGTTTGTATGATTAATGTATGTTCTGGTATAAATATCAATCTAGGTACTTCAGGGAACGAAGTACATATCAGAATGGCCGTGTTAGAATAATAAATATGTATTTCTGATTATATTATGTAACGTATTAAGAAAATATTGTTATAAATACGTAAAGTAACTGAATAGAAAAACCCACGTAGTTTCTGACTCACAAATAGCGCCACGTGATGTTTGTCTGTTTGAAACGAAGTGGGGTTCGCCTTATAAAAGCGGTCCGACCCGTCAGAGCGGCACTTTTGCTCGAGACGCGGACGGTGAAGGACTACTTGCCATAAAGCTAAGTAACTATCATGATTGTGTTATAGATAAACTTGATAAATAAATATGTTTATTAAATGATAAATAAATACGATTATTAAATATTAAATTATAATATAATATGTAATATAAATGAATAAATTTGTATTGTTTTCTATTGAGACTATTTCTTACATACTTTATTTTAGGGTTTTAATAAGATTAAGTATATGTGTTGGCATTATATACTTAATCTATTGATATGGAAGATAAAATATATTGTATATTACAAGAAGTTATGGTTTTTCTTATACATAGTCCTATATATAAATATTATTTAATTTCAATTGTTTACAGACTATATACATACACACATCCATAGGTGCATTAAATCTAACACGTGCATGTTACTTATTCAGATTATTCATATTAATACATAATTGCTTCTTTGAAGAAATAATAAGTATCATATAATAAAATGGTAGGAAAGTCAAAACTGTACATTGAATATTTTTTTTAAAGAATACTTGGGGTGTGATCTACAATCGATACCGAAGCCAAAAATTTATTTTTTGAATTTTTGTCTGTTTGTCTGTTTGTCTGTATGTCCGGGATAAACTCAAAAAGTACTGGAAGGATTTGAATGTTTTTTTTGTTGTTGTATAGGTATAAAGTGTGAGCAACATATAGGCTATAATTTATCTTGGAAACTTGAACACCTGATGCAGAACCGCAACAGACCAGCTAAACTATAAGAGATACAAAAATGGCACCATAGCAAAAATTGTTCCACGTGTTGAGCATGTTCTGCTGAGAGAATAAATTTGAAGATCTGGAACACCTGATGTGGAACTCCCAAGAGCCCAGCTACACTATAACATATAACGGAACGACGTCTTAGCAAGAGTTGTTCAGCCTGATGAGCACTCTCTGTTGACGTATAAAAATTGAAGATCTGAAACACCTGATGTGGAACTCCACGAGCTCAGCGACACTATCTATACATCTATACATAATAATAAAATGGTAGGAAAGTCAAAACTGTACATTGTTTTTTTTTTTAAATGAATACTTGGGGTGTGATTTACAATCGATACCGAAGCCAAAAATATAGTTTTTTGAATCTTTGTCTATTTGTCTGTATGTATGTCCGGGATAAACTCAAAAAGTACTGCATGGATTTACTTCTTTGGCACGAATATTATTAAGAAGTCGGGTCAACATATAGGCTACATATTATCACGCTATCACCTACGGGGAACGAGCAGTGAACCTTTATTTCTTCAACGCATTCTGTAACAACGTGTAGTCTAACGACACATATTTGAATGTTGTTATTATGTTAACCATGCTATAAGCTAGCTTCGCACTATAAAAATCACGCAATATAAGTAACTTAGGCCGATAAACATAATTAAATGAATATATAAGTAGTATCAAGACAATTTTAAAGTAGCGCCAATTATGAGATTTCAAAAACATCAAGTAGAACTACATGTGTAAGCCCTTTTTGGATATAAATAATTTAAATTTGATCATGTTGTCGAGGTTAATAGTTGTTTTTAAGAGTCATAGATGGAGTTGTGCATTTTCTTCTTAAAAATTGTATCGTTAATTCGTATCAGAGATGAGCAAGACAATTAAAAAAAATGTGTTTATATAAGTTTTAAGCTGCTTCATCTATTTCTTATAAAATTCATCGAGTTTGTCTGTATGTCATAACAATCATAACTCAAAAATAACTGCATACATTTATAACAAAATTTAAACTCGAAAACGGCACGCTGTAAGCAATTTGAGCTAAATAACGAAGAAAGAGGAAAATTAAGCATGCCATATAATTATATCTCAAAGATAAGCCATGCTCATTTTTTTTACAGTACAGAATAAATAGTAACATCTGCTTCAGTCACAACTTATGACTTAATTTAGCAGAATCACCATAAAGTCATTTATTCAAAGCAGGCTGAAAATCAGCACTTTTTGAAGGTCAATTTTATAAAAGACAGTCTGTTACTGCACTTTCTGTAGATATGAAATGTAAAGAAGAAACGGGTAAATTAATGTTATTTACAAAGGGAAAATCGTAGGTATTTTTGGTGCTGTATAGCGTTCACGCAGACGACGTCGCGGGCACCAGCTAGTGATTATATAAAAGCTAAGTACTTTCTCTCTCGCAGAGGACAAGGGTGCGTCTTTGTATGAATACATATTATGAATGCAATCAGTGAGCAAGTAACGGGTATCTGTTACGGCTCTAGATTACTGAGAGGGAAGGGGACCCAGCGGAGCAAAATGTAGCGGAAAAGAATTCAACAGGAAACTCGATTAACTTACTAGGATACGCTTAGTCGGGAATTAAATTTAGATTGAAACTATCCGCTAAAGTGGCCGCCCGTTTAACTTCATTCCCATGTTTTAAACTATATTAAAATTGATTTCACGTAGCCTTAGATACAGCAAATTAGTTCAAGTTTTATTTTAATTCCAATCAGTGGTTCGTTTGTGAATAATATTGGAGCCGAAGCGTGTGGATTCGCCCACATGCAATTATTTCCCCAGGCTTACGGCAACCATATGTGTTACCCGCAGGGTTTAACCTGTACCTAATGTATTTGCTTGTTACCTATATTAGTTAACGTGGGTATTAGATAATCAAAATATTTGTTATATTTAGATCAGAAATATAACGTTTATTGGTCATACATATCAGCACCTTTTACAATCGAAGCCTTATGTGAGAATTCAAAATTTTAACTCGAAACCAATATCTTACGTCAATAAAATTTCAACGATCTTTTTAGGTAAGCATTTACGTATGTAATAATATGGAAGCCACATTATAAAAGATATCTAACTATTAAAAAGTGGGCCACGGGGCGTAGTGCCAAATGAATTGAGATACTAGGTTATTATTGGTTCGCCTAGCTTAAATAAACTGACGAACAGCTATTCCCTGAGAATGAATAAATATTACAACTAGGCCATAAAATAAATAGGCGTGTGTAATGAACATAGTTAAGACTGGTCGTCTCAGGTGCATACCCACCGCCGCGAGGGAGGTTGATTAATTAGACCCTACGCACAAACCCTTTGAATTATTCGCATATAAACGTTGCAAAGCTTCTTAACGTTGTGCTCCTCAAGATCCTCTGTAGACTCGCCTTTGGTTTATTCTCCAATTAATTAGCGAGTTACTCACTGTACAGCGTTGTTTAATGCCAAAGATTTTTCAGGAATAATAATTTAATGTTTGTAACGTAAAGTAATTATGGTGAATTGCGTCTAACCTTTTGTTCTCTAGCAGCGATTAAAATGATAAAGTAACTGTTCTATTGTTTAATTAATTAATTTAACCTCGCAAAATCGAAATGAATTTGGCAGCCTTTATGTCAAAAAGAAGAGACTGGCTTAGCCCAAACTTGCAGACTCTAATTCTAATTACCTACAAATTGTTCAGTAATTATGGACTAAGCCAGTCTTTGGAAGGAAATTAAATTCTCTTTGCCGCGCAGGAGGAGTTGCAATACTATGCTACACAGCGCCCTTGGCTTATTTAGCCTGCAATGAGCAAACTTAAACACCTCAATAGACGACGTATT
Organism: Griposia aprilina; assembly: GCA_916610205.1. Lineage (NCBI taxonomy): Eukaryota > Metazoa > Arthropoda > Insecta > Lepidoptera > Noctuidae > Griposia > Griposia aprilina. The sequence goes on from OU744288.1 coordinate 15,411,263, forward strand.
TTGTTTTTCACCTCACAACCACGGGATATTCTGTTTATCATTCGAAATCTGAGCGCAAAAGTGCATTTTATCCGTTAGCGTGAAAAGATTTTTCAAAATTCGAACCTTTCTATTTAATAATACTTATATCATGTCAGTTCGCCAACCTCATTTTTAGAATAATCGCACTGGCCAGCACGACGACGAAATTGATCAATGTTCCGCAAATTTTCCAAATTTACCTAGTCATAGTAAACAAGTGACAAACGCAAGAAAAATATTTCCAAAAAAAACTTTGGTTATTACCAATTGTACTTAGTAATTTTTTACTTTTAATTTTTAAAATCAATAAACACAAATTTAATATATTATTTAAGGTATTTTTTTGCACCTAGCATTTTTCTCGGTGTATTGAGGTGAACAGTTGTATGTTTCACTCGGCAGCAAAGTTATTCTGCTCCTCGTACCTTTGAAACCCTCGCAACGCTCAGGTTTCAATACAAGTACCTACTCGTGCCAAAAAACAACTTTGCAGCCTTGAACAAATAACAATTTCTAAGCGAATATTTGAAGTTGGGATAGTTTAGTTCATTTTTATTTTATGAACGGGTTTCTACGTCACTGTGCGGTTTAGTAAAATAATGGCATAAAATTGAAGCAATATAACGTTTTCACAGTGGCGAGCGGCTCTCAGCTGATATTCTACTTTTAGACTTTTGCATCAAAGACTCGTGGTTTCTTTGAAATCATGTGCAACGGGGCAATGTTATATGCCCTTTCCTGTAATAACTTAGCTTGGTTTTTCTTTTCATAAATTACTGTTTACTTTTTGAAAGAGCGGGGTAAATAATGCATGAAAAGTATTGGATGAAAAATGTGCGTTAAAATCTATTGTTTGAGCTATAATTATGTGCCTACAATTTATATATTAACACAGGTTAGTAATTTAATTGACCTTACATGACCTAAGAGTGTTAAAGAGATGGGCGAATACCCGAACAATCCTGTTTTACCAGAATATCCTCTGCCAAGTAGTGAATTACCAAAACACTGAGTGGATGTACTTGAAATAAATATATGTTTGCCTCGAGCCATGAATACGCAACAGTAATGAGTATGTACATATGCTTTCTGTACGGCAGACGCTCTCACCCAGCAATTAAGGTCGCCAAAAGCTTTAATAACCTTTGTTTAACATGTACGACCAAAAAACATCAGGGACGCATACATTAATATATTTTCCAGTAAAATGCTTCAGAATAAAGACGAGAGCCGATCGTCCTCGTAATTTGAAAGCAATGAAATGAATTGGTATCGTAATAAAAAAGTTAGTTCATTATCGACAGTAGGTTTCGCTCTCAATCCGGCTCGTTACCAAGACATAGCTTCATGAATAATGTACCACGAATAATGTTACTCCACGAAATATCTACTTGCATGTTTAAAACGTTGAGAATTTCTCCTTTTGATATTCTCGTGAAAGGAGAACGATTTGAATGTGTTACGAATAGGTGATGACTATGATATTTAACGTTCCACTTTGTTATACGAAATCCATTGGTTCAGATAAATGTGAATAGCTCAAAATAACTCGAAGAAAAGAAGAAAGTGACTCAAAAATAGTCGTATTTTTTTTTGAGATATCTTCCCACTTCTAACTCCTACACACTTATTTTGTTAACCGATTTCATTGATAAATAATACTTATTGCCTTGTTAAAAATATTTCCTTTTCAAGCAGATTTTTTTTTGTTCCCATTCGATAAACATAAATACATACTTTACAAAACCGATAACAAAGAATAAGAGGGTGGACAGGCGAAGTTAATGGGGATACAAGTCGACCTCTGAATGTAGAACAAAACCTGTTTGTGGTTGCTGTGGTTGCAAGTATAAAGTTCACTCCTTGTTAGTGTGCGCAGGATTTACCGGTATTTCATATTTCAAAACTTTATAAGTTTCTTTCAGGGTTAATAAAGACCCATTGTCAATATTCCGTTGGAATTAGCTTTTATTGGAAGCCTTATATGCTGAGTCTGGGTTCAAACCCCTGGTCGGGCAAAGTGTTATTGGGTTCTTCTATCAGGAATTTCTCAGTAGCAGTCCGGAGTCTGGATTTGTGCCCGGTTGATAGGTTTCCTCTCTATTCATTATCATCGCACCAAATTTCATCATCATTTCACTTTTAATTACATGGGAAACAAACATAACTGGCAAAATGTGGGTGTGCTACAGGTTCACCTCTGCCTTACCTTTCGAGGAAACATGCGTAATGTTATGTTTATTTAAAGCCGACATTCGAGGAGATGGGCTAGGTCTATACTTTAGATCAGAGGTCCCCAAACTTTTTTGCCTCGTTTTGCCATGTTTTTCGGTTTTGGGTAGAGCCCAGCTTATATTGCATTTTGTGCAAATTCATCAACTTCAAATGTGTTTTTGACTGATTTCTAACTGAAGTGAGGTGTAGAGCGAAAATACAAATAGCATTTTGTATAAGAATAAGAAATAAGAATTTAAAATTGGTTGGTGGTGATTTGGTCAGAATTTTGATATTCCCAGCCGTTTCCGAGATATTGGGATATTGAGTTGTATAATAAATGTATGGTGTCCGACTGGTAAATGATAAATGGTACGAAAGTAAATGGAAATAAATATTAATTCAAGTTACACTTTTTGATAAATACCTATACACCTATATACTTTCTCATAAACAGCTGCTTATGTATTCGTCCGATTTCGGAGCAGCTCGTCTCGATTCGTGCGAGCTTCGTAGAGTCGTACAATACGTCTAGTTGCACGCACATAAACACCGTGTCGAAGACTGCCGAAAAGAAACGACGTTAGACAATGCACGGCCTTCAAGCCACACCTCCGTGCCCGTCGGAGTGGGGAGCCTGAGGTTTTTTTTCGTTACGGAATTTCTGGCTCCGGTCCCCGCGCTCAAGGCCCACGATAGAAGCTATGCAATAGCTTAAAAAACACGTTAAGTACTTAATTAAAACTTTATGCACAAGTAAAAAAATACTGTACAAAGGCGGACTTAATGCCTGAGCCATTTTCTACCAGTCAACCTTAGGGTGATGCAGAGACTAATCATGGCAGGTGCAATATAAGGGGTAGATAGCTTGGAAATAACTATAAAATACAAGAATAAATATTAATACATACATAAATACTAATACATACATACATACATATAAACAAAATAAGCTTTGTCAGGAGAAATAACGATCGGTAGAGGAGAAAACGAATCCAGCAAATCAACGCTGAGATGATTCGGCCAACTTCTGACGGATATGCTCACGTGCGTTCACTTTAAAACATAACCGACTGGTTGCCATCTTGATATTCAGAGGGAGCGCATTCCAAAGAAAAACCACCTGGACAAAGAAAGAAGAATGAATGAAGCCAGAAGTCTTTGCGAAAGTCTGACACAAGAACCTCTACTACGCGTACGCGGGTAGGTAACATGATGATATCTGGTATCATTGTGTGTTAATTTTTACAAGTTCAAAGATTGTGACCACAAAGCGAATATCCTTCTAACTTACACAAATTTATGAGATACAGGAGAGGGTGGCAGGGACATCGATGGATGGATGCTACCATGGATTCAGAAATGATTCTTACCACCGTTGAAATTTTTCGTCGGTTATTAATAAATAAAAACAGCTGTTTCAAAATTGCGATAGCAACGCGATCAAAATGTATGGAACAGCATTTTCTTTTATAACCTACGAAAAATTTCAATGGCGTTCAGAATGATGTTCTGGATCCATGGTAACAAATTGCGCCTCGATGGCCCTGCCACCCTGTGTAGTAATTCGCTACTACAATTATAAAATTGCGAAAATAATTTTGTTTACAAAACCTACGACAGTACCTACAATAGTACTATCGTCGTCGGTCTGTTTGTTACGTTTTCAGGTAAAAAACTGAGCAACAAATCATTTGTGTATGTGGGTTATTAAATTATTATATTAGAAACCTGTGATGTCCCACTGCAGGGCAAAAGCCTCCCTACTCTCTTTCTACTTGTCTCCCTTTATCTAAGCTGCTAAGGACCAGTTCTTGTTGAAGGAGTCCAGCTCATCCCGCTAACTTCGTCTGGGCCTGCCGCGATGTTCCTTGCCATTAAGAGGGACCCATTGGGTTGTAAGCTTAGCCCATTGGTCGTCTGACATGTGACAGATGTGTCCAGCCTAATTCCAGTTTAGCGTGGCAGCTTTCCAAGTGACATCAGGTATCTTTGTGATGGAACGGATGGTCGTAATCCTAACCCGGTCTGTTAGTTTCATATCCAGAATACTCCGTTCCATAGCTCCCTATTAAAGTCACGACCTGCTTAAATGGGATCCACTATCGCGCACCCCCGTTTACACCTCACGCACTCACAATTATTTTTTTCACTCACATGGACCCCTTGTAGGTCGTCGTCAACCCCTGCGGGTCGTTATATACGACTTTGGGTATCATTACCTTAGATATATAGATAAAACATTTTGTACCATACCTAGTCCGCCCATCTTCTCGAATGTCGGCTAAAAATAGCTATCCGTTTTCAAAATATGATTTCAAAGATGTCCAAACGAATGGTAGGTATGCATATGAGGAAAGAAACAAACAAACTAGTCTAGATAAGACGTCGCAAGTCCACTCATAAATAAAACGCCACTCGACGCACCCACCGTTCACTTTCCTTTCGCGAACAATGCAAGTCGTGTATGCCAGGCGTGTAAACTAAATATGAATGATTATAGGGACAATGTCGGGGTGAGGTCATATCGGAGAGACAGCGCACTGCCTGGGGAGGTCACAAGTCGTTTATTTCAATAAGACAAGCTTACCTGCCACCTCGCTCGACCCTTTCCCTAGTGAGGCCTGTGACTTATGAGCTGTATTTATATTAATTAACGAGGAATTTATTAGAGCTTGTTGCTTGTCTAATGGCTAGATTTGCATGATTTAATTATTTGGTTAACTTAAGTAGGTAAGTTTATGGTTGTAGTTAAGTAATAAAATGTGATCCTGGCAGGATATTCTACACCGGCTCAATTGCCAATGAAAAAAGTATTAAAATGCCGAATCTTCCTATTTCAAGACCCCCGCCCCCCTGTCTCGCTAACCACACATCCTTTGGAAGGATCTTTGTTTTAAAAGATGAAACGAAAGTATAAATGGCGAACACAACATACAAATCAAAATTTATAAGTAGGTATAACACAAAACATGTAAAAGGGCATGTACTTACAATTACAATGTACACGGTTCTTACTTGACGCACAGAGTAAATAGATCGAAACTTGTTAAACTTTTTAAATGATTCGTCGGACGAGCCGGCTAATGGAAAGATCCTGTGAGAGTTCGTCGACACGTTAAACGAGGAGCTCTTGTTTTTAAAGCAATTTCGCGATCAAAGTCCTCACCTCCATAAAAGGAACAGCAAACATTCGAGCAATAATCGATTTAATGAAAGGGGAATCGAAGGGTCCCGTAGGTTTGCGTTTCAGAATTTACGACTACCTCTAGCATTTAATTGGAAATTCGTGCCGCAATAAAAACGACTTGATGACCTAACATTAAAATGGGAACTCTTTAAAATGAAACTGGACGTTAAATAGCTCATGGCTCGCGATCTCACGTTTACAAATGATGCTTTTACTTGAGACTCGCTTGGGTACATGGATTGGTCAAGACTTATTTGAATAAGATGGAAATAACTAGATTTTGTGCTAGTTTTACGTTTGTCAGCTTTGGCTCATAGTTACACAGTAATTTGTAAGGTATAGATAGGGATAACTTCTGAGACTTGAGATGAGTTCGCATGTATCCCAGACTATGCAAAAGCAAAGTTGGTATTAATAACAAAGGATGGAATGCAAATATTCTGATGTTAAGTAATATTCTGCCGCGAGGAAGTTGGATTAAGTATTCATATGAGTAGATTCATTATGGCTTTAACATGTCGGTTCAATTTTGAAAATTAATTGAAATCATTTTCATTAAAAACTGCACTGCAGTGGTAGTGAGCAGTTATTTAAAATGCGGCCAAGTGCGAGTAGGACTCGCATACGAAGGGCTCCGTACAATATTTAACACAACATATTAAAAAAAAACGTTACTAAAAAAAAACACGTGTCTTGTATGGGCAGTGGGTACCCTATTACATTTTTAACATTATTTTATTTATGTTATTTGTTGCTATAGTGGCCTCACACTCTGAATATTTCAAGTGTGTACCTCTTACGGTACAAAATATACAGCCCTGTGACAAACGGACGAACGGGCGGACAGCGGAGCCTTAGTAATAGGGTCTCGTTGGCAACCTCTCGGTACAGAACCCTAAAAAGGAACGGTAATTAAATTCGACTCCACGTTTGGTGCAGTGGTTGAGAGATCGGCTTGCGACCTACGGATCCCGGCTTTGCCCCGTATGAAACAAAATATTTATCTAGTCTGCAGGACGATTTGGGTTCTGGGTCTTAAACAGGCTAACAAACACCCAGGCTCACGATAGGTCAACGTCTAAATAAAAAACGCCGACCTCATCTCGATTAAAAAATGTGATGGACTTGTAAAAGTGTTTGTACAAACCTACTTACAGAAATAAAATAATTTATCACTTAGACATGTTTCGTAAAAAACTATAAAAATGTATCCTGAAAAAAATAAAGACTTGAACTACAAATTTTCATTGCAATAGAAATCAATTTAATACAAAAACAAGAGAACCACAATCTTGTAGTAGAAATGTTTTGTTAAACTATTCCGAGGATTCTTTCGCTTCGCAACAAGAGTGCTCGTGACATATAAATTTTGTCTATAAAAGAATTTTCTGTACGTCTGGACAGCGATAGTAAGGAAACCAGGAACGGAACTAATTTTTTTAAAGAAATGAAATGAACATTCACCACAAAGAGCCGGATAATAAAATAAAGGTTCTTTCCCTCTCTCGTAAATCTTTCTTACCCACGAATAGAATAGGGAACGAAAATGGTACAATCTTTAACTTTCTGGCAGTTTAATAAGATAATAAAAATATAACCAGGAGAAAAGAATTAATACCTCCACACTTTTCGCAGCTTACTTAGATTTGAGTTTTGAAATCCAACAAATATAATCTTTCAATCTTTTTATGAAAGCACAGCTTAAATGTTTTTAAACTTTTTCGTCTGAAATAGGTGCGCCCTAAGCGTGTTTCTAGTTATATTATCAAGATTCAGGAATGATACGCCAAGGAAATTATGTTGAAAGCTATAACGTGAAGTAAGTTGCAGGTGGCTTTTACCCTCAAGGCTTGGGGTATTAGCTACCGTACACTTTCGCTGTAACTTAGATCCCATTGACTTTCCTCCGCAAAACCAGATTTGAGAAGAAACTCCGTCTTTTGTTGGCCTTTGTTGACATTCAGTAATATGCGCTGCCAGTTTTGTTTGAGTTTCTAAATCTAAGTCACTTTTAAAATTTATTATAATTTATGTAATTTCTCAGTTGAAGTTCTGACCTACTTTAGTAATACCTAGTTTGATAAATGTTCTTAAACTTAAGTTTTAGAAATATTTTGCCCGAATTCGAGAGTTCTTCCCCTAGTTCTATATTTTTTTGTTTTGTCTACTTAGTTCTGAGAATGCTCGTTAAACTGTAATTGGCGACTGTGTAAGTCCGAGGCTATGGTTACCTAAACCTTTATTAATAAATACAATAAAATTGTTAATTATGGAATTTTTGTGCGAACAAAGAGTGTCAAACGGATGGCACTTAATATTGATTTTCCATAATATATACCTACGTATCTTATCGTCTATCGCAGGTAGATCACAATCACAATACATATAGACGCGATTGCTCAAAACGATTGAAGGCAGCAACATAAAAGTAGATGGCAGAGTACACAAACAGCTTCCAATTGGAACGTTAGTGTCCGCACACATTGGACACTGTGTGTCCTGGGTGCGGCCGGATAGGCGGAAGTGTGTAGTTATGTGAGCAAACTGACGCGAACGAACGGCTCTAAACTATCCACAGCTCTGATAATAAAATACACTGTTTTTCTGTGATATTTCTGTGATTATCAGGTGCGTAGTACTCACAAACGGCGTGCGTGTATGACCAGATGTATGAACGTAAACGAGGCAAAAGGAGTATGTAAAGATCCTAGCAGGTGGCGTTCTGTATGTAGTTTCTGCCTACCCCCATGGGAAGAAGGCTTGCGTTTATGTATGTATATATGTATGTATTTCTGTGATTCTCTCTCAGATATAAGAATCTAGACGAAGCAAAAGGAGTCTGTAAGGGTCATAGCAAGTGGCGATCTGTAGTTTCTGCCTACCCCCATAGGAAGAAGGTGTGAGTTTATATGTGTACGTAAGTATCTCTCTGTACCAAGATATCTACTAGTCTAGTGTGGATTGATGATGCTCTCGGCCTTGTAAAAACAATTTGCAGGTCTATTCGAACGCCGACTATACGTTTGGTGTGCGCGCTGGCTGAGAAAAGTCTTAGTGGATTGTATGTAGAGTTGCGTCGAGTGATCAGACTTGCAGTAACAGCTTACTTCCGTGACGTCACTATGAGCATCTAGAAAAGTATTTCAGAATCATAATCGAAACCACACACAATACAATGTCAAAATCAAAAGTCATTTATTAAAACTAGGCTGAAAACAACACATTTTGAACGTCAACATTACGACAGTCCGCCAAAACGCCCGCACTTCACTACTTCCTAGTGTTTTAGCTGGGAAGAAGGAGTGGCGCAACAAACCCCCAGCATCATAGCTGTCTGTTCCGTAAGAAGTACTGGATTCAATACAATAGTAAGTAATTAACATTAAGGAACACAAGACATTAAATTAAATTATTTGCCATATGTCACTTGTCAGTAGGCAAGCAAATTCTGGAGAAAGAACATAAAAAAATCTTGTCAAAGTTTGTACTAATACGATCATAATAGTTGAAGGAAAGTCTGATTGTTCTATGTCGTTCTGGACACAAGCGAACACTGCCACGCGACAAATCTTCCCCTTCAGTAGTCGCACAACAAATGTCTATTTGCCCAAACTGGTTGCTCATCGCCGTCAGTTTACCAGAACTGAGGGCAGATTACATAAAATTAAATGGAGCTTAATACTACCTAAAACTAGACAAGGATCAAACAGAACCGTTATATTGTTGTCTATTCAGTCACTTCGGGAGTCCTTTCTTCATATTTTAGACTTACAAGAAATGTAGTTCGGGTACTAGATTGCGCGCAAATTAAGTCTGCGCGCGGCTTATATCGGAAATAATCGTTTGCCGCCATCTCGACGTTTATATCAGGGATCAAGAGAGAGAGTGTGCTGTGTTCCGTGTTTTTCAAAGTAAATAATCGCCATCATTATGCCGAAAGTGATTAAAAGTGCTGGCAGAGATATAGTCTTGACGTCAAACACGCGCGCATACTTATGTTGCGCGCTCTCTACTTAATTCAAAATGATAAATGATTTTATTTCTGTAAGTAGATTTGTACAAACACTTTTACACGTCAATCATATTTTTAAAACTAGAAGAGGTCAGCGTTTCCTATCTGACTACTCTGAGAAGAAAGGCCGAAAGAAACTCAGAGGTCACAGTCTCTTTTAAAGTCCAGACATAATCTTGGTCAGATCATGTGAAGACCATGTAGATTTGTGTCTGAAATGGTCTTTTGAGGAAAAACCACACAGAATGGGTGGACCTGTCCAGTCAGTGCACGCATTTGTCACTAATCGTAAAGCTCAACTCAGAACTTAAGGAGCTCAACCACTCGACGAACAATACCAAAGAAACGACATTTGGGTAGGCCGCATAAAGCACTCAAACTCCCAGATTATCATTGAAACTACCTGAGAAAGTAAAAAATTAAATAAATAATAAAAGTGACCTGCATAGTCCATTTCTATTTCAGTAAAGGCACCATTATACCCTATGGCTAGCCCCAATTCTCCGAACAGTGCAAGAAACACAGACAATCATTGGGCTCAACCGTGCACGTCTGACACTGCGGAACAAACGAATCAGATTACGTTTGTATAATTTCCGTTAAATTAACCTTATGGTGTGACATATTACTTCCGCGTCGATGGGAAACGACTCGCAAGGGTGTCATCTGAGTATAGGATTATAACTGCTCATTGTATTACAAATACCGCCATCGTCACCATTAAAGGCTTTTCCCTTGTGTTTTGACATCGAATTCCAGTTAAATAAGATACAGTTAATGTCATTACGTTTGGGTATATTTTACAGGTAATTAATACACGGTGTAAGGGACATCAACGCGCAAACTGTTATCATAAATTCAGTATTTTTTCCAAGGTTAAAAAAAAATTGTAGGTACCTATTGCACTTCTATATGAAACAGCTGTTTTTTTTTTAATTACCGACGAGAAGTTTCTAGATCTACAATCATGTACCTATTAAAGTTATGATAACAGTTTGCACGTCGATGTATCTTACACCCTGCATTATTCTGATTTCTCCTTATTCAAAAGAATATAGGTACTTGCTACAATTTCCAGATGGTTTTAAAGGACCACACCGTTTATGCAGGAGGCCTTGTAACTCTTTGAGAGATGTCATAGTACTTAATACAATGTACGTGTAGCGTGATGCGGTGCGTTTGTTGTGAAACGCAACTGTATTCAGTGTGGCCTATCCTAAAGGGATATCTGTTAATCCTTCCGTAGATATTGGCATGATTTGGCTGTCGGTTTCACTGGGGCTCGGGTACGACACCCACGCACGGCACGGGGCAGGGGGGGGGGGGGGGGGGGGGGGGGGTATGTGCAACAAATGATCTGCTATGCCATCTAAAGCTAGACCGCAGTCGACGTTGCAATACACCATAGATAAATAGAATTGTGGGAGAGGTTCGCTTTTATTTCGAAACTGTGTTTTTACACTGGCACAGAAATATGTATGTAGTGTCCTATAATAAAATTATGAATATTTTAAATTTAGCTACTAGGTTAGTTGTTAACATTGTTGTGCATGCTATGGTCTCCTAAAAGTGAAGGAGTACACCTAATTAATACCTGATGTTGCCCTTTATTTATATGCCATGTATTGTGTAGATACATAATTATTTTGTTGGAGATCCTAAATCTATATATATATAAATGAATCCTTAATTCCCTTGGTCACGGCATCACGCGCCAACGGCTGGACCGATTTCACTCATTTTTTGTTTGTTGTGTTCGTTATTGTCAGGAGAAGGATGTTATGAAATAAAAAAATAAGGATGTTGATCGGAACGTTACAAAATTTAAGAAAACTTAACGCCAATATAATTTTTACATAACTGTCAGTTGTTTGAAATAACTGTCACCGATTGACAGAATGCGCGCTGCAAATATCGTTTAACACAGATGGATCGGTTGATAAATGAGTCGATAGTTTTAGTTTTAGTCAATAGTCAAAACTAAAACTAAACGACATACGACATTCATAGTTAAGACAGGACGACGTCTGTCGGGCAGCTTGTAAAATATAAAAAAAATAACTTCTATATGTACACTTCATAAATGTTTCTAAAAACCCCACTGACATTAAACTAGCAGTAGAGAAAGAAGTCAAGTACAATTGCGTTGCATGCTATAAAATGGAAATCCAGGTTATGATTGGCACTAGTAAAATTTTCACAGCTCCCGTGTCGGTCGGCTGGCTGGCGCGCCACGATAGGTCAGTTTAATCGGATTCTTTATTCATGAGACCACCAGCACTGCACCAACGCTGTATTCAAAATTACACTTCGCATATTAACCGGAATTAACACCAGTTTATAATATTGGAACGACTGCTAAATTTATGCGCTCAATTTGTCGAACCTATTATCCTGCATTAGCCAATGTGTGAATTTCTATTCACTATTCAGTCAATGCAAGATAATAGGCGACACTGAAAGTTTTTAGAACTGGCCACTTGTAAACGATATAATAAAAACATAAGTTCAAATTTTGAAAATGGAACTCTTTGCCTATATTATTGTGTATGTATTGTATTCATTTGTCATTTGTTTATGATTTGGCGGCGAATTGAAAATTGTCTGTGTCACGTCAGCATGAATTTAACGCGAGAAAATTTTCGTACAATGATTTTTAATGACTTTCGATGTCATTTAAGTCAACAAGAAAGTTATGATAGACTTCGATTTGCCTTTCACGATGAAGCCCCATCTCGTGCCACTGTTTAAAATTGGTTTAATGGGTTTAAACGTGGTCGAACTAATCTCACCGATGATCTGCGTGAGGGACGGCCTTCTACGGCGACGACTAAAGATAACATCAGTGTTGTGCGGCGTATGATAGAGACTGACAAAATAGTGACTTATCAGCAGATCGGACAAGCTTAGGCATCGGTATGAGTCAAGTGCACACAATCCTCCATGAACATTTAGCGGTCAGGAAGCTTTGTGCTCGGTGGATACCTCATAATTTGACAGAGGCTCAAAAACTCCGTCGTGTTGATTGGTGTCGTGAAATGGTTCAAAGATTTAATGGAGGTGACTCAAATGCTGTGTTCGACATACGACATACTTACGGGTGACGAAAGTTGGATTTATTATTATGATCCTGAATCTAAGAGACAGTCTGCTGTCTGGGTGTTTCCTTCCGTGGAGTTGCCAACTAAAGTGAAGAGAGGTCGAAGCGTGGGAAAAAAGATGGTGGAGTCGTTCTTCGGAAGGACAGGTCATTACGCAACAATTGCTTTAGAGGATCGGAAAATAGTTACTGCGGAGTGGTACACTAACAATTTTTTGCCACTTGTCTTGGAAAAAGTTCGCGAGTAACGACCTCGCAGTAGGATCCTCCTTCACCACGACAATGCCTCGTCACACACTGCCAAGCAAACAATCGACTACTTTGCGCCGTCAGACGTGGAACTACTGGGTCACCCGCCCTATAGCCCTGACCTCGCACCTTGCGATTTTTATGTATTTCCGAAAATAAAAGAAAAACTTCGAGGAAAAACGTTTTATGGACGCCGAGGAAGCAGTGGCTGCGTTTCAAAATACCGTCGAAGAGACCCCTAAGGACGAGTGGGCAAAGTGCTTTTCTCAGTGGTTCCATCGGATGCAGCGATGGATTGATGTAAATGGACACTATTTTGAAAATATATAATAAAACTAATAACTTGCTAGTTTGTTCAGTTTTTGTTTTTTTAAGAGCTTTCAGTGTCACCCTCGTATGTGCATAATTTCTTGTTCGCCTACTCATCATAAAGGTATGAGAAAACCCAAGATATAAGATAATCGTCGATTCAGAGATGCATTCGAAATTAGACCCGGTACGTGCGCTGTGTGCATCATCGACGTGGACTGTGAGAGTTAATTTGAACTCTCAGTTACCCTTTATACTAAGCTACAACAGGCTACAAGCACCTCATGATTTTAGACTTGCAACTAACTTGTCTATTGAGACAAAAGACAGATTGTTTTACAGCTTATGCTTTTTAGCAATATCTGTGTTATATTACAAGCCATGTGCCCGATGGCATCACCATCGGTAAACATTACGAACTTTCATCCCCTGTTTATCGCAATTAGGGGATAATTTTTTAAAATCCTTCTCTTTTTCGTTTTACAGTGTCAAATTAAATTAGCTAGCAAAACTCTGCAGACGTGATGGGTATCGATATAAGAACACGATAAAATAAAAACCAAAAAAGATTGGATGTTTTTTAGGGGTCAACGACCTCTGGTAGTGTTGTTACGTGAAGTATGAGTTGAAAACATGTTTTATCATGTTTAGATATCGATATCAATCAAATCTTTGAATTTTGCAAAAAAATCAGATTTTGATAAAGTGCTATTTCAAGTGAATACACTAACGGCAGTCGACGACCTCACAAAAAAAAATCATCAAACGAATTATTTTTTTGTTTTATCGATACCCATCACGTCTACGGAGTTTCACTAGATAATTTAAAATGACCCTGTATAAGGAACTCTAGTGTAAAATTTCACGTTTCTAGACGCAGCGGTTTAGGTGGTGCGTTGTCTGTCAATGAATTACGGATTTTTATTAAGTAGATTATTGTTTTACGGTGATAGCCTTAGTAAAAACATAAATAAGATGGTTTTCAGATTGCAGGCAAACGCATCAATAATGTCATTTATCTGCAGAGACATACATAATGTAGGCTCGGGCAGCGAGTAGACGTGGTCCGATTTACTTCAATTTGAAACCATGTCGAGTGGCGATGCGGCGGGGGTTGAAAATTTAATGCCACAGGCCTCTCGTTACTCTGTGTCAATGTTCGGCACCCAGTACATATGAAGGTATATTTATATTGCTTCCTTAGCCTTCACGGATAGCTCGGCAGTCGGCAGTCGGGAGAACGTATTGCATTTTATATGTAGTGGATTAATAGTCAATGTGTGGTATGGAAGTTTGCGTTGTAAGCTCTGTGTGGTTTTGTTTCAGATGTAAGTATTTGGTAGGTACGTGACGGCCTGCGCTCGCGTGGTTGCCCGTTATATTTTATGCAGCGTCGTTTTTGTCTATACGGGGTTGGTTTATTTATTAGACGAAGTGCTATATCTTAAACCTAAATTAACCATCTGGTTTAAAAAAATATGTTAAAATAAAAAAACCCCGACACAAAAATAATCCTCGAAAAACTGATGAACTGATTTTTTCTTCCTATTTATTTTTATTTAAAAATACTCGATCAAGTCATCTTTCAAACAAAACAAAAAAAAAACATAATTGATTGAGCCGTTTGGGAGCTACGATGCCGCAGACTGACACACAGATACACATGTTAAACTTATAACAAAAATTAAAATAGGTACTCCTATCGTGACAACCTATGCCAGAAGGTGACCATTAAATGAAGGACTCCCAAGCGAAAACAATATTTTAATTGGGTTTCTAACATCCATCGGTATTTCACTATCAATTTACTAAACTGAATTTGTAGATAAAGTTATAATGAAATTTTGAAACTTTAAATTGAAACGTTTGATATTTAACAAGCCTTTAAATTAGTCAGTCACTCACAACTAACAATTGCAAACAGATTTATTTTGCCAATTCGTTTCATATTAGTCTAGCTAAATATAGAACGAAATATAGTTTATTTTATAAAATATTATCGAATTTGATTATTAAAGTAGTACCTATTGGGTACGGAGCCAACTTAGCACTCTTAAATAATCTAGCAACACTTTGTACCGTCAAACGGGGTGAATAGGAATGCAGGGGTGAATCGAGACGGAACTTTAAAAGGGATTTTAACATTGAAATAATATGCTTTGTAGCCAAAAAGGACTCTAATGTGTTTACTGTATTATAATAAATTATAGATTAAGTGCACTTGTAATACAGTAAACATATTAGAGTCCTTTTTGGCAACAAACTATATTATTTCAATGTTAAAATCCCTTTTAAAGTTTCGTCTCGATTCACCCCTGCATTCCTATTCTGCCCGTTTGACGGTACTTCGAGTTAATTTTCAATTTAGTTGATGGCAGACTTTACGTCACTAAATTTTGTTACCCATGGTGTATGTTTTGCTTGTCGAGGGACCGTCAGGCCACAACAATAAATCTTTTCAAACCAACTATTAAGTAAATGAATAATTATTTAATTAATTACTGTGTATGACAGGCTTTTGTTTTGCTCATTAAAAGTACCTATCATTACTAATTAGACGACAGGTATTTTATTCACTCTAGATGAAGCTTCAAAAATTATAGGTCATTATTTCGGTGATACTCGGTGACAGTACGATTGCCATCTCACTGTTCTTTGGTGTTCTCGCGAAAATAAAAATAAAACCTACGAGATGAATCGAGGTTTCAAAACAGACATTTTACAAATAGGAGAATGAAGTACGGAAAAGCCTATTTTGTCCATCCAGCCGGTGAAGGCAATGCTCATCGATGTTAGCAACTGAAGCTGAAGATTTTAAAAACTTATCTTTGCATTGTATAAATTCAATGTTTTAGTATTGTATAATTGCATAGCACATGTGTGAGTACTATGTACCTACTATAAAGCTACCATTTAATAGGTTTTTCTTTCATTGACTTGAATGTGCCCTGGCGGCTGAGAGTATGTCATGCTCACTCTAATGTCTCGCTGGTGGTGGCGTGTGTGTTGGATCATTAAGTTCCCTTCAAAATGGTTGAGCTGAATGGTGCTGATCCATGCGTCATGTTCGTGAACGGACGCGGTCAGTGGGGACTGGCCAATTCTTAGCTGCCACGGCTTATTTTAATTTAATTTAATATTTGAATTGCTTTTGTCTTTTTATTACGGACGCTTTTAACGTTCTGCATCGTTCTTACATGCATAATTTCAACATGAACGATGTAATCAATGTTTTGTAACCATTTTTTGATTTAAAAGAGTGTCCATGGAGTTTCTTGCCCGTTCTTCTCCATAGGTACCTGCTACGCTTTGGAATGGGTACCTAGCTTCATTTTTCTGACTGACCGACCTCTTGACAATTCAAAAGTGCCTGTAATTGGTTTATTTGAAATAAATGCTTTGAGTTTGAGTTGAACTGCTTTTTTGTTTTTGCCTTCCTGTAGAGTATAGATTTCTGCTGTCGTCACTACCCATCCATTTGTCTCGCTTGTCTAGCCACATACCTACACATAAGGTACAGTAGGTATTTCTATACGTTTGGTATAGAAACGTGCAAATGTTAGGGTTCTTATAGCTTTTAAGCGAAAGTTGATTTTGATCGAAAATATTGCTTTTAATAGGTAACCTTCATTTTGAAAGTCGTTGGTGAACTAAATGATTTTAACCTACACCTTTGTTAAAATTTTAGTCCCAGTAGGTAGGTACCTATATGCACATTAGAAGTTCTAAATGGTAACTAAACCTTAGAACTATTTTGTGTATGCTTTGTCGAATCTGAGCGAAACGCTTGCTTTACCGAGGTGTTCGTAAGGAGAGGTGTGCGGAACCCAATACTCTCCATTGTCTCTTTGGCACTCTCTTTACGGGCTAATTGATTCTCTTTCATGCAGCGCTGAACAAGAAAACGCTGTTAAGATTTCTCTGCATTGTTCGTTAATTGAACTTGTTCCTGGTGCAATGCCATCGGTTCCGTACACCGCAGCGGTTTGCTCAATGTTTTCAGTGTTATTTAAACTAATGAATTTTATATAATTACCTTTCGACTTTCGGATGTATTATTACCCGCAGTGAAAAACGAGTAAGAATTTTTAAAACATCATTTAATATCCCGTTAAAACAGTAATCATAATAACAATTTCTTTTTATTGTGAATATTTTTTACGTAAATTAAAGTGTGAAAATATTTAACATACTTTTTAAATAAGTATACTGCCAAAAAATATGAAGAAACTGTGGAGAACTGCACTAAAACAATGAGTTTCGTAATTTAAATATATGTATTAGTCAGCTGGTTGAAAGGGGCTAGCGGTAAATCATGACATCGCTCAATATAAACAATAGGTACGGCAATAAAGATAACAAGGGTGGAAGGTGGCCCACATTAGTCTTCCCGTGGTGTAACGTTTGTTCGTCTGACAGTATTCATTAAGGCACAAAAGCGTTGTCTATCAGACAGTTTCCGCGGCGGTCGTGTTCCTTCTTAACAAATTGCTGGAGTAATGTGCGAGGCGCTTGGACAATGGACGTGCGTCTCAACGGAACTACCGAGGCTACTATTTACTTGTCTTACCAGTCATGGGGCAGTTATATGTATAATTTTACGTAGTAACAATACCGCGAATTGTTTTACTTATATGATTCGTATTATAAAGGTTGCTTCACAAAAACATATAATACACTAATGCGCCATAATGCGTACGAGACTTTAGATTAACATGTAGGTGATATCTGAAAGTGGAGCTCTGAGTGGAATAACTCATTCAATTAAACAATATGTATCATTTGATAATTTTTATTGATTCCATTATTTTCGTTTGTCCCATTTCCACGCATATTGGTATTTTACTTGCCAATAAACCTGAAAAAAGAAACATGTGAAGAAAAATATTAGAGTTCAATCAGTTTATTATCCTAACTGAGTATAACATTTTATCAAATAACCAAGCACTTTCATAGACACCAGACAAATGATAACGGGAGTAGAACAGGGACCAATAAGGTTAGAGGGGTTTTAATCAGATTGCCTATTCGGGTTAAGTTAAAAAACTTACAATACCAACAGGTTAACCCGTATTGCAGGGTTCCTATCACCAAGCTATGAGTCCTGTATTATTCCAGATATTGCGATATATTTTATTTTTGCTTGAGAAGTTGTAACCTACTGTTTATCTAAAGTAATATTATAAAGAGAATATATTAGATTTTTGTTTGTTTGTTTGTTACGCTTTAACGCTAAAATGGCTGAACGGATTTGGATGAAATTTGGCACATGGGTACACCAGGACCTGGAGAAGGATAAGGTTATAATTGTAACTAAACTGACTGCTTCGTTGGTCTTAGTGGTCGCAAGCGCTACTGCTGAGCATGAGGTCCTGGGTTCGCTTCCCGCGTCGGGCAAAGTGTTATTGGATTTTTCCATCTGGAATTTCTCGGTAGCAGCCTGGAGTCTGGATTTGTGCCCGGTTGATGGCAATAGGCTCGCCCCCTATTACATGAGACTTAAACATACCTGGCGAAATGTGGGTGTGCTATAGGTACACCTCTGCCTAACCCTTTGGGGAATACAGGCGTGATGTTATGTTATGTTATGTTGTAACTAAACATTAATTATCCTCACGTCCCCGGCCCCATTCTACTCTCGTAACTACCTAAGTAGTTAACAGCGGTTTTTCATACCAAAAATAAAGCATTTTACATAATTTATTACTGCTCTATGTTACTTAGTTAAATATACAGAATGTGTGGATCGTGGATCAGAATTGGTGACGGGTCTTTTTACGTTTGTTTGTATAAACAATCAGGTACCCACCTATTTAACAACGATTCCATTGATAACGACCATGTTATCTATTTGTAGTGCAAAATAAAACGGGTGATCAGCTGTGAAATATTTGAGATTTAGATTCAATTGTCTGCGGGGCCTCCCTCCTGTGACTATCGTGAATTCTGTAATTTTAATAGAAATTAGAATAAAATAAAAAAAGTAAAGTAATGATTCGAATTTTAGCGTCATGAGTTCCGTTTTGAATCAATTATTATTTTTTATCCAATTTACAGAAATAAAATGTATGAAAGAGTCTTTTGTGGACGGAAAAATTGTTTTGGTAGAAGTGATAAGTTGTTCAGAATTGGTAGCATATATTTTACACCCGTTGTCCACCCGATTGGTCGCGGTCTTTTGGACTGCAGATCAACCCTAAGAAATCCCAGGCCATAATTTTCGGTGGCAGGTATATGCGGAATAGGCTCGATGTTGCGTCGCTGTCTCCACTCTGTCTGAATGGAGTTTAGATTGAATACGCAAAAATGGTTAAAAATCTGGGGGTGACCATGGACTCTTACTTATCGTGGACTACATCCATTCGTTGAAATGCCTCCAGAGCTTCGTGCCCTTGAACACCAAAATCTCCCTTGCTCAAACTCTCATAAACAAATGTATGATGTTCCCACTAGTAAGTTCCTTTGGATGCACACAACTCATTACATATTGGAATAAAAACTCAATGCAAAATAAACATATAAATATATAAAACCATATTTAACCATATATATCACGAAATAAAAGTTGACATTTTTACGTGCAATATTCTTATAATTTCCAAATGAAATGCAGCAAATCCCATGCATAGTGAAATTTGAAATTGAATTGAATTTAAATAGTGGTTTAGAGGCGATATTTAACACGTAAAATTTAGCGACAACGCCTATCAACTCGGAAAGGAACTACTTTAGCCGACCGAGTACCGATGACATACAACAACAACAGCTTGTGCGGCGTTTTCGCAGCTGCTCAGCGTACATGTTCGCGGATGACCTGTGCATGCTGCGCGCCGGCCGGCACCGACCGCGCCGAAACTTGTCGACTCGTGCAGCACGACGCCGACGTAGACCGAGTTGTTGAATAGTCGCACGACAACTGGACTATCCTAAACGAGGATAAAACTAAGCTAGTTGTGATACGCTCACCATATTTACTACCACCCGCCGAACCACTTCCGATGTACGCACGTGAGTTTATGTGCAGTCATAAAAACTATGTTAACTGTAATTGTAAACCATTTGAACGCAATAATTGTGTAACGTATCTCGGAATAAAAGTTGACGAGAACTTTTCGTGGTCAAACCACATTGATTACTTGTGTAATAAACTTAGAATATTACTCGGTAAATTCTACCACCTAAGCTTTAAAGTACCAAGTTTATGTACCCTTTAAGTGACTTTATTTGTTATTAGTTGACCCAATATTAAGTTACGCCCTCGAATGCTATGGACTCAAATTCAAAAGTAACTTAGAAAAATTAGAAGAACAACAAATTAGATTTTTTAAACTATTAGTAAGTAAGAAAACTAAAAATAAATGTAAAGATGATTATTATAAGTTATTTAATATCTGCAAAATTCTTCCAATCAGTTTAAAATATAAATACCTACTTCTGGTTAACAGTCATGGCAGCTGGGAGCGTCAGTCGCTAGTTGCCCATAAACACGCAACTAGAATAGTATCGGCAGGTAAATTTGGTATAGGTACCTAGAATAAGGAATTATTTTGGCGACCGACCGCTTCATAAAAGAGTACCATACCTTCTCAACCAATTGCCTACTGATATAAGAAGTCAGGATATAAAAGGTTTATTTGCCAAATTACTTAAGCAGTTCTTTTTCAGGAGTTTGTAAGCGATTTTCATGTGCAATGCACTTTCCTAGGAATGCTATTTCCTAGTTTTATAAGTTAGAAGTCATGCATTTCCTTTATTAAAGTTCCATATGTTTAAGATAAGATATTATCGTTAGTTACTTTAAGTACCATAAGTGAAAATTAAGTGTCCGCTCTAATATAACTTAGATACTTGTTTGTAATACTGGTTGTTCCGTTCTTACAGACAAACCGTGATAACGGTTTTGCGGGGCATAGTTCCTAAGTTAAGATTTTTGCATACTTTGTTTTTTGATAAATAAATAAATAATAATAAGCTGCAATACCATCAACATTATACAATCTGACTGTTTGGTAATATAATTAGAACAAAATATAATATTATAGGTTTTTTTTTCCTACAATTTTTATCCCACATTACTCTGAGGTTGTTATACTTCTTAACTCTGGCAAATATTTATTTTATTTTATTGCATTTTAACTTTAGATAATAATATTTTATATGTTTTAATTAACAATACAGTTTCAAATCAATCGTACAATTATACTTACCATTAGATGCAGCCGCTTCGGCGCCTTCTTCATTTACGTCTATGAACGCCTTTTGGTCAGCAGCACTTACAAACAAGTCTGACTCTCCCTTTATGAAATAATCTAATCGAGCTTGGCCCGCTGTGAACAACTTTGCAATATTCATCTGAAATGAAGTAATGGTAATAAAATAATCAGGCCACTCAATTGTACCCTGAGGTCAGCCCGACGAGCATCCTAAGCCCAAACGGTGCGTCAAAAGTTTGCACATTTTTCTGATAGATATGAAAGTCTAAGTACTAGGTCTTAGCTATATGGAGATCTATGGTCTAGCTTATGGCAGACTATCCAACACAATAAAGTTTATTTTATTCCGGTTCAAACCTTCCAACTAAAAAACTAAGTACCGCTGCTCGGGCGCCTACGGGGAAGCGGGACACTAAACGAGACGTAATCGAAGTTTTATTGTTTCAAGTCTATATGCGTTAAGATCCCGCAACGTGCTAAAGACCCAATACTCACCTTTTTAAAAACATCGGCAAGGTCAGTTTCAGTTTCTATCTTAAACTTGGGAAGATCAACGACAACTTTGTTGTAATACATGTTATCAACGGCCTTAAAGAAATCTGATGGGTCCCTTAGTTTCTCAATAAGGAAATTGATGCCATCGATTTCTTTCGGA
This sequence comes from Griposia aprilina, assembly GCA_916610205.1. NCBI lineage: Eukaryota > Metazoa > Arthropoda > Insecta > Lepidoptera > Noctuidae > Griposia > Griposia aprilina. The sequence goes on from OU744288.1 coordinate 15,433,226, forward strand.
AGTACGATAAGAAGTGATAATTGATCTCCATCATAAGGCAGTTCTAAAAGCTGTAATTATATTTAAAAAAAGTATTACACACCGGTATTACAAATTAGCGTTACAATCAATGTAGGTATATTATTCAATAATTATAAGAAAAATCGGGCTTTATATCTGAAGTAATAATTAGCACGTACTCGTATGTTAAATCCTACATTATTTATAATTTTAGCACCTCAACGATTATAACAACTGTAACATGTTCTTAAAGATTATATTTTAATGCCTTTACGATTTAAGTATTCTGTTATCATATAGTATTCTAGAAGCATTTGAAAATTCTTTACCTTAGCATCGAGTTCCTTACTTTCACCATACTTGAAGTCATCAAATTTGTGCATGGTAGGTTTTTTGATAGTTTTGTTTTTGCTCAAATAGAAATCTTGATCTACGGTTGCCTTTGCGTCGAACTGCTTCTTCCACTTACCCTGAATTATAATGTTCAAAATCACTTAAATGTCTCACTGATGGCGGCGCTTGTGTTGGATCGTTCGGTTCCCTACAAAATAGTTGAGCTGGATGATTCTGATCCACGCGTCATGTTCGTGAACGGGCGCCGTCAGTTGAGACTGGTCATTTCTTAACTGCCCACGGCTTTATTTTTATTATTAACCTTATATTTAGATTTTTTTAATAATTTTTTTTCATTTTTCTCACATATGTGTAGAATCAACAAAGATAATGTACCCAAAATTTTATAATATCTTGATTTTTAAAAGAGTGTCCTTGGAGTTTCTTGCCCGCTCTTCTCCATAGAGATCTACGTTTTGGAATGGGCAACTAACTTCAACTTTCTAACTGACCGACTCTTTAACAATTCAATAGTGCCTGTAAATGGTTTAATTGAAATAAATGCTTTGAGTTTGAGTTTAGTATTAGTATTTTTTTTTACAAAATTGTAATGTTTGCAACTTATCCAGAATATTATTTTATCACGAAAGTATTATCAAAACTAAACGTGGAATGCGAATATTCATGTAGATTATGTAGAAATGTATCAATCTTGTGTTTTACCAAAGTAAATCGAGTAACCAACCTTGAAGTTAATGGCGTTAACGAGGACAGCGGCTGTGCTTGCATCCAGTGAGTCTGATGATACTAAATCTTTGATCTTGTGGTTTGTGTTAACTTCAACCTGGAAATAATAGTGTTTACAAAATTACTGTACTATCAGTGCTCTTTAAATCTCTAGGAATATTAGTAAGTTGGTATATAGCATAGCTATGGGTAAGCAGCTAGGTTGCAATATATATATATATTTATCGATATCGATTTCAGAGGACGATGAGTTAAATAATGGACTGATATAGACTACTGCTGTGTAGATACAATTAGATATGCAGTCACATGACGGAGAAAGTTAATCAGGGTCGAATAGAACTTAGTTCCATAGAGTTATAGCTGACTAATACGTATTGGTAAGGCACTTACAATTTTCTTTGATAGAGGACTTTAAAAACGTAAATATCAAAAATAATAATTTTACCCATGTGTTAATTTCCTCTGCAGCTTCATCATTATTCGTGAAGTCAACGCCCTTCACCTCCAAATCGTAGAGATATTCGTTTACAGCCATAAAGTGTTCGTAAAATACATCACCTTCGCGTACATACACTCTGTTTGCTATCCTTAGCTGGATTCCCTGCAAGGAGCGCACTTGCTTGGTTACGTCAGCGAATACTTCCTTCGTCTGTAAGCTTCATATGGTTGTAGTATTAGTATTTCGGATTCAACAGTTGCTGTTGTAAAACCATATAAGACTTACAGTACCCGCTCATTAATATATGGCACATCGAGTTATCGAGACAGTTGGCTTTGTAAAGCATTATCCCTGTAATTTTGATAGTCTCTTTCTAAAGTTCGGTACGTCATATTTACACCCGGGTACTGTACATTTTAAAAATCAGGTCCTCTTACCATGTTGTCATTGGGCAAACCGATGGCCTTAAGGAGTTCATCATGAGATTCTCCTATTGAAGACACATATAGTAGAGCTAATGGGAACAGCGCGGAAAATGCCGACAGCACTACATTTTCACCTGCATGGGCTTTCACTACCTCCTGAAGATTGAAAATAATTTCAGTATTAAGTATCTGTTTATCAGTTTCGTAATGAGAATAAAATTTATAGATGCAATGGGTTGTTTTTTCGAGTCATACTATACCTACTGGGGTATTGTATACCTACTTATATATCGATAACGATGCGTTCAAAATTGAAGACAGGAAAACATAAATCTGTATTGCATGTTCGGTTGATTGCGTCACGGTTTTTGTTTCCGTATGACGACGTGTTCAAGGATTACTTTATAACCTTTTTAAGATGATTGGCAGTATTAGGTTCAGCCGGAAAGTCCCAACTTCTTAAATACATATACAGGGTTAGTTTTCAAAGACCAGCCAAATTTAAGGATGTGGTACAGACCATCAAACTGAACAACTCTCTCCATGGGACCAATATCATCATCGCGAAAAATTTATAAACTGTCCCATACAAAACTTCAATACCTACTCGACCCAAATGTATAGGACCGCTGATTTTTTTTTCGCGATTACGATATTGGTCCCAAGGAGAAAATTGTTCAGTCTGATGGTCTATACCACACCCTTAAATTTGGCTGGTCTTTGAAAAATAACCCTGTATATTGTGAAGTAACAAGATGTTTAATTCAAAGTTATAATATCTCTCGACCTCCATTTTTTATTACGTCTGTAGGTCTCTTCGTTACGGGTTATCTGTGAAACTACTGATAAACAATAAAACGTTTCTCGGATAATTAGTCTTGAGTTTGGAGGAATGAAGTCTATGTTTTATGAGGTTGTGATAAGTGGGACGAATTTGTGGATCAAACCTTCAGTAGGCTTTAACGCGACTTTGCACATACTCCATACCGATAACGATAGCGGCACTAATTTCAACTCTAATTTAATTGTAGTTAGCTTTTTGTGACTCATTTGCAGTATGCCTCGTCACTAGTGCATCCCACTTTTGTATGTTTTTGTTGGAGTGCCGTGCATGTTTCATGAACTCAGGCCAAATAAATGTGTATCTTTCTTTTCTTTATTGCTGCAGGCGCTACTGAAGAAAATGATCTTTTATGACACCCTAAATACCATAAAGCGGTACCAGCTAGTCTGTTCATAACTTGGAAGTATTTGTAAGTGATCAAAGTATTAAACGTACAAAAACATTTCTAAAAGTCAAGAATGTTTAATGATTGCTATCTAATAGCATGCGTAATTGGTTTTAGGTTATCACTTATCTCGTAGAACTTTCTATTTTTGTTCATTTTATAGTCAATTCGAAACGTGCTGCTGATTATCGTCAACGAAGTATGATAAGGAATGACATAATGCTATTATTATAAAATATTGTGCTCTGTTTACTTACTTGGAACATGTTAGCGGTAAACACCTCATTACTTGCTTTCAGGAGTTCTACGTTAGATTCTTCCGACATTGCTGTTGCCGCAAGGGCCAATACTGAAACATTACAAAATATTATAAGTGCCTTTTTGAAATGCTCCATTATGAAAGTTTTTAATACTGCCAGCTGCTGTGTTTTTCATTTTGTTTTGTAGGTGAATCTATTCTTTTATTTCAGTATTAGATTTTACCCGCGTGGATGTCTGAAATTATCTGACTGACAGACTGTGTGCCAAATTTTATCGAAATCCGTTCAGCCACTAAGGCGTAAAAAGGTGAACAGACGGACAGACTTTCGCATTATTTTACAATATTAGTATAGATAAACTCATACATAAAATGATAATAATATAAAGATTCATTAAGGCTCGTGAACACTGGCGCGACGCGACAGCGTACACAAAGGCACCGCGTGCAGCGCGACGGGCGGCGGCGCCTTTGTGTCTGGCTGTCGCGTCGCGCCTGTGTGCACGAGGCTTTATGTGTGGACTCTAAGGTGAATCTTATAATATTTCCCTATACTGATGGCTAATTTGTTTTGATAGTTTCTTATACAAGACTACTGTAACTAGTTTTAACAACACACTTGAATAAATATGTTTTGTATAAGTTAAAGCAAACAGAATAGGTATTTATTACAATGCTTAAGTTTTTTATTGCAAACGGATTGCGATAAATTGTACTAAAACGATCACGGATTCATCGTATTATTGAAGTAAAATGATAATTAAATAGAAAGATTATCATGAATGACTATAATAGTTTCTACTTAGATCTGTAAACGGTTAGGTATAACAACCTATTTTAAAGTAAATCTTATTCGCAACGTAAAAGTACACAAAATACTTGCAAGATGATGATGTTAATATAAGGCCTTGTGTTTCCGTACTATCAAGTTCCATAACATGTTTTTTCATGGTAAGGCAGACATGAAAAAAACTCCGGTTATAATATTCTTCTTTCGAAGTGCAAAGTGCATTACTCGCCTTGAATATGTCTTAGTTCGATTGTGACATCGCTGAAGCCACAAAGGCAAATACTGAAACAGTTATATTACTATTTGGAGACGTTAAGGTAGAAACCACAGCTATTTATTCCCAGTCAGTAAATCATTGTTGCTTATTCTAAATCTATCTTCTTCTAAACATTTAACACTTACGAAGAAATGTAAGAGGCGTTTTGTCTATACAAACGTATTACTTTGTTTTCTTCCTGAATAACAATACAAGAGTCAATTGTTCTTTATATGCCAACTTTGTTTTTTCTGAGCCTGCGTCCTTACCGAAATCGACTGTCGTGCGAAGACGCGATTACGCGATCGTTTACCTGGATAATGACGTACAGTCGCCAGGACATCAAGTTACCACAAACTATCAGATTTTCTCATTCGATTTTGAACTTAACCACCAAAATGTTAAGGTTTAAAATCGTTTGGAGAAATTTGTTTCGTGTAGCTTGACTTGCTGGCGACTGTACAAACGCGACTTAGTTGATTGCGCGACTATGTCATATTCTTAAAAAAGAGCGCGACGATTGCATAATCGCACGGCGATCGCTTTTGGTTAGGACACGGCTTGACAGTGTGTGGCATGTTCATCCTAAAATTAATTTGTAGAAAAAAGAAAACATAGGAACATGGCAGACACTGGCAATTGAAGATATATATTGTAGCGTATAAAATTTTTGTTCTAGTGAGAAAACAGTAATTTAGTCATTTACGAACGTTTGTATGAAATATGCCACTGAAATGAAGGAAATATTCTGAAAATAGTCCTTATGGTTATTTCTATTCAAGCTGCTGCGTTAAGTATGTATAGTTTTGTTTAAGTACTGGTAGGAAATCTCAGTGTTCCTTTACCCGTTGATGCGCGTTGGCCCCTGGGGGTCTTGCTACGATACAAATTTAGTAATTGTGTAGCTTTATAGGTTAAAGGGTAACATACTTACAGTAAATAAGAAACTTCATATTTGCGGCTCACTCGTTTTCTGGATTGAACGTGCTAACTGATAATGAACGCGATGCCAATGTAATTCTTTAAATAATAAGTATTTGTAGGTATTAAATGTAAATTAAATTACACAGATATGTAAATTAAATGCGATTAACAGCGAAAAGGCAAGTGTTATGTACTTTGATAGGTACAGGGTGTATGTCTAGTGTACATATTCCTTTTTAGTCTCGCGATTTAATTCACTTGTGTATTATTACTTTGAATGCAGTTTTCCTTCCTTTAAAATTCGAAGAAGTGGCTCCGAATAACGAAACTTTCACTACCTCTAATATTTTTAAATTTTACCATAGATAATGAGCTAGCTCAAAGGATCACACTGTGTTATGCGTTGATCAAATCTCAGGCCATGGCATGCTAAGACAGACTCCAGAGGTCTAATTGTGTGCTTTATTTAAATGTAAGGAAATTGTAATTGATACAATAAAAAAAAATGGAGACGAGAATACAACAATAAATGAAAACACTGGCAATACTAACGCATAGGAATCTTGAAACTATCAAAGAAATTCAAACAAACGAAATAATAGTGTTGGGCCGACTATAGGTTTTGGCGATCAAACGACAAGCTATAGGAGTTCGGTGTTTTCACCGAACACCTTAGTCAGCAATATCGGCGTGACGCGTTGACTTAATTTTACTACTTATTATTTTATACTAAATTCAGTGCAATTTTGTCTACCGCATTAGCCGGGTATCAATATTGCATTAAATATTTTAACATTAAGACTTTTAGAGTGAAACAATAAACAGTGTTCAACATAAACATGTGTTTCTCCTCAAAAACACCGACACCTTGCTATTTACCCCGACATATTTTTTGGTCCTTCGAACCGGATCACGCGTCGCGTAATTTCGGAAGTTCGGAATTTTGGTGTGCGAGGTCTGAACTATCGTAACAAAGAACAGTGTGTGTACGTCGCGGGGCTGTCGGAGCGACCATTGGAGCAGAACAGTGAAGTCGCAGCAAAGGCTGAGTACTAACAGCGGAGAATCCAAGTAATAAATTTCCTTATTTTTAGTCAATAAGGACAGTATTTTAACATCCCATAACAATGGCAGTACTCATTGAAACGCAATCAATGATCTATGATACCATTATAAATCTTGGCATGAACGTGATGAAGGATAGTGCTGAGAGTTATTGGAATGATTATCAAATTAATCATGAGTGAATTGAGGGGGAGGTAAGTAAAATTCATCCTTATTTTATCGACCGAAATTACGACAAAACATGTACGGTGTATGAATCAACCAAGGCGTTGATTAACCATCAATATCAGCTGCATTTTACGAAGACAGGGAGCCTTTCAACAGGTGAGCAAACAACAGCTCGAGACAAATCACCAGCCGCATCGAGTATGCGTGCAGACGAGAAAACAGATGAGGAGGCGGGACTTAGTTTCTCAAGCCAACTGAGCGTCCGACCGAGCTCAGAAGTCAAACATAGAGCCAAACAGTAAACTAGACGATTTGTTGAAAAAACAGTATGCAAATTTTAAAGCCTTTGTGCGTACAACCGCAAACATAGATGTGGACTCTATCTCAGATAAGTGGGAAATTGAGGACGTATCACTACAGGCTAGATGATCAGCTATCGAAAGACTACATTGGGACATCGAGATAGAACTGGAGGGAGAGAACGAACAACACAACAGCATGTACGATAAGTATGAGAAAAAATTCAACATCCTGAAAAGGGATATTAACACGAAAATGTGGTCAGTCGCACACAGGGAAAAATCGACACCTCAACTTCAGTTACCGAACTTCAACTACAACCAATGGGTATCGTTTAGAGACCTATTTACGGAAGTAATACATAACAAGCCCTCGATATCAAGCGGCCAAAAGATGCAGTATTTAAAGGGTAAAGTTCGTGGAGAAGCTGAGAAACTTGTACAACATCTATCGATAAGTACCGATAACTATTTGGTGTGCTGGAAAATTCTCACCCATCGCTATGACAACAAAAAACTAATATTCTCGCCCCATATGAACATTTTGCTAAGCCTGCCAAACATACAACAGCAATCGTTACAGCAGATTAAACGAATGCATGACACCACGCTGGAATGTCATAAAGACATCCAAAACCTAGGAGTTGACACCACATCGTGGGACCCAATGATCGTACACGTTCCAGGTCAAAATCTAGATACTGAAACATACACAGACTACATAGAGACGCTGAAGAATTCGAAAGAACTACCGGTTCTCGCAGAGTTCTTAGAATTTTTGGAAACAAAATTTACATCCCTAGAAACAGTTCGCCGTAAACATAGTGTGCCCTCGAAGACTTCTCATCAAAACAACTATTCAAAGGAAACATTTAACAATAAGAAAAATAATTACAAAAATTCGAACAACAAAAGCAACGGAAATAGAGTAGTTGCGAAATCAATGCACGTGTCAAACATAAAATGCCCTCTTTGCAATAACCAACATAGCATTTATAATTGCAAGACATATTTAATAAAAACTTTTTGACAAAAAAAACAACCGACTTCCAAAAAATACACTACAAAGTGAAAAATAACTTTAATTTCGGAAGTCGGTGTCTTTGGATCTTTATTTTAGTTTTTTGCCACCGACTTCCGAAATTAAAGTTATTTTTCACTTTGTAGTGTATTTTTTGGAAGTCGGTTGTTTTTTTTGTCAAAAAGTTTTTATTTTTCACTTTTTAGTGGGTTAGATAATAATTTATCGAAGTTACAATAGCCTAATGTCAACTGCTCATCACCTTTTACAAAATATTTCGTTTTCCGATGGCAAGGAATTGAGGAGTTTTTTGTTGAGGATTTCTCTTGCGCTCTTCTCTTTTTCTGGGTGAACCGATTTGGATGATTCTTTTTTTATTTGATAGGTGGTGCTTCACATGTGGTCCCATTTAAATTTTATCAAGGTCTGACCAGTAGTTTTCGAGTTATCCTTAATACTGCAGATTTTTTCCACTTAGTTTATATGGATGATGTGTTAATAATTTCCTGTCACTGTTATTTACACACCAAGTAGTGGTATACGAATTTGTGTGGGGTAGGTACCGCAACTAAAAAGTGAAAAATAAAAACTTTTTTACAAAAAAACAACCGACTTCCAAAAAAAACACTAAAATACGTGAAAAATAACTTTAATTTCGGAAGTCGGTGGCCAAACACGAAAATACAAAACCAAAGGCACCGACTTCCGAAATTAAAGTTATTTTTCACGTATTTTAGTGTTTTTTTTGGAAGTCGGTTGTTTTTTTGTAAAAAAGTTTTTAAGCGTCCGTAATAAAAAGACAAAAGCAATTCAAATATTAAATTAAATTAAAATAAGCCGTGGCAGCTAAGAATTGGCCAGTCCCCACTGACCGCGTCCGTTCACGAACATGACGCATGGATCAGCACCATTCAGCTCAACCATTTTGAAGGGAACTTAATGATCCAACACACACGCCACCACCAGCGAGACATTAGAGTGAGCATGACATACTCTCAGCCGCCAGGGCACATTCAAGTCAATGAAAGAAAAACCTATTAAATGGTAGCTTTATAGTAGGTACATAGTACTCACACATGTGCTATGCAATTATACAATACTAAAACATTGAATTTATACAATGCAAAGATAAGTTTTTAAAATCTTCAGCTTCAGTTGCTAACATCGATGAGCATTGCCTTCACCGGCTGGATGGACAAAATAGGCTTTTCCGTACTTCATTCTCCTATTTGTAAAATGTCTGTTTTGAAACCTCGATTCATCTCGTAGGTTTTATTTTTATTTTCGCGAGAACACCAAAGAACAGTGAGATGGCAATCGTACTGTCACCGAGTATCACCGAAATAATGACCTATAATTTTTGAAGCTTCATCTAGAGTGAATAAAATACCTGTCGTCTAATTAGTAATGATAGGTACTTTTAATGAGCAAAACAAAAGCCTGTCATACACAGTAATTAATTAAATAATTATTCATTTACTTAATAGTTGGTTTGAAAAGATTTATTGTTGTGGCCTGACGGTCCCTCGACAAGCAAAACATACACCATGGGTAACAAAATTTAGTGACGTAAAGTCTGCCATCAACTAAATTGAAAATTAACTCGAAGTACCGTCAAACGGGCAGAATAGGAATGCAGGGGTGAATCGAGACGAAACTTTAAAAGGGATTTTAACATTGAAATAATATAGTTTGTTGCCAAAAAGGACTCTAATATGTTTACTGTATTACAAGTGCACTTAATCTATAATTTATTATAATACAGTAAACACATTAGAGTCCTTTTTGGCTACAAAGCATATTATTTCAATGTTAAAATCCCTTTTAAAGTTCCGTCTCGATTCACCCCTGCATTCCTATTCACCCCGTTTGACGGTACAAAGTGTTGCTAGATTATTTAAGAGTGCTAAGTTGGCTCCGTACCCAATAGGTACTACTTTAATAATCAAATTCGATAATATTTTATAAAATAAACTATATTTCGTTCTATATTTAGCTAGACTAATATGAAACGAATTGGCAAAATAAATCTGTTTGCAATTGTTAGTTGTGAGTGACTGACTAATTTAAAGGCTTGTTAAATATCAAACGTTTCAATTTAAAGTTTCAAAATTTCATTATAACTTTATCTACAAATTCAGTTTAGTAAATTGATAGTGAAATACCGATGGATGTTAGAAACCCAATTAAAATATTGTTTTCGCTTGGGAGTCCTTCATTTAATGGTCACCTTCTGGCATAGGTTGTCACGATAGGAGTACCTATTTTAATTTTTGTTATAAGTTTAACATGTGTATCTGTGTGTCAGTCTGCGGCATCGTAGCTCCCAAACGGCTCAATCAATTATGTTTTTTTTTTGTTTTGTTTGAAAGATGACTTGATCGAGTATTTTTAAATAAAAATAAATAGGAAGAAAAAATCAGTTCATCAGTTTTTCGAGGATTATTTTTGTGTCGGGGTTTTTTTATTTTAACATATTTTTTTTTGTCAAAAAGTTTTTATTTTTCACTTTTTAGTGGGTTAGATAATAATTTATCGAAGTTACAATAGCCTAATGTCAACTGCTCATCACCTTTTACAAAATATTTCGTTTTCCGATGGCAAGGAATTGAGGAGTTTTTTGTTGAGGATTTCTCTTGGTAAAAACCAGAAGAATTGGAGCTGATGGTGAAGCCAGCATCAGCTCCATTTCACCATATGCATTGTGACAAGCATAAATTGCTTAGCAACCAACGAAAGAGCATTGCTAGAGATGATGCGATTATGCAACTTAAATTCAGTCTCAAATTGACGCATCAGCATGACTAGTAGGTAGTGGTTGCCCTATGAAAAACTTCAATCTTAATTGGGTATTATTTTTGTACGACCTGAATATTTTGGAATATTGAACCGTATGAAGTAAGCCCAACAAAAGGTAACTGCTTTAAATCGTTGAGGAATTCCTTCAACTGTCTATGGTTTCCATCATCAGACCTGTAATGGCACTTATAACCCATATGAGTGCAAAGTTATCATCAATATAAATGAATTAAAACAAATCACAAGGTAGCTACTGTAAACCGTTGAGGAGTTCCCTTAACTGTCCTTCGTCTTCCTCATCAGACACCTAATGACTGTCACAACCCTTCAGGTGTAAAGTTCTCATAAATACAAATTAATCAAGCCCAAACACAAGGTACCTGCTGTAAATCATTGAGGAATTCCCTCGACTGTCTTTCGGCTCCATCATCAGATCGATCCCAGACCTTCATTAAATTGTAGGTCTTTAAAATACTTAATGAAAAAATTAACAAACGCACTAGGCGCTCCTACGATTTTCGAAGGTCGGTCGGTTCCCCTCGATTTCTCCGGGATTCCATCATCAGATCCTGGTTTCCTTATCATGGGACCACCCTTGAGGTGTATCCTTTCTAACAAAAAAAGAATCATCCAAATCGGTTCACCCAGTAAAGAGTTCTGAGCTAACACACATAAAAAAAAAAAAAAAAAAAAAAAAAAAAACGTACAGGCGAATTGAGAACCTCCTCCTTTTTGTGAAGTCGGTTAAAAATGAGTGACGACCAAAGGCTAGAAACTGCATCGAAATTGAAACTTTGCACAAATTGTTTATTTAGCCATTTCGGAAATCAATGCACCTCCAACTTAACATGCCGAAAATGCCAAGATCAATATAACACCATTTTACAAGACGCATTTGCTAAATTAGTGAATGCATCAACTCCGTCGTCAAGCGGCAACAATGTTGAGAAACAAAACGCAAAGGGCAATGAACCCGTGACGGGTACGTGCCTCTCAAGATGAAAAGGCGGAGATATTGCTGGTGACTGCTTTGGTGAAGGCAAAGATGTGGATGGAACTTATCAAACCATGTGTGCCTTGATCGATCAAGGGTCCCAGATATCCTTAATAACTGAGGAAGCGGCTCAGATGTATCAAGAGATGACGATGCCAAGGAGTCATCTTTGAAGTGGGGCAAAAGGAAAACAGTTGTAAGGGGATGATAAGCATAGAATGTGCTTCTATGTACAACAATTTTTAATTTGAATCTGATGTGCTCATCATGACCGAACTTATTAAAAGTCTGCCAAACCAAACATTCGGTAAACCAAATTGGACTTACATTAAAAATATTAATATAGCTGACCCGGAATTCTACAAAAGTCGACCAGTTGACTTGCTTTTCGGGGCGGATATTTATGCTAACATTATGTTAGGCGGAATTATAAAAGGAGAACATGTTCTACAGCCGATGGCTCAACAAATACAGCTGGGATGGTAACTATGCGGGAACGTAAAAACATTCCCATGTAACGTGGTTCTAAATAACATCGAGGTGACTCAGAAATCTTGGGAAGTTGAGGAAATTTTAAAACCTTCAAATCTATCGGTAGAAGATCAGGAATGTATGGACTTCTATACAAAGACAACTAGCAGAAACAGTCAGGGTCGCTATGAAGTCAGAGTACCACTGAAAGAAGAATTAAAACAACAATTGGGATCTTCCAAACCTGTGCTATTGCTCAGCTAAAGAACTTGGAACGCCGCTTAGAAAAACAACCAACATTAGCCGAAAAATACAAGGAATTTATGAATGAATATGCAGCGTTGAACCACATGAAACTGGAACAGACAAAACAGTAACATAAAACTCGAATGCTTCTTGCCTCACCATGGCATGCAGAGAGAAGAATGTTCAACAATAAAGCTTTGTGTGGTATTCAACGCATCCGCCAAAACATCCACCAAATACAGCTTGAATGACGTCATGCTGAAAGGGCCCAATTTACAAAAAGATCTACAGGAGTTACTACTTCAATGGAGACAACATTCCTTTGCCTTCACTGCGGATATTGAGAAGATGTACCGCCAAATCTTAGTTAACCCCATTGATCAACATCTACAAAAAACTCTTTGGCGTGAGTCATCAACACAACATATACAAGTGTATCAATTGAACACGGTAACATACGGGACAAAGGCCGCGCCGTTTTTAGCAATTATGACCTTAAAACAATTGGCGGCGGATGAACGATGCAAATTTCCAAAAGCGGCTGCCGTCCTGAAAAACAGCTTCTATATGGATGACCTCTTACACGGCTGCTTCAACATAGAACAGGGTAAACAATCCTTAGATGATTTAATTCAGCTCTTGAAATCAGGAGCTTTTAATCTTCGAAAGTGGTCATCCAACAGTCAAGAATTATTGGGGAACATATCAACACGTCAAGAGGAACTCGTTTATAGCTTCAAAATGATGACATGTTGATAACCGTAGGTTTGTGCTGGAATCCAAAAGGAGATCAATTTACATTCCGTTCCGACTTTTCCCAAACAACCTCAAAACCAACAAAAAGGAGCTTACTACTCGTATCAGAAATATCTCTTTTTTGTTTTTTTTTTTTTGTTTGGGAAATCGTCAAATGACCTCTCCCGCTCTGGGCGGAGCGGAAGGGCGTGTCAGACTCTTACTGACTAAAACCCACCCATGTTCCTTCAGTTGCCTGTGCGCCAGGGCCCCGGCAACTCTTTCGAACAATCCGCGACCCCGGCAGGCATCGGCCCTATTGGACCCCGTCAGTGATGCTGAAATCTCTTTGAGGCGCGCGTGGAACACAACGCGCCATCGACCCGGGCCTGGTCCCTACCGGACGGCGAGCTGCCCGTTGCTCGCCGTCCGCAGGCCCGCGCCTACGGTGGCCGGGATTCGGCTATCGACTCCCGACGCCCAGGGTGTCTCCCCCTGCGGCGACTAGGGGCGTGAGGGCGCAATGATTGCCTCTCCCTCACGCGCTCCGCCTCCTCCTTCACGAGCATTACTGCTTCGCAGAAGGAGGTGACTGCTTCCCATTCTCTCTCGCTCCGTACCATGGCCTGAACCAGGGCCGGTCACGAGAGATTGCCGCCGCCAATCGCCGCCACGAGTACACGGCGGATAAGGGTGTCAGCCAACCCTTTTGGTTGGCTGACACCCTTATCCACGAAGTTAAAATTATTATTTCAAAAGTTATGGAAACATGATTTACAGTGGGATGATAAAGTGTCAGATGACATACATAACGAATGGGTTAAGTTGATTTCGGAAATTGTCAATATCAAACAATGTAAGATTGCTCTATGGATATTATGCAACGATAATGACATCATCGAACTGCACGGCTATTGCGACGCGTCTATCGAAGCATATGCGTGCGTGGTATACGCATGAACAAAACACCAACAAGAAACAGTAATCGTCGCAGCAAAATCGAAACTTATACCAAGCAAAAAGAGCGTAACATTGCCACGAATGGAGCTTTGTGGTGCTTATCTACTATCTGAGCTCATCGACAAAATCAAACAGAGTATAAGTTGTCAATTAGAAATCTATGAATGGTGTGATTCTATGATAGCCATAGGGTGGATACAAGGCGATTCAGCACGTCGGAAACCTTTCGTGGCTAATAGAGTCAATGCTATAAAACAGATAATGCCGGCAAACTGCTGGTGATATGTGAAATCGGGGGACAACCCGGCCACTTGCGCCAGCCGAGGTTTAACAGCGCCACAATTATTTGAACATCCTTTATGGTGGAAGGGACCAGCATGGCTAGCGTCCTATGATGTAGAAAAGGCACAGAAACCGCCTATCTACCAAACAGAGGAAGAGATGAAAAGGAAAAAAATTGGTGAACATTGTTGAAGACATTTACAGTGATAGTATAATAGATAATTTATTATTACAATATAATTCGTTTATAAAAATAACTTGTGTCTTGGCATGGGTACTGAGGGCATTGAAGCCAAAGTCGCAACGTAAACATTTACCGAAGAACCTAACGTTATTAGAATTGCAAGAAGCAAAATCAACAATTATAAAACGAGTGCAAAGTACAGCATTTCCGTCAGGTATTGAAATATTAAACAAAAAGGGCAATGTGGCAACAAACAGCACATTATTGCATATAAAACCTTTTGTCGATAAAAACGGCTTTCTCCGAGTGGGAAGACGTTTAAGGAACGGGAATATGAGCGACGAAATGAAACATCCTAAGATAATCCCTAACAAAAGTCGATTGGCGGAGTTACTCATAGAAGAAGCTCATCAGTTAACATTCTACGGGGTCCTCGACTGACTTTAGTGGCTCTCAGAAAACAATACTGGATAACAAGCGGTTACAGTACGACCAAAAAACAGTTAAGGAATTGTGTAAATTGCCGGAAGTATGAAGCAAGGAAGGAATATCAATTGATGGGTGACCTTCTCGTAGCTAGAACCAACCCCGCTCCTCCACTCTACCACACTGGAGTGGTCTACACAGGTTTTGTGAACATCAAGGCAAACAAGAGGAGAGGAGTGAGAATACTAAAAGGCTACGTGGCTGTATTCATATGCATGGTCACCAAAGCAGTTCATTTGGAATTGGTGTCTGACCTTACTAGTTCAGCATTCTTAGCTGCACTTAAGAGAATGGCAGCCTGTAGAGGAACACCACATAATTTGTATAGTGACCAAAGAACTAATTTTATCGGACCTAATAGGATGCTGCAAGAAGAGTACAATCAATTACAACAAGTTATCGGGGATAGTTGCCAGGCAGAAATCGCTGAAATGAACATACAATGGCATTTCAATGCTCCGTCGTGGCCGAGCGCTGGCGGGCTGTGGGAAAGAGCTGTCCGCAGTCTGAAGTTCCACCTGAAACGAGTGGTTGTAAGTGTTGTTGTGAACAAAGACTAACTTTCGAAGAGTTCACCACTGTACTGACACAACTAGGGGCGTGTCTGAACTCGAGACCGTTATGTTCGCTTACAAAAAACACTGAGGATCTGGATTGTTTATCACCAGCACATTTTGTAACAGGGAGATCCGACTTAACAGTGATTGAGATGGAGGAGGATGCGAGAACAAGATGGCATTTAACAACCAACATTTTTAAACAGATAAGGCAAAAATGGAAGAATGAATATTTAAGCCAATTAACAAGCGAGAGAAAAGTGGTCCAAACCTCAGGAAAACTTACAAATAGGCAACATGGTAGTAGTGCATGAGGATAACATTCCAGCTGGACGGTGGATTATGGGCCGAGTGATAGATTTGCATCCCGGTAATGATAGCTATGTCAAGGTGGTGTCATTGAAAACGAATAATGGCATCATAGGGCGACCAGTAGTCAAAGTTTGTTTATTACCGGTAGAAATCAAAACAAACAACCAACAAAACAGTTCAACTGAAACAGACATCTCAGCTGAAAAGGGTTCAGGGACCCGGAATACCAGGAAACGAACAAGAAAAACGATACGTATGTGTCGCATTCAACATTCCTCTGGTTTCACACTGATAGTAACATCGTCCGCCATGTCTAGGATCACCGTAAAACTTCGGTTTACATCGTTCACAGTTCAAGCCTGCGGTGTTATCTTTGCAAATACATTCTCCGGTGGCGACATCACACACGCCGCGCGCCTCGTCGCCGTGATCGTTACAGTCACACCGACGGCACCCCTGGCCGGTAGTCGCGTTGCCTTGCCGGGCTTGCACAACTCGCAGAACTCTTCCTCCGTCCAGTCCTGACACTCGTCACACCGACCCACGCCGGTCCTACACGTTGAGTGGTTGTTACAACCGCAGTTTATGGAACAGTCTGCACCCGTCCAACCCAGATCACATTGGCACTTATATTGAGGAGCTCCGAGACAATAACCATGAATGCAGTTATTGTAGCAGGTTCGCATGTAGCTTTTCTTGCCATCTCCGATATATCCCTGTTTAAATTTACACGTGTATGAGCCGTGAGTGTTGTTATCGTATGTCACCATGGCATTAACCTTTTTTTATGTAAATCTGCAGCGTTGCAAATTGCAGCTACAACATAACTTCATTAAACAATACCCAACCTTTCTACTTTGACGCGATATCCAAAATTAGTCTCGTAAAAGCAGTTGGGTTCTAGTTGTATACTATAACAGGTCACCGTATTGGGAAGGTATGCAGGCGTTTGAAAAAGCAACATCATATCTGGACAAAATATGCAAAACAACAGGCAGCGAACAGTGTAACATGATAGTCCCTCAGCTGATCCATGAGATAAATTAATAACTGACTTACTAAAAAGTAAAAAATAAAAAACTTTTTTCCAAAAAAAAAACAAACGGCTTGTAAAAAAAACACTACAAAGTGAAAAATAACTTTAATTTCGGAAGTCGGTGTTTTTGGATCTGTGTTTTAGGTTTTTGCCACCGACTTCCGAAATTAAAGTTATTTTTCACTTTGTAGTGTTTTTTTTCGTAAAAATGTTTTTTATTTTTCACTTTTTAGTGCGTCAGTTATTAATTTATCTAAGTTATAATAGTGTGATTTCAACTGCTCATCACCTTTTACAAAATATTGCTTTTCCTGATGCAGGGACGTTAATTGTTGAAGAGTTCTGCTGGTAAAAACGAGAAGAACTGGAGCTGATGGTGAAGCCACCATTACTTCCATTTCACCATATGTATTGTGATGAGATTAACTTGCTTAGCAACCATATTAAACTAGTCGAATCGCAACCACAATGAGTAGTCTCAGTGGCCACCTCTGGTCTTCATCATCAGTTCCACTTCACCAAATGGTGCTTTCCGAAAGCAAATGAACGAATTACTATAAAAAAAAACATACATACAGCCGAACATATAACCTCCTTCTTTTTGGAAGTCGGTTAAAAAATACCCAAATCGCTATACGTGTGCCTATAAAATTTGAGGATTTCCCTCGGTTTCCAAGGGATCCGCTCATCAGATTCTGACTTGGTGACAATGGGACCACCTCGAGAGGATACCCTTTCAAACAAAAAAAGAATTTTCAAAATTGGTTCACAATTGACAGAGAAATCAGTGAATATACATTAAAAAAAAAACATACATACAGCCGAACATAATTTTATCCTCCTCCTTTTTGGAAGTCGGTTAAAAATTAAAAACATTTAGCCGGGTTATGGAAGAATCAGACTTCGATTGTCGAATCAGAGTACAATTTGTTGAAAAGAACAGAAGAAATCATGGCAAAACAACATAAAATTATTAATAAACATCTGATTACGCTGGATAATATCCAAACAACTTACAACGAGAGATAAACAACATATCCTTACTTCAAGAATTTACCATGACAGCCCTCATAGCTAGTAATCTAATGCATAACTTAAAAAGAACTCAAGATATTTTGCTTGACATCTTAACCAATGTTCACCATGGACAGTTTAACATTCATATGCTTACCACAGAACAGCTCCATAAGGAACTTAACATTATCTCTGGGCATTTATCCGGTGGTCTAACATTGCCTAATGAACCGCACAATATTCGATAGCTATATTCTCTAATAAGCATAAAAGCACGAATAACTGAAGAATATTTCCTCTTCCAAATAACATTCCCACTTATCAGTAGAGACCGATATAAGTTGTATAAAATACATCCTATACCACACCAGATGAACAACAGTGTGATAGAGTTCATCCCGTCTGCAGAATACATCGCTACGGATCTAAAAAGAGACTCATACTAACAATTACGTCGGAAGAACTTTCACTATGTAAACACAAGATGATAAGTTTATGTGCGATTGGAAAAAGCCGATATACCATTTGTGATCGCGACCGAGACACATATAAGTGCAAGGTACGAAGAATTAGATACCAAAACAAATGGACATCACTAACAAATCCGTTCCTATTCTTGTACCATTGTCGCAACATTTATGCCATCAAAGTAATCTCCGGTAAACAGATAAACAAGATACAACTGAGCAAAACTGTTGTCATTTACTTAGACCCAGTTTGCCTGCTGAAGGGTCAGGATTTTACTCTAAACTTTGGTAAGTGATTGTATAATCACTACCCAAGTCCATACTAGAAACTTCATCAATCGATAAATTCAAAAATAAATTAAAACTATTCTTGCTATGTAAATGTTACTATAGTATTCAGGATTATTTAATGGAAGATGTAAGGACATATTGATGTAACCAGTGCACCAATTCTAATAATTATTATTTAATACTTTGATATTTATTTACAGATATATGCTTACATTCTCATTCAATACATGACATTTTGAATTTTAATTAAACTATTTGACATTATTATTTTTCATAGTGAATTTACCAAATTATGCACGAAATACTGTGACATTTATCCACAATTGTAACTTGACAATATTATTTAACAAATTACATTTTAAAATTCAATTCTTTATGGTACATTATTATCAACTTCATTTAGTATGTTTTCTTTGTTATTTGCTACGGTGAAATGAATAAACTAAATTGAACTATTAATTATAAATAATTTTTGCAAGAAAATGGATTATAATAATAGAGCTTGTAATTTGCATGCCTCAAGGTGTAATATGGTTGGACTGTGCTATATTTTCAATAACTTTATGTAATTACCCATATTAGCAAATAAATGATTATTATTATTAATTTTATTTCAAATCTTTTGACTTTTGTTTTACTAACATTTTAATCTTAAGTTGCTGTAGCTGTAAGTTGCTGTAGTTAAGGTTGTTTTCACCATGTAAACATTATTATCATGATCATTCCATTATTTTACTAACATAACATTGTTACACCTCAGCATCCCTATCTTTCGTGGCCCGGAATATGTTCGGTGCTTTCACCGAACATCTTAGTCTAAGTAAGATACCTTAGAATAAGTATGTAATAAGTAGTAATTTTACTACTTATTATTTTATACTTAATTCAGTGCATTTTTGTCTACCGCGTTAGCCGGGTGTATTCATCAACATTGCATTAAACATTTGAACATTAAGAACAGTTTTAGAGTGAATCATAAAACAGTGTTCAACATAAACATTTGTTTCTCCTCAAAAACACCGACACCTTGCTACTTACCCGGACGATAGATATAGTGACTGAAGTACCTTTTTTGAATTGGATATATTTTAATGAATTTTTGTATACAGACTAGAATCGTCATTACATAAACGAAGTTTAATTTCAGTCGTATTATCATCACCTTTATAAGTGAGTATCCAGTATGTCTATCGACAACTTACTACTTAGATATGCTTAAACTATGTACAGTCAGCACAAGAGATAAGTATGCAGGATCGCCGGATATAGGTGAAGTTTAGTAAGAAACCGATGACTGTATTTGAATAAAATTTAATTGAATTAATAGAAAACAAACTGCTCATTTATCAAATTAAATTTCATTCGAAAAAATTCATCGGTTTCTTACTAAAATTCAACTATATCCGGCGACCCTGGACACTTATCTCTTTTGCTGACTGTACCTACGAATTTATCGACTCGCGAAACTAATTAACCTAGTTATTTACAGACAGTACCTCTACATTTTTAACTACATAAAATTGACCAAGACGACAATTATTGTTTGAAATATTTCACTAGCTGGCTAGTAACTAAACTATCGCATATATTATTTGGGTAACATCTTAAATCAAGTCGCCTTAATAGGAGGGTGGGGGGATGTCGAGGGAAGATGGGGTGGAGTAGACTCACACCCTACTTTTTCTCCTCATCAAAACGCCTAAATAGTGGGGGAGGGGAAGCAAGTAACAATAACAAGGCGTAGTCGACGGAGCCCCGCTAGGCGGAGCTCCTAAATCTGCATGGTTTAAAAAAATAACCATGAAGGGGATGGCGGGGTCTTTGTTCGCTCGTTTCGCTCGCTCACTAGACCTCGCCATCCCCGTTGAGGCTAACCTGTCCGAGTCGGGGTGCCCGAAGTCCCGAGTTCGCTTCACTCGCTCTTGCATCCAATAAAACACCAAAATGTTAACTTTGATGATTACTTTAATATGTAAACATTTTCATAAAATTTACCAAGACAACAATTACTGTTTGAGACATTCATTTCTAGAAACACCTATAGCGAAAGTTTTATGAAATATGCGGCAAAGTGCGCTTAAACTACAGCGACGAACTGTGAGGCAAGTGTCTGTAGAGGCTACAATACTCGTACAAGTGCATTGTGAAGGCAAATGCCCTGCATCAGAGCTTGGCTGGCGACAAATTATCACGGGGTTCACCGCACGATTTCATCAGTGAAAATCCTTGTAGCATCGAAGCCACATCAAATTGTTACTACTGCGAGGGGACCAGCACCCTAATTGTGAAGCATACAAAAGATTTTGGCGGAAATTGCACATCCATTACTTCGTGTTTGAAAAAATCATCTGCTCAGCACGCTCAACAACGTAAATAACGTTATTAACGTCGACGAACGGTCAAAATAAAAAGGCATTGTCATTGTAAGTGAGTTACGCAATTATCTCGCAGGACACCATGCAGATACTCTTAATTAAATAGTGCCTTGCATGGGCATGCGTCCAGCACGCGTAGCGTGACGACCATAGAAACAGGTTTTGCTGACAGAAGTATAGACAAAATGACTGATTTCTAAAGATTGTTTTCTACAATCTGTCACTTTGTCTATTCTTCCGTCGACAAAACCAGTTTCTATGATGGTCATGCTACGCGTGCTGATCGATAGGAACGAGCAAGATTTGTCTTTGTCCGCTGTAGTTCTGCTGGCGTACCACTGCCCTCTATACCAAAGTCTTCACTAGCAGGTATAGATGTCAGTAGTAAGAAGCTACTGAGCGGGGTCGAGAACTAGCCCATAATATTCCAAGCTTCTTACCACTTCCCATCAACTTATTGCAGCAAATATTTCCAAGATGTCTTTGCGATTACGGACCCATTTAAAGGATTATGGCCGTTAATATACTCGTATATGTCCTCTGGATGTCAACTGTCACATAAGGTAATAGTCCTCAGCAGTTGCGGTGCAACATAAAATTGCAACAATATCTTTATTAACTCACACAAAAGTAAAGGTACATTCGACTGCACGTCAGTGGTGACAAAATAATTTTAAGCTGGTCTCGTAATCTATTAAAACTCCCTAGTTCTAGGCCAGCTCCCCTGAGCTGACCTAGCGTACCTAGAAACCAACCTTGGTGGTCTTTGAACTTTCAAAGACCACCAAGGTACTACTGACGTGCGGTCGACTGTGTCTCTATCCAAAGAAGAGAGAAGTGGTCCACTTTGACCTGTGATGTGAAGAAATGGGAAAGACAATCTCCTTCTTCTTGTCAGAATAAATATGATAACTTGATAAGTAATCACTAGTATTCTTTATATTTAAATTATTAAATGGATAAAAAAAGAAACGACAAATTGAAATTAAAAAATAATTTATTTATTTCAAGTATTGACGGTTGCTTGATTTCAACCCAGTCGGAATTATTATTCTCACATTTTAATAAACCTGAAACATAAAAGAAAAGTGTTATTAATTGTGTAGAGAAACTTGTCATTACATTATTGGGTATTCAATTACTACAATATTCTTTAATTCTGTTGTTTTTACCGCAAAACAAAGGTGAACGGAAAATTTAATTTTAAAGGTGTCATTCGATTTTGGGACTTACTTCTTTATAAATTGTTAACATGCACCATAACCAATTGTGAATCATGCAAGTATATATTACATGATGCCTGCCAGTTAGATAACAACATGCTAACGTAGCCTCTACCTTGTTCCAGTTAAGTGTATCTAAGTACAGGATGTTTTAATAAGTAGTGTATGTTTCAGTAACTAATATAAATTTAAAAAATTCCGACCACAGGATATTTTCTAGAGTTGTAATGCCACAATTCTATGTGTGTAGATGTGTATTATAGCTGTGGAAACTAAAAATATTTTTTCTAAAACTGTGTGGTTAGTGTGGTTAAAGTTTTTAGAGTAAAAGTTGGTCCCTCCATTAAGTTTTACATAGAAGTTGCTGCACTGCAGAAGTATCTTGTCTATCCTTAACCTCATGCTATATTTATTATGATACATACTATAATTTAAAGTGTTATCTCACTAATATTCCAGTGAACGTATTTAACTTTCTGTTCAGTTCGCTACTTTTACATAGTATCGCAAAAACAAACGGATGGTCTGCTACGAATTCAGCGGTTGATCTAAATGCGGCCCTGACATCAAGGCTAATATCTGAAATGTTCAATTAATTTAAGATTTCATTAAAAACAAATAGATTTGGATATTTGTACAAAATATAAATAAAATTAAACTACTTTATGTAATTACTAATGAGTAACTCAATTAAATTATTTTTGTCCAGACTAGAGATAACAGGAATTTTGCAATAACAGAACCATGGACTCATTATTTTAAAATGCTATGGATCGTTAAGTAGATACAAGCTTTAATAAAAATTCTCACTTTTCAGAAAACATTTTGGAGTGGATATTATTAGGAAATGGTAAGAGAAGTTCACCGGCAAAGGCATGTCGCTTTGATAAGCACTGCCGATGCAAAGTTGCCAAAACCCGGAAGACGACTAGTTTTTATCCGACTGCGCGACACAAGGGAGGCTAATGTGATTATCAGCCTATATATGTATCCATGTTTTTGATTAACAAATATAAAAATGTATTTTTTATTAGTTTTACATAAATAACAATAAAACAAACCACTTTGAACAATAATCTTACTCACCATGAGTAAGATTATTGATCAAGAAAAGAAGTCCACCTGCACCTGTATTGCAATGTCATGGAAAATATTCATTAGAATAACTCAAAGTCAGGTAAAGAAAGAGTGTGGTTAGAAAAAGCGTTTTGGTAGAAGTGATAAGTTGGTCAGAATTGGTATCACATATACCAGATGAACAGAAAGCTGAGCAGAGGCGAAGCTATTAAAAATTAATAAAATGGTCATGCTCTTGGCGCAAGTGATGCGCTAAAATACGCGTAGGTACCTAAGATTGGTAGACTCCGTTAAACAGAATGTTGTTCCCCTCCATTAAGAAGAACACGAACGGATGGTCCGCCATGAAAACGCTTGTCTTCGGCACAAAAGCGCTCAAATACGCGATACCGAATGCTGGAACGATAACGGCGGAAATGGTGCTTAGGACACGTCCAATGTATACATTTCACAGGTAAATTTACTTTGTAAAGGTGTGCACTTATTACCCCTACTTAAACGGTTCACAGTACCTTGAGCTACGGGCCATGGTGATTGTTTCATTGAGTCGGCTTCGCGGACACTGAACCTTTCAATATTTATACCATTTCAAGTATTTGTAGTTTTTTTTTTCAGTAGGTATATAAGATTAATAGTGTAAATGTATCTAAGCATGCACCTTTACACAATATTTAATAAATATATTATATACGTTTTTATTAATCGTTGAAGCGTAAAATTAAACAGATAACAAATTATTATCTAAAACCAATCGAAAATTTATTGGTAATTTTCAGTAGCTTGTTGTAAAATTACTCGTTATGCATATGACACTAGTGTAAAGTATAGTGACCGGCGGCGGTCTGTTTTTGTAATATAATTAATTTATTTGCAAACATAAGTGAGACTGTTACACAAAAGCTTTGCCTCCCGAACTAGGTGTTATAGGCAGTATTTTTTTTTTTTTTTTTTCTTATAAGCCAGGCTCGCTAAAGTTCCATGTTTTAAAGACATCTATGTAATCGATAAGCAACATACAGGGCCAAGAAAATGATATTGTGATGATTGTTGAGAATAAATTAACTGCAGAAAAACACGAGGGAAGAAGGCAAGTGTCAAACAAACAGTCAACAAACAAAAAGCAGTGATCGAACATAGATGAGGTATAACAGCCGGTAAATTCTGTGAAAATGTAACCGTTTAAAATTAGGGGAAGTGAGCTTGAAGATAGCAGCTGTCAATAATGTCAATCTCTAGCATCAGATGGAAAGACAGCTCACTTTACTTAAGTTTTCACGGTGACTTTTTTACAGAATAGATTGGCTGAAGCGATTCTTAACACGAATGACGATGAATGTTCTGCAAACTAAACCATATTTCCAATTTCAACGAAAGATGGAAAGATTTTGGTTCCGAAGTTCAGGTTCAAATTGCCAAGGTTAGATACCTACCTAAGGTAGCCTACAAATTGAAATAACTTTCAATTTGTAGGCTAGGTCACGAAACAGTCTAGTAAAACAGTCTGGGAAGTCGGAATTTGATACACTGATAAAAGGACAAAACAAGAAGTTGAGATAAATTATTGAAATATTATTTCAGAATGACTTCAAGAACTCTTAATGCAGGTGGTGGAGGTGGTCCATAGTCTGTTATAGGATATTAACAAAATAATGGATGGATGTCAAATTATATTTGTTTTTTTTATGACAAATATACATGTCCACCGTTTGTTATGTAATTGTACACAGATGGCCATAACAGATATAAAGTACATGAGTGAAATGGCCAGAAGGCGAGGTAGTGGTAGTATATGTATGACCACTTTAGAAGTGAATCCAAATTAATTTTACATAAACAAAGTAGGTGGGTACAAAAAGCACGTTAGACATTCTAACTTTTTAAGAAAATCTGCGGAAAAAAGGATAAATAAATTAGTCGCCTGCTCAATTTCTAAAACAGCGTTATCCTTTATCTTGTTTCAAAGAGTCTCCGATTATTACTTCTAGATATTTTGTGTTTTTCTAACAATGTATTACAAGAAGGTCGTAAAGTATAAAACTGATACCTATTTCTGAACGATTCCGTCGAAGGTGATTGTGTTGTCAATTATCAGTGCAAAATAAAATGGCCGGTCAATTGAAAAGTATTTTTTATTCGGGTTGTACGAGGCTCCGAGTAGTCCGAATACTGAAATTATACAAATAATAAGACGGTTATATTGAACAAACATTTTGGTAGAATTTGAAAACCTTTGGAAAATCGAAGGCTATGGGGAGATCTTTGCCAAGCATTGGGACAGTACAGGTTGAAAAAAGCCCGTAGTTACCATAGGAAAAAAGTCATTAGTTCGATTAAAGAGGAAACGAATCTTCCACTTAAAAGTTTTATGAAAAACAAGTAATATACACGGGAACGTATTTTGTTGTATAAAAAAATAGGTACCGAAAATGCCAAATATTTTTTAGGCTGGGTTTCACCGTGGTTGCCTAGTTA
Organism: Griposia aprilina; assembly: GCA_916610205.1. Classification (NCBI taxonomy): domain Eukaryota; kingdom Metazoa; phylum Arthropoda; class Insecta; order Lepidoptera; family Noctuidae; genus Griposia; species Griposia aprilina. The sequence continues at coordinate 15,459,165 of OU744288.1, forward strand.
GAAGTAACTTGTGACTTGAATACTCCATAATTATAGCAATTTGAATTGTTAGACCGAATTGCTATTTTGTTGATATGGTTGTGTGGCAAGTCCATGGAAGTATCAATATTACAAAGTTATGTCTTAAAGTCAAAAGCTAGGGCTAGTAGAAATCTATACAACTTTATGACGTAGTGGTAGAGTACCATTGGATATTAGAATTCATCTTCAATGAATCACAAAACATAGGTTAAACTGATCTAGTTAACTAGACGAATGTTGTTGTGTATTGATGATGTTGTTGTTGTTGTTATCATCGATTGGAAAAGAAGAAGAACAAAATATAATTTACACAAACAACCGATCAGTTAGCAAATTCTAACAATTCAAACGTATTTCGACCCACTCAGGGTAAAAATGAGTGTAGGTATTATAATAAATAACCGTATGATGTAAGAAATAAATTCGTCAGGACCATGTAAAGGCTCTCCCAACAGGCGCGACGCGACAGCACGACACAAAGGCGCCGCTAAAAGCGCGGCACGCGGTGCCTTTGTGTACGCTGTCGCGTCGCGCCAGTGTGCACGAGCCTTAAAGCATATTTGCGGGTTGCTTTCTTGGCGAATGATTTGGAATGCAACAAAGCCCATGCATAATAAAATATAATACTATATACCTAAGAGTAAAGTACGCCGCTGAATAGTGTTGCAGAGTTGGTTTTTAAGGCGTAAAAGAAAGGCCTGTCAACCTTGAAAGTCATATGCCGTACAAGTTTAGCCTTCCTAGTCATAAGAAACGCTGTAATATAAGAAATAAAAATAATCACAATAAATTTATTGTTTTTAGAATCACAACAAAATATTATAATAGGTACACTGTATATATCTGGTTATCGATTTTATAAACTTTTACAGAACACAGTACATATGAACTTTCAGAATGGAACTAATGCTGAAATATCAATGGTAATAGTTGAAATGTACACACGGCTACATATAAAGCTATAAATTTCCAGTATAAGATGATCTCGCATTGTATAGGATTTCAGTATAATGAGAGGTCAGCTTATACTGGAAATACTTGATATGTAGCCGTGTGTACAAATAAACAGATGCCAAATTATTATCTAAAACGAAACGTGAATGTGTAGGTATTGAAATAGGTATTAGCTGTAACGTCCGGCGCTGGTAAGTTCATTGTTAGAAGACATTCGTCAATCTTATACGGTATGACTATATATAATTATACCTACTGACAATGTGTTAAAAAAAGAACCCAGTCACGCCCCGTTGACGATGGAGGTGGACAAACGGCACAACAGTAACAGTTAGTATGAAAGGCGTAAAGTGCCAAATTGATATCTATGTGTAAACGATTCCGTTGAAGTTAATCATGTTCTCAGTTTTCAGTGCAAAGTAAAATGGCGGATTAGCTGGATTTTTCGTCCGGGTTGTACGAGACTGTGAGACCATAGAATACAGAAATTGTACAAATAAAAAAACGATTATATTGAACACACATTTTGGTATTATAAAACCTTTGAAGAATTGAAGGCTACGGAGAGACCTTTGCCAAGCAGGTACTGGTTGATAAAAACCTGTAGGTACCATAGGAAAAAAGTCATTAGTTAAAAACGAAACCTCCACTTATAAGTTTTTGGAAAAACAAGTAGTATACACGGGAACGCATTTTGTTGTGTAAAAAACTGGTACCGAAAATGCCAGTCTTATGGCTTTCTTATTTTATTTGAATTTTTAGGCTGGGTTTGACCGTGATTGCCTACTTAGAAGTAACGTGTGACTTGAATACTCCATGATAATACGAATTTAAATTGTTAGACCGAATTACTATTTTGTTGATTTGGTTGCGTGGCCAGACCATGGAAATGTCAATATTACAAAGTTATGGTTAAAGTCGAAAGTTATGGTTAGTAGAAATCTAAACAATTTTGTGACGTAGTAGTATAAGTACCATTGGAAATAAGATTTCATCATCAATGAATCACTAAAAATAGACCGAAGCAATTTAGCTATCTAGACGAATGTTGGATCATCGATTCGAAAAGAAGAAGTCAAAATATAACAACCGATTAGTTAGCAAATTCTAATAATTTGTACATATTTTGACCCACTCAAGGTAAAAAATGGTATTAGGTATAATAACTGTGTGATAAAATAATTAAATTCGTCAAGACCCTGTAAACCATATTTGCGGGTTGCTTCCTTTGCGAATGATTTGGAATGCAACAAAGCCCAGGCATTATAAAATAAAATACTATATACCTAAGAGTAAAGTACGCCGCTGAATAGTGTTGCAGAGTTGGTTTTTAAGGCGTAAAAGAAAGGCCTGTCAACCTTGAAAGGAGTAATATTAAATACAAATCTAGGTGACTTTTTAATTATCGCAAACCCTGCAAGACAAGAAATAAAAATAATCACAATAATTGTTGTTAGAATCAGAACAAAATATACACACTGTAATATGTCTGGTTATCGATTTTACAAACTTCTACAGAACACAGTAGTCACAAACTTTCAGACTGGAACCAATGCAGAAAAAATAATATTAATACTTGAAATATACAAATAAACAGATACCCAATTATTATTTAAAACCAAACGTGAGTGTGTAGGTAATGAAGTAGGTATTAACTATAATGACCGGCGCTGGTTAGATCGTTTTTCATTCGCCACTCTAATACGGTATGACCATACATATATCTTAAAAATCACCATACATATATCTCATAGATCAGACCATACATATATCTCATAGATCTTAAAAAAACCCTGTACGATCCGAAAGAGTCACACAGGTACTGGAATAATTGGGAGTGGCGCGAGGAGGCGAAACGCCAGGGCGTAACGCCGCTGCCGCGAGAAATCGCGGCACAGCGGACAGAGCTCCGGCGGGATCTCATGGCGGTATGGAGAGTGCGACTGTCGCAACCCAGCGCTGGGCACGCCACAATTGCGGTGGTTAGTCCCCTCTTTGAGTAACGGTAATAGGTAATTGTTACTGTACTTAAAGTAGGGCAAATAAATATATGATGTTCCCACTAGTGTGGGAAAAACATAACACAGCATCAAAACACATTTTGATGCACACAACTCATTACATATTGGAATAAAAACTCAAAGCAAACTATACGTCTAAACATATAAAACCATATTTGCAATCATCTATCACGAAATAAAAGTTGACATTTTTACGTGCAATTTTCTTATAATTTCTAAATGGAATGCAGCAAAGCTCATGCATAGTAAAATTTGAAATTAAATACCTAAGAGTAAAGTACTCCACTGAATAGTGGTTTAGAGGCGATATATAAGACGTAAAAGAAAGGCCTATCAACTCGGAAAGGAGTTCTATAAACTACTTTAGCCGACCGAGTACCGACGACATAAGCTGCAATAGAATCAACATTTTAATACAATCTGACTGTTTTGTATTACAATCAGAACAAAATATAATGTTATAAGTTTTTTCTACAATTTTTATCCCACATTACTCTGGGTTTGTTATAATTCTTAACTCTGGCAAATATTTATTTTATTTTATTGCATTTTAACTTTAGATAATAATCTTTTATCTGTTTTACGAGTAATTAACAACACAGTTTTCTAATCAATCGTATAATTATACTTACCATTAGATGCAGCCGCTTCGGCGCCTTCTTCATTTACGTCTATGAACGCCTTTTGGACAGCGGCACTTATAAACAAGCCTGACTCTCCCTTTATCAAATTATCTAATCGAGCTTGGCCCGGTGTGAATAACTTTTCAATTTTCATCTGAAATAAAGTAATGGTAATAAATTAATCAGGCCACTCAATTGTAGGGGATGAGGTCAGCCCGACGAGCGCCCTAAGTCCAAACGGTGGGTCAAAAGTTTGCGCATTTTTCTGATAGATATGAAAGTCTAAGTACTATGTCTTAGCTATATTGACATCTATGGTCTAGCTTATGGCAGTCTATTCAACACAATAAAGTTTATTTTATTCCGGTTCAAAGCTTCCGACTAAAAAACTAAGTACCGCTGCTCGGGCGCTCAACGGGGAAGCGGGACACTAAACGAGACGTAATAGAAGTTTTATTGTTACACATCTATATGGTGGTAGTGGTGGTGGTGGTGGTTATATCTATTTTTATGGTGTACATAATAAAGAGTATTCTATTCTATTCTATTCTATTCTATTCTATATGCGTTAAGATCCCGCAACGTGCTAAAAACCCAATACTCACCTTTTTGAGAACATCGGCAAGATCAGTTTTAGTTTCAATCTTAAACTTGGGAAGATCAACGGCAACTTCGTTGAAATACATGTTATCAGTGGCCTTTGATAGAATTAATGGGTCCTTTAGTTTCTCAATAAGGGAATTGATGCCATCGATTTCATTTGGAAGTACGATAAGAAGTGATGATTGATCTCCATCATAAGGCAGTTCTAAAAGCTGTAATTATATTTAAAAAAAGTATTACACACCGGTATTACAAATTAGCGTTACAATCAATGTAGGTATATTACATACATACATAAACTCACGCCTTCTTCCCATGGGGGTAGGCAGAAACTACAGAACGCCACCTGCTACGATCCTTACATACACCTTTTGCATCGTTTACGTTCATACATCTGATCATACACGCACGCCGGTTGTGAGTACTACGCCTGACCTTTCTGAAGAACATCATCAATAAGGTCACTATATGTCTTCCTAGGGCGTCCCCTCCCGGCGTTTCCACTCACATCTGCCTTGTAAATACCTTTTGTTAATCGCCCTTCATTCGTCCTCTCAACATGACCAAACCATCTTACCATACTCTTTTCAATTTTTGTCACTACATCTTCTTTTAAACCGCACCGTTACCTTATCACATCATTCTTCAGTCTATCATTCAGTCACACCACACATGCTACGCAAGGAACGCATTTCCAAAGCATTTATTGTACTTTCATGCTTCTTTTGGCACACCCGACACTCACTTCCATACATAAGCGTAGGCACCAATACACCATTGTGAACTGCCAGTCGTGCTTTTTTGGACATCAACTGGTTGGTCACAATTGCATGTGTAGCACCATTCATTTTATTTCCCGCATTTACCCTTCTTTCCACATCTCCATCAATCTTTCCATCTCTTGTAAATAGACTCCCCAAATATACGAACTCACTTACTTGCTCCACACTCTTATCATTTAATTTCACATCACATACCGATCCATCCTATTCTCTTTCAAACACCATGACCTTCGTCTTATTCACATTTATATTCATCCCTTTCATTTTATATGATTCATCCATCACAGTCACCATGTCTTGCAACCCTTCCGCTGACGATGCAAGTAGAACTTGATCATCTGCGTAGAGAAGGCATTTGACAGGCAACTCATTCATCATCAAGCCATACTCACCCTCTTTCAAATCTGCCAGACAACTATCCACGTACAAGTTGAACAGCCATGGTGAAGCTACACAACCCTGTCTAACACCCCTCGAGATGCAGAACCAGTTCGTGTATGCCCCATTTATCCTAACACAAACACTGGAATCCTTGTATAAACAGTTCAGTAATAATTAGAACGTATATTAAATCCTACATTATTTATAATTTAGCTCCACAAAGATCTGACATCTGATCACAACTGTAACATGTTCTTAAAGATCATAATATAATGCCTTTACGATTTAGGTATTCTTTTATCATATAGTTTTCTAGAAGCATTTGAAAAATCTTTACCTTAGCATCGAGTTCCTTACTTTCTCCGTACTTGAAGTCATCAGATTTGTGCATGGTAGGTTTTTTGATAGTTTTGTCTTTGCTCAAGTAGAAATCTTGATCTACGGTTGCCTTTGCGTCGAACTGCTTCTTCCACTTACCCTAAATTATAATATTAGTACATTTAAAAAAATAAAATTCTAATGTTTGCACCTTATCCAGAATATTATTTTATCACGAAAGTACTATCAAAACTAAACGTGAATATTCATATAGTTTATGTAGAAGAATATCATTTTTGTATTTTACAAAAGTAAATCGAGTAACCAACCTTGAAGTAAATGGCGTTAACGAGGACAGCGGCTGTGCTTGCATCCAGTGAGTCTGATGATACTAAATCTTTGATCTTGTGGTTTGTGTTATCTTCAACCTGGAAATAATAGTGTTTAAAAAATTACAGTACTATCAGCTCACTTTAAATCTCAAGGAATATTAGTAAGTTAGTATATGGCATAGCTATGGGTATATTGCAACGATTTAAAAGGACAATGAGGTAAATAATGCACTAGTATAGACTACTGCTGTGTAGATACAACTATATAATATGCAGTCACATGACGGGGAGCTCTAAGTTTAAGATTAGTTAATAAAGGCGATTGGAACTTAGTTCTGTCGGGCTATACCTCACTAATATTGGTAAGGCACTTAGCATTTTCTTTGATAGAATCTTTCATTTTACCCATGCGTTAATTTCCTGTGCAGCTTCAACATTTTTAGTGAAGTCAACGTTCTTCACGTCTGAGTTGAAGACATCCCTGGACACGGCAGCATACTGGTCGTTCAATACTGCACCTTCGCGTACATACACTCTGTTTGCTAGACTTAGCTCGATTCCCTGCACGGAGCGCAGTTGCTTGGTTACGTCAGCGAATACTTCCTTCGTCTGTAAGATTCATATGGTTGTAGTATTAGTACTTCGGATTCAAAAGTTGCTGTTGTAAAACCATATAAGACTTACAGTACCCGCTCATTAATATATGGCACATAGAGTTATAGAGAAAGTTGGCTTATTAAAGCGTCATCTCTGTAATCTTGATAGTCTCTTTCTAAAGTTCGGTATGCCATATTATTAACGCCCGGGTACTGTACATTATAAAAATCAGGTCCTCTTACCTTGTTGTCGTTGGGCAAACCGATGGCCTTAAGGAGTTCGTCATGAGATTCTCCTAGTGAAGCCAAAGATAGTTGAGCTAATGGAGACAGCACAGAAAATGCCGACAGCACTACATTTTCACCTGCATGGGCTTTCACTACCTCCTGAAGATTGAAAATAATTTCAGTATTAGGTATCTGTTTAACAGTTTGGTAATGAGAATTAAATTTATAGATGCAATGGGTTCTTGTTTCGAGATTTTGTGTTAAATTTTGATGATAGGTCATACTATACCTACTGGGATATTGTATACCTGCTTATATATTGATAACGATGCGTTTAAAATTGAAACATCATGTCCAATAAAGGAAAACAAATCTGTACTGCATGTTCGGTTGATTGCGTCACGGTCTTTGTTTCCGTATGACGACGTGTTCAAGGATTACTTTATAATCTTGCTAAGATAATTGGCAGTATTAGGTTCGGCCGGAAAGTCCCAACTTCCTTAATACTTAGACATAGTGAAGTTGCAAGATGTTTGATTCAAAGTTACAATATCTCACAACACCCATTTTTTATTACGTATGTAGTTCTCTTCGTTACGGGTTATCTGTGAAACTACTGATAAAAAATAAAACGTTTCTCGCATTTAGTCTTGAATTTGGAGGAATGAAGTCTTTGTTTTAAGAGGTTGTGACAAGTGGGTCAAATTTGTGACTCAAAGCTGCTTGTTGTTTTTCTATTCAAGGCTTTAACGCGACTTTGCACATACTCCATACCGATAACGATAGCGGCACTAATTTCAACTCTAATTTAATTGTAGTTAGCTTATTGTGACTCATTTGCAGTATGCCTCGTCACTACTGCATCCCACTTTTGTATGTTTTTGTTGGAGTGCCGTGCATGTTTCATGAACTCAGGCCAAATAAATGTGTATCTTTCTTTTCTTTATTGCTGCAGCTGCTACTGTAGAAAATGATCTTTCATGACACCCGAAATTCTGTAAAGCGGTACCAGCTAGTCTGTTCATAAATTGAAAGTGTTTGTAAGTGATCAAAGTATTAAACGTACAAAAACATTCCTAAAAGTCAAGAATATTTAATAATTGCTATCTAATAGCATGCATAATTGGTTTTAGGTTATCACTTATCTCGTAGAACTTTCCATTTTTGTTGATTTTATAGTCAGTTCGAAACGTGCTGCTAATTATCGTCAACGAAGTATGATAAGGAATGACATAATGCTATTATTATAAAATATTATGCTCTGTTTACTTACTTGGAACATGTTAGCGGTAAACACCTCATTACTTGCTTTCAGGAGTTCTTCGTTAGATTCTTCCGACATTGCTGTTGCCGCAAGGGCCAATACTGAAACATTACAAAATATTATAAGTGCCTTTATAAAATGCTCTTTAATGAAAGTTTTTAATACTGCCAGCTGCTGTGTTTTTAATTTTGTTTTGTAGGTGAATCTTTTCTTTTATTTTATAGTACTAGATTTTGCCCGCATGGATGTCTGAAATTATTCCACGGGAATGTAATACCGGGACAAAATTATAAAAAGTTCTATGTCCTAACCTAGGTCTGTGTGCCAAATTTTATCGAAATCTGTTCAGTCGCCAAGGCGTAAAAAGGTAAACGGACAGACAGCCTTTCGCATTATTTTATAATATTAGTATAGATAAACTCATACATAAAATGATAATAATAATATAATATAATATTATGTGTGGACTCTAAGGTGAATCTTATAATATTTCCCTATACAGATGGCTAATGTGTTTTGATAGTTTCTTATACAAGACTACCGTAACTAGTTTTACAAACACACTTGAATATTTTTTGTATAAATTAAAGCGAACAGAATAGTTATTTATTACAAGGTTTTAGTTTTTATTGCTATTACAAACGGATTGCGATAAATTGTACTAAAACGATCACAGATTCATTCCATTATTAAAACCTTTATTGAAGTAAAATTATAATTAAATATGAAGTTTATCATCAATTACTATAATAGTTTCTACGTAGATCTGTAAACGGTTAGGTATAACAGCCTATTGTCAAAGATATTAAAGGTAAGGTACCTATGTTAAAATATTATTCAAACAGAATGCATAACGTAAACAATAAGCTATAAGGAAAACCGGTTGTAAACTTGAATGTTTCTGCTATTTGATGTCAGGGAATCCCAAGCAACCTTAAGTGGCCAAGAAATCAAGTTTCCCGATATTAATAAAACTAAATGATGTCATTAAGACTTAACAAATTAACAATGTAATTTTAAATTAAATCTTATTCGCAATGTAAAAGTACACAAAATACTTGCAAGATGATTATGTTAATATGATGCCTTGTGTTTCCATCCTATCAAGTTCCATAACATGTTTTTTCATGGTAAGGCAGATATGAAAAAAACTCAGATTATAATACTCTTCTTTCAAAGTGCAAAGGTTATATGTTAACGTGTGCATGTTAATTATGAGATAACTTTGATAGACTTGAAGGGCTCGAAGGTTATTGTTATCATAAGCAAAAGCGTGATTATATATTGGAAACTGGCTTGTATAATCAGAATGAATCAAGATGAGCGAAAAGTTTTAAAACTATCAATACTTTTGTGCTTATTCGTAAAACTAAACTTGTCCAATGAATTAACCTTTAATTGTTTCTCTTATCTTCGGAGGGATGTTATTATGAGTGAAGCATAGTGATATCTTTATAAATATAATATTTATTAAAGACTTACCGCATATAAAGAGCTTCATGTTTGCGGCTGCGTCTCTCTCGGACGCTGGATCAACACTAACCGGTTAACGACGCGATGCTCTGTTAAATAATACAATTTGTTGACTTAAGTCACGATGTGGTGTGGTCACTACCTAATGCCACATAGCTAGTTTTACAGTACTTATAATGGGTATTCACAATATACATCAATGGTTCGCTGAATTCTAGATATCATGTGTGTTTATTTGTACTAGTTAGTAGGTACTAATGGAATAAATACCAGTAAAACTTCTAAAATTGGTGACGATTGCGATACTGATTACAAAGAAAATAACCATCATTTTTGTGGTAGTAAATCTTGCTAAATGTTCAGGAAACTCCTTAATTACTGGGTGCTACTTGTAGGTAAGATATTAACACAATATTGTTCACAGAAAATTAACTTATGTCAAGATGCAAATATAGAATACGGTTTATAGCACAAACAGAAATACGAGGTTGAATCAAAAAGTTCTTAGAATTGCATATATCGCTCATTTGGAGAAACAATGACGTAAATGTAATTTTTCCCAAAAATGACTTGTTGATATTTGTGCTCGAAAAAAATTTCAGAGGAGCAGACGAGTGCAATATTTAATATGTATTGGGATTTATCAACATTTCAGAACTAGACTTTACCGTCTCGTTCTGAAATGTTGAACCCCATTACAAAAAAATATCCAATTTAAATCACTCTCCTGTTATATTTGAAAAGCACCAGTTACGTCGTTGTTTCTCCAAATGAGCGATATATAAAATCTTTTTGGGAGAAGTTCGATATTCAAATTAAAGAGTGTCAATCACACAATATTTATGCAAACTGTCACTTGTTTTTGTCAGTTCATTCGCACATAATAAATTGTTTTGTGCAACGAGTTGCTAAAAACCCAAAATTATGGATAAAAGTGAGTTACGTGCGGTGATAAAATATCTGTTTGAAAAAAATGTCTACGAAGGATTTTTTTTTCGGACATACAGTAGACATTAGGGGATGATGCTGTACCCTATTCTTTGCGGTTGCGTACTGGGTGGCTGAATTTAAAAGAGGTAGATCAAGCTGTAAAGATGACCCGCGTTCTGGGCGGCCTTCAACCTCCGTTACGAATGAAAATGTCAAAATAGTTGAGAATCTGGTTTTGCAAGACAGAAGAATAACTATAGAACATATAGCTGAGATCCTAAAGATATCATTTGGTAGCATTCAATCCATTTTAATTGATTCACTGGGGTTCAAAAAAGTGTCGGCAAGATGGGTGCCACGAATGTTAACCGACGAAAACAAAAAGTGACGTTTGGAAATTTCTAAGCGTAATCTCGAAATGTTCCAGCGTGATTCGGATAATTTTTGCCATCGCCTTCTTACCATGGATGAAACGTGGGTCCACCATTTCGATTCTGAAACTAAGAGACAAAGCATGTCTTGGAAAATGACCATCCTCTCCATCCATTAAGAAATTTCGAGTTGCTCCTACCGCTGGCAAAGTTATGGCCTCAGTGTTCTGGGATAGTGAAGGAATCCTTTTTATTGATTACATGCCAAAAGGCCAGACGATTACTGCACCGTATTATGCAAATTTAATCCCGAAAGTGCGTGAAGCGATTAAAGAATAACGTCGTGGAAAACTATCGTTGGGCGTGTTGTTTCTTCAAGATAACGCTCCTGCTCATCGATCGGAAGTTGCGCTCAACGCAATCCGCAGTGCTGGCTTCAATCTCCTTGACCACCCACCATATTCTCCGGACTTAGCCCCAAGTGATTTTCACTTATTCCCAAAATTAAAAGAGGGCATTCGTGGAACAAAATTTTACGATAATGACGCGGTTATGGCTGCCGTAGAGGAGTTTTTCGAGAGTCAAGAAAAACATTTTTTTTCACAAGGAATAAGGAAGTTAGAAACGCGTTAATCTAAATGCATTGCATTGGAGGAAGATTACGAAGAAAAATAAAATATTTGGGAATAAAAATTCCCAGTCGCCACCGGCGGTGACTGGGAAGCCATTGCCCCCACTTCTGTTTCGCTATACATTGCTTTGTTTCTTGTGAAGAATAAAATAATAAGGGACGTCGACCGGCTAGGGTTAGGGTTAATAATCAGGTCGAGGGAGCCCCGTCTCGCGGGGCTCCTATTTCTGTCTAAAGGGTTTAAAGGAACCTAAACAACCGAACCTCGGGGTGCGCCAGATGTCGACCGTCTAGGGTTAGGATTTGTCTTTTATTCCTAGTGCTAATCCACGCCGCAATGTACAGCGATTTGAAGTGGGGGCAATAAGTTCCCGGGCGCCACCCGGTGGCGACTGGGAATTTTTATTCCCATTTGCCTCCGGTGGCAAACCCGCGGGGGCGACTAGGAATGAAGCATATTTATAACGGGTGGCAGGGCCTTCGATATACATATATATATTTATATAGAATATATTTTAACGCAGGGGGTTCAGAATCATGTACTGAATCCATGGTAACAGGTTGCGCTTCGATGTCCCTGCCACCCTATATATGTATTTTACACTACCTAAATGACGACGCCGCACCGCCCGGTGTTTTTTCCCGTATCAAATCAGAGATGAAACGCCGAAAGTCAAGGTCTCTCATAAAGTTCAGATATCGTGATGCTGAATTATGTAAATATGTATAATGAACAATCTGACGACATAATTATCTTTCATTGCAGTCGGGCTGTTCTAAATGACTGCAGGAATGTCATCAAAGTCAAACAAGTATTTTTGGGAACTTCACGACTTAACACAATTACCTATTGCGTATAGATCTCGAAGTCGAAATTAGGTAGGTACTCAAAACTAACAGAAAGGTTTCATATCGAAAATATTGTAGTGACTAATTTATAATTAATTAGATTTATTGCATTCTGCCACAACTCACCTAGGTACCAAAAATTGAGGTTTTCCATTCAACTACCTACTTATAAAATTCACGTAGCTATACCTATTGCTATGTATTTGCTATTGCTGGAAAATCAATTTGGTATAATACTTCCAATTATTTTTAACATTCGAACAAGTACTTACTTTACTCTGTAATTATATTTACAGAATTTACTGGCAATTTTGTGTTTTATTTGTAGTATAAATAAAACACAAAATTGGGCATGCGCCAAGGTAGCCCGCGAAATTCAAATTTTCTTACGTTTTTGCAATTTGCAGGTCAGTATTAGGTTGTATGGTGATCTAAATATGATTCGCAACCGTATCAAATATGGCTTTACAGAATTATAATCATTAGAATCAGCAATTCAATTCCTTAAGTTAGAATTGCACTCAAATGTCATGTTTTCATGAAATAGTCATTCGATAAGGTAATATGAAGTTATAGAGATGTATTGCTGATTCTAATGATTATAATTCTGTAAAACCATATTTGTTACGGTCGCGAATCATATTTTAATTAAAATACAACCTGACAGTGACATGAAAATTGCAAAAAACGTAAGAAAATTTGAAATTCGCGGGCTACCCTGAAGGTTCCGACATAAGGAAGAACGTAAAAAGGTAGCAACATGCGTAATTACAGGGTCAAATTAAATTGGATTATTCCACTTTGCCCCACCAAAACTGTTTTTATTTTTGCCATGATATTTGTTTAGATCCCAACTGAATAGGTATTCTCAGTGCAGAGGTTTCGATAAAATAAATTACAAATGCTCCTCATGTCTATGATTATATTGTCTACGGTACTGTACGAATATTGACTGATACCGACTGGATTAAAATCTTATAAGCCGATTCAAGTCACGACTTCGCTTTATACCATCGCGAGTTTAGACAGATGCTAATTATTGAAACACTTCTTATCCGATCGCATCTTGTAGCTAGCCAGTTACTTGTAAGATATTTGCAAAATGATCAAAGTTCCCAACTTTACCACATTACGCCGAATGAATCACAACACTCTGGGCAATTAAAGAGATAATACTAAAGAAAGTTGTAATCTTAGTACCTAATAGTTAAACAGTTGATTGTGTATTTATTTGCACTTCAGCGGAGATGACTTTCATTGGTTTGAGTACCAAAACAGACAATTCGATCGTAAAATCGTATACATACCTACATATCTTTATAAAATCATATGGTTTAGCATATGTCTCCTACGAGGTACACTTCTACCTAGTTGGTATTCAGAACATGTAACGCGATTTAGCCTCATCTTTATGGTTCCAACGTGATGGATCTCACGGTGTCGTGACGTTTCTCTACGACATATGTCGGATTCGTCTTTGGATTTCTATGAAAACTATTTATAGGTTTCCCCAAGACCTTTTATTTTCCTTCACTGAGGAAGAATGTTTAGTTAATAACGTCATTTAGTTTTTTTTTTATGACGAAGAATTATTTATTTATTTATAAAATAGGTAAGTATTGTGTCAAAAGTGTTTTACATAAAACGTTAGTGGTTGGTGATTAAAGAAATGATGGTAGGTAGCGATTTGTGGTGTGTACTGTAGAATATAAACAAAAAGAGTCAAAAGTAAAAATGAATAATCATTGAAACGAGATCTTGTCTTAGGAACTCAGGATAACGATCAATATTTACCTAAGATTGCTTCATTAGGGTTCAATTTCAAGGAAGACAAATTGCACAACAGCCTCGAGCGTTCAGGTAAAAGTGAATCTTGCGAGCACATGTTTTACGGCTTGTAAGTACGTTCTGATAGGATTTTAACGCAAGAAATCGGAAAAACAAGTGATGGGAAAGTGCTTACCGAGGTCTGAAATTGGAAACGCGTTCGTCAGAGTCCGGAAATTGTTGGTTCGTCGACGGCGATGGCTGTAGGGCTGTAGCTGACGGGTCACGTGATCTCATTATCCTGTCACGTGGCAAGCTCCAATTGCCTCCCACGAGATGTCTTGCCACGCAGTGGTGTCGCTATGTTGCTTCTACAATGCAATGATATTATACAGACGTGAAAACCGAAACGAACTCCGAATTCCTTCGTTTCTGTAAGAGGCTGGGATTGTTGCGAGAGTTTTCGAAGCGTGTTTACGTAAAAATAACCGTTTTAAGTGAAAATGAAAATCACATAGCCATGATGCAAAAGTCCCAATAGAAGCATGCGAAAAAAAAAATTGATGTCACCTACTTAAATAATGGCTTAGACTATGACAACGTATTTTTACACTTCATGGTTTTTAGGCTCAAGATAGTAAAAGCTAGATACCTACTCAGTTAGGTAAATAAGTAGGCTGTTCGTGCTTTTAAGTTCTTAAGAAAAAAGTTCTAATATTAGCCATTACCTAGAAATTACTGATTATTATACGAGTTTAAAATATAAACATTGTACATTAAAAAAGCTTTTCAAGATTGGGAGTTAATTTTGAAACTCCATCGAATTCTCATTAAGTGGCGAGTTTCAAAGTTCGAGAGAGTTATATTTTGATTCAAATTAAGAGGGATTGCTCCTTTCATTTGTTTCAGAATGATTATTAAGATGACGTTAAGTGATAAATAAGATTTAAGTTTACCTAAATTCGTAAAAACTTTACTTTTTTTTTGCGAAATGTATCATTATTTACTTTAGGTAATAGACAATAGTACCTCAATAATCTAATTGTATAGTATCTTTATAGTGAAGAAAAGTTGAAATTTACCGACGCTTAACCTAATAGTGGCTAGAACATCGTAACTACTCATTAGAAAACGCACTCTAGAGTGTTTTTGCTCCATAAAGTTTTGTAGGAGCTTAATGTTTAACAAACCGTCGCAACATGAATATCGTTCGGCTATCGTATACTAATAAATGTTACAGAAAAGGTACCTTTACCTTAACTCTTTAATTAAAAGTTTTAGGTTTATCTACATGTTTAGGTACATCATAATACGATATTAGTTTATTATAAAGGGTGTAAGCAAAGATCAAAGTGCGTTTTCGTGAAATACTTATTAATTGTAAGGGATGTTGGCTGCAATTTGATCTTAAGGAAGGAAAGTAGTCAAACAAGATCTAACAAAATGTGTAATTAAAACCAAGAATCCAAACAATAGCTAAGATAATCCAGTGAAGACTTATAAACGACGCCGATCTTGAGTTTCGACACGTTGCACGTTGGTAGAATTAATTACTTATGTAGGTACTAGGTTATACACGTTTCGCCTTTAGATATTTTTATTCTTGAAAATTGTGAGCAAGAAAATTATATACCTAGAGAATCAAGCACATCATCTTTATTATAATAACATCACGCGTGTAATCCCCAAAGGGTTAGGCAGAGGTGTACCTGTGGGAACAACCACATTTTGCCAGTTATGTTTATGTTATGTCTATTGCCACCAACTGGGCACAAATCCAGACTTCAGTCAATGCAATGCGAGCAATGGGCAGCTCGCCGTCCGGTAAGGACCAGGCCCGGGTCGATGGCGCGTTGTGTTCCACGCGCGCCTCAAAGAGATGTCAGCATAATTGACGGGGTCCGATAGGGCCGATGCCTGCCGGGGTCGCGGATTGTTCGAAAGAGTTACCGTGGCCCTGGCGCACAGGCAAGTGAAGGAACACGGGTGGGTTTTAGTCAGTAAGAGTCTGACACGCCCATCCGCTCCGCCCAGAGCGGGAGAGGTCATTTGATGATTACCAACCCAAAAAAAAAAAAAAAAGTCTGCTACTAAGAATTCCTGATGGAAAAGCCCAATAACACTTCTTCCAACCTGTGAATCGAACCCAGGACCTCATGCTCAGCAGTAGCGCTTGCGACCACTAGATCAACGGGGCCAGAGAGATTTAAATTGTCCGTAATTCGAACGATGTCGATTCTGTAAAAAAAAAACGATTCACTATCGTTCTTTTTACATGTAAGTAGTTAATAAAAAAACATAAAATCATTAAGTATGAAAAAAAAAAACTATAATTTATAATGGCTCGCCGTAACCTAGTTTAGCTTCAAAAATGTTTCTTCATCGATTATTAAGTCGTCTCTAGTTAATTAACAGAGTTTGAAATTTAATTAAACCTTTTGTTTATAAATAAGATAAGCCGAAGAAGTTTTGGCAGACTGACCTTTGGCAGGCAGTTCGCTATTGTACATAAGTATCTGCGTCAGAGCCTTTGAACTTACAAATAGATTATGAAATTTCAATACCTACTTGCCGCGAGTTCCTTTCAACTGTGTGATACTAACTTTCCTTTACTTTGATTGAATGGGCCTTGTTCAGGCATTCTGTACATTGTAAAACTTAAATATGCTTTTTACAATAAGGAAGCAGGATAAAAAATCTACAATCTTTAAGTACTGTCAGCAATATTGTAAGTCATAAGGTCGCCTTTTGCAGACAACCTATACAGTACCTATCTAAATACAATATTGTATAATTACTTGAGGCGGTTCTGCAAAAACTCACATGCTGAAATTGGAGCGTACTCAAAGGGCACTCCTAAAGGTTGGATGGCGCTTACCTTACCGCATTCCTACCATCGATCTTTATAGAACATGTGCGGTTCTCTCTATTCGTAAACTGTTTATTCTTAACCTTGTTTTAGCCACGCACTCTCGAACTCCCTATGCTCCATGCAAATTTGGCTCCCAACGACGTAAACATACTGTCTGTCCCTCCATACAAACAAATTGTCATTCGGCCCAACGTAGTTTCCCTTTCCTCTGTAGCCACGTCTATAATAAGGCTAATAAAATTTTATATATATACCCTATGTGCAGATCAAAATGTAAAAGAACTATTACTGAATGGCTACTTGAATTGGATTATGCAGAGACTGAAAATATACTAAATATCCTACAATAATTTCGTCTACTGGAAATATTCACCTACTCAAATTTATCTTAGATCGCGTTACACCTTGTTTACCACACACAGACACACATACACTCTCGGGCAAGTAGGTGCTCACGCCCAGTGCTCTTCTTGGGCGCTGGGCGTGAGGACTTATTGCACTCACGGACACACAACACTCTCCATAGACCCACTTAGTACATCTTTTTTTTTTTTTTTTTGTATAGTAATACTCTTCCTCTCAGTACTTGGAGCTTTTATAATGTTGCAGTACGTAAGTGCAATTTAATATTGTAATTTTAAGAGCGTGAGCCTGGAGATCTGTCATACAGGTCCCGAACCCAGTATAGACTCCAGCTCTCACAAAGGTATAAATCCGTTTGTAACTTCGATACTATGTACCCAAATTGTACCTTTTTGAGAGAAATAAATTACTATTATTATTATTTCCTTTATTTCTTTATATACATATAAATTATATTTTTAAATATTAGAATATAAAGAATATAAAAACATTTAAAAATATAAAAAATAGTAGCCCACCGATATCGGGAACAGGGTCCAAGCTACCGGTGGTCAGGGCTCCAGAGAGAGGAACCTTCTAACAATGCGAGCCGTGTCCAGAAGTACCGCCTTCTGAATCAAGCCCTTGATCCAGCTGCCCAACGAGAGCCTCCTCAGGTGTTGGTCGAGGCTCTTCGCTATTAAGCCATTGGCAGTCACGACTATCGGCACAATGATCGCTGAGTCCACGTCCCACATGTCGACAACCTCGTGAGCCAAGTCAAGATACTTGATCTGTTTATCTTTCTCGGCTTTCACGAGGCTCACGTCATGCGGGATCGTTATATCAATGATCATTGCGTGCCGCTCTCTTCGATCCACCACCACTATATCAGGCTTATTGGTAACAATAGTCCTGTCAGTGATGATGGATCGATCCCAGTACAATGTGATATTTCCGTTTTCGAGAACTGGGTCGGGCACATACCTGTAGTACGGCACTTCCGATTCCACAAAGCTGTACTTCAAAGCAAGTTGCTGATGGATAATCCTGGCTACAAGGTTGTGTCTATGCAAGTATTCTTCGTTAGCTAGACGAGAACACCCAGAGATAATATGTCTAATTGATTCCTCCGGACGGTGGCATGCCCGACAGATGTCAACCGTACCGTCTTTCACAATAAATCTCTGGTAATTGTTCGTCATCATAACTTCGTCCATAATTACACAGACAAAACCTTCGGTTTCCCCAAAGAGGTTTCCGAAACGTAGCCAGGCTACGGACGCTTGTAGATCTACATCGGGTCCATGTAGGGCCCGGAAAAAGCGTCCGTGAAGCTCCTTACTCTGCCATACCTCCATGCGATCATTAGTGTCAAGCACTACTGGTTTGCGCCAGTTCTCTTTAGCCAAGGAGAGCGGGGTGAGGCCCTTGTCCACCGCGACCACATCTCGATGCATCCCCACGTCGGTTTCTAGGAAATACCCCTGATATCCCTGATTTCCCTGAGACTGCATATCTCGCGATTGTGGAGGGTCTTAGCATTTAAAAAGCCCCGACCTCTACACTTTCGCGGAATATACAGCCTCATTACCGATGACCGTAGGTGATGCATTCGATTTGCAGTCAGCAGCGTCTGGACCCTCCTATCCAGGGTGTCGAGTTCGGTCTGAGTCCATTTGAGTATGCCGAAAGAGTACATCAGAATCGGCATGACCCAACCGTTGAAGGCGCGCACCTTGTTTCCACCTGATAGAAGACTATTAAATACTTTCTTCAGGCGGCCAAAGAAGCGCTCCTTCAATGATTGCTTCATGTCAGTATCATTGATGCCTAACGCTTCCGACTTACCCAAATACTTATAGGTTTCGGATGCGGAGAGGGCTCTAAGGGTCATGGAATCCGAGAGTTGGGTTCCCACGGATTCCACAATCTCCCCTCACTTTACATGCATGACCGCACATTTGTCCACACCAAATTCCATCCTTATGGCACTACTGAAAGTTTCAGTTACTTTCAGTAGCTCCATCAGTTGCAATTTGTTTGGGGCAAAAAGTTTGAGGTCATCCATGTAGAGGAGGTGAGATATAACCCGACCACCTCTCCTCAACCGATAGCCTAGACCTGAATCCAGCAGTGTGCTTAGAGGATTCAAGGCTAAGCAAAACCAAAGCGGACTCAAACTATCACCCTGAAATATTCCTCGCTTAATCCTTATCGGCTCGCTATTCCCCTGGGTATTTCGACATGCTGGATAGCGAAGGACCGTCCTCCATTGCCCCATACACGACATCATGAAGGTGCGCAGAGTTGCATCTATTTTATACAACTCCAGCACCCTCATGAGCCATGTATGTGGCACTGATTATTATTATTATTATCGGGAGCGTTCTTTTTTCTCAGCTTTTAGGCTGGTTTTAGCTACATTTACGGGCCAAAGCCAAGTAAATGCAGCGTGTGGTGAATTTTATGGTGAGAATGTACTTTCGTCTAACTGCATGAACGTCCTAACGATTCTGCATGTGTTCA
The DNA here is from genome assembly GCA_916610205.1 of Griposia aprilina. NCBI lineage: Eukaryota > Metazoa > Arthropoda > Insecta > Lepidoptera > Noctuidae > Griposia > Griposia aprilina. Next base: position 15,479,052 of record OU744288.1, read on the forward strand.
GGATGGCTGCTTTCTGCAGATTAATGTAAAGGGATTCTTCTAAGTTTATTATTATTATTATTAAAATAGCAATCCTAATTTAGTCAAGTAACCTACTCTAATTAGCCTACACTGTGTCATTACAAGAACATTCTCGTATCATATCAACTCAAATACCTAATGTTCGCATGCTCAACCTCGTTAACAACAAAACAAACTCAGACTCAGCTGCCAGCTCTAAACATTCCATAAAATCAAGCAATGCGGATATATTCTGCACTAGACATCTTCCCAGACTAGTAAGTCGAAAACAGTACTCGCATATATCTAAGTCGCAATTAATCTATCACAGTGAATGGTGAGTGAGAACTGGCTGAATAGTTCTGTCGCTACCATCAGTTCGGAGTACTCAGTTGGGCAAACCAGCAGGCAATAACATGGCTCCGTCACTTGCATGTGCCCTCGTAACTGTCATAGATTTAATAGAGTAGACTTGAAAATAGGTATAATAGTGGACGAAGACATTAAATTATTGAAAAATAAATACGTATAGTACGATTCAGACTTAATGGCGGCTCGGAACATGAGGCGAGTCGCTGCGCAGTAACCAATTCACGTGTCAGCGGGGTTGGGGGGAGAGGTACTACGCAGCGAATAGCGCAATTCACAGCCGTCATTAAGTTTGAATCGTACTATACCTACCTACTGATTTATGTGATGTTGTGTTGGGTTTGGTTGCACTTAATTACTTACATTTTATTTTCTCCGTCAGTAATATTTTTTTTATTTATTTATTTAAGTCGAACACATGTGATTCATATTGTTGTTAGTAATACTTATAAAACTATGTTAGTAACATTTAAAAATAAAACTAGTTTAAAAACCTATAACTATTTCCGCTTCCCGCTGCACCAGACCTGCAGCTGTGCATACGGGTCCAGTGCCCCAGGAACGGGCAATCAGGCTTATTCACTATCACCTTTAGAATGCTGTTGGTGCTCCCCCGAATCCTTCGCATCAGGGATGCTGTTCTTTTTCGCATAATAGCTTGAAAGGGACAAAAAGGGACAATAGGGACAAATTCTCTATTAACTATTTAAAATTGTATGAGATCTTTGTATTATCCATAATGCTGTTACATTTTCAGCAAATGGAGTGTATATAAGACTAGCTTCTGCCCGCGACTTCTTCCACGTGAAATGAAAGAACGTTAAACGGTTTTTCTTCTTTCTCGGCTCCTAAGGGTCGTAGCGTGATGTTAAATTGCCTATAATCTTCATAAAAAATTGGGCTATTAAATGCAAAAAGATTTTTCAAATCTGACTGGTAGTTCCAGAGATTAGTGCGTTCAAACAAAAAAACAAACTCTTCAGATTTATTATATTATTAGGTATAGCTATTTACGGAGGCATGTGCTTTCAGTGAGGTCAACATCGATTAAGCTTACTTCTGCTACGTATTCCGTAATTAAATATGTACTTTAAAAGTTAATACCTACTATACAAAACCTAAATTTTGCGTAAGAACGGAATGGCAAGCAAGTTTTTTTGTATCCGACTGCGCGACAGCAAAGACAAGGTTATTTCAGAAATATCTGGACTAAGGCAAACTTCATTATTCTTTTTTATTACATCGCATCCTGGCGTCTTCAGATATTCCGGTCACCAAGTAGCCTACTAAGGGTAAAATATTTTGTTATCGTATCGTAACGCCTTCTGGTTTTTGCCATTCGGCTAGAAAATTGAACTATTGTGAAATTACATGGCAGAAATAGGTGAATAACTTCATTAAATTTACACACCTCTATTGCATTATATCCCTTCTGCCCATTTTGTAGTCTCTGACCGAATAAATGTAACTATAAACTGGCATCGCGCTGAATGACGGACCGGACAGAGGGACGTTGATATACACGTTATCTGCAGTTTATTACTAGTCCCATTCTGTTAATTACAATAACAATTTATGAATACATTAAATAACAACAAATTATGTTTAAAAATACTGATGGCTACATCACCTTGCCAAACGTAGATAATAACTACTAACCGCGTTTGTAACAATAGCAGTGATTAAATTAAAACAAGTGGATACATTTCAATAATATTGATTATCGTATTAGACTTACTAAACTCGTTATAACCGGTGAATTCAACAAATATTATCGAAAAGTAAAGAATTTCAATAAAACCACACTTCGCACGTCGGATTTTCATTTGTTTCTTTAATTTTAAGATTTAATTTTTCGGAACGTAGACCAATGTATGATGCTCCATACAGCCTAGGGGTGAAATATCATACGAGTATACTTAATGCACATTGCTTTATTTTTTGTTTATTTTTGTTATATTGTTTAATAGGTAGTGATGGATTACTAAATAAGAATAAGTACTTACTATTCGTTTAGACGATTATTCAAATATTTATACTTACAAAATGAAGACTACAGTTGCCTGAAATAAATCTCTTGTTTATTTCAATGTGAAGATGGCAAAAGTAATGAAACCGTACATCCTGTGTGAGACATATTTTTACTATAGTTGCTATTTCACAAAAAAAATGCCCAAAAAAGGAACAAAATAAGTAATTGATGTAAGTAATCAATGAAAAAATAGAAGTATGTAGTACCTATTTGTAACAAGACGATCAAAGACCACCCCTCCTGAATATGTATTCAACATCAAAGTTTTCTGTTCAAAGAAGGCTTTAATAAACTAAATTGGTCCATTTGCATTGGTTCCTCGATACGTTTTCGAGTGGCGAGTACTGGGATGCACTTGCGGTAGCACTCTGGTCCTAGCAACGTCGGTCTCAGTATAAACGAGATAGGACACGATCTAGCCGTCAAGTGACCCTTGACATCTTCACAACGGAGCATTGTACTCCGTGTTTTCTTTTTAATTGTAGGAACACGAATGCGATACGGTTACGTTTTGTGATGATGACGTTAAGGTGAATACTCAGCTGTAGCCCGCCAAATAGAAAATTTCTTTGGGATTTTGCAAATTGCAGCTCTATTTTACGTCGTATGTTGATCAAAATGCGGTTGGCGACTGTAGGAATGAATATTGACTAATAATCATCAATTTCATATCAATCGTCAAACTTTGAAAATTTGTTCCACCTGAGAATTTTCATATGAAATATTCTGAAATCCCAATGCTAATGAGTAAGGTGATAGGTACTTTCGAAACAGTAGTAGGTATTCCTGCATTGTGACGTCACTAGCACCAAGATTGCCTTTCCGAATCTTGATGAGACGGCGCGGCGGCGCGGTCGTGCTTACTTCCGCCGCAAACTACACAGACTGCTTAGCTCATGGCATGAAAGCTTGTATTCCAAAACAATATATTCTGCAATAATCAATCAATATTGTAAAATGAACATAGACAAATAATTATTCCATTCATAAATCACCGGTATTCAGTAAACATTAATTGTGTGTAGAGAACAAAAAGATTATTCCAAAAGCACGGTGTCGTCTTACCGTTCGAGATTCGAATAAAACAAATTGAAAAGAATAAAAACTTTTTTTTTTTTACCTTGCTGGTTTTTTCCATAGGTTTATTCAATTTTTTTTTGGCTTTATTGGTTGCACACAGTGTTTATTTTAATATTGGGTATATACTTACTAGTTAGGGTTTCTGCACGGACGTCGGTTTTGTACCTAAGTGCAAAAACGCAATTTAAAACTTAAAGATAAATATTTAGTCAATTTCCTTTAATCCAACGTCGCATGGCAGACGGCCTTAATCCGTTGCAACAAGAAGGAGAAAGAAGTAAACTAGATTAGAGACACGTACAGGAACGTGGTAACATACTTTACAAATTATATACCTACTTAGGTAATGTTATGTTCTACGTACGTTGTCGAGCGAGTTTGCAGTTGTAGTTCCTGAGAAATAATTTGGTTTAAACTTTCGCATCTCATTTGTAGTCACCATTTTGGTTCAAATATGTGCGGAATATGGGACATTAATAAAATCGGAAAGAACTTACGAAAAGTTATTAAATTAAAGGTAAAATGTGAACGTTTATTTTCATTGCAAAAAAAATGTTTTCTTTCGAAATAGACAGTTTTCTTGGCATTACAAATCTATTTACAAACTCGTTAATTGCATGAGACAGAAGTCATTTTCCTTGTCTTTACTCCCCCTAAGCACACACAAAACTGTCTATACTTATACATTTTGGATGTCGTAATGTCAAGACAAGCGTTTATTTCGGGCCGTGTTCCGCTATGTCACCGCTGGGCCATATTACACGGTATTCCACTTTGCTATTGCTTAGTGTTATGTTTACGTTTATTATTAAAGCTCTCCGTCGATGATAGCTTTTTTCGTTTCATTTGCTCCACGTTTAAAGTTACAGGAAGTATTTAGTAAGTTGTGGACCGTTCATGGAAAAGGGTTTGGAATACTTTTCTATGTAAGCTGGCATAGTCACACACAAGTTCACACAATGAATGTTTTTTTGTTCGATTTTCTTTTTACCGAAAACTATTGACCGACGTCTTTTTTGCTATTACATTATTTGACATATTTTTAGATCATCGAAGTATCATGTGTCATAGGTATTATTTCACCGAATTATATTTTGCCGATATACAAAATAACTTTTTGCTATTGGCCGAAGCCTCTTTTGAACTTTTTTCATTTGCCATAATTTCACCACACCGAAACAACATTTTACGGAATATTATTTGGTCACAAATATATAGCCGGTTACTTGGTAGCATTTTGAATATTAAATTCAAATAGTGTCATAAAACTTCAATATGTTGTGCTCCAAAATTTTGTGAAAAACTAATCGCTGCAAAACCGAATTCACGCAGTCTTGTCTGCTCTACCCCATTTTTTTTTTTTTGTTTGGAAATCATCAAATGACCTCTCTCGCTCTGGGCGGAGCAGAAGGGCGTGTCAGACTCTTACTGACTAAAACCCACCCGTGTTCCTTCAGTTGCCTGTGCGCCAGGGCCACGGTAACTCTTTCGAACAATCCGCGACCCCGGCAGGCATCGGCCCTATCGGACCCCGTCACTTATGCTGATATCTCTTTGAGGCGCGCGTGGAACACAACGCGCCGTCGACCCGGGCCTGGTCCTTACCGGACGGCGAGCTGCCCATTGCTCGCCGTCCGCAGGCCCGCGCCTACGGTGGCCGGGAGTTGGCTATCGACTCCCGACGCCCAGGGTGTCTTCTCCTGCGGTGACTAGGGGCGTGAGGGCGCAATGATTGCCTCTCCCTCACACGCTCCGCCTCCTCCTTCGCGAGCATTACTGCTTCGCAGAAGGAGGTGACTGCTTCCCATTCCCTCTCGCTCCGTACCATGGCCCGAACCAGGGACGGACGCGAGAGATCGCCGCCGCCGATCGCCACCACGAGGACACGGCGGTGCTCCGCCCAAGCCGGGCAGACCTCCACCGTATGCTCCACCGTGTCCTCCGGTCCATCCACACAATGCCAACACCCGGGCGTTTCCTCCCACCTTATCCGAAACAGGAACCTCCCGAAACAGCCATGTCCGGTGAGGACCTGTGTCAGGCGGAAGGTGAGGACGCCGTGGCGCCTCTCAAGCCACTCCTCAAAAAGGGGACTTACCGCCGCAATTGTGGCGTGCCCAGTATGCCCTACCCCTAGGGTGTAATTTAAGCCCGCGTAGGCGCGGAGGGGTGGGGCGGCCAGCGAGTTGAGGAGCAGCATCTGCAACGATAAGATCGCGTGGGGCCGCCCAAACCTCGCAGCGCCGTAGCCGTGACGGAAACAATGCTTACTGCATGGTGCATGCCTGCTTGCATGTTGCATGCTTGAAGCAAGTATCCTTGCCTGCATGCAGAAGCATGCAAGCATAACAAAAGAGGTTTTAAGTGGTCCCAGTAAGAATACTGGGACCACTTAAAACCTCTTTTGTTCACAATTAACTGTTTTATTAAGTGTCATTACATTTAAATAACTAATTAAACAAAATAGTAGGATAAACAGTAATTAAAACAGTGGTACTTATAATTTATGTTCGAAAACATAATAGTGCGATCAAATGTTATTTCGGCTAAGTGTAACTTCGGTAAAAAGTTTTTCGACCAAATGAAACGTCGGAGTATCGAAAAATATCGAATTGATAATAGGTCAAGTGATACAGTGGCAGACGTGACTTCGATGAAGTAAAAAAAAAACGAAACGTCAATAGTTGAAAAGTTTTAGGTGAAATGAAATTCGGTCAAATATTTTTCGAACTTATGATAATTAACCCTTCAAAATGTTTCAAAGTGATTGATAGGTGTTACGCAATTTTGTTGCTGGTATACATAGCATATAGCATAATCAGTCTATAATGTTCCCACTGCTGGGACACAGGCCTCTTCTCGGTGAGAGGGAATGGCCCGTAATCCCCTACGCGCGGGCCCATGGCGGGTTCGTAGATGTCACATTCACATATCTTTGAATTTTTGGGTCAAGGACATGCCGGTTTCCTCACGATGTTTTCCTCCACCGTTTTGAAAAGCAGTAGTGATGAAATAATTTACACAAAGTAAAAAGCCTGTGTGGGTTCGAGCCTACGACCTACAACTCGTAAGTCGCGGCCGTTACCACTGGGCCACCACTGCTGATATTGGTATAAGTTACCTACTATACCAATATCAGTATAATATCAATATAAATATCAATAATATGTTAATGATAAATGATTTTATTTTTTTAAGTAGGCATGTACAAACACATTTACACGTCAATCATATTTTTTAAACTAGATGAGGTCGACGTTTCTTGTCTGACTACTCTGGGAAGAAAGGCTGAAACAAACTCAGAGGTCACAGTCTCTTTTAAAGTCCAGACATAATCTTGGTCAGATCATGTGAAGACCATGTAGATTGGTAACTGAAATGGTCTTTTGAGGAAAGAACCACACAGATTGAGTGGACCTGTCCAGTCAGTGCACGCATTTGTCAGTAATCGTGCAGCTCAACTCAGAAACTCAAGACTTAAGGAGCTCAACGATTCCGGTATGTGTAGAAGACACTTGCATGAACAAAAATTTACTAGGGATAAAGTGCTCTAAAATGTAAGGTTGCCGAGATATTCGGAGCTAAAGATCTCTATGAAATGAGATAGGATCTTTACAACATTGAAGAAAAAAGAAATAGCGATGGGGTGACTATATATGCTAGTAGGTTATAATTATGCCATATAATTTTTCCGGGAATAGAACTTTTAGGCATTATAAAACTTGCGTTAATAAAACTGAGCTCATTTTTCAACAAGACTCATTCATTAATTAATGAATGAGTCTTGTTGAAAAATGAGCTCATTTTTAACAAGACTCATTCATTAATTTTTCCATCAGTATGGAATTCCCAATGGTCTGGACCATTGGGAATTCTATACTGATGATTTTTTATTTGCTGATGTTCCATAATTTTCATCAATTTAATTATTTTATACAAACCGATTATTTTGATGTTTTATTAACGCAAGTTTTATAATGCCTAAAAGTATATTATCCACTGCAGTAAACACAATCAGAATAAGATATGATACTTTTTAGGATATATGCTAGTTAGATAGTGTGTTGAAAACATACAACAAAATTGTTAAGTTCTGAGTTGAGCTGCATGGTTACTGACAAATGCGTCCACTGACTGGATAGGTCTACTCAATCTGTGCGGTTTTTCCTCAAAAGACCATTTTAGACACAAATCTACATGGTCTTCACATGATCTGACCAAGGTTATCTTTAAAAGAGACTGTGACCTCTGAGTTTGTTTCGGCCTTTCTTCTCAGAGTAGTCAGATAGGAAACGCCGACCTCATCTAATTTTTAAAATATGACTGACGTGTAAACGTGTTTGTTCAAACCTATTTACCGAAATAAAACCATTTATCATTTGATATCATAGGAAAAAATCACGAAAATACCTCTAAAAATTACTTTTAACGACTAAAAAACATCTATTATTATAATCATTCTGACTTTTTGTCAGATTATTTTATAAGCAACATACGTAATAGTGTTTTAATTTTTTAGACCAATCAATTTTTTTTTTGTAAATAGGTAATTGCTTCATATTTTGCAATAAATTACCAGCGTTGTGTCATAGCGCTTCTCTTTCTTTTCTATGCAGTCCGACAGTGACCGCGCTTTTGCTGTTGTCAGCCTCTTAAGTAAGAAGCGGGAGAACGTGTTAATGTTATTATATGGGTTAGCAACTTGTCTCCGTTAATGCACTACTGCAAAGTTTAAGCTCAAGACAAACTACAACATAGCTTACCTACTACAACGAAACTATGAGTAGTACGTACCTATAGGTATAATAAATAACTTTAACTACCACCTGACTATTTGAATGAACTTCCATAAAGACAAAAAAATAACCAGGTATTATGATAACTATGAATCATAACCTAGTAATTACCAAATCAAAACACACCATTATGATGCCGTCATTAGAGCTCATAAGCAAATTTATGCACAATGCGAAATATGCAATAGAAGCCGGCTAAAGGCCGCTTTGACACACTTACAGTAAAAATGGAAACACAAATCGTAAAACAACATCGTCATCATGAAAGATTAGACAGAAAGACAAATGGCAGTACCTACAGGCATAACACATTGTACACACTGTATTGTTCTCAAAGAGACGAGAATGTGCTTTTTTTCTGTGTGTTTTTTTTCTGTTTTTATCGCTCCATTTGCGCCAAGCTTGCCTTGTCTCTGCATCCCAGCGTTCCCTATGGGACGTAATTAGGGTAGACCACACAACTAATTGAATAAAAACATTGCATAATTAACGAAGGGCGCAATACCGCTGCTTCCGACGGTACCTTGGGTTCAAAGGGTGTTCAAAACTTTGTCTATCCTTTAACACCTTCAATTTAATAAATGACGGAATATTGTTTATTCAGTCAGCGAAGTTCCTTGCGTCATCTTTTGAAGTTAGCAGTAAAATTACCTACCTGCGTGAAAACAAGTGAATTTTATTAACACGCTTTTCATTTGCAAATTGTAAAGGATTTTCTAGTTGGACTGTCATGTATGGGCAATCGCCAGGGTAAACCGCGAAATTCATTTTTTTACGTTTTTTGCAATTTGCGGGTCAGTGTCAGGTTGTATGTTGAACAAAATATGATTCGCGACCGTTACAAGTATGTATTTACAGAATTATAGTCATTAAAATCATCAATACAACCCTGAAATTCATATACCTCTATGGAATGACCATTTAATTCATTTTCCGTATGAATGAAATATCAATGAATAGGGTTATATGAACTTTGAGAGGGTTGTATTCAAGTTTTGTTCAACATACAACCTGACACTGATAGCATTTTGCAAAAAAACTCAAGAAACTTTGAATTTCTTGGGCTACCCTGGCAGTTCCCTCTTAATGAAATTGTATTAAAAAAGGTACCTTCCATAAATAAATAAGTTTTCATATTATTGTAATATCGAGTCACAGTTTTGTATCAGACGTTTGCAGCTATTCGATGCCTTAACAATAGATAATAAAATTATTCACAGAGGCTTATATCACAATGGTTCATTGAAACAGGTGAACAATAAGCTTGTTGCTATATTAAAACACCACCGAACCATACTTTATGGAGTAATAAAATCCAGCGGCGTGGTTTAAAGTTCAGGGAGGCGGTCGCAATGAATTAAAATACTTTGGGTACAGGTCGTTTACGGAAAGTTGATGTGCTTATACAAATGCCCTGCCCGAAACAGGACCCCCCTGTAATCATACATTTAATGGTTTCCATAATGACCTCGTAAAGTAGTTACTGCCACAAGCCGTTTCATAAATACTGAACTTTGGCCTGAAACTTTTAATTTTTCTCACAAAGTTAGATTTATAACGCACTTATTTGACGCGTAACATACGTGAGTAAAGGGTTCACGGGGTTCATTGAATCATTAAATATTATAACATATCATCATCGGTTATCCTAGGAATCACGCTAGACGAGAAATTATAATTGGGACCTTATAACATCTCTTGCGGGGCGGTTAAGCTCGGCCGCTTATGCTGTTAGAAGACAGATAACAGATGTAGAAACCGCGCGTTTGGTGTATTTTAACTACTTCCACAGCATTATGTCATATGACATTTTACTGTGGGGTCGGGCTGCTGATACTGCCAGCGCGATTTACAATGTACGTCGCCGCGAGTCTCTTAGGGAACTATTTAAAAAGATTACTATTATGACGATACCTTGCCAATTCATTTATGAAAATATTATTTATGTAAGTTTTTATTTTTTATAAAATAAATGATAGACATCATTTTAATACTAGAAATAAAGATAAAATAGATCAACCATTTTTCAGATTATCTAAAGTACATACATCTATTATGGGGTACTGTGTTAAATGTTACAACAAAATACCTTCTGATATATTTCAATTAAATTAAAGAAAATTTATAATTCATATTAAAAGTACACTTTGTAAACAAGCATTTTACAAATTAGAGGATTATATCCTAGATAAGAATGCTTGGAAACATGCTGGTCCTGCTCCATAGGACAATCTAGAGTCGAGACAATATGAAACTGGTTGCTAATTTAATTGTTTTACTTATCTATTTTTATCAAATTGATTTTGTGAGCACCGTGTATCTATCACATAATTAATTTACCAGTCATTGCTTTATATTTAGTTATTTTTACCTATTGTGGTATAGTAATTTTATTCTAGGTGCATCGTCTTCACATACCTATAATTATATAATTAATGTATACAAAATATTGTAAAACCTGTTAATAGAGTAACGGTGGAGTTTCTTGTCCTTTCTTCTCCATACGAAACTACCTTTTGGAAGGGGCAACTATGTAGAATCAATTCTATTTTCTTGTAAAAGTTGACGTTCAAAAGTGCCTTTTATGTGCCTATTTGAAATAAGTGATTTGACTTTGACTTTAGTGCCCAACTCCGATAAAGTGCCTAAGACTGTTTCTTTTTAAGTTAGCCTATACTGTTCCGCTGGTGACCAAAGGCGTCCCCCAAATCCTTCCAAGCATCCTTTTCCAGAGCCACCTCGATCTAGGGGGTCTACTCTTTCAGCACGAAATCCCTAGTTTTGGCTGACGTTACGGACTATTCTTACTCCGTATCACCTACGGACATAAGATTAGTTCGGGGCCCGACCTAAGAATGAATGACAACACCATGTGACAGTTTTCCCTACTCCCGATATGTTTTTACCCGTCCGAAAATTTTATTAATCGTGTGTAGGGTCGGGATTCACTCCAAAGTTTCAAACTACTATTGGATGGGCCCGTATGTTCGTTGACGGACTTAGAGAGTAGGCTCTCAGGCCTCTAAGCCAGTTAATAAACGCAACATTATACGCGCCATTTTGAAATATTTTACGGAACAATTTATGCAATAAAATCGACTGGTAAAACATTTGAACATACCTCTTCGCATACTCTTAACCGAATCCATACATCGTAACTAAATATATAATTATTATTCTGTTTCATAAAATAAATATATTTTGTTCCAATAACATAATATTTTCATTTTGTTTAATGTGTAAACTGTGCTTTCAATTGGAAACTTCGTGGTGTGTAAACAGAACTCGATGGTCAAACAAAGTTGATAATTATGAATTCAGGCAGAAAACTGAATTACTTCCTCTGTTATTTTATTTTCTAGTAGAAGGAAGTCTTGAAAATACTACCTAGATAAAGTTTTCTCATACGAGCTAAGCTACTAGCTTTCTGAATGAGGTTAATTTTATAAGAGCTTATCCCGGACACTGCAGTTGTTTGACGATCACTTTCCCCCTAATAACTCGCATTAGACCAGCCGAGCCGTAACGGGTCAATTGGGTTACCCTTTCTAGTATATGAATAATGCATGGCAGATAAAAAAAATACTTTTAACGGTAAAAAAAGACAAACAATTACTGTACGGCTAACCGTGGTCACCCGTTGCCGTTGTACTTATATGCGATCGTTGACAGGTAACACAATTCCTACATTACCACAAACCAGCCTCTGCTATTTTGATTAATACAATCCTGACAGAATCGGTACGATGTGACCCTTTAATCCATTTATCTTGTACAGTCACCTTTTGTACCCGTTTCCCATTTTAAATCTATACACCGATAAGATTTTTCGGGCTGGCAACATCAGCATTCGAAAGCCTTTTTTGTTTAAAAAAGGATATGTCAATTACATGAATTAAGAATACGTGACACGTAAGCGAAATGGCCTATATAACAATGGATTGATAAATGAGTCGTATTTGCGTAGAAAGCACAATACCTATCGTATCTTCGTATATAACAAACAAAATCAACGTTCGAATACGTACGTTCGTTTATTGGTCTACTTTACGTTTGTGTGATTTACTGGCTGGCAATTAAAGGAGTCATTTATTCATAGCCCATCTGGCCAGTGTGCGAAATAGAAAGAGGTCAATACAAAGGTGTCTGTCTAAGTATCTATGTACATTGTACGGGCGCACGAACACTAGCGCCGCACCAATTTATGTAACGTTATGAAGTCTTTAGGACGCAGGTATTAATACTGTCCACAGTAATAAAATCTACTCTATTTACTTTAATCTTCCATTTCAGTTTTTCACAGAGAGTTATTACTACGTACGCGCACGTTGATTATTACAGAACTACGTATAATAACGATGAAGTAGGTTTAATCTGATGAAAAAACAACTTGTTTTTAAATTCGGGATTTAATCTGTATTATCGTATACGTTGTTTTTTTTTTACAAAAAACATCTTTCTATTTTAACATCCTTTTTTTATGAATCTAAAACTCTGTAATCAGCACGCCATTTTGAGCCCATAATGTCCCCAAAGGGTTGTTAAATAGCGGGCAACGTAAGCTGTTCCATACACTGAGCTCCCGCATACCGCATACAATTATTATTACAAAGCTTTTACGTTAATATCAGTTGTTCATTTCATCTCTCTGAAGGGAAAATAAACAAGGAAAACTGGCTTGGCAATAATTTTTAGCTTGTTAATTTATAGTCTTAAAGACGGCCCTGGCGTTCTTTGAATAAAAATGTTTTATGCGGAAAACATCTTCTGAATACGCATTATTTGTGGTATAATTTTTGGGGAGCTTTTATTTCACCTGTAACATATTATATTTGGTGACAGTATTTTTGTTATAGAATAGATAGGTATAACTAAGTACCTACAAAACAACACAATGTTGATCGAGGAAGTTAAAGGATTTATTTTATTCTTTGTTCAAGTTCTAACCACATTGAGTAATTACTTTGTTTATTCAGAATTGAAATTAATAAATAATTTAAAAATATAATATTCTAACTTAACAATTAATAAACTTAAATATGGCGTCGAAAACTTTTCCGCATCGCTGTCAACTGATAATGTACCCAAGAGACTGGCGACATTGCCACGTTGTATGACAATGCTTAGCCCCTCGCCAAGTTAAAAGCCAGCCCTTGGGTCACGGGAAGTGTCAACCAGCCGTTTGGAGATTTCATTGAACAGACCATGAACACTCGGACAAGGGGGTTTCAACCCCAATCGATTGTGTAACAATCAATTATGAACAACAATTATGAACAGCAATTTGGAATAATCAGTTATGTCGGGTACTACAGAATTTGACCCAAACGCAGCTTCAGTGCCAATTTCACCAATGAAACTGAACGCTCAGCTCATCTAAGCTGCGTTCACGAGCTGTCACTTTCAATATTCCAGAACAATAATGACACTGACAGCCCTTGAACGCGGTATAGGTCTGCTGTTCGCGTTCAGTTTCATTGGCGAAATCCATCCTAAATTGGTTAAAGCTATGCTAATGATGTTTGCTAGAATATACAGAACGAAATCATGTAAGCAATCAGCACATTAGGTTTTGTCTGTGAGTACTGTTTTACTGGTTAGCGAAGAAATTCTACAATTTTGGTTTAAATCTTTCCTGCAATTTTTTTTGATGGGAGCGCATCTACAACCACTACTCGAACCCTAATTTCGTAACACACTTTCTTCAATCACAATCTGTATTATTATGAAGGATATTGCTAATCCACCGCTTCATATGTTCGAATAATTTGTCTGTTCAACAACGTAAATAACGCAATGAATGTTGTTGAACTGTCAAAATTAAAGCCATTGCTACTGTTAGTGTGTTACGCATTTACCTCGCAGGTTGTATTTTAAGCTTTTGATTTGTTTAGCAATTGGGTACGGTACAGGGACATTGCTGAACAAATTTTTTTTTTTTGGAAATTTGTGTATTTTGTACATACGATTAGATCTGTCTATACAAGAATCAAAGATGTTATGGATAAGATATTTCGGATCGGGATATAGGAATAAAATTATATCGGTTTCGAATACGGTTACGGATATGTAATTATTTCGGATTATCCGTTGGTTTCGGATAGTTTCGGTTACGGATATTAGATTGAAGTAAAATATAAACACAAATAGTATGTAATAATTTGGTTTTATTTATAGGTTTTATCTAGTCTAGGTTATCATTCGGTATTATAATCAGTCATATAGGTAAGTAATTATTTAGAGATGTTATAATAATTAGTTAGACGCCCTTATACGAAAGTATCCGAAACTTGTGAAACGGATACGGTTACGGTTACGGATATATTTTTATTTCAGATATCCGATAGTTTCGGTTACGGAGCTCCATAACATCCCTGACAAGAATGACGTGAAAAATAATACCCTATACCTGTTCAACTGTTCACTATTCAATTCATGAAACAAATCTGTATAATTTGCAACATTTGTTTTGTCACGCCAAACCAATATATTGTAAAGGTAAACGTACCTACCTACTTATTGGCCTAGAATCTAAACTTAAGTAAATATTAAACGCAGAAGCTTCAGTTCTCCTTCGGCCTATATAAATTCAGTGAGGATAAGACACAACTAATACAATAACTTCTCCTTTTACAGTTGGACGATCTTGCCGTGATTCTACCAGAAAGTTTCAGCATAAACGTTCTCGATTCATTGACTCAGAAATCTGTTTTCCGTTAGTGGACCACCCTTGTATTCACTGCTTTGTTTACTTTCATGGGGAAATGTTTTGACGGTGTAGTAAATGGTGTTCTGGGTTCTGGCGTTATTGAATTATAAGCAATGATGTCAGCCGGAAATGTTAACGGTCAGAGACGATGACGTCACGCCTCTGATTATGCTCAGTGAGAGGATTTTTGTACGAACTAATAGATATTTGTTGTTGCAGTAAATAAGGAAAATTTAGTTACACAGAAATTTATTGGAATAGAATATAATAATACTCTTTATTATGTAGGTACACCATTTCTTTATATATTTTTTTAAATATATTTTGTTACTTGCCACCGCTTGCTGTTCAATTGAATGTTTGATATTGTTGTCAATCAATGGTACAACTTTGCTTTTTTGATACTTAGCTTACCTATGATACGACACCAGCTGTCGTGCATAGTTTAGGACATTTTCTTACTAAAATATCTTTGAGGTTCAATTTCCTTCGTATCGTATCCTTCTTCTTCGTTCTGTCCTTAAAGTTAGGTAGGTAAACAGTTACAGTGCACCAAAATGCACCACACCTGAATGCCAGTCTCCTTCTAAGAAAGTTCTATAAAATGGTCGTTTAATAGGAGATTACTTTGACGGACACAGCACGGAACACTTATCATGCAAGGCCTGACTTGCGCGTGCCCAGACTTTATTTAATCCTTTTATACTACCATCAATTTCCTTCACAGCAAGTCTTTATATATATTAAGTGGATAGCTTTAAGGGTGAAGCGCCAGGTTACCCGCTAATTTCAAGCTTTCTTACGTTTTTGACAATTTGCAGGTCCCTGTCAGGTTGTATGTTGAACAAAATATGATGAGCGTTCGTAACAAGTATGTATTTACAGAATTATAATCATTAAAATCATCAATACAATCCCCTAAGTTTATATAATCCTATTGAATGACAATTTCTTAAAATATCAATCAATAGGATAGGAAGAAAATTTTAATTTTGCGTGCAACCTGGCGCTTCCCCCTTAAGTGAAAAAAATTATAGTGAAGCAAGCTACTCGATTGTAATATAATTTTGAAACGAAAGGCTTTTCTGAAAGAGTCTAAAGACAGTTTGAAAATGTTTTGCTTCGTATCTCGTTGATTACTTCGGAACTAGGGATAGAATGGGGTAACTCTAGAAATGTACACCGCCAAGTTTTGCCGTGTTAGGTACCTATATCGGCTCCGCGCATGTAAGATTAGTTCCCGAACTCCTTTCAACGTATGGCTTAATGCGATGAATACTATAAGTTGCATGAAATATCAGCCATCCAACTTGAAATTCTTAATGAAACTTTAATGTTTGGAAGAATAGTTTCACAGAACTATTGCCAATAAATTTATGATCAAGAATACGAGTTAGGGCCTTTGTTTGCGGTCACGCAGAGTTGCCCGTGGGAAATTACGGACCTATTGATACGGATCGAGGCGGGTCGGAATACGGTAGTGTACGCATTCTTTCGTACACCGTTAACTGTGTTAAAATACGGTTGACCCGTACGGCTCGGATGTCGGGTTCGGGATATTGACACAATCAACTCGTCTATGAGTTTAGGTGCAAATCTGAGGTGACGGGACTACGAATTTAGTGTTGCGATATAAACGCAATGTATCAAACTGGAATGGGGTAGTTGCGGTTATATATACTTAAACCTATACATAGCAGCACTGGGATGAAAAGTTTCCTGAATGCTTGTTCTATGACCTGAATTCCTTTTGAAGTTTTTGAATGGAATTTTATTATTGTGTAGTCCCTTAAATATCAAGTTTGAATATTTTAAAGTTTTTGAATTCAATGCGGGTTTTTTCTGAGGTTTAATTTTGGTTCTCTTTTACCAGTTTGAGGAAGTATTGCCACATATGAAATCGAAACAGTTTCATATATAACATTATCCTTAAACCAATTCAGACAGGAAATAATTGAACTATGCTTATCTTTATGAATATCTTACGGAACACTGAACCGTTACCTTTCGTGGAAAAGATAACTTTTTGTCTTGAATCAAAAATCAAGTGAATCGGAACAGTGGCTGCCGTGTTTAGTTTGTGAAACAAATATAAAATATGATTTTTCACGAGCTTCAGTGGTCACGCACGACTTTGGGCGTTTCTTTTTATTACTCAAGAAAAATCCTGTTCCTTTTATGTTAACTGGTGCTTTATCGTGTTGCATGCCACTGAACCACCCTGGTCGGTTGTGGGGCTTTAATAACAGCGGGTTGGAACTTTCGTGGCCGAAGTAATGTGGCATTCACCACCTATAATGGGTTCGATAGAACTATTGAATTAAGATATTTAAATGTTATAATATACTACAAAAGAAAATAAATTATTTGTGTAGGTACTTAACTGGTCGGTTAAAAATAAGTTTATTGCCAGACGATAATTTAAATTCCTGAAAAATGATGTGAATTTAAAGTAATTCTATTCTAACAAAATATTTGTAAATGTCACATCATTATATTTCTTTGATGAAGTGCGCTGTGGTGTTTTCAGTACCTTATGTTGGTTAAAAAATGGTTATTAAAAAACTAGCAGTTTTTTCGAGTGAATTATTAGAAGAATTGATTTAAACGCATAACCTAAATTTTGTCTACTGAGACAATTTTAGTCTCAGAGTAAGGTGTAGGTAAATTAGTTCTTTAAAAAGTAAGGGAAATTAATTGTTCATCAAATTGACACTCTACGTGAATTTTCAGTGTTATAGCATATCATACAAATGTCAAAGAAGTAATTCTTTGACAGTTGATTGTTCTTAAATTGTCAGCATACTCAGTTCACAACTTGACAGTCTTGAATATACGGACAATTTAAGTTGGTAGTTAATTTGCTTAACTATTAATTTCCCGGAATTTACATACCTTAATAATAATCTAGGTTCTTGTCTTAGTACTCTACATTCCTCCCTAACACTAAACAGGCTGCTAAAGTGCTAAACAGGCCCGGTCTTAGGGCCACACGACTACAATTACTCTCGCCAGGAAGGGCGGTACATATTTATTTGTCAGCAAAATCGCGCTTGCCCATTAAGGCCGGGAAATCGTGGGCACGCAATAAGGACTTTTGGAAGTTCCCTCCATACAACGGAGTACCCCACGCCTAATGTTTATTTCATACGATACCTCGCTTTGAATGAAATTCTGAATTTGAAACCTCACTTGTTTTGACGTGAAAACGTCTTTTCACTCGGTGTATTGGTGGTAAGTTCAATATTTCTAACCGACAAAAACATGCAAGATTTTAACCTCTAATAACTACAAGACTTTTAGTGCGTAATGGTTAAGCATTCAATAGATTAAAAAATCAAGGTTATATTTTGCCTATGACGTCACTCACACCACGCCCCCTATTTTTCACTGTCGAAATTAAAATTCGTGTAGCGCAAAAACGTATTTAGCTAGAACAGTGATATTGGTGTCGTTGTCAAGAGTTGGCAAAGCACTACCAGGACCTAAAGAGAAACAACTATAAAATAGGGTTAAAAATTAATATGAAGTTGACAACAGCAAAATAATTTCAGATGTCTAATATCGGCCGTAAATCTGCTCAGAAATGAAAAAAAAATCCAATCGAAGAAAGCATGCGACAAAAGAAATGAACCTAAAATGTCTAGTGCCGAGCAAATATATTGGCTACGGCAGTATCGGAAATAGTAGGTTACAAATATCTATGTAAAAACATATTTCGCCTCATAGCGGCTGTAAACCTGCTGGTATTTGTAAAAATGACAACCGAAGAAATATTATATCATAAATAACACAATAAACTTAATAAGTCTAGTTATGAGAGAAAACAAAAGCCAGGGTAGCACCAGAAAACTTAAATAAATCATAAAATATCTTCATGTTATCAATAAGTGGCACCGTTCAAGTAATTATGCGTGAGCATTATAAGAACATTTGGAGGTTTCCAACGGCAGTAGACTAAGAAAGAGGGCCCCTTTATTTAGGTGAGGGTTTGATTCGAACTGTACTATCCGCGCCCAATCTGATTGATCAAAGCGAGCATTCCACGGCATTTACTGGTGAAAGGCTTGTACCAATCAGCCAGGGATTATTATAGCTTGGTAAGGCAGGTTAGGTTAGAAATTCTTACGAGCTGAGCAAGTAAAGCGCGCTTACCCAATAGCTATCACGGTAAAGCGACTGAAGCGAGCAGAGCGCGCTTGCTGACAAGATGAGCAAGCACTTAAGACCGGCGAGTGAAGCGAGCACATCTTTGACACGAGTGATCGGAGCGCACTTACAAATTACAAAAGCGAGCGAAACGAGCTCCCTCTTAAGAAAAACGAATGTAGCTCAATCACGCCACGACTGAGCAGAGCGGGTTAACTCACAAAATGAGCAAGCGAAGCGAGTTCCTCCGCAAGAACAGCGCGTATAACAAGACCACTATCAAAACGAGCGAGCGGAGCGAGCTCAAATACTCCACGAGTGGATGGGGCATGCTTTCACAAATTTCACAAAAGCGAGCGAAACAAATCCCCATGAAAGTTAGGGAATTCCTCTCACTAGGTTAGGTCAGGATACAGTTGTGACTAAAAGTTTTCACGAATACAAACGGTGCAGACTCGAAATGTGCCTACAATTATTATTATTTTGTTTTTCTGTAAGGTTATGGAAATGCGTAAAGGTTTTCTTTTGTTATGAGTAAGACGAAATATTTAAAGTTAATGAAAATTAGAAAGGTACTTAATAGTTTACAGGTTATTTTGCCATATTGCAACAATGGTCGGCAAATGTTATAAAAAAAGTTAATGCTATGAAGTTCTTGTCGCAATTTGAACTGAATGAAAATACAAACTTAAATATGAACATAATGAAACATATTTTTGCTTATTTACTTTGTAGCTTTGGGAAGTAAAGTATATTACTATAGGTACTGTTTTATTGCTGAAACTGCTTCCACACTAACAATCTCAGTACGACAATAGACTTTTCATAATGTTGTCATAATAACGTATCGAAATACTTTAGAAGTGGGGTACAATATGGTAACAATAAAATAGTTTCTTTATTGTGGCGGCAGGTGAACCTCGGGGGAAATTAAGGATAGATTGCAACGTCAAAAACTTGATCACATATTGTACTCGATTTCCTTCAAGTATTGCTCGATGTTCGGTCGACGCACGTATTATATTACTTTCACTATAATCATTTCTATGAACACACGTTAAGTTACGCGCACACTGTCGCGTGTCACAATGCCTAATCCGCGTTTTGTTCAATACGAACGCGCGTTAGGTGCAAACATTCTAAACGATATACATTCAACACCCACAATAACTGTTAAACCCTTTTTTCTAAGCGTTTGAAGAAAATATGTAGATCTCGTTTTTTGTTCGCGACACACACATGGTATACACGAGCGAACAAAGTCGTCACGTGTCATGCAACATAATAGTCCAGCGAGGTCGTGTGTACCCACCCTTTTTGTCAGATCTCCGAATGTTTGGTAGCATTCGCCTGATTTGCGGGGGAATCAACTTTATTTATGTGCAGACCTTATTTACTGATAATCTTGGTTTTATTACGAGGGTAACTGTGCCTACTCATGAATACTACTAAAAGTTACGGTCTGCAAACCAAGCACTCGTTGAGGAAGAAAAATAGGACTATCTGGTTTATGTGAGCAATACATTTTGTTTTTTTCTAGTACCTACAGAATAATGTACCTTCTTGATTTCCACTATATAGGGACACAACTGCAAATATTCTTATATGCCATATTAGTATTTTACTGTGTTGGTTTAGTACATACATAGTAAAAAAAAAATAAGTGAAATATTTTCGTTATGTGGATTTTTAGACCCAAATTCCTTTGGCAGCATGTCGTGATATAAATACTGCGAGGCCTAGAAAAATAATGGCTGAGCTAACTATATTCGCAAGTCCCACGCAATGAGCCCATCTCTCGTTTTACCTGATGAAATATGTAGGTTAAATTTACGACTTACGCAACTCGTAATAAAAAAAGTCCATTCCGAAAATATTTTGTTAAAACTTCTGTATTACGTAGGTTCGTACTTTTGAAAAGTTCTATATCATTTTGGGATCGTTTATTTTTATTTTGTTGTATTTTACATGGTTTGTGAGCGGAAAACCATGAAAAAAAAAGTTTTATTCTGTAAGTTGTACACATTTGTTAAAAAAAACCTTTTAAATCTTACAGTCTTTGTAAGTAAATAATGAAGAAATGTCACATTTCAACGTGACGAACTGTGGACAATGTTATGACTAAGTAATATTATAAATCCGAAAGTGAGTTTTTTTGTTTGTTTGTTACGTTTTCACGCTAAAACGGCTGAATGGATCGTTATGAAATCTGACAGTTAGCCTGGAGAAGGACATAGACTACTTTTCATCCTAGGTCGTAGAGGAAGTCGCGGGCAACAGCTAGTTTTTTATATGCTTGGCTTACCTAGTAAGATTTTGATGTTCCTTGGATATTAACTTCAGCTGTTGGCAGAACAAAACTAATACATCATGTTCCTACGTGCACTGTCGAGTAATAAGACGTGGTATACATACATACATGTACCCAAAAGTTTGCAGCTGTTATGAAAAATATCACTTGAACAGCACATCGCATCGCTTGAAACACCACTAAAAGGTTAGGTACTCCAAAACCTATATCGCTTTTTACCGCAATTTGACTACCAACTTAAGTTTATTTTTTAAGTTTATATAGTATATTCGAATCACAACTGTCATTCTTTGACAGTGGTATACAATGGCTAGTTAACGTAGAGTGTTCATTTGATAAACAATTAATTTACCTGACTGTATTTTTCAATTATAGTCTGTTGATGAGTTCTGCAAAGAATACGTTACGTAATATTTAAAAAAAACTATGGAGCAAAGACATAGTGTATTAGATGTAATCTTTCCTAAAAATGAATAAAATTAAATAAATAAATAGCGTTATCCTTTCTGTGTTCACCAATTTGTTGACCAAACGTGGTAAGTGATGGTATGATCAAGTCTTATAATGTGATTGAAAACGTACCTCTTAAACAGTTATATAAGCTTGGTAACTAATGTCTAGAGGTCAGGTCAGTGTCAGAACACGTGCAACCAGAAACTTGCTTCATGAAACAATAAGTAGTTAATGCCCTTAGTATATACACTGGCCTTCAAAACATAGTACCACACTTTTAAAATCGCAATAACTTTTAAAGTACCGAAGATATATTTTCTCAATAAAACTTTTTGGTGGAAAGATATGCTCAAGAGATCCTTGATGAGTATGCAGGGCCATTTTTAGTAAATATGGGAGATGGATCGATACTGATGCAGTATAACGCCCGGCCACACACCGGTCGGGTCGTACAAGAATGCATTCAGGAGGTTGGTATCAACTTGATGGCTTGGCCATCAAGAAGTCCTTATCTCAACCTGATCGAGCACGCCTCGGGAGGCTGGTCAGAAGCCGCAGACCACCTTAAACAGGCCCTGATGGAAGAATGGGAGAATATCATGATCATCGCCTCCGAAACCTCATTTTCAGTATGCCAAACCAGCTCGAATCTGTAGTCAGAGTCCGAGGAGGCAATACCAGTTATTAAAATGTAAATAAGTCGCAAAACATACCTAAAAATGTTTTTTGAGTTTTTTGCACGTAAGTTAAAAATGATAATTTTTTGGTTTTTATCTTTTTTTATGTTAAAAACGTTACTAATGTATAATAAACTATAATTTAAAAGAAACTTGATGAAATTTGCTATTAAACGTTTTTTATTTCAAAACTCTGACTCCTATAATTTAGGAAAAATTGCAATTTTAAAAGTGTGGTACTACGTTATAAAGGCCAGTGTAGTTAGTGCTCAACCAGTTGCTTTAATCAAAAGGAACTCGTCCGATAGCGCACGAAAACGCTAGAATACGGAACAAGTTTTCACTTTCGAAGAAGTTTCTCTTAATCTACTTCTCACAGGCGAACGTTTAATGCGTTCTTACATATTACAATTGACATTAATGTATAGTAATCTTCTGCCAAAATTACGCGACGGAAAATTCAGCGTGATTTAGCTTGCTGTAATGCTTTTTAAATTACCTATGAAACACATCATACGATCTATTCTGTAATTTTTTTATTGGGATAAATTAAAGTGAAGTGAGCTTGAAGTGAGCTATCAATAATGTCAATCCAATCTAGCATCAGGCGGAATAAAATAAATTAAATAAAAATTAAACTTTTTATTTCAGACGTACTTGGCCCATTATATTGTTAGTAGAACGACTTAAAAACTAAGTTACATTTAAAAAATAATTTAAGTATTTGCCGCCCTCTGGGGCCCCGGGGACACGCACTTGTGCTTGAGCCTAGTGCCCCAGAAGGGGGCTATCCAGTTTGTGGCTGAGCACGCTAAGGATGGTGTTGGTGCTCGTACGCGTGCGGAACATCAGCGAAACGATGCGGCGCCGCAGCGCAGTGTGAAAGCCGTCTGTGTGCGCGTGCGCAAACATCGCAGACGCATTACAGTAGCGGTGGAGCCCTACCAAGCACCCTGGACGAGTTGACACGGAATGATAGTTCACTTCACCTAAGTTTTTACGGTGAGATTATTACTGACTACATACGTCGCATACTTTTCATGGAAAACAAAGCACGCGGAATTTCCGTAGCCTTTTTGTGGCAGATGTGTCGCTAGGTCGAGGTTCCATCGGCAAAATTACTTACGAACTATACTACAACTTGAGGTTGAGGCAGGAATTGATGAAGTTAAGAAAGCTTAACAAACACGTGCGTGGCGATAATAAACGATTGCTATTACCGTTTTGATGTACACGAACAGCAAAGCATAATATTCTATC
The DNA here is from genome assembly GCA_916610205.1 of Griposia aprilina. NCBI lineage: Eukaryota > Metazoa > Arthropoda > Insecta > Lepidoptera > Noctuidae > Griposia > Griposia aprilina. The sequence continues at coordinate 15,502,888 of OU744288.1, forward strand.
TGTTAAATTTTATCTGTTTTGGTCATTCGATCAGGTACCTACATCGACAGAACTTGTAAGTTGTGCTTAGATACTTAATATACATTCAATAAGAAATACGAGTTCGCGAAGCTTGCATGTAGTTTTAGAGCTGTTACTTCCTACTTAAGTAGTGCTTTTAAGGGAACGAGGAAAAGCAATTACCTTCACACTGGGTAATTACAATTACGACAGTGTTCACGTCATGCTAGTTAGTTTGCATGCTGTCTCCTCGTCCGCGTACGGTGCAGTGATCCTGCAACGTTCTTGAGCGCCTAGCTCATTGGTTTACTTAGTCTTGAATGAGTTTCCATGATTTATTCACTTTATAAAGTCTGTGCTTTGTTTAGAGTTTAAACTTAAATGATGTTAAAGTTTTGCTTTTAGGTGATTGTTGTGCTTATTAAAGTAGAAAATAAAGGCTGAAGTCGGTTCAAAATACCTTGTCAATTCTGAGAGTGATGACCATTCGACGCAAGATTAAAACCTTTTCTCTTGACGTTCTAAAACATAACCCTTCTTGGCAGTCGGTAAAAAGCGTGGTACATTCAAATAGGTAAAGGTATATAGATTTCATAGGATTGGGATATATGGTGTAGGCACGCGTGTGGATAAAAAATTGGTCGTTTTCACGATCAGTTTTCACATAGCTTTCCATCCTGACGAGAAATTATGCGCGGATATGTATAACCTACGTTTTACTTTATTTTCACCGGCATCAATTCTCTATTTACCTTGTTTGTAGATTTAAAATGGGGAATACAGATAGATTGTTATTTATTTATTATTAGGTATGTTTGATTTTACTTATAAATCTATATCGATAGTCAGAACAAATACCACCACAGGTTAATAAAAGTTCCTTCAATTTCCCAGATCTTCACTAACCTATTACATGAACAACACTAATATAATACAGTGTCTACCACGAAAAACATAACAACAGTAGAAAATCAATGTACAAATAAAATTAAATACACCACAACCCTTCGCGTTACGAAACTGTATGTATTTGTTAGACCCACAATAAATACTGGTCGTAGAGTATAAAAATAAAATAAATTCATCGGTTTGTTCCCGTGAGGTGTAACGGCAGCATAAAAATGCGGTTGACTTGTAATTGGGTTATGATCGGGCTGTGGTCAGGGGAGGCCCAGGGGACACTTCTTTATTACCCTGGATATATTTTCGGCCCGTTACAGACGTAGACCCAACGAGTATTTTGTGAGAATGTGCCTTAACGTCCTTTCTTTTGGCTTACAGATTCAGATGTTTTGTGACAAGCAAATGTTGCTACTTAGGATTCTAGGGAATTATGTCTTTTTGCTGGGCGAATTTATGTTGACTGATGTTAGAAGGTGGATAGGCTACGCTTTTTATTTATTTTACTTAGAGACAGTGTAACTGCCGCACGGGTCGATCGATTAGGTTAAGCTACGCTTGCCGCGGTTGGTCTGCAGTAACTGGGTTGTGCAGGTCAGATAGGCAGTCGCTCCATGTAAAATATTGGTATTCAGTTGAATCCGGATAAGCTGGCAGCCGACCCCAACGTAGTTGGGAAAAGGCTAGGGCTAGCCCTTTAAAAAGGCTAGGGCTAGCCCTTTGAAAAGGCTAGAGCTAGCCCTTTGAAAAGGCTAGGGCTAGCGCTTTCAAAAGTTAATATGTCTAGCCGCTAACGAGATTGACTTAGAGACAGTAACTACTATCATATCGACCAATACTAAATAAAAATAATAAAATGGTTTTTATGAAACAATTTACAACCCAATTTAACTGTCAAGTATTTAGATGCTCTATTAGTTTAACCTTGTTAGAAACGGATTAGGTTTGAAACACTCTCCCTGAAATCTATCAGATTTTCAGAGATTTCCCCGAAACACTTTATCCGACCTTAGTGAGCCACTAGAAAGCCAGTTATTATCCTCACGTGCCAACCCGTCAAGTGCATACAGCGTTCCGCACCTATTAATAATGGTTTTAATAGTACCCATTACAAAACGTTTACGTTACAATACTCGAATGTACCAAGCATAAGCTCGGACGTGTATTTTTTATCGATTTCTCATGTTGCGTTAAAAGGGCTCATTTGGTTTTATTGTATGAAATGGATGGAAGTATAATTTGCATTGAGCCTGTGGTCACGCACGCGGGGGGGCGTTTCCTTTTTTTATTGTTCGGGTTCTTAGGCTTTCGTCGTGGCTTTAATGCGGGGGGTGGTCCCCCCACCTGGATAGAGTTGCGCACGGTTAAAAGCTGTCAACTATATATGGCTACTTTGTTTCAGTGAAGGGTAGGTATTATTTTTAATTGCTTCATTTTGGAACCACTCTATTTTAGGGCAGTTCGCACAAAACTTGGTCCGTGGATTTTATTATGAGTTTTTTGAGGGAGACAAAGCTTAGCGTTTAATGCAGATTTTTCGTTTGCTGGGTGACCGTCCACTTTAGCTTGTGACCTAATGTTCACAGCTTCATACAGATATTTTTTCTTCTTTAGTAGAGTATCACTAGGCGCCACTCTACTAACAAATGAACTAGGTAGCTTGCGGTTATATGGTAAAACTTACCTCATAAAAAATGCAAAAACAAAAATAACATACGAAGTGAAAATCGTAAAACGTAAATAGTAGCAAACTGATTTAATAATAAAGAAGCATAATGATATTATGCTGTGCTATTAAAATGATAATGTCTTTTTTTAATGTTTAGTTCGTTTTCTTGACTTTATCTTACGGTTACATCCCAACCAGCAAAATCAGTACTTATTTTTCTCTCAAGACTATTTTTTCATGCACTTATAAGATAATTGAAGTATGTACACTACAAACAAGGACTTGGGCGCCAGTAATAGGAGCATATATTTCTGTAACGATCTTACAATGAAATTGGATATAGTCATCATCTCATACAATAAAGCTTGACGAATAACAAAAGTTTCTATAACAATCTTAGCCTATGCAGTTACCGACACTATTTTTTCTATAACGCTCTGACTCAAGTATCTTATAAAAGCTATAATTTTATAATGCGCTTGTAACATACTTGGTTATTTGTTATAAGTACGTTTTTAAGTATAACTGTAACGTGCACGTGTTTTGTGTTTGAGAAATTTGTTTTCTCATATTCCTTACTAATGATATACTCTTATGTCGGAAATATGTTAAATCAATCGTTTGACTTTGACTAATTGGAACGCCAACGCCACCAGGTGGCGCTGGTCAGAGTCTATAACGCTAACGCTTGGCCAGAGTAAAGCAGAGTTTCGTGTTGGCGGTTAAGCAGTGAATACGTTTTGAAACTGTCGCGCGTTCCGTACAGTTGTGTCGTGTACCTACAGTGTGTGATTCGCTAGTTTGATTAATTTGATCGTAAGTTTGATTTGAGCTGCAAACGGTTTTTCTATTGCGCAATAACCAACACTTCCCATAGTACGCTCACAGTAGGTAAAACATGGCTGATAATAACGAGAGAGACGAACCTTCTCCGTCATATAAATAATTCCATTAGTATTCATTACGCAAATAAACATTTTATTATTTTATTATTATTCGTTTTTAGTATAGCTGGTTACTTTGTGAATATAGTGTGGAAACTGGTGCGGAAGTCAAATTTACTGTGAATATGTACCGTATATTGTTTTTTTCTTAACGCCTAGAGCAAAATTGAAAATTGTGTATTTGTTGTTAAAATTTAATTTTAATGATTCATGTGAATATTCGCCATGTTTTAAAAATACTCCTCATTGAGTACTTTATATAATCACTATAAGCAAATTAGTACTTATTACAGTTTTGGTAAATATCACTTATCCTCCGTTTTAAAACAAATTAGGGTTCCTCACGAATCGTTTATCAACCTCACCCGTTAAATCTCGCTCGATGTGGGCGAGTTGACAAAAACTAAGCTTTAATTATTTTTTCGTCCGTCAACTGGTTATGCAAGTTTACAAGACTTTTATTTGTTTTTAACAAAGTTCGTGCATCTTTTGGTAGAATGTTTTTAATTCTTTTGTATAATATTATTGATAGTTCATTTGGTGCCAAATGCGGTAGATTAAATTTTATAGCCCAGCTTTGTATTTCTTGAAGTAATTCATGATTCTTTTTATACTCTGTGCTTTCTTTTATTTCTGAATCATATTCTTCGTCATGGCATTTTCTTCCTGTTGTTCATGATCTAAATAGCACTCAACAGGTACAACATTATTTTTGACGGAACCCTCCATTATATAATCTGTTGCACTTGACTATGAGTTGACAAACTATAAGTTGACAAAATGGCTGACATATACTTACAAAGTGCTTGGTCCGGCTGATAAACTTGTTTGCTCTCATAGCGTATTTATAAAATGCTAACAATCTTATAAAATACTTCAACAAGACGATAATCCAAATACTTATTAGGATCTCTGCTAAGTATGTTAAAAGTAAATGTAACCTATAACCGTCCTATAAGTTAGTATTGTAGTACCTATAGGACTTACTTATAGAAACCAATGCTCCTGAGTATATTGTCTTGTGAACTGCATTTATAAGTATAATAGATTTATAACTGTCCTATAAGTTAATCTTGTAGTTGGTATAAGACTAAGTTATAGAAGCCAATGCTCTTGAGTATATGTATTTAGTCTTGTGAAATGTATTTATAAGTATATGAGTCTTATAACTGTTCTATAAGTTAAACTAGTATTTACTATAAGACTAAGCTATAGAAGCTCCTGAGTAAATTAAGGCTTGTCAAATACTACTATAAGTAAAATAGTCTACACCAATGCACTTATAGAATCTTAGAAGTGTTAACAGACTTATCTTAAGATACTTTGCTGGTTGGGCTATTAGCAGAAGACCAAACAACTGCTAGGGGAAAAACACCATTGTGATTTTTTATCATTATAGGTACTAGCTGACCCGACAGACGTTGTCCTGTCGTAAATACAAAAATCCCATAGATAAAAAGTAATTTACGTTTTTCCCGAATTTTCCAAATTTTAGGGCATCTTTTCACATTGTTCTGCCCGTAAAAACCTTCTTCGGATGTTCACAAAAATTGATTTAAAAAAAAATACCTAAATCCGGCCAGCCGTTCAGTTCTAAAGTAATGCGCTTACCAACGAACAACATTTCATTTTTATTTATATATAGATTCCCCTGCCAACACACCATGCCTCATTATTTACGGATTATGGTAAACAATACATTACAATATAATCAAAGATCAGGGAATCCACAATATTCCGTATATCTAATAAAAGCAATAATAGATAATAACACAGCATTAGCTACTTATTATCAAGGGTGAGCCTACTAACATGGACATCACGATTCCGAGGAAAAACTCGGGATAAGTATTGAAGAAAGAAGGAGGAAGAAGCCTCATTAGACGTGGATGAGGAAAAAATATTCGTGAGGAAACGTCGTTATCACGCTTCCAAAGATTGCACCTTATTTATTATATACTTTGTGACAAATGTTGATTAAAATTTATTATATGTTGATTAAATTATGTTGGTTAAACATAATATAACATCAGGCCTGTAATCCCCGGAGGGTTAGGCAGAGGTTTACCAATAGTACACACACATTACGCCATTCATGTAATTGAGGGGTGAGCCTATTACCATCAACCGGGCACAAATCCAGACGCAGTGCAGTATAATTTCATTGATATTTTATTTTGATAGTCGCCATTGTTATAACTTTCGAACGATTTGGTGATCTCAGTTTTTCGATCGAATTTCTACCTTTCCTCTGGTCAGAATCCTTTAAGCAAGCAAGAGATAACTTGACATATTCTCTGCCTTTGCTTTGGTTGCTTTTATTTTTCATGGCTGTAATTGGTTGGACACTGATTGAAAGTGAATCTTAAACCTACATGTAGTAAACCGGTGACTTATATTCTGGGACCAAAAATAAATCTACTTACAGAAACCGTTAGTCCTACCTAGTTCGTGAGTTCTGAAATGAAAACCAGGCCATGTTCTTAGTCGGGCGTAAAATATTCCAAAATAATTAAATAAATCTAAACAAAAATGACCCAGAGTAGGCAGTAGGTCAAAGACGAAACATTCACAAATGAGTTGAAACACCGATGTTATCTGTTAATGTCAATACATTCAGCATTGAACAAACATTTTAGATAAATATACTTTTATTTTGGTGATGTCATATAATGCCATGTTTCGTGTTTGTGAAGTAGTTTTAAAACTAACCATATTTACAGTAGGCACTAAATTAGTGATTACTGAAGTATTAATTAATTATTAGTGATTACTGAAGTATTAATTTTGAAGGAATAATCATATCTATGAATATCAATAAATAGTAAACAAGGTCGTTTATCTTGTCTGTCCGTGTGAGCGACAAGTTCTCCTTAACTAAACAATGTATTTTGTTGCGGTTTTTTCCATAATTAAAAGAATTGTTTTGTTCCGGAAGGAATCTACAGGGTGGAAAAAATCAATGGGCCATGAAGGGACACTACTTTAAATCCTTAAGATAGATTATTTTACTTAAAGGAAACATTCCTTTACTTTTAAAAAGAAACAAAACTGCATTCAGATTTCTTGATAAGTTTGCCTAAATCAGACCAGCTACAAATTCAAGAAATAAACACTCACTATTTTATTTATTTATTTATTTAATTTTTGGGAAAACTCACAGCTAGTCAGATACGGTAAGTAAAAAAGTTTAAACAAAATATGGCCAATTACAAGTTTCCACATTTAGTATCTTAAACATATGAACAAAAGAGAAAATTTACCATAAAACAAAAACAAAACAGAAACATTAACATTACTATTTACGCTCGAAAAAGCCATTAGACAAAATTTTCTTTAATTTAGCAACAGTAATAAAAATGTCGATATCAGCTTCCTGGCAGGTTGCGTTGTACATACGACTCGCTCTCACCATGTATGAATTTTGTCTGTACGCAGTGGCCGCCACTGAGGTGTGCAGTACATAAATGACGTCTACGCAAAAACACAGACGGCACTCGCAGCCCGATCTTGTGTAACAACTCGGTAACACCAGTTGTTCCATTGGCAATCTTGAATAGAAACATAAGATCTGATATTTTTCGCCTTTCGTAAAGTGGAAGGATATGAAATTTAATGTAACGGTAGGTATAATTTGTTGAAAACGTTTTAGATCGATATTGAATGTGCCTTAAAAACGTTTTCTTATTGCTCTCAATACGATTTATGTAGACATTATAATTAGGGTTCCATACCTAAGAGGCATACTCCAAATGACTACGAACAAAGGAACAGTATAATATTTTCATAGTCTTTATATTTTGTGAACTCAGAGGACACCCGGAGAATGAAACCCAGCGCATTTGATGCTTTCTTCACTACATTGTCTATGTGAGCATCAAAGAGGAGCTTAGCATCAAAGGTAACTCCCAGATCCCTAATAGTGCTGACCCTATTTAGCGTTGTATCCAAAAGCATGTAGTCATGGACGATTCGGATAGGTTTCCGTGTAAAGGAGCAAACGTAACACTTGGAGACATTCCAATCCAACTTATTATTAATACAATAGTCTTGAAAATTATTAAGGTATACCTGTAATAGATGAGCATCTGCCACGGTATTTATTTGTCTCATTATCTTCATGTCATCAGCATACAGCAACAATTTTGAGTACCGGAACGAAAAAGAGATATCGTTGATTAAAATATTAAACAACAGTGGCCCTAGTAAGGATCCTGGGGGAACCCCGGAAGGGACTTTCATAGGCTTAGAGCAGTATCCATTTAGAACTACAATCTGACATCTGTTCTCCACATAGGACTTGAAGCACCGGTACAGATCGCCCCTGATGCCAACCGATAAAAGTTTTCGCAACAGGATCATATGATCTATACGATCAAAACACTTACTATAGTCGGTATATATAACATCGACTTGGGACCTCTGTGACATACACTCGGAGAGGTAGTCGCTACAGACAATGAGATTAGACGTGGTGGACCGACCCCTCATGAAACCGTGCTGGCTCTCACTTAAACAGTGCTTGAGTGCCAAAGAAACCTGTGCGTGCACAATTTTCTCCAGCATTTTAGCAAACACACACAGCTTCGAAATAGGTCGGTAATTTTCGACCAATGTCCTTGACCCTTTTTTATGTATCGGTGTTATATATGCCGACTTCCATATCTTAGGCACCAGTAGCAAGAGATTTTTCAAATAGGATGGAAAGAGGCGCAGAAAGATCCTTGGCGCAGTTGACGATGAATATGGGCGAGATGTCAGCTGGACCCGCAGATTTGTTTAAATCCACTTGCTTCAAATATAATCACATTTCTGAATTTCGTACAAAGCTCAAGTGGCTTCTCATACGTCTTCGCCGGAATTCTCATATCTTGTTTCAGCTCTACAGTATCGTGTTCAACCGTAAAACCCCCTCTTATCTTAAATAACGTTTCTAGTGCCTTCATGACACATAATATATATCTGAGGTCATCGGAAAACTTAAGACTAGAGATGCCAATGCATTCCACCAGGTTTTATGACAAGTCTTTCAGTCTTTTCTGTCAGTTCAAGCAGTACGGTTATGGAATGCCTTGCCCGTGTCGATAAGGCGTGCTCAATCTTTGTCCACTTTTAAAATTCTGGTTAAAAAACACTTCCTCTCTCCTTAAACATTGTCATTACATTTAGTTTCGTTGCTCTTGTTTCATGTTTATTATTGTATATTTTATATGTAGATAAGTATATGTTTTATGTATGTATGTATGTATTTGTTGTATATGTAAATGGTACACCACATTATTGTCTCTCCTTCTCCCTTGAATCCATCCAAATGTTGTCTGTAAAAGATCGCTTTTAGCGATAAGACCGCCCATTGTGTCACCCTATGTAAAATTTCTACATTTATATCTGTAATTTTTATGGTGTAAGAGTATTATATTCTATTCTATTCTATTCTATTCTTCAGCAGCCTATAAACCTCACCTAGCCGGATTTCCACTTGACTTATATCTTGCGTGTTATCATTAGGTCCCTCGACCGTACCGTAAGCCGCAGATTGACCGTTAGCATTACTAGTGTCATCAAGAAAGTTGGAGTAAAAATAATCACCGAACATATCACAAATTAAGTCACACTCACTGGACGTTACCTGGCCGAATTGCATCACAGAGGGGTAAGTACTAGATTTTTGCTTCGACTCGATTGTTGATTGTTGTTTATTTCATTAGCCGATACAGTTAATGTTAAAGATAAAATTTATCTAAGAAACATTAGGTCTTACACTCGTCTGAACTATTTTTTATGGGGCCATGTAAAAAAAAATATTTACAAAGAGTCTTATGAGACTGTAGAAGAGCTTAAGGTTGAAGTAGAAAATGCTATTAGGATCATACACGAAGTGAATTTAAAAAAAGACTAGATTTGTGTATCCGCAACAAGGGGTCTCATTTGGAATAACTTATCTGTAACATTATTAAAGTGTATCAAATTGTAATTTTAAATAGTTCAAGTATCAATGTCTTGCTAGGTAATAATTTTCTTTCATGTTTACGTGTCCTTCATATTAGAATTGATCATAAAATAAAATTAATATTAGATTTCATGGTATTTTTATTTCTAAGACCAAATGTTTATTGCAGAGATTTTATCCTGAACAGTAATCCTATCGATTAGTAGAATAAAATAGCGAGTATTTATTTTTTGAAATTCTTAGCTGTTTCGATTCCCCGTTTATGTAAGCTTGTCGAGAAAACTTTGAATTCAGTTTTGTTTCTTTTAAAAATAAAGGAATGTTTCCTTTAAGTAAAATAATCTATCTTAAGGATTTAAAGTGGTTTCCCTTCAGGGCCCATTGATTTTTTCCAGCCTGTATAAAAAAACTCGTGTCACTGTCTTTGTGGTCGCACTCCTCCGAAACGGCTCGACCGATTTTTATATTTTTTTTCATGTATATTTGGTAGGTATGGGAATAGATCGTAAAGTATATTTCATACCGCTGCCACGGGATCGAGACTTATGCGGGTGAAACCGCGGGGCGCAGCTAGTCATTTATAATACATTCCAATAAACTTTAATATAATAAATAAATGTCGATGTTTTGTCAAGTCGTGCGAAGCAGGGTCGGGTCACTAGCTAGTACCTACATAAATACAATTCTGTACAACAGTTCACTGTAGTGATCTAAACATGAAACTTAGAAATTCGTTGAATAATGTTCATAGCTTTACTCAAATTGGTATTGATCAATCAATCAATCAAATCATTTATTTGCAACGAATGTAGGTACATTAAAATACAGGTGGAGTAGATAGGAGTGAGCCATGTACATTCTGCCTGAAAATAGGCACGCAAAATTTATAAAAATTGTTAAAAAATTATAATTAAATCCATAATAATAATTGAATTGTTATCTAAAAATAAAATTATAAATTAAAATGTCAAAGTTACAATTATTACAATTATAATAATTTATTATTGAATAATGTCAAATTAAAATGTCACTTTAGAATAAATATAAAATTAATAATAAATCATATTAGGTCCAGGTGTTCAAAATAATATTAATTATATTTAACACACATTGCCGATTAAAAAGTTTAGTCCATTAAAAAATCATTAATCGAATAATAACATATTTCTATTAGGAAGGCCATTGTATATGATAGGACCCATACAAATAACACTTTTTTTCAATAACGCTGTGTTACAGGACTCGATTTGTAATAAATTTTTGTATTGATTTCTGATAGGTCGTTTTCTAGTTTCTGACATCGTGGGAAATAGGTTTTTATTGGTCTTTACAAACATGGCCATTTCCAGAATATACAGTGACAGAAATGTTAATGTGGTAAGGACATGTTTCTCTCAATTCCCAAATGCCCTATATCCTTACCTACATAACCTCTATACTTTCGGCTTCAATTATCAATGGAACTAATGTGCAGGCTTCTTTGGCAGCAGTCCCAAAATTCATGGCAGGCACCACAGTCACCCCGCGTGAAAATTTTCCTTTAAAAATCTCAGAGTTTTACAACATGGTACGTTTCTCACATGAAATATGTGTTCTGTTTTAGTTTTTTTATTGGGCTATTGAAACTATAGAGTTCAGAGTCAAGTTTAGTGAGAGATATCGATAAAAATAAAACAGGTATATTCCAACGGACATTTTTCTTTTTGCTTGTTATTATGATTTTCAGAAGTTACTTATACTCTTAGCTTATACTTAAAATATACGTTTATTGGTTATCAAACTAACTTCTATATCCGTTGTGGAAAACGAAGTTTTGACACTGAAAACGAACAGTGACGTAGCAGATGAGAGTACTTCTAGTGTACTTGTACCAAACATCCGGGTTCGGTCAAACCTTTAGATAAGTAGCTTGTAGGTAAATAATGCATTATTAGCATTCCGCAAAACTCTGCGTAGGGAGCGACGCTAGCACAAACCGTAAACTAACCGCCAGGATGCATCATTTCATATTAATTAGTAACAAAATATAATTAGTGGAAACGTGTTAAATTATAATAGTTTTATTATTATTCATGTATTAAAAAGCCTGTACTGTGATATTATGGTATCCTATGGAAATTTAAAAAGTGGATGATGTTTTAAAAAAAGGTTACGTTTACGGTTTGTGCTAGTGCTGCACTTTGGCGGCAGAACATTGCAGTAATACTCCCTATTCCTCAAACGTTTTATTACCATGGTTTGATCATACCAAAACCTTTCAGGGTCAGTTCCAAATATCCATTAAAATATTACTAAACAAACCAAAAATTCTATATGACTCATCATTAATGAACGTGGACTTTCTTAGCCCATAACTAAATTATGAACAAAAAATATATTTTGACGTTATTAGCCTCAAAGCAAAGCCGTACTAAGCTGATTACTGCTCGCTGACCTTTTAAATACAAGCTTAACACCGAAATCTGACCTGAACGAAAATTAATAAGGCAGATAATTATTACTTGGCATGACAAAATCACTGGACAAAAGAAAAGAAAAGTCAAATTAAATTAAATACCCGAACGTCTGAAGATTTCTGATAATTGCTCTCAACGAGTCTTTTAATAGCTGAACGTTAATTGTCACTTATTTTAAATGGAAGTAAAAACAATTTCCTATTAATAATTAGTGGGTATTTTACTTGACTGCTGGGTTGTTTTTGTTTAAGAATATTCTGTTTGTGGAATAAAATAATGTTATAACTCAATCAATCAATCAACTCAGCCTATCGCAGTCCATTGCTGGATATAGGGCTCTCTCATACTGCGCCACAATACCCTGTCCTCTGCGTTCCGCATCCAGTCTGTCCCAGCCACTTTTTTGAGATTGTCGGTCCATTTACCTGGGGGGTTGTCCCACACTACGCTTGCCGATACGCGGTCTCCACTCCCGGACTCGTCTGCTCCACCGGGCATTGGTCCTCCGACAAACATGGCCAGCCCACTGCCACTTCAGCTTGCTTACTCTGCAAGCTATATCGGTAACTCCGGTTTTTTTCCGGATAACTTCGTTTCTGATTTCATCTTTCAAAGAAACCCCGAGCATAGCCCGCTCCATAGCGCGCTGAGCGGCCTTAAATTTGTGTACCAGCCCGACTGACAGTGTCCACGTTTCGGCACCGTATGTCAAAACAGGCAGGACGCACTGGTTGAACACCTTAGTCTTCAAACATTGCGGGATTGGCGACGAGAAGACTTGATGAAGTTTTCCAAATGCTGCCCAACCCAACCGGATCCTTCTGTCGGCTTCTTTCTCAAAGTTGTGTCTACCGAGCTGGATGACTTGCCCTAGGTAGACATACTCCTTCACAACTTCGAGAAGCGACCCTTCGATGTGGATTGGACTCGGCAAGACGTGCGATTTGTACATGATTTTCGTCTTGTCCAAATTCATGCCAAAGCCAACACGCCGAGAGGCTCCATTTAGGCTATGCAGCATCTGGTCTAACTGTTCCAGCGTCTCTGCCATTATGACGATGTCACCGGCAAAGCAAAGGTGTGAGATGTAGTAGCCATTCACGTTTATACCCTGTCCAGTCCAGTCCAGCGTCTTAAAAACGTCCTCCAATGCATTGGTGAACAGTTTCGGGGATAACACAAACTGTCTCACTCCCCTGAGCAGTTGGATGGGGGTGGTTTTCGTATCCTGGATCTGGACAGTCATCGTGGCAGCGTCATACATACACCTCAACACTTCGATGTATCGCCAATCAATGCGACATCGTTGCAGAGAGGCCAGAACTGCCCATATTTCGATGGAGTCGAAGGCTTTCTCTTAGTCCACAAATGCCATACACAGCGGCTGGTTGTACTCTTCGGTCTTCCGCTTTTCGGAAAATGTTATAGTTATACTATTCTTATTCGTGAGCTAATAGGATGTGAAATATTAAATTATATTCCTGCATTTTCTACCTGTTTTAAGCTTTACCGGCAATTAATTTTGTTCTTGTATTTATAGAAGTTTAGAACTTCTGTTTCTTACAAGCAAAATTTTCCTACAATGGATGTGATTACAGAAAAAATCGTTAAACCAGTTAGATTGTTATGTTTTTTGATTAGGCCTGTATAAGCCAAATTTCCTCTTGAAACACATTAATGAAGTCGATTTAACGATAATCATTCGTTTATCCGTTGAAGGAATTCGTTATTCCGTTAATAACTGGGAACGTTTAGGAAACTCTATTCTTCGAGTGTCTTTCAAAACGGTATTGACCGTGTTTATCAAGCTGATTTTCGGCCTCACGCCCAGCGCTAATGGTAAAGCCTGTGAATCGTAATAAGTTACCTCTCGACTTGCGACGAGACAACACTACGACATCTTTGTTCCCGTCCCGGCAGCCTCATCGATCGGAGGATATTTTTTCAGCTATTTATATGTTTATGATCCTAAGCTTTAAGTTAATTTTAATTTTATTTTAAGTCCGTACCATGACCACGGTTTAACTTAGCGCTGTGTCTTAGACAATAGGAACCTTTTAATTAACGTGCGTGTCCTTGAATAGCGATTGCAATCAGTCTCTTTAGGACGTATGTCGAATACAAGGCTAAAAGGTACATACTATCGATCTTGTGCGTCTAAGTTTTTTTAGTGTAATTCGTTTTTATATTAGAAACAATATAGACAACCGTGCCTGCATGTTTTTAATTGATTTTTTTAAATTATGATTATCTTTTTTACCTTTTTATAATTTTTCGGTGTATTTTTTCACATCACTGCGCTGAAAACTTTTCAAATTGTGTGGGAACCTACTGACTAGCTAATTATTCTATTACTTATCTCACGATTTTCACGCATGAAAAACTCAAAAGAAAAAATAAACAAAACCGAACCTATACACATATAATTCAATTTTAAAGTTTCCATTTTAACAGCAATCGGAAGGCAAAACAAAGGCGGTAAAAGTAATTATGATCATATCGCATCGCAGATTTTTGCCGGCAACACAGTTGGCAGAAGCTTGCTTTATTATATAACGAGACGTAACCCCGATTGTTTCGCTCACAGGAATTATACGAATGTTTTAAATATCTCTCGAGGTGCTCGTGTACGTTATGTTCGTGTTGAAACGCGTCAAGGTACCAGGGGAGCATTATTTCAAAGAGTTTGTGAACAGGGTTGTAAACCACTAACGACTGCCCGACCGCGATAATGAATTCACTCTACACTCCAAACGCCACCGCACATTTGAATCTAACGAGGAGCTCAAAATATTTACGAAATATGTAGGTTGTAGGCATATTTCACTACAAAACTACCAGCCAAATGGTACCCAACAAATTAGTTTGTAAACATTACACTACACGCACTTATGTACAGCTGTAATTATGTACTTTTAACTTGTTAACATAACGAGCTTATGTTTCGAGTATCTGTCTATTATTTTGAGAATAAATCCTTGTGATTCGTAAACAAATAATTATGTAGTCAGAAGTCATAATAGTTATAAAACGTAAACTTATTTGACGAAGATGTCAAAAAAAAAAAATGAAAGACAGGTTTTAAAGGTATCAACAGAAAACCTATCGATAATGGGATAGCATATACTATTTGGTTGTATTGTATTGTATTGTTGTTGTTGTTATTATAATTGTTTTAATGTCCAGGCTTATTTTATTTTTGAGATTTGGCTGGCTTGAATACGAAATTACAAACATTTGAACGCCCCCTGGGGTAACATAGCGCACTCTATAAATACCATTATTATTGTACCTATGTTAACAAATTAATCAATTACGTATGGATTATTAATGCCAAAATAAAATAGAAGCGTTCAGAATCTATGACATCTCTACTAAAAACATACGGATAAGAAAAAACGTATACTTAGCTATCTCTCATAGTATCGTTTATTCGCCCTGTGAACCGGAATCTATCACTGCACCTCCTGCTGAGCTCATATATCATAGATAATAGATATTACAGTGACAGGAGCCTTTTCCTTTGCAAAGAATACCTACATCATTTTATGGATGTAGGAAAACTAATGAAATTACGCGGAAACCATGAACGAAAACTGGCAACTACGGTTTTATTAAAGACAAATAACTCTGCGTATCAAATCGAGATTGAGGAAACTAGGCATCCTTTTTTATAGATTTTTTATACGCTAGGTTATCATTGGTTTATTTTTTTTTCCTCCTTGTTGATGATGGTTTCCGGTCTAACCTGTAAATGACTTTAATCAATCTGCACACGTAAACAATAATTATAATAAAATGTAACCACAGTATTTTATAATTATGAGCTCTGGAGATGTCATTCGCATTGTATACAACAACCAATAATTGCCGATCACTCATTCCAATATTCGTGTGGCAAGTGTCGCCCCACCATGCATTGCCCCACCATGCTTCAGAAGTTCGCAACGGAACAATAACGGCTCGTCACCAGTGTTGCCAATCTAAATATTAGTCAGATAATATATTTAATTTTAATTAGGTTAACGTATTTAATTTTGAGTAGCCTTAAAGATTATTAATTCAATATGTTTTTAACAAATAAATCAACTAATAATTAAATCATGAAACAAAATAACTTATTGTATATGTAAATGTGTACGACTATTAAGTAAGTCTGTCTTCGAAGCGACAACAAACCAGATAGGAATATGAGAACTATTTACATAAGCACAGCAGTTTCTGACAATGTACTTATTTATATATTTTCTGATGAAATCAAGAATTCCTTCCTATACCTATTTAAATTAGGTAACAGGGTATAAAACGTAGTAAAAAAATATAACCTAAATACCATTTCAATATTTTAGTTCAAAGTTTTATAACGTTTCACGTTGAACCGTTTAGAACTGTTATTTTTTACTTGTATGAAGTAAAAGGACAGCTGTAAACGGTCCTAACACGGCTGGTCACGTTCTGACTTACGTGCGAACTCAAGTATAAGGGTATCTACATGTAACTTGAAGGAAAACAGAACTATAATCTTTATAATAAAATCCTAGGAACTGCGAATACCCTCAATATAAAATGGAAGGTGATAAACGAGTCGTTGAGTGCGAAAATTCCTTTTAAATTACAATTTGAGGACCGATTTTTTGATAAAGTATTTGTAAAATAAAACCAGCTTTTTGCAAGCAGGTAGCCTTTGCCTCAAAGGGGTGACTCGGCTGGACACGCCCCTTGGGTCAAGTTACGCCTCGTTGATTTTTTAACGGGAAAAGCCATTATCATTTCATCTTATCATTGCTAAATTCAAAAAATGTTACAAAAGATGTGTACGTTTTCGGGAAGGGCACGGGTTTATTTTCTTTTATTAAAAGAAATTTAATTAGGGGTTCACATAATGAATGTCCTGTTCAGTCTTTGTTTTGCTCGTGAGTTCAGCGCGATTGTTCAAAGGTTCATATTTGAAGCGGGACCACATAGCTGGCCACTATTCAACGGTTTCGCCTTCATTAAGCTTTTATTGTTTTGAATTTAAAGTCGTGTAGTAAATGAATTCTTAGAACACAGTTTAAAAGAAGGGGTGCATATTTATAAGTTCTTCTTGTTTAACTTTCATAAAATTAAAATTATATTCCAGTTTTAATGGAAATTTCAATATTTTATATAACATTTTCCTTCGCATACGATCTACTTACCTGAACATTTCGCGGTTTACGTAATAAAAAATACATAAATGAAAATTTTCGTAACTTTCCCGATGCTTTTGCAAAAAACTGCGTTCTACGCGTCGGAAATAAGAGTACCCGTTATGCAATTAAACCCGCAGATAAACTTGTTACATTTTAAGGGGTATTAAAATTCCTGACGACTTGTGAACGACGTGACGCGGTATTTTTCCGGAACTCTTTGAAAATACCCGGATATTTTCAGCGTAAATGCGACGGTCAATTAATTCGTCTAAAACCGTACATTTTTAACGTTTAAGTCGTGATTATTAAGCTAATTATGCTGGTGTCGCGCGACATACATTAATAGCATGTGTAGTAACATAGTAGGTAAGCTTAAACAGCAACACTAGCTCGTGAAATAATTTACATGAAGCATTTTCTAGCTTTATAGCGTAGCTCACGGCATCAGTAATGACTAAGGTGGCGTTATGCGACGCCTTCAACACTGTAATTAGAGACTCACAAATAAAACCGGCATAAAAGCTTTTAAATTTCAGTCAAGTAAGTACTCGTTCACCCTTCACTCTTTGTGAGGGAGAAAAACTAGTGGTACTCAGATGAAGGAAATGGTGTTCGACTTTTTACTTCTTGTCCTGAAATGACGCATCATTAGCGCAGTGGTTCGATTACAAGTTCACGTAAAGAGAAACGTGTTCTTTCCTGTTTGAAAAATCTTATTATCTGGTTAAGAAAGAATGACCGCGCTAAGAAATGTTTTCATTAACTCACGATATTATACTCCGTTCTTCTTGATTTATAGATTGGTAAAAAAGTTGACGGCCTACCTGAAAATAAATAGTTCGACGCCTCCAGATATCTCCAACATCAAAATAAGCAAAATCAGAATAAAGTCTTCGCGGTGCGACACCGCGACGCGATTCTAGTAGAACAATTTCTATGAAAACTTCATGAAAATTGTTCTACAAGAGTCACGTCGTGCTGTCGCATCGCGCTGTCGCGTCGCGCCTGATTGCGGGAGCTTTAACGCCTGATTTACACAATGTGATTTAATTGGTTGTGGCATACCATAAGTTGAAGCAACAATACAGATTGCATCATCCAACAGTGTTTAGACTCTGCCAGTCAGTTATTGCTTCAATTTTATTGTATGCCATAGACAAGAATCTTGCATTACGTAAATCGGACCTAACTATACTCGTCAGGCGATACTTCAGTCACAGACAACAGAAACACTGCATCTCTTGAAAAAATAAGCAGTTTAATTCTAGTTTCTAAAACGCCATCCTATGGAACGTTAGTAATCCACAGGTTAAGACCAAATCGAGGGTGACTGGGTAACCAAATGGTGCTTGCATATGGCCTAGAACGAGAACCTCGTGACCCATTTGTTCTATCCGGCATGGCAGTTCAGGCCGAAATGGTACGACCATGTACTCGGAATGTACGATATATCGCATTGTAATTACTGTGCTACTGTTGTTCACTGAGCTAGAGTTAAGGAGTGAATTTCGTAAGGTCATTGAGGTCACTAATTTAAGAGTATTATAATCATATTAAAGGTCAAAGAAAAATCTTTCAGAATATGTAGATACGTGGATAGTTAAAGACCGTGATGTTCGATAGAACTATTAGGTACAGGGTGGCAGGGACATCGACGTGCAAATTGTAACCATGATTCAGCACATGATTCTGAACACCTAGGGTGTTTGCAGTGTGCAGGTTTTTTTTTTTGCCAGTTATTAAAAGAATAAACTGTTGTTTCCATTGGCGTAACTATACCATCTGAGGCCCGTGGCAAATTCATTGGATGGGGCCCAGTAAAAATCGTCACGTTGAAATTTAATTTTAATAAATCACTGAAGTAGTTACCCAACAGTATTACGAGGGCGACACTGAAAGTTTTTAGAATTGGCCACTTGTAAACGATATAATATAATAAAAAATAAGTTAAAATTTTGAAAATGGAACACTTTGCCAATAATATTGTGTATGTATTGTATTGATTTAGAAAGAAAAGAAAGAAAATACGTTTATTTGCGGTAAACATGACATGATTTGTCATTTGTTCACGATTTGGCGGCAAATTAAAAATTGTCTGTGTCACGTCAGCATGAATTTAACGCGAGTAAATTTTCGTATAATGATTTTTTTATGACTTTCGATGTCATTTAAGTCAATAAGAAAATTATGATAGACTTCGATTGGCCTTTCACGATGAAGCCCCATCTCGTGCCACTGTTTACAACTGGTTTAATGAGTTTCAACGTGTTCGCACTAATCTCACCGATGATCTGCGTGAGGGACGGCCTTCTACGGTGACGACTAAAGATAACATCAGTGTTGTGCGGCGTATGATAGAGACTGACAAAACAGTGACTTATCAGCAGATTCGGACAAGCTTAGGCATCGGTATGAGTCAAGTGCACAAAATCCTCCATGAACACTTAGCGGTCGGGAAGCTTTGTGCTCGGTGGATACCTCATAGTTTGACAGAGGCCCAAAAACTCCGCCGTGGTGATTGGTGTCGTGAAATGGTTCAAAGATTTAACGAGGTGACTCAAATGCTGTGTTCGACATACGACATACTTACGGGTGACGAAAGTTGGATTTATTATTATGATCCTGAATCTAGGAGACAGTCTGCTGTCTGGGTGTTTCCTTCCGTGGAGTTGCCAACTAAAGTGAAGAGAGGTCGAAGCGTGGGAAAAAAGATGGTGGCGTCGTTCTTCGGAAGTACAGGTCATTACGCAACAATTGTTTTAGAGGATCGAAAAACAGTTACTGCGGAGTGGTACACTAACAATTGATTGCCTCTTGTCTTGGAAAAAGTTCGGGAGAAACGACGTCGCAGTAGGATCCTCCTTCACCACGACAACGGCTCGTCGCACACCGCCAAGCAAACAATCGAATACTTGGCGACGTCAGACGTGGAATTACTGGGTCACCCGCCCTATAGCCCCGACCTCGCACCTTGCGATTTTTATTTATTTCCGAAAATAAAAGAAAAACTCCTAGGAAGCACTGGCTGCGTTTCAAAATGCCGTCGAAGAGACCCCTAAGGACGAGTGGGCAAAGTGCTTTTCTCAGTGGTTCCATCGGATGCAGCGATGTATTGATGTAAATGGACACTATTTTGAAAATATATAATAAAACTTGCTAGTTTGTTCAGTTTTTGATTTTCTAAGAACTTTCAGTGTCACCCTCGTACTAATAATAATACATAAATAAAATAAAATATATATTTACTTATAAAAATAAAAAAATCCATGGTAACAGTTTGCGCGTCGATGTCGCTGCTGCCAACATGTATGTCTTTTGTAAATCTGAAACTTTTTTTATTTACACCGTCATAATAGCATTATGAAGATTTCTATTCGCTTGGAAACGACGAGCAAGCAGATAAACATCGTCAAGAAAATGTAAACTTCTACATCTAAGTAAGTATATATTTTACACTAGGCCGCGCAACAAAGAAAGATCTTGTTGTAGGAGCACTAGAGGATCCTTCTGATATACCTAATTCTCAGAAACTGTTCTCGTTCATTATGAATAACTAACTTTATGAAAGTAATGTTTTCTTTATTATGTGTACCAGACACTTATAAATCTTCTAAAAACTGATAACTTTATTGTAAAGACCCTTTGCCCTTACAAGAGTTTTCAGGAAACCAATTGTAACGTAACATCAATATCAACTCCAAAGCTTTTCAGGAACAAAACAGAAAGCAATACAAGAGGGATTTATGTTCAAACTAGCTTTTGCCCGCGGCTTCGCCCGCTTGGATCTCGAAAAAAATCCAACGAGAACGTACTACCGCGATTAAAAGTAACCTATGTGTAGATGAAACGAAGATTACTAATGTTACAGCGTTGATTAATTGTGATTATAACGCCCGATGTGTTAATCCAGGTTATAAACTATCTGTGTGCCAAATTTCATCCAAAGCTGTTCAGCTGTTTTTGCGCCAATCCGGGACCTACATCCAGAGAGACAGACAAACTGACCAAAAGTCTTAGTTACTGTGTTATTATATGTAAAGAATAGACAAATAGATAATGATTAAAATGTTTCTGCAGTTGACTATGACTACCTGTTAGCGAAAGTAGGTAGGCATACAGGATAGGCAAGGTTCAGCAAATTTCCGGCTCGACTGGTGTCTAAGACAAAGCTCGTTTTCCGGGTTATTTCAAACGAGATTTTTACCTTTTCGACAAAAGATTTTCCTTCCACCACTCGTCGTAAAGTCCTCTGGTCGTATACTTAAAAGGCTTTTCAAATGTTTTTTGAGGCTTTTCAACCGCCTAATTTGTCTTTTAAGGATTTTTATCAGAAAGAAAAGATGTAGGCACAACGAAGCTAAGAACGCGAAAACCTGTTCCATGAAATAAATATTATATGAACATGACTATGGGTCTGGACTATAAATATAATGAAATTATCGCATTCTCAGGGTGCGTATATAATTCGTAAAAATTGATATAGTAAAACTTATATTAACAATTCACTGGTCTACTGTTTCATAATATTCATTTCCAGTTCTATTGATGAAGCTAATAAACTATTAATAGATATCTAAAAACTTTGACTGCTCGATATTCAATAATATAATACATAATTAATATTTGGGAGAATGAATTGTTTCATGGAAAATTGCAAGCACGCTCAGCGTTCACTGCCTCCGGCCAAAAGGGGCAATACATCACAATGGTAGTCTGACATTCAAACACCATTGTTTCCCCAATAAGCCGTGAAGAGACACGAAGCCCGGGGCTACTGGCCACACATACCCTCACACGCCCCACAAAGGTCAACGGACATACTTACGACCCACTCCACAACTTCCGCATAACATATTCTTAAAACATACACACATCAGTACTACTCGACGTTTCTTTGACAATGATATAACGTTTCCCTGCGGCAGCAATATGGCTGTTATACTAAATTACTTCATAAGGCTGAGTTGACTTCGAAAAACGAGAGTTCACGGAGGTAAGGATCATAAATATTGGTCTATTGTTTTACCCACAAAGCGAATACTTCTTTTTATTATTTGACCCTTTTGTGGGTTAGTAATAAAATGCGGTCGAAAGTGGTAAATAATAATCTGGTTTGCGTCGCTCCGTTGAGCCCGAACCCAGGGGACCAATAAATTGTTGTAAGAGAACAATATGTACTCATTTTGATATTTCGTATTGATTAAAATAAAAGCATTTCTGGATGTTGAGGTTGGTTCCAATTCTCGCGAGGCCAAACGGTAATTAGGACAAATGTGTATTATAATGAAGCGAACAAAATTCAGAACAAAACACACATATAACACTCAGGGAAGGCTAATACGTATGTAAAAATGGACTCGTGAGACAGTAGAATATAAAATAATGTCCTCCAGATATTACATAGGGAGTAATACTTTTAAATGACCCGATATATATTTTATTCTCGTCTGCCAATAAAATGAGAAAGGATACGTGGGTTACTTTCAATTATTCCCGGATTTATCACTTATAAACGTTATGTATTTGGCCTTTTCAGCGCCTAATTTGGTCACGTTTAGGTACCTCCTATTTCAATGACAGACAAGAGCTGTGTAATACAATGCGAACAGTTGGAGGTTTCAGTATCTCAAATTAAACAATACCCTTTAATAATGTTACAACAGTAACAGTAAATGGACGCTTAGACGTCTTACTCTCAAAAACTTAATACTCTTATTAAATTGACGAACAATTGGCTATTTAAACGTAGCAAATTGTCAGATTTCAGGATTATATTTTGGACAAAACAGAATAATGGTTCGAGAGGACTAACGACAACGTGACCCCAATTATTTTTATAACAATGGCTGTTTTGTACACTGGATTCCACGGCCTTCCAGAAATTTGCATGACATTGCCTAACTCCAAACGCGATTTGTTTTTGTGAATTCTCAAGTGAATTTTAGCGTTTGGTTTATTAATTTTATGTATGAATGTTTTCTGCTCACTGAACCCATTACCTGAGCGTAGGAGTCACATGTGTTGTGATTTTGCGTTGTTGAAAACAGGGGGAAGGAAATCAATTAAACTACAGTCCGTCTGTCCAGAGCTCTTTGGTCGAGAGAATGCGTTCCTGTCAGTGCGACAATTCTAGTAGCTTATATGATCAAATTCGCAAATCATCTTTTTGGTTTGTATGAAACTGACAGGTCTCAAGAACGCATTCTGATTGGCCGCATTGTAATAATATTACATAGGGACCATCACGGAACAGAAAAAACAGCATACTGAGGTTCCTTTCTCACAGAAAAAATAGTTCTTGTAAAATGTAGACGTAGCGAGACGTTATTTGTTCGAAAAGAAATAAAAAAAGGCTAGTTTTAGTTACAGAGATTTATACATTGTTTGAACTTTATCTATGGCCCAAGTAAGTTATGGAGCCTAAGGTCAAACTAATGTCGATTTTTTCCACATTTAAATAGCGAATAATGTTCAGTAACCGTGAAGCGAGTAGAGCGGCCGTATCTGTGCTCACTACATAAATCAAATATAAATAAAGGACCTCATAAGCTGTCAACGTAATGCCATTCAAGCCAGCCCTGGGTGCGTAATATCGTCGAATAAATCATGTTCAGCTAAAATATGCCTCTATACCCACTGTTGAATATGAAATCACTTTCAACCATTTAGTTTGGAAATACCTAATTCAGAAAAATTAAAGGGTAAGGTCATGTTAAGGGGACTACATGACCTAAACGCAAATTTATAATGCTTAAAAATATATGATCCACTGCAGTAACCAAAGTCAGAAAAATATATGATATTCTGCAGGATTTAAGCTAGTTAGATAGTGTGTTGAAAACATAATACATTTAATTTGATATGATAGAAAAAAAACACGAAGATATCTATTTTTTTTTTTAACCATTAAAAACCATACTAATATACATACAAACATTCAGATTTTTTTGTCAGATTATTCTACAAGCAACATACTAACGTAATAGTGTTTTAATTTTTTAGTCCAATGAATAGATTTTTTGTAAATCCATAATTGCTTCATATTTTGCAATAAATTACCAGCGTTGTGTCATCGCGCGTCTCTTTCTTCTCTATGCAATCCAACAGTGACCGCGCTTTAGCTCTTGTAAGCCCCTTAATATGGAATATTTTCAGGCTTATGTGCCCCTTTGAGTATCCCTACGTGCCATATTTTTTAATATAGTGATTGTCATTTTTAATGTTTGTAATATCGCCTACGTGGAACGATCAGAAGTTTCACTGCGTGTAGGTATATTTATTACGATAGGTTACAAAAGTAATATGAATTTCATAATTAAGAAAACATACGGATGAGAACTTACGTTAATTAAACGTATCATTAAAATCAACAGAAACGGGTCATAATACCAGCAAAAATAAACACAAAAACTTCTACGTACCTATAAAGTATACTCGTATACGTATAGTATACATTCCAAATCCGTAAGCATGCAATTTTAAATTTATCCCCCAGCAACTATACTGACATTCAAGGAAAACATAGCATGTCGAAGGATAAATAAAAATGATAAATTCTCAACGCGTTTTATGACCCCTAGCTGCAGTATATAGGGTACTGCCGTATATAGGGTACCTACTGCCGTATTTAGGGTATTGTCGCATATAGGGTACTGCTGAACATAGGGTACTGTCGCAAATAGGGTACTGCTGTATATAGAGTACTGTCGCATATAGGGTACTGCCATATACATATAGGTTACTGTCATAGGGTACTGCTGTATATAGGGTACTGTCACATATAGGGTACTGCCGTATATAGAGTTCTGTCTGTCACTATGGGAATATGGATAGAGTGCCAGGGACGACAGATTGGGTTTAAATCTGTGCTTGCCCTTAAATGTGTGTAGTTTTGATAATAGTTAACTGTCTCGTATTTAAATATAGATGTCATGTTGTAATAACGTGGCAAAATGATAACAGCCGCACGGGTCGATGGGAGGTTAAGCTACGCTTGCCGCGGTCGATTTGTGGATGGGTGACCATCCATTATATATCGACACCCCTACGAGCCTCAGAAAGCACGTTAAGCTGTTGGTCTCGGCCGTCATTCGTAGATCTTTGACAGTCGTTACGGGTAGACCGAAGCTCAAAACTCTGAAAATCAGTCGTACCAAGGGGTATCTTGGTAGATTTTGGACAGTCGTTACGGGTAGTCAGAACCTCAAAGGTCTGTCAATCAGTCGTACCAAGGGGTATCGTTAACTGGGTTGTGGAGGTCAGACAGATTTTACATGGAGCTGTTGCTCCATGTAAAATACTGGTAATCAGCTGCATCTGGTTAGACTGGAAGTCGACCCCAACATATTAGGTCTTTACCTATGAAATTGCCGTTCTGCAGTACTGGCCATTTCAAATCAAAATAATTTTTGTTTGGCTAAGAATTCTAATTTCAAATTAATTTTATTTTAAAAACATGGATTTTTTTTTCTAAAAGTAGTCATTTCTTTATTGATTAGTGTTACATTTTCATCGCATATACGTTAAAAATTCGAGTAATTATGGAATATGAGTACCGTCGTGGCAGCAACGCGGCACAAGCGACACGCAACATCAACGACGTTTACGGAGCTAACACTACAAACCAACGCACCACCTGTTATTGGTTTGCTCGCTTCCGTTCTGGAAATTTCGACCTGAAAAATGAACCTCGCGGTCGTCCGAAGACTTTGGTCGACAATGACGAATTAAAGGCGATTGTGGAAGCTGATGATACACAATCTACGGCTGAATTAGCAGCAGCTTTCGACGTTAGCGTCAAAACAATATTGGTCCATTTGCGTCAAATTGGCAAGGTAAAAAAGCTTGACAAATGGGTGCCCCACGAACTCAATGATCGCCAGCGCGAAGTACGCGTCGAGACGTGCCTTGCACTGCTCAACAGACACACAAATGAAGGAATTTTGAACCGCATTGTTACCTGCGATGAAAAATGGATTCTGTTTGATAACCGTAAGCGCTCAGCAAGTTGGTTGGATCCTGGTTCAGCACCTAAACAATGCCCTAAACGAAAACTTACCCCTAGAAAAGTGATGGTCACTGTTTGGTGGTCTAGCGCCGGTGTGATTCATCACAGCTTCTTACCAAACGGGGTGAGCATTACTGCAGATGTGTACTGTGAAGAACTGAACACAATGATGGAGAAGCTGGCGCATCTCCAACCAGCATTGGTCAATCGCTCGTCTCCGCTGCTCCTGCACGACAACGTGCGACCTCATACTGCACAGCAGACGGTCTCCAAGTTGCAAGAACTGGGGTTGGAAGCTCTCCGTCATCCGCCCTACTCACCAGACCTTGCGCCTACAGACTACTACTTTTTCCAGAATTTGGATAACTTCTTGGCGGGAAAAAAATTTAATACCCGAGAGGCAGTACAAAATGCCTTTGAACAATTTGTTGCCTCCCGTCCAGCTGATTTCTTTAAGAAGGGCATCAATAAACTGCCACTGCGATGGCAAAGATGCATTGATTGCATGGGTGATTACTTCGATTAATACAAATAAAAAAATCATGAAAAAAATTCGTTTAAATTTTTTCATACAAAACGGCAATTTCATAGATAAAGACCTATTATTTGGGTAAAAGTTAGGCAAATAGATTGGTGTGATAACCACCTAAGTTGATCATGAAAATGATAAAATACTCAATACGTTTACGTACTCGTAGTATTCAATGCTATGAAAGAACATTGCAAGTTATTGGTCGCTTTAGTTTCATCACAAAGCGAAGATTAATAACGAAAATATATTACTGTTTCCACGTATTGGTCAAGCGTTATGCTATAGAGTCTGTCGAGTACCACCTGGTGACGCTGGCGTCCCGATTAGTCATAAGTCAAACGATTGATTTAACGTAATTCCGACTTTTTTTTTTATCTTGTTTTGATTCAGAGTTTAATTTAATGTGTCATCACATCTGCGGCGTATCTAATTTAATTTGACCCTGTATAGTTTTTTTTTTTTTTTTAAAACATTGCTCCACTCTAGGAATTTCTCCTGTATCGTGGGTGCGTTTACAAACATTCAAACTCACATACACAAACAACCAGACCCGGAACAACTACTTGTAGGTCATACAAATATTTGTTCCGCGCGGGAATCGAACCCGCAACACGCAGCGCAGCAGTCAATCGCTTAACCACTGCGCCAACCGTGCCGTCAAAGTTCAAACTACACTATTTCTGTCACACCTTCTATTTTCTATTTTGGTCAAGCATTTTTCAATCTTAGTTGGATGGTGTCATCAGTTTTAAATATTTATTGGTATGCTGACAATAACCGTTATCTGTTTTACTTCCTACTCCATTATGAATGAGTGTTTCTCTGAATAATATACGTTTCAGGGACATCGACGCGCAAACTGAAACCATGAATTCAGCACATGAGTAAACAGTAAACAATTCGGTTTCACAAGGAGTCGCTCGACTACCGACGCTGGTGTTGAACTTATTGCACATATTTTTGAGGCCTGGCAGAAGACGCATGATGCCCTAAGTATCTTTTGTGACTTGTCTAATGCTTTTGATTGTGTTTCTCATAATACATTGGTCAGAAAATTGCATCACTATGGTGTTAGAAACACTGCCTTGGATCTTCTTATTTCTTTTTTGGCTAATAGGATCCAAAGAGTGGACGATAACGGCAAGCGGTCCCCGGGTTCAATTATAACTATGGGAGTTCCGTAGGGCTCAATTCTTGGCTCTTTTTTATTTCTCGTATATATTAATGACGTACCTCGCCTTATAAAGAACAGTCATGAAACAGTGTAATTTGCAGATGACACATCACTTTTATTTAAGCTTTAACGACAGAAGATAGTTACTGACAATGTAAATAATGCTCTCGCTAAAATATTTCATTGTTTAGTGTTCATAATTTACTTTTAAACGAGAAAAACATTAAATGTATTAGAATTCTGACACTTACCGTTAAGCAGGTGAAAACCAATGTACTAGTAAATGGGGCGGAATTGGCTCTTGTGGACACCGCTGTGTTCTTAGATATTACTTTGGACTCAAAGCTACAGTGGGGCCCACATATAACTAAATTGTCCAAGCGGCCAAGATCTGCAGCTTACGCGGTCTATAAAATCCGTCATTTAATTGATGTCGAAATAGCTCGATTAGTATATTTTCGTTATTTCCATAGTGTTAGACTGATATTTCAAATAAAACACTCAAGGTATAATACACTAAAATGTATTTCAATACTTCCACTTGGAGCACTTTTCACCTCAAAGGCTGAACGATAACTGCTAGTCTAACATTTTCGTAATACCACAAAACGACGTACTATGGTAAACCAGTACGGCGCACCAAGCGCCATCTGTTAACGGGCGTTATAAATTATACTCTGCTTTACCTTAGTAAGTCGAATAAATTAATCTAAACAATGTAATAACTATAACCAATATGGCAAGTGCTTAAATCAATTCTTTATTAAAGATAACATTTACAAAACAATCATTTAGATAAAGCGTAATTTGAGTAACCAAACAATAATCATCAAATCAGTAACGTTACTTATTAATGAGTGGTCTTACAATAGTGTAATGTCATACGGCATTTAGCTGTTGGGAAATGCAGCCGATATTTAGGTTATATTTGTGCTGCAGAAACGAGCTATTCGAGCAATTTATAAACTTAGTTGTAGGCATTCACCGAGGCATAAATTTAAAGAAATAAACATAATGACAGTCGCATCTCAATATGTATATGTATATGAAAACTTGATTTTTGTAAAAAATATTAATTTATATTCTAAATACAGCGACATTCATAACATAAATACTAGAAACAATGATTTACTTATTGTGTCCACGAGTAGGCTCCAAAAAAATAGTAATTCATTTAAGTGCCAAAGTATATGTTTATACAATAAACTCCCAACCCATGTTAAAGAACTGAGCCTCAATAGATTTAAATCATTTATTAAAGAGAAACTCTGTCAAAAAGGTTTCTATAAAATTAAAGATTACCTGGATAACAAAAAAACTTGGGATTATTAAGCTACTCCAATGTGTCAAGCAACAAACCATTTTCTACTAAGTGTTTTAAAATTAATAATGTTTTTTTTTATTGATTTTCATGACTTAACTTATGATATTTTTGATAACATTTAAAGAAAAAACTGACAGTGAATGCGAGTACCATTCAGGCTGGATTGAACACATCACTTTATAACTGTCTGGCGGTTTTGAGTATCTTATGCGGTTTACCCAAATACCGTTTCTTTGGTATTGTTCGTCGAGTGGTTGAGCTCCTTAAGTTCTGAGTTACTGACAAATGCGTGTACTGACTAGATAGGTCCACTCAATCTGTGTGGTTTTCCTTTAAAGAGCATTTCAGACACCAATCTACATGGTCTTCACATGATTTGACCAAGTTTGTGTCTGGATTTCAAAAGAGACTTTGACCTCTGAGTTGGTTTCGGCCTTTCTTCTCAGAGTAGTCAGATAGGAAAAGCCGACCTTATCTAGTTTATAAAAATATGATTGGCGTGTAAAATTGTTTGTACAAATCTACCTACAGAAATAAAATCATTTATAATTTATTTATATCAGATTCTAGACGTAGAATTTTTTTGTTGCTCATCAAAAACTAAAATCTGCTGTTTCATAGAAAAGTGCAATACCAACGCGGTCAAATTGTATGACAGAGCACATTTTTTTTTAATAACCGCCGAATTAATTAATTCAGAATCATGTTCTGAATCCATGGTAACAGATTGTGCGTCGATAGCAATGCTACTCTGTATTATGTGGTTTGTTATTTATATTATTCATAATTGATTTATGCTTGACAATATAAGATGTATGACTGATATAACCTTTCATTGCTTCCATCTTCATCATCATTATTTGCCCTTATCTTAGTTTTTTTGGAGTCTGCTCTGCATTTCTGCTTTCATCATTATGACAACCCCATTTTTATGTCCACGTAATCACTGTCCATTCCAAGGTTGCCTTAAACTGATCGCAAAAAGCGATAAGGCCGCCAATTGTATGTTTTGTAGTGTCAAATGTATTTTTTCGTTATGTATTTTCTGGTGTACAATAAAGTATATGTAATTAAATATTTCTCTATCAGTCATCATCCCCGTATTAACGCATTACTAGCCATCACACGTTTGCTTTGACTAATCTCGATATGGATAGACAGATCAAGTTGTTCTAAGTCTATTATATCATAAACAATATACTTCATAATAAGAAAGCATGATAATATAATAATAACCATTAAAAACTGATCATCAATATAATATATTTCTTTAAATAAACTATCAAGCACATGAACTACAGAAAGTATGAAAAATACCAGTAAAAAAGTTCCACCACACTAACCTTTGCGCACTTGTTACTGCAAATAGCTTGTAGAATGTGACGGAGCTCTTAAAGTAGGTCATCAAAGTTAAAGTCAAATCATTTATTTAAAACAGGCACACTGGGTGTTTTTACTGATCGGTCGGAGTCCCATATGCTGCAAAGGTGGGTGTAGCTTCATGTCGTAATTTAATTTTGTTGCCAATACTAACATTAGTTTTTTAAGTACATTGTTACTAACAAAATATGGACCTGGTCTGAAATAAATGTTTATTATTATTATTATTACTAAAAGGCACTTTGAAAGTCAAAATTTACAAAAAATAATGAATTGTTTCTACATAGTTGCTCCTTCCAAAAGGTAGTTTTGTATGGAGGTGCTAAAATGCTTTATAATAATTAACAATATTTTTATACAATAATTTTCTTACGCAAAATACGCGCATTAATTATATGTGAAGACGATGCAATGCACCTAAAATAAAATTACTATACCACAATAGGTATTTTTTAAAAAAAATAAAGCAACGACAGGTAAATTAATTAGTGATAGATACATGGTGCTCACATATTTACAAATATTGTAAAAGTAGGTGATTTTCCTAAAATTTTAACAAGTCATCATTTTGTGTGTATGTTCAAGTAATCACAGAATGTAAAATCAATATCATGAAAAATATAAATTATTAGCAACCAGTTTGATTTTGTCTAGACTCTAGATTGTCCTATGAAGCAGGACCAGCATGTTTCCAATATATTCCTCTAATTTGTAATATGCTTGTTTACAAAGTGTACTTTCAATATGAGTTTTAAATTTTCTTTCATTTAATTGCAATTTAATGTCACAAGGTATTTTGTCGTTACATTTCATTTTGTCATTGAAATTGTCATGACATATTTATTCGTGCTGATTCTCTTGTCACAAATGCCTCTAAACTAGACTAAAAATCACCAAAATTTTGTTTATTCCTGTCAAACGACTATTTCCAATTCTGAAATAGACTAAACTGACATAACTTAACTATATTTTAGTTTGACAGCACTAAGATGGCACTGAGTTATTAATTTAGTGAAAAGGGCAATTTTGCCTTCTGACTTTGACATTTTTCACCTAAAATTTTGAATGTCTGACTTAATCTGACTATTTTTAATCGCGATTAAAAAGGTGTGGAATAAAATTAGTTGTCATGAATTAAAAGTCACACCTACACCTCGACTTCAGGTGCAAAAACAGTACTGTATCTTTTTTCCTTTAATTTTCCATATACCACGAAAATGGTATGTCCAATCGCAAAAATAATGAAAATTTAAACCCCCTATACGATGCCCAGAAACCCTTAAATCTCAACATGTACGTAATAATTTTCATATTTTCCATACAAAAAGTGAAAAATTCCATATAAAAAACACGTCGAGGCTGCACCCTTGCGCTTCTCCGGCTCTAAAAAAGTCACGGAGTAGGGCAAACAAGTATCACGTGGAGTCGCGATTGTCAAATTAGATTTTAGCTGTGTCAAAATTATTTTTAAATTTAGTTTTTTTTTTTTGCAGAATAACTTTAAGATTCTCATAGCCAAAAGTAAGGAATTTTAGTGATAGTTTAGTTCGGTGTACAAGAGAATCGGTACCAATTAAACTTAATTATTATGAGTAGTAAGGCCATGAGGCCACGAGCTCCTCCTTAATGGAGGGGCTCGTGGCTAAATGATAAAAGCCGCACGGGTCGACCGAAGGTTAAGCTACGCTTGCCGCGGTCGGTTCGTCGATGAGTGACCATCCATAACATATCGAGACCTCTCCGTGCCTCGGTAAGCACGTTAAACCATTGGTCCCGGCTGTCATTCGTAGATCTTGGACAGTCGTTACGGGTAGTCAGAAGCCCAAAAATCTGACAATCAGTCTTGCCAAGGGGTATCCCGTTACCCAATAACTGAGTTGTGGCAGGCATAGGTGTATAGGCAGGTGTAGGGTGGATAGGCAGTCGCTCCATGTAAAATACCGGTATTCACCTAACTGCGCAATGTGCATACTCCACCTAAACTTGAAGAGACAGTGCGATTACGTGGAGTCGGTCCGCATTCCCTCTAGTCGTACGTGAGTTACCGGCTCTTATAGCCTACAGCTTAACTAACTAGTGTCTGTATTTGGCACGGAGGGGGAAGGAATGGAGCGCTCAAGTGCGGTTAGATTTTGTCAGATGACTTGAGCATAACCTGTGCAACACTTGACGCGCCGCGCCCGCCCGCGCTGCTGCCCGCTGGCATTGGATAGTCGTATTTCTATTGTGATTGGTGAATACTAATGGTCTGAAGCAGGCAGCGGAGATAGACTGAAAGTGAAAGGCGTAGAATCGGACACTGTGGTGCAATTTAGGCAGGCATTATCTAGCAGTGGATTCATATGTTGAGTAGATATATAAGTATACGTACTTATATAGGTAAGGATACTTATATCACTCACAAACTAATGATTATTTCATGAAAAACTGCGTTGATTGTGTCATAATAATATTGATTCGGTATCAACATTATTATTTTTATTGGGTACGGTCAGTTTATCATCATCTTCATATTAGCACTCCATTCTTGTATCCTTAATGACATACAGCTCAGATTTACATAGTTATATATCTATCTACACTCTCAATAGGCTAGTGTTTCACGATTTCGAGGAAACCATGATTTTACCCGTAAATTACATGTTGGTTGTATACCTCGATGCGCTTGGTATCACGTTGATTAACATACATAGTATGATATAGTGCATATTATACGGCTAAGTACACAATTTAGGTATACAGTTAAACATTGTGCCTTGGGCGGCTACATTGCTAATAGCGACTGCGATGTCTTTCAGATAACCTTTAAATTAAATACTCAATTTGTTACTTCAACGAAATTATAAATATCCGAAAAGCAAAAGTGGCTAATAAAAATAATTAAAATTCATTGATCGATTGTTGTTATTTTTATCAGTGAATTCCGAGATCCGGTTGTTGTGATTTTTTTCAGTGAATTATTTCAAGCTTTTATAAACTTTGGGTAACTCTTAGTGCGTTTAATCTGTCGTTTTAACTATAGTCTAGAAATAATGAATATTTTCACGGTCATAGGTATTTATTTGTAACGACCAACAGCGAAGTTGGTATAAATGTTGCAGGCAAAACTCAAAAGCAGTCAAAAGTACTTTTAACTAGCAAAATCAGTCAAAATAGTTTTGACTATAAGCTCTCGCCAATAGTACTTTTGACTGAAGTTATAGTCAAAACTAGTTTTGCCCAATAGACCTGGTTAAAAATAGTTTCGACTAACTAATTTCGTTAAAAGTAGTTTTGATCGGTTCTATCAGATAATTAAACACTATGAACAAATAATTTTATAAACAACATAATTAAAATACCTACAAAAATAATGGTTTGCACTATAACTGCGACGAATAATAATAAGGTGTAGTCGGCGAAGCCCCGCTTCGCGGGGCTCCTACTACCGGTTTGTTTTTAAAAAAATAACCACGAAGGGGATGGCGGGGTCTTCCAGACCCCCCATCCCCTTCTAACCTAACCTGTCCGAGTCGGGGTGGCCCAAGTCCCGAGCTCGCTTAGCTCGCTTTTATAGTGGAAACCATTATTTTTAGTTCATTCAATTAATTTTGAAGCTAAACATTTTAAAGAGTGAAACATTATTTCTAAACCTTCTTATTAAACGAATTTACAACAAATAAAATCTTTTATTACATACTAACAGCTGTTTAAAAGTGATTTTGACTGATGCTCTAGTCGTTAAAAGTAGTTTTGACTAAGAGCGTCCGTCAAAACTACTTTTAACCACATTTTGTCAGTTAAAATCACTAATAACTACAAATTTTCAGACAAAACTACTTTTGACCAACGTGTTCCGTCAAAATTACTATTGCCTGATTTTTTCAGTTAAAAGTACTTTTGACCGATTAAGAGTCTTGACTGTGACATATACAATTCGTAGGTTATAAAAAAAAACTGCGGTAAATGTATGAAACAGGTTTTTTTTAATACCTGTCGACAAATATATACTCTAGAGGTATAGAATAAAGTAGTTACTAGGTAGGTAATATTTTGCGCGTCAATGTACCGTACATGATGTATAATATCGCACAAACGTATGTCTATGGAGGTACCAATCACCATAGTAACACCCTATTGACATGAAGTAATGCCCTGAAAATTTCCATTTTTTATTCTAAAATCAATTTCAAATGGACTCTTATTACAGTTATTGTGGACTGTAGAATTATAGCGGCCTGCGTGTCTGCCTGCACGCATGTTGTAAAGTGGGTGCATAAGTTAGTTCCTTCGTCTTTTAAATCTACGGGTGCAAGATGGAGGACGGGTGTGTGTGTTTGATCAATTCCTATGAATACAAAATCTTTAACAATCTTTGTTTAGTAAGGGGAGTTTGAATTCATGAAAGGAAACAAATATAGGAGTGCATTAAAAGTATTGTTGCCAATCTAAGTAAAATAGGTAAAACTTGTGTATACTAAGCTTTACATCAGCGCTCCAAAGAGTGTTCGCTTCACAGAATGGTCTCGAGGATTTTCCTGTTTGAGTTTGAATATTAGAATGTCGTTGGAGATGCTAGAGAGAATACTTTTTAGCGGTAAAGTATCATCACGTAATAGCAATGTTTTTTGTAAAATTTAATGTTAATGAAGCTAATCTATTATTAGAAGAATAAAGAAGTTGGATGGAAGGAGGGGCGTGGTAAAGACAGTTGCATCAAGAGTGGCTGGAGTGGGAGTGGTGGTGGTGGTGTAGGTGGAGAGGAGTTAGCTGCAAATGCAGACGGCGAGAAGTACTTGCTCTCTTTTGGATCGACAGCCGACGGCGACGGACGTATCTCTATCTCAGAATTTCGGTTTCTCGGTGCCAAGTGATTAGCTCATTCATTGCTCATTTATTCTATCAGTTTTTCAGGTTTTCCTATATCAAGTTTTGTTTGTGAAAAATAATAAATACGTTTGATTGATGGTGCGTATTTTTCTTTATAAAACCTGCTTCTGATACATAATACTATATTAATAAAAAATAAATGCTGTTCGTTGGTAAGCGCATCACTTGAAAACGGCTGGGTCACTTCGGCTATTTTTTGTTTTAAAGTGTTCGTAATTAATGAATATAAGGTTCTTACGGAAAGAAAAAAATGAAAAGTGGCCGGGAAATTCGGGAAAACTGAAAGTGCATTTTCTATGAATTATTGAGATTTTGACAGGACAACGCCTGTCGTATAAGCAAGTTATTTAATAAATGTGATAAAACGCCTAAAATCGGGTTTAAGCGATATTATAATCCTTTTCTATAATCTGCATTATTCAAGTATTCTAATAGTAGATTTTCTAATTTATGTTTCAAATGCACTAGGTATATGATTCTAAAATTCTCCGTGTTCAGCTTCTGTCGAGGGTTGTCAATTAAAAATAATGATGCAGAATAACGGGTGAGAACTCTAATTTGATGTTGCATTCAAAATTCGTAGCCCTATTAGAGAGCGTTGTTGTAAACCACGTCTCTTTACGAGTTTGAAAAAGAAAAACGCATCAAGTTTAATTTTCCTTAAACAATACCTTACTCAAAAACACGTAGATTTGTTGTCCACAACTGCACCTTCATTAAAACTTTTGAAAACGTCTGAAGATTGTATAAAAGAAATTTCAAAAGCATTCACTCAATCTTGTGTTTGTGTGATGATGTCATCATGCAGTTCTGTTCCTTTCGAGGTGCGGAAAAGGCCAAGTCAAATCATTTATTTCAAATAGGCACATAAAAGGCACTTTTGAACGTCAAACGTCGTGAATATGGTACATAGTGGAAAATCCATAGTTTTTAATTAACGGCGCGGTTATTTCAAATGTATCGCGTTACTACAGCAATCTACCAACCATTTTGAGAACTGACTTAAATTGAGTGTGACTAGATTAAAAAACTATATGTCCCAAATAAATCCGTAGCCAAATAGTTTTTGGTTGACATGGTTTTCAAATCAGCGAAAAGTTATTTTTGTTTTAGTCTGAGCTGTATTTTCAGGACATTGGAATGGTTTTATCAGGTTGCACTGCTCGATTTATTTTATTATTCTACCAAGTGTACAGTCACCAAAAGAGATAAGTAACCAGGGTCGTCGGATACAGTTGAATTTTATTAAGAAAACCGGCGGATGTTATTAAATGTAATTAAACTAATTCTGTGTGCACGTGTTTCTGTGAAAAATAAACCTATTTTTCTTTCTCTCTTTAGAAATCTCTCTCAATCTTATTAAATGAAATTTAATTTGATAAATTAACTGTTTGTTTTCTATAAAAAAATAATGTTTTTTCAAAACCGTCCGTAGGTTTTTTACCAAACTTCAACTATATCCTACGACCCTGGTTACTTATCACTTTTGGTGACCGTACCATCTGTAGCTTGGGGCGGAATGTATATACACCACGTATCTGTTAAATTAGGTTAATAAAATTGATTTCTTTAAAATCCATAATAAATAATTGACGGAAGCCGGGGTATTGGGTGGTGTACGCCACTTTCAAACTTTAGTGTGGAAATGGCGGCGGAATGTCAAGATTGACTTAGTTTTTCAGACTTCACAACAATAGAAAATAAATAAATGGTCAATTTATTAATAGAAGACGAGTCTAACGAGACGAGTTCATTAATAGAAGTCTAACTGCCTCGTTGGTCTAGTGGTCGCAAGCGCTACTGCTGAACATGAGGTCCTGGGTTCGATTCCCGGGTCGGGTAAAGTGTTATTGGGTTTTTCCATCTGGAATTTCGCGGTAGCAGCCCGGAGTCTGGATTTGTGCCCGGTTGATGGCAATAGGCTCGCCCCCTATTACATGGGACTTAAACATAACTGGCGAAATGTGGGTGTGCTATAGGTACACCTCTGCCTAACCCTTCGGGGAATACAGGTGTGATATTTATGCGTTAAGACGAGTCTAAATGTGCCAGAATCGCAAGAAAAAGAAAACTCACGCTTTCAGCACAAATTCACCAATGCAAAGGCATCTAAATCGAAGATTCATAAATTGTTCCACCAAACACAACACAATCTAGTCCAAAAAACTCAAAAGTCTATAAAATAACAGCCAAAACAAAACTCAAGTGTCGAAATCATTCGAGCACAATGCGCAAGGCCAAAAAATCTCATTTACCTGGCACATGTTGATAAAAAGGTTGAACATTAATTACATTACCATCACCGGCGCCCCAGGTGCGTCCAGAAGCGAAACACCCTGTTTTATTAGCCCTTGTGTTATATACAACTCGTTTGTCAACGTAATTAATGCTGTGCCTATGTTAATATGTATTGTGTATAATATTTTTTGGCAAGAAAATTCGGCTGAGCTTCAGTTTTAGCAAATAATGTTTTGTATTCGAAACAAAAGAATGCTTTTAAATAGACAGGTGTAAATAATTGAACACAGTATAGCAAAGCGAAAACGTGATTGTTAATTCTTCACAAACATATTTTATACTAATTCTAATTAATTATATTCAAGATACAACTCTGTTAAACAAAGTTTCTTCAACTTCAATTAGAGTTCTCGGTAATCCTAATTACCAAATGTTTATTGAAACATCAACAAACACATTCCTAATTCTGAACCCACAGATAATTAATAGAGGAGCGCCTATTTACGTTACCTCCATGTTTAAATACATTATGAACAATTCAGACACCTAGACCATAATATCCTATACGTGATAAGTAATCGTACTTGTTCACTACATCGAGTCTACAAGACACGTCTCCTAACTTGTCTGACACTGCCTTGCCAACACGTTAATCTCATTGTATACACAATCGAACTACCACTGTACACGAGCCTAATTCTTAACAAAAGCAAACTCCATTACCATCGATATTACGAGTAGGTATTTGAAACAGAATCCAGTAAGAATAAATGTCAAAAATATAAATGTCAGATTTAGTCTTCAAATCAGAAGTATTGCCCGAATAACAAATGAAACATCAAAACACAAAAAAATGCGGGCAAACTGCGATCGCATTTCACTTGTGATAACGCATAGGCAGATATATTGTTGAGTTACGCTCAATACTATTTACTCGGCGATATTCTCCCTTGTGAAAATCTCTTAGATGCGATCATAAATCGCTTCGGTTGACATAATAGCGTAAAGGGAGCGGCCTGGATTTATGCATGTTTGATTTAGAGGGAGGTGAATGTTGTCATTTTACCGACGTTCCCACAAAAAATATGGTGCGTTTACTTTCCTGAATATCATTCTCAAAGGAGATACGTACCCACATACGTACACGCGCTCGTTTTTGCACTGTTTTTAAGTACATGAATTTTCATGAACGTTTTGGAATACCGCATACGTAATAAGGCGCTTTATAAAAAGTGGAGAACATAATGCGTGTGTTCGGAACCGTGCTCTCCACTCGAAAGTCGAACGTACAAAATTGGTCTTCAAACAATTTGTGAATTATACTTCGCATGCTTACCTCGCCAGATATCGTAAACTTCGTTTCTTATGCGCGTTTTCGTTTTATGATTTATTGTTAGGGCTCATTTTGATGATTGAATAGTAAAAACTGCTCGGTCAGGTACCACATTTACATTTGACTTTCATTTTCCACGTGAATTTTAATAAGATTTCTAATAAAAGAAAATATATTTTCACAACGATGATAAATTCGTTAGATAAAATTTGAACGGAGTACTTTTTATTTAGAATTTATCAGATAACATCTCAGTGGGAATTTATTTAACCTGACTGCAAAGGAGGGGCTGACTATTAAATTTATTTGAGAGCCGGTCTTCGTTTATTGCGATCCGGATTGGAATTGGAATATCCAGACAGAACAGATTAACAATTTTCGAATTCTAAGGACAGCCTGTGTTCTAAATTCAAGACACGATTCAAATTAAGTGATAAAGCGTTGGGAGTACGCCGCCTGTGCCCGGTTGTCACCCGGTAATACCCAAAGAAGAGACGTGCCCCTAGCCCCATTACGACGAGCTGCATTGCAACAATTTCGAGGAGGAAATTTTCAAAGTGTATCAACAAATGAAGTGGTAATTATCTCTAAATCAACTCTTAAATATGACGGAGAAGGGATGCCTCTATCGTTATTATTAGCCATATTTTAACTACTGTGGGCGTACTTTGGGTAATGTTGGTTATTGCGCAATAGAAAAACCGTTTGCAGTTCAAATCAAATTATAATTCACGAACAAATTAATCACACTAGCGAATCACACACTGTAGGTACACGACACAACTATACGGAGCGCGTGACAGTTCCTAGGGTGGAGGTACTGATCTCCTCGAAGGCAGAATGGTAAGTGTCCACTCGTCCAATCAGCGCTCCTCCATTAGCCAGGCTCTGTCATAGCACGAGTATGCACGTCATCGCGATGGTGCTGCCACCTCCCGGAATTCGTGCTGCGCTTCGTTTAGTGTCCATACTGATGACCGTCTCCGACAAATATATATAGGCAGTTATATCAAAGTGTTATGATGTTTGATTAGGAGCTGAGGAGCAGTGACCATGAATCTGTGCGGAGAGAATTTTGAAGGTTAATATTCCTGTATAATTATGACAGACAATATCATAAGGTTTTATTTATTTATTGGTAAAAAAACATACACAACATTACAGACACAAGTTATTGCACAGTTAGATTTTCAATACAAACAGAAATATTTACAATAAGGAAGGAATAACAATTAGACATAATACATAAAAATAATTAACAGAACAAGTAAAACTAACAAACAACAATTAAATAATATTGGGATAAAATATAAAAAGATTTGATCTACTACTGCGAGAGTTATATCAAGTTACAATCTTTTTCTATTGAATACTCCTGACTTAGAAGAGGACTAAGAAGAAAGATTATGTAATATTAAGTTAGTAAATCTAAGACTTAGTAGAAAAAATATATAATAATCATAATGACAGGGATTATAATTTGACAAACTTCCAACACTCCAAAGTAGGTGCAGCCTACCTAATTATAATATAAATGATAAATGATTTCTGTAAGTAGGTTTGTACAAACACTTTTACACGTCAAAAATATTTAAAAAAATAGATGAGGCGTTTCGTTCCTGACTACTCTGAGAAGAAAGGCCGAAACAAACTCAGAGGTCACAGTCTCTTTTAAAGTCCAGACATAATCTTGGTCAGATCATGTGAAGACCATGTAGATTTGTGTCTGAAATGGTCTTTTGAGGAAAAACCACACAGAATGAGTGGACCTGTCCAGTCGGTGCACGCATTTATCAGTAATCGTGCAGCTCAACTCAAAACTTAAGGAGCTTAATAATTCGACGAACAATACCAAATATAGGACATTTGGGTAGGCCACATCATATATATTAACATTAAACAAGATAATCAACTATTGACACACACCATATTCCTAATCAGAGACCAGTAGTGGCCCAGTGGTAACAGCCGCTACTTACGAGTTGTAGGTCGTAGGTTCAAACCCAGACAGGCGCTTTACTTTGTGTAAATTATTTTATCACCACTGTTCTCGAAACGGTGAAACGAAACGGAACACGTGAAGACTAACATCGTGAGGAAACCGGCGTTTCCTAGAACCAAACATTCGAAGACATGTGACATCTACCAAACCGCACTGGCCCCGCGTGGTGGTTTACGTCCCACTCCCTCTCACAGAGAGGACACCTGTGTCCCAGCAATTAAAAGCTGATTATGTTATGATATGTATATTCCTAATCCAGAACATATAATACCGTTTGAACGAAGCCAAGAATATCTCAATACATCTGACTGTTTAATAACAAGAGACGATCGAATAATCAGATCACGTATTGAACACCAAATTCATAATCGGCCATTGAACGCAACCCCAAGGAATTTGTAAGGGATAACGCGAAAACTGAAGGTGTTTATGATTTTATGATGCTACTCCATTCTCGAATAAGGCCGTACAATAACGATAAAGTGTTACGACCTATCCGATGAGGAGGAAAAAATGTCGTACAACCCTCGTTTGCGGAGGGCCTAATGATATTTTACTTTAATAACTACATGTGGGCTTGGTGTTAGTCTTTAATATGGAAAAATAAGCCATTGTCCGGAAATGAATTGCTTTTCTTAAAGATAATGTATTTAAATGAACGAGTGAGATAAAGTTGAAACGTATTAACATTTTCTCTTTATTATAATATTAATATTATGGTAGTTACTGATAACTGAAGTTAAAAGAAGCTGAATCTACGTAATACCTTTAGGTTAGAACATATTCTTACAACTTAGGTTTTACTTTTACTAAACCTGCCTATTTAGATTCCTTAGGGCCCGCTTGCACTTTTAGTCGGGTTGAATGAATAAATATAGAGTTTGTAAACTCGGAGTTAATGTATTAAAATTTTAACTTTTAGTACACGCTGCGCCACTAAAAATTAATATCGGGTTTGTGAAACACGATATTTGTCTTTTTTGAGTGGGGAACATTGCAGTTCAATCGACGAAACATAAAATAGAATTGCAACGTTTTTGCCCAGATATGTTATCTGACCAAAAAATAATAAACGGAAATTGTATACCCATCTCTTTTACACTACATTACGATACGTATTACTTGCTTGTCTTTAAAGTTTATAACATGACATTTAATTTTAATCGTATTATAAGTGGTTTCCGTGGAGATTCAATATATTGATCGACGAAAACGTCATGGAAAAATATGTTTTAAGTTTTTTATAATTTTTATTTATTTTTATATGGATTTAATTAATATATTGCCTGCTGATATAGTATCGATTTATTTTCACTTATTACAACGGTGAACAATATAAAATCCAAATTAGGTTATCGACGGTATCTTATAACATCAATTTATATTGACATTACTAACACTAACCCAGAGTTTAACGACTTAACTCTCCCACATCGGCGCGTTTAATATTTAAACTCTCTAGGTTTACCTCTAACTCTTGGCGGCGCAAAATGAATTATTTGATTAACCCTGAGTTAGTTGTTAACTCCGAGTTATTTAGGATAACCCATGAACGTGCAAGTGGGCCTTAGAAAAAGTAAAGCAGCTGATCTTTAAACAAAAAATAAACAAAAAGAACGAACTATATAATATGTTGTCAAAATCTTACGTAAGCTTCTTACTGATAAAGTATGTTTTTACAGGTAGAAACTACCTATATAAAATATAATTTGGTGGTAATGTTGATACAGATATCCTACAAAATTATTGGTTCTTCACAGAACAACGATAGCGATCTGTTTATCCTGTGATAATGTCTCTAATAATGTTAACAAAATACGCTTTGCTGGCAAATTTAATACGATGAGTTGCTAAAATGTTCCAAAGAAAAAACATAAATACCAAGAATAGAAGTCAAACAAACCGACAAACTAGACATAAAAAGGTACAACGATTTATTAAATGGACATGTAATCGACACAAATTACAGGCTGGCGAACGATAATTGAACAGTCTTTATTAATATTTCAATTTACACACGCAATAGGCAAAAGAAATGATAGATTACTATCAGTCTGGAACATTGAAAAAAGAGACAGTTATTAA
This sequence comes from Griposia aprilina, assembly GCA_916610205.1. NCBI lineage: Eukaryota > Metazoa > Arthropoda > Insecta > Lepidoptera > Noctuidae > Griposia > Griposia aprilina. Next base: position 15,545,925 of record OU744288.1, read on the forward strand.
CAGATAAATGACCAAAGTGACGAATACAAAAGAAAGGAAATTGTGTTCTAAATATTACTTTTTCAATATCAAGTATGGCAAAGTTGACTTTTGTCTGTGCTCAAATGTTTTTATGCTGGTTTCTGTTCGACTATGCAGATTATAGGTTAGTTAATTGACTGTTAGCTTTTTTGGGTAACTAGTATTATTATTATGATAGCAGAATATTCAACCATTACTTACCAAAATAATTATTTGAAATAACAAGTTCAGAACGGGCAATCGTCCTACAAACCGTAAACTACGAAAGCCAACACTAGATAGTCTTTTTAACAGAAAATTGGCACCTGTCCCCTTAAATTAAACTTATAATAACATGTTCTCGACTCACTAAATCTAGTAGTCATATTTATTAGTAAAAGCGATTATCGACTTGCCCCATAAGGTCACGAAAATTGTAAGCGGTGACCCCAGTTGGGCGAGGGGCGAGTAACTGCGAACGCGAACAAACGGAGAGAGGGAACTCTCTTCAGTCGTGTGTCAACCGCCGAGGACGCCGGTCGTCCGCGCCGCGCTCGTTACCAAAATATTACGTGAGCTTCATTGTAACTCGACTCAACTCTCCGATTGAAATGTTAATTAAAACCGTGTGTGAGTAAAGTGCTTACGGCAATATATGGAGGGATAAATCTCTGTGATATGTGATGGAACTGTTTGTTTAAAAACTTAATGAGGATGTATGTCTTATTGGCAGTACTCAGTTTACTTATAAAAGGTAATATCAATTATATTAATGGACTGTGTGCTTTTATTAATATAATGTTTTTATAATTAAAATAATTTCAAGTGCGTTGTATACCCGGAATTATACAATTATATCCATATTTTGCAGCGAATACGAACAATTTACCGAGTCCCACGCTGGGCGACAATAAGCGGCGGTGACAGCTACGATATTTTAATGCAGCTCCATTTTCAATTTAGGAATAAAATTGCATAAAGATATTATTCATGAAGACCGAGGAAGCCTTTATAATAAAAAGCCATTCATCTTAGAGCGACATCGTAAGAAAAAGACTTCTTCCTTAAAGTAGGTTATCAAGAGATAGGTATTTATTCGCAAAGATAATAAATCATTTAAATTATCTTGAAACTTTTTCTTTTGGGAAGATTAGGATTGACATTTTAAATCGGGGATAAATCATTTTTCCTTTCCAGTTGTTTTGGGAAACGAGTTTAATGAAGAATCTTGAGTATTGAAAGGAAACTTTTATAAAACTAAAGTGGCCTTTTCATAGCCAGCTGAAAAACAGAACCCTCAATTAAACCGTCAGTATATCTTTTATCTAGAGGGCTTTCAGTGAGATTTATTCAGGCCTGCCCCCGGACCGGGTCGCTAAAAGCAAATTGAGCCTTAAAAATACAAACTGTATCTCATTTTAATTTTTTTATGGAAATGACTAAGAAGTCTTCTATAATCGATATTCAATTTATCGGAAACTGGTTCACAACTACGAGTATATTGTAACTTACAGGAAAGTTGTTTATTAAGATTCCAGAGGGGCTTTACCGCAAATGAAGCCACATTTTCAGCGAAGGCTATTTCAGTCGTATTTTGGAGATTGCTAATATTATATCTACATTGGACTAACATTGGGTATGAAATTGTTGCATTGCACTTCAAATATACTACAAATCTGGAAAGAAGTCGTGGTACCGTCCTCCCTATTCTGGTTATTGCTTCTTACTGGTATTTTATATATCACGAATTACATATCTTTTTAATCAATCAGATCTATATGCATTATGATCGTAGCAAGATATAATATTTATAATCATGATCAATGGATGTCCAGTTTTGAACATAGGCCTGCTCCATCGGTTTTCCATTACTGGTTTGTATGAACATCTATCTTACCCAGTTCTATCATGATTGAACTAATGTACTATAATACCTATTATTTTAATGGATTTATTCATATTTCTAGCTACTTTAACACTTCATCTCAATAATAACTCCTTATTCATCATCATTCACCTTGACTTTTTGGATTCTAGTCTTACCGAATGCACTGAATATTGGTTCTTTGCATTAGTTTAGTTTAGTTACTGGGTCAGGCATAAAAATAAATGCATAAAAATAATGGATGTATAATGAATCCTAATCTACTTCTTCTTTTCGTGTCGGCGATACTTTGATGTATTCTCTTCTGATGTTGCAAAAATCGTTATTGGCAGTTAGTGAATATAGTCCTGCAAATAGTATTTCGGCCATGGCGGCCAATCTCAACGAAAACTAGGCTTCAGCGCGGGAGATATTATAGTGCACAAGTGTGTGCGCAGACACAGGTGCACTCTCTCGTCCCTCACTTTCATAGTCCGATGGGACGACAATCCGACACGACCGGAGAGAGATCAGGCGCAGGACCAACGGCTTAACGTGCTTTCGGAAGCACGGGGGAGCACACCATCAAGTTCCAGACTCCGGGCTGTTACTATGAAATTCCTTATGGAAAAACCCATAAAAACTTTGCCCGATCTGGGAATCGAACCCAGAACCCCGCGCTCAGCAGTTGCGCTTGCAACCACGAGACCAATGGGGCAGTTAGTGATTACACAGATACTTAAATCCGCACTCCTGATTCAACACGTTAGTCACTTTTACGTCTCCTCCGAGAAGTGATTGAGTGGTCTATTTGTACTCTGCCACAGCGAAGTTAAAATAGCTGTTAGTGACAGGTCGATATCCCACCGGCTAGGAGCAGACAGTTGATAACCGTAGATAACCTGCTTGGTTGAGTTTAATACTTTTTTGTGGGATATAAACAGTTGTTTTTTTTACTCTTACACGTTGGTACGATAAAGTTTGTCAAGTTTTCGGTGCGTAGCACATGAGGTCTTGTAGTTTTTTTAACATACTGTTGAGTATTGTTTGGAAAGTTAATTTTGAACTGTAAGTTGGAAAACTATTATTTCACTTTGAAAAGATTTCCAGGAGTGGACTAAAGAACTTTCTTATTGGTTTTGTAGACTTGAAAAAAGTTTATGGGTAAACAACTATTAAAACTAAAGTCTGTTGAAAATGTTATCATGAACCTACATACCTACATTGTATATCTATTGTCTAGTAGTACCATACTGATATATGATATTTTTTGTCACACGATTTTCAAATGATAATAGCATTATCAGACATGTATGAGTATATATTAGAGTGCCACGTGGGCGAATTTACTCGGAGATCCATAGAGTGGAAATTCTACTGTTTTGTTCCAATAAAGACTAACATTTTTCCTTTATTATAAAACAACAGTTGCTATTTTAGAGTACATCAACGAGGTTCAATATAAGAGATATTTGTACTGGAGTAAATTCATCTTTCATAGTTATTCAAATGACTCAACTTGTGTCCCGCCTTTTGGTTACTTAGCCTACATTAAAACCGTAAGTCTTTACAGACGATTACTCTCAGGCAGCTCTTAAAAATGACGAAAAAGGAACACGAAACTTAAAGATTTAAGGAATAACTTTAAAATGATATTGGCAAAAGGCTCACTGGAATTAATCTAATATCTACTAAGCTATTCGAAGAACGGGATGATATTGTATTTATTTCATAGAAAAATAGGTTCTGAAGCTTATAATCCCCTATTTACATGAACTACTTGACAAGTCAGGCAGGTAGTCTTGAATTAGCTCCAGGATATTACAGGGCGGCCTTAAACGGCTACAAAGCGATTTAATGCTGATTATATTGGCTTCCCAGGATGACGTCTTTGTGTGATTACTGTCAATAGAAGACAGGTACATTCAGGGAATAAATATAAACGGACTTTGATTAGATCGTTAGATTTAAAGTAACAAAGTTTGGAATTCAAAAAGGTTTTTAAATTCTTCATTTTGTTGGTTAGGTTTTTCAGGGTTGGTTTATAGTAAGAAATAAATAAAATGAAAATACGTTTATTTTCGGTAAACATGACGCAGAGAAAAAAACCCTAAAAAGAACAAGTTTGGGAAAATATGCGTCACATCCACGTAAAATGGTTATCGTTCAGCATAATGCTACGAACCTATGCGAGACAACATAATATTTATAAAATTGTAACATTTCGGGTAACGACTTATGAGCCTTTCATAATATGTGCGCGCAATGACAGTTGCAGATTAGAAGAAGAAGAAGAAGTAAAAGAAGAATAAGAAGAAAAAAAGAAGAAGTAGTTGAAGTTTAGATGTTGTTATTTTTTGTTGTTGTTGGTTTTTGTAGATTATTTATTTTGTTAGACATAACAAAATAAATAATCTACTCAACTTGAGAGTTCATGTGTCCCTTTAACCTTTAAAGGAACCCGTGAGTTCTCAAGTTGAATAGCAATCTTCGAATATAATAGAATACTCTGTATTATGTACACCATAAAAATCTTAACTAATATTATAAATGCGAAAGTGAGTATGTTTGTTTGTTACGCTATCACGCAAACGGCTCAACGGATTTGAATGAAATTTGGCACACGGGTAGACCATGACTTTGGTAAGGATATAAGGTACTTTGTATCCTGGATTGTAGACGAAGTCGCGGGCAACAGCTAGTACAGATATAAAAGTAGACATTTTACATAGGATGACAAAATGGGTGGGCTTAGTTTCAATCTTATGTGAATGATATTAGTTTCCCGCTATTTCATCAACTGCCTGCCTTTTTCCAACTTTTATGTTCGGATTGGCTTCCAGTCTAACCGGATGCAGCTGAATACGAGGATTTTATATAGAGCCACTACTGGTCATTTCTTAGCTGCCACGGCTTATTTAACTTAATTTAATATTTGAATTGCTTTTGTCTTTTTATTACGGACGCTTTTAACGTTCTGCATCGTTCTCACAGGCATAATTACAAGATGAACGATGTAATCAATATTTTGTAACCATATTTTTATTTAAAAGAGTGTCCATGGAGCGTCTTGACCATTCTTCTCCATAGGTACCTACTACGCTTTGGAATGGGTAACTAGCTTCATCTTTCTGACTGACCACCCCTTGACAATTCAAAAGTGCCCGTAATTGGTTTATTTGAAATAAATGCTTTGAGTTTGAGTTTGAGTTACCTATCTGACCTCCACAACCCAGTTACTGGGTAACACTATACCCCTTGGTAAGACTGGTTGTCAACTTTCGGGCTTCTGACGACCCGTAATGACTGTCAAAGATCCATGAATGACATCCGGGACCAACGGCTTTCCGAGGTATTTTTTTAATAATATATTTTATATTCTTATTTCAATCTTATGTGAATGATATTAGGTTCCCGCTATTTAAACTTCTAAAATATGATTTATTAGTGCAGCTATTTCAGCCTGTTTTTCGCCAATGTATTCGCCTTTACATAGGTATCAAAGTAAATAGGTGTAGATACCTATAAGTTTTTGCAATTATCACCAATTACCAATAAAATATAATTTATGAAATCTATTTAGCTTTATTACGGTCTTCCCTTAAGTAGCCTCCTTTTTATAAATATAACATGACATCACGGCTTGTTTCCCCGACGGGTTAAGAAGAGGTGTACCCATAGTTGGTACACCCACATTTCGCAAGTTATGTTTAAGCCCCATGTTATCCGGGGCGAGCCTAGTGCCGTCAACCGGGCACAAATCCAGACTCCGGGCTCCTACTGAGAATTTCCTAGAGGAAAAACTCAATAACACTGCCTGACCTGGGAATTGAACCCAGGACCTCATGCTCTGCAGTAGCGCTTGCCATTAGACCACTGATTCAATCCTTTTTTTGACATGCACATGATCAGATATATTTGAACTACGTCAAGCTCGATATAACTTTTATATTTTAGCTTTAGATATGATATTACAACCCTAAAGTACCTAATTATAGAGATACCTTCAACCTTGACCAACGAGTATTTTGGTCTGTAAGCTGAATTCAGGTTTTCAGGGGTAACGGCTAAGCAACATACTCAAGTCAAAATTATGATACATTAGTGAAGAAAGCAACCTTGAAATGCTTTTATCCTTCAAAGAAATACCTACTTAATCCGGAGTAATCGTTCGAGACTAAAACGCTCGATTTCAGTATTTTTCTGTATTAAATCAGGTTGATAAAAGTAAACAAATCAGTATTTCAAGCTTGCTTGGGCACTGTAAACTTTAAAACTGCGATAGGGTTGTCTTTTTGTGATTTTAACAAAGTATAGTCACTGACAATTCATTGATAAATCTTTGGAGTATCTAAATTGGCTGAGTTAATAAAATTAAGTTCAGTGGTGTCCTTGTTAATCTGTTTATTATCCACGTCTTTTAAACACAGCTAAAATTTTGCTTAGTTTGGGAGTTAATGGAGTAAATAACGGTAGAAAGAAAATAATAATTATAACACTGTATTTCATTCCCCAAACAAACCTAACAAGAGTACCTCAATAAAAGAGCTACGATATTACCATAATGAATTAAAAATCATTTCGAGTCTCACCCGGGACTACAGCCGCAATCCCACTAGTGCGGCCGTGAAGTCAGGGTGTACAGCCATAAACCACGGGAACTTATGACCCTCGGGCGACCCATAGAAAGTTAAGATGTCCCCAAAACGTAGCGCGGGAAAAGTCTTCCTCTATGCACAAGAAAGAGTTCAAAATCGATGTACCACCTCAATTTATGAACTCACTAAATTAGATTACTATGATACTTTCCTTGATTACAGCCTTAACTTTGTTCGTGCTACGTGCAATTTTAATTGAAGTAAGAAATAATTTCCATTTCCAAGCCAGTGGTATCCATAAAATCTTTAACGTTACAATCGTGCTGCACTGCAGTTGTACTTAAACGTTGTTAAAAGTGTGAAGAGAACTAGCGAATCAGCACGACAACGTACCTTCCACTAATTAACTGACTTTAAACAATAAAGTTACCTTAGTGGCGTCTTGGTATCACCAAATTGAAGGCGAGACTTTCAAAGATTAAACAGTACAAGTTTGTTACGGTTTAACAAGGTCTCGCTTCTGTTAGTCCCGAATGATTGTTGTAAAGTCCAGTTTGCTTACCTCCAGGGAAATAAAGCGAGATGGATATATTTGCAAAACGAATCTCTCTTTCGTCTTGTACAAAATTATAATATTTTATTAAAGCTCTGGGATCGTTATTTGGTTCTGGAATTAATATTTCAGCCGTCTAACTTTTAGACTTTCCATACATCTTGCTTACGTAAGTTGGACGGTTTCTATCTCGCGTCTTGCTAACTACTTTTTTATTCTGCCCCGCAATCCCGTTCGGTAATAAGTTTAAAACATGGTAATTAATGAAACTATGTTCATAATAATTCTGTTTAAAACTTTTCGCATATCTAAATGAAAAGCGTCGGTCTAAAATGTTGAAGGTACGTTGGGAAATCTGAAACGGTACGTGATGACAGAGAATTATTAATTAGAAATAAGTCATATTTCAATGTTCCAGTGACAAAGCTACAGGCTAAAACCGGTTTTAAACCGGTTTGTATAAAATATTAGGGGAAAGGTAAGATCTCCGTAGTTTTGCGCAATTTAGAGGATAAGTTCGCGAGACTGCTAGAAAAAGAGATTCCTATGTGGGTCAAAAAACAGAAAGGTGAGATTGAACCGAAAAGGTGAGATTGTGGGTTAATGCTTTGTATTTATACGGGTTGGCGGGAGACATAGACACGTAACCTTTTACCAAGGATTCAGTTCATGAAGAAACCCCTGCGTTGAAATTTTTCGTTGCTTATTTTAAAAAAAAATGCTGTTCCATACATCCTGACCGCGTAGGTATTGCACTTTCCTATGAAACAGCAGTTTTTTTTTTTTTAATAACTGTCAATATAAATCTACCCAGGCGGTCTAGAATCATATCATTGTACTAGATTCATGGTTACAGTTTGTGCGTCGATATCATACCATCCTGTATAATTGGTAAACCTTAATTGCTTGCTGTGGCATTTTGTGGTTGTTTTGCTTAGTTGAGTAGAAACTATGGAGTTTCTTACCCATTCTTCTTCACACAAAACTACCATATGGAAGGGACACGTAAACCTTCGACTCTTCACACGACCAGAGGGCTGGCCTATTTTTAGCCCAAAGAATCAGCATTGCCATCCAACGTGGCAATGCCGCCAGCCTTTTGGGCACTTAGGTATCCCATTAACAGCGATGCGGACGAATTTTTTGATGCCCTATGAGCTCTTCCCTTACATTATATACTTGTAAATAGTATGTATATATATTTTAGTTTTAGCTTGTATATTATAATCTCCAAAATAATCATGAAATAAGTTCTGAGCCCAAAAAAAAACCTTAATATAAATACATAAAGTAGACGTCCCTAATCTTAAGAAAACGAACGTAAATGTTTTCTGCTGAAAAATTGTTAACTACTAAATAATTCATGAACGCTGAACATGTGTATGTTTGTATACCAAGCAAAAAACTATAAACACAAGACAATAGGGTATACATACAGGCGAATTCTACTCCAGAAATACACGCCTAATTCAAAGTCAACACAAAACTATTAAACACACATAAATTCAGAATTATGAACAGAAGATACAAATCAAATAGTTAGCGATTTAACGCGTAGACGACAGCTAATTTATAAATCAAGGGTTGGACAGGACAGTTCGGAGTTGATAGCAAACTTCGCTAAGTTAGTTATAGGGAGGTGCGAGTCGTGCGTGCTGGCTCCAACTGTTGTTGTCAACGATTTATACTTATTTAGCACTTGTTTTTGCCGCGGTTGTGCTTGCTGTGGCATTTTGTGATTGTTTTGCTTAGTTGAATAGAAACTATGGAGTTTCTTGCCCATTCTTCTTCATACAAAACTACCATATGGAAGGGACACGTAAAATCCTAATCCTAACTAATATTATAAATGTGAAAGTAAGTTTGTTTGTTTGTTACACTTTCACGCTAAAGGACTGAACGGATTTGTATGAAATTTGGCACATGGATAGACCATGACCTGGAGAAGGACATAAGCTACTTTTCATCCTGGATCGCTGACGAAGTCACGGGCAACAGCTAGTCAGTTATATTTGCCTGTTAATGGCCTTCTTGAAATAAACGATTTGACATCAACTTTTTCTATCGCTGCCAAACGATGATGTGTATCGCTCTGTTCACATTCATGTAGGTTCATACAATACATCCTTCATGAGACGCATGAACGAGTTTTATTTCGTCACTTTTCACGGCTACTTTAAATAATAATAACTAGGTACCTATATGTTCATGTGTGAATGTGGTGACGTTAGACTTGCGTGGATTTATCCATGTTTTTCGTTTTGAACGTGCATAGTGGTAATTTTTAATTGAATATCTGTAGATATCTATTAGGTAGTGGTCTGAGGCATTTGCTTTTTTTTTATTTTTTTGGTTTGGACGTCTTCAAATGACCTCTCCCGCTCTGGGCGGAACAGAAGGGCATGTCAAACTCTTACTGACTAAAACCCACCCGTGTTCCTTCAGTTGCCTGTGCGCAAGGGCCACGGTAACTCTTTCAAACAATCCGCGACCCCGGTAGGCATCGGCCCTATCGGACCCCGTCAATTATGCTGACATCTCTTTGAGGCGCGCGTGGAACACAACGCGCCGTCGACCCGGGCTTGGTCCTTATCGGACGGCAAGCTGCCCATAGCTCGCCGTCCGCAAGCTCGCGCCTACGGTGGCTGGGAGTCGGCTATCGACTCCCGACGTGAGGCTTTTGCTTGACACATGCGGAGCTGCACTTCCATGTGGTGCAACCTTAAGACCCACACCACACTTTGTTCTTTATTTGAATTTAAGTATTTTTAAAAGTCATAGACATGGTAGACCTTTCTTCTTTTTAAATGTGTTTTTTTTTTGTATTTTGGCACTATGTCCTTTCAAATGGCTATTATTAGTTTACTTGGCTATCATTTAATTGTGCTTTTGTGAGTTGTGCTACTTCTTTTGGCACTAAATAATCTCTATGCAGAGAATCTTTAACAGCTAGCTTTGCTACTAAGCTTGATAGTGCTGGCTGGATATAACTTGCTAGTGTTTTGCGAGGATATTATGTGCATGTTCGTTGCAACTCGAGAGTCATACTTGACAATTGCAGACGTTTGAAGTATATTGTTGATACATACTACACCGAGGATATTATCGGCTGTTGTCGCCATATTTTTGTCACACTCACTTACAGTCAGTTTTTATTCACACAACTGAACTGTTGTTTTGTCAAAACCTCCAAGTAATTGGATTGGCCAGACGAAACCCTTGTTATTTAAAAGGCCATACTTGTCCCAACATTTGAGCTATGATATTTATTCTATTCAAGAACGTCTCCAATAATATGTAGTGAAGAAATATCGAATGTATTACAGGAGCTGTCTTCTATTGGATTTACGACATTTCAGCGGTTTTTCGATTCCATTTATGTTCATACGACAATATGAATTTGTTGTTTGATTTAATATGACATACAATTGGACGATTTTATTTGCATGTAAATATGTTTGCTGCAACCAAATGTTTTTTTTTACGATTGTAGGTATGAACGTTTATGCATGCCCTGTTTTCCTGAGCGATAACGTATGTCCTTCATTAATAAAAATATGATATTGTGAATGTAGAAAATACGTACGATTTCGCGCTTTTACCAAATTGTCAGTATATATTGCTAGTTTCTACACACCATAATAATCATTCATTGTTAGCATAGCGGTCGTTTCAAGGATTTTTTATGTTCGACAGTGGACACTTTCATGCTTTGATGATGAAGATGGTAAGGTAGCTACTTAGTATTTACTTTTGTTAGAGGATACCGGTGGTTAGCCTATCATAATACCCCTCTTTAAAACTTTCTAGAACTATCAATAGTTTTTGTCTCGCTAATATTACAATTTGAATTTTACAATAACCTGATTGCCGTAGCAGCGTAGCAGCGTAGTCGCGTAGTTGCGTAGCAGCGTAGCCGCGTAGGCAATGTCAGCTACGTTGTAACAGTAGTGCTATGCTTTCTTTTTAGAATCGATACAATACACATATCTCTTTGAAATATTTTATAAATATCTTTATCCGATTGTGTTACTGCTTTTTTTTACAGTATTACGATAAGTAAATTTAATCAAAAAGGCTACAGCATGTTTTCATAAATTTGTGCATACTAATAATGCAGCAGAAGAGTTTGTTTGTAGGAACGCGCTAATCTCTGGAACAGGGATGCACAGACTTATTAAGACTAGGGGCCACTCGGGCAAATTATGAACTAATGGCGGGCTGCCAGAAGTATCGGTAATTAAAGACAATAAAGAATTGATAATAATGTATTAAAATTGAAAAAGAATTTATTAATTTGAAGCGTGGCACTGCATAGTGCTTACAATCTTTTTTATATTTGGCTCAAATTTACTTGTAGCAACACGTAAAACTGCTTCCAAACTTTCGTTTGCAAGGCGGTTTCGATTTTTTGTTTTATTATTATTTAGTATTGAAAAGGTTTGTTCACATATATAGGTAGAACCAAATAAGCTGGCACATTTCAGAGCGTTTATGCGCAACTCTTTGTACGTATTTTTATCAATGCAGCGGTAAAAGTTCAGCAAGTCTCCTTCGTTGAATTTGTTGCGTAAATCTTGGTCGTTTTGAATGTCGATAATTTCTAACTGCATTGAGTCTGGCGCATTTTCAACTGAAATCGTGAAAGTATTGCTGAATATGTCCAACAGAGGTTTCACTTTTTAAACTTCGAAAATCTGTCTTGAAAAGATTGAATCATAATATCTAGCTTTTCTACATAACTGAAATTAATCGCAGTTTTGTTGAATTTTTCAGCCATTTTCTTATAATTCTGAAAATGATTGTAATTTCCAGAATTCAATTGCGATCTGAAAAGTGTCAGCTTGCATTGAAAGGATGATACATGATCGTAGAGCTGGGATATCAGTTGATTTTTGCCTTGAAGCCGTGTGTTCAAGACATTCAAATGATTTGTAATGTCAACAAAAAAAGCCAAATCACACAACCAATCAGGATTTTTAAGTTCCGGGACATCCCTTTGCTTTTCCGCCAGAAATATTCCAATTTCTTCTATTAAATTTACAAATCGTTCCAGTGTCAATCCACGACTTAGCCACCTTACTTCTGTATAATACAGTAAATCTCCATATTCGCTTTCGATGTCATCAAGGAATTGTTTGAATTGCCTGTGATTGAGTCCTCGTGATTTTATGAAATTTACAGTCGAAAGTACCACTTTCATGACATTTTGAAATTCATTTTTTTTAGAACAGAGGGCCTCTTGGTGTATAATGCAGTGAAACTGCATGAGATCTTCAGCGTTTATGTTTTTTTCTTGCAGATACTTTTTCAGCAAAGTAACTAGCCCAGAATTGACACCAATCATCGAAGGAGCACCGTCAGTCGCAACTCCCGATAATTTTGATAAGTCCAAATCAGTTTTTGAACACTCATCCAAAAGTACATTGAGTATATCAACTCCTCTGGTTTGACCTTTCAATGAACACATTCCTAATAACTCTTCTAAGAGTTCAAAATCTTGAGTAACACCTCGTATGAATATGAGAAGTTGAGCTGTGGAACTAATATCAGTGGATTCGTCGAGTGCTAATAAAAAAAATTCAATGATCTTAGTTTTTTCATTTAATTGTTCTGCAATATTACCTGACAAAGACATAATTCGTCTTTGGATAGTCATACGATTCAGTTGAATTTTCTCAAACTTTTTTGCTGCTTCTGGGCACATTTTCTTAGCGGCAATTTGCATTCTTTTACAAAATCCCCATCATTGAAGGGGTGACTTCGCTTTGCTATCATTCGAGAAATTTCATAACTAACTTCTGTAGCTGTTTCTGAATCTTGAATGGGTTTTGTAAACATAGCTTGCTGACCGATAAGCTCCCGTTTTAAAGACAACATTTTTTGCTTTCTTAATTCGCCTGTGAACTTGGTAAAAGTAGGATGCTGCGTTTCATAGTGCCTTTTTACATTATATTCCTTTGCAATCGCAACAGAATTCTTGCAAATTAAACAAATGACTTTGTTATGCGACCATACAAAAAAGTATTTCTCAGTCCAAATTTCTTGAAACTGCCGATTTTCATCTTTAACCTTACGTTTTTTACTAGGCCCTGGCTTGTCCATGTTGCGTTCTAATCCTGGCTAGGATTAACACAGCACCTAAAAACAATTACAGTACCTACTTAAATTACCCATCCTTTTTTAAATTACCAAAAATAATTGATTAAATATGTAGGGAAACACTTATTAATAACAGAGTTTTACTTATGATTTCACAACACAATTATACACGGCACTTGACGGGAAATCTACGTTGAATGTGGATCAAAATATATGACACCGGCTAGTCGAGTTAAAATCTACACTAGAACTATTGACACTTCACTCAAATTAAAACCGAACTGTCGGTCGCTGCGGTTAGCGTGGCTTTTATACCGCGCGTATAGAGTCGAAAACTGTCTGGAGAAATCTCGAAACCGACTCTGGAAGCTTCGTGTATCTATCTACGCGAGCAATCGGGAATTCGGGACTATTGCTATCTCGCTTGCTCTAACAATATAACCCGTGGATAAGCCGCCACCGCGCTGCCGTCGTCGCCGCGCCGCCGGCCGCGGCGCTTCCTCAAGAAAACGAATTTAACCGAGATCGGCACGAACATTACCGACCGCTGTTACCGACGCATGCACGGCGCACCGATAAGCGTACTTAAGAGCGCGCGCGCGAGATTCAAATTACTTTTCGAACATATTTTTTTTTGGTTTTATTCTGGAATAGAATTCAATATTTTTCGAATGTACGAGAGTATTATTTTTGCTGTCGGCGGGCCACCAGTATTCAACCGGCGGGCCGCACGCGGCCCGCGGGCCGTGGTCTGTGCATCCCTGCTCTGGAACTACCAGTCAGATTTCAAAATTTTGCATTTGTTTGCCCAATTTATAGAAAGGCTGTTTTTATTTTAAGGCTGAAAACGGTGTTCATTTAAAAAAGTTCAGAATAAAGCTATCGATCCATTAGACCCACATATCCACATGAATTATGCTTAAGAAGTTGAAAAATCGTCCTTATGTACAAGAGCATACTTTGCACGGCTTCAAAAAAATTTTATAAGCTACCAAATGACCTAAAAGATTTACACTTGACACAATTTAAATGTAAACTAGATAATTTTTTAATAGAAAAATGCTACTATACCATTGACGAATTCCAAGTTGACAAAATTTTATGTGACTGACCATTTTATGTATTTAGATTTTAATGTAATATTCATGTACATATGTCTATTCATTTATTACAATATTTTATATCTTGTTTTTTATATTTCTATAGATATTAATTACCTCATTATGTTTCATGTAATGTGACTTAATTTCTAATATTGTAATTTAACAATGCATGCCTTATAGGGTAGATTTTTGAGCTACTATAAAATATGTGTAAGATCCTGTTGTATCACCAAAAATCGCATTAATAAAAACCTTTGACTTTGGCTATTTAACATCACGCAACGACACATAGGCGCCGAGGGAGTTTTATAAAAATGTGGCTGATAATTAATTTAGTATATTTTGTATTTTACGACTTCCATGCGAAGGAAGTCGCAGGCAGAAAATAGTATTTAATAACTGAACAAGATATTTTGAATCGATTAACTTACACGCCTGTCACTGCATTAATAATGTGCAATCCATTCAATTTTACGAAATCAGACCAAAACGAAAACAAGTGACAGCTGTCATTTTGTTATTAATTTTATTGAATCATTACATATAATTTTAGTTTTGCAAAGCACATGATTTGTTGTTTGACTGCCTCGTTGGTCTAGTGGTCGCAAGCGCTACTGCTGAGCATGAGGTCCTGGGTTCGATTCCCGGGTCGGGCAAAGTGGTATCGGATTTTTCCATCTGGAATTTATCGGTAGCAGCCCGGAGTCTGGATTTGTGCCCGGTTGATGTCAATAGGCTCGCCCCCTATTACATGGCACTTAAACATAACTGGCGAAATGTGGGTGTGCTATAGGTACACCTCTGCCTAACCCTTCGGGGAATACAGGCGTGATGTTATGTATGTATGTATGTATGATTTGTTAATGATATTTTAGTAGATTTAGGCATATAAAGTGTGTTTGTTTTGTCTGCGCATGATATAATATTACTAACTTTATATTCAGGGCGTCCATAAACTTCTTAAATTCATCTAAGATATAACCTTACATTTCTAAGAATTTGATACCCTCTTTTGAGTCTAGTGGTTAGGTCTGAGTACTTAAATACTCTAGGTTTAAACTTTAGTTTATCTTTAAACCTACATCAAACCACCATAAATCACATACCTAAATTAATAAAGGTTTTTATGGGACAAATAAAATTACGACTATTTGGAAACAGAAAATCTTAAGTACCCAGTCACATTCACCACACAAACCACACACACACACACCTCACTCACACTCACCCTCGCTCTCCACAGAACGCAGTGGTAACTTAATTTAACATAAATTAAGTTAAAAACATGTATTATTACTACTTTGGTTTTCTCTTGTATATTTACGAACATACAACTTTTAATGCATGCCATAACTATAAAGTATCTCATCGTTGTCTAACGCGCTTTTTTATCATATTCCTTGTAAATTGAGAGGTCTGGGCCTTGTGATACAGGAGCTTCTAGTACAAGACTCAGAGCTACAATAATTTTTGTGTCTCGATGTGAAAATAAATGAATAAGTTATGAGAACGGTTATTTTAGTCAACTTTCAACAAAGGTTAAAGTTAAGTGGGTCGGCGAATGCTTTGCCTTTAGTTCGATTCCCAACAGTTGATGTACAGGCTGGCAGGGACATTGAAGCGCAAACTGTATACATGAATTCAGCACTTGATTCTAGACCTCTAGCGCAGAATTTTTTCGTCGGTTATTAAAAAAAAAACAGCTGTTTCATAGACCCCGGTCAAATTGTATGGAACAGTTTTTTTTGTTTAACCGACGAATAATTTCAACGCACGAGGATTCAGAAAAAAAAAAAAAAACAAATCTTTTTTTTTTTTTCAGACTCTTGTAATGAATCAATGGCAACAAGTTGCACGTCGATGTCCCTGCCTATTTGGTGCTTCTTTTTTACATTTTTGTTATACATATATGTATATGTGATAGTTCGTAGAACGTACACAGAAAAAACATTAAGTTTAGGCCTCTTCTGCTATCTATGGATAAAATAAAAATAAATATCGATGGTTAGGTGACTGTTAATGAGGAATCCTGTGTGTTTACTATTTTATGTTATTTTAGTGATAGCTGTTCTTCAGGAATAATCTGTAAGAATGCCATAGTCAGCGCATCAGTTTTGTGGCACCTCATTCCACCGGCCCGCTTCTACCATCGGACATCTAGGCGCACTGCAAGTTAGCATCCCTACCTAGTTGCTATTCCACAAATTCGCACTAAGCGCTTCCAAACATCTTTTATAATGCGCACAGCAAAAGAGTGGAATTCTCTACCTGCGCCTGTGGTTCCGACCGCATACAACTCAAATCTCTTCAAAGTGAGAGTGAACAGGCTTCTTCTGGGTAAGCTCACTCCACCGTCGACTTTGTCTCTGTTATCTCTGACCTAGACTAGAGTTAAGAGCAAACCCATCTAAAATAAAAAAAATAAAAAAATAGGTAATATATGCAGGAACGCAGGCGTTCATTAATTCACTAAAAACGAAAAACTTCGCAAGCAATTGGAAATTGCTACTGAAGGCTATGCGTGTTGACCTCAGTACAAGCTGCTTCTCACACGGATAACTGTACGTCACTTGCTCTGGCGTCACCAGTCCCGACTCTCTTTCTATTTTGGCTAGTGAGACCGAACTACGTACGTAGTATACAGGAAAGTTTTATAAAAATGTAGCTGTTGTTTTAGTATATTGTGGTGTCTTAGGACTTCCACGTGAACGAAGTTGCGGGCAGAAGCTAGTATAAAATAAGTACAGGTACACGCAGCAAAACGGTTTAATATGCAAGCATGAACTTGTGCCCGATGCAGGTAATTTTTATTGCCATAACCTAAGACATGCTCAGTTAAGCCTTCGCAAGACTTGATCATAATCTATTCTCATCACATATAAATATTGATAATGACTCACATATGAAAAAAGTGTTTTTATTTTTATATAAGATTCTAAGAAAGTGGAACACACTAGTGTAGTACAAATCGACACTATTCTAATTTTAAAATAATTGTCATGTAAAACATTAAGGACGAATTTCACCAATAAAACTTACCGCGATCAGTACCGTCAAACGGGGTTAATAGGGAAGCAGGGGTAAATCGAGATGAAACTTTAAAAGGGATTTTAACATTGAAATAATATAGTTTGTTGCCAAAAAGGACTCTAATGTGTTTACTGTATTATAATTAACGATTAAGTGCCCTTGTTGGCAACAAACTGTATTATTTCAATGTTAACATCCCTTTTAAAGTTTCGTCCCGATTCACCCCTGCGTCCCTATTCACCTCGTTTGACGGTACATCTAAACCGCGTTCAAAAGCTGTCATTGTCAATATTCCAAAACAATGATGACACTGACAGCTCTTAAACGCGGTTTAGATGATCGCGTTCAGTTTTATTGGAGAAATTCGCCATAAATTCTATTAAAATTGTTTATTATTCTTTTGTGCTAGATTCATCATCATTCTCCTAATCACAATTTGTTTGGGGCCGGCGCAAACTGTATTTTCCTTTCATACTTCTCTTTTAGTCGTCATCTTGTTAGTCACCCCCTTTCTAGCCATATCATTATTTGGTCTGCCCCTACTCTTATAGCTATCCACATTCATATTCAAAACTTTCCCCACGAAATTAACTTCATTATTTTGCACGTACCATGACAACCGATTTCCACACTACTTTTCAGTCACCTAAGCCACTTTCAGACATCCTCTTCTGTAGTAATTTCTTATTCTATCCATTCGCGTAACATCTTATCTTATGGGCTAGATTGTAATTAAGAATCTGTTTTGTTTTTAAATATTCAAATACATACGTACTATTGTAATCATCTACCTGTAGGTAGGTGAGCTGTTTTGCGCACAGTACCTGTCAACAACACACATACCGCATACCAATCACTGTCCACCATCGTACACAGAGCGTAACTGTCGTAACAGACTACCATCATTGTGCGATGAACTGGCAGTTTGCCACTGTACTGCCTTACTGCTGTCGAGCTTGCCACGATATTGTTGTACTCTACGTGTTAATATTTGTGTAGGCTGTGTCTTATAGGCCCTAATAATAGGACGGAGAAAGAGTTTTTTCTTATTTTATAGGTATAAAGTTGTAGTAAAAACTCTTTGGCTGTACTGTTTGTAAATTATTAATATAAAATAGACGACATTTTAAAAAAGAAAAATAAAAAGTAAAAAAACGATTCCCCGCCATTTTTCAATTGTTTTTCTGCCTGCCAAAATAAGTGAATCTAACGAATAAATTCGATACGTTTAGAAGTTTTATTACAAAAAAGAGGAAAATGCGACACAAGCCGCGAAAAAAAAAGTGACGTTTATGGACTTAAGGTAGTGTCAGTAAGAGTAGCACAAAGTTGATTCAAGCGTTTTCAGTCCGGGAATTTTGATGTCAAAGAAGCAGCTCGCTCTGGTCGCCTTATAAAGAAAAAGACGTTGCCATTTTTGAAAAAGTTGAGCTAGATCGGTATATTAGTAGTTCCGACATAACTGAAGAGTCAGGAGTTGACCACAGTTTTGACCCATTTGAAAAAGTCTGGGTATACAAAAATGCTCGATATTTGGGTGCCACACGAGCTCTTTAGTCTTGAATTTGTATATAAAACAAGCTGATCCGACAGACGTTGTCCTGTCTTAACTATGAATGTCATATGTCGTTTAGTTTTAGTTTTGACAATTGACTAAAACTAAAACTATCGGCTCATTTATCAACCGATCCATCTGTGTTGAACGATATTTGCAGCGCGCATTCTGTCAATCGCTGACAGTTATTTCGAACAACTGACAGTTACGTAAAATTAATATTGGCGTTAAGTTTTCTTAAATTTTGTAACGGTCCGATCAACTTCCTTTTTTTTATTTCATAAGATTCTTCTCCTGACAATAACGAACACAACAAACAAAAAATGAGTGAAATCGGTCCAGCCATTCACGCGTGATGGCGTGACCAAGGGAAATAGGGATTCATTTTTATGTATATAGATATAATATATAATATAATATAGGTATATATATGAAATAACTTTTACCAGACCTAATATATTGAAAGAAATTCGTAATGTTTCATTTTATTATGAGTAGCCATCAAGTTATCAGGCGTGTAACTAAAATATCTAGCTGATGATTCGATTTCGATATGTATTTTGCAAGATTAAAATCATATGATGTAGAATCTCTTATACATTATATATCATTGCATCATAGAAAATTACAGTATGTACCTACTGTTCTTCGATATCAAATCGTAGACCATCCTAACTTACTGAAGTATTATCGTAATGATACCTTAATACAATATAGTCTGATTATAATCAGACAGATTAATGGTATTTCCTATAAATTATGAAGACATTGATCAGGTATAGGCAGGACCAGGCTTAATAGCAATTTCGGTCAAAATGACACTTGGATACCAACTTTGTGTCATTTTGACCGAAAATGCTAACAAGCGATAGCATATAACGATGACATAACACTACATGGGTAATACTATTAATAAATAATCTTTATGTGTCATAGCTGTATGACCCGCTTTATCAGTATTCGTACTGGCCAACAGCAAAGTTTATAAACCCAAAATAGAGGCGACTAGAGAATTCGAGATCCGAAAATAATCGAGGCTGCTCCGAAACGTCTTTCGAAATAAAACTTACAAGCAGTCATAAAAGGCTGTGGTATTTCGAAATAAAATATTAACTCTTTTTATTCCATGTTTGAAAATAGGTCATACCTTTAGCTATAAGTTCAAATAAATACGTGTCGTACATTGGAATGTAGGTACACATTTTAGTTTGAAAACGTTAGCAAAAACGCGTTATAAACGCGTTGAAAGCGTTATATTAAAACATAAAATGTCGAAATAGTATTTTTTTTGCTAAAGAAACTTGCTGAATTTGTTTTCTTACGCACACAAATGGAATCCCATTTTGTAGATGGATGGGGGTAACGCTTTCACATTATCAATAGCAGGCAGGTCCCTAATATTTTCAGTCCGTATAGAGCAGGAAGATTGAAGACTGGAAAAAATATATAAATCAGGTTATTATGTTCTTAGGTAAGGTTATTTATTATACCTTCCTATATAAAATGAAAATCAAAAAAGGTGCAAAATTGCAGATTTCAGCGTCTTAAACTTCTTCTATGGTATTGCAAAAAAAAGTTTTTTACAATATGCCACCGATTTCCGAAATGAAAGTTATTTTTCTTTTTCACTCCACACGAATTCGTATACCACTACTTGCTATGTAAACAACAGTGACAGGAAGTTTTATAATATCGTAAACATACTCGAAGTGGATTAAATACTCACGTATTATTGAAGGTAACTCAAATAATACCAAATTAAATTCATATCATAGCTTCCCCTACCAAATAAACTAAGATTTTTTTAATTCAGATCTCAATTGGTGAATATATCGATGCATGTACATAAAAAATATATAAAGACGAACACAACCTCCTCCTTTTTTGAAGTCGTTTAAAAAGGAATAGTTATTTACGGTCTACGTTGGAAAGTATATTTTCAAATATCTTACTGAAGAACTCGGTACACAATCATTTGTTTCGCTTTCGCATATTTGAAACATTACATATGGTACAGTCAGCTTCAGAAAGTTGTTTACATCGACACAAATTTAATTGATTGCCTACAATTTATATTCCATAATACTGTAACAATGTGTAGCATTTTTTTATGTAAGTAAGGTTTTATTCGTATTTAGAAATACAATTAAAATGTAACCTAACCTGACAAAAACTATTAACAAACTATGGTGTCGAAAAATTCCTCCGCATCGCTGTCGACTGGTAATTTACCAAAAAGGCTGGCGGCGTTGCCACGTTGTATGGCAATGGTTAGCCTATGATCAAGGTAAAAGCCAGCCCTTGGGTCACGGGAAATGTCAATGTGTAGCTACAATTAACTACCCAATTAAATCGATGTATGAGTGTATTATATTCTTTTAGAGGCTTACTATATTATGCAGATCTAAATTACTGACATGGACATTTTATTGTGTCTAGTATTGCATTAAATGGGTGGTATAAAATAAACTAAAATTTCTTTGTTGCAGAGTCCTTACTGCTAAAGATAGTCCGCGTATCAGTCCCCACATACAGAGTGCGAGGGCAACCAGCCCAGTTTGAATGCGACTACGAGTTGGGTGAAGACAACCTGTATTCCGTTAAATGGTACAGAGACAATGAAGAGTTCTACCGGTTCATGCCCAAGTATGATTCACCGAAGCACGCCTACAAATTGGAAGGGATCAAAGTTGATGTAAGTTGCTTGTTTTACTTTTGAGTACCTTCTAAGCCTATTGTAGGCGGCCACATGTAATGTATGGTAAACCGAGGCCAAATTTATGGTTAAGTTGATGGAGATGTGTTGGACAGTTTTCTTGGTCTAAATAGAGTTCAACAGTTTTTGGTTTGTTCGCTGTATCAACATTTTCCTTACGACATGTCAAAATACTAACGTTTTCCTATAGTTACGAAGGTTGGTAAATCAAGGTTCTTCTCTTAAAAGTAATATGTAGTAATCGTCGACTGTAGGTATCCTGCAAAAACAAAGTTTGACAATGTATCGTTAACTGTAATAGGTAAACTAAACTCTGGAATGTGCTTATAGTTTCACCGATATCCATTCATATGCCCAGGTACACAAAATTCTGCTTGGTAACTGAAATGTAATCAGGGCGTTCTCATTTCCAAGATATTTATAAGCATAGTCGAAATTAATTACATAATCTAAATCTGATACGGTATTCCAATGAAAAGCGATCAGTCTTATTTCTGTAGTAATCTGTAGTACTCATTTACTGAATATTATTAAATGCCCGTAAATGATGCCAGCTAATTTGAAGGAGTTAACCACAATTTCTGAAGCACAACATCTTATGAATTCCCTTTATAATGTTGAGAATACGACGAAAATGTCTACTTTGATATTCCGTTAACGGTTTTACTGTAAGTCATTTTGACTTTATTTTATATTTGGAAAGCTATTTCGAATCGAGGTTTATTTTATTCAATGAGCACCATTAAGTTTCCGTGAAGGCAAAATTTTATATAATGAATCAACATCAAGAATCAGAACACTGTCAAGTTAACAGAAAAATATTGATATCATTGCCTCAGAGTTTATGAAATGTGATACATAAGGCAAATTATCGTATAATTTGAAAGGTTTTCTTAGAATCTCATTCTTTAAAGAGGATATGTAGGGTGGTTATCTATTCGGCCGCACAATAGAGGACACTGTCGAACACTGACAAAAGATCGGGATAGAAATGAGCCGAAGCCACACAATCCATACGAGAGTATTGATGACTATCGTCTAAGCTAGTGGAAACGTGCTCAACAAAATTACTTGTAGTGGGCGATTTAGTAAGATTCCATTCCCGTTATTGATAATGATACAACGGGAATTGGTTTTCATTCATGTTTGTTTAACAACATTCCAGATAGTGTCATTTTAATTCCAATTTAACACGGGATACCAATTTGCATTAAGAACGTAAATTCGGGTCCCAAGCTTATTTTAATACCTAAGCAATTTCTGAATCTCGTGACAGTCAAAAGTTAATTATTTAAACTTCCAAAAATACATTAACCTGACTCAAGCCACAGGAATTATCGGTTCGAAAACTTTGTTCCGAGGATTCCAATACTTTGGCAGAAATCTTTGGCACTATTTTTAAACAAATTAATGTGGAAATTGATTTATAAAAGCAAAGTTGTGAAAGGCGGTGAAACATTTCAAGTGAGCAATTTGAAAAATCTCGAAGTAGATACAGTTGAAGAGATTCCAGTTGGGAACGAGGTCGTTCGTTAAATGGCACAACTTTTGTATTACTTCTTGCAATTAGCTCATTACACAGTTTTTTTTCATGAAATATATACTTTTCCTGTACCTATCTGGGGAAAAGGGAAACTAAAATTAAAGTTTTTGTCAACCTTGTATTTTCTTAAACACTTTCGTAATTGTGTTTATTTACGAACTCGACAAGGCCCACACCATGACATTTATCACTACTAGCAGTACTGATATCAGTAGGAAACGATACACAAATGCCACGGTGTGGCCCCTGTCAAGTTCGTAAATAAACACAATTACGAAAGCCATTCAGTAGAAAATACGGAAATAATAATAGACAATTAGAATGATAATAGTGTCATCGTCCAACGAACATTGCACGATCATACATATGTCGGAAATACGTTAAATCTATCGTTTGTCTTTGACTAATCGGGACGCTAGCGCCACCAAACGGCGCATGACAGAGTCTACAACAAAATGCTAACGCTCGACCGGAGCAAAAGCAGAGTTTGTTGTTGGCGGTTAAGCAGTGAACACGTTTAGAAACTGCCGCGTGTGCCGTATAGTTGTGTCGTGTATGTCCCTGTAGTGTGCGAATTGCTAGTGTGATTAGTTTTATCGTGAATTATAACTTGATTTGAACTGTAAACGGTTTTTCTATTGCGCAATAACCAACACTTCCCATAGTACGCCCACAGTAGTTAAAATATGGCTGATAATAACGAGAGAGACGTACCTTCTCCGTCACATATATCATCATATCATCATTTATTTTCACTGGCTGTTGATCTTCGGATTGCAATGTATGGCGGCAGAGCAATGTCCTTAAGTTTAGTCAGCTGTCATGTGTATTCTAAAATATATATATACTTATCAGAAACCTTTTTGTTAACAGTTACAAAAGTCAGATGACAGAAGAGTCATATTGCATCAGGTGACGCTCAAATCTAGTGGACTATACAGATGCGAGGTATCTGCTGAAGCGCCAAGCTTTGCATCAGCAGCTGGAGAAGGAAGAATGGAAGTCATATGTAAGTGTACTGGATCTTCTATAACGTAGCTCATTTAGGAAGGCTACAGTAGAGCTATTCTGTAAAGTGCACTTTTTTTTTTGGGTTGGGAAATCGTCAAATCAAATGATTTCTCCCGCTCTAGGCGGAGCGGGAGGGCGTGTCAGACTCTTACTGACTAAAACCCACCCGTGTTCCTTCAGTTGCCTGTGCGCCAGGGCCACGGTAACTCTTTCGTACAATCCGCGACCTGTAAAATTCACTTGGAATCTCATTCGAGTTATTTGTTTTTTAAAGTTTAATAATTTAAAAGCGGGTTTATTTGTTTTTAAAGTAGGTACCTACATCATAGCGGATTCACAACAAGTCACTGCACACTGAATGTTCGAATTTTGAAGTGATGTTTGGGGAATAGCACTACACAGGTCTTGTTACCATAGCAGCACACCACGCCTGTACTCTCCAAAGGGATAACATGTGTTTAGGATACCTTCATTCCTCCAGTTATGTTATAACATTACAGAGGACTTAAGAATATCTAAATACTAAGTAGGCTAGCCTATTTCCATTAAAAGGGCTCAAATTAGGACTACCGCAAGCTCCTAATCCAGGGACTTCGGTCTTCAACTGAGAATTTCCTAATGGTATACCCAATAACACTTTGGGCGAACTTAAGGTCGAACCCAGTTTCCCTCGAGTCAGTCTGATTAAAAACCGGATAAAAATATCAGTACTTTACCCTCGGGCATTTCAATGTACTAGGTATTAAATTATGCGTTATAAAACAAGAACCTAAGCAGATTTCTAGTCTCTTTTTGCCCGTTATAGGAATTTGTGAGACTGGATCTGACAGTTTAAAGTAGACGGGTCTCGTTTTGTAAAGAATTGTTACCTATACGAGAAATGACCGCTGGAAACCTGACCACCACAGATCGATTGCCACGTGTGGGTTTTGTTATACTTATAAGCTTCTCGAGTATTCTAAAATTTATAAATTAGTACTAAAAGTCGAGTACTCTTTAAAATGTCATGATATTCATAAGTCTCTTTAATAAACCAACATCAACAAATATAATATTCCTAAAACCCGAGTCAAGTGTTAATAATCTTGAACATTTCTGTCTGTTTTCTTCGTAAGTTCACGATCTATTTACGAGTTTAATTTCACAAAAATTCCAATTTCATTCCCTTTGACGAGAGGCATACGTCACAGAAGGAAGCCATTATTTCAATTTGGAGTTTGTATTACAACCGCAGTTTCAGTATAGCTCCCGGCTCTAAACACGAAAGATGTAAAACCATTGTCTTTTGTCATTTAACTTTACATTTTGCTCAATTATTTTATATCTCCAACTGTTTGAGCTTGCTTCTAGTGTTTTACGCTAAATTGCTGTTACCAAAGTCCTAATGTTTATTATTAGAGAGTTTGTAAGCAAGATGTTTTGTAGTTATCTACGAGTGTATTGAACGATTGTTTTTTCCCCAGATTTACCGAGGGAAGGTCCAAGAATAACAGGCAACGAACAAGAGAACAGGAGAGGGGACTCCTTATTTCTGAACTGTACGTCGGGCCGGTCGTACCCCGCGGCCGTACTCAGTTGGGACATTGATGGAGAAAAGGTACTATTAAACATTTTGAACGAAAAAATATTGACATTTACGAGACAGGCGATGTTTTCTATTTCAGTTTTGATAGAGGTAACATTTTTCTTTGTTTACATGACCCAGATATAAATAGACCTAATTTACTGAACTGGCTATTGGGCATGTTTGTAGGATTAATGTATTATTGATCCGATAAAAGTATTTTATTATCTCTCTTAAGACCCCTTACTGTTTGTTTTTTATCGCCTCGGTTAAAGGAAATTAATTGCTAAGCAAATTGACTAGCAACTTAAACTGTCCGTATATTCAAATCCCGACTGTAATTCTTTGACAGTTGTTTTAAATGTCTATAACACGGCAAATTGTACCTATATTTGTTTCACAACTAATTTCCCTGGCTGTAGTCGGTCATCTAACTATACTTTATTTACTTATCTACTTTAAAAAACGTTGTGCAAATATAAAACAGTATACTCGTGTTCAATACTCACATAATTCTAAAACAACAATTCGTTTCCTACTCGGTAGTCCACCCTAGGACATCGTGAGCGGACATAATGCATTACGCGGCCGTTATCTATCGTATTGGCAACTAATCCTCTCATTCTGGACCAACTACTCACATCAATCAATCTTCTAGACGCAGCGTGCATTACCATTGCTTGCACAGTGGTCCTGTGTTTTTGTTTTTTTTTATTTTAGATTCTACTATCTACTTATTACCCGCGGCTTCGTCGGTGACGTGATTAGATTGTTTTATTTGCACGCACTTTATAGAGTACCTACTGTAGCATGTATTAAATATCTTTAGTCTTAGGTAATGTATGACGTGGATCGTAAGTTTATTCTAAGTTCCATCAGTCGTTCAGTAAACCTTCTATTGAAAACACGTTCTTTCATTTTCAAACCTTCTGATACACACACATCAAAATACCAACCTTATCAGCGAACTACTATATAAAATGGCACACCAATAATTTAGTACTTATCCGAGAACGCTTGTGCATCATTCGCATTTTATTGCAAAATAATAGGTACCTGTTGTTCTAGATCTATCCATAATAATCCATAATAAAAGAATAAAATTTTAACGAACTCTCCCTGAATGGCTATAAAACTTCGTCGACGGTATGAAATAAATACACCAATTTATTTGCTCAATTATGGCCTAGCTTTTGAGTTATTTTATGGCGAACTTAATATAAAATTATGACCATAAAGTAATTAATGTGCATCCATTAACTGCATGTTAATTAACTTGTTTTAATTTTGATCAGTCAGAAATACAATATTACACGTGCCAGGAGATTTAATTTCGGCCAGTGATTCTTATTAATATAATGGTTGTTCATAGGATATTTGACCCTTTTCAACGAGTTTTTGTAATTCGACTCTTTCGTCCAATAAGGTTTTACCAAATTATAACTTTGCAGGTCTTATTGAAGTGCGGGCTCGTATTTATCTTTTATTTCTGATTTGGCCTGAGTTTGTTTTTGTTTCGAACAACACTGCCGAACTCGTCACATTCTTTTTTATTCGGGTCAAACTTGTAGCAATATACAAAGATATACTGGTTTGACGTTTTCCATACCTTTTTGTGAGTATTTTGTATGTTTAACTTTTATAATGATGTCGGGATTTTTGTTTTCGCCTTATCACTAGTATTTGAAAAAGAAATCCATTCATGTTACTGGTACAACAAATGTCATAACTTGTGCTTGATCAGTTTTCCAATTGAAATAGTCTACGTGAAGCCTTAAAACATCTGTGTAATTACTTATTGGGCTCCTACCAAGACGTCTTAGAGAAATATTGAATCAATATCAGTAACGGAAAGCAAACCGATGTCATTAAAGGAGATTAAACTATTCAATATACATCTACCATTACGGATATTTGGTAGCACAGACACATTTACAAGATCCCTGCTCACAATGGTTAGTTACCATGAAATTTATGATCAATTAACGCGTTAAGTCTTCCGATTCGAAG
This sequence comes from Griposia aprilina, assembly GCA_916610205.1. Lineage (NCBI taxonomy): Eukaryota > Metazoa > Arthropoda > Insecta > Lepidoptera > Noctuidae > Griposia > Griposia aprilina. The sequence continues at coordinate 15,573,574 of OU744288.1, forward strand.
GGTATTGTCAAGGATGTCTTCTTGGAACTAGTATGAAACTCTATTTGTGGCCATCCCTACGTTCCATTGGTAAATTGAAGCTTGGCTCATTACTGACGTAAATACGGATCGTTGTAAACATAGGGTATGTTAGGTTTAGATTTCATAACAGCTTGTAACTGAATAATTAATAAGGAATCTGGTTGAACAATGGAAAGCTATTTGAACAATTATTGACATTTGCAACATCACTCTGTGTAGCTGTTTGCAATGCCGTTAGGCGTGTTACACATTTGTTCGAGATGGCATGATTTGGCTCGGCCGGGCGGAAATATATACAGGGTTACTGGTAACTCGACGTATTCTTTGCAGGGCGTGATAAAGCAGCTAAAATGCAACAAACTTAACTCCACATGTCAGGTCAGAAAGTCAGTTGCATTCGACAAATTTTAAATTTAAGATTTTTCAAAATAACCTGATTATCACAAAAAGAAAAAAAAATATGAAAAGTTACTGATTGAATGATTTTTGTTTACTTTTTTATTGATTGTTGGCTGTTAAATGAAGCTCTCAAAACAATTAAACACCCCACAATACTAAACAGTTTGAAATCATAAGTAAAAAGAGGAATAAAATGTTTGATAGTTTTCTCGATTTAAAATTATAATTTCTCGAATTAAACTGACTTTCTGAACATACATGGGGAGTTCAGTTGGTTGCATTTTACTGCTTTATCACGCCCTGCAAGGAATACGTCGAGTTACCAGTAACCTTTTATACAGAGTCAAATTAAATTAGCTTGCGTAACTTCGTAGACGTAATGGGTATCGATGATAAAATAAATAAATAATTAAATTTGATGTTTTTTTTTTGTGGGGACGTCGACATTAGGTAGTGTAGTCAATTGAAATATCAGTTTAGAAAATCTGTTATTTTTTGTGTAATCTTCACAGACGTCATGAATATCGATATCTAAATACGATAAAATACAAGAAAACATATTTTCCTGACGTAAAAACACTACCAGCGGTCGTTAAAGTCCAATAACAATATTTTAATTTTAATTTTATTGTGTTTAGTTTTCGATTCCCATCTCGACATCTGCAGAGTTTCGCTAGCTAATTTAATTTCACCCTGTATATTATGATTTTGCCACCTAGCTGTGCCGAATCATGCCGACCCGATCAAGTGTGTAACATCCCTTAATAGTAAGTTCGCACTAAAACCTATTTGTAAATCTCAGAAAGTTACTCGAAAACGGATTAAAAAGACTTGTACGAGGGTTAGCAAGGTAGGGGTTTGACAACCTGGAGTGCGTCAAACATGACATATGTACTTATAAAGTACTTCTAAGGCTTGTTCAATGCACCGAAACCTTTTCCTTTGTAAAGTCTTCTGACACTTATCCTAACTAATTGACATTTCACAATTGAACAAATGACCGATCCTCTTTTGTTTCCTTCCTCCTTCCGTATGTACTAATTAAAACACATTCTGTTCAGATTACCAATAGTATTCGGATTACAGCCAGTTCAATGAGCTAATTGACAGGAATTTTATGACATTATTATTTCTGAGAAGGAAGATGTTTTAATAGAACGTACCTACAATAGTGTTAATCGCTTTATATGCTTGGCATGCTTTGGCACCGAAGTGTACTTATATCTCGTAGGTATAGTAACCAAATGTTTGATTTTCCCAATTATTATTTACTAGCTTCTGCTCGTGAATTCATCTGCGTGAAATTTATTGTTCCCCCGATCCACCCCGTCGCGTCGCATCACCTGCCCGCGCTATCACTTCGTTTTTGCTTAGCGTTCTTTCTGACTTTTTTGTTTTTGCTCAGCTCCTAAGGGACATAGCGTGATGTTAAATAGCCTATAGCCTTCCTCGAGAATTGGGCTATCATATGCAAAAGGAATCTTTCAAATCCTACCGCTTGTTCCAGAGGTTAACCCCCTTCATACTAACTTACAAACAAATTTTACAACAAATTTTGCCTCTTTATAATTTTAGTATAGATATTTCTGTCATGGAGGAATTGGCATTATGCTACCTTATTCTATCAAAACTGGCTTGGCAACACTGTAAAAGTCAAAAATGTAACAAACTGAGATTTTACACAAGTTAATATTAAATATCCGATATTCCTGAACTATTTTTCGGTAGCCAGAGACCAGGCTAGTCCATAAAGTAATACGGTTTGGTTTTACTGACCTACATGGTGCAATACCGGAAATATCCGAAATATCCGCTGCTAGAATTTAGGCGCAGATTTACTTGCAACTCTGTGTATGCAATGGTTCTATGAATCAAAACGTGGGCATGATACATATGAGGGTTTGCTAGGAGGAAGGATATAAGAGTAGGTGTGAAACACTTTGTTGCCAAAACGAAAGTTCCTGCATTTTTGTTTTTTATCTATAAATTTGGGTGCACTTTTAATTGTACCTTTTGTTTAGTATACCTTTATATAAGATATACCTACAACGGTACCTTCCGGGTGGAATAGTCGCTTTTGTGAGCAGATTCATCTCTAAATACGTCAATGGCCACCGCTGGGGAAACAGTTTACGGCTGACTTTTTGTCTTGAGCTAACGATCAATTTGCTCAAGGCAAAACAGATTAGATGTTCCTAATACTGCTATGTCCCTTATTATAAACAGGCTTTACTGTAGTTGTATTTATTTCACATAAGTCATCGTCGACCTATTCTGTAGAAATGTCACCGAGACAACTTTAGTAGAGTGGGTCACTTTACCTAAGTTTTCATGGTGAGATTTTGCAGAATAGATCGGGTAGTATCTATGTGTGTAGCGACATCTACATTGTCACATGCGAGCTACGCATCGCACTGACGTCACGCAAAATCCTGCATCGCGCAAGCAGAGTTTACCGCGCAACTAACATATACAACGTCGCGACATAAACCGCTGAGCAGTTGCACACCAGACATCCTCCCCTATAGCGGATGAGTGAACTTTACACCCTGTTCTTCATACCTCTTAATGTGTAAACTGAACTTACTAACGAAACATCTCTCCCCCAGGTCACAGATCCTCTACTCCTCGTCGAGTACCCGCCGACGCAGCATGCCCACGGCTTGCTGTCCACAGCATTGGGGCTGCGTGTGCCCGTCGGCAAGACGATGCAGGTGCGGTGTACAGCGCGCGTCGCACCAGCCTGGCGGGAAGGCAGTGAGGCCGTCGTTGGGAACAGCCAGCTTGCAGACAGCAAGGAGGCTATGTTATTAGGTAATTTGATACCCAAATAGTACCCTGGCGTTGATATGATACATCGCGGTGTAGAAAGGGACTGTCATATAGTTACGAGTGTTTATGCATAGCTTAGTAAGAGTTTGGGGTTTCAAAAAGTCGATGTGCAACATTTACGGTCCGGTCAGACTTACCCGTGGTTATGTTTTATTTTAATTAAATGAATAGGCGGTAAGCAATTGTAAAAGTATGTCCAAAAAGGTACGTTTTAATCTTCATCTAGTATCGTTTCACTATGCAGTTGTAGGACGGCGCATGCCTCTAGCGCATGCCCATATGGTTTAATGAAAACTGACGTCTACATACATAACACGTGACATAACACTTATTCATAAGTGTCAGCGTGCTGCATGGGTTATAAGATGTTCAACTAAAACAGGCACTTATAGACACAAGGTGATTTAATTAAATAAACTTAAAGACGCAAAATGAAGATTAACGCACACGAGTTGGATATAGGAATTGAAAGTGTTTATAAATATGAAATTCTGTAAAATCCCAAAAAACTAAATTTAAGTTGCTTTATTTTTATCTTAAACTCAATGATTGCCACGGCCGATCCATTTATACCCCAGCCCTTTTTTTTTTTTTGGTTGGGAAATCATCAAATGACCTCTCCCGCTCTGGGCGGAGCGGAAGGGCGTGTCAGAGTCTTACTGACTAAAACCCACCCGTGTTCCTTCAGTTGCCTGTGCGCCAGGGCCACGGTAACTCTTTCGAACAATCCGCGACCCCGGCAGGTATCGGCCCTATCGGACCCCATCAATTATGCTGACAACTCTTTGAGGCGCGCGTGGAACACAACGCGCCGTCGACCCGGGCCTGGTCCTTACCGGACGGCGAGCTGCCCATTGCTCGCCGTCCGCAGGCCCGCGCCTACGGTGGCTGGGAGTCGGCTATCGACTCCCGACGCCCAGGGTGTCTGTTCCTGCGGCGACTAGGGGCGTGAGGGCGCAATGATTGCCTCTCCCTCACGCGCTCCGCCTCCTCCTTCGCGAGCATTACTGCTTCGCAGAAGGAGGTGACTGCTTCCCATTCTCTCTCGCTCCGTACTACGGCCTGAACCAGGGCCGGACGCGAGAGATCGCCGCCGCCGATCGCCGCCACGAGGACACGGCGGTGCTCCGCTCAAGCCGGGCAGACCTCCACCGTATGCTCCACCGTGTCCTCCGGTCGATCCACACAATGCCAACACCCGGGCGTTTCCTCCCGCCTTATCCGAAACAGGAACCTCCCGAAACAGCCATGTCCGGTGAGGACCTGCGTCAGGCGGAAGGTGAGGACGCCATTTATACCCCAGCCCTGGGGGCCTAAATGGACGCTTTGGCAGAATCATAATATGATCTGCGTACAATTTGTATATCCCGCAATTCATCTGTTTGACAGCTGGTATTTGACATTAGACTTCATTAAAGCAATGCATAATTTATGGACCATTTTACGAAACTTCATACAAAACTGTCAAACAGATGAATTGCGGGATATTAATTGTACGCAGATCATAATATGATTCTGCCAAAGCGTCCATTTTAGGCTCACTGAACTCTTATTTTAGCAAAAATTGGCACAATTCGAATGAAGTGACGTCATGTGAATGATGCTCTAAAACGTCACGGGCGGTCAAAGGGTTAAGTTATTTTTGAGTTTAGGGTACCTAATAAGCTATGTTTATTAAGTCAGTACAGTCACCGAAAAGAATGATATTTTATCATTTTATCGACAGATTGGAGATACCTCTTTTAGGGCCATTCTACGATTAGTCTAAAATTGATCATCAATTGATCAATGTTTTGGCGTAAAGTCTCTATTATGTTATTGGCTAAAGATATAATATTTGAATAATAAACTACATTTTTTTTCATATTGAGTGTGTCTTATCGTAGAATGACCCTAGTCTTTGTTTTTTAAGGTATCGGGGAGGACAGCATTTTTTGTAAGTAGAATTATTAAAATATACACTCTGTTTTTTCTATAGATCTTAAGCACCCCGTAGAAAGTCAATCTCGATCCCGATCTGTAATCAAATTTTTTATTATCGAGATCGACTGTTTACGGGCTGTCATACATAAATCAATATGGATCACGATGATTCAATCAATCATTCAATCAATCAATCGATTTCGAAGAAACATATCTAATACAATATTATTTTTAAGATAAAAACACAAATTGATGTTTTTAGATATTCACATGAAGGGTTTTAAACCTTTTTCAGACTTTTGAAATTATCAATGTTGAAGTACCTACTCAATTTAAAAGTTCTCAGTGCGTAATATTGCATGTGGGAGTTAAAAGCTGGTTTTACGTCAAAAGGAACGCCTTTTGAATGCCTACCTTAATTTATATTTCTCATTGACATCACAAGGTAGGTGAGTACAACGCTACGAGAGTCTTGGCACGTGGGCAAATTCGGAACTAACGTCACCATCTTGTTTTGTCAAAACAATTTCTGTGACAATTTCAACAACGCCTCCCTGTCCATGTCATCCAGGCACCAAAAGATCCTTGTATCAATAAAGGTACTTAAATTAAAGGTCATCGATGCTTCTATTGCATTTGTCTTGTTAAAACCTAAATAATTTTATATATCGTTCACAATAAGCGAGTTGGTTGTGTGGTTTCAGATTTATTACTATCTAGCTAGAATAGAGATCCCAAAATACTAACAGTTACTTATTTGGTCGGTACAATACCCTACCCTGATGTTTATTCGTTATATCGACCACTGATTGTTTCTATATTTCGCTGTATACATTTTGGATGTGATATCGAGAACTTTCGCCGTCTCCCTACTGAAATTTTAAACATGTCTGATGTTTTAATACACACAACAGGAAGAAAATTCTTTCGCTACTGTTCTTTAAACAACTTGTCTGAAAATTGAAAGCAGACTCTAGTAATATCCGATAAAGTCAAAGTCAAATCGTTTATTTCAAATAGGCTCATAAAAGGCACGTTTGAACGTCAAAATTTACAAAAAATAGAATTGATTCTAGTTGCCCCTTCCAAAAGGTAGTTTCGTATGGAGAAGAATGAGCAAGAAACTCCACCATTACTCTTTTAAAAATGTTTTACAATATTATGTATATGCACCTAGAATAAAATTATTATACCACAATAGGTAAAAATAATTAAATATAACGCATGACAGGTAAATTAATTATGAGATAGATACATGGTGCTCACATATTTACAAATATTGAAAGTAAATGATGTTTCCAAAATTTCACAGGTAAGAATTTAGTGTGTGAGTTAAAGTAGTTACATAATGTAAAAAACAATGTCATAAAAATTATAAATTATGCAATTAAATTAGCAACCAGTTTGATTTTGTCTAGACTCTAGATTGTCCTATGGAGCAGGACCAGCATGTTTCCAAGCATTCTTATCTAGGATATAATCCTCTAATTTGTAATATGCTTGTTTACAAAGTGTACTTTAACATGAGTTTTAAATTTTCTTTCATTTAATTGCAATATATCACAAGGTAATTTGTTGTAACATTTAACACAGTACCCCATAAAAGATGTATGTACTTTAGATAGTCGTGACAGCCAATGGCTTAATAGCCAAGAGCCTCGCCCAACACCTGAGGAGGCTGTCGTTGGGCAGCTGGATCAAGGGCTTGATTCAGAAAGCGGTACTTCTAGACACGGCTCGCATTGTTAAGAGGTTCCTCTCTCTGGAGCCCTGACCGCCGGTAGCTTGGGCCCTGTTCCCGATACCGGTGGGCTACTATTTTTTATATTTTTTAATGTTTTTATATTTTTTATATTCTAATATTTAAAAATGTAATTTATATGTAAATAATGCAATAAAGGAAATATTAATTGTTTGGAGAAAATGGTTGATGAAAACTCATTAACTAATGCTTAGTAATCTTAACGGAAATATATTAATTTAATTTAAATTTCTTTGATTAAATTTTATAACAAGGTATGCAGGTTTTTTTTTAATTTACATGCACGTTTCAGAATAACTACCTAAAAAAAATGTAACAAAGAAATAAAATCTTAGTACACTACGTCTCGACCAGAAATTCATAGATAATTAATTAACAAAGAAAACGCAACAATTCCATGAATATGGAACATAACAATACTTAAATATTCCCGTAACTTTTAATTTCCATTAGTTAGCTTCGCAAATGAACGGTGCAAGCGCACTGCAACAATATGGATTGTGGGGGGTTCCTGGCTCTAATTACACCGTGCAAACGAACCGAACATACGTATCCGTTTAATTAGGAAGGCACTGCCTGTTCTGTTAGTTCATATATTTCGGTGAATGCGAAATGAATTCCTTCTATCTCAGCTTTAATGATAGTAAGTGATATGTTTTAGTGTAATTCTGCTGTTTGTATGAATTATATTTGTTTATATTCATGTCTACTCCTATATTTACGAAGGCAGTAACGATAGAGTATCAAGCAATGTAATTCCAAACAAAATGTAAGTTTTTGTTTACCCTTTTTTTTTTTTTTTTTTTGGGTGGGAAATCATCAAATGACCTCTCCCGCTCTGGGCGGAGCGGAAGGGCGTGTCAGACTCTTACTGACTAAAACCCACCCGTGTTCCTTCATTTGCCTGTGCGCCAGGGCCACGGTAACTCTTTCGAACAATCCGCGACCCCGGCAGGCATCGGCCCTATCGGACCCCGTCAATTATGCTGACAACTCTTTGAGGCGCGCGTGGAACACAACGCGCCGTCGACCCGGGCCTGGTCCTTACCGGACGGCGAGCTGCCCATTGCTCGCCGTCCGCAGGCCCGCGCCTGCGGTGGCCGGGAGTCGGCTATCGACTCCCGACGCCCAGGGTGTCTCCTCCTGCGGCGACTAGGGGCGTGAGGGCGCAATGATTGCCTCTCCCTCACGCGCTCCGCCTCCTCCTTCGCGAGCATTACTGCTTCGTAGAAGGAGGTGACGGCTTCCCATTCCCTCTCGCTCCGTACCGACGCCGGCCTGAAATGGCCGGACGCGAGAGATCGCCGCCACCGATCGCCTCCACGAGGACACGGTGGTGCTCCGCCCAAGCCGGGCAGACCTCCACCGTATGCTCCACCGTGTCCTCAAGTCGATCCACACAATGACAACACCCGGGCGTATCCTCCCGCCTTATCTGAAACAGGAACCTCCCGAAACAGCCATGTCCGGTGAGGATCTGCGTCAGGCGGAAGGTGAGGACGCCGTGGCACCTCTCAAGCCACTCCTCAAAGAGGGGACTTACCGCCGCAATTGTGGCGTGTGACCTGTGATTTAATTATGTTTGTATTAGTACAACATTTTAATACTTACCTACTTGTAGTGGCTTATCAGAGGATGGCTTTTCTTACCTTATGAATACAATTTCCGAGAATTTCATCAATATGTTCAGTAGAGATATTGACTAAGTATAATTAAGGTCCTCATTCATGGGTCAAAGAGCTTTTATAAATAATTATTTACGTAGAGTTTATTAGATTGTAGTGAAGCCTTAATAAGAGCGATCACAATGGTTCGTAGACACAAAGAAAGCTTTAAAGCTGATATCAGACACCACTCAAATGAATGGTTCACTCAAGTAGGTAGCTATCATTTCACGTTCACACGACACCAATTACATAGAGATGACCATTCACCTGATCATTTTATTAAAAAAAAAAAACCAATGATATAGGACTTCAGCACTTCACTAGCCTAGGAATGATAGCTGTCAGAGGGCTAGTGAAAAATGTTAACGAAGTCCAATATCATTAGATCGGTTCAATAACGAACTATTTTTTTTATTTTTTGTTTCTTTTTGTGCTCAGACATTTCATTTCGAGTGAAAGATGCCAAATGAAAGACAAAAAGTGAAGCCTCTGACATCAGCCTAAGAAAGCCACTCAACGCACACTAAACGCTCATAGACTAGGCGTTTCTTAATATCAATATACCATAATCATTAAATACGCAGTCTTTTAGTAGCTAAAATATCTCGTGAATTTGCTCGACCCGCCTGATAGTCTCGCATGGTTACCGAGCAAACGATTGGTCGACTAAAATCGTTCCGTAATCGAAAGAAACGCTCATTGAACGAATTTTCAATCGAGACCATTAACTACAGAGAGAATGTAAACGATTTTCGATCGGTGACTATTTTGAGAAAACATTGAGTTAGAGTAATTTCTTCGTTGCTATGTTTTAACTTGAAGGTTTTTCCATTCGCGGCTTCAACCGGTTCAGCAGGTTCAAAACCTAGTGACTTTTCATTTGTTTAAATATAAATATTTTATAATTAATCTAGGATACTATTCTGTTTAACGGTGGAGTAACCCTGCACCCTTATTGGGTAACATACTTTCAATCACAATGGTTTTCATGGAAATTCCTAATCCATTGCTTCATAGGTTTTAAACATTCACCTGCTCAATAAACGTAAATAACGCAATGAACGTGGCTGAACTGTTAAAATGAAAGATATTGTAATCCGTTGCCATCGTGGTACGCAATTACCCTGCTGGACTGTAATTGTCTAATATCTCCAACATAATAGGTCTTTACCTATGAAATTGCCGTTTTGTATGAAAAAATTTAAACGAATTTTTTTCATGAATTTTTTATTTGTATTAATCTAAGTAATCACCCATGCAATCAATGCATCTTTGCCATCGCAGTGGCAGTTTATTGATGCCCTTCTTAAAGAAATCAGCTGGACGGGAGGCAACAAATTCTTCAAAGGCATTTTGTACTGCCTCTCGGGTATTAAATTTTTTTCCCGCCAAGAAGTTATCCAAATTCTGGAAAAAGTAGTAGTCCGTAGGCGCAAGGTCTGGTGAGTAGGGCGGATGACGGAGAGCTTCCAACCCCAGTTATTGCAACTTGGAGACCGTCTGCTGTGCAGTATGAGGTCGCGCGTTGTCGTGCAGGAGCAGCGGAGACGAGCGATTGACCAATGCTGGTTGGAGATGCGCCAGCTTCTCCATCATTGTGTTCAGTTCTTCACAGTACACATCTGCAGTAATGCTCACCCCGTTTGGTAAGAAGCTGTGATGAATCACACCGGCGCTAGACCACCAAACAGTGACCATCACTTTTCTAGGGGTAAGTTTTCGTTTAGGGCATTGTTTAGGTGCTGAACCAGGATCCAACCAACTTGCTGAGCGCTTACGGTTATCAAACAGAATCCATTTTTCATCGCAGGTAACAATGCGGTTCAAAATTCCTTCATTTGTGTGTCTGTTGAGCAGTGCAAGGCACGTCTCGACGCGTACTTCGCGCTGGCGATCATTGAGTTCGTGGGGCACCCATTTGTCAAGCTTTTTTACCTTGCCAATTTGACGCAAATGGACCAATATTGTTTTGACGCTAACGTCGAAAGCTGCTGCTAATTCAGCCGTAGATTGTGTATCATCAGCTTCCACAATCGCCTTTAATTCGTCATTGTCGACCAAAGTCTTCGGACGACCGCGAGGTTCATTTTTCAGGTCGAAATTTCCAGAACGGAAGCGAGCAAACCAATAACAGGTGGTGCGTTGGTTTGTAGTGTTAGCTCCGTAAACGTCGTTGATGTTGCGTGCCGCTTGTGCCGCGTTGCTGCCACGACGGTACTCATATTCCATAATTACTCGAATTTTTAACGTATCCATGATGACGAAAAAGATTGAAATGCGATGAAAATGTAACACTAATCAATAAAGAAATGACTACTTTTAGAAAAAAAAATCCATGTTTTTAAAATAAAATTAATTTGAAATTAGAATTCTTAGCCAAACAAAAATTATTTTGATTTGAAATGGCCAGTACTGCAGAACGGCAATTTCATAGGTAAAGACCTAATATTAATGTGAAAAACAATTCACGATCCTTTGGCTTACTATGGGACAATTGTAAGCTAGATATTTGTTCCAGCTTCCCAATTTGTCTCGAAATATGAAAAAAACTATCGAATAATAAAACACAAAAACTTAGGCCAAATCTTTTAACAAAAAATAACATAATAGAGCCACAAAAACCTTTAACTCGCCATCGGAAATCCCAATTTATAACAATTTAATATCCCGACCCGCCTTCCGTAAGAATGTTATAAACTGATGTTGATCGCAATTCGCTATACCCTTGCGATATTATAAATGGAACAAGCCTATTCAAGTGAATTCCTATTATATTCGATGTATCGATACCATTATCAATACAAATCGATTTGTAATTACCAATGTTCCGATTAATTAACTATTAAATTGGTGTTACTCTATCTACGTGGGATTTGATTGAGGGGAACGATTGACGGATTGGATAATCTACTGGGCTCTGTTAATATAGCTACTATTAGTGGATATGCTTAATTGATTGAACGGCAAAATAATTGGTGTGTTCGATTCTGAAACTTACCTTTTGCACTACGAATTGTAATATTTTTTACTAGCTTCGAAGTAGGGTAACTTTTTTCCACAATAACAGAGCTTCTCTCATTTCTCTTCTCTTTCTGGTGACTGTGGGGGGATATAACAGTAGGTAGACTCAGTGTAACTGTTAGCTCACCTTTTTTTTTGTTTGGGAATTCATAAAATAACTTCTCCCGCTCTGGGCGGAGCGGGAGGGCGTGTCAGACTTTTACTGACTAAAACCCACCCGTGTTCCTGCAGTTGCTTGAGTGCCAGGGTCACGGTAACTTTTTCGGACAAACCCGCGGCCCAGGCAGGCATCGGCCCTATCGATACAACACGCCGTCGACTCGGGCCTGGTCCTTACCGGACGGCGAGCTACCCATTGCTCGCCACCCGCAAGCCCGCGCCTACGGTGGCCGGGAATCGGCTTTTGCCTCCCGCCGCCCAGGGCGTCTCCTGCGGCGGGCGCAAATTTTGCCTCTCCCTCACGCGTTCCGCCTCCTCCTTCGCGAGCATTACTGCTTCGCAGAAGGAGGTGAGCTGTTAGCTCACCTGTACGACAGGGGAGATAACGGCGTACGCAAAAAATAATAAACCGAATCCAATTAATATTTTCAAGAGTATTGCTTCTTATATTCACTAACAACACTTCTTAATGTGGATGTATTCACAGCGGGAACATCATGAGAGAGCTTTTGCCAAAAACATTCAAGACAAAACAGTAGCAGGCTTCAAATTAACAACCGAAACCAATATTTCTGCAATTAAATCAAAACCTTGTATAATTAAGCTTTTAGACGTCAAAGCAGTATTGATTAAAAACTAAATATTTTCTAGATACAAGAATTATTGAACCAACATTCCCAAGCAATTAGGCATCGTTGTTTAACTTTATGATAAATAAAGCTACAATAAATATATATATACCTATATGATGTCCAAAGTCAATGAGGTTATATAATACTAGAGGAGCAACGTCGTACTAAAAAAATCAGAAAAATGTAACCACTTACGAGTTTAAAGTCGTAGCTTTGAAACGGATACTAGTTATGTCAATCTGTCAAAAGAATCTATGTTTGTCTCATTTCTTCTATCGTCAAACGTATTACATTGGAATGAGACAAGACATTGTTATCGGAAAAACAGCCAGAGTTGCCAATGATCAACATAATTTCCCCAGTATGAATTAACGTATTTATTGAATCAATTACTATATAGATAGGTTGGATTATGGAACTTTCAATACGCTAAAGATTTAAAGATTTAAAAAGATTTAAAGGATATAGAACGAAGAAAAACAAATGCGTAAACGTAAATATTATTTTTCCAAAACTATTAAGATCGTGTCAAATTACTTTTGTGTAAAATGGAATGATATTATTTCTATGTACAATCATTTAAACAATAATTATATATGTTTAAACCAAACAGACTATAATAATAATATAGACTTCCAGGAACATACATTCGTCGTCCACTAAACTCCCAAATGTTTGGCAAAATCAAAATCGTTTTTACTGGTAACACTGATGGTAAAAACAATGTTTGATAAATTTATTTCTTGTCGTAATGTTTTTTTGGATAATCTGAATAAAATTGAGCAAACTTATTTATAAAATGAAACACCAATTGCTTTATTGATCTTTTTAGACCGTGTCATACAAATATTAATCGCATATTTCACCATTTTGTAATTTTTTTTAGCGCTAAGCAATCGCTCACTTGACGTCAAGCTGACGACTGAATATGCTTGTGGACATATACGACGTAGTAACGTATCGGCGACGTACACTGCTGATCTAGTCCTATATAACATTATTGTCCAAAGTCAACTACACTCATTGAGTTTTATAAAAGGCCTGTCACACACGAAAAACTTGAAGTTCATTAGTTTTCGGGTTAAAAAACCTCAAAGAAAAAACTTTTTCTGAAACTAGAAGTGGTATATTTACGGCAAGGTACTGTAAAATAATGATTTTATAATCTGCACCCTAATTGAGTAACAGTATCTATCACAACCTGAATCATCCTACCTACCCGTACCCATTGCCTACTGCTAATCCATTGCTTCATAATATATTCGAAACATTTTTCTGCCTTACAACGTAAATAACACAATGAATGTTGTTGAACTGTCAAAATCAAATGTATTCCTACTGTTAGTGTGTTACGCAATTACCCCGCTGATTAGATGCACTTCGATAATCGTACGCGCACTATACTAGAAAGGTTTAGGTAGTTAAATAAAGGTAAACAAATCGTATATATAATAAAAAGGAATAAAGGTAATAAAAAGGGTTTTTTATAATTCACACTTTCTTGTTTAAAAATACGTTACAACAAAACTAAATTTATTTTCGATTTATACGATACTTTCCTCTTTTATTAATGTATGTTAAATTTTATCATTTATTCGTAAACTACTCTTCGTAGATTGTAATTGCTTGAGCACAATCTTTTTGTTGTGATTTATAAAATAGAATAATATTTTGTAATCTGTCTATTGTAAAGAATCCAAAAAGACAGGTTCCGTAAACCTTTTAGAAAATACAACGAATATAACGTTGCTAAATTGAAGAGTACACCTGGGTAGTATGGCAACTGAAGTAGCAGGTATTACGTTTAGTCGGCTAACCAGACGCCTTTGTTATCACTCTCGACATTTGCCATGTTGCGTGTGCGCTTCGATTTTGTTAATATAGCTTGTTTCTTTATTTGGTTTTTGTTATTTAGTTATTGTAAGTTTTTGTTATTTATCGTTATTGGTTTTTAAATTCGTATGGTTGGAAAATGAGTAAACCCCAGCCTGATACTAGCCAGACCAACTCCGTACTCTCATTTCCATCACCGAAGAAAAAACGCTTCAAAACAGGACCTCTTTCATCCTCTGAGAAACACACATTGATAAATGTGTTTAAATAAGTATGTAGAAGAAACATGGCCCAAAGAGTGTTATCCGTTGAAAACAGACATAGTTTCAAGACATGATATTTCAAGACATGGGCTCAAGTTAAGGGGTATTTAGCCGAGAAAAATAAAACTTTTAAAATGGCGGACCTAAAAATTCTTTTGCCAGAGGCTTTAGCTAATGTGACTGCTGATAATTGGAAAAATTGCGAGGGTCATGTAATAAAAGAAGAACAGAAAATGTTTAAATTAGACAAAATAATTGATGATACCACTGAACGCTTTATTATTAATGTGACAGATAGTTCCTCAGATTCAGATTAGAACAATATTATTATATGACTAAAAAAAATTTGATTTTAACATTTGAAATAAAAGGTTTAGCATCGATGAGTCACGTAGTTTTTGTTGTTTACCTTTATTTAACTACCTAAACCTTTCGAGTATAGGTCTTCTTTCTTGCCCATCGATTTCAGTGTTTTATCTAAACATATTCTACAATGAAGTCGCCTGTCCTGGCTGTCTGTGTGACAGCGTTGTTCTTCTAAACTATGCAACGTACGCTACGCGAAAAATAATTCTGCCTCGTTGAGTGGATTATTCTCATAGTTATTTGAACCAGGAAGGGCACAGGAAAAGAAGGAGCTCATTAACATTCTCATTGTTTTGAGTAATTAGAATAAAATAATTAAACTTAAAATCTCAATTTAAATAATTGTAATATACATTACCTGGAATTTGATTTGTACCGCTATAAAATAGGAACAGTGTACATTTAACACAATAGACTATTGTTTTAAAACATTGATTTAGTTAGTAAATAAATAATAGTTTAATCTTTTATTGCCTAAGTCACAAATGTATTTGGAAAGAAGGTGCGCGTTATAACAATGAGCTCCTTTTTGCATTTTGCAACTAAAATGGTGTGACAATGGTGCCGATTCTCTTGTACACCGAACTAAACTAACTAAACTATCACTAAAACTCCTTACTTTTGGCTATGAGAATCTTAAAGCAAAAAAATATTAATAATTTTGACGCAACTAAATTTTAATTTGACAATCGCGACTCCACGTGGTACTTGTTTGCCCTACCCCGGGTTTTTTTTTTAGAGCCGGTTGCACGCATGGGGGGCAGCCTCGACGTGTTTTATATGGATTTGTTCACTTTTTCTATGGAAAATATGAAAAAAATATTACCTACATATAGAGTTTAAGGGGTTTAAGCGTTTTTAAAGGGGGTCGAAATTTTCATTATTTTTGCGATAGGACACACCATTTTCGAGATATAAGGAAAATAAAATGAATAAAAGATACAGTACTGTTTTTACACCTGAAGTCGGGGTGCTGTCGTGAATGAAAGTTCATGATAACAAATTTAATTGCACACCTTTTTAATCGCGATTAAAAATAGCCAGATTTAGTTGCACAACCAAAATTTTAGGTGAAATACGACAAATTCAAAATTGGCATATTCACTAAACTTATAATTCAGTGCCATCATAGTACTGTCAAACTAAAATATGGTTAGGTTGTGTCCCTTTAGTCTATTTCAGAATGAGAAATCGCCGTTTGACGGGTATAAACTAAATTTTAGTGCTTTTTAATCTAGTTTAGAGAATTTTGTGAGAAGAGAATCGGCGCCAATATCTAAAGTAATTTGTTTTTCTCCTGTTTACACATGAATGAAATCCACTGAAATAACTATTTTGAGCACCATGTGACGTCAGTAAATAAAAATTCTGTAGAATTTGTGTTCTTGCTTGCTTAGGAACCTTATCGAAACATCCCAATCTGCAACCACATGCTGGACCGGGTTCATGTCTCAATCTTAACATTTTCAGCACTTGAGACATTCGACTGTCATTTCCTCTTTTTTTGTAGAATAGAATAGATCATTTATTTGTCCAAAACATAAGTATAGACACACATGGCATGCAAGATGTTACATAAAAATTATAGCACAGTCATGTTTTGCCTTAACGGCGTACAAATATAAACATGTTTGTTATTTTTATCAAGTAGGATATAAACATCAAATTAAGTGGGTTATATATTTGTTAATTATTCAAAGAAAATTAACATATCAAATTAAAACTCAATCAATCAAATTATAATTACTACAGAATAGTGTCATCAACTCGTCATAAAAATGTATAATAAAATAAAAATTTGCCAGTCAAAAGTCAAAGTAATTAGGAATAAGAAGAATCTACATATTATTTCACACGAGTTAGATTAATTTACTTGAATATTATACATAACACAAACAATGGACAAAATAATAATAATAATAATTAAATGTTAAAATAAAAAATAAAACTATATCAATACTTTGTCTTTGTTTGTCTTTGTTTGTGTACTTTGTTTGTTTTGTAGTCTTATTTATTTTTTGTTATCACTCACAACTATAATACCTACAGTTTTCTTCACAATCACTAGGTACTATTATTATCCATTTTGAAATAAAAAACAAGCTTATTCTTAATAAATAACGTACGCGTCATAAAATTTCTGCAAGGAAGCTTATCTGATAACTGTCACTTATATGACAACAAGTTCAAGATGGCCGACTATGGGCGAGTTCTATAATACAACCGCTGCGATCGGCCCATTGTTGCGTGGTTTCATAGACCATGGGCGCCATTTTACTTGGTATGGAATGTAATGAGCGTGTTATATTCTAATGTGAACTTTTTACTTGAACTTTGCGTAAAATCAGCCACTTTTATCATTTTTAAAATAACGTGGTGTGATTGGTTATAGAAAAATGAGGAGAATGATATAGTTCATTCAAAAAAGGTAAAATTGTCAATGAGCTCCATATTTTCCTGTACCCCTCGATTGTTATTTGTAACTGTTTCCAGGAAAATGAAATATTTCATAACAGCGATTCTGGAATTGAACGAAATTAATTTCGCGGGGATTAGCCGTGGTATTTGAGTGCTATTTGCGGAGTTAAACTGTCTGCACGCGATATAAAGGATTATTCATAGAGAGTTCTCTAGTCACCTGCTAGTAAATTTACCAAAACCGTTCTATGTATTGTTAACTGTACATCTGTACGGTTAACTATACATACTATTTTGTTAAAAGTGATTAGTCCAAATTGTGAATAGTACGGGACTGTAAAGACTGTGCATCACTTGTTGGTGGAATGTGTCCGTATTATCACAGAGAGAGATGCGTTGATGACCGAATTAAACACCAATAGGCTAGGTGCTTTTCAAAATCTCATAGCAATTCCTTGAAGCTATTCAATTTACAAGTTTGTTTAAAACTCTGTTAGCTAACATAGCCAATAGTTGTAGTCTTATTAATGATTTTTTTTATTCCTGTGTATGTGTCATGATGGCACTGCCATGGTTATATGAAAGACCAAAAGTCTCTAAATTAAATAAAGATTCAAAAAAATTAATACAGCACTGTTTAAATTCGGATGGATTTAGATTTGCATCTCACTGTGTGCAGTGAATGTTATTTTCCTTTCATCTCGTGACCCAAAATTCCGTATAAGTAGTAACGGATAGCGATAAAAGTCTTACACATTTTCTAAATTGACATAAAACTATTCGATATATTTTATTTCAGCATAACATAACATCACCCCTGTATGCTCCGAAGGGTTAGGCAGAGGTGTACCTACACGTTTCGCCAAAAATTAAGATTAAAAAAACTATATTTCGTTCGCGTTAAGAATGCAGTGAGTCATCAGTGCAACTGCAAGATAAAGGTGTATTCACAGTGGTGATAAATTCAAAGTTCGAAGCAATGCCTTCAACTGTCATTATGAACTTGACTTTGTAATTTGAAAAGATTTGATTGGTTAGGGGGCGGGGCTAGGCCGACGGATAATGATGACTCACTGCATTCTTAACCCGAATGTACTATAGTGTCAATCGACTTTTATCGCTGATTGTCCCATTTTTTAAAGATTAACCTCCTTACTAATAAACGTTATATTACACGGTAGTTACACAACACTTTGTCTTCTTCTTTCGAAAGTCAAGTTACTGCCGACTGAAAGAGAGAAATCGCTGTGTAACTATTCACCTGATATAATACTTTTATTAGTAAGGAGGTAGGTACCTATTATATAAAAAAAAACATTATATACAAACACCCATTTACTAGCTAAGTGTGATATTACACGTTTAAGTCCTTAAAAGAAACAGTCTCAAGCTGCGGCAAACAACGGCGTACAATGTAAACGTCGGTACATTATTGTGATGTCCAACTTTTTACTGGCTACCCGGGGGAGTCTCATCATTTAACTCGAATAACAAAGCTTGTTTGTTTCAGTGAGGAGTTCAAGCGAGGCGTCTGCGCTAAGTGTAATGCTGTTAACACTTTCCCTCGCCCTCTTCTTCAGATCCCTAATGCAATCAGAAACGTGATAAATTATCTCAACTCTTTTATTAACCAAACGTGATTAAGACACAAGCATGGCAAAGGTTTATCCAAAGAATAAACCCACAATAATTTCTTAGATATAATTATTTATTTAACTTTTTTGTAACATAAAAGTAAATTGGTTCTCATATGATTATTGTTTACATGATAATGTACAATTCAGGTAGCTAGTAAATACTTAATGTTTTATAGTAAAATATTTAATTAAATCTTCGATACATATCTCGGTCTTTATTGCTAGTTAATAATTTCGTTGAAACTTTCTCAAAAGTGAAGTGTTATTGTTAGGTACAAAAATTTATATTTTTGCAGAAAAGGCTATTTGTATTCAATTTTTTATTTTAAAAACCTATCTTAGAATTCAAAATTATATTGTAAATAAAAGTTTAGAATCGCCTTCTTAGATCTACTGATGTATATAAAGTTATAATATTAGTCGACATCTTTTTTGTAAGAATATTATAAACAAAATCGAGAACTTATCTACGTACTGGGAATGTTGACGTTATGTTAAAACAATGAGGGATTAATGTTAAAAAAAAAAACAATTTTAAAATTAGAGATGTAAACTGCTTTTAAGAATCCTAATTTTTGTAACAAAGTTTTTTAAGTACCTTTGAGAAAAAAAATCTTGAACAAAAATCACTGCTGTACTATGTTTTAAATAAGTTAATTGGACGATGTTCAGAATGTTCATACCGATGTTTGTATAAAACATATCCTAAATTGCTAATATCACGATACCAGTTGTACATATCGGTCTAGTAACACATATGCTTTCGTTGTTAACGTGTACTGTAATTAGTATTATACTGGCATGATTTTTGTTGAAATAAAGAACAATTTGTTATAGGAGTTTTTTTTTATCCCTTGGGACCTTTTCAGTAACTAATTGGACGAACAACAAGCTTCAAAACACACTTTTAACACATACCAATCTAAAACTGTTCACCATTGCATTCGAATACAGCAAAGCAAGAATAATTTGTTATGAAACTTACAAGCTTAACACATACTAATGTGATTACTGAACTGATTTCAGAATAGAGTAGTTGGATTTGTTTTGAGGACCGTACTCATCGCGAGCATTCGTTTCGCGAATTTGTTTTGCAAACATTACGCGAACTTTTGCTATACAAGGATCATTTAAGCGGATCGTCACTGGTCTGGACCAGTGACGTTCAGCTTAAACGGCGACACACGCACGACACGCAACGGATTTAGGTTTGTTTTGTATGAATCACATGGATTAATTTACCGCGTGCATCGTTCACTGCTGCGCGTATTTTTTTTATATTGTAAAATGGATGACTCACTTTTAGTTCTATTAATAGAAAGATATGAAGAATTGTACTATCTGAAACATTGAAAATATTCAAATTGGCAGAGAAGAGATAATATCCGGATACAGTGGACGCATGCCATCGGCGAATCCGTCCGTGCGGACTAGTGGACGTTCACCTTTATTTGCCAAACGGACATTCATTCGCGAACAGCTTCTAGAGAATTTGTTTTTCGTATTTGAATTCACGTACTCACCAAACTGTCCGTTTCGGAAATTAATGTTCCTTCTATAACAAAGGCTCGCGCAACGAATATTTGCAAATCAAATTTGCGAAACGAATGCTCGCGGTGAGTACCAACCATTGATGTACCTACTGTGTGTCCTAACACCAGATGCAGTTTGTGAATATTTCGACCATCTGTGTTTAAGGTACCTACATACCTCTTGTCCGCTTCTGAAAATATCCTAACTGGTATCTAGACATAGGAGGTACTGTAGAGTAGGTAATCTCTACAGTACCTACTATGTCTAGATACCCGTTAGGATATTTACTTTATTTTTTGTTTTTACCGGAATCGCAGAACTTGCATATAAGCACCAAATAGGCTATAATTAGCCTATTTGGTGCTTATATGCAAGTTCTGCGATTCCGGTAAAAGTTATAGGCAAGAAATCCGAGGCAAACATTAATTTGGTTTGTATATATATAGTCTAACAAAAAAAAGCGTAGGAGTCAGATTTGGCCAAGACACAAGAGCAAAATATAAAAAAATGTGTTAAAGTAAAACGATCCACTGAATAATTATTTATTTTATCTGAAAGAAATTGTTTTATTGATGTACCTCTCCTATAGTACCTATCTGGGTAATAAATTTTACGATTAGGTACTTATCTTAGATATTATTTTTATACAATTTAATTATCCATAATCAAAAGGTATAGGTAGTCTGTAGTTACTAAGGCTTTAATTTGGAACAGGGTTCTTGGACTTATTAATTTTCTTTTCTTTCTTTATATGTCTATAAATTATCGTAAGCTCCCAGTGGGCTAATTTTCGTTAATAATCTTGATAATATTTTTTTTTTTACTTTTAGATATTTCTATATAGAAGTCACAAATGGAACTCAAAATCTCTGGTCACTGATTATTTTAGAATATTCTCCAAGCTTTCATGAATAATCAAAATTCGTATAATAAAAAGGTGTTTATTCATAGTTCTTCCTATTAAGTAAGTAAATATCACTGTACTGTGAACAGCTAAGGAATGAAGTATAAATTACGGGTGGTCGCACATCTGACGGAAGATGCGTCACACATCGTCGGTCGCGTAGCGCCAGAACGGACCAACAGATAATAAAACGTTCAACATTACATACTCAAACGAGCGACGATGCGTTAGCGCTTCGAGCGTACTGACTGGAAGTTAACGATGTGACGCCCGACGCATCTTTCGTTAGATGTGCGACCACCCCTTTGGTAAGTACATATTGATCTAAAAAAGAGAGCTTAATTTTAAAAGTAATCAAGCTATCTGTTCATTTTAACTATAATGTTTTCCTTACAAAATACAATCTTCAAATAAAACAAGAGTAAGAAAGTAGTATAAAGTCCATGAAATTTAAAGAATAAATCCCTCTTTACCGGTCTCGAAGCATCCTTTATCCTGACCATGTCGTACAATCGTCTGACGTTCCCAACTCTTTTGTCAGCTCCGTACTACACTTGTCTACGAGCACTTTATTATATTTTATTCGTAAATTGGACTTCCCCTCAAATAAATAAATAATAGAGGTTTAAATAAGAAATTCCCGTTTTAACGTACTGGCCACTTTGAATTAAAATTAAATCTGCACGGTGTGTATTCCAAAGTGAAACATTTTTCACATGATAACTGTAATATTTTTAATTGGAAAAATGTACAACATTTGATTGTTTGTCTTTTAATTGTTTTTTCAGGGAGCTTTTAAAGTAAAGATTGAAAATTAGAGTGATTTTTTAATACGAGTTCCGATGTGGATCTGGCGCAGCAGAAACAGTTCACAATATCAATGCTATGTTTAGAGACGGCTATTGAGCGCACCATGCGATTTTGGTTTAATCGTTTTCATATGTGAAACTTCGACTTGAAGGATGAACCCCGGGGGAGACCAGCCACTAAGGTAAATAACGATGAATTGAATGCGATGGTGGAAGCCAATCCGTATCAAACTACCAAGGAATTAGCGGCATGGTTTGATGTTAGCATACCCTCAATATTGAGCCATTTGCATCAAATCGGTAAGATAAAATAGCTTGATAAATGGGTGCCCCATGATGTGACTGATCTGCAGAGAGAAGTGCGCGTTGAAGGTTGCCTCACCTTGTTGAACTGACACAGAAATGAAGGGATTTTGGGGCGAATTGTGACGTGTAATGAAAAGTGGATTCTTTACGGTAATCGCAAGCGAACCACGAAATGGCTGACTTTAGATCAAAATTCGCAACAATGCCCTAAAGCTAAGCTTCTTCATACAAAACTGATGGTAACAGTTTGGTAGTCACTTCATGGTGTAATTCACTACAGTTTCCTTTGTAGCGGTATCTACATCGCCACATGCGAGCTACACGTCATACTGACGTCACGAAAATCCTGCACCGCGCAAGCAGAATTTACCACGCTACTAGCATATAAACAACGTCTCAACATCAACCGTCGGGCAGTTGCCCACCAGAAACAACACCCGTGTGGTTGGAGGATCCTCCTTTTTCCATAGAGTATGAGTGAACTTCACACCCTGTTCCTCATACCTCTATACCTTAGATCTGGTCAAGCAATAACAGCAGATGTCTACTGTACAGAACTTCGAACAATGATGGCGAAACTCGCAGCGAGATAGCCACGACTCGTCAACCGATCTTCACCACTATTGCTCCATGACAACGCAAGACCTCATACTGCTCGAGAAACCGTTTTAACACTACAGGACCTACAGTTAAAAACCAACCGTCATCCTCCGTACTCCTGGCCCCAACCGGCTAACATTATTTCCGCGATTTGGACAATTTTTTCATGGTAAAAAAAAATCTTCCAAGGAAAGTAATACAAAATGCCTTCACACAGTTTGTTGAGTCCAGGTCCCCAGACTTCTACCGCAAAGGCATAAATGACCTTCCCATGAGATGGCAGAAATGTATAGACAATTAGGGTAAATACTTTGTTTAAATAAATATAATTTACCTTAGAAAAAATATTGTTTGAACTTTTCAGTACAAAACGGAAATTTCATATTTAAACCCCTAATATGTTGTTCGTGTTGATGACGATATCGACGAAGTACGGGGAAATATAGTTTTACAAATTGATGGGAGTCCGTTCCTAAAATACCTATTGGAAGTATTGCATTCATTATGGTATAGGTACTGTTAGCTCTCGGCGAGCTAATGGTACCGTAATGAATAAAACGCAGGATTAAACTATAACTTCGAATCAGAACTACATTATTTACATTATGACATCCATGTCATCTCTAATTCATTTTTTCTATTTTATATATGAATTAGTGCTTGTGTTATATTTACGCCATCCATAAAGTTTGTACAGAAGCACCAAATAGGCTATAATTTCTACAATACCGTCTAATCTAGAAGAAATCTAAGAACTTTCTATAAAAAATATTGACTTATAAACTTTAAACAGTGCAGTAGTAACAATAAAGTGCTAGCATAACTCAGCACTTAGTATAAAAAATATATATAAAGATAGAGTGACCACGAAAACAACATGTTTTTAGAACAATTGTTTCTAAAGCTGTCTGCATAAATTAGGGATTGCGTGCTCGAAAGTATTAGAAACCTACTGGTGCTAACCCAGACTTAGGCTGATAACATTACTACGTACAAAGACTTGGTTAAAGTAGTCTTAAAAACAAAGGAAATAAGACAGAATAAATTCCTTCGTTGAGCCAATTAAGGCCAATGTACTCTATGTGATCACTTGGCAATGCTCACTACTTGACTAATACATCAAAAAACTAATGACAATACACACATAACCAATGACGATGTATTTATCAAGTAGTTAGAAGAAAGATAAACATTTAGTGATCTTGTGTACCTAAATCAGGTTTTACAAAACATTTTAGAATACCAATGATAGTTGATTCAAGGCAACAGGAAACATGACTGTCCTTCCATCTTCCGAAAGTTATAATAAGTCGCTGACACTTGGTCCTCAAAACCCGTCCGTCATCATTTTAACGTCTCCAACACAGTCAGGATGGAATTAAACAACAATGGCTTATGATTCCCTGTCAACTGGATGGAAGACAACACTTTAATGAAAACGTCACAGTTACTGAGAAGATGAATTTTCGCTCATCAAAGAAAGTGCGATGTGACAGCGGAAATCCATTTTGTACGTAAAATGGATAAAACTTTTTGGTGGAAGAACAAAAACTTGGCAAAACATATTATAAGAAAGTTGTTGAGCGATATTGTTTCACCTTTCTTTATGTTGGACTATGAAAGTTAGGAGCAATTTTAATGCTATTTTCTAAGTCCTCAATTTATAAGGAACAAATAATGTTATCAAAGAAAATGTTAGTTTTATGGTTTCCGGTGACACGTGTCATAGCGTTTATGACCATCTCATTATCGGTCGGTTATACATGAATGATACAGTCATAGGAATCATAGCCTACCACTAGCCGACTAGTAGCCATACCATTATCTTGAATTGGTACCTATAGGTAGATACAGTAATTATTATGTATGACATAATAGTAAAAATATTACGTCTATCTTCTTCCTGATTTTTTTTTTGTATTATGATGGATATTTCTTTGCATAAATCTTAATATACCGAAATTTTGACTACACTTACGAGATCCACACCCAAGTGACCTATTTTGTCAGGATCAGTGATCAACCAAATATTATTGGGACATATTTTTATCCGGATCCGATTTTATTTTTATTCTTTCGTCTATCTTTTTTCTGGTCTGTTGATGCGTAAAAAGTGCCTCCTCACACGGGGTCTTGATAAAATCGGGAGCCGATTAGGGTGTCCTTACACTACAGTTTTTTATTCGTACTTTATTCAAATTGACACGAGGGAACTGACTGGGTGTAAGGACTGATAGGCCAGTAGTTTAGTGTCAAATGTCGGGTGATAGCTGGACAGTGGCCGTCGTCGTCCGAAGCTACATCTGATTACTGTAAACTCGTATTTTGTCACGCAATAGTACCCACAGATAAGTTTTAGTGAGCAGTTAACCTCACAGTATCTACTTGTGTGGCCATTTTACGTTCCAGGAAGCTTCTCATTAATGATTCAACGAAATTACCACCTGCGCTATGTAATTGTGAGATATAATTTCAATATGAATTCGTAATGTATGTGTTATTATTGAAAAGCGTTGTTAAAAAAGATAATGACATGTCTAGGTTATAATTACCTAGGTAGGTATACACTTATAAATGACACTTTACAAATTATTATGATGTATATTTTTTTTACGTGGGTTGTAAGTGGCTTGGCTTGTTCTGACAGCAAGATAAGTGCCGCATTAGTAATAGAATATTTACCAACCGCAACGACAGTAGTCTAAGGTTTAATGTATGTTTTCCAACATGTCTATTACCTACTACGACAGTCATGCTTACATGACCGTCGTAGTAGGTAATAGACATGTATATATTCTTTTTTTTTCAGAACTTTTCGATACAGATCTAACTGAATCGATTATTAGAATTTTTTATTTATTTATGAATGGTAGAATTTATCATTGACTTGTGTCTAACTAATAAATTCATAGGTATAAAACTAAAATCCACTATACCGTTACCCAAATAAAATCACCAAAAATCTTTTACGTTTAACACTGATTTGCTCCGAACAGGAGTAAGCATTCGTTTATTCCCTTCCACTTTGGTACAGAAACCGATTTTCGCACATTCTAAAAAGATATTTGCTCTACGCTCGAAATACAATGCTACCCAGCAGGGTATCTACAAAGAACGTAATTCGTCGCAGCTGGCGGTGCCACAAAGAAGTGAATATTATCGAGAGTACGTCCCGGATGGCCGACCAGATTACAATACGTGACATTTTGTGTTACATCTTCACTTATGTTACGCTAATAATGTTGGGATATTAAATTCTTAATAAGAAATTCAAGTGTATGACACAATGTTTGAAATATAATAAATATTTTTGTATTGTAACTTCTTTTGACAACTGACACAATAAAAGAAGCTTTATTGAAAAGCCAATGCATGATATTTATAAAGATGCATTGGGTATTAAGTGCATGACCTAGTTTGCGGCAGATTGCTTGATTACTGGCCGAAAGTGAGCAACGGTACGTCGGCGTCGTCGTGAGCTAACTGAGCACGGAATAATCTACAGTGAAAACTGTGGCCTTTTTTGCAAATGGCTGTTCGCGCAAATAATTTCGCGAAAGCATCTCTTCGCGTAAATTACCTTTCGCGCTTATGGGTTTTCGCGCAAATGTCTTTTCGCGGAAGAGTGCTTTGGCGCAAATTACTTTTCGCGCTTATGGCTTATCGCACAAGTAGATTCACGCACGTGTCTTTCGCACCACTGTCCTGCTACCATTGATTAATTTCAATTAATTCAAAGACTTTTCGAAGACTAGACGATTCTTTAACTAACGAACAATCAGAAAACCGTCGTATTATTTTTAACCGTCCAAAAATACTACAGTGTTATAGAGGCCTTTTTTAACTCAGCATAACCAAGCTTCGGACAACTTTGATCCAGCTTTATTTAACGTATAATGATCCAAGCTTTATTTAACACGGTCTGCCCTAAAAGTGTATTATTATTTTGTTATAATGTTAGGTTGAAACTATCTCTGTGACCATTTTAAACGATGTTACTATAAAAACATTGTTTTGTTTTATTATTGATATAATTATGATAAGAATCATCATCTCCTAATACCAATTTTATATGTGGTCGGCGCAGCATGGTCTTCTCTTACATACTCTTTCCGCCTTCATCCCTGGATTCACCACCTTTCTGGCCATATCACCTTTCATACAATCGATCCATCGTTTCTTAGTAATCCTCTAGTCTAATTACCACACCACATCACACCACACCACGCACACACACACACACAACCTCACACACACCACACACACCACACCACCACCACACCACATCATTCACATTTAGTCTCAAAACTTTCCTCATGATCAATTCAGGAAGGATTCAATTCATCTTCACCAAACAATCATCTTCAACATCATCATTCATCTTTTGAAATAATATATGGCATTAAATCTATATTAAAATGAGATCAAGTTATTAGGCAGGTTAAAATCGCCTGCACGCCAAATCCCTGTAATTAAGAACGTTCAAAATCTACAATCGACCGTCGAGAGAATGCGTTCCTGATACCAGATCAAATTCGCAAAACCCTTATTCGTTTGTATGAAACTACAAAACTGACAGGTGTCAAGAACGCATTCTCTCGACGGCCGGAAAATAGTCGCAATCACCTCAGCGATAATCAATGTCAAAACCTTGTCAAAAATGTATATAAATTAGAGGTATTTTTGACAAATTGAGACAGATTAGAATACGAACGCTTAAAAATATAAATTGGAATTGGATTGGAATTGGATTCGATTGGAATTATGTTTGTGTGTTACCAACTTCAATTTCGATGGATAAAAGCTTTCAGGCCTGATTCAGATGTACGACATGCCTTCATGGATAGTTATCATCGCGTAGACAGAGTTCTGTCCAAAACGACATTTACACTTCAGTGCATTGTCAGTGACCGCACAGTGACGTGCAATTCGACAGTCCTGAGAGCCTAGACAAAGTAACATTCGCTTAGCGATGACGCTAGTAGAAAAGCGAAAAAATGTATGGGGTTGACATAAGCTATCGAAATGTCACGTGATCATAGATCAACGAATATAAATTAGGTAGACATTGTTAACATCATTCGTTTCTATGAAACGAATGGACAGCGTCGAACGATTAATTCCCTAAAGATGCGTAGCCAAGTGGCACCTTTTGACAAGCGTTATCGCTAGTTTTCGATTCGTATGATGGAAACATTAGCGTAAGTGATAGCGATTGTAGAAATAGAATCGCTCCGAAGCGAATGCCATTTGTATTGCAACTATCGGTGTTTTGTCATCCACATAAAAAACGTTCCTATGCGAAGTTTTATGTTTAAAGTATAAAATAATAGAATTTATCACCGTATGTACAGTCACGAGCATACATATATGACTATGGACAACTCGGCAATAATATCTGATTTCATGACTCATCCATTAATAAATGACGGCAAATATCCAGGGTGTCAGATACATCGACGCGCAACCTGTTACCACGGATTCAGTACATGATTCTGAACCCCCCTGCGTTGAAAGTTTACGTCAGTTATTAAAATAATTGGCCGCGAAGGTATTGCACATTAATAGGGGAAATGTGATCAAAAGAGAATTACTCCAATATTATAGGACATTAAGTAATCTTAGTTTAAGAAAAATTGTTTTTTTACATTCCCATACAGTAAAAGTTTGCCACAGGAAGAAAATAACTTAAGATTTGAAATTAATATGACCTTGCATAATTTGAAATTTAATAATAATTTATTCCAATTAGTTGATACTAACAAATTATGTTGGTAATATTTTTTTATAATTTGTATTTGACAAAAGATAGATATAATATTTTTATGTACTATCTTTCTAACTATCTTAAAAGACAGATAGCTGTGTCGCTATCATATTACTTTTCTATTACAGCCAAGAAGTTGGCTAAACAAATTGCTCCTATTGAGCAAAGCTATGAATTGTTAAATAATTCAGCCAATAATTTGGTATCAAAAATTGACATTGATAATAATTTAAATTAGAAGTTAAGACAATAGAGGCAACCTCTAGCAATAATGTACAGAATTGTAGAAATAAATCAAAATCAAATAAGAGTTTAAAATCAGTAAATAGTATCAACCTGGTGCATCAAAACATTCAAGGATTTATGAACAAAGATTTAGAAGTAGAATTATTTATGAATTTTATTGTACAGTATTGATATTCTTTGTATAAAAGAACATTGGCTTAAAAGCCACCAGTTCTTGTTCAATTTTAATAATCACCAAGTTGGTAGTTCGTTCAGCAGAGTAAATGCTATACATGGTGGCTCTTTAATTTTAGTAAGTAACCAGCTTTAATATCATGAACGTAAGGATATTGTGAGCCTATCTGTTGAGCGAACAGTTGATAGCCTGTATAGAATTGGAGCAGTTTATTGTATTAAGTGTGTACAGACCCCCCTCAGGAGTGTATGACTGCTTTGAAAAAGTAATGGACGAAGTGTTAAACAAGATTTGTAACTCGAACAAGTCCATTATCACTTGCGGTGATTTTAATGTTAATTTATTAGAAAACTCGGCTTCTTGTAGTAAAATATTAAGTCTCTTTCAGTCCTACAATCTTGTAAACCTATTTCTGGAGCCTACAAGAATAACCCCTACTAGTGCAATATATGCCTAGATAATATTTATACAGATGTTATACCAAGCCACAAAGAAATTATAAATTTACTAGATTCTGATCATTGCGGGCAAAGAATTATTATCCAAAACCAAAACATCAAAGTGGGTAAAAAGGATATTACTGTTAACCCCAAAACTGCAAGTCGCTTGGAAGTTTTTAAAGTAAAAATCATTATTCAATTATCAGTCTTGTCTTTTCATGCTGATCCTAATCATCTATATGATGTTTTCTTTAATTTATACTGTAAACAATTTGATTCTACATTTATACTCAAGACT
This sequence comes from Griposia aprilina, assembly GCA_916610205.1. Classification (NCBI taxonomy): domain Eukaryota; kingdom Metazoa; phylum Arthropoda; class Insecta; order Lepidoptera; family Noctuidae; genus Griposia; species Griposia aprilina. The sequence goes on from OU744288.1 coordinate 15,603,585, forward strand.
ATCTCGGTTTCGGCATCTTTCAGCGATTGGGCTACCATTGGTATTCATAAAAGTAGAACATGGCTTTATGAGCTGTACAATGAAAGGACTTCTGTAAACACTACTGAATTTAATTTATATGTTAGAAATTATACAAAATTATTTAAAAAGTTTGTTGTATGGCCAAGTCGCGTTATTTGAGTTCGAAGATTAAAAACAGTAGTAATATAATCAAAACGACTTGGAATATTATTAATAGTGAAACGGGAAGGACTACGAACCGAAATTCTGACTACAGCCTGTCTATTAATGACAATATAATAAAATCAGACTCACAAGTCGCCGCTGCCTTTGAAAACTTCTTTTCGGACATTCCTGTTTCAACTACTAAAACCCTAAACTCATCACCTTCTGCTGCTGAGTCTTTGCTTAAAGAAAATGTTCATGTTTGCGATTTGGAATTTCATTTCCAACATATTACCTGTAGAGATATAATTAAGACCTTTCACACTTTAAATGTAAAAAAGACTGCCGATCTGTGGGGTAATTCTGTAGAAGTTGCTAAGTCTATTATTGACATTGTAGCACCTACTTTAGCTCTTATCTTTAATAATTGTATCGACTGTGGGGAGTTTCCTGACCTTATGAAAAAAAGTAAAATTATTATTAAACAAGGGTTTAAATCAGGTAGTTCAGTTTCTTCAGACCCCACAAACTAAACGACCTATTTCAGTACTACCTACTTTTAGATTTTTTTTTGAAAAAATATTTTTGGACCAATTGCAAAGATTTTTTTAATAAACATAAATTATTACATAGCAAACAGTTTGGTTTCACTAGGGGTCGTTCAACTACTGATGCCGGTGTTGAACTTTTAGGACATATTTATAATGCATGGGAAGATAAATGCGATGCCTTGGGCATCTTTTGTGACTTGCCCAAGGCATTCGATTGCGTTTTTCATGAAACGTTAATTAGGAAACTCCGCCACTACGGGATCTGGAACACCGCTCTGGATCTTCTTACTTCATACTTGAGCAATAGGATTCAGAGCGTTGACGTTAATGGAAAAAGATCTCCCGGATCTATAGTGACAATGGGAGTCCCGCAGGGCTCAATTCTTGGTCCTTTCTTGTTTCTTATTTATATTAATGACTTGCCGTAACTCATAAAGGATAATCATGATATAGTGTTGTTTGCGGATGATACTTCACTTTTGTTTAAACTTAAACGTCAGCAGCTGGTTACTGACGATGTAAATAGCGTGATTTCAAAAGTAGTTTACTGGTTTAATGTCAATAATTTACTCCTTAATGAAAAAAAAACCCAAATGCATTAAGTTTACGCTACCTCACGTTAGACAGGTGAAAACGAATGTATTAATGAAGGGCGAAGAATTGAATCCTGAAGATAGCACACTATTCTTGGGCTTAACTTTGGATGCTAAGCGTTTAGTGTACTTTAGCTATTTTCATAGTGTTATGTCGTACGGTATTCTGTTATGGGGAAATGCCGCGCACATGCAGACTATTTTTATTTTGCAGAAAAGAGCTGTTCGTTCAATTTATAAATTAAGTCCGAGACAATCTCTCAGAGAGAAATTTAAGAAGATTAATGTAATGACTGTGCCTTCTCAATATATTTATGAAAATCTTTTATATGCACATAAAAATATAAAATTGTTTAAAAAATACAGTGATATCCATAATATAAATACTCGTACTAGGAATAAACACAAATTTGTTGTACCTACAACAAGGCTCAAAAAAATAGGCGGCTCGTTCAGGTGTCAATGTATACGCTTTTATAATAAACTTCCAAGCCACGTTCAAGGTCTAAGCCTTAATAAATTCAAATCATTAATTAAACGTAAGTTGTGCCAGAAAGCTTTTTATACCGTTAAGGATTATATTGAGGACAAAAAGGCTTGGGATTGAATTGCTCCATTTTTTGCATACTGAATGTTTTTTTTTTATTATTTTTTATTTTTGCTATATTTTTTTGTTTTTTATTTTACATAGATTTTGACATTTTGATAATTATTATATAAACAATTTCATGACAATTTACTTTGTGAAGTATAGTATTATTATTTATTAATTGTGAATGTGAGGACTATGTAGGTAACGTTTTTTTTTTTTTCACTTTCTCAGGTAGTTTCAATGATAATCTGGCAGTTTGAGTGCTTTATGCGGCCTACCCAAATGTCCTTTCTGTGGTATTGTTCGTCGAGTGTTTGAGCTCCATAGGTTCTGAGTTGAGCTCCACGATTAGTGACAAATGCGTGCAGTGACTGGACAGGTCCACTCATTCTGTGTGGTTTTTCCTCAAAAGACCATTTCAGACATAAATCTACATGGTCTTCACATGATCTGACCAAGATTATGTCTGGACTTTAAAAGAGACTGTGACCTCTGAGTTTGTTTCGGCCTTTCTTCTCAGAGTAGTCAGATAGGAAACGCCGACCTCATCTAGTTTTAAAAATATGATTGACGTGTAAAAGTTTTTGTACTAACCTACTTACAGAAATAAAATCATTTATCATTTATTATTTATTTATCACTTTTCTATGAAAAAAACCGTTTTTTTTGTTGATAATCAACGTAAAGTTTCTACGCTAAGGGGTCTAGTATCCTGTACGAATTCATGTCTACAGTTTGCGCGTCGATGTCCCTTAACTCGATTTATGTTCGTAAATGTACTGTCAATAGGTTTGTCACGAAACAATTTGAATAATAGTTATTTATGATACTAATGCGGTAAGTTGGTTTTTACAAACGAGTAGGTGAATAAGTCGAGGGCTTACCATAGTCTTGAGTTTGTAAATACCAATTTCCGCATGTGTGTCATACAACGTTTTTCAACATATTTGCGAGAAAACACTATAATATTAATATATTCGTTTATTAAATATCAGTCGGAAAGTCGCAACAATCTTTGACGTTTCTAATATGAAAATGGCGCGAATTGCAAATGGTGCTACGTGCGCGTGGTGAATATTAGATTTACATCTTTCGTCTCATTTTCTCTTTATTATTTAAGTGAGAGAAACATATTGAGCAAAAGTACTTCCAAGGAGGTTCTATTATTCAGCTTATTTATTGTCGTAATGTGAATCTCCTTGGTGGATTTCTTATATATTTTTTGGGAATTAAAAATAAACCGTAAAGGATACGCACGGCGCTATACAACGGAGTATGCGGTAAAACAGGTACTTAGGTATGAGTACCTATTTTACCGCACGTTCCGTTGCATGGTGCGTAATTTTTTACTTTCGAACAATCTATACACGCATCGTAAATGTATTTTTTGAGCAAATATGTTGAAAAGGTTTTTTTATGTTCAAGTACGACATTAGAAACTTTCACGGAAGAATCTTGCTTAATATTTGTTTACAACTTTGTCAAGTAGGTACCTAGGTACGTCAACTTGAAGCAGAGTTTAATAACTTCATACCTACTTATCAAGATGATGTTTTTCCGATATTGAAGATCGGTTCTTCTCGTTATATAGATCTATTTCTAGACTAATCCGTCAGTTTGCCATTTGCGTCCAAAGTGGAAGAATAGATAAATCAAATAGAGCACGATTTATTACCCATGAGTGTTTGTAATAGTTTAAATTTTTACGCGGATGAAATTTTTATTGATGGTTCTGAACGTCAGTCATATTTTTAGAGCAGATTTTGTTGTCCGAACACCAGTGTTACTGCAAATGGAAACATTAAAGGATGACATATACATAAGTACGAGTCTCACATGCATGGACTTATTTTAAGTCTATACAATCTTTTAATTACTTTACATAATAATTTTTTTTGATGATACAATCGAGAAGCACAATAACAATCCATCAGTTTTAATATAATGCACATTTTCATATGGTATAGTACACACAGCTACATAAATCAAGCTATACATTTCCAGTATAAGCTGATCTCGCACAACCCTTTCCGTATAATGAGGGGTCATCTTATACTGGAAATGTATAGCTGGATATGTAGCCGTGTGTACCACCCAAGGACTCCACGAGACAGGCTCGACCTAGTGTGGAGTTCATGAGCAAAATATTTTCTTTACGTCTTTTTTTTTTTAATGTATTAATGCTTCCAACCTGCCACCTGCCCCTGCCTGCTACCTTGTACCTAGCTATTAACGTAGACTAAAAAGAAAAGGTTCCTTCAAATAGGCGCGACACGCGAAACGAATCGCGTGCGACACAATGGCACCGCTTGTCGCGCGAGGAGGGGCGCCTTTATGTCGCGCTGTCGCGTCGCGCATCTCTCCAGGAGCCTAAATGTGAAGCATTGTTTTTAGGAAATAAACATTTTCTTTATTCTCAAGGCACATGCCACTTGGATACCTTCACAACAGTGCATGTCATGGTTGGCAAATGTGTCTAAAGCCAACCCGATGGAAACTGGTTGTTCAGTTTTCCGAAGGGTTCTCAACTTACAATGTCTCCTCAAGCTGCCTAAAGTTTGAGCCTAGCAAATTTGAATGAAAATATTATTTTTGCCATCTACTTACTCGCTCAAAGAATATCTTATTTACATCGGCACCCATACTTTTCTTAGTAATGATACTGGTCCTTAGAAATAGCTAAGGTGGAAGAACTTCCACGTACGAGCCTTTAACAAGAATCTCTACTAATGCTAAATCATAAAATAATACAAATTTTCCAGAAATAAGAAGTTTGTAGAACGCAACCATAATAATAGGTTAGCAGGAACTTTGCTTAGGCTTTTAGATTGGTTTTATTACGTAATATATTATTATGGTAACATTGGTTACCCAGTAAGGTAACTTTTCATGGAAATAAGTTGTGCATACTGCGTGTAGTATTTCATGGCGTCTACCTACATCACTAATTGATCAACAACAATCAATTGACAAATATTGCGGTGCAAATCTGAAGAAAATAAGTAGTTATAGTTACGGAAATGCTGACATGAGATGAACTGCCAACTATTAATATTTATAAAAAGAGTACATATAGACGCTGAAATTTAGGAAGAAATTTAATGCCACATGAAATGGATTGCTACTGGAAATTAATCACGTTAATATTTAGAATTACCAATCAGTTTTAAAATCTAAACTGAGTACAGATAGATGTTTTAAATATTGGGAATCTGTTTCAAAAACGCATAGGATGCCGCTCAATAACTGAAAATCGGCGCGCGAGCCGTTAGAATAATTTATTAGCATCTAAATCCAACCAATGAATTCAATTACGACCACCATTTTATTATTTTCGTCAAAATGGGAGCATTGAATCTGCGACTGAATAAGAAAGAGATACCTACATCATTTTAAAATCCTAATACGCAGCACAAGGTCCTTGATAATCGAATTTATTACATTTAAATTTTACAAGACCTATATTTAATAAGTCTGATGCTCATAAAATATTAAGGCTTTAATTTACGCTGTAACTCGAGACTTACTACGAAAACAAATCAAGTAAAGTTGTGACTTGTTCACTTCGAAGTTTATTTGGGGACTTTCTTTAGAATTTCCGACAAGGAATTAGCCGTAACAGATGATGACGCAAATTGTAAAGATTCTTTTGAATAGTATGACTCCTGTTGGTAGGAAGCATGATAGACGCACATGAAAAGTGCCTAAAGTTGCGTAAAACGTTAACTTATTTCAAGGTGGAAGGTTCGTGTGAAAAAAAATGTCCTTCGTGTCGTATTTCTTAAGACCAGTGATCAATGGGCAATGGTCACGCAGCGAGCGGCACGCGAAGCTTGGCCGACTCATACCTCAGCCCGCCCTCTGACACCTCGTTTTCTAGATTACAAACATAAAAATACCGCCGGGCCTCTTCATTACGGACCACTTAATTTAATAGAATGTACCTTTCATTCCGCTGGTGGATCGTGTGGAATTGAAAGCCTAATTTGTATGTATTCCTGGGTTGATGAAAGAGACTTAAGCTGTGTCTGCAGTGCAGAGCGGAATAGTAAATGCACGCTTAAATTTTCCTGGTATTATAGAGAAATTTAAATGTCGAGTCCTTTTTACTGAAGACGAAAAGTAGGGTACACATGTTATAAAAATATTAATTTTGATGCCGTAATACTTTAAATAAATGTTTCGGAATTTCGTGGAAATCCTTCTGAGTGGCTAGCGATTTGAAAATATGAATCAAGCATCAATCACACAATCCATATTTTTCGAGCGTAATATAAGGAAAAATGTGCTATAAATAAGTTCTCGTAGAACATTATTACGATGTTTACGAGGTTTCATTTTATATTACTTCTGAAGTTACAAACAGTGTAACGCAAGGAGTTTCCTTTTAAATTAAGGCACGCAGTGTTTATAACCTTTGTTTCCATAAGATGGACGAGAAAATTTGAACGATATAAGGCTATTTGTAGAATATTTATTTACATTGACTTTTTGGGTGTACATACTTAAGAGTAGGGGAATACTAAAGACACGATGGATGGAGTGAGTGAAAAGATGATATGGCTAAAAAGGGGGTAACTACCGATATGACGACTAGTAGAGAAGTATGGAAGAAATAACTATGTCGCGCCGACCACAGAAGACATGTTGCGCTGACCCCAAAAGACATGTTGCGCTGACTCCTGAAGACATGCTGCGCTGACCCCAAAAGACATGCTGCGCTGACCTCAAAAGACATGTTGCGCTGACCCCAAAAGACATGCTGCGCTGACCCCAAAAGACATGCTGCGCTGACCCCAAAATAAATGCTGCGCTGACCCCAAAAGACATGATGCGCCGACCCCAAAAGACTTGTTGCGCTGATACCAAAAGACTTGTTGCGCTGATACCAAAAGACATGCTGCGCTGACCCCAAAAGACATGATGCGCTGACACCAAAATATATGTTGCGCTGACTCCAAAAGACATGCTGCGCTGACCGCAAAACACATGATGCCCTGACACCAAAAGACATGCTGCGCTGACCCCAAAATAAATGCTGCGCCGACCCCAAAAGACTTGTTGCGCTGATACCAAAAGACTTGTTGCGCTGATACCAAAAGACATGCTGCGCTGACCCCAAAAGACATGATGCGCTGACCCCAAAAGACATGCTGCGCTGACCCAAAAAAAAATGGAATAAGGGTAGGGGAATGATGATGATATAGCTATCTATGGTAATATTATTATTTTCAGTGCAGTCAGAAATTTCACTGAAGTTTAACAAACACCCTTTGAATTGGTGATCAAGATGAAAGACTTCAACTACCGAAAAAAACCCACAATTTTGAAATCCAGTATGAACCACCAATCACAATTCGAATTTTAAAGACATCCTTATCTTTTTCAATGAACACGAGAGAAAATCCTCGCTATCACAGACTTTATTATCAAAACAAAATCTTCGTCGTGTTCGCTCCACATCGTACAACCGCATAACCTCCGGCCATAGAGTACGAAAACTCAATAGAAGTGTAACTCATGTATGCAACCAGGAACATTGTTTGTTTATCAAATCGACATACCGCGTCAATTTGCCATGTTATAGCAATTTCATACAACTGTAAAAAAAATACAGTTGTGGTTCGAATTCGAATAAATGAACAATTTGAATTGGTAGGAAATTGGATAAACAATTAATTATCCTGACTTTACTTTCATTTGGCAAACTTATTGCCTACCTCTCCTCACCACCCGTTATAGAGTTGTCAATTTTGCCAGGGTGTAAACGACGATACAAAACAGACAGTTCTGAACGTTTTTTTTCGCCCCGAAAATTTAGGTTAGTATTTAGAATGCGATCGCAGCGTTAGTTTCACTTCCAAACATACTTATTCTATGTACAGGGTAGGTACAAAGCGTACCTCCCTCTTCTCATTAAAAACGTCAACAGAGCAAGCGCCGTCTCCCATACAAATGCATAGTGTCATGTGAAGTCATTAGCCAGTAATCACGTGACGAGATTGCAGCAGTCTTTTGTTTGTTCCTCATCCAACTGTACACACGATAAACTTTTGTCTTCTGTAGAACCATTGCATTACCGGGGCATGTAAACTTTCATCTCGTCTTCCTGTTGTACATTTATGTCCAGTACTAATGTCACGAGGGGCTCGTGGCTAAATAATAACAGCCGCACGGGTCTATTGAGGGTTAAGCTACGGTTGCCGAGGTCAGTTCATGAGTGAGTGCTCATCCATTACATACCTAGACCCTTCCGTGTCTTGGTAGGTCCCGTATGTCATTTGTAGATCTTTGACAGTCGTTACGGTTAGTCAAAAGGCCGAAAGTCTGAAAACCAGTCTTACCAAGGGGTATCGTGTTCCCCAGTAACTGGGTTGTTGTCCACAACCCAGTTACTGGGCACACTTGTGGAAGTCAGATAGGCAGTCGCTTCATGTAAAATACTGGTATTTCAGCTGCATCCAGTTAGTCTAGAAACCGACCCCAACATAGTTGGGAAAGCAAGCCAGATTGAGTGACGTCACAATTAACAGGTCTTTCTTTAACCCTAGGTTTTGTTCAGTTATTTTCGTATCCTGTACAAAAGTAATTTTTCAAAAGTGACTGGCCGAACGATTTGTTACGTTGCTATTTTTAGATGTCAGATGACGCAGCGCTGATAAATTATTACCCTTAATATGCTCTGAACGCAAACGAATCTCAAAGAAACATTTCTTTAATTAAATACTTTAAACTGCATGAATTTCTAAGAGCCAATTTCACAAATGAAACTGAATGAGTTTAGCACATACTGCGTTTAAGAGATGTTAGTGTCATGATGACACTGACAGCTCTTAAACGCAGTTTAGATGTGCTGTTGACGTTCAGATTCATTGGTGAAATTCACCCTAAATTGTTAAGATGCTTCTCAATTCTGGTACTTGAGTAAATATCCTGTTCTAATGGCGACTCGTGTCTTGAAAATTGGCTTTCCGAGGGTTCAAGTCTCTAGCAAGACGACGATGTGTGCCAACCCTTAGTTATTGACCCAAACTTAAAGAAATAAAAAGTCACCTTTACAAACAATTCCGTTTGCGTTTCGTGAAACAATTTTAATACCCGTTTTAGATTTATCAATGATAATAAAAACTTAAACGAAAAACGCGACAAGTTTTATAGTCACGTTGATAGCGAAAAGACTATTAACGTTTTAAAAATAAGGCTTCCGTAATGAAGGACTTGATAAGTTTATTGACTCACTTAGTAAAATCAATAAGACAGAGGTTGGGGCGCACGTAGCGTGGGTTTCAGACGCCTAGTTAATTCCGTCGACTCCGCAAATCTCTAGCGAATACGGATCACATGATCATTAAGATATCTGAGAGACGAGTCCTCAAGACACTGCTTACTCTGCGGAGCTTTTGTGATCTGCCGTAATTAATAGGCTTAATATTTCATACACTTCCTGAGGATTTTCGCTAATTTTCTCCGTCGACGATACGTTTACGTAGATTACCCTGTGCTTAGCAGAGACACCATCAGTCAAGATTAAGAAGAACTGGAAATAACTGCCGCTCTTTAAAAGCGTTACCTTGTTCCGTCGGCTCATTAAGGTAACTTCGTTACCATAATAAAAGTTATCTCAAATGTTATTACGTTTTAGTTAGACGTGTTTCTTGATTGTCGGCTGTTTAGGAAGTTTGCTACATAATGTTTTCTTTTAGTAAAAATATATGGAATAAGAAAGAAGGAAAAGAGAGAAAATTTGTTTATTCTGCACAAACAGAACGCACTTTTATAAAAAATAATACATAACATACACACTTATACAAAGTAGCCAAAAGCCTCGCACTCAATCTCAATAATTTTAAAGTTTAGGGTTTGACAAATTTGTCCATTGCTTAATGTCAGGTCAGGTCATATGTTTTTTTTTATAAACATTTGAAGGCCTATTTCTCGGAAAAAGTGCGTCGTAGGGCCATGTTTCTCAGAAACTTAATGGTTTCTATGGTCAAGGATAATCCGATACTGCAATAATATTGGAGAATTTCCTAAAAAAATATGTTTTTTTCTGTGTTGTCGAGTCCCATTTTCCCTTTTTTTTTGGTGTGATATCATTAAACTCAAACTCAAACTCAAAGCATTTATTTCAAATAAACCAATTACAGGCACTTTTGAATTGTCAAAGGGTCAGTCAGTCAGAAAAATGAAGCTAGTTGCCCATTCCAAAGCGTAGTAGGTACCTATGGAGAAGAACGGGCAAGAAACTGCATGGACACTCTTTTAAATCAACATATAGTTACAAAAAACAAATTGTTTACATCATTCATGTTCGAATTAAAAATGTGAGAACGATGTAGAAAGACGTGCACGTTTAAAGTATCCGTAATAAAAAAGATAAAAAAAACAATTCAAAAATTTAAATTAATATAAGCCGTGGCAACCAAGAGTTGACCAGTCCCTACTGACGGTTAGCAAATGATCTCTCCCGCTCTGGGCAGAGCGGGAGGGCGTGTCAGACTCTTACTGACTAAAACCCACCCGTCTTCCTTCAGTTGCCTGTGCGCCAGGACCATAGTGCCCCTAGGCGTATACTTGGACTCCTACAACTCCACCCCTAAGACGACCCACTGACCATAATACTACCATTAATAACACTATCATTTAACTTACATATACTACAGAAATCTCGATGTTTTGACATAAATCGTTGACTTTGACTTTGACTTTGTCGCCACATATCAGTAGGTACATTGCAGCGAGGGCGCGTCGCTAATAACGAAGGTACCTACAATGCAATTTTAGTAGGTAGTACCCACCGTACAATTAAAAGTCACATTGCTGCCAGTATACAACATAAAGTTGAAGAGTTTTCTTCTCAGCTTTACAAAACAAATACCTACATACTCACATGTTAATTAATTTCAATCAAACACTACTAGCTGTTAGTTGGAAATGCCAGAGTGGCGTACCTAATTAATTTGTAAAACAGGTATGAAAGCCCCGTGACACGTTAATTGACTGTTATTGTTAAAATAACGAGTTCAAATTAATGATGCCATACCGTTTATCTGTTAGACAGCGATTTTAGAAGTAGATTTTACGTTTGGCCAAATTATACGTCAAATAATTATTGACGATTGTTTATTTAGATTATTTCACAGTTTGCGGATTCGAATTTCATCATTAAGGCCTCGTTGTTTGATACATAGTTAAACATGACCAATAGTCAATTTAACAATTAGTCACCTGACAATAGTCAAAAGCTGTCAAAGTTTAACTACTCTGTCTGCGCATGGTTAAATTTCATAGCAAATTGACATTTTTTTTAACTATAGTTAGCTTTACCGTTTTTCAATTAACATACTTCTGTCATTTTTAACAAATTGTTAGTTTAACTAACGCATTTTAACTATTAGTATGTTTGACTACTGATTAAACAACGGGCCCTTAGTTTCATGTTCATGATAATGCTGATGAATTTCATTAGTAATTTATTCGACAATAGTGCCGATTCTCTTGTACACCAAACTATACTAAACTATCACTAAAATTTCTTATTTTTGGTTAAGAAAATCTTAAAAGCTATTTATTCTGCAAACAAGATTCTCTAAACTTAAAAACAATTTTGACACAACTATAATCGAGTTTGACAATCGCTAAGTTGCGTAGACCATAGACCAAGATTTGTCGTAAATTAAAATAAAGAGTGAATGAAGAAAGTGAACGAAATGATCCGAAGTGCAAAAAAAACCATAGCAATATCAAATAATTATCTTTTAAATAAAATACAGGGAGCATAATGTCGGCGTAAAACTATATTAATGTTTATATTTTAATAAATTAAGGTAACGCAATCGTAGTGTGACTACGGCGATGTATTTTCGGTTTTGAATAAGCAAAAACCTTTAATTTTATTTAAATCGAGCAACTACAGCATTAAATAATTGATTCAGGTAGCATGATTTTCTTGCTATTTATTTCAGCATAATAAAGCAAATCCTAACTTACTAATTCTAATGTTAGAAATGCGTTTGTTTGTTACCTTTTCACGCCTAAACCATTGAACCCAGCATCATGACATTTTGCATATATACGTTTTCAGGGGTACAGAAAAGGACATAGGGTCCTTTCATCCAGAAAAAAGTACTGTTCCCGAGAGAAAGAACAATTATAGCTGTCGACGGTCACAATTACTTTAGGACGCTAGATGGAGCTACGTGTCTTTCGAAACATGATTGAATTATATTATTAGAAATTTAAAAAAAAAAAAAACTCAAAAAAAAAAAACGTTTTTTTTGTAAATCTAAAGTGAACTCCAATACCGTCTGACCGAACAACATGAAAATTTACACATAGGTAAGTATATATGTATTTTTAATGAAGAAGGATTTGCAGGAATTTTTCGACCTCCACGCGGGCGAAACCGTGGGCAACAGCTAATTTACTAATAAAAATAGTAGAGAAATGTGCTTTGTAAATTTTAGTTCATAACAACTAATTTTATTCCACACGTTTTTAATCTCAATTAAAAATAGTCTGATTTAGTGTGCTATTCAAAATTTTAGGTGAAAAACGTCAAATTCACAATAGCAAAATTGCCATTTTCACTAAATTGATTAGCTAAAATGACAATTAGTGCTGCCAAGCTATGATATAGTTAAGTTGTGTCACTTTAGTCAACTTCAGAATCGGAAACGTAGTTTGACAGAAATAAATTAATTTTGGTGATTTTTAGTCTATCTTAGAGAATTTTGTGACAAGAGAATCGGCACCAATAGCTGATAGGCGTATATTTATTTGTATTTCTAATTAATGTGTAGGTACATAAGTAGTACACTACTCAAAAATAACTTAATTATGTCTTATAAATACATTGTTTTAAAATAGTCTTATTACTGTTTACACTTATTTTTTCAACAGTTTCAGTTACCGACAATCCTATTCACCCAGTAATGTACACTTTCCTTTACCAAATCATAGAGCTGTCCGGGACCCTAGAATTTATCTCAATAACAGAAAACTAAACGGGCACGGTATCACATCCGGCGTCGATACGACACGCGACGTGACGGAACCGGTGATAAGATAACCATCCGAATTAAAACCGGGATATACTAGTTTGACATGGAAGGGTAGCTGGTTTGTAGACACTTGAATAGAAAAGTTGTGTGTAGGTAGTGATGTGAAAAAAAAGTTCAATAAATCGTTTTTCAGATATTCTTATGCTAATATAAAAGATTTAAAATTGTTTATATATACAAACAATTTTAATAGGACATCTTTGAAAACTCTGATCCGATGTCAAAAATTCTTCATCCGTCATAAAGGTACACTATTTTCGAGTGACTTAAGAGCGCATACACGGGTCACCTAGCGCTAATCCTTTAAAAAAATATTATCTCATGACTGAGAAGGAATTTTGAAAAACGGCTCAATAAGCGTCCTCGGTAAGTGTGTCTAGAATTTTCTAATACCTTTTATAAACTTTCATAATGAGACACGAAGTAACAAAATACGATCTAAATGAATGTGGCCGCTTTTGTGGGAATAGTCTTAGACAGAAATCTCAATTTTAAATGTCATGTCGTTCTGCTAACTGGACGAGTTCGCAAACTGATATACATCTTTAAAACTCTTCGGTTTATTTCCAATCCCATTATAATACGCAATGTTTATTTCGCACTATGCAGGCATCCATCGTAACTTATTGTATTTCCTGTTGAGGCGGCGCAACAAAAACCACCCTCAAGCCGCTAGAAGTAGCACATAGGGCCATTTTAAAAGTGGCCACTTTTCGTCCTATTCTTTTTCCAACCGAACAACTATACAACCACTGCAAAGTTTTAAATGTTCGGAACAGTTCATACTACAGACAGTCATTCTGCTACACCGTAAAACCCCATACCGAATTATAGTAAATAAAAAACGTAGTAAACGTCGAAAAGATAGAATATGCATCCTGCCGCGAGTACGCTCAACTTTTGTAAAGAGATTTTTTCATTTTCTTGGTCCGTTTCTGTATAATAAAATAAACTAAGAGTGTTAAATCTACGGTCTACCCTATTACAAATGCAAAAAGATTGTGCAATCGTATCTCCAAAATAACTCATATGACGAAACAGAAAAAATCTTAACATAAACAACATGGACAAGCAAACACAAACACACACACACAAACACATACACACGCACAATCACACACACACACACACACATTTATTTACCTTAGAATTATTTCATTTTCACGTTTAATAAAACGTATCTTAACTCCAAAATTGTATCAGTAACATTTGAAGCACTATGTAACCTTTACGTCATTATACCTTAGGGAACCGGACTGCTTCTCCTTAACACAGGATTTCATAACCTAGCTAGGAGAGCAGTTCTCACCCATACGTTTGTAGATATAGTACTTTATTTTGTAAAACTGTATTTTATTTTTAACGTGTACAACAATGCTTTGTTTTTGAGTAAATACACATTGTTATTATTATTATTACTTACCGAGGTCGCTTATTGAGCCGTTTTTCAAAATTCCTTTTCAGTCACGAGATAATATTTTTTTAAAGGAGTGGCGCTAGTGGACCCGTGTATGCGCTCTTAAGATACTTTGTCTGCCTGAAAATTTACGTTTCCTGTAGGAATATCTTGCGTGTGAAATAGCGGGACGCAGCTACTAAAAAATACAATACAAAAATATTATTTTTAGACGAAAATAATTAATTGAGGACAGTTTAACACATCGTTTTGTTTATCAGTTTTGGACGTTTAAAGATTTTTCAAAAAAAATCATGAGCTTCCTTTGTTCTAATATGTTTCTTTATTTATGAAAAGTTTACAGAAATATTAAAATTAAAGAATGCTCCACAAAAGGGTTGGTTAAGGCAATTGGAAAAAAAAAACAATATAGGGCAATTATAAGCCATGTCCCTGTTTTAGTGCTTCTGGAAATCTAGGTTAAAACATGGCTGAAACCATATAAAGTTCTTGCAAACGATAGTATCGCCTGTGTGTGGCCCATGAGTACTCGTACCATTAAATAAGTTTATTTCCTGCTTTCTCAACTCAATTACTCGGTCGGAACACATTTTCGCATTACTTGGTTAACATGTAAATTAGACTCCGTTAACTTTTCTTGTTAAGTATTTTAAACCTGCATGGAAGGCGTACATACTTACCTTCTTTGTACCTTTTTGAGAGAGGTCATGGCTTAGGCAAAAGTAGACTACTTGTTTTTCACCTACTTTAATACCAATGTATAGTCGTCCTCGTTATGTTTTTAACACATTTGACAACAATTCCCAGTATACAGGGTGTAAAAAGACCCATCACATAGCCGTCAACTACGCATTCTGTACATCAAACTAAGTAACATTGCACAAAAATAATTCCTGGGAAACGACTTTTAGTTTTGGTGTGAAAATTTGCTGTTTGCGGTAGTGCGCAATGTAATACACGCAAAACATTGTGCTTATGGGTGCACGTAACGTTGCGGGGTTGTCGGGGTATTTAAAGTTGTGTTATATATCTTATATATAAATAAAAATGGATCGCCGAAATGTATATACGCGCATAACTTCCGAACGACTGCACTTAATTGGATAATTCTTTTTTTTTTGTGTACGTTATTGTCAGGACAAGGTTTGTATTAAGAAAATTTAAAAAAAAGTGATCGAATGAGACAGAAGAAGTCGGTGGCAAAAAACTAAAATACAGATCCAAAGACACCGACTTCCGAAATTAAAGTTATTTTTCACTTTGTAGTGTTTTTTTTGGAAGTCTGTTGTTTTTTTGTAAAAAAGTTTTTATTTTTCACTTTTTAGTGGGTTACATAATAATTTATCTAAGTAACAATAGCCTAATGTCAACTGCTCATCACCTTTTACAAAATATTTCTTTTCCCGATGCAAGGAATTGAGGAGTTTATTGTTGAGGAGTTCTCTTGGTAAAAACCGGAAGAACAGTAGCAGATGGTGAAGCCACCATCAGCTCCATTTTACCATATACATTGTAACAAGCATAAATTGCTTAGCCACCAACGAAAGAGCATTGCTAGAGATGACGCGATTACGCAACTTAAATTCATTCTCAAATTGACGCAGCAGCATGACTAGCAGGTAGTAGTTGTCCTACGTAAAACTTCAATCTTAATTAGGTATTATTTTTCTCCGAACTGAATATATTGGCATATAGAACCGTATGAAGTAAGCCCAACAAATAGTAACTGCTGTAAATTGTTGAGGAATTCCCTCGACTGTCTATGGTCTCCATCGTCAGACCTGTAAGGGCACATATAACCCATATGGGTGCAAAGTTCTCATCAATATAAATGAATCAAGTCCAAACACAAGGCAACTGCTGTAAATCGTTAAAGAATTCCCTCGACTGTCTTTCAGCTCCATCATCAGATCGACTCCAGACCTTCATTAAATTGTAGTGCTTTTAAATACTTAATGAAAAAATTAACAAACGCACTAGTTGCCCCTACGATTTTCGAAGGTTCCCCTCAATTTCTGTGGTATGCCATCATCAGATCCTGGTTTCCTTATCATGGGACCACCGTTGAGATATCTCCTTTCCAACAAAAAAGAATCATACAAATCGGTTCTCTCAGAAAAAAGTTGTGAGCTAACACACAAAAAAAAAATGCATACAGACGAATTGAGAACCTCCTCCTTTTTGTGAAGTCGGTTAAAAATGGTTACAATGACGGGAAGTACAAGTGACTCTCGGCTTCGTTAAGTGTCTTTTTACACCGTTACAGACAAATTAACTTCGTCGTTATATGACGTGCAAGTGACATTCATTCATAGGGTGATAATGCAGTACTAACCTGAGACATGATCGAACTACTACAGGGCGTTCAGCTTGAAAAAAATAAACGAATTAGCGCTGGGCCATATGCAAAACCTCGCAACTGGTGTCCTGTCATTTGACAAAAAAACGTATCACAAAAAAATAACGTTAGGTAAATTTATACTTGATTAAGTTATCACTTTACAAACTATTCTTTCTGTGAATAACTCATTTTACAAATAATTGAAAGACAACATTTCATTACATCAAAGTGTCATTTTGACAAACTAATCTTTTTATAATCATGTTAATTGGTAAAACAACGCAAAGCATAAATAACGTTTGACAAAATGCATTGCTTTAGATCAATTGAACAGAAACGGCTAGGTTTACGTTAGGTTAGAACTGCGACCACAACACTCGTGCCTCGGCAGCGGCCGGCGAGTGCCAGAACCAAATTTTACCTATTTCACTCGGTTAGGGAAGCGTGTATTTTTTTAAATTGACTGTCAATCAAATGGTATCATTTTTTTAAATCGCAAATTTGACAAACGAAGTGCTTGGTTGGTCAAATGAATATTTCTGGAATAATATTTTAACATTTGAAATATTTGCAAAGTAAAACATTTGTGAAATGTGTATTTTGTCAAATGATTACATATTTATAAAGTAATATGTTGGCGAAATGAGATGTTTGTCAAATGATTAGTTTTTATAATGTTATTTTTAAAATGATCATTTGTCATTCGTTTTTTGTCAAACATTATTGAACCCTCGCAACTATACTAGCTCAATATACAAGGTACAACGAATCAAAGAACAAACCAGTCAGTGTATGTATGTACCTATTCCACTACACGCATATGTAAACCACATTTATAAGGTACTTCTACATTTTCTGTGGTACAGGTTCAAACGTCATACCTAGACGGCTCCTAGCCTCATACATTATTTAGCCATAGGCAGTCACGTATTTTTCGAGTAGTTCTAGTCCGCTTTTGCTTATGAATAAATAAAGGAAAAAATGTCGGTAGCAATAGCTGGGAGATTCAGCGGTGAAATTTTCTTTAAATTTTCCTGGTTTGTTTATAAGGATTATGTATGTGCAATTTTTATTTTGATGAAAATATAGATTTGTCAAAGAAAGATTTTACGAGAAATATTGTTTATACGTAACATAAAAGATGGTAAAGTACACTCTAGAATCATCGTGACTCTTCATTTCATGTTTTTGTCATCGGCTTTTTTATGTCCACATTTTTATATTACTTAAGTACCTTTGTCTTATTAGATACATGATATAGCTACACGACTCCGTCATAAACCCAGATAAGCAAAGCATACAATAATAACTACGAAATAAATTAAAATTCATGCCAACCAGCCAGCCAACTTCATGGTTATCAAATTAAACTCGTCTTACAACAAACATGCATACATTTTGTACGCAAAGAGAATAGAGCACTTCGCTGTTTTACTTCGTCCTAATAAAATCAAAATTATGTAAATATCCCAGCTTATTCACTCAAGTATACCTAAATATTTTCCAGCACAAAATGCAAGGCTACATTGAAACAAATCTTCCTTTTTATTAGAGCCATGAACGTGAAGATGTATTTTATTGCAGCTTTGAAATATGCCCGCCCGTTTGGTCGAAGTTTCCAGAAACTAAATTCTCTTCTTAGTTGAAAGATCAAAAACGAGGTTTGCTGTTATCCTACTTTATGTTTGAAGAGTATAATTTTATACAATTGGATACTCATCCTTAGGAATGATCCCCGGTTTGGAATATTCTGCCGAATGTAGAGCAACAACCGGCTAAGATTTTCCGGATTTTGTTGCACGGATGTGAATGCAAATCCGTTAAACCTGGTAATGGTGATCTCTGGATTGTTTTTTGGCAACAATAAGTGAAAATAGTGAAATAAAACCTCTGCGTTTAAAACGTGAGGGTAAGGAATTCCTGCGATGAATAGTGAAGGAGTTGGTCAGCAGAAGAGGGATAAAAGACCAAATTAGCCTTATATGCTAGGTATGTGTTCTAGAATGCACCCGTGCCGTTGCTAATGTTGTCTAATTTGACAAGCTTGGGTTCGCAGCAGAAAAACCTGGGACAGGGGTCGTAAATCCGGACGAAAACATTGCCGGGGGTGTCCCACGAACATTCTTACAAATTTTTGCACCTCTAAACGTATTTTAACTTGACTCTAGCGTAACATTTATTTTGTTCTCCGCAAAGCGACGATAATGAGAGGATGTGAATTTAAGCTGTGTCTACTGTCTACGGTGTTCGTTATATTGTGTTGAGTAGGTGAAATTAAGAATTAAATAAACTGAGCCAATTTTCTTTGTTAATGCGAAATAATATGATTTATATCTTTATAATATCTTTCTTCTCAAAACGATGAAGGATAATATCGAGAGGAAATCGGCATGTCCTAGAACCAAAAATTCGAAGACATGTGACATCTACCAACCCGCACTGAGCCCGCGTGGTGGATTATAGCCATTATAGTCTGATTATGTATGTTATGTTTGCGTAATATCTTCTGCAATGTTTTTTAAAGGACAATATTTTTATTAATAAATATACTATTAATAGTAACATCACAACAAAACAACCCTATTACCGACGTATCTGTGTCACACATCAAACGTCAACATCCATTTCGTCACGTAAAAAAACCACAGGAATCTTCCGTACTCCGGCCATCAGCAACGCATACGAAACAGCATTTCGTACTATAAACAAAAAGGTACATCAATCATTCTTATACCCTCGAGGCATCGGTAGCGGTTGTAGTTGCTAGGTAATAACAATCGGAAGCGGGTAGTCTGTTGTATTACAGGGGCGGGCCTCCCTCTATTGCTTTCAAGCAAATAAAGTTGCAATAAACCCGACCAAGACGACTGTTACGTTCGTACTATCTTAATAGCACTTTTATCCATCGGGCTGGGTTACACATGTCGCTTTGTGAACGTCTAGAGACTTTGTCTACTTCACTGCATTTTATTTTCAGCTTATCTGTTTCAGATATTGGCGATAAGGCCCAAAGCTTCGAGTATTGGGTGTTTTATTCGCTTCCTATTCTTTTCTAACAAAATAATGGACAGTATTTGGATCAAGAGCTTGCATTTCGACTTAGAACGAATTTTTTTGGAAGGCTGGTCAGTGTGCTTCTTTTTTTAAATACTTCGCAGTGAATAAAAACTTCTAGAAAGACATTTTAAGTAAATTACTTAGTAGGAACCTAAGTAATGCATTTTACTTGGAAAATAATACAAGTGCAGAGGTAGATAGTTGGAACAATAATTTCTGTGCATCTTCACTACATAATATAATGCCAGTTATGTTTAATAGTCCCATGTAATAGAGGGCAGGCCTATTGCCTTTAACCGGGCACAAACCCAAACTCCGGACTGCTACTGAGAAAATCCTGATGGACAACAAAATAACGCTTTCCCCGACCTGGGATTCGTACCCAGGACCACATGTTCAACTGTAGCACTTGCGACCACTGGACCAATAGGGCAGTCTCATCTTCACTATTTTGCTATCTTTTAACTCGTCATCATCTGCCTATAATAGACTTTTCCCAACTTTGTTGGGGTCAGCTTCCAGTCTAACCAGATACGGATGCTATGTTTTGCCTGTCATTATAATAAAACAACTTTAAAAAAAAAACAACCGACTTCTAAAAAAACACTACAAAGTGAAAAATAACTTTAATTTCGGAAGTCGGTGTCTTTGGATCTGTATTTTAGTTTTTTTGCTACCGACTTCCGAAATCAAAGTTATTTTACACTTTGTAGTGTTTTTTTTAGAAGTCAGTTGTTTTTTTTTGTAAAAAAGAGTTTTATTTTTTTCTTTATGTGGGTCAGAGATTAATTTATCTAAGTTACAATAGCCTAATTTCAACAGCTCATCACCTTTTAAAAAATATTGCTTTTCCCGATACAGGGACGTTAATTGTTGAGGACGTCTCCTGGTAAAAACGAGAAGAACTGGAGCTGATGGTGAAGCCACCATTAGCTCTATTTCACTATATTTATTGTGATGAGCTTAACTTGCTTAGCAACCATATTAAAGTAACCGAATCGCAACCACAATGAGTAGTATCGGTGGCCACCTCTGGTCTTCATCATTAGTTTCACCAAATGGTGCTTTCCGAGAGCAAATGCACGAGTTACTATAAAAATACCCAAATCGCTATAGGTGTGCCTATAAAAATTGAGGATTTCCCTCGTTTTCCATGTCCCTGTCCGACCCCGATGACCCCATAACCCTCCTCCAGGAGAGCAGTAGGGCCACCAGTACAGTTCACAAACACAGACCGCCATCGTTCCGACCTCGCCGCCGAGGTCCTACGCGACGCCCCCGACGTAATTGTCCCCCCCCCCGACCCTTGCTCGACGACGCGCCAGCCCGCGCCGTAGCTGAGCCTGTAGTTTTAAATTCCCCAGTTAATAATAATATAATTTAGATCCAGCCTGTCCCATCTTGCTGCCCTCCCCTCAGTGACGCCCTAAGCCGAGGTTCGTACCCCACAGGGGGTGCCCTTAGCGTGCGGTCACCTAAATTTAAGTATTTTTCGCCCCTGGCTGGAGGCTTTAAGTTAGTAGCTTAAGGCACCCACAGGTTTGCCCGGTTAAGTAGCCAGGACCTTAGTGGTCACAACTACGAGCTGCCAATTAGGAAAAAAAATAAAAAAAAATAAAAAATCGTTTTCCATGTAATCCACTCATCAGATTCTAACTTGGTGACAGAGAGACCACCTCGAGAGAATACGCTTAAAAACAAAAAACAAAATCAGTTCACAATTGACGGAGAAATCGGTGAACATACATAAAAAAAAACATACATACAGCCGAACATATAACCTCCTCCTTTTTGGAAGTCGGTTACTTTATTTTTTAATCGTTAAGTAAGTAATATTAATTAATTTGAAGTCACAAGCGGAAGTTTCTCAAACAACAAAAGGTTCATCGTGAATATAAATAGTTGTGTCCGGAAAGTTCGACAGTCAAAATATTAGCCTTCGCTTACAACACTGATTAGTTTTGAAACTTGTACACTTAAATTAATTGAATAAAACTTTACACAGGGTGACTTTAGATGAGATTATAATGGACATACATAAAAAACACATGGAAACAATCATAAAGCTATCAACGTTATCGGTTGATGCATTGGTTTACTGTGTCTACTGTTTCTCAAAAGAAATATTTTGTGTTTTATCTACCTATGCCTTGTAGCAAGCAGCGGTTAGAAAGAAAGAAAATACGTTTATTTGCGTTAAACATGACGCAGAGAAAAACACACAAACCCAAAAAAAGAACAAGGTGGGGGAAAATATGCGTTACATCCACGCGAAACGCAATCGCTCAACATAATGCTATGACCCTATGCGAGAAAGAGCTGGCGCTGGTTCGTTGCTTGCGGTTGTGCTACCTATGTTTAAAAAAAAAAAACTTACTTCAAATTATTACACCAGAGGGAGTTGCAAATTTTATTAATCCAATAGATTATAAATTATACCTACTAGATATATGAGAATCCATTTTAATATTATTTAACGAAAGTAACTCTGTTTGTTTGTCTGTTACCTTTGACGCCTTAACAACTGAACAGATTTCGATGAAATTTGGCACACGGCTCAATATGACCTGGGTTAGGACATAAGAACCTTTTTATCCCGATAATACGTTGCCATGGGATAATTTCCGACTCCCACGCGAGGAAAGCCGTGGGTAAAAGCTAGTATTAAATAAATAAATAAAAAGGTGTCTTTGAACCCACTTTCGTTGAGGGGTGACTTGTTGTCAAATCCTTGTTTGTTTCTTCGTGACGATGCATAACATGTGCTGCTAAAGAAACAAGTACAGTATCAATAAAAGTTTATCGTGAGACTCACGATATTAGCGATATGGAACGGAAAATTATATCGTTATTTTGGTTGACTTTGATTGTTTAACAAAATATTTGTTTGGTGCTGATACTGAACGTTTAATTATTACACCTAGATTGAAATTTTGTAATCTACCAATCTGTCTTGTGGTTCTTTATTCGTCCAGTCCCGGTTTTATATAGAACAAGTTCTACGATTTTTTTAAAATTAAATACATTACTTAACTGTTCGATAAATTCTATCAAATCATTCCAAGTTGAAACTAATAACATTATACCAACATAAACCTTCCGATGTAAGCAAATAAAATACCTACGTTACTCTTTGTATGGCCACCGCACTTCATAATGTAATTACTTATACTGTGGGTCTTACAATATCGTGTCCAAGACGGAAAAAAGGAAGCCAGAAGCGGAAAATTTACTCTCCTTAACCAGTGATTTTTATTTGCTTCAGATCCGTTCCCCAGGCAGCGTGTACTTGATAGAAAGAACTACAAAACTTTTCCCCCACAAGCAATTATTTTAAACTTTACATTTCGATACAAATCGTACGGGCTTTGCTTTTGTTTTGCCGTGAACTTTTAAACATGTGTTTGATTTTGTTGCCTTGTTTTTGTTTTAGTTAGAGCACTGTGGTTCGTAGAAACTAGGTTTACATGTTTTAAAGGAGGGTTAGAGGTTAGTGTTAGCTGCGTCCAGATATTATGTTCTTCTGTCTGTACCGTTCCTCCGTTCCGTATCCGCGTCGCGATTAAGGAACACTAATTTGGACGCGAGGGATTGAGGCGTACCTCCATGCGTTCCGAGGCGCCGTAACGCCGCACAGTGGGCCCATACTGAAAATTAGTGGACTTAGGCAACAAATTTCCAATATCGATGCGATTTTTTATTGTATGACGTGTTATGATATTCCTGATAACTTTTATTCTTATAAAAAATATTTTTAAGTTGATAGTTTGTCTGAAAAAAAAAATTAATTCTTTTTTTTTAATGGAGCGAATCACGTTTTTTTTTTTTTCTTCAATTGTGCTAATATGTTGGGTGTGTGGAGTGAGTATATGATAGCTAGGGTCACTCTCTATCCACAAAAAAAAAAATCAGCGCGGGCCATCCGCGGCGGCGCGAGTAATAATTCCGTAAAAAAAAAATGTTTTGTAATTTTTTTTTTCCATTTAAAATAATTTCAAAGTATATTTTTTGTCTCATTTGGCTGTATTGACCTTCGTTTTAGATAAATATATAGTTTTAATAGCGAATAGGTACTTATAACTAGTAATTCTGGTAGAGATTTAGTTATTATTACATGTTATCGGAAGCACCTGCATTGTGATTGATGACTCATTTGTTTGTGCGCACGGCTAAGCGCATAACTAATGCGTCATCGAAAAATGTTCGTCTCTGACTGGCTGAATAAATTTCACTCACTGTTATGTCAATTACTTGAGTAATTAACACTGACTATAAATATAAAGACATTCATTAAGACCATCTAGTTTCGCTCTTATGGCTTATTTGTGAACACAGTGAAATACTTTTATTTTTATATTTACATTAGAACTATGGCTGGATTTTGTACCAACCTAGATCATTTTGTGAAATTAAGAAGTGGCGGTGATCTGAAAAAGCATATGTTTCTATATGAAAGTATCATTTCTGTCTTGACTACCGAAGTTTCTGAAGAAGACAAGAACCGAATCAAGGAGCTCTGTCGACTTTTTTGTGTAAATCTAAATAAAAAGTGGATAGAGTCAAGTAGAAATCAAAAAACTTTTATGAATTGTGTAAGTAATCGCAAGTGGTTGGAAAAAAACATCAACTGGCCTGTTTGTGACAGTGTTGACCTGAGAATTGAGATGGGCTTTTCGGACGTCTTTTCTGAGCCTGTGGATATAGATTCCCATGTTCCTACTCTTGTAGTATGTACTGCGGAAGCGGGAACATCTACAGAAAAGGAGCACAGAAAACCGTTTGAAGAGTTATGTAATAAGCAAAAAAAAAAGACGTTCTACTTCCATAGTAGAAAAAGATTCCGAGGAAGAGTTGCAACACTGGTACATAACAAAATTGAAAGACAACGGCAAAACGAATCTGGCAAAAGTGGTCGAATACCTTTCCAGTAATCCAGATGCTCTATCCGAAGTAGACGAGCGACTATTCAAAAAGCAGAGCTTAAGTCTCTGAAGATAAGTGTTTAGCTCTTTATACATCAGTTGCGCTCTCGAAATGGAAGTACTTAGCTCTTCGACAATTTCTGAAAGAAGAAAACTGTACTGCCTTACCATCTTATCCAAAGCTTGTAAATGCTAAGAAAAGATGTTACTTACCACAAGAGAGTATGGAGATTACCGAAAAAGGAGCTCACGTTAAATTGCAAGCGCTTTTGGACCACACTGTGGAGAGGATTTTACTAGATATGAATTCTGTTGATAGGTCTCAAAATGAAAAACTCAAGTTGACCTGGAAATGGGCCGTGATGGTTCTTCGCCGCAGAGTAATAATAAACAGAAAACGTCAAACACAGCTACAAAGTTCGATGATTCATCAGTAGTCATGATAAGCATCGTCCCTCGTCGGCTAGTGTCTACTAGCCCATCATCTAGGAATGAAAATATAGTTTTGGAGAACCCCACACCTTGGTCAACTCTGTACTGTCGACCAGTGAAGTTCACTTTCACTTCGGAGACAGCTGGTTTTATAAAGTCTGAAGAGTCTGAGATGAAAAAAGAAATTGATGAACGAATATCTACACAGTATGGAAATATTATTGTATCACATGAATTGCATATGACCATGATTGATGGAAAAGTCTCCAGTATTATTGCTGAAGTACCATCATATGCAACGTGTCCCATTTGCTTGGCAAAACCGAGCGAGATGAATAATTTAGACGCTTTGATTTTTTTTTGAGTGACAGGTGAGAAAATATGGGATGAGCAGGCAGGATTTAGAGAGGGAATGGGATGTATGGATCAGATCTTCTTCCTAAGGTGCATAGCCGAAAAACATTTGGCAAAGCACAAGAAAGTCTACTGTGCTTTCGTGGATTTGGAGAAGGCCAATGACAGTGTGTGGAGGGAAGAACTGTGGTCGACACTATCCTTGTACGGTGTGGACTGGCGCTTAGTACGGGCACTGAAATCTTTATATAAGGATTCCAGTGCTTGTGTTAGGATAAATGGGGCATACACGAACTGGTTCTGCATCTCGAGGGGTGTTAGACAGGGTTGTGTAGCGTCACCATGGCTGTTCAACTTGTACATGGATAGTTGTCTGACAGATTTGAAAGAGGGTGAGTATGGATTGACGATGAATGAGTTGCCTGTCAAATGCCTTCTCTACGCAGATGATCAAGTTCTACTTGCATCATCAGCGGAAGGGTTGCAAGACATGGTGACTGTGATGGATGAATCATTTAAAATGAAAGGTATGAATATAAATGTGACTAAGACGAAGGTCATGGTGTTTGAAAGAGAAGAGGATGTATCGGTATGTGATGTGAAATTAAATGATAAGTGTGTGGAGCAAGTAAGTGAGTTCGTATATTTGGGGAGTCTATTTACAAGGGATGGAAAGATTGATGGAGATGTGGAAAGAAGGGTAAATGCGGGAAATAAAGTGAATGGTGCTACACATGCAATTGTAACCAACCAGTTGATGTCCAAAAAAGCACGACTGGCTGTTCACAATGGTGTGCTGGTGCCTACGCTTATGTATGGAAGTGAGTGTTGGGTGTGGCAAAAGAAGCATGAAAGTAGAATAAATGCTGTGGAAATGCGTTCCTTGCGAAGCATGTATGGTGTGACTATGAATGATAGACTGAAGACATCATTCTATAGATAAGGCAATTGAATAGAGTATGCTAAGGTGGTTTGGTCATGTTGAGAGGATGAATGAAGGGCGATTAACAAAAGGTATTTACAAGGCAGATGTGAGTGGAAACGCCGGGAGGGGATGCCCTAGGAAGACATATAGTGACCTTATTGGTGATGTTCTTCAGAAAGGTCAGGTGCGTAGTACTCACAACCGGCGTGCGTGTATGACCAGATGTATGAATGTAAACGAGGCAAAAGGAGTATGTATGGATCGTAGCAGGTGGCGTTCTCTAGTTTCTGCCTACCTCCATGGGAAGAAGGCGTGAATTTATGTATGTATGCTTTGACTTCCAAACCACTTCGTGAAGAAATTTACAAACAAAGAATTTCTTCACTGCATATGAAGATTCGGTGTATGAAATATGTTCTCCATGTATCTTAAAATCTGGGTTTTCAACGATGGACTGCTTGAGGCGAAAATAAGGCTTTGAAACAAGCTAAAAAAATACCACGCAATAAGAGTTTCGTGAGCAAACTGGACTGCTGATTGATATAGCCAAATAGGTATGTATTTAATTTTCGCTCTTTTTAGGTTGTTTGTGTATTATATCTCTATGTATATATGTATGTATATCTCTATGTCGTTATTACAGTATTGTTTTTCCCATTTTAGGGTTTTGGAACTACAAATGACGGGAATACGGCGAGGCGCTTTTTCCAAGATTACAAAAGATCATCCAGAATAACGGGAATTGACGAAAGTCTGATTTTTCAGATTTTCCGTTAGTCAGTCGTCAGTATCTTCTAAATTTTATTCTACAAGCCATATCTGTCTTGTAGAATAAAATTTAGAAGATACTGTAGAGAAACAGCTGTTGTGTAAGTGCAACACTATTCGTGATACTACATGCCAGTTAGTGTACATAAACTTCTATTGCACGGTGCAGATCTGTAACCACTTTGGTGTTTTGCCAATCGATAAGTAAAAAATAAATATAGTTTGATGTATTATTTGACTCGATTGCGTTTTGAAATTAAAATGTATGTACTTATTCGTTTTAGGTACCTTATCTGAAGAAGCTTTGGAAGCCCGTAATAAGGACTTCAGAAACGTCAGGGAGAAGCACATTCGGAAAACGGGGAGAATAGCAACAAACGAAGACATCCTCCATGGACTTCTCATAACCTCTGATCCCCACATATCCTACATAAGGCCTGAAATAACGAAACAGGTTCATAATGAGTTGTTGCCTGAAGCAATTCAGTTGTTACATACTACTGAGCCTCCTTGTGATAGTGAGATTATGGAGGAAGAAGAATGCCTCATAGCAGAGTCCGAAAATTTGCCGGACCCACTTGCACTTTTGGAACAAGAAATAATGTGATCCGGCTCTAGATTATTCCCACAAAAGCCCATCAGGGCTAGGAATATGACTAACAGCCGTTTTCAGGGATACAATTACATCACAGTTTCATATTGATCATACGTACGATAACTTATACTATAATATACATACGCTTGATTGTGTAAGAAAGAAAGAAAGAAAGAAAGAAAGAAAGAAATCATTTATTTGCTGATAATGTAGGTATACATATAAGTTGGAATAATTATTAAGTGGCCCGATACATTTTACCTTACGGCATGCAAAATATTAGTATTGAATTTATTTAGTAATATACATAGATAGGTACAGCTATTACAATTATTATTAGCCATAGTCGAATTTAGTAGGTAGTCACAGCTCAGACCAAAAAATCTAAATAATTAAAGAATTTAATATAAATCTCTCGCAAATCATACAAAGAGGAATATATGTCGTAATTCAAATTCAAATTCAAATTCAAATTCATTTATTGGTGTGATTTTTGGTACATTTTACATGAGATCTTAATAAAAAAATAATTCGTTCCTCAAAAAATCTACCTTAAAGGTGTACACTCTTTCATAATTATAAATTAGTCATTATTATAAAAAAAAGAATAATCAACATATTAAAATAAAAATAAAAACAAGCAAAACATAAAAAATTGAACATAAAAATAATTAATGGAAATAAAGATAATAATACAATGTCAAAATTAAATAAATATCAATGTCGAATAACTTACAATTTATCATTAACAAATTCGTCAATCGTATAGTAACATTTTTCCAATAATAAATATCTTAATTTGTTTTTAAATTGAATTATATTTAAGTCCTTAATTCTATTTGGTAATTTATTAAATATTTTTGGGGCCATGAAAAGTATGCTTTCGTGCATCAAGGCGGTCTTTGATGGTCGAACGCATAGTTCATGTCTATATACTTGTCTAATAATTTTATAGCGATGTTCATATGCTTTTCTAAATAGATGCATGTTCTTTTTAACAACGTAATGCGTAATGTCAAAAGCTTAATGTCAAAATATTCCAAAACATCAACAACAATCACAATTAATATTAGAAAATAGAATTTAGATAATCTGGTAATGTTAAAATCTGTTAAGTAAGTCAAATTAAAATGTAACAACATTCATGAAATCCCTAATAAATAGATAACAATGTCATTATTATCTTCTAAAACATTATAAATTTCAAAGACAACGTACATTTATCAATAACATTTTCCTATAGTTTTGTCATTTAAAAAGTCTTTAATTGTGTAATAACATTTCTCCAGCAACAGTTTTGTTAATTGTTTTTTAAACATTTTTATGGGTAGGTCTTTTAAATTTTCAGGTAATTTATTATATATAAGCGGTCCCATGGAAAAGATGCTATTTTTTAATAAGGCTGTTTTATGACCACCTGTGCACAATTGGTTTTTATACTGGGACCTCATTGGTGCTGTGCGTTATCTTAAGTCAATCATTGAGGTAAATAGGTGCTTATTTAATTTAACAAATAGGGCAACTTCTAGTACATATAAATAAGGTAATGTCAGAATTTTTAGGGATATAAAAACAGGTTGACAACTTTCTGTAAACTTAAGACTTGTCATTGCTCTATGACATCTTTTTTGGGCCCTAAATATTCTTTCCCTCTCACTGCAGTTGCCCCAAAATATGACACCGTATCTTAATAATGAAGCAACTAATCCATGATAGGCTATAACTAATGTATTTATGTTTACTTTATTTGAGAGGTTATAGAGTACATATGAAGATTTACTAAGTTTTTGGCACACATTTTCAGCATGAGATTTCCATGTCAATTTGTCGTCAATCTGCACTCCTAAGAATTTAGTCACTGAAGTTGTCTCTACGATTTGGCCATTATATTCAGTAATTACTTTTTTTGGCTGTAACCTCTGGTGAAAATGCATGACTTTAGTTTTTTGTAAATTTATGACTAGATTATTTTTATTAAGCCTATCTATTATTGTTTTAAGTGTGCTGTTTATTTCATCTTCGTAGTTCGTTTCGTTCATACATTCGACTATAGCAGTGCTGTCATCGGCAAATAATGTCAGTGTAGATATTTATCAACGACTTGCCCGTACAAATCTAAATTATTTCACCTATCATTAACAAAATTAGTATAACCTGAAACTTATTACGATATTTATTCGATAATAGATAACGTGCAGTTAAAAAAATAACACGGCCAATCAGAGACAACCATTTTTCGGTGACTCGTTTGTTATGCGCTTAGCCGAGCGCACAAACAAATGAGTCATCAATCACAATGCAGGTGCTACCGATAACATAGCAATAATAACTAAATTTCTACCAGAATAATTAGTTATAAGTACCTATGCGCTATTAAAACTATATATTTAATAAAGAGAAGGTCAATCAGCCTAATGACACAAAAAACATACTTTGAATTTATTTTAAATGGCAAAAAAATTCATACAAAATATATACTTTTTTACCGAATGATTACTCGCGATGCCGCGGATGGCCGGCGCTGATTTTTTCGTGGATAGAGAATGACCCTTGCTATCATGCACTCACGCGACACACCCAACATATTAGTACAATTGAAGAAAAAAATTAAACGTGATTCGCTCCATACAAAACAATCTAATTATTTTTTTTCAAGACAAACTGTTAACTTTAGAAGAAATTTTGTAAGAATAAAAGTTGTCAGGAATATCATAACACGTCATATAAAAAAAACGCATCGATATTGGAACTTTGTTGCCTAAGTCCACAAATTTTCAGTATGGGCCCACTGTGCGCCGTACTGTTCCGAACGGCGTCCAAACTAGCGTTCTTGAATCGCGACGCGAATACGGAACGGAGGCACGGTACGGACAAAAGAACATATCTGGACGTTGCATTAGGTAAAACTGTTGGGATTGTATGAAAAGAATAAGAACCCGGGGAATCTAACGATGTATGAAGCCATCATGACTCTCGACGCCATTTTTTTCGAGTAACTCACTGAGAAGTTCTGCTTCTGAGAATTTAGAGGTCGATCATGTTAGACGGAGAAATAAAAAATGAGGATAATGTTAGCTCTGTTTTCTCATTCCTATAATTTGTATATAATAATTTAGAGTATCAAATATTCAGAACCAATATTATCGTAGAAAATGAGCTGAAGCTAACACAGACACGAGCGTCAAACGCCACGTTAATGACCAGCCATCGACAACAACTGCCACTTACAGACAGTAAGACGGCCGTCCATTCTATGTAACAAAACGCTATCTTATAATTTATATAGGACTGTTCGTATCAAATAAATTACTGTTAGGCAACGTCCGACAAGTGTTGGGCGGGACACTTTTTCTTACCGTATATTAATGAAGCCGGCTATACAATCTCAGACGATATCTAAATAATTTATTGCTACACCAGGTGTCGCGCCAAAGACGAATTTACATAACGTACAGCGGAGAATAGGGTGTAATTTATCGCTGCGTGTATTTTGTTCACAAGAAAACGATGAGATCCCGATAATAAGGCCAAACTTTGTTGCGAGAATAACCTATCTCTTACTTGAGAATTTGCGACGCAAATTAGATATTGTCTGATGTATTGTGCGTTCAAGAGACAATCAGATGATGTACGTACAAATATGATATTGATAAAGTTACATTCGTAAATCTAGGACTTGCTGGGTAAACAAATGTTGCAGGAATGAAAGCTTTACCTAATTAATTTTGGGAACTATGATATTTTTTAATAATATTGCTATGCACTAGTACTTTCTGCTAATAACAGAAGTTAAAAATTCAAATACCTAATGAGTAATGGCTATACCTACCTGTATGGCAGGAGAAGCCACGTTTAGTCGTTGGACATTTGAGTGGATTTTTTATTGATTATAAGGGTATTGTTTTGAAGTCGTACTTTTTTAGATCACTTATCTACCGGTAAAACGGGGTGAATAGGAACGCAGGGGTGAATCGTAACGAAACTTTAAAAGGGATTTTAACATTGAAATATTATAGTCTGTCGCCAAAAAGGACTCTAACGTGTATACTGTATTATAATTAACCGATTACGTATCCCTGTTGGCAACAAATTATATTATTTAAATATTAAAATTCCTTTTAAAGTTTCGTTACGATTCACCCCTGCGTTCCTATTCACCCCGTTTTACGGTATATCGTGTGTCGATGTCGCTTGGATTAAATGGAAGGCATATCGGGGGTGGATTGTAGGCGGTAAAGGATCGAGTTTTTTTTGAATATTTGAATATGTATGTATTATGCGAGATATAAATAGCAAAGAACACAGAAATCCCGCTTGGCTCCCGCCCTCCGTACTCCGTTTGCGGTGATAACTGACACAGCGTTTCACAATTTGTATTTATCATTGTCACATTTTCTTTCTTTTTTTGTCTTTTTCCATACATACCTAATATCACAATTGTACTCCCTGAAGTGTTACGCAGAGGTGTACCAAAGGTAGGCACAGTTAACCCAAAAGTTAACTTCGTTACTCGTTAACTCGTTAATAAGAAAGTTAACTTCGTTAATCGTCAAAGCGTTAAAATTTGAAAAATTAAAGCAAGTTAAAGTTAACCATCCAAAAGCGTATACTGCATTTGGCGCCTTTTGGGATAGGATACATAGGTAAATAAAACGAAAACAAATAGATAGATTAATTAATTTAATTATTACAAGCGACAGTAGCGCCCCGCCCTGGTTACGCACGGGATAGCAGAGCAATACATACCTAAACTAAACGTTAATGAATTAAATTATACACCTAAATTCTATATTTTTATCTTTAAACCTTCCTCATGCTTACTTTACTTACTATACTAATACGGAAAAAAGGCTGAGTATTTATTTTATTATTAATTATTTTGCTTTAGTTGAACGTTCATGTTGCCTTCCATGAGCCTAAGCATATTAAAATTGACATCTGACAGTAATGAGCGTTTAGCTCTCAATATATCTTTCTTTGTAGAAAAAAACCGTTCTACTGCGGCGTTTGATGGGATTGCAGTATTATACATATTTTTTAAGATTTGATAAAGCTTGTTCGCTTAGAAAGGCAGCATCCGTAAAAGATTCGTTTTACTTTGAGTCCAGCCAGGTTATCACCACATTCTGCGCTTGTTTTTTGAGAGGTTTGCAGCGTCCTCTTGACCTATCTTCTTCAGACTGTATAACAGAGCTGAAAATATATTTTTCATCTTCTTCATTATTACTGCTTCCACTAGTACTGACACTATTCTTTTCAATTGCTTCCCTCTCTCTATTCAGAGCGACTTCAACTTGTGCTTCCATAAGCTTCTTGGCTTTCGATAACTTGCTGCTATTATACTTTTGCAGCCACAGTAGTCGAAACTTCGGGTGAAAGACTGCAGCCAGCTGGCATTCTTCATCTTCCATAAACCGTTCAAATCTTTTGTTAATGCCAGATATTAGGGCATTGGCCAAAAGGGCACAACAATGAACCACATGAGGGTGGCTAAGATCTTGCAGTTTGAACATTGTTGTCGCAATAATTGGTAGTTGAGTCCCAAGATATGCGTGAGCTTTTCACCCTGAATTAAGTCAAGCGCTTAAAAGTCAGGTTATAATAACATGTCGTATTCACTGTCACAGAGCAAGTAATCAACAGGGTCGATTAATTTTCAACAGTTTCTCGGCTCTAGATTCTTGCTCTTTTGAGCAACAGCGCCGCGCCGCGCCGGCCCGGTGCACCGGCGCGGCGCGTAATTCAAACAATGACAACATGTCAACAAAAAAGCAACCAACGTAACAGACTAAAGTTAACGGAGGTTACCAAGAGCGTTAACATTTTTTGGAGTTAACTTAAAAGTTAATCCGTTAATCATTTTTTTTTATCTTCGTTAATTAACGATTAACTGATTAACGAGTTAATGCCCACCTATGGTTGCGTCCCAACATCAAAATTCGGGCAGTTGCCCACCAGATACGACACCCGTCTGGTCGGAGGATCCTCCCTTTTCTATGGAGGTATGACTGAACTTTACACCCTGTTCCTCATACCTCTATGATATAATTAAGAAACAGTAAGTACCAATAAAATATTAAATTGCGAATCCTGGAGTATCTAGTTACAGAGTTACCAAGCACATCAAGACTAACAGTAAATAAATAATCTTATGTAAACACTATCAAGACTCCATCAAAAGCCACAAATAGAATATGAGAGACAGTTTGTAAACTAAATAATTTAGTAGTGTTTTGTGCTGTTCTCGGGGTTCCTTGTAAACTTGTTAAGGTACTCCCTGAGGATCGAAGGTCTCTCTCCGTGAAATATGGCGTTGTTGACAAAATGTTCTGCATAAAGGTCACGAGATAATTTGACATGTTGTATTGGGTTTTAAATATTTCCGCTTTGTGTTACATCATGGTTATTTGTCACACAGATATGTTAGTGTGAAAAAATAATAATTGATAGTGCGAAATAAAAAAAATCTTACGTTTTTTGCAATTTGCTGGTCAGTGTCAGGTTGTATGTTGAATTGATATTCCATCTAAATAGTGATTCAATAGGGTTATATGAACTTAGAGGGTTGTATTGATGAATTTAATGATTATAATTCTGGAAATACATTCTGGTTACGGTCAACATACAAACTGAAACTGACCTGAAAATTGCAAAAAAACGTTAGAAAATTTGAATTTCGCGGGCTTCCGTGTCGCTTCTGTTTGGGTCCCAGTTACATAATAATGCCTAGGTGAAAGTATTAGAGCTCTTGTAATGGAGGTCGTCCTAGAATGTTCTATCACCATTATTTCTGTCGCCCAGCAGCGTGACCATATTTTAGTTTATTATTAGGCACAGGAGGCATTTGAGCTTTATACCTAGGGTGGCGTCGTCCTCAGAGGCGGTGGTGACCACTTGCCATAAAGTGGGCCGCTCCCCCTTGACATTGACATTAATGAATATTAATGCAAAATTACATGTATATTAATATAATTATTGTGAATGTGAAGACTTTGTGGGTATTTCTTTTTTATTTTTCATTATTAATGATGGTCTAGCAGTTTGAGTACTTTATGCGGCCTACCCAAATGTCCTTTCTTTGGTATTGTTCGTAGAGTCGTTGAGCTCCTTAAGTTCAGAGTTGAGCTACACGATTACTGGTAAATGTTTGCACTGAATAGCAGTTTCACTCAAATCTATGTAGTTCATTCGTCAAAAGACCACTTCAGACACTATACATGGTCTACATACATGGTCTTTACAAGATTTGAAGAAGATTGTGTCTGGACTTTAAAAGAGACTATTCCCTGAGTTTGTTTCGCCATTTCTCGTCAGGGGTAGATAGGAAATATCGACTCTTCTAGCTTATTTTTTTTTAATATGTCTTTTGTTAGTGATTCCGATACAGAATAAACAATTTCATTAAATTTCTTTACTTGTTTGCCAATCCATAGAAAAAAAATATCGATTCAAAAAAGCCAACGCTAGGCAGAAGGCAATTTCTGGATCAATAAGTAAAAAGATAATTTCATATTATGAAAGGTCTCTTCCTATTCAGTCTATGCAGTCTACTTGCAGAAATATAAGTTCAGTCAAAATATGCAAAACTTGTTAGAAGTTGGAAGTTTTTATTCTGAACCAATTTAAAAGTTACAGTTGTACGGGCATCCTTAGCAGTGTTACTTTATTTATTAAAGTCGTTTTGTCCATTACGAAACAGTTACTCTACTCAAGAAAATGCAGCAAGAAATGAAAACTTGAAAGTTTACCCAAGTTTATTTGGATTTAGTAGCAACTTTACACTCTGTGTAATAGTTTTCCTGAAACTGTGTTGTTGTTACGACAACAATTTTAAATAAATATTTGGCATTTGAAGGTAATATTTATAATGACGAGAGTTTTAGATAAGTACAGTTATTTATCAAAAACTCTCTCTGAATGACGACGTTAAAGACTTGGCTACTCAACACACACACAAGGCATGATTTTACATGAAGTTGCAAGTTTCCTACCTTTCCCTATTTTCTCTCTCAAAAATGTCACTTTTACTGACTAAAACCCGGCCGTGTTCCTTCAGTTGCCTGAGCGCCAGGGCCACGGTAACCCTTTCGGATGAGCCCGCGACCTTGGCAGGCATCGGCCCTAGCAGACCCCGTCAGTGTGTGCTGACATCTCTTTGAGGCGCGCATGGAACACAACGCGCCGTCGCATCGACCTGGGGCTGATCCTTGTCGGCCGGCGAGCTACCCATTGCTCACCGTCCGCAAGCCCGCGCCTACGTTGGCCGGGGATCGGCTATTGATTTCTGACGCCCAGGGCGTCTCCTGCGGTGACTAGGGACGTGAGGGCGCAAAGATTGCCTCTCCATCACGCGTTCCGCCTTCTCTTTCACAAGCTTTACTGCAACTTAAAGTGAGCTGTCAATAGTGTCAATCCTTAGCATCAGATGGACTGACAGCTCACTTCAAGCTCGATTCAACTAAATTTTCATGGTGAGATTTAACAGAATAGACCGGCAGGACCTCTTAAGTTGACTAAAATAAAAATAAAAATTGTCTCTGGCTTAGCCCATAAAACAAGTAAGTAACTAAACCCTGCAGGTGGTCGTGATCTGCTAAATGTAGCAGACAGCTAATTTCCGTATCTCATAGGCATCTGTTGCCTAATTAGCTGAAGGGCGAATAATAATTAGCTAACAATAATATAATTAGGTAGATCATACGGTAATGGGACTTTGATAATGCTGCTTGTACATCATATACCTGGATGCTTAGATCAATTAAGACTATGCATCGATAATATAGATTCAGATTTATACTACACAAAAGATAAGAATAAAAATAAACTAATCCAGTGCATCTAGTTCATAAAAAGGGTACCGTTTTTTCCCATTTAATTCGCAGTTTAAGCATATAATACTTATATTTAAGATATGAGTAGATAGGTACGTAGCCATAAGAATAAGTAATGATACCCGAAACCACAACCCTGTATTTTATATCCACCTAACCAACCTTTAAAAGTTCCGAAAATTTGATAAAATAAAAATACAAAATTGACTGTAACAATTTAAAGCATGTCATACATACTCGTACAATCGAATTTTCTAGATAACGATTGAACCCGTATACGAAACAATAAAATGGTCTGTTTTTATAATTTCTCCTTTTCAGCATTCGTATCAACATTTAAAATGTTAATTTAGGAGATAAAAAGCATAATACCGCTGATACAAGGTATAAAAATTAATAGCTTATATCTCGTGAACCGTAAATCTTTTAAACTGGACATGACACAAAAGCGTGTGTAAATCAGTTGTTTGTTATTTTGTTTAATTTGATAAATGATAAGCTGAAAATATGAGAAGAAAAAAGTTAGTAAATAACAGACAGATTAGCGAAATTATTTACGGTCAACGATGCTTTGATAGGCGCAGAAATCCTTTCTGAATTTGCGTTGTAGATATTATTATTGATTTGAGGGACTCGTGATAAAATGATAACAGCCGCACAGGTCGATCGAAAGTCAAGCTATGCTTGCCCTGATGGGCTAGGATGGGGACCATCCATTACATATCGAGAACCTCCGTGTCTTGGAAAATACGTTAAAATATAGGTCTCTGCTGACAGTCGTTGGGTCGTCAGAAGCCCAAAAGTCTGACGACCAGTCTTACCAAGGGGTATCGTGTTACCCACTGGGTTGTGGAGTTCAGATAGGCAGTTGCTCCATGTAAAATACTGGTATTCAGCTGCATCCGGTTAGACTTGAAGCCGACCCCAACATAATTGGGAAAGGCTAGGCAGATTGATTGATATTTTATATTGATGTATGGAAAAAGCAAGGTCCAACTACCTACTACTACTCCCTTCAGTCTATTCCATTCAAGAGTATATTTCTACTTCCTATGTACATCTCAAACTCAGGAGTAAGACTCCTGAGCTTTAGAATTAGGGAGAAGAAAAATAAACTGATTATGGCTGTATAGTCAAGGAGATATTGCCATTTCTTTCAAAGACTTCATACGATCGATACAGAATGAAAGTTGTGATTTGAATTTACGAACACTTATGTTTGACAGTCAAAATGCTAAATAATCAGTTCCGGTGACTGAAAAATTAATAATCTCTGCGAATCTCTGTACTCATTTCTAAACAGTTCTTTAGTTTCCAGTCTTGGCTAGGTGCCGACGTATATATTAGACTCGTATATAAAACGTTTCCAACAAGACTCTGTCTGAACTAGTGCGTTGGAGAACTCCTGGAGTACCACTCTGGGCGGCGTAAGGGCCATTTTGTTCGTCTCTTCCTGAGACGCGGCAAATAATGTTTGCACATCTCTCGTTTGTTTTAGAATATTCTGGAACTGACTGTGTTGGGATCAGGATTTTAAATTAAATTGTATAGAAAATAAACCTGATATAAGATTAAGAAAAAAAATTAGGAGAATTTTCTGGTGCGATATTTAATTAAATAAAACCATTAATTAAACGAACCAAAAATACTCAGCACAAATTAGAGATACTAGGAATATATTCACCTTCGAAAAGCAATCAAATATGTTGGTAATTTTAAGAATTTCGTCAAATTAGATACCATAAACGTTTTGATTTTAGGGCAGAACCTTAATTAAATATTTTCATGCGTATTTCGAGATAGAACTCCTTTTTGGAAATTATGTATAACGAAATCTTTCTATACTCCAAATATCTTGTATGTGTTAATAAATACTTTTACACTTAAAAGGCAAAAAGTTTTAGACGTTGCTTCTGTTATAGGTTTAATTTGTATTAAGTACTAACGACGGCGCCCACTTGTCGCCCAAGAGCTCTTAAGCGAGCATAAATTAGTCATTTCCAAAATAAACCACGCCGTTACTGTTTTACGGTCATCTTTTAGTACCTTTTTATTATTTTAGGAGCATGAAGTCACGATTTCACTTTAATTTACAAACTTGCGCCATCTTATGTGCTTACCTAAGATTTAAATTGTTAGATTCGCCCTACCGCGTAAAAGGATAGTCGCGTTTTGACACCTCTGACACACAATAACGCAGTGACTTGACTTGATTGTCATGGAAACGCTATGTAATAATGTGCGAGCTCACTTTTCTCAGTATGGACCATTTTTCGCGTGACTTAGTACGGTGAGGGCAAATCTAGTGATTTAAATCTTTGGTGCTTACCTACTTTATTTGATGTGTGGTTAAACAAAAAAACACACCTTAGGTAAATAATCTAGACTAAACCTATTAACATGGGCGTACCCAAGTTTTGGCCCAGGGAAAGGGGGTGGGGGGTGGATGGAGGAAATCAAAGATTTCTTAAGCCCGGACGGGCGCTTGTTTTACCCTGGCCTACACAATACACGAAGACAGCTATACGAAACATTAGGTGTATGTAGTATGTAGGAGAAACACCCGCAGGAGATCCTGCTTTATAGGTAGTCCAATAAATAACCATCATAATTATATGCATTTATTTAATTTAAATTGTTTAGCTATTTTATCTTCAGCAAAACGGTTTATGACGTCTTCCGTGAAAGAATCGCATGTTTCAAGTTTTTTATATAGGTGGACTGAATATACAAAGCTCATTAAACCTGTAGGTACGTAGGCATACAAGGTGCAGCGGGGGGGCTCCCCCCTGGGTACGCCCATGCCTATTAATGTAGTTAACTTAATGGTAACTTTTGTTCAAACATCTCCAATCACTAGTCCAACAAATGAATAATTAATTACTCTAAATATCTCTTACATAGTTAATCATCAACAGGGAGGGGCTCGTGCCTGTATGATAACAGCCGCAAGGGTCGATCAAAGGTTAAGTTACACTTGCCGCGGTCGGTTCGTGGATGGGTGAATTTCCATTAAATTTCTAGACCCCTTCGTGCCTCGGAAAGAACGTTAAGCCATTGGTCTTGGCTGTCATTCGTAGATCTTTGACAGTCGTTACGGGTAGTCAGAAGCCCAAAAATCTGACAACCAGGCTTACCAAGGGCTATCGTGTTACCCTGTAACTGGAGATCAGTTAAGCAGTCGCTCTATGAGATGGCATGGCGCCCTTACTTTCCGGCTGACACAAGTATTGTCTGGACATGGGTGCTTTGGAAAGTACCTGATCCGCATAGGCCGGGAACCAACACCCGGTTGCCACCATTGCAACTGTCTCGACTACACGACGCAGCACACTCTCGAGGAATGCCCTGCTTGGGCAGTGCAGCGTCATTACCTCGTCGCGGTTGGTGCTGCGGACACTCTCTCGCTTCCGGACATGGTCCAGTCCGCGGTCGGAAGTGAGAGCGCATGGGACGCCGTCGCCTCCTTCTGTGAGAAAGTGATGGTCGCGAAGGAGGCGGCGGAAAGGGAGAGGATACAACCTCCCTGCCCATCCGCAGCAGACGCACCGGACGCCGGAGGGCGTGGAACAAACTCCGGCCGCCTTAGGTTGAGGCCTGCAGGCAACAGACTCGGGGAGTTCGTTGCCTGATCAGTGAAAGGCCCGAAACGGCGGCGCGCCATGTTCCACGCGCGCTTCTCTCTAGAGAAATTGCGGCCGTATGCGGCTGCTGATGGTGAAGGAATCCGCATGAATTCATGAAGGCCAACACCTGGCCGGAGGAGAGTGACGAAATACGCAAACACTCCAGCACCCAGCTAAAGGTAGCAGCAGAACACCGTGTGGTTTTAGTCAGTAAGAGTTTGACAGACCCCTCCACTCACCCCAGGGTGGAGGACATGCATGAGGAGTTCCACACGATAAAGAAAAGGCAGTCGCTCCATGTAAAATAAAAGCTATATCCGGTTAAACTGGAAGCCGACCCCAACATAGTTGGGACAAAGCTAGGCGGATTGATTGACTTAATCATCAACACGTAAAATAAGGCTGGTCCCTATTCCCCTATGGTCTAACCTAACCTTTTTTTTTTTGATCCGGGTTGGAAAATCCTCATGGATGTCCCCCGCCCTGGGGGGGTGGAGGGGTCAGACTCTTACTGACTAAAAACCACCCCGGTGTTCCATCTCACACCTGCGCCGGGGGTCACCGGAACGTAATAATCTTCCGCAACCCCCGACTGGTGCCGGCCCGCCCCTGCGGGCCCCGTCTGGTTGATCGGGGGGAGTGAGGTGTTTGACTCCCCCCGCGACGTCTAAGAGGGGCGCGCGTGGTCTATGGTCTAACCTAACCTAACTCTTCACAATACACCCACCAAATAAAATAGTCATAAGCTCTGTAAGAGAGAAAATACTGGTCTCATTTGCAATTAGCACACACACACATAACATCACGCCTGTATT
Source organism: Griposia aprilina (assembly GCA_916610205.1). Lineage (NCBI taxonomy): Eukaryota > Metazoa > Arthropoda > Insecta > Lepidoptera > Noctuidae > Griposia > Griposia aprilina. The sequence continues at coordinate 15,644,632 of OU744288.1, forward strand.
CCCCGAAGGGTTAGGCAGGTGTACCTATAGCACAGCCACATTTCGCCAGTTATGTTTAAGTCCCATGTAATAGGGGGCGAGCCTATTGCCATAAACAAAAAAAAAAAACAAACAAACACAAGCATATTGCAAATAAATAATTTCAAAAACGAAACCAACGCCAAAAGCTAAAGTACCTGCATTATATTCATAAAATAAATCCGCGGATTTTCCTAGCTTTGTGCACAAGTGAGATAATAGCAATACCATGTTTTCAAATTTAATTTATACCCAACTACAATCCTGTGTTCGTCGGTTTGTATAATATTTTCCTATTTGTTTCGGTGGTAATCTCTTAAACGGATTAGTACCATTTCAATAATTGAAAACAGGTACGAGGAATAGGGTATTATCAGGTTGGATTACAATAGTGAAATAAATGTAGGATTACATTCCTATTATATAGAGATTTACGTTGTTATTGTAATTTGTCTACCGTTTGAAGCATGTAATTCTGTTTTTCTCTTAATAATATTATTAATTAATAAAACAAATAAAAATAATAATAATAAAAATAACAAAAAACAGTACAAACTGAACAATAACTTTAATCTTGGAAGTCGGTGTCTTTGGTTTTGTAATTTCGTTTTTCACTCCCAACTTCCGAAATTAAAGGTATTTTTCAATTTGTAGTGTGTTTTTGGAAGTCGGGCGGTTTTTTTAAGTGATTTTTCGCTTTTTATTTGTGGTACCTACCCCACTACCAAACAAACACCACAAACACTACACTACAAATTCGCATACCACTACTTATTATGTAAACAACAGCGACAGGAAGTTATTATAACATCATCAATATACAGTAAGTGGAAAAAATAGGTATTATTAAAGTAACAGACCGTATCCATTAAAAAAGAATTTTCGAAATAGACCCATATTTGCCGGAGATATGGCGTAAGATAACCTCCTCCTTTTTGAGAAATCGGTTAAAAATAGACGAATTTAAAAACTACGAGGCTGATAGTCTGCCAGAGAATCAGCCTCGTAGTTTTTAAATTATTTATTGTATCATTCTACTTATACGATTAACACGTTTTTCTTCTTCCATATATAAAAAAAATTATATATAAGTTCCGATAAGTGTAACCCATATTACGAAGAAATATGGTGACAGAGAAATATATGACAGAGGTCTATGCTGTCTGACGCTGGTTTGCTATTGATCTCCAATTTTTAACACCGACTTCAAAAAAAGGAGGAGGTTCTCAATTCGCCTGTTTGGTTTTTTTTTAATTTTTTTTTTATGTGTGTTAGCTCAGAACTCTTTTCTGGGTGAACCGATTTGGATGATTCTTTTTTTGTTAGAAAGGACATACCTCAAGGGTGGTCCCATGATAAGGAAACCAGGATCTGATGATGCAATCCTGGAGAAATCGAGGGGAACCTTCGAAAATCGTAGGAGCGCCTAGTGCGTTTGTTAATTTTTAACCGACTTCAAAAAAAGGAGGAGGTTCTCAATTCGCCTGTATGTTTTTTTTTTTTTTTTTATGTGTGTTAGCTCAGAACTTTTTCCTGGGTGAACCGATTTGGATGATTAGTTTTTTGTTAGAAAGGACATACCTCAAGGGTGGTCCCATGATAAGGCAACCAGGATCTGGTGATGGAATCCTGGAGAAATCGAGGGGAACCTTCAAAAATCGTAGGAGCGCCTAGTGCGTTTGTTAATTTTTTCATTAAGTATTTTAAAGAACTACAATTTAATAAAGGTCTGGAATCGATCTGATGATGGAGCCGAAAGACAGTCGAGGGAATTCCTCAATGATTTACAGCAGGTACCTTGTGTTTGGGTTTGATTAATTTGTATTTATGAGAACTTTACACCTGAAGGGTTGTGACAGTCATTAGGGGTCTGATGATGAAGACGAAGGACAGTTAAGGGAACTCCTCAACGGTTTACAGTAGCTACCTTGTGATTCGTTTCAATTCATTTATATTGATGAGAACTTTGCACTCATATGGGTTATAAGTGCCATTACAGGTCTGATGATGGAGACCATAGACAGTTGAAGGAATTCCTTAACGATTTACAGCAGTTACCTTGTGTTTGTTTGGGCTTGATTAATTTTTATTGATGAGAATATTATACTCAGATGTGTTATGACTGTCATTAGGGGTTTGATGATGAAGATGAAAGACAGTTAAGGAAACTCCTCAACGGTTTACAGTAGCTACCTTGTGTTTGGACTTAATTCATTTATATTGATGAGAACTTTGCACCCATATGGGTTATAAGTGCCATTACAGGTCTGATGATGGAGACCATAGACAGTCGAGGGAATTCCTCAACGATTTACAGCAGTTACCTTTTGTTGGGCTTACTTCATACGGTTCAATATTCCAAAATATTCAGGTCGTACATAAATAATACCCAATTAAGATTGAAGTTTTTCATAGGGCAACCTACTAGTCATGCTGATGCGTCAATTTGAGACTGAATTTAAGTTGCGTAATCGCGTCATCTCTAGCAATGCTCTTTCGTTGGTTGCTAAGCAATTTATGCTTGTCACAATGCATATGGTGAAATGGAGCTGATGGTGGCTTCACCATCAGCTCCAGTTCTTCTGGTTTTTAGCAAGAGAAATCCTCAACAATAAATTCCTCAATTCCTTGCATCGGGAAACGAAATATTTTGTAAAAGGTGATGAGCAGGTGACATTAGGCTATTGTAACTTCGATAAATTATTATCTAACCCACTAAAAAGTGAAAAATAAAAACTTTTTGACAAAAAAAACAACCGACTTCCAAAAAATACACTACAAAGTGAAAAATAACTTTAATTTCGGAAGTCGGTGGCAAAAAACTAAAATAAAGATCCAAAGACACCGACTTCCGAAATTAAAGTTATTTTTCACTTTGTAGTGTATTTTTTGGAAGTCGGTTGTTTTTTTTGTCAAAAAGTTTTTTCTTTTAGTATTTTAAAGAACTACAATTTAATGAAGGTCTGGAATCGATCTGATGATGGAGCCGAAAGACAGTCGAGGGAACTCCTCAATGATTTACAGCAGGTACCTTGTGTTTGGGCTTGATTAATTTGTATTTATGAGAACTTTACACCTGAAGGGTTGTGACAGTCATTAGGGGTCTGATGATGAAGACGAAGGACAGTTAAGGGAACTCCTCAACGGTTTACAGTAGCTACCTTGTGATTCGTTTTAATTCATTTATATTGATGAGAACTTTGCACTCATATGGGTTATAAGTGCCATTACGGGTCTGATGATGGAGACCATAGACAGTCCAGGGAATTCCTCAACGATTTACAGCAGTTACTTTTTGTTGGGCTTACGTCATACGGTTCAATATTCCAAAATATTCAGGTCGTACAAAAATAATACCCAATTAAGATTGAACTTTTTCATCGGGCAACCACTACCTACTAGTCATGCTGATGCGTCAATTTGAGACTGAATTTAAGTTGCGTAATCGCGTCATCTCTAGCAATGCTCTTTCGTTGGTTGCTAAGCAATTTATGCTTGTCACAATGCATATGGTGAAATGGAGCTGATGGTGGCTTCACCATCAGCTCCAGTTCTTTTGGTTTTTACCAAGAGAAATACTCAACAATAAACTCCTCAATTCCTTGCATCGGGACACGAAATATTTTGTAAAAGGTGATGAGCAGTTGACATTAGGCTATTGTAACTTTGATAAATTATTATCTAACGCACTAAAAAGTGAAAAATAAAAACTTTTTGAGAAAAAAAACAACCGACTTCCAAAAAATACACTACAAAGTGAAAAATAACTTTAATTTCGGAAGTCGGTGGCAAAAAACTAAAATAAAGATCCAAAGACACCGACTTCCGAAATTAAAGTTATTTTTCACTTTGTAGTGTATTTTTTGGAAGTCGGTTGTTTTTTTTGTCAAAAAGTTTTTATTTTAGCTCTGTTTGACGATCGTTTTATCATGATACTAATATATTTTCGAATAAGTCGTTTCTTTGAACATTTGTTAATACACTCAATTATTTTCTGGCTTGTAATACGAGTATGTACCAATACGCAAAACTGTGCGATAAAAACTGTTTAAGCTTGTGCCAATGAAGCCATTTCCATACAGCCATACAGCCCTGCCATATGACATGGTTAACTCACTTCAAAATTTGGACCCCCGTTCCTTGCATAAAGACCTTGTTTTTTCGGCTACAGAGGTAAAAATACCTCTTTAGCCAAAATGTTCCCTTCTATCTACAAGTACAAAACAAAGTCCGTGTTCGTGTCTCTCTGTGTGTGTTCGTTTAGTTCTTCTAAACTACTCTTAGTTTACTCTAGTGCTACACCATCATTTAGAGAACTTATTCCCGAAGGCTTATATATATAATACAGTAACATTTAACATTTCACAAAGTATTTATTTTTAAACTATATACCTACACTATGTTGCAAAGAGTACGAGTCAGCTCTTGTGCGTAAAGCACGCATCATAATACAACATTAGCGTTTGAAAAAGTTAAATTGATAGATTTATTTGTTTAATAATTATTTTGTTTCTCAGTTACTCAGTTGTGTCTTTATATCTTTTTCCTCAGGGAGCATGTAGGAGCAAACCCGTACATATAAACACCGATACCGACGCGCAGCGAATGAATAAAATATACATATTTGAGTTAGCAATCAGTAGTTGCAATAGCATCGTTTGGGTAAAAGCAAAATGGCTCATTCGCCACTGGTTGATCATTTATTAGTTTTAGGTGTTTGTGCTTTCTTTTTAACTTTCAATATACAAGTTGAACTCAAATCAGTTTATCATTTAAATGTACTTCACCTGTACTGTAATGAACTGAGATGAAGGTAGTACATCTTCATCCCAGACCACTTTTGCTCTAAGCTCCAACCCATGAGATGTCAGCAACATATTTTTTTTATTTTTTTTCTATCGATAAAGCCACTTTAAACATGCAAGTTTTTCGTTTCAGAAGAAGAAAATAAATAGCCGAATTTGTACAACTGTATATTTTATTTTTCCTTGTCCCAAGTTTTGTCGGATTGCCGTCCCATCCAAATTCGTTTTAGTAATAAATATTTCTCTTAAAAAGCACTATCCATTGATAATATCACTATATCTATTGGGTGCCAAGAACATACCTAAACTTCGGTGCCCAAGTAGTCACATTTTTAGGTCATTAACTCTGAATTGACTAACAATTGGCAAAAGTCGTGTGATTAGCAAATGTTATCCTTGAAAAGCTCTTTCCATCGGTGTATATTTTATAGCTATTGGGCATCAAGAATTCCTTAACTACGGTGCCCAAGTACTCACCTATTTTGGTCATTTAACTCTGAACTGACTGTTAATTGGTAAAAGTCGTGTTAGTAGCAAAGGTTCTTCTTGAAAAGTTCTTTCCATTAATGCATATCTTATGGCTATTGGGCGCCAAGAATTCCTTAACTTCGGTGCCGAAGTTGTTAAATATTTAGGTTATTTACTCCGAACTGACCAACAATTGGCAAAAGTCGTGTTCGTAGCATAGGTTCTCCTTGAAAAGCTCTTTACATTGTTGTGTATTGTATGGCTATTGGGCGTCAAGAATTCCTAATTGCGGTGCCCAAGTTGTCACCTATTGAGGTCATTAACTTCGAACTGACCAACAATTGTCAAAAGTCGTGTAAGTAGCAAAGGTTTTCCATGAAAAGCCCTTTCCATTGATGTGTATTTTGTGGCTATTGAGTGTCAAGAATTTCTTAGTTTCGGTGCCCAAATTGTCACCTACTGAAGTCATTAACTCCGAACTGACTCCCAATTGGCCAAAGTCGTATGAGTAGCAAAGGTTTTTATTGAAAAACTTTTTCCATTGGTATATAATTCTCTTAAGGCTGTACTTAGGGCTGCTGGCTTTAGGGTAGAAAACCATAGTTTGGTGCCCATTCTTCATTTTCGTTGGTTATTAAAAAAATCATTAGCTGTTCTATACATTTTGACCGCGTAGGTATTGCACTTTTCTATTAAACAGCAGTTTTTTTTTTATAATTGACTAATAATTTCTACGCTAAGGGGTCTAGAATCATGAGCTGAATTCATGGTTACAGTTTGCGCGTTGATGTCCACCACCCTGTATAGTTTTGTGGATAACTATACATATATTTTTATGAATTATTTCATTTGATAACCATTTGGCCATACTCTACGAGAAACTTGCTTTCGATTGTGTTTGGGTCTATATTTTTACCCTCGATCTACATGTAATGTAAAAGTTTGAGAAAAAGCGCTCACTTCTACGAACTCAGAAGCGTGAACTTAACCCTATTTTTATAATTTTTTTTAGGTGGGAGATCATGAAATGACTTCTCCTGCTCTGGGCGGAGCGAAAGGGCGTTTCAGACTTTTACTGACTAAAACTCACCCGCGTTCCTTCAGTTGCCTGTGCGCCAGGGCCACGGTAAATCTTTTGAACAATCCGCGACCTTAGCAGGCATCGGCCGTAGCGGACCCCGTCAATTGGTGCTGACATTTCTTTGAGGCGCGTGTGCAACACAACGGGCCATCGACCCGGGCCTGGTCCTTACCGGACGTCGAGCTACCCATTGCTCGCCTCCGCAAGCCCGCGCCTACGGTAGCCGGGAATTGGCTATCGACTCCCGACGCCCAGGAAGTGTCTCCTCCTGCGGCGACTAGGGGCGTGAGAGCACAACGATTGCCTCTCCCTCACGCGCAACCCTTGGCAACACGTCACGGCTTCAAGACAAGGAATTTATAAGAAAAAAAAACCCTGTAATAATCGGTTCCAGACTAGGAGAAAATTGGTTAAAATGAAATAGGTACATAGATACTAATATAATCTAAATTATCAGGAAATTCTGAATCTGGTGTGGATTTGTGCCCGGCTCGCTTCCTAATATGGAACTTAAACACACATAACTGGTGAAATGTGGGCGTACTATAGGTATACCTACCTCTGCCAAACCCTTCGTAAATACAGGCGTGATATTATGTTTTGTTTATTAAAAAAAATACAGACTAAAAAGTTTGTTTCTAGTTTTGGCAAATAATATTTAATAACTATCACAAGGGTTTTGATTTTTACAGATATCTACTAACCTAAATGAATTATTAAAAATAAAGCGACATCAAAAAAACAACGTGTACAGGTTTAGTTGTAAGTGGTACAAAGCTGCAAAATACCCGAGCTTTTTAAAACTATTTTGTTGCTCTATAGAACACGTTTTAATAAACAACATTGTGATGTTCATACAACCCGTTTGCATAAACCCGTTATTCGAAATGCTATTTTTAAACAAGCTTCAATAAATACAAAAACAAAACTAACAACTGCCCGAAAAGGTGCCTGTTTTACCTATGTATACTGAAATAGAACGTTTAGAGACAAATATCTATTAGGTAAATAAAATGACTAAAAACCAAACCCAGGAAAAATATCGACTGTAAGCCACACAAATATTTTTCTCCTGTTTGATAAAACAGGCTCCCCACCACACACATGGGTGATTCCCACCATAGATGTATGTATGGTGGGAATCAAACTCGCGACCTGAAGCCATAGAAGCCGATTATCTGTACACTTACCTGGTTTAAAATTTAAGTTAGGCATGACTGGGCCAATAGGCAGCTATTGGGCCAGTCATGTCTAACTTAAATTTTAAACCAGGTTAGTGTACAAAACATTTGTCTGAGCCGTCTGAAGTAGTAACAGTTTATTAAAACCAATTTATATACTATTATATTTATAACTAGGCCACTTCACAATTCACATCTAAAACTAAGTATCTGAACTCCCACGTTTTACCTAAAATAATATTATAACGTAACAGAGCGTTCATTCTCAACTACATTGCAAGGCACCGCAGTCAGTCTTACGGTTTATTTGTCGGCAAAATAACTGGGTAGTCGCTAGGTGGTTTACAGAGTAATGTTCATATTTCACAATTTGCTGTGTAAATCGTCAAAGGAATTGTTAAAGAAGATTTGAATACCTATGTACATCGAGAGTTATGTAGTTAGTATTCAATTCGAATTATTTGTTAAGGATGCTTTTAACGGGCACGTCTTTCTACATCGTTCTCACATGTATCTTTTCAAAATGAATGATGTAACCAATTTTTTGGAACAATATTTTGATTTAAGGCGGTACCCCGACCAAAACCTTGCCATAGTGCGTTATTCAGAGGCTATTAACTCATTCACTATGGGTAGTAAACTACATCTAAAAGCACATTATTAATGTTAGATATCCTATCATCACATTGCACGTTCTTATTTGTTTTCATGTGTTATAAATACATTTAAAAGCTCCTTGTAAAAAGTGACTAAAATTATTGATTGTACTTATGCATCTTTTGCTAAAGGTGACGTTTTATTAATTTGAGGATTACACTAATGGATCGATAATTGAAAAATCTAAATAATTCACGATTTTTTTATTTCAAAACATCGTTTGTCTTTTTTTATTAAAATTATTTCAATTTTTTCCTGAATTCTATGATAAATGAGCGTGCGCAGGGAGCGAAACAGAGCGAGACTCAGCGACGGGACTGAGAAGGACCGAACACTCAAGGTCTTTTGGTCAGGGAAGCGCCTTAAAAGCGTGTCCGTGGGGTTTCCTGCCCGTCCTTCTCTATAGGTACCTACTACGCTTTGGGATGGGCAACTAGCTTCATCTTTCTGACCGACCGACCCCTTGACATGAAAAGTGCCTGTAATTGGTTTATTTGAAATAAACGCATTGAGTTTTTGAGTTTTGATTAGTACCTACCTAGTAAAATCAGGGAAATAATTTGCTAAACAAACATTACTATCAACTTGAATATAGTCCGTAGGTATATTCAAATCACAGCACTTATTTCTTGACAGTTGTATACAATACACGGCGAATTGAAGTAGGTTGGAAATGGGATCGAACTTTTTTGTATGGAGACTGGCCTCGTCCCGGTTCGTCATTTTGATTATTTTTTAAAGGGGCGTCGTACGATAATACCAATATATATGGATAGGGGACATATAGACAAACAAAAAATGTCAGTGATATAATTTCCTAAGCTGTCACATTACCTTGATAATTAAAGTTAAAAATGGCCATGGTGAGCGCAAATATTTTGGTTTCATTCATATCAAAAGCGGGCAATTTAAGCTACAAAGCAGTTTTTCTGTTGAAAATGTTATGTGATGTGATTATCTTAATGAAAAGTAATTTAAAGTCAATGTTAAGTGTATTCGATTTTTACATCTTTAAGTAGAAAGCTTAACTGATTCGATGTGCTTGGTTAGAATGCATATTATCCGCTGTCGTATAGTTGTCTCAGACGGTCATTTTTATTACAAGCTAAGTCCTACCACCTTAAATACTTAACAATAATATTTCAATGTGATTATATAACTGAAGTAATATTCTGACGAAGCGGTGTTCAGCGTTAATTAATGTTTTGAATATAATGAGATGAAAATATTTGGACTCATTTAAGCTATCTTTAACTCTATTTATCTCGGTAATGTGACACTTTAAGATATCATGTCATGACATTTTTTGTTCCTCTTTATGTCGTCTATCTATAAATGTAGGTATTTTCGTGCTACGGCATTTTGAAAACAAATCAAAATGGCGGAACAAGGCGAGGTCAATAGAATAGGTTTAAAGCCCTTTGCTTAACAATTAATATCCCCGATGACTGAACGAAAAAAATCGAATATATGAATTCGTATGGTGTAGGTAAATAAATAGTATTCTATCTATTCTATGCAGCTAAATAAAACAAAAATGAAGCACAAAAACAAAGCAATGTTAATGTTTTTTTGGCGTTATAAATGAATCATGACGTAAATTATGACATGGGTGTGAACTTAATTAATGTAATGCAAATCTATGAATATATTTAGGGGCGGCAGTTAAAATTACATGGAAACAAAAACATGGATTACAAACGAAAAATCCACAAAATATTCTGTTTTATTGGATAAACCTGTAGTCAGCCTCGAAACCCAGGATTTTTTGATAGATGTGTACCAGAAATAGCATCACATAACCCGAAATAATGGAATATCTGAAATTAATTAAATCAATAATAAACTCAATATGAAAACCACTACGCCTACGTAACGGAAGTATTAACTAAAAAGGAGTTAACATCTAATTATAATGAGCATGATTGTTGATTATATACAACAATTTTAATCTTGTTACAAAATTAATCACGAATTGAATCCAGAAACACGTTACCAAATCGTTATTTAGGTAGGTATTTAATTTGGATTTTAAATCGAATTACTCATCGCTTCCGATGAGTAATTTTTATTATAATCCCAATTCAAAATACTATTTTTCAAAAATTTTCTTAGTATGGGTAGTGTGGCAAAAATAGAAAGAACTTAATATGAACAAATTATTTCATCACCACTGCTGTCGAAACGGTGAAGGCGTGAGGCAACCGGCATGTCCAGAACCAAAAATTCGAAGACATGTGACATCCACCAACCAGCACTGGGCCCGCCTGGTGGATCATGGCCCACTCCGTTTCAGAGAAAGAAGAGCCCTGTGTCCTAGCAGTGGGAACATTACAGAGTGATTATCATTTTAATAAGAACAAAGATAACACAAAAATCATAAAACGTCGAAAAAAATTTGATAGTGCCTGAAAATTGTAAGCCGTGTCTTAGGACTTCGTTTCAATAAAACTTAAACCCCTGTTTGACAAACTCAGGAGTAGTTTCGAGAACCGTTTCTTGGAGCACTTCTTAACTTTTAGAAATATCTTCCGGTTTAAAATGAGGGGTATCTATGCGTTACGTTGTCAGCATGTTACTTTTCAGTCAGTCACGGAACCTACCTACTTTATACAGATTTTGCATTTTTTTTTGCATTTAGATTTATCTTAATTCTGATTCAATCAAATCAAATAAAAATATTTTATTTCCCAACATGGGCACTTATGAAACGTCAGAAGCTAGGTGCACTGTTCCAATTGGTTTTTCCCATGGATAAGAGCCGGCAAGAAACTCCACGGTTACTCTTTTAAAAATAAGGGGTTTTTACAATGTTTCAAATTACAGTGTTGATAGATATGGGAGGACAGTGTAGAACTCAGTCAACAAGTAACAGGTGCTCAACAAAATATAAAAAGGTCTAAAAATCTACAGTCTACAAGTTAGGCCTACAACGTTCTCACATTCACACAATATAGAAGACTATTTAAAAATTAAAGCCTATTTAAACCACAGAAGAGTGACAAGTTAGTCTGAAAAGATCCATCGTACAGCTATTACTGATAAAATTACTTTGTACTTTTGAATTTTTCCAACTGTACCTACCTTATAAGGTTCGTATCTATTGTAATATACATACGATTTGTTGACATAAGAAAACCCATTACCGTAGCGGCACCTCAGATTTACGACTGTTTGCTTCTGGGGGACTCTCCAAACTTATGTGTTTTTCCTTTATACGAACGTGAATTCGGGTTTTTAATTAAGGATTGCCGTCGCGTTTTATGTACACACTTGGGACTCGTAATACACTTCATTTACGAGTTTTCGTCGGTCTTTTTTTCGTGTGTATGTATTTTGTCACATTTGAAATCCGTGTTCGGAATTGGTTATCATGAGTAATGGGTGTGTTAGCAACCAATGTCCAAATACTCATGGCGTATACTATGTAGCTATGTACACATTTCGCAATGCCCATAGATATCGTTAAGCCTGGCTCGAAAAGTCCGTGGTCGTAAATGCTCTATAAATACGTGTCCCTGCAATATCACGCAATGTTGCAGGGCAATCGAGTGACACATTTTGTAATCTAGAAAAAAAAAATACATTATGCGATAAAGTTTTACGCTCTCCTCCTATTTTTTATTTGAGCAACAAGAAAATCTTATAAAATAATTAATAACATACCAAGGATTACAAGAAATCTAAATATATAATGTTGAATATTCCTGACTAAATTCTGATGTTAAAACTGAGGATAGTTCGAAAAAAAGAATGAAATATAAAAAGTTTTTTTTTGTTTTTTTTTTAATTTTTTATGGGTTTGCTCTTGACTCTAGTCTAGGTCAGAGATGACAGAGACAAAGTCTACGATGGAGTGAGCTTACCCAGCAGAAGCCTGTTCACTCTCACTTTGAAGAGATTTGGGTTGTATGCGGTCGGAAACACAGGCGCAGGTAGAGAATTCCACTCTTTTGTGTGTTAACTATCTGAATGTCCGCTAATTGGTCATTTGGTTTTTATTTAAAAAAAAAACAATAAAACGGCAAAATATAAAATGTTGTTTTAAAGGAGTATGGTTGAATTCTCAGTCCCAAAATCAAGATTTCATGATAAAAAGTTCTTTTTAAGCTTAACCGGGGGTATAAATGGGAGTACCATTTATACTCCCGGACCGCATTTCGCAGTTACCTATTATTTCTAAATCTGTTACACTCTCGTGCAAAAAGATTGTGTCACATAAAACCTTATAAAGGTCATGCCACGTCCAATAATGTAGGAAATATGTCAGCTTTGATCTCTATCTGTCGGACGTAGGTCGGAGAACCACAATAAATCGAACATTGCGTGTTACCATAGTATAAAATGTAACACCTCCTGAGACATTTATTTTCGTTAGCAACACTTCTTATTAGTGCAGATAGAAGGCAGACACGCTATCTAATAAAATGTTAATAGGGAAATGTGGTTTCTTGATAAATAAACAGAACTTTCTTCATCATCAGTAATAAAATTAATTTATTGTTAACGGTTTGTTAGGCACGCCTGGATCTGACACAATTTTCATATATTATTTTGTTTGTTTTTGTTTTCATTGTAATGTGTATCTAAGCACTATTAATTCAAGATATACACACACATACATATAAAAACTCACGCCTTCTTCCCATGAGGGTAGACAGAAACTACAGAACGCCACCTGCTACGATCCTTACATACTCCTTTTGCTTCGTTTCTAACGTTCATGCATCTGGTCACACACGCACACCGGTTGCGAGGACTACGCACCTGACCTTTCTGAAGAACATCACGTCAACATATTATGTCCTCCTAGGGCGTCCCCTTCCGGCGTTTCCACTCACATGTGTCTTGTAAAAACATTTTGTTAGTCGCCTTTCACTCATCCTCTCAAAATGACCAAACCGTCTAAGCATACTCTTTTTAATCTACACCGTTGTCTTAGGATCTGTTATAACTTATAACAGCTCTAAAGCTATTAAACTAGTTTAGGTTAGCAAATTACTATCATAAATATATCTCCATATAAGTACTTATTTATGTGCATACATGTGAATTGTGATGTCTATATAATTACAGTGTCTGTTTCGATTATTACAAAACGGGATAGTTATTGTGATGACTGTACCTAATTAACCCAGCTCGCACTATAATAATGCTACTGAGAAGCGCGGGAGAGTGATGAAATAATTAAGCTAAGTTAATTGGCCTATAATAGATAGGATATAGAAGATATCATACCTATGGCTTAAACAAGCAAAAATCTTTATTATTTATTACATTACCACTGCTCTCAAAACAGTGAAGGAAAATATCGTGAGGAAACCGGTAAGTCCTAGAACCAAACTTCGAAGACGTCATGAAGTGACATCAACTAACCCACGCCGGGCCCTCGTGGTGGTTAGTCCACTTCCTCTCACAGAGAGGCTTGTATCCCAGTAGTGGGAACATTATAGGCTGATTACGCATGCATCCTAAATTCTTAATTTTTTTCGCCGCTGTGAAAAGACTAATAAAATGGGTACTCTCGGTGTGTGTGTTTACGCGCAGAGGGTTTTGTGGGGGCGTTAAATAATAAAATATTATATTTATTACGTTTATTCCAAGGAAACGTGTTTACTTCTACGCGCCTATTATAACCCTGTTGTTTTTTCGAAACAAAAAAATACATATAAATAATTTGAAAGCTAATTTCTAAATTCGCTTGAATGGTCGAATTCAACCAGAGTTATTTTTCTGCCAGCCTACACGATATAAGTTCACCTTTTGCAGACAACCTGCTCGCCTTAGTCTACCTTTATTCTGTCCATATATTCGATAGTGCAAGCATATAATTATGATATTAAATTCCAGTTTCAACCCACCACTGCAGCCTATTTAACAATCTCCTATTTCAGCCATTACAACAATCTACTAGGCATCCATTGTGCTCAATTAGGCATGCATATCGTGTATGGTTAAGTGTTTGATTCCTTGAACGTGAACTCGATCCAAATTCCAATTATCTGCGTTTGGATCCCCTCGAAGAGAAATCGATCTTCCGTTTGTTAGGGAGGCCGGTCTTCGGCCAAGCCAAATTACGACCATTACCGGACGATACTCTATTTGATTATATCTCGGTAACTGACGTAGCTAGTGCTATTTTAGTAATAGGTAGGTTTTTGAGCGTTTAGATTTAATTTTGTCAATGTTTTGTGACTTATTTCTAGGAAATAGATAGCGAATGGCAATGATGTGTGGCCAGTGAGATTGTGCTGTGCTTTTACTTTCCAGATGAAATGTTAGGGACAGGTGACTGTTTACGAGGTTGAGGTTTTGATATAGCACTATTCAGTGCTTCATCTGGATTGATGAAATAAAGGTGATAAAGATTTTTGATTAGATACCTGTGAATAAATTCTTCTTATTTTGAAAAGCACCGTAATAAAACGGAAGACATTTTTATAACAGCTTTCAGAGTTGGATGCTTCATGGCAAACCAGAGTCTGCTGATATCTCTACACCCACGCGTCCCGGACCCCGCGTGACCTCCGCTAGAATGTCCAGACTTGGAGGAATGCCTATAAGTAGGGTCGCCAAATTCAAGTGCCTGGGACTCTGGGTCACCTAGGACCTCTCAGATGATTTAGATATTGAGCGGAAACGTAGGGTATTGGCAGTGAGATGCAATATGCTGGTTTTCACGGTGCACGAAATAGGGTAAAATTGCTCATTTTAAGGCATACTGCCAGACTTTTTATACCTGTAGCCTGTGGGTCTGTTATACGCGTAGATCTTTCAATGCCCTACGGGGCCTGAATAACAATGGTTTTAGGACGCTGTTGGGGTTGCCTCGCTTTTGCAGTGCATCAGGTATGTTTGCTAAGGCCAGCACGGACTGCTTTAGGGCGATACTACGAAAAAGAATGGGTTTACTTGATGCTCCGCATGCGAGACAGCAACAACAGCTTTCTGACTACCATATTGGGAAGGGTTGATTGCCCGGTTGTGAGGCACCGGAATACCGTTCTCGGTTCTGGAGGTGCCTTTTATAAATACAAATACATACTTTAAACAGCGCGATTATAAATAAATAAATAATTCATTAATAATTTTACTAATATAGTTTTTATTTACTAACAATGTATAGATTTTTTTTAGTGTTAGTCATAAATCAATCACCAAACTTGGGGTTATTTAACTCAAAGTTTGGTGGTTGAATTATGACTTTTGAAAAACTTTTTTTATGAAGTTTGAAAAACTATTTTCCCGTTGTGTTTTTCGGTTAGTGGAGGCTTATATTTTTTAAATAAAATGCAACTAAAATTAAATCCACTTACTTATGAGTGAATCTTTTGTCCTTTTCGATCACATTTTAATTTAATATAAAAACATATTTCTTTTACGATTTTGCACGTTACCCTGAAGCATGAAAATTGCCGATAGCGGTATCGGCTATACTTAAATAATAAGTATATTTTCAAGTAAGAAATACGAAAAATAAATGACTAATTTCCTCCTGAACGCCCAACACATAAAAAAACCTACAAGTTGTAAAATAATTTAGAGATCACGACAGTCGCACAAAAAACAAACGCACATCGTTTTGTGTACACTCGGCAAATAAATCAAAGGTACAGGAGCCAAATTTCAAAAGTTTATGATTTATCATAATCCGGATTTCCATTTGGCGAACGCCTGGTCCATTATTCTATGTCACAGACATGAGAAGGGTGCGTGCTTGGTGAAAAAATAAACGCATTTATCGCTTCCAGGGTTATTTCTAAACAATAAAAAAACTTTCCGATATATTTTTGATCAAGACGGCGCTTGAAGGGTTTCTGGATTGATGGCCACAATATTTTGAGAAAATCTTCTTGGCCTTATTTTCTATCATGGTTTGGTATGACTTCGATTATTTTTGGAGCTCATAAATGAGAAAAGCTGAACTAAAATAAAAATACAGATGCCACGTGCCACTACAGAGGTAACATTGTGCTTTTTTATTTTTTTGCACTTTCTTTGGTCGTAATAGAATAGAATAGAATAGAATACTCTTTATTATGTACACCATAAAAATTACAGATATAAAAGAGATCAACTTGTATAACTTATTTCTCGATGAGCTAGTGAATTTAAAATAATTTTCTTGCCCATTAAACATTACTTTACATGAATTAACAAATTAATGAAAATAATTGAGTAATTAAGAAAGACAATAAATACAAAACTCCCCACGCATGCGCGCTACCCAAAACACGACCATATTAACGAAATCAGAGTAACAAAGTAGGTTCGTAAGCAAATGCGATATCGAGGTGAGGTATTACGTTCTCCACAAAGACGTCATAATAAAAGAGCAGCCACTTAAATTACAAACTGTATAAAATATGCGTTACCGTCGGGAAATCTTCGCTGTACCAGAATGTAGTCGCCTCGTAAAGCCATCTAGTAACGAAGGCCCCATGAGAGAACATGCTGTATTTTATTCTCGTCAAAAAAGGACATCTACATATCGCACGGCAGCAGTCAAGTACCAAAACTGCTTCTACGAATGTTGTCGCTCCGTCATTTGTTTTTTTTTTATCTTTTACTGCTCTGTTTGTGCGGTCAAGGGTTCTAAAGCCAGTGTTATATGGTGCACCAAAGCTAAAAAATACGCTACCTATACCCATACCTTCCTAAATACGAAGATTAACAAACAAACGCTGTGTAGGCAGGAAATTGTACCATAGTAAATTACTTTCCACGATAGCTCCACAAAAGAGCACTTTGATTTCCTAAAATTGTAACAGTAGTGATACTAAAACATTATTTTCTTCAACTGAATATCTAGTCCACTCACATCCACTTGTTTTTGTACGTTTGTTTTTCTACGAAACACAGCAAAAACAACAACAGTATGCTATTAAGTCGCGGACCGATACCATTAAGAGACACAATCGGCCCAAGCAATGTACCAAATGGCGTGTTCCACAACCCCTATCTCGGGCAATAAAAACATTTATAAAGGAAAAACTTAATAGAATGCGCCTACTTTAAAAGCGCAGGCCATATCTCTACCTTTCAAGTGAACAATAAGAGAATTCTTAATAAACTAATTATAAAAGGTGGAGCACTTAAAACAAACTTAACAAACGTCATGAATAATATCACCAGCTGTTTATTGCAGAAATTTATCGTCCAACTTTGGGCCTCAAAAACTCTTAACTGAAAGCATAAACAAGGGATTATAGCAGAAATAAAATAATTAATTTCCTTTTAGAATACAAGTTGGAGTGCGAATCCGTAATAATTGCGTTGTTTTAATGATACACGCCATTAAAATAATGTGACTCCGGTTTTAGTGAGGTTGCTTTCGTAGTATTTGGTTATTTTAATAGGGAATCAATACAGTGGTTTACGAGGGCGGTTTATTGGAAATCTGATGATCAAGGTTGAATTTGAGATGGAGTAATCAACATAGTGCATTGCTAACTGCCTGTGATTATTTTAATAATCACGTCAAAGTAATTGCAAAAACTGCCAAAGTGAGAAAATACTGTACACCATTATTTTGTGGGCTCTACAGATATCCTTTCACAACTTCTAATAATTTAACAATATTTATAATACGTTTTACCATAACGTATTCTATAATAGATTTCATATAAAATTTTCAAAAGCCGTCGGTATTATTTTTCAGCCTAAAGCTGTATAGTCCTATACCTATATGTATAGCCGCTTTTTGTCACCGTTCTCGCCTCTGGCAGCTCACGAAAAAACATACAACTTTAATCGATGTCCCCGTCAATGTTGACGGTTGAGGTCAAGACGTTATACAAGGACACTTTTTAGTTTATTTTACAACAAGCTTACTGCGGGCATTATGGGTTAGTCTTTTTAGGGTTCCGTAGCCAAATGGCAAAAAATGGAACCCTTATGGATTCGTTATGTCTGTCTGTCCGTCTGTCCGTCCGTATGTCACAGCCACTTTTTTCCGAAACTATAAGAACGATACTGTTGAAACTTGGTAAGTAAATATATTCTGTGAACCGCATTAAGATTTTCACACAAAAATACAAAAAATACAATACATTTTGGGGGTTCCCCGTACTTAGAACTGAAATTCAATTTTTTTTTCATCAAACCCATACGTGTGGGGTATTTATGGATAGGTCTTCAAAACTGATATTGAGGTTTCTAATATATTTTTTTTCTAAACTGAATAGTTTGCACGAGAGACACTTCTAAAGTGGTAAAATGTGTGTACCCCCCCTGTAACTTCTAAAATAAGAGAATAATAAAACTAAAAAAAATATATGATGTACGTTACCATGTAAACTTCCACCGAAAATTAGTTTGATCGAGATCTAGTAGGTAGTTTTTATTTAATACGTCATAAATCGTAAACTGCTACGGAACACTTCATGGGCGAGTCCGACTCGCACTTGGCCGATTTTTTTTAGATTACGTGAAAATCAGCTCAGTTGTTCAACAGATATTTATTTATTTTCATAAGTATAATTCAAATATAGCTGCTTTCCACTATATCACTAACTCAGGCGTATTTATTCTTCACATCAATGTATATCTACCTATTTACATCATATATATAAAAATCAATTGCTGTTCGTTAGTTAGACTTGCTAAAACTCAAAAACGGCTTAACCATTTTTTTTTTTTTTGTTTTATTCGCTCTAATATACGGGAGGTTTGAAAAAAAAATGTATTGCAACGCATTCCGAGCATTAGCTAGTAACATTATAAATTAAAGTCACTTTTTGTGCCCGTGTGACCGCGTTGTTCTTCTAAACTAGTACGCAATGGATTTTGATGCGCTCTTCACCATAATTTATAGAGTTTCGTTTTGAAGGTGTATAATACATTAATATTAAACTTACATATAATAAAGACTAAATTTCTATCCCGTATATTGCACCTGCCATGTTTTGTCTCTGCATCACCCTAAGGTTGACTGGTAGAAAATGCCTCAGGCATTAAGTTCGCCTTTGTACTGTATTTTTTTACTTGTGCATAAAGTTTAATAAATAAATAAAGAAATCTCGATGTTTTGTCCAGTCCTAAAAAACGTGCGAAACAGGGGCGGGTCACTAGTTTTATTATAAAACGCTACTTTCTTGAGTTGCCTGTAGCTCCTACGTCCTTTAATGTCTATACAACTCAAGAACCACTTATAAGATTAAAATCATGAATTCATAAGTACGAGTAGATGCTCTCTGCCTATGTTTTTAGTAAATACTTTGTAACATTATTTGCCATAAGACACAGCTAGCTAGTAAATAAATCTAGTAGACAGTGTTATGTAAGGATCGTAGCAGGTGGCATTTTGTTGTTTCTGCCTGCCCCCATGGACAAAAGGCATGAGGCTATGCATGTGTGTAGATAAAAGTTTTCTGGCTGTGAATATAATTAATTCAGTGCCTTTCTTCATTTTCAAAATAGTTCTTATTTCAAGACCAACGGATGCAATCTCTCAATATTATCTTTAGCTTATTTACTACCCAATGTAGCAAGCTAGAATCTAGCCCAATCTATCCTAAAGTTATCATTACGGTAACCTATTTCCAAGTGGTCACAATACCTCTGTATTGAGCAGCTTCCGGCGATACTCCATTCTATCTCCGTTTCCGTAAATGGCCGGAAATGAATTCAAAACACCCTATAGCAGCATCCGATCTCTTGTAGGATCACTGCATTCACTGGTAGCCCTGAGCTATCCATTTTGTACCTGGTCTAATAAAGGCATTGATTTAGTTGAATTGGTAGGAACATCTAAATGGCTAAGTAATTTATAGGGGTTTCCGAATAGTAGTAATTTCTCAAATGATACTGAGAAATGGGAAACAGAAACGATGATATTTTTGTTTTCTCATTCTCTGAAACGTGCTTTCACTTTTGTCTCCAGTAACTAAAACTCTTTTTACAGTTGACTTTTGTTAAAAGGGCAACTACATAATATGATGTAAGGCAGAAGCGGTAGGCAGAGATGTAAAGTATACCTCATTTTCCCAGTTATGTATTTATAAACAGACATAGGCACTAGTTACTTGGTTACGTCAAATAGCTACAAAGAAAATACTCAAAACCAAGCAGACACTAAAGCAAAACCACAACAATTTCATATTTCCAATTTCCTCAAACCACATTTTAAAAAGATAAACCAAAGCTCAACAACAAAATAAAATAAAACCCAAAATGTGTAATAGTGACACGGAGCGAACTCGAAGTTGAGATTCTTCTGACCGGACGCGCTACGAATGAGCTAAATTTGACAACAGATAGACAATAGACAGGCCACGAGTATTTCAGGAGGTGCTATTTTTGACGTAATCCAAGCTCTTGGGGCCGGATAACATGAACCACAACCACACCACAACGACAACACGTGGATGGGCGCTAATTTATATGAAAATGAATAGTTTATTCACACGGACCACATTTGGCCGTCAAAATTAACCGTGTGTGCGATAACAACCCCAGCAAGGCTACGCAGCCACAACGCAACCATCAGTGAGACCGTGCACTAGCAACCGGCCATATCGCAAATACAACGTTCCATCGACCATTTGATTTGGTTTTCTAGTTACCACAACGCAATTGCAAGAAGCTGCAGCGACACTATTCACACGTAACCACTGCTTGCACACATTTTGTCGCTGCGATGTGGTGTGGTTGTTGTACGTGTGATCGGGCCCTTGTCAAGTTAGCCAACTCGAAGTGGTTGACAGCCGACATAAAAATGCAATGGAAACTTTCGGACGGAAGGAACGGAGCTCGAAACGTCATGGAGTGTTAATTTTCTTCTTTTGTTTGTGCAATGTTGGATTCTTTGTTTTTTGTTTTTGTTCGTAGCGTTTTATTTTGTTTTAGGGACAGAGCTGACCAGTTTAAATTAATTCGCCAGTGTATAATTATGAGCTATTTTTATAGTATTAGGTACGGAAATAAATGGTCATGGAAAATAAAGAAATATTTTTTGGGTGGTTAAATTATTTTAATTCTCGGATTCTTGGAAATGATTTTGAATTAGCACCGTGTTCAGTTCTTTGAACTTTTTGAAAGAAAAAGCTTTTCGTGTGAAAATTCGTACCTTGCGAATGCGGATGAAACTTCTCCGAAACCTATTTTGATTAGTTTTTTTTATCCTACAACATTCTGGGAAAAACCTTGAATTTGTTGTTCCTTTAACGGAAAAGCTTGTTCTATTTGTAAATTAAGGAGTTTCTTTGTAAACGATGCTTAAACTGAAATAATGATTAACAACTGCCTAAACGCTTTATTTTTAAAATTTAAACGTCTCTTAACTAAGTCTGTTAATAGGTGGTAACAGGTCAAACTTTAACACTTTAAGCCCCATTTGCACGAACCAAGTTTCTTGCCTGTGAAATTCAATAAAACAGAAGCAACAAATGACTCGCATGACCTAAACACTGTTTAGACGGAGCAACTTTTATTGTTGCTTCAACTTATGGTATGCCACAGGCAATTAAATCGCATTGTGTAAACCAGGCTTTTAGTATCAAAACATGCCTAACACATTTCCGGCTCGTGATTACACTAGCCAACACCCGGTGCGAGTGCGGTGCTTCTGATCAGACCATGCCTCATTTGCTGAAGTTTCAAAGTGCCCGTTCACCTGCACCTCGGTTTACCCAAAGAATGCCATTGATGCCGCAAACAATGTGGCCACTTACTGGGCCCAATTAATATAAAAACATCGAAGAAGAGTACTATATAGGTATGTGGAACAGGTGTAAAGTTTTCTCATACCTCCATAGATAAGGAAGGATCCTCCGACCAGACGGGTGTCTTGTCTGGTGGGCAACTGCCCGACGATTGATTTCGGGACGTTGTACATATGCTAGTTGCGCGGTAAACTCTACTTGCGCGATGCAGGATTTTGACGTCAGTGTGACGCGTAGCTCGCATGTGGCGTTGTAGATGCCGCTACAGTACCATCTAAACGAAAACGAGAAGAAGGCTCGCGTAAAATTCTTACACGAAACGAAACACCCATCTGTCAAACAGCGAATAACATCATATAATACGTCTAAGTCGTGAGCTGCAACTTTCCACTTTGTACTCGATCGTGTTAACCGAGTGGGTAACATTCGGAACTCCAAGTCTTTAGCGACATTAACTTCGTCCACCGTACAAAGCCTTCGCTAATCTAAGCTTACCCGGCCAAACTTTGGTTTTCTATTAGACAGAATCGATTTCTGTCTTCGCATTTAATCTGTCAATTCGTCACTCGGGACTTGCTAGCTTTAGATAATCGTGATTTCTTGACTGCTTTATAAAAAGGCGTGGGAAAAGTTTTGATAGATTCGTGATTCAATGTTTTCGATCTAAAGAAGTTTGCCTGACGTAGACCTTTTCGTATCACGTGTTACAAGTCTTTATCTAAAATACACGAGCCGTGGGAGAATGTTTTTCGGAATACATACAAATGATGCTTTAAGCTCTTCTGAGCCGACTTAACGGCCTGTGAAGATAGGAATGAACAGCAACTGAACTGACTGAAACTAGAACTAAAAAATAAACTCGGCTTATTACATGAAACGCATTTTCTTGTCACGTCAGGGAAATTCATTGTTAACCAAATTGACTATGGACTTAAATTGTCCGTTAAAGCAAATTACGACTGTCATTCTTTGAAACTTGTATGAAATGGCTTTATGAAGGCAAATTGATGTAGGGGGTCAATTTGTGTAACAATTAATTTTCCTGACTGTACACATACCACCTCTCTCCAGTTTTAAGAGAAACAACGACCCAGATACGTAGCAGAGTCATTTGCTCGTTTACTTGAACTTTTTTTATCAAGAGCTTTATGACATTAAAGTTTTTATTACGAAGCCGGCTCGAGTAAGTAATCCATGCAATTTGTTTTACTGTTCTACGGATACAGCATGTTCTTAATAATACGTGATGTTATTATCTTAGGCTTACCGAGGTGGCGGCGATGTACGGACTGTGTACTACGTTCTTAATTTGTGATGACTTTTTGTAGTATTTGATGTTGAGTTGTGAAAGATTGAATAAGACTCACCTTATTTGTGAACACTTTGACAAATATTTAAACGTGTACTGAATCAGAACGAAATAGCTGAAGTATTTGAACAGAATTTGGCATACAGGTAGAGTGTGTTTGTTGAAATAATAAAGAAGTTAATGCAGTCACAGACACGGGTAAAAGCTAAAGACGGTCAGGTTTCATCAAATCTTTCAGCTGCGGCTCATAATTATATATTTGGACCTTCTTGAATTAATGTATCACATAATTCCGAGTATGCCTGTACTTACTCAAGTACAAACAAAGTCAGTCCTCAGTGTGCCATAATAAATGTTCTTCTCAGTAACGCTAGAACTCCTGTCTATCTCAAGATTTTGCGACACTTGCCAACAAAACTTGTGCGTAAGACTTGCCTCACATACCTTTTTGCCAACTCAGTAACTTGTGGGAGAGTTTACTAGAATTTCGTATAAGTGACAGTGTAACTTTTGTTAATCTATCCACTGAGCCGCCTGAATGCCACATGTTTGTGTTGACTATAACAAAATAATTTATAAATGAAGTTCTTGTAAATTCATCTATTCCTACTCTGTGTGAGCAGTGCAGAGCACTGGTGGCCCAGTGGTAACGGCCTCGACTTACGAGTTGTAGGTCGTGGGTTCGAGCCCAGTCAGGCGCTTTATATTGTGTAAACAATTTCATCACCATAGCTCTCAAAACGGTGAAGGAAAACATCATGAGGAAACCGGCATGTTCTAGAATCAAAAAATCGAAGACATGTGACATCTACCAACCCACCCAGGGCCCGCGTGGTGGATTACGGCCCACTTCTTTTCGATGAGAGGAGGCCTGTGTCCCCGCAGTGGGAACATACTACTACTACTCCGTGTATTAACTTTTCTTTAAAAAAATCCTATATAAATTACTCCGTGTAAATATTTTAAACTTTCGCAAAATAAAGAGTATGCGCATTGGACGTGAACGTGTTGTGAACAGGCTCTAAAAGCCAGATTGAAATGCAAATAAAAACGATTCAGCTCGCAGAATTGCATATTCAAATTACTAAGCTCACCAATAACTTCCTTTTACATAACATCTCAGCTAAATTGCCAGTTAGTATTTTGATCCTATAAAACATTGATGACATTATTTACATTTTGAGGAATAAGCCAAAATGCATAACTATTAAAAAAGGGAAAATTAAAATCAATTTCGATCGGCATCAATATTCCATTTTCCGTTCGTTACGATGGCATTCCGACAAAGAGATTTTATTGAATAAATTACCTTTCATTAAAATATGTTTAACGGAAATTCTGGTTGAAGCGTTGCGTAGTCTAAGCGGAATATTGTTGGAAGGTAATCTTGTGCTTAGTGTGTACCAGCGGCGCGTCCTTAGCGCGCTTTATATAAACAAACGCCGATCGAGCTAATAATGCAAACAAGAATTGCTCGCACTGGGTAATGATTAGCTCCCACGTGCTGTTACAAGCGAGCCTTTAATTAAAACTGAAAGTAATTTGTACACAAGCAGCTTTACAGAGCAGATGCTAAAAGAATTTAGAATTCTGTTAGGTATGTCAATGTTGTCGTAACATTAAAAAAGCAAAAATAAAAAGCTCGAAGTGTTTCTCTTTACTTTACAAACCTGTCCACATCTCTTTGTCTACCTTCCTATCGCAGGTATGCTGGAAGAGATTTCTTTAGAAATAAGCATTACCTTTGTACTTATTTTTCTTTTCTTTTCTTTCTATATATGTGTGTAAAGTCACCAAGAGCGATAAGTAACCAGGGTCGTCGATATAGTTGATGTTTAGTAAGAAACCAATGATTGTTTTCGAATAAAAATTAATTTAATTAATAGAAAACAAACCGCTTATTTATGAAATTAAATTTCTTTCGAAAACATCCATCGGTTTCTTGCTAAACTTCAACTATATCCAAGGACCCTAGTTACTTATCACATTTGGTGACCGTACATAAATGGTTAAATAAATACATAAATATAAATAAATAAACGTACCACGAATAAACAGGCATACTCTGCGCCTTCGTTGTCAATGCAACTATTGGTTTTGCCGTCTCTCGTCTCAATAAATTTATTCGCGGAATCACACATTATTTTGGAATATCGTCGTCGGTCGCGGAAAGCGTACGTGAGGGTAATGTAAACAGTGGCTGGTATGCCGCAAGACATGTTTCGTCACTTTAGCTGAAAAGGCGAAACATCGAGGGCTGAGACGCCCCGTTTCGCCAACAAATCTCTCGGATAACCTTCCCCATTCATACACGTAAATTGTTTGGCAACACCACTGACAGCGCGCTGAATTGCAACGCTAGCAATATTATGTTTGATTATATCTTTAGAACTAGTGTATCGTTTTATCGTGTTTGGATAAAATGTTATGTTTTATTCCAAATTTGTTTTTAAGGAGATTTATTGTACCCATTCTTCTCGTAATAAAGATTTATTATTATTTCCTTTATTCCATTATATACATATAAATTACATTTTTAAATATTAGAATATAAAAACATTTAAAAATAAAAAATAAATAGTAACCCACCGGTATCGGGAACAGGGTCCAAACTACCGGCGGTCAGGGCTCCAGAGAGAGGAACCTCCTAACAATGCGAGCCGTGTCTAGAAGTACCGCTTTCTGAATCAAGCCCATCCAGCTGCCCAACGAGAGCCTCCTCAGGTGTTGGTTGAGGCTCTTGGCTATTAAGCCATTGGCTGTCACGACTATCGGCACAATGATCGCTGAGTCCACATCCCACATGTCGACAACCTCGCGAGCCAAGTCAAGATACTTGATTTGTTTATCTTTCTCGGCTTTATTATGCTTTATTATTATTATTATTATACCGGAAATATGGAACTTGGGGGTACATGATATTATGTGGAAAATTAACAGAATTAGCTCTATAGCTAATTCATACTTAACGACTATGACAAAAAGACACTGACGAAAAACATTTAGCCTCTTTTCGAGGCCCACACGTTTTGAACTCTATTATTTTTAATTTAGCAAAATCATGTTATTCCGAGTACCGGTAAAACGGGGTGAATAGGAACGGCAGGGGTGAATCGTAACGAAACTTTAAAAGGGATTTTAACATTGAAATATTATAGTCTGTCGCCAAAAAGGACTCTAACGTGTATACTGTATTATAATTAACCGATTACGTGTCCCTGTTGGCAACAAATTATATTATTTAAATGTTAAAATTCCTTTTAAAGTTTCGTTACGATTCATCCCTGCCGTTCCTATTCACCCCGTTTTACGGTACCTACTACAGACAAAATAATTTTACAAGTCCTACGCAACATTAACATAATCGCATTAAAAAATCTTTTTTTTAATAGACGCTTAGCAACAGCAGACTGAAGTTCACCAGATGTTTTTCCACATTTATTTATCCCCTAATTGTGTTAGTTTTATTTAGTAACAAAGCCAAAGACTGGGAGAAAAAACAGATGTAAATTTTATTCATATAAAGACGTTTTGCGCCCGACCATATTTGCTAATGAAAATTACAGAAAAGATTCAGCAAGGACCTCCATGAATTACAAATTAAAATTGTTGGTACCTATGTAACCATAGGTATGCACAAATATGTACATAATTACCCATAGTATAAAGTTGATGTTTCATGTATGATGTATTATTCTGATGTCTAAAAACATTTTGCAAATACATTTCGTGTTAAATATCTTCAGAGTAGGTATGGCTAAATGTGGGCGTATAATACGTCTCTGCCTATCCCTTCCGGGAAGGTGGGGGCGGGGTGTTGATATAATTTACGTGGTAAAAAATATTCAGCAAGTTTAAACATAAGTCTGAAATATATTTTCAGGAAAAATCCATGGGTTATCACTGCGTAGGCTTGGATTGCAAAAACAACATAAAATCATGTTTGTATTCTCCGCAATGATGGGCAGAGAAAAACCTTTAGGTATCAAAACCCCACAAAAAATTTGAATCTTTCAAAATAAATTCGAAACAAATGGTTTTCATTGTCAAAGATTTACTTCATATAATCTGCCTTCCTGCAACTAACCTATCTGCATATAATTTACCCTCTAAGTACATCGTTACCGGTATAAATGAACGTACAGGGAGTAAGTGACTGCATATACGTAAGCGACAGAGATCTTGACACAGCAAACACATTCGCTCGGCGAAACGTCTCGATCTGTCGCCTAGATATGCGAGAATAAGTGCCCAGTGAAATAGTTCTCCTGCAATTACAGATATCAGACTACGTTTGTGGAAGATTTTGAGGAAAAGTGCTGCTTCTCTGTGAAAATATGTTATAAAAGATAAAATCAAGTGAATAGTTTAACTTAAGCATCATTTTCGACGCTTTTCGCTCGAGCTTTTAGAGTGGCTGAACGTCATGGAATTGGCATGATAAAATCAGTACCTACCTAGTAAATATTGACTACAATTTAACATTAAATAAATTTCTATAGAAATAGAAAATACAGCAGTACTACAGATATGTAACTACTGGTATTTGAAGTCGAATAAAACACAAAACACTGAATTTAAACAAAAAAACGAGGTAAGAACCTGCTCTCGCAATATGAAAGCAGGCAACACACATTAAGATATTTATATGCACGTCGCAAGCCCCTACAGACTTATTTCAAAGATGCTCCAAAACAAGTTTCTTATGAACTTCGAAAAACACTTTGTTTGTATAAGAAACCCTAATTATAATAGTTTTACATCCACGTTGAAATCTATTATGAGTTAACAAACTTACGTAACCGACTAGGAAATATTTTCTTGACTAACCAAATATGTAAGAATTTGCTTCGTTCGGCAGACTTGTGTTTTCGTAACTTAGTTTATGTTGGTTTTATTATCTTCAAATTTACTTTGGAAGGCCCTTTTTTATTCACTGCTTAGGGCAGGGGTTTTTTATTCGTATGTTCCATTTATGATCAAATCGACTGCTACTTGCAGTCGAATATTTTGATGACACTATTTTGCCGCTGTGACTGAGTACTTGGTTGTGAGTCAGAGATTTCATTACCCCCCTAAATGCATTTGGTGACTTGTAGTTGTTAGTAGAATAACATAAAACTGCATGATGACATTATTTAGTCTATAGGTACTTTTAAAACACTTTAAAATTTTCCTACCTAATTTTCGCAAATAAAGACAAATCCAGCTTCTTAACATTTGCATTCAATACTGTCCAGTATCAATATTCTTAGGGCGTCTCTCTACGAATTAGTAGTGGTATTAGTAGTAGCATTTGGTATTCAGAGTCAGAAGACAGTACAGGCGATTGGCGAGCGGCTAGAGAGATTAATTTGCATTCACGACCAAAACGGATCGTGAGGCTATTTCGTCGGCATCTCTCCCATTTCCCGTATACATGTACATATACATTATACGTACATGTATACGGTGGAACGAAACTGTTTCAGCCGTTAGCATCGCCTATGCTGACATTAAGTTTCATCATGAACCTTTGCTTTTGCTTAAGTATCTATGCAAGGACTATTTTTGGTTGCATTTTGAAGACCTGAACCTTGTGAGAACTTGTGTTTTTGACTTGAGTAAAATGTTGAGATTCATTTAAAATACACTTCAATTAATAAACACTTACCCCCTTATTCATAATAGTCTGCTAACTTAAAGCATTGCTAATTCTCACTCTGTCTTCTTCTATTGGCCTAAGTCAGAATGAAAAATAACACTATGTAGCAGCTGTTTTAAGTTAGCGAACCATTATGAATAAGGGGGTTGATGTTTGATATGATACAGTTTCAATAAACATTATTCATCGCATAAAACAAAACGCATAGTTTCAAACTCAGATACCAGAGAATTTTATTAACGAACGGCATTCATTGTCCATTAATAAAACATGTTTGTAGTGTACAAATGAAAAATACAAACATATGTGCATACCTTCCAATATAAATGTATGACAGGAATTGATACCAACAAAGTTGTCAAAATAAAATATATGGCCGGCAGGAAACGAAATGCAGCGGAAAAGTTATAACAATATAAACAAATGAAACTGTAATAATTTACTGTTGAGTTTTCAATGACATTTATAATTAATGCCTTCTCTATAGACGTCTGTACGATAACTGAGCCGTTATAAAATGCACGTAGAACATGATCCGACCAATATTTTTTGTGGCACGCTCCGACGTTATACGCACACAGTGTAAATTGGAAACAAATCAAATATGCATTGGTCGTCCAACCGTGAGATGGAAAGCTCGCATTAGCGATATATTCGAATATCAGATCTATTCTGAATCCGCTGCCAGATAAAACCGACAAGTTATTTATAGCCACCATTTTTTCTGTGAAGTTTGATTTTTTTCTTGGATTTGCTGTGACAACCTTATTTCTGGCATAGATTCTGTGTCTAGTCCTAAGCCGTAATATATAAAAGCCGACGGTATTATGATATTTCTTCTGAACGTATCGCAATACATATTTATTGCTGTACGTGATTTAGACGAAAGGACCAGCAATTCATAATTTTATGGGGTAGGTACCATTATTTACTCACACTGCATCCACATATATAACCATAAAATATTTTTATGACAAATAGAGTTGAACCACAGCAATCCCAAATAAAGAATTTTATGAATTGTCTGTGTCATCTGAAACGGCGCTTTACTACTACCGTATGGATGAAGAAGTATGAATGAATGATACACTCACATTTGCTATATGGCGCTCGCAATCTGGAAAGAAAGGGTAGAGGTATTTCAACAGAAAAATGTTAGAAGCATTAAGAAGAGATCTTCCAACCTAAGCGACCGCACAGCTTTAAAATTGCACTTACTGTGATTGTATTTTATTTGTCGTTTCTTATTTTTGTGGGTCGCAACCTCGATAGATGTCAAAGAAACGGTATTTGTGAAGAATGCGACAGTGTATAGAATAGGAGGAGTAAATGAAAATGTTGTCTGGCTGTATAAACCGGCCATATCTGTACGATGCGAAGAAAATGTGATCGTCTATTGCAGCTCGCTGTTGTCCCGTGCGGATTTATGTTTTACAACGTACTTACCGTTTGCATCTTCAATGCAATTTTGAAGGATCTTCTAGGATTTGCAAATGGCTTCTAGCAAAAGTGTATGAGATTTTTTCTTTTGAATTCTTTATCAAATATAAAAATTTCATGTATAATTTTTCTTTATACTCACATAGAACGGTCACCAATGTTTCTATATTTTCTTACACAACATAGAAAGAAAGAAAAAGAAAGAAAATACGTTTATTTGCGGTAAACGTGACGCAAAGAAAAAACACAAATACAATTAAAAGAACGAGTTGGGGGAAAAATTGCGTGACATCTACGCAAAACGGCAATCGCTCAGCATAATGCTACGACCCTATGCGAGACAAAACCCCAGCGCTTGTTTTCAGCGATAGCCGGCATCATGCTCAAATTTAAGTTCCAGGTTGCTTCCTACGTAGGTCTAGTCTAGGTCTTATATTGTCACACAAGATATTAAACCGGTCCAATGTCGTGACTGAAAGTTAATGTTAAAACTTAATTATCCGTTCATTGTTCTTGTTGTATTTACAGGAGTGCTATTTGCCGAGATAAATTAAATTTAACTTTAAACTTGTCAGTGGCAGACGTCAAACGCATTAAGTTGAAGGCGAGCGTTGAGAGCCTCATCGTTACATTGGACTGTTTGGAGGTACAACAGTTCTGCAAATTTCGGCCCCAGGGCTGCCAAATATCTCGGACTAAAGATTTGTTTGTCCCGTAAAGAGGTTGTCACTTAATTAAGCGTTAATTTCCATTAGCGTACACTAAACCTAATGAAAACCTGTCATAGTTAATTAAATTTGTGCAGGGCAGGGTAAACGTTGT
The DNA here is from genome assembly GCA_916610205.1 of Griposia aprilina. Classification (NCBI taxonomy): domain Eukaryota; kingdom Metazoa; phylum Arthropoda; class Insecta; order Lepidoptera; family Noctuidae; genus Griposia; species Griposia aprilina. Next base: position 15,675,721 of record OU744288.1, read on the forward strand.
GAGAGCAAACATGATTTGTTGCTATAATACACTTAATATCAGTATCGGTCATTGTCGCACCTGTTATTCGGCTAAGGCCACCCGATGCGGCAAATAGAACGCAAAATTCAAAACTCGGGGCTTTGTAATCGATCAGTGTGCTTTTACAATGCGAAGCTGATTAATCAACGAATTTTAGTTAAGCTGGTGTGCGTACAGTGAAATTGTTGGCGAGCAAATGGTGTGGCAAGCGGACGGACAGTCGGTTTTCGGGCTGAGTGGTCGAACGCGCTAATTTGCGATGCGTCTATGGTACTTTTCATCGTCTCTTGTCGTGCATTGTGCAAGCTACTGCTTTCGACAGCTAAAGCGATAACATTTTCGCTTGTTTGTTTATTTTCGCAGTCCTTTGTGAGTTGTGTTCGTTTGTGATGACTTTACAGGACGTGAAACGAAAGCCTTGCGGCTCGGTGTAATTGGATTATAGTGGTTGTACGAGAACGTTTCCAAGTCAGCAAGTAAAGAGGAGTATTAATGTTGTATTTCACTGAGTTTGGACTTTGTGTCGTACTTGTTTAAGATGTTACGAACTATGGCGTGTACGTAGTTTCATGTTTATTATTAGCTTACTTTGAATTATCAAAGAGTTTGTGCTATATTTTAAATAGAGATCGAATATTCGCCTAAAGCTGAGATGCTGGCTAATATGGAATGCGCATTTGTATCGAATAGATCTTAACTTTGACTAACACACACCACCCCTCACACATATTTGCATGGGGGATTAACCATTAACTTTAAATAATTATGCATCTGAATAGCTATACAATCCAAGAATCCCGGGTTTTTTTTATAAATATTTTTGTAGAATTCGCTTCCATAGTTTACACCGGACTATAAAAAGCAACAAAAAACCCGCCTGCACAAAAAGATAATCAATGTAAAATCAACTAAAAGGACCGAAACAAGATCAAAATTCAGTAAAAATAAAGCCAAAGAAAGAAATCGAAACAAGATCAAACATTAACGGCTTTGAAACATAGCGATGGTAGTCCTTCAAAATTTTATGCTAAGTTCTATCATTACTGTCACTATAAGTATGCCTCCGGCTGTGTGTTATCATGCTGCATACAATTTTATGTTAAGTTAAATCATTAATGTCACTATAAGTATGCCTCCGGCTGTGTGTTATCATGTTGCATAAAATTGTATGGTAAGTTAAATCATTAATGTCACTATAAGTATGCCTCCGGCTGTGTGTTATCATGCTGCATACAATTTTATGTTAAGTTAAATCATTAATGTCACTATAAGTATGCCTCCGGCTGTGTGTTATCATGTTGCATAAAATTGTATGGTAAGTTAAATCATTAATGTCACTATAAGTATGCCTCCGGCTGTGTGTTATCATGTTGCATAAAATTGTATGGTAAGTTAAATCATTAATGTCACTATAAGTATGCCTCCGGCTATGTGTTATCATGCTGCATACAATTTTATGTTAAGTTAAATCATTAATGTCACTATAAGTATGCCTCCGGCTGTGTGTTATCATGTTGCATAAAATTGTATGGTAAGTTAAATAATTAATGTCACTATAAGTATGCCTCCAGCTGTGTGTTATCATGTTGCATAAAATTGTATGGTAAGTTAAATCATTAATGTCACTATAAGTATGCCTCCGGCTGTGTGTTATCATGTTGCATAAAATTGTATGGTAAGTTAAATCATTAATGTCACTATAAGTATGCCCCCGGCTGTGTGTTATCATGCTGCATACAATTTTATGTTAAGTTAAATCATTAATGTCACTATAAGTATGCCTCCGGCTGTGTGTTATCATGTTGCATAAAATTGTATGGTAAGTTAAATAATTAATCTCACTATAAGCATGTCTCCGGCTGTGTGTTATCATGTTGCATAAATTGTATGGTAAGTTAAATCATTAATGTCACTATAAGTATGCCTCCGGCTGTGTGTTATCATGTATGCATTAAATTGTATGGTAAGTTAAATCATTAATGTCACTATAAGTATGCCTCCGGCTGTGTGTTATCATGTTGCATAAAATTGTATGGTAAGTTAAATCATTAATGTCACTATAAGTATGCCTCCGGCTGTGTGTTATCATGTTGCATAAAATTGTATGGTAAGTTAAATCATTAATGTCACTATAAGTATGCCTCCGTTTGTGTGTTATCATGTTGCATAAAATTGTATGGTAAGTTAAATCATTAATGTCACTATAAGTATGCCTCCGGCTGTGTGTTACCATGCTGCATACAATTTTATGGTAAGTTAAATCATTAATGACACTATCAGTATGCCTCCGGCTGTGTGTTATCATGTTGCATAAAATTGTATGGTAAGTTAAATTATTAATGTCACTATAAGTATGCCCCCGGCTGTGTGTTATCATGCTGCATAAAATTGTATGGTAAGTTAAATCATTAATGTCACTATAAGTATGCCTTCGTCTGTGTGTTATCATGCTGCATAAAATTGAAGGGCTACCATGGAAATGTTTTAAATTTGCCGTTAATGTTTGACCTTGTTACGATTTCTTTCGTTGGCTTTTATTGTTACTGAATCTTAGATCTTGTTTCGGTCCTTTTAGTTGATTTTACATCCATTGTCTTTTTGTGCAGGCGGTTTTTTTTTTGTTTATTTAATTAATTTTGTTTAAGTAGATTGTTGTTTTCTTGAGGATAACATTGAGGTAAATAAGTCCCGGTATGTTTGTGATGGTGATCATACCAAAATTTTTGTGCGCATCACCTGAAGCAAACAAAACCGCTTCGTAACTGCGCTATGTAGTTCGTAAATCATGCAAATCTAATTTAGGCAGTCCGCATTCGTGGCGGTAGTCGTTAATAAATCACAGAATATAAGTTTGTCGCCTTGTTGCGCCACGATTATCCATTTTGTTAATTGAAGCGTCGAGGGTCACGCGAGGGCCCGATTAGGGCATAACTAATGTCACCAGATGTCCCTTAAACGATGGGACAGTCCCTTTCAGTCATCCCAACGTACCCAACAGCGGAAAGAGCAAAATGCTCCTTTAGCTACGTCGGCTTTACCCTCATAAGGCCCCGTGAAGAAGGTAAGCTTGCGTAATACTGAAATAATTTGGAGATTTAGTTTTCAGTAACGCCCGGGCTCCTGAATGACGAATAAGGTTAAAATGTGGCGTGAGAGGTAAATAAAATACGTTCAATCGAAAATAAAAAGTTTTGTTTTCGTTCCGATGTCAATCGTTGAATTTCGTAGCAGCTCGTAGCTTTGTAGCCGTAGCCGCGTAGGCAAACGTAGCAGATTGCTACGCTTTGTAGCTAGTTTCTAAAAATAAGTCAAACTGTTGAGTCATTCTTCATCGTTTATTTGCGGAATTCATCAACTAATAGGTATACAAGGAAATCTTGCAGACAATTAATTATGTTTGTGATAATAAAACAGAATGTATATATCTCTATTAGTTTTATGTGTAAACTGTAGGCAGAATTGTTATTTCTATCGCGTGTCCTACTGTGCTTAGAAAATTTGGTCACGAGAATGTAACAGAGTGTCTCGCAGACCTCATTCGAGGGGTGCCGCTCACGAATTCATAATGATGGACGTCGATCGTCCAATCAGGGAGTGGTAAATTAAAATTAGTTGATATACTGTTAATTGGCTTTAAGTAGGTTTATTTACCCTGATATAAAATGAAAGAGCCTTTATAATAGCTCCGGCTTCTTCTGTTTAATGTTTAATTTATTAAATGGTGGTATGGAGAAAGCAATGTGCAAGAATTGTTTTATTTAAATGCTGTAAAGAAACGTATACTTTTATTTTTCTTCCGCAAACTGGAATAGAACCAAGTTTAAAAACAGTGGGTTTTTTTTGTAAGCTATGAATTAAATTCAAAAACTGAATAAGACTACAATTCCGATATCTAACTCACATTTGAAGCCTTCGAAGAACTTTTTTTTTATGATACATCCATATTAGGGCTTCCGCATACAGGCGTGACACGACTTTGGTAGAACAATTTCCATAAGGTTTTCATAGAAATTATTCCACCAGAGTCGCATCGCGCCATCGCGTCACACATGTCTGCCTTTTAGTCGTGTTAAATACCGAACACCGGCAATGAATGAACTTATGTGTATACTAGTAGGGTTAAGGGTTTGAATAAAACAACCAAACTGTATACTGTTCTATAGCTGATATATGTATTTGCTAAAATTCATAAGACCGCAACCAAATCATTGTAACGAAACCATAGCGAGGTATAATTCGACGCGAACGCAATCTAGTTACGTCGTGTACAACTTTGGAAAAAATACAATTCATTTAGTTGACCTGATGATGCATGATCCTGACCTTTGATGACCTTTTGATCATGCATGATCATTAACAGTACGTAGAATAATATTTAAGCCATACTCCAGCTTAACTTCAAAAGAATGTTTCATCAGATCGTGCTACTTACTTTGATTAACAAGTTACTTTTCAATTAACTGTTATACCTACTACAACGTCAAGTCATATCTTGGACCTGTATTTACTTCAAAATTCTTCAGAAAACTCATTTCCCTTTTAAGTTAATAGTAGCTTGCCGTTTTTATATCTTGGAAATGTTTTGAAAAGGTTATGATAAATATTTTTTATTCTCACTCTATACAGGCTGGCAGAGACATCGACGTTCAACTACAAGGCCAATTCCCGTAATTAAAAACTTTCAAAATCTAGTCGCAGTCTCATCTTAGCAACAATCAATGTCAAAAACATGTCACATACATGTAGGGAAATTAGAGGTATTTCTTTGCAGATTGAGGCTGCGATTAGAATGCGAACGTTCTTAAAACTACGAGAATTGGCCCTCTGTTACCATGGATTCAGTACAATTGCCCAGCACATCAAGTTACCACAAACTGTCAGATTTTCTCATTCGATTTTGAAATTAACCCTCAACATTGTAAGGTTTAAAATCGTTTGGAGAATCGTTTGACAGTCTCGTATAGTTTGTCCTGCTGGCGACTGTACATGATTCTGGAACATCTGCGTTGCAATTTTTCGTCGGTAAATAATCTACTATTTCCTACAAAAGTGCAATACCAACGCGGTCAAAATGTATTGAACAGCTGTTTTTTTTATTTTAATAACCTACAAAACATTTCAACACAATTGAGCGTAGAGAATCATTTACTAAATCCATGGTAACAGGTTGTGCGTCGATGTCTCTACCATTCTGTGTAAACAGGGTGTATTTAAAATAACTGAAAACCTAAAAATCGGTCCTTTTACTCATCATTATGAACAAATTTTACTACGAAAAAAAAGCGAAATCGCGAAAAAAATCAGCTGCCCCGTACATTTACGTTCGTTTAACCTTTAACTCGAAAAAATGTAGGGAACAGCTGCTTTTTTCGCGATTTCAGGGTAGGTCTCATAGTAAAAGTTGTTCATAATGATAACTACAATGACTACTTCTCAGGGTTTCAGTAATTTCAGAGACACCTTGTGTAAGTTTCATGATTAGAATTTGAATATAACAATTTACGACTGACCAGAGCCGTCAAAACTCTCACATCTATTTTATCGAAATTCCGTCCTATTTTTGAGCTCAACCGGAGTTTGTCATCATAGTATTATTATCAGTACTTACACCTAGTTAACTACAAATATAAACTTGTTATGCACGGGACTTCCAACATAACCTAATCAAAAACTATTCTATGGCATCATTCGAGTCAGTTTGTTTATTACGTGATAAAGTTCAGTGGGAAGCCGATGGTTCCCTGTCGACTATAACCTTTGTGTTTATGGCCCTTATAATGTAGAACATTAATGTGCAATCTTTTATCACCTCACTGTGTCATCCGTGTGGCTGCGAATAAAAGGTTGGATTTCGAACTACTACGTCTGTCTCGTTTTAGCATGGCAATAGCGGTCTTTAACCCATCAATATATACATTTTTTTTTTTTTTAATTGTAATAAGGTCCATTAACGTCTGGTATCAATATCTATCGTGGCCTTCAACATGCTCCAATAACAAAAAACCATGCTTAGTTTATTATTTGTGTTCCTACGGAGAGATACTCGTATTAGGGAAAGGGCAATGACCACTATTGCCATGCTGAAACGAGCTAACTATAGTTAGTTTTTTTTTTTTGAATCATGTTACTATTTATGTTTTCTGAAGCTATGTAAGGTAATGTGCACACGACATAATAATTTGATGGAGGTCAAATTAAGAACTTGATAGCCTTTTTATCATGGCAATCATAATTATGCCAAAACTTTTCACATGTTACAAGGACGCCAAAATAATTTAATTTAAAAAAAACGACTGCATTTTTTAACCGACTTAAAAAAAATGGATCCCATATATATTTGATCAAGATCTCTGTTATTTAAAACACACAAAGTGAAAATTTACTTTAATTTGCGAAGTCAGGGCAAATAACGAAAATACAAACCTAAGGCATCGACTTCCGAAATTAAAGTTATTTTTCACTTTGTAGTGTTTTTTTAGAAGTTTGTTGTTTTTTTGTAAAAAAAAAAAAATGTGTATACTCACGATTTTACTGGGAAAAGCCTTGGTATTATTCAAAGGTATTATTATTATTATTTCTATGAAACACCCAGAAGTTTTAAGGTACCAAAACAGAAGGTCTACCTCTATACATAATCAGACAAAATAACTAGCTTTCAGTACACAAGGCTCTATTATAATTCAGTCATTCGTGCGAATAGGTTAATCTCTGAGTTTCACGCACCATTGACATAATCCTTCAATTTCCACGTGCCTGATTGAGTACTCAGATATATTAACCCATCTAGAACTTAGTATCTATGTTGGTAAGATTACGTAAATAAATATACAGGTAGTTATGGTACAGAAAATTTGTGCATCTGGGTTGGAATCCTTTTTTTCCCATCGAATGAAACTTATGAAAAAGTCATGAAGTCGTTTTTATTTTATCCACTCACGCGCTTGTACTTACGCGTGACGTAGGCCGAAATGCCCGCGAACATTTTTTGTCGGCGCGCGCCGTGCGCCTAGCCACTTATACACGACTTCTACACGAAATATTTCTATGAACTGATAGTAAACTAATGACTGTTTCATATAGTGGACAGACCAGGCTTGATTATACATTTTGTTTTAGAACTATATATGACGTAGTTTTTTTTTTATTCGCAAATAAATAATAAAATCTGTTTTATTTCACTAACTAAAGCGTTGACCCTATGTTTTTTTTTACAAAAAATGAAGTCCCATTCATTAACTACACAATGCCATCATAATATTTACTATTTTCTCCAAAGTTTTGAAATACAAAGAATAATAACATCGCGGGAATATACTCTCGAGAATGAGTCATGGCGGCCATTTTGAGCGTGAGAATAAAGCGCGCTATTCACGGATGTTTATTATTTTTACCTGACTACCAAGAAAGGGTTATGTGTATAGTTTGTTTGTTTGAAATTTACTGAAAATGTGTGTAATTTTAATATTGTAACTTTAAATATTGCATGTATGCAATTAATTGTCGAGTATCGGCCAGTATTAAGTGTATTGGGGTATAATTAAGGATAAAAAATAAAAAATGTACAACGTAATTATAACTTTTATTTCACAAGTAGTCATTTATTTGTTTATCATTGGATCACCAACATAGGCTACACAATTACATGCAAGTTAACATAAACACGGACAAATACAAGTGTGCGCCTCCAATCAAACCCAGCCAGACAGCCGGCAGACTGGCAACAAGAGTACAAATGGCGAAAGCTGGGAAGGAGCTACACGTCGGGTTTCTGCCTGGAGTACCTATATTTTTTTTCTGCTTCATAAGTCTGTAATAAGTATAAACATCAATATTTATATTAATTATTATGAAATGCCTCGTTGGTCTAGTGGTCGCAAGCGCTACTGCTGAGCATGAGGTCCTGGGTTCGATTCCCAGGTCGGGCAAAGTGCTATTGGGTTTTTCCATCTGGAATTTCTCGGTAGCAACCCGGAGTCTGGATTTGTGCCTGGTTGATGGCAATAGGCTCGCCCCCTATTACATGGGACTTAAACATAACTGGCGAAATGTGGGTGTTCTATAGGTACACCTCTGCCTAACCCTTCGGGGAATACAGGCGTGATGTTACGTTATGTGATGTTATGTAAATATTATATAATGTTTACAGGACACAAAATCCCCATACATTCAAAACTATACATTCACATTCATACCTACATACATAAATATTCTAGTACATTTTATTATCAAATAAGTTTTAATTTAAACAAGAATAATAAATGTAATAATTTAGTTATTTAATACTAAGGACATGTTTCAAAACATACATACATAAATAAACTCACGCCTTCTTCCCATGGGGGTAGGCAGAAACTACAGAAAATCCATAATTAATTAAGTATTAATTCTATTTAAAACATTAATTTTATACTTTTTGCTGTGCCCTACAGGGTCCATAATTGTGCCTTAGCTTTAAGCCCATTGTAAGATCTTCAAACATTATGAAATGCAAATAAAGATATGAACACATACTCTTCAGCCGGGGTCAGCATGGGTGCTGCGGGGCTGGGTGTTGCGGGACTGGGTGCTGCGGGACAGAGCTCAGAAGGCCCTGGCGCTGGCTCTGCCTCTGGCGCTGGCCCTGCAGGTGTACTGAAAAAAAAACAATATGAGTTAAGAAGTTGAGAGAACAATTTGATTTCGAAGTTGATCCCGTTAAGTTTTTCAGTTCGATGCTATGTAGCGTAATCAGCCTAGAATGTTCCCACTGCTGGGACACAGGGCTCCTCTCTTTGAGAGGGAAATGTATTAGATTATATACAATTTGAGATAACAAGTTGATAGAACAATTTGATTTTGAAGTTGATCCCGTTAAGTTTTTCAGTTCGATGCTATGTAGTGTAATCAGCCTATAATGTTCTCACTGCTGGGACACAAGGCTCCTCTCTTTGAGAGGGAAATGTATTATATTATATACAATTTGAGTTAAGAAGTTGAGAGAACAATTTGATTTCAAAGTTGATCCCGTTAAGTTAGGTAATCAGTTCGATGGTATGTGTAACTAGCCTATCAAGTTCCCACTGCTGGGACACAGGGCTCCTCTCTTTGAGAGAGAAATGTATTAGATATATACTTTTTATACAGCTACTATACCTCTTTTCAAACAGGTACTTATGTATTTGTTATACACTATACCTCTCTCCAAATAGGCATCGCCCTCGCCCTCGCGAGCGCCTGCGACCTGCTGAGCCTCGCCTGCCACCCTGTCCTTGAATAATATTATCCATTTTGCATTTTTTCTGAAAAATATGGCAAAAATCGAGATTGTTTTTTTTTTTTGAGTAATTATCACAAATCAGAACTCAAAGGTTTCAAGAGAGAAGAATAACCACAATTTATCATGAATAGGTTTCTTTAATCCGTGTCAATGAACTACGCCACGCCGCGTGCTTCGAAAAAAATTGGCTATTGGTTTTTGCAATTAGATTTTGTACTTTGAAATCACAACGAAATGATATAATATTGGTACCAAACTGTTCGTAATTAACCAGGATTCATGGTTAATACACATTAATTTACGTAAAAAGTAGTAATAGATTCGTTTTTATTACGTTTTTCAAGAGCTAAGAATTTTTCAGACAACAATGAAACATATTTCTAATTATAGGAACGATTTTAAAACTCGAAATTCAAATGTAGTATAGATAACTCGAAAGAGCGTTAAATCACGAACAAAATGGTATATAATGTTGATTATAATCATTACTTACCGTTTAATTGTGTATCATAAAATCCGCGACGACGAAATGGCAGATTGACAGCCCACAGTACACTTCGCAAACTTATTTTCAACCACAGATAATTTTATTCTTACGTCCGATACACACACATGGCTTTCGAAACAAAAATTCAAAATTTAACCACCTTTCCAAAAAACATGAAACAGAAGGGGTGGGTCCACGCATAAAATTCAAAAAAATAAAAAACAAACGTGCTGTCCGCTGACAGTTTGAAGTGGTGAAATAATGAAGATGGGGGCGTTTCACGGATTTCAAAATTTACTAATTTTTGCATTGGGGCGCGTGAGTGGTTATGTAATATTTTGTAGTGCTACTGACGACGTGAAGGGGTTTCTCTCGGTTTTTACGACTTGACAAATCATCGAAATTTCTTTATTATTTGTAAGTTGAATATTAATACTTAAGAGGCTTACAAGACCTAAAGCGCGGTCACTGTCGGATTGCATAGAAAAGAAAGAGACGTGCGATGACACAACGCTAGTAATTTATTGCAGAATATGAAGCAATTATGGATTTACAAAAAATCTATTCATTGGACTAAAAAATGAAAATAAATAAATAAAATTGTGTTTTATTGCAGGCAAAATACCCATATACAAAAAAATAAATATAATAAAAGTAAAAAGAAGAAACAAAACATGGAGGTATGTAAAGGTACCTATAGTCGTCAAAACATACGATTTTTGACATTTTTTGTTCTCGCTTAGGTGAACAGAAATCCAGTGCACAAATATGGGGCTTGCAAGGTTGCACGAGACTACCCTCAAAATGCTGTTACTGGAGCTTCTCAAACATTGCCAAAAAGACGCGATCCTCGACCTCATGATAGCGTAAAAATCCGGGACCCTCGCTTCGGCAAACATGCTCGAGGCACTGCAGTATCTTGGCAGTTTCATAAGGGTACGGTAAGCATCATTGTACTGAACCCCTAATGAACTGTACATCTTTTTTGTGAAGTTGCACCAAAGTTGGCAGGTGTACATTGACAAGCAATAGACTCTGAGAGTGTTCTTTACGTCTTTGGTGCACTTCACAAATTTGCGCGCGAGCATGTTACTCCTCACTGAGAGGGCCCTACGCTCTCTCTCTATGTCACAGTCATCCTGAAGTCTGTCCGTCAAAATGTGCCCTAGGTATTTAAACTGATTTACGACCTTTATGGTCGCACCATTCAAATAAAGACTGGGTATGCTCCCCGGACCAGCTCCAGACCTGAATACCATGGATTCGGTTTTGAGAACATTATATTTCAGTCCATGAGCATCAGCATAATGCTCACAGACAGACAATAGTTTCCTCAAGCCTTTGATCGAGGGACTCAGAAGAACCATGTCATCAGCGTAACTCAAGCTGTTCACGCAGACATTCCCTAGGTGACAGCCAACTTTGGTTCTTCTGAGTTCCGCAATCAGATCATTAATATACAGGCTAAACAGGTCCGGAGAAGTCAACCCTCCTTGGCGAACACCACAATCTAACCTGTAACAACTAGATAGAGTGTCACCCCATTTCACTTGATTGGTTTGGCGTCCGTACCAGAATCCCAACAGATCTACAATTTGGTGAGGTACTTGTGACTTTCTTAGCTTATCCCAGAGGATTTCATAATTCACCAGGTCAAAAGCTTTGCTCAGGTCTAAGAAGCAAGCATACACCGAGGTTCTCTGGTGGGTGTAATAGGCTATTGTACTCTTAAGGCTAATAATCGCAGAGTCTGTTGAGAGTCCGGGTCGGAAACCGAACTGTGCATCGTCAATTTTTTATTTCTCCTGCAGTGCAGGCTGTATGAGACGCTCCAGCACCTTGCCTATTACCGTACCGAGAGAAATCGGTCGGTAGTTACTAGATGCACTCAAATCACCTGTTCTATTTTTGACGACTGGAACTACCACGGTTCTCATTAAAGGTTTCGGCAAGTAGGCGTGTTTGACGCATAGGTCAAAAAATGCACATAAATGTGGAAACAAGTTGGCGCTTCCCCAGACAAGGTGCTCTACACTGAGACCATCGTGTCCTGGTGACTTACCACGCTTCATATTCCTCACTGCAGAGATTACATGTCATCTTCTAGCGTAAATGGTGGCAGTGGCTCAGTCAGTCTCAGTCAGTCAGTCTGCATACAGGGGGTCAACTTTAAATTTACTGGCGAACAAATCAGCTATTTTACATGTTTCCTGCAACCCATCAACAGCGACAGGAAGGTTCTGTTTAAAATTAAACTTTTTAGTCGCGTTCCAAAACTTAACAAAATTATTTTCTTTTCTATGTAAGGCCCAAATATTCATTTTTATACAATCTTCATTTTTCTGACACCATTTGATTTTATTTTTAAACATAGAACGACTACTGCGCATGTTTTCAAAAAGAAAGCCTTGTAAAGGCCTACCAGCCTCCACCCAGACCTTGAATTTGATGGTATTCCCGCACGTGGTAGTTCCATCCAGGCACATTTTTGCATCGCCTCTGTTCACCTAAACGAGAACTCAGTACAGCAGCAGTCTGCAATGTATCAACAATATAATTATAATAAATGTTTATTGATTCACAATATTTGTCATAATGTTCACAATTTATATTATTATCACAACTACATTTAAAAATATTAAAATCATCTCTTAATTTATCAGAACAATGTTTTTTGTATGAATTAATTTGTTCTTTGGTGCGCGTGCCCCATTTGATTTTATTTTGGTGGTTACTGGATTAAAACACTATTACGTTAGTATGTTACTTGTAGAATAATCTGGCAAAAAATCTGAATGTTTGCATGTATATCAGTATGGTTTTTAATCGTTAAAATATTATTTTAGAGGTATCTTTGTGATTTTTTTCTATCATATCAAGTTAATTGTATTATGTTTTCAACGCACTATCTAACTAGCATATATCCAGAAGAATATCATATATTTTTCTGATTTTGGTTACTGCAGTGGATCATATATTTTTAGGCATTATAAATTTGCGTTTAGGTCATATAGTCCCCTTAAACCTTTCGGAATAAATTCTCTAAATGGTAGTGAAAACCGCATCAAAATATGTTATGCAGTTTAAGAATAACGCAGGTACACAGACGGACACGAAAAGCGACTTTAACGTATAATAAGTATAGATTAAATATTGTTCGTTTTGGACTAACAAAAAATATAGAATTTTGCTTTCACAATACAAACATTTAGAAATTTGGGTACGCAATAAAATGGGGTAGCGTATTTTCTGAAAACTTTCAGTATCTTTATCCTGAACATTTTTTTTTTGTTTTTTGTAAATAAGTACATCAATTAACAATTCACAAACGAAGTAGATTAAAAACCTTTATTCAAGCGCGATTCTCAATATAGCACAGCACATACAACGCAGTTTCATTGTGTTATGCCAACTAACGGTTTTATTTATTTTCTGTGGACCAATATATTGAAACATGCTGACTGCAGCTGCAAATAACTGGAATGGAGCTCAACACAAACTTTTATATATTTTTTTTTGTTTAGCAAACCTTGTATTGAAAACAATCATAAATAATGCAGTATACACCTAATTGCAAATTTATATCGCTGATGTGGTCATAAATTATGCTGAATTTGGGAGTAAAACTGTCAAGCCATTGAAAGACCAACTACCTACAAAACAATTGTCAACCTTACTAATCTCTTTTCACCTTTGTTTAAAAATGCAAGATAATTTAAAACTGATTCCGAATGAAATTAGCGATTTATGTAACGCGGCACACGAGCGGTACTCCTCATGAATAAACCACCTGCTTCCACTGTTCATTCAATTTACGGAAATCACACTTAGTCCCAAATCTGTTTTGGGTCTCAAACGTTTTTGATCCGTTCGCGCACGCCGCGGTCCGGCTACATAAGCAGATTAACAAAAGCATGTTTGTGCTGGACGGACTCCAAGAACTTACACACATATCGTAACAGAAAACGACCTCTTTAATCACCACGCTACATCCTTTTCATCCCCTCTACGTGAGAGCAAGACGGGTGATAATCCATCGTCGGTTAGGAGCATGGTAGCCCATTGCCGGGCGTGCGGCATAGATTCAACGGACCGCAAATTTGTCGGAACTAGCAATGAAATCGGATTACTTATAGAGTTCGTGGCAAGGGAGAGCTAACGAGCGAGAACACCATTACCAGCCGTCAGTGGCGTCTTCAAACGCGAATTAGATTTGCCGTCAAACTCCGAAATATTGGTTGCGATCTTTGATAAATATTGACGCCGCTAGTTGAGGCTGCCGGAGTACTGGCGAACTGAAGCTTGAAACGACTTTATAACTTTGTATTGAGTTTTAACTCGTATTGTTTGGTATTTTTGTCATATTTATAATGTGTAAATACTAGGGACCCGCCCCTGCTTCGCACTGTTTTAGCGAGTTGACAAAACATCGAAATTGCTCTTCTTTATGTAAATTTAAGGAATATATTTTCTATGCGATGGTGAAAACCACATAAAAATCAGTTGTGTAGTCTAGAAGGACAACGCGGCCACATAGACACACACGAAAAACAGCTTTAATTTTTAATATGTACATAGATGTATAGGTAATAGTGGCTCTGTATTTCATATTGCTCTATAAAAAAAAAACATATTTTTTTCACACTTGTTGGTCAAAGTGTCGTGTTCTATGCACAAAGTTCAATACAACTTGAACGACAAACGTTCAAGGGTCAGCTAGTTGCTTATGTGTTAGCTGGTCGAATAATTATCGCGAACATTTATCACTTTCATATTGTTTTATGTCAGTTTGGATCATTTATCATGCTCCGAGTGGGTAACGGTGGGTCAAACACCGGGCCGGAGTTCTGAGGGGATATAGAATACTTTAATAATGCTTCATTATAGTTAATTGACGTCTGAGAACAGGCGTGCAGCATTTACTTTTAATTGGGCCTTTCCTGTAATAAAAATAGGAGTTTTATTTATTTTTTATTATTATATATATATTATTATATATATAATTTTTTTTTTTTTTATAGTAGTATTCTTTAAAAATACAGTGTCTACCTGGGTTTTCCGTATAAACTACATAAAACTCCGGAATCCCATATAGACAGTTTCATTTCATCCTACCTAGCCATTATCGCGTTTCATTGAAAACTTTAAACTCCTTTATTCTCGTATATTTCAGAACTGCTCTATTTCTAGTTACTTTACGATTGTGCTCGGAATCCATTTATTTGTGCCATTGCATTTACGACCTTATGTCAACGATAGAAATAGTATGATGCTAAGTGAAAATACTTCAGTGCCTGTAAGCTTGTTTTTTATATTGTTACTTGTTTGCAATGCGAGCTTTTTACGACTTGCTAGATCGTTAAATGTATGTCTTTGAAACCCTCCAGAATTCTTAAATGAGTTTTCCCATGTTGAGCATATATTGGCTTGTCTTCGCTTAATAATGCGGAACCGTGTATCTGATTGTTCACATGACGTAACAATTATAATTATTTATAATGATAATATGAGAGGGGTGGCTGCCATTATTATTTTACATCTTGTTATGATAACGAAGATGTTAAATATGTGGGCAATTATGTCAAGAGGAATGTATCCTTACATCCTTTATTTTTCAAAAACTTGCAGCGGTTACTATTCTGGTTTCTTAACCTGGAAATTATCACAATGTTGTTTAGACTGTAAATGTTTTGTTCGATCATTTGAGGCTATGTTCATCAGATATCTATTACCAATATTCGATACTCCATAAAGACAGATCTTAGACAATATTTAGGTGCCTATATCTCACCCAGTGACGTATTTACATAAATACTTCAGATTTTTTAAATAAAGTGAAGATGTTACAAGCTTGGCAAACATGAGATACCCCAACATAACTCGGAACTGGCGGCAGTTCCATGTGAGTTTAACGGTTTGACTGACTGATTTTATTTAATTCCTTCTGATATTCGTTTAATATAATTTATAAAAAAATAGTTTCGAAAAATAACTGGGTGAAACGGAATCCGTTATAAACAAAGAGATTTAAAATAATATTCAGTAAGATAAGGTTTTCTTTTGTATTTTTTTTAATTATTGAGCAACGCAGGTTGCCGTTAACTAGAAATGCATCAATATCAATTTAGTGATTTATTAATTTTATATTGTTATTACTTCATATTTACTAAGGACCTCCATCGAAAGATTTATACGGAATAAGTGCATTTGATCGGTATTTGAGAGATAATACTTTTTTTCCTTTACCTTTACTGAAGCGGTTCTAACAAATATCTACAAAGCTAATTAGATAAACCCAAAGTCCCACAAAAAAGAGATCACCTAACATCCCTAGTTATTATTAATAGGATACCTATTACATACCACATTCCACGTAGTAATTAACCCTTCTCAAATGACTACGAGTTAATAACAATTACAAAATTGTTCCCCAAAGTGATTTAACAACAACGTGTTCGAACATCACAAAGATTTATACAAGAATTAATTATAACAAATTATTCAACGCATGCACAAATTTCATTAACGGGCACCTGATTCATATTTTATTCATGCCACACACTTAATTAATAAGTGGATACATGATAAGATTTGTCGCGAGAGAAAAAGTTCTATAAAGGAGGATATCCCATTAATAATGTAGTTACTCCCGACCTATTACTTCCTGATTAATTATGTCGCTCACAAAGTCTATTATTTCTTTCTAATTTTCTTTAGTGGAAGTCATGACGCTTCATTTATCACTGATTAGTCAACTATCCGATTGAATGGTTGAGTACACCTCTAAAGGTTTTGCTGATAATTGGTTCCGTCTGATTGGATAACGTGTATTAACCTATTAACACGTCTGCTGGGACCGAAATTAAATTAAGGAGACTTCGTTCCTTTTATAACATTGGCTTTCTAAGCTTTTCACAAGTATTTTTGGGTAGTTTTCCTTTAACCAGACGTGACTTTTAACAGTGATTATTTTTGATGCTGTGTTCTGATCTGACTCAATCCAATTGTTGTGCAAGAAAGATAGGACTGTTTTTAGATGATTTTGACTGCCCGTAACGAATACCATCCATACTAAATTGTAAATATTAATACTTTAAATGCGAATGTAAGTCTGTCTGTCTATTACCTTTAACGCCCAAACCCCTGAACCGATCGTTATTTGAGAGATAAGTAACCTGGGACCTGGAAAAACATGTCGGCTACTTTTCACTCTGGATATTTGTATTAAACTATTCTACTGACTATTCTTAAGTTTTCTCAAGTCAAGTCAAGTAACTACGTTGAGTTATAAACGCTTCATGACGTCAGATTGGCCTTTAAACGTTTACTAACCTAAGCTCTTTGAGGGAATAATTTTATTAGTTTCTATACAAGTAAGCACTTATAATATTTTACATGTACGTAATTTGTTACACGTGCCCTTAATATCTAAGTAAAATTCTCTTGCTTGAAAACTCTTTCAAAAGCTTCTGTATCTATCTCACAATTAATTTACCTGTCATTGCGTTATCTTTAATTCTTTTTACCTATTGTGGTATAATAATTTTATTCTAGGTGCATATACATAATATTGTAAAACATTTTTAAAAGAGTAACCGGTGGAGTTTCTTCCCCATTTTTCTCCATACGAAACTACCTTTTCGAAGGGGCAATTAGAATCAATTCTATTTTTTTGAAAATTTTCACTTTCAAAGTGCCTTTTATGTGACTATTGAAATAAATGATTTGACTTTGACTTTATAAAATGATTTTAAGAGATTACATTAGTCATCACAATCAATCATCAATTCATCAATTCCGTGCTCTGTCGTTCTCAACATGGTCAAGGTTTTCCTGTGCCGACTGTACTTAAGTCTTTTCAAGTCGTCGTAACTAAGTTGAGTTACAAACGCTTCATGACGTTAGATTGGCCTTTGAACGTTCACGGTATCTAACCCTTTGAGCGAATAATTTTATTAGTTGCTATACAAGTAAGCATATAATAATATTTACATGTAGATTGTTACACTTGCTCTTACTATCTATGTAAAATTCTATTGCTTGAAAACTCTTTGAAAAGCTTGTATAAAATGTTTTTGTGGGATTAAAGTTAAACGACTAATAGAATGACAGTTTAATTTTTTTAACCGACGAAAAAAGGAGGAGGTTCTCAAGTCGACCCGTTTTTTTTTTTTTTAGTCAAACTTTTTCTATCTCAAAACACTAAATTAGATTTGATCGGTACAATACATCGCCAAGATCACATTATGCATCAAGTCAGCAACATGTTATTTAGTATTTTTGTCCACGGCATTGCACTACGAACATAATAACTACAAATGAAATTAATTAAATATTATGTAAATAAACGGAAACGTTCTCTTTGTTTTCGCTTGAAACTCTCGGATAGTTTTATTCAAAACAATTCTCCAGCTAGTTTGAATTCAAAACATTCGAAGACTTCATTAACATGTGGGAAATTATGTGGAGATAAACATGGTAACTTAGGTGGAATTTGAATGATTAAACAATTAAGCATAGTTTTGACTATTGATTAGCTGGCAAGATATTTCAAAGATAAAAAAATGCTATAAGACCAAAACATTAAGAGTTTCAGTTACAAATCATTGCCATAATCATACGGTATGGTGACAATTTTGATTCTATATAAATCAATAAAATTAAACAAGTCGTCAGATAATTCGCAAATATAAAAAAACGGTATCAAAGCAGATTTATTTACGAGAGGCGAGGTGAGGTGGTGAGGTTTTAAAGGTTACAGATACGGTAAAGTAACCACTTAACATGCTAGCACAATAACAAAATGAACAACATAGTTAGAAATACAAAAAATAATAATTGAAAAACTGTACCTGACTAGCTTGAAAACAGCGTATTTTTTTAGTAAAACGTCCTAGTTTTCTAATAAAAATCGCTTACATAGAGCTTGCATTATTAAAAAAATAGACGCAACGGACAATTGCATTACCAAGCAGATTTTATTTGCAGTACCGGTTATTGTTTTTCTTCTCCCTCGCTGCGGTCAATTGCTCATAAATTATTTACTTTCGTTATATCACAGAAATAAAGCCCTCGTACTAACTATAAGGGCTCTAACCATAGTCAAACGATTAAGGCTAAAATTTATGTATGCCTTTTAGTCCTGCAGAGGAAGTGAAAACAATTTGTTATACGAAAATGTATTAATTATATGATAGGTGAGACCCAGTATTATGTTTGATTTATGATTTGATACTATCGCTGGTTCTGTGTGGTATTTTTGGGTATTTATACCTTTATTTGTTATTGTTAGAGGTGCTTTGAGGGTTATAGGGTCAAATTAAATTAAAACTACATGACGTAGAATCCTACTGGAATGTGGAAAGTATGTTTATTACTCGATCATGCTTTAACGGGTCAACAGATTAGATTTAGATTAGACCACGACCTAGATTAAAATATTCGATACTTTTTAGCCAGGTAAATAAAAAATAAAAATATATATTTTCTTTCTTTCTTTCATTTACACGGTGCAAGATTAAAGTTGTATGCCTGTTGCATACCATAAAATTGTAGCAACATTTAACTGGCACTGTCTAAAGAACCCGTGCAATTGTTGCACGACACGGGAAAGTTAATTGCTGTTCAAAACTGGTAAAGGTGTAAACAGCTCGTACATTAAAATCGCATTCAATTCTGGCATGAAAATAAACTTGCATGCAATAATTGCCTTGGTGTAAACAGAAGTTGCATGCAATTATTGAATGGTAGAACTTACATTCAATTATTGTATGCAATTTTATGGAAATTGCACGCGTGTAAACTTGCATGCAATTCTTGAATTGAACGTACTTTATGGCATACGATTATTGCTCTTGAACGTTTCTGAAACTTGCACCGTGTATTAATATGTAGTAGTTTTCCTAATATGCAAGTGAAACTGCGGGCAATAGCTAGAACACTATAAATTGTTACGGAATGCGGATAAAAATAACTCTACCACTGCTATTCCCTTGAGGATGCGACGATATTGAGCGTTGAATCTGGCGCATGGGCAGCATTGTCCTTTACAATTTTAACATTATGTTGTCACGATATGAATTCATCCGTCCCTGGGAATCGTTTCATAATCTTTCTGTTTCTTTTCTGGGAGTGGGAATAAAAATTAAAGATGTTTCACAATAGTGATGCCGTAACAAAAAAGATTCACTTTCTTCTTTTCAAATTAGATTCGCTTTCGTTGTGCATGTGATTGAGCAATAATAATGATTTCTGTTTTCTATTAATATCCCAAATAATTTTCCATCTCTTGCCCGGCCACTTTCAGCACTTCGGCAGAAAGAAGGAACTTAAATCTGTAATTGTAATACTATCTAAGATCAAATACACACCAAAAACCAATAATTAGCATCCACGTTTACTGAACGCATAAAAGAGACACAAATCGCCTGCACACCATCTCTTAATTAAATGTTCTAAGTACTTAATGAGTCCAATAAGTAATGGTGACTGTCAACAGTAAGCTTTTCGGCATTAGCAGACGTTAACATCTTCATCTAGACGTGAACGTGGGCGTTTACGTTTCAGTTAAATTCAACTAACAAAAGGATGACAGAAGAGTTTATTCTGTAGGTCTATTTTTATTTTATGTTTGATTATTTGACGGATTATAATGAGTGAATGTAACATGGGATATTAGTAAAAGTTTGAATTCTTCTTTTTATGAAAACATAATTAGTAAGATTTATATGTATGGAAATTACCGATTAATTAATAATGAGACAAAATAGTGCTCACGTGTTTTTATTAAATCATCAAATACAGTGAATTTAATAGAGTTTACCTATCCGGCTTTTAGTCATCAATAGTTCACAGATGGCTCGACGAAAAAACAACACGTTTTGGCTTGAAACAAGTAGGTAAACGTTTCCGCGGTCTTTAGGACCATCACACTTGGCAAGAAGATGTAGTTCTCGGGTCACCAGACAACGGAATTAGCGATTTTAGTACAAGAAAAGTCCACAGGATAATTTCATACATCTCAATAATGTGTCTAATTGGATTCCTGGGTAGCTTTTTACTAAAGACGAATGAAGGATCAGGACCAAGCGCTGTGGCTCTGTCACGCATAGTGTCACAGCATTATGCTGCGCGCCGCAAAATGGCCGTTTTGCGTGGATGTGACGCATATTTTCGCCCAACTTGTGATTGTATATTTAATTTTTTAATTCCTTGTGCGTCACATTTAAGCAAATAAATATATTTCCTTTCTTTCTTTTCCAAGGAGAAGTATCTTTTTGAATTTTTTGCGTCAAATGGAATCAAAACACAAAACTAACCCATTCCTCAGAAATCAATAAACGGCAACTTAAAGCCACTATTTTGACGTAGTTTATTTTTAAGCACAATAAACGAGCACTTCCGTATCGGGTTGACGGGCGACGCGGCACAATACCGGTTAAATTTCCCACAGGACGGGACCGCAACCCGCTACCCGCGACCACTACTGACTTGTAACAGAAGGATCTATTGGTTTCGCTAAACAAAAGTGCATTCAGCCTACTGAAAATACTTGTAGGCTTTTCCACTTGTGGAGCGTTTGTGTGTGATACCACGAAGTGAACTTGTTTAAAGTGGGAATATTTTGTGTATATTTAAGTGTTTATAGTTTAGATACTTGACAAGAATTGTAGGGCTCAGACGAGATGATAATCGCTATCAAAGCGTTTCGTATTTCTACAGCACTTTTCAACGAGATTGATATAGGCTTTTGGTAGCTATTCAGTTCCATACATTTTTGACTTCTTCTCCTTCTTCTTTCCATCATCGTTATCACTAATAAAATGTAATATTGTCTAGGCCCAAGTTTAAAACTATAGTTACACTCCTAGAAAACGTTACATTGTAAATAATTACACCTTAGTTTCAACTTGTATTTTGTTGTTCTTCCTCGTTTATAGGTAAACAAATAATTATTAAGAAAACGCAACATAAAAAGTCAACTTAGCATCTTCGGTAATCCAAGTTTAACCCCTAAAATTAATTACGGGTTGTTTAAGTACTTTTAAAAGAAAATCTGAGTTAAAGGGAAAGTTGAATGGAAAAAGTTTATTCAGATTAAAACTTGTTTTTTCTAGTCGGTCACCGATACAAAACATTGTTGAATTAACTACTTTGGTAACCTTAAAATAAAGTTCATTCTGTAATTGAAGAATCGGATTTGTACAATTTATTCCTTAAGTTCTGAGTTGACGTGCACGATTACTGACTAATGCGAGCACGGACTGGACAGGTCCACTCAATCTGTGTGGTCTTTCCTCAAAAGACCATATTTACTACATGGTCTTCACATGATCTGACCAAGATTATGTCTGGACTTTAAAAGAGACTGTGACCTCTGAGTTTATTTCGGCCTTTCTTCTCAGAGTAGTTAGATAAGAAACACCGTCCTCATCTAGTTTTTAAAATATGATTGTCGTGTAAAAGTGTTTGTATAAACCTATTTACAGAAATAAAATGATTTATCATTGAAACGTTTATGAATGGCAGTTTCAGAAAACAAGTTGAATATAGGCTAGGGCTGCCCAAGTGTGTTCAGACTATCTGACAAGACTTAACATGGTATCAAAGTATAGGTAGGTACACAAAGAATGACAATAATTTAATTGGCAAATTTCTTTTATATTTGGCGGCACGGTTGGCGCAGTGGACAGTAAGTAAGAAATCTTTTTAACTTATTTTGGATGCTATCTTCAAATGTATTACCTAATCTTGCCGATATAAAATCCTAACTGAACAGAAACCTTCAGGTTAGATAAGGAGCTCTAGCTTCGAGTACCAAAGTACCAATAATTCCAAATTCAACTCGGTCAGAAAATTTCTGACCGAGTTGAATTTGGAATTATTGGTACCACAAATGGAACGCTAGAACGATCTCCAACGAATTGTATGTTTTCGTCAAACGGCAACATCTGTTCAGCGAAACGATCAGGGTCGATCATAGTTAAATTATACATGATTTCGACGAACGAATACTTATACGAATAGTCCATGCCTTGGTAATAATGTAAGCTAGTAAGCAAAGTATCTACTTACTAGAGGGACTGACTGTCCCAGGGTTCTTCAGGCATAATTTTAAGTATAGGTCGTGGAGACTATTCAATGCAACTTTTACTATAGATATACGTGATTTTTGGCCAGTCCATCTAATAAGAAAATTTTTACTAAGTCGCCTTATAGAAATTAATTACAAGAAATAAATTAAAATTAGTTTTGAGATTAATACACTCGTACAAACAATTTAGAATAAGTTTCTGGTTCGCTAGTCCAATTTATAGGAAATTATTATTACGTCGCTCTGTACCCAAAAGAAAATACTTAAGGAAAAATAAGTTTTATGATTAATAAACCAAACTTGTACTAACAATTTGAATAACTTTCTCAGAAATAAGGAAAATAAAACCTGCTTACGTGAACTTGATTATTCACATAAGTAATCAAGATGATGAAACTTCTTACCACAAGGCAACACGTGCCGTTAATAAAAATACACACACACACACATCATCGGGTTTTTAAAAAGATTGGCTTGTCGTCTCTGTCACACACATACAAGTGTCTTTTAAAAAATTCGACGTGTCATATTTCACGTATTCCATACCAGAGTTTCAGTCTACGATGATAAACACACCTGTCCCGAGAGAGACGATCTCGGATCATCGATTCTAATGCAGACGATGCAGATCATATCCAGTTGATCATAATTTAACTACCCTGTAAACGTATAGGAGGATATTCTAGTACAAATCCAAGTTTATTTCCCTTGTGTATGTATTTGTTAGTGTATATCCTGAGATTACTTATATATTTGTACCTATGTACTGATTATAATAAAAAAGGAACAGCACGTTGGAAATATTAAACATAGATATTCATTAGGAATCTTATAATTTATTACACAGTAATATACATTGAAATGCTTTAAATATACTATTGTATATTGCTTATATACAAAGGTACGCCGGAAGGGGATGCCCTAGGAAGACATATAGTGACTTTATTGGTGATGTTCTTCGGAAAGGTCAGGTGAGTAGTACTCGCAACCGACGTGCGTATGACCAGATGTATGAACGTAAACGAGGCGAAAGGAGTATGTAAGGATCGTAGCAGGTGGCGTTCTGTAGTTTCTGCCTACCCCACGGGAAGAAGGCGTGAGTTTATGTATGTATGTAGGTTATATACAAACGTATTCATTTGTATCTTCGCTTATTTGAAACTTTTTTAATGCCATACCACCACCACTGAACTATTTACAAGTATGTATTTTCAGAGAATACTGTTTCTGTTTATCCTTGTTTGTGTGTTTGGTTTGAGAATGTTGTTTCTCTGCAAATTGGATAAGGTAGTAAGTCTCCACTTCGTTTGTTATTAGTGCGACGGGTTAACGAGCTATAAAGGTAATTAATGAACCTATGATTTTATCGGTAAGCATGTTGGAACACACACGCAATGTGGTAGTAATGAACTAATTAATATGTACTACTAAGGTTTCTTGCAATAAAACTGACGTTGTGACTGTAGTAGTTGAAAAAAACATGCACTTTTACACCCTACTTTTTACCTGAGGTAATTAAGTGGAGGAAATTTTTTTTTTAAATCAGTTGTGTGATCAGCTTACACTTCTTTCGGTAAAAAACAAACTTTTCTTCAAAAAACGGTAAAGGAAAACATTTATTTATTTAAATGCCTTAAAACTATCATTACAGGTCTTAACCTAATGCGATAGCCAAGTCACACACACAAAATTAAAATTAAAGCTCAAATACATAACAAGATCATATTGTTTGTAAGACAGTGTAAACAATAGTACTTTTGCGAATTCACCCCAGTGACATGTAAATATATCAATTTCGACCAGAATATAATTGATGGTACAAAATTGCTCGAATCAGAGGGGTTCTGGCCAGCAAGTTGGTCCTGGCCGATGGTACGACCAGCAGTGGCGGGGGCCGTCGCCTCCACACGTAACGGTTGGGTACGCACAAGTGCAACCGCTGCAGCACTCTCGAGTTGTGCTCTATGCCTCAGAGCAGTTTCACCATGTACGACACCAGCGCAACATCTAGTCCTACAACCAAAAAAAATGAATTAAGACTTCCACCTGCACAGGGCTTGTGTGGTTAGATTACGGGCCACTGGTCTGACATCAGGCAATAGCCAATATCTTTAAACTTTTTGTAATTTCTCTTCGCCGAGGATGAATACGAGGCTTCGGACTCTTATTTGTGCAGAACAAACAACTTTTCTTTCTTAGCTATCTTTCCACTTTCTCTCTCAGAGAGAAGGCCGATGTCTCAACAGTGGGATCGTTATATAGGTAACGATCCCGCTGTTGTAACTTCGGTCTTTACTTCGGAATTTGGCATAGGTACAGTTTCATACTATAGAGTCTTAAAGTGTATGCTGTGTACAGTGATTAAATTAACTGCAAAGTCATAATTATTTTAACCATCATAATCATAGGAGGAAGCCTTCATTATTATCCTGAACCTGTCTTCATTATTGTCTATTGCGGAACCGCCTCTCAATGCGAAGTTAGGCCGCGGCCGCACATAGCAAACAGTTGGCGAATGACTGTTTGCATTGAGTAAGCGCCTGATACTATTGTGAATTGAGCGTTCAGACTACGCATACAGTGCGTAGTCTGCGGCATTGCCAAGTTGTTCTGGTTGATTAACAGATTGGCGAATAATTTGCTATAGGTAACCGGTACGCGGTTTGAAGCACATAGTCGGCAAGTTGATAATCAGTCGCCAACTGTTTGCCTAGTCACCAACTGTTTGCGACATTGGAATTTAGATTTCGTTACTGCATCTATAGTAAAACGCTTCGTGAGTAGTAGTTAAAATCACATTACATCTTTAGTTCCTGTACCAATAACAACAAGTGCGCGTTTTGCAAATAGATTGAAGATCGCTTGCAGTGCATTTGTACCCTTTGTAAGATTGGCGATTGAGTATTAAAACTGCAAAAATACATACATAACATGACGCCTGTAATCCCCGAAGGGTAAGGCGGGGGTAGGGTTACCATAATTATCTCAGGATTTGTCCTGAGATCTCAGGAGTTTTAGGCTCCTGACAGGATTGCGGCCGGATTTAGAGAAATCTAGGGAACCTCAGGATTTTGCGGTTTTAAAAATAAAATAAAGTAGGTATATAACTAGATTTTTCTTGGGTAAGTTACAATAAACATAAACAAAAATATAATCCCCCCCCCCCCCCAATTACATGGGACTTAAACATAACTGGCGAAATGTGGGTGTGCTATAGGTACACCTGTGCCTAACGCTTCGGGGAATACAGGCGTGATGTTATGTATGTAAAAATATAATTTTCTTTGGATAGTATCACAGCATAAATCACAAATCAACGTAATTAACATCAACATTGTATTAAAAAAATATAATCTTAATAAAACATCATGTGAAAAAAAATGCGTCGTCGTTAATTACGTTTGCGCCAAAATCTCAGGACTTTTCTATAGAAATCAGGCTTTTTCTCGGGACTATTCAATTTTCGATATGGTGACCCTAGGTGGGGGTGTAGGTACTTATAGTCCTCCCACATTTCGCCAGTTATGTTTAAAGGGGACGCACCAGGGTAGCCCGCGAAATTCAAATTTTCTTACTTTTTTAGCAATTTGCAGGTCAGTGTCAGGTTGTATGTTGAACAAAATATGATTCGTGACCGTAACACTTGTTACGGTCACGAATACACACACACACACATGAATACATACTTATGTATTTACAGAATTATAATCATTAACATCATCAATACAACTCTCTAAGATCATAATTGAATGACTATTTCATGAAATCATAACAAAATTGATAATACACATAACCATAAAAACTTAAGAAAATTCGAATATTACGGGCTATCTTGGCGCTTCCCGCTTAAATCCCATCTAATAGGGTACGAGCCTATTACCATGCCATCAACCGGGAACAAATCCAGACCCCGGGCTGCTACTGAGAAATTCTAGATGCAAAAAACCCAACAACACTTTGCGCGACCCGGGAGTCGAGTCCACGACCTCATTGTCAGAAGTAGCGCTAGCAACCACTAGACCAGTTAGGGAGACTTTATGTCCGGCATTGTAAATAATAGGTTGGGGAAAAAGTTTTGTCGCATTTTTTAAGAAAATTCAAAACATTTTTTAATATAGTTTATTTACATTTAACTAAAGTCTGTAGGTACCATTTTATTCGATAACTTTTTGCCATCTTGTAGGTAGGGACATGATCCCATTGCTATAGAAATTTTGGTACTTCTGATCAAAATACCGCGACAAGTGGTTTTGGCAGTCCTCTCGTGATGTTAACCTGACACTGCCTAAAGAATTCTGAAGAGACCGAAACAGGTGGAAATCTGAAGGTGCAAGGTCAGGACTATACGGCGGATGCATTAACACCTCCCAGCCAAACTCTCTTAATTTTTGCTGAGTGGCTAAAGATGTGTGAGGTCTAGCGTTATCATGATGAAAAACCACACCCCTTCTGTTGATTAATTCCGGCCGCTTTCTCTCAACTTCTTGCTTTAATCTCATCATTTGTTCGCAGTAGAGTTCAGAATCGATGGTCCTGCCTGGTGGTAACAGCTCATAATGAATAATGCCCTTCCAATCCCACCACACACACAGCATGCACCTTGTTGCGAGTTAACCCGGGTTTCGCCACAGTCTGTGAAGCATGACCGGCCTTTGACCACGACCTTTTTCGCACGTTCTTGTCGTACGTGATCCACTTTTCATCACCAGTTATCAGCTTCTTCAAAAATTTTTCGGTTTCATTACGTCGTAATAATCACAAATGAGTACACGGTTCATTAGGTTTCTTTCAGTGAGCTCGTGAGGTACCCAAATATCGAGCTTTTTTGTCTACCCAGTTTTTTTCAAATGTGCTAAAACTGTTTTGTGGTCAATTCCCAGTTCTTCAGCTACGTCGTAACTACTGATATGCCGATCTTGCTCCACTTTTTAAAAAATGGCATCCATTTTATCCGTAATAGGGCGACCAGAGCGACGTGCATCTTTGACATCAAAATTTCCGGATTAAAACGCTTAAACCAAATTTGTGCTACTCTCACAGACACTGCACTAGGTTCATAAACATTGCAAATTTTTTTCGCGGCTTGCGTTTTATTTTTACGTTTTTGTAGTAAAATTTTAAAATGTATCGAATTTCTTCATTAGATTCACTCATCTTGACAGTACGAAAAACAAATGAAAATCTCACATTTTCCTAATTTGAATTTGGAATTTTGTTCTTTAAAATTTAAACTTTCAATGATACCAAAACCAGCCAGATACAAATAGTATAGCCAAAGAGATTTTATTACAAGTTCATACATACTATAATGCGAAAAGACTTTTTCCCCAACCTAACACATACGACATCAACAGTACCTCTGTCATCGTAGAACATTTACCCACAAATAAACTCGTATCGAATATCGCCACTTTGAATTGAATTTGGAACATTATAGAATTTAACTGGATGTCGGAATGCCTCATTTGTTTCCACAAAGTAATTATTTAGTTTCTCTATTTTGTATGTAATGGGGCGTGAATAGGATTATCATGTAACGTTTTGTTGTGTTAATACAGCCTAGTTAAGTCCAATCATAGGCTAGGCTATTTTTTGAGCAAACTGACTACCAACTTAAATTGTCCGTATATTCAAATGACAACTGTCATTCTAATGACAATTGTGATTTTAATTTTGTATGAAAAGTGTACAACATGGCAAATTGACGTGGGGTAACCAGTTACTTAACAATTAATTTCCCTGATTATACAACCGTTACTTACAAGAAACATAATACTTTTCCGTGTGATGACTGTGATTAAAGTTTTTCTTTTGTAACATCAATACATAAACACTGTAAAGAAATGTAAGCCACCAGCAGCCTACTAATATTAGGCTGGACTTGCAGTTGAGCCAGACACGGCGAAATAACTAATCGCGAAGTTTATCATACGCGAAACTAATAATAGTGTAGGGCACACAGCAAGCATGGAATTGCTTTTATGCACTTTGAATTAAATTAAATTGTCACTTTCATCACATTAAGAATATCTACGTAGCTACGTGAAAATGTTACTTGACATTCCCTTTAGGGCTATAAGCACTCTGTACACGATTCAGTCATTTGTTGTCCTATTTTTGGAAGGTAAACTTCGCAAGGTGAAATACATCTAGATGTCTTGTAATTTGGACAATACGAATTTATTCAAATAAAGCAAATCTCAGTTTCTTGTAATTTGATTATTTTGAACATAACATAACATAAAACATAACATCTCGCCTGTATTCCCCGAAGGGTTAAGCAGAGGTGTACCTATAGTACCACCCACATTTCGCCAGTTATGTTTAAGACCCATGTAATAGGGGGCGAGCCAACCGGGCAGAAATCCAGACTCCGGGCTGCTACCGAGAAATTCCAGATGGAAAAACCCAATAACACTTTGCCCGACCCGGGAATCGAACCCAGGACCTCATGCACAGCAGTAGCGCTTGCGACCACTAGACCAACGAGGTAGTCATTTTGAAATAAGTTGGTATTTATGTGAAGCAGCGGAATGACAAATTAGCAACATGTTGTTTTGCAGTTGCATGAAACTTATACTTATTTTCCGCCTACGACTCTAAATAATCGACAGTCCGAAAAAATGATATGTGGAAAAGAAATAAATTTAAAAACTTCAAAACTTTTTCGTTCCGTGAGTGTACGATAGAGCATCAACGAATGCAACGTACTTGAAATAAAATTTTGTTAGTGTGCATTCTATCGTATTATTTTTATTGCTGAGTATCTGTCCGAATGAAATTGCAGTTATCTACAAAGTCTACTGCATTTCATTCTTTATAACAGGAGAAAGTACTATTCTGGAAGAGCAGGTTTTAAACTTAGGTACATTATTTCAAAGTTTTTGAAGTGAAATCTTCAATCTGAACAGTGGACGAAACTGAACCGTCACGCTCGGGTCGGTGATGCTGAATCGGGAATACTCGGCTCTAGTTGGTAGGTGACGCTGAATCGCGCATAGGTACTCGGTGCTAAATCGCCTTTACTCGGTTCCAGTCGTATGTGTTCATTTCTATCGTGTGGTCATAAACCCCAGCGTCTTTTTCATGCGACGCAGTCCTTTTTGTCCCTCAAAATAACAAAACAAAAACCAAAAACTATTTTAAAAGTAACAAAAAAAAGTACAGTCACTTAAATTACTCGCGTGCATCGAATCAGTGTCGTCCCCACGACACATAAATTACCGTATCCGCGCCAGCAAGTAAACACAGCAATGGATTCCCGGCGTGTAATACGCGCTGTAATTGGTCCGCGCTCTTTGATTGTTGTGATACTGTGTGATACCAACTACAAAATGACAGAGGTAATACCCCACACATTTCAACCAACTCGTTAAAGCGGTGGAATGAAGACAGGCTTAGTCATGTTGATCCGTTTGTTTGAAATGTCTGTTTAGTTGTTTTGAAATACTAGCAAGCATTCCATTTCAAACAAAACATTAAATGTTTTGTTTGAATTAATGGAATGCTTGTTAACTATTATGCAGTTGACAGACTGGTTTGTATCTACGATACCACACCTACTTATAAGGCCGACATGACAAAATCTTCACACCCGTGATTGATATCACGGGTGTGACGTCACATCCCGTCGCATCGCATCGCCCGCTCGCGCTATTACTTCGTTTTCACTTAGCGTTCTTTC
The DNA here is from genome assembly GCA_916610205.1 of Griposia aprilina. Taxonomy (NCBI): domain Eukaryota; kingdom Metazoa; phylum Arthropoda; class Insecta; order Lepidoptera; family Noctuidae; genus Griposia; species Griposia aprilina. The sequence continues at coordinate 15,706,262 of OU744288.1, forward strand.
TATTTTTTTTATTTCTGCTCGGTTCCTTATTTCTGAACTTTGCTGTGTTGACTGTACAATTTAATCCAAAATAAGCTTGATAGTGGTGCCGATTCTCTTGTCACAAAATTCTCTAAACTAGACTAAAAACCACTAAAATTTAGTTTCCTCCCGTCAAACGACGATTTCTCATTCTGAATTTGACTAAAGTGACACAACTTAACTATATTTTAGTTTGACAGCACTAAGATGGCACTGAATTATTAGTTTAGTGAAAATGCCAATTATGCTGTTCTGAATTTGACGTTTTTCACCTAAAATTTTGGTTGTCTTACTAAAATCTGGCTATTTTTAATCGCGATTAAAAAGGTGTGGAATAAAATTAGTGGTCATGAACTAAAATTAACGACAAGACCTCGACTTCAGGTGCAAAAACAGTACTATAACTTTTTTAAATTTCATTTTGCTTATATTTCGAAAATGGTGTGTCCTATCGCAAAAATAATGAAAATGTCGACCCCCTTTATTAGACCCTTAAACCCCTAAAACTCTACATGTAGGTAATATTTTTTCATATTTTCCATAAAAAAAGTGAAAAATTCCATATAAAACACGTCGAGGCTGCTCCAATGCGTGACTCCAGCTCTAAAAAAAAATCACGTGGTAGGTAATTTTTTTTGTCAAATAAAATTTTTGTTGCGTCAAAATTATTTTTAAATTTAAAGCTATTTTTTTGCAGAACATCTTTAAGATTCTCATAGTCAAAAGTAACGAATTTTAGTGATACTTTAGTAAGTTTACTTCGGTGTACAAGAGAATCGGCACCATTGTCATTAATTGTAAACGATACTACTGGTAGAGCGGCTGGTAGTACCCTTGCCAAAAAATGGAGATAATATTATGGGTCTAAGAACAAAAAAAAGTAGGATGGTACCTCTCAGAAGTACAAATCATTGCACGATGTTTGAAAAGTAGACTATGAATGACTATGAATATGATCAAAACTATGTTTCTCTTTTTATAACAATTTAAATGTAAATTAATAAAAAGCTCCTGTGATCATTTGTAATTCTCAAATGTTTCTCCGGTAATGATGCTGACTGTACTTGAATCGACTGTAAGTAATTAAAGGTAAAGTACCCGGTATATTTATACTGCTTTTTAATAACAGAAAATCTTATACCTTGGGAAGGAATTAAGTAGATTTCATTCCGCTCCATATTACTGATGATTTCTCTTATTGAAAAATTAAAATACAAGCAGTGTATTTCAACCCAATTTATCTTTCGATTACATTATGGATCTCGCAATTTTTTAATGCAATCGTTTCAGTAAGTACCTACATGGTTGGAGGATTACTGCATTGATGTGGGGTTAAACTGAAAATCTGCGGGCTCAGCTACTCTTCATTAAATTCGACTTAAATGCGGATAGGACCGAGGGCGTCGCTAGTCTAGAACGCCCTTGTAGCTCAGCCTTTTTTTTACAACTAGATTTGTATAAGCTTTAATCTGACTTTTTTTTTTGTAGAAAGAGACTATCACATGACTGATGAGTAAAAATAGAACTTTTTTGAAACTCAAAAGAATGTTCTATTCTCGAAAATTTTATTTTTACTCATCAGTCATGTGATAGTCTCTTTCTACAAAAAAAAAAACAAATGAATAACCCAGTGCGCTCTTTTTAACCGACTTCAATAAAAGGACGAGAGATTTTTTTTGTAGGTTAACTGATTTTGATGATTCTTTTTTTTATTTAAGAGCTGGTGTTTCTCATGTGGTCCTCATATACATTTTATCAAGATCTGACCAGTCGTTTTTGAGTTATCCTTAATAATGCGTATTTTTTTCACTTATTATAATTATATTGAGGATGTTTTAATTACTTCCTGTCACTGTTATTTAGATATCAAGTAGTGGTATACGAATTTGTGTGGGGTAGGTACCACAACCAAAAAGTGAAAAATAAAAACTTTTATCAATAATAAAGCAACCAACTTCCAAAAGCAATACGATTTTTACTAAGTATATTTGTATATTTCTCAATGTATTCATATACATATTTGATAATATACATACCTACATAGCATTCCGCCGTTATGTCTTGTCTCATGTAATAGGGGGCGAGCCTATTGTCGGCAACTGGGTACAAATCCGGACTCCGGGCTGCTACTATGACATTCCTAATGGAAAAACCAAATAACATTTTGCCCGAACTGGGAATCGAACCCAGAACCTCATTTTTGATATCCACTACCAATATCACAAATAGATATAATTATTGCGGACTAAATAGCAATACACATCTACAAATTAATGTTATTATGTCACCTAGGTACATAGTAGGTACGTTGCCAGGTAGAAACCAAATGCAATCAGTAATCACATAGCGAGCTCGGCTTTGCTAAATGTACGGCGCTTCGTCTAACTTAATTACTTGCATTGTATTTCAAATTAATAGCGTTATTACAGTGAAATTTCAAACTAAATAAAAATCACGTTAAGAAAATGCAATAACAAGACCCGTGATTTTTCTTTTAGGGTTTTCCAGGAAATAGTATCCAATGGATTTTTTTACTAAATATTAATCGTATTTAGATTAACTGCGTAATTTTGTAGAAACAAGCCCCATGGTTGTATTAGCTCACCCTAACACATAAACACACACATACACACGTACACGTACACATTATGGTAAAGCAATAAAGATATTGAGTATTGAGATTGAGCATAATAATTGGTTTAATATTATTATTGCGTCACAAAAATATCATCAGTTTTTTGTTCTGTGTTTTTCGTTCAAGACGTCTTCAGGAACTTGTAAAAAACAATTTATCTACCTATTTGCTATCACAAACACTAGGTGCGAAAATGTCATACAGTCACATCAGTGGTTACAATTAGACATTGACAGCGCCATTATGTAGTAGCATTAAGGGCGATTTTCATATTGCAAGTGTTACCTCTGTTAAAATATAATATGGATATGACATAGGATAAGATACCAATTTTGTTCTCAGCAAGCTCGAAAACTATGAAAACGATACCTACCACGAAATATTAGTATATCTTCAGTGGCGCAGTATTGAATTTTGTTTTGGCCCCGTTTTGTTATCAGCTACCTCGAAAACCATAAAAATTACACCCATGACGAAAATAAAAAAAAAGAAACTAAAAAAAAAAGCTACAACAAAAACTATTGGATTATTTACTTCCAGTCTGTCTGTAACTTGAACATAACTGGCGAATTGTGGGTGTACGATTCACAGTATACACTTCTGCACAACCCTTTGAAAGAATACAGGCGTGATGTTATCCGCCATGGGATCTGGAGGCAAAAGTCCTTGCGCACATTTGAGAGTGGCGCGCCGGGGCGTAATTCCGCTGCTGCGAGAAATCGCGGCACAGTGGACAGAGCTCCGGCTGGATCTCATGGCGGCATGGAGAGTGCGACTGTCACAACCCAGCGCTGGGCATGCCACAATTGCGGCGGTAAGTCCCCTCCGACGCAGGTCCTCGCCGGACATGTCTGTTTCGGGAGGTTCCTGTTTCGGATAATGCGGGAAGAAACGTCCGGGTGTTGTCATTGTGTGGATTGACCGGAGGACACGGTGGAGCATACGGTGGAGGTCTGCCCGGTTTGGGCGGAGCACCGCCGTGTCCTCGTGGCGGCGATCTCTCGCGTCCGGCCCTGGTCCAGGCCATGGTACGAGCGAGAGGGAATGGGAAGCCGTCACCTCCTTCTGCGAAGCAGTAATGCTCGCAAAGGAGGAGGCGGAACGCGTGAGGGTGAGGCAATCGTTGCGCCCTCACGATCCTAGTCACTGCAGACCGAGACACCCTGGGCGTCGGGAGTCGATAGCCGACTCTCGGCCACCGTAGGCGTGGGCTTGCGGACGGCGAGCAATGGGCAGCTTGCCGTCCCGTAAGGACCAGGCCTGGGTCGACGGCGCGTTGTGTTCCACGCGCGCCTCAAAGAGACGTCAGCATAACTGATGGGGTCCGATAGGGCCAATGACTGCCGGGGTCACGGATTGTTCGAAAGAGTTACCGTGGCCCTGGCGCACAGGCAACTGAAGGAAGACGGGTGGGTTTCAGTCAGTAAGAGTCTGACACGCTCTTCCGCTCCGCCCAGACCGGGAGAGGTCATTTGATGATTTCCCACCCAAAAAATAAAAGGCGTGATGTTTTGAAGGCAGCTGCTTTCCGTAACTTTTTCGCGCAAATGTGTTTCGTGCAAGTGGATTCGCCCAAGTTTCCTTCGCACAAGAGTCTTTTCACGCAAGTGTCTCTTCGCAAAAAAGTCTATACGCGGAAAAGTCTTTTCGCATTAGTGGGCTCGCGCAAGTGTCTTTCGCGGAAATATCTTTCGCGCAAGTGTCCCTGATCCGGTTGAATATACATCGAAAAACGCTTTAAATGTTGTTTTTTTTTAAATAATATGTTTTTCACATTGTTGTACCTGCATCCTGTTTAATATTTTTTTCCTTTGTATCCATTTTCTCTCAATGCTTCATATAACTATGCAGTTGAATTATTTGTATCTTTCCATTGTATCTCAATGTTTGTAACATATGTGACGTCACCGGTGCAGTATCTCTAAATGTATCTCAGCATACGTCTCATGTCATGAATATACAATTATATGGTAAGTAGGGAAATAAAAAGGTTACGTAAAGTAGGCTCTCGACGAAGTTAAAAGGTTTCCTAATAATAAATACGATTTACGAAAGCTGTACGTATGAGAAGCCGAAGGAAATTATATAAACGTGGAAAAGGTAATAGATTTGATACATCATTTAATTCTTACTCTTTCGTAGACATTGTCCAAGGAAGTTCGTTTGCACTTCTCTGTGTCTAGGTCTACCTATACAAGCTTAGTTTTGTCTACCCTAAAACTCTTAAATTCCGTACTTATCTTTTTCATTTCATGGTTGGACCCATAGTCAGTTGTTTATTTATTAAATACTTTGTTGTACACCACATAAACCAACAAGAACTAACATATTTAAAATCCACCCCTCATAACTGGCGCCTCCTTTCGCAGGTCTACTGGAAGGTTTAAAAAAAATAAGCAGTACTTTTGTATTTAAATTATAATTATGTCGTATCCCTATGTGTTGTACTTTATGTATATAAATAATAAAATAAAATAAACTTATTATCGGACCGCCAGTTTGGCCTTAGACAGTGAAGATACACGGAAAATGCTGTCGAACTCTTAACCAATATTGTTTCTGGGCACGTTGACCGGGGCCATTGATGCCTAGGCATATTCATAGATCGTGCAAAGGCTTTCGACACAGTCTCGAGTCAGATACTATATAAGAAACTGGAGTCGTTTGGTATAAGAGGAGAGGCCTTAAACTGGTTCCGCAGATACCTAACCTTTCGCCGGTAGTGTGTTAGAGTCGAAAATTACATGAGCGATGAATTAAGATTTTTTTGGTGTATTGCAGGGTAGTCTACTGAGCCCGACTGTATTCACAATTTACATAGATGCCATTTTAAGAAATGAAATTCCTACCGCTGGCTTGATTTGTTACGCTGACGATACAGTTATCATTTTCCACGGTGCCGACTGGACTACTAAACTATCTGGATGGTGGGTAAAAATTGACATCCAATACTAATTCGTAATACAAATTATTATGACTAAATTAAATTGCAACATTGTAGTTTAGAATAATAAAAATATAAATATATGGAACATCGTCCAATTGTCGTGCGCCGTCGAGTTAGAATCACCAAGTGTAGTCTAGTTGTAGGTCGAGAGATTAATATATTACGACTCACAGGCTAGACGTGTAGCCCGAGGGTGAAGCTGAAATTCGGCTTGATAAACACGGTCAATACCTAAGATAAATAAGAGGGGATTAGGACCGGGATACAAGCAGAATTTTTGATAATACAGAAGATGAGAAAATTTACGTACCATTTTGTTGAAGGTATGAGTCCTATTGCTATAAGGTACTCGAAAACAAGCGTACGTTTCACTGACCGTTTCTATGACAAAGAAATAGATTATAATATCGAGGGAAAGAGGCTGAGCTTTCGATAATTTGAATGAATAAGAAAATATACGTACCTAGTTTAAATACCCAACATATGTAACTAATAAACTCTCTGGTAAATTCGACTGATCAAATCAACATAATTATTATTATAGTTGACTCGAGGAAGTTTGGCTTATATCTCTAATAAAATAGTGATCGCCCATTCGATAAAAAAAAAAACTGCAAAGACATCCCTTATAAGTAAATCTAGCATGTCACGCAAACGTTCTAAATCACTAAAAAACTTAAGGTCAAAATTAATTGCTGGTCAAGTAAAGCTTGAAACAGGTTGAATATTTTTAAACTGAGCAGAAATATTACAACAATTTTAATGGAGGTATAAAATACTGCAGTACTCACATCTACAAAAAGGTAAACTCTGTTCTAAGATCCATAACTCCTCTTACACTCGAATGAAACACAGTTAAAATATGGCTCTTGGAACAATCCAAATAAAATTAACTTAAACTGCACCGACAGAAACACTCGTATACACACCCTTGTTTGTACAGACACCGTTACGAGGACCTTGTTAGTCCTAGACAGAACCGTGGACCCTCCAAAAAACAGGTTTAAATACCTCGTTGGCCTTTTAGAATAAGATAGAAAGTGACAGGTGAGAAAATCTATAGTGATGAGCTTATTCGGATAATGCTATCTCAACCTTTTTTGTATGATTTCGGCTATCATACTGAGGACTTAAAATACACAGCTAAATGTGACCAGCGATGCACATACGAGGACTTTGTGTAAGCCAACCGAGGACCTATTTTTATACAATATTTCTTATAGCTTGTACAAAGTGCGGACGTTGTGATAGACTTTATATCACTAAACCGAGGACAGTTTTTCGCGTAGAAATTGTACAATCTGAGGACCTGGAAAATCTACCTACCTAAAACATTTTACGTGTAAGATAATAATTATATCAATGTAAGTAGAATGTTCCGATTTATTTCTTACACACTTTTTCTAAAATGAAGTACCAAGCAAGGACTACGGCGTGATTGTTGCTTTTAACGTAAACAGTAGGGATAAAAAATATTGTTCAACATCGGTATTTAGCCGTATTACTCATAAAAAATTAAACAGTGAAGCATTGTGGTGTGGTTGTTTAGTTTTAGAAAATCTTTTTTACAAAAAAAACAACCGACTGCCAAAAAAACCCTACAAAGTGAAAAAAAAACTATTCCCGATTCAGGGAAAAGAGGAGCTATTGTTGAGGAGTTCTCTTGTTAAAAACATGTAGAACTGGAGCTGATGGTGAAGCCACCATCAGCTCCATGTCACCATATGCATTGTGACAAGCATAAATTGCTTAGCAACCAACGAAAGAGCATTGCTGGAGATGACGCGATTATGCAACTTAAATTGTCTCAAATTGACGCATTAGCAAACTATGTAAAACTTCAATCTTAATTAGGTACTACTTTTGTACGAACTCAATATTTTGGCATATTGAACCATATGAAGTAAGCCCAACAAAAGGTAATTGCTGTAAGTCGTTGAGCAATTCCCTCGACTGACTATGGTCTCCATCATCAGACCTGTAATGGCACTTATAACGCACATGGGTGCAAAGTTCTCATCTATATAAATGAATTAAGTCCATACACAAGGTAGCTGGTATAAACCGTTGAGGAGTTCCCTTAACTGTCCTTCGTCTTCATCATCAGACCCCTATTAACAGCCACACCCCATCTAGGTGTAAAGTTCTAATCAATACAAACGAATCAAGCCCAAACACAAGGAAACTGCTGTAAATCGTTGAGGAGTTCCCTCGACTGTCTTTTGGCTCCATCATCAGATCGATTCCAGGCCTTCATTAAATTGAAGTGCTTTAAGATACTTAACGAAAAAATTAACAAACGTACTAGTCGCCCCTGCAATTTTCAAAGTCCCCTCGATTTCACTGGGATGCCATCATCAGATCCTGGTTTCCTTATCATGGGACCACCCTTGGGATATCTCTTTTCCAACAAAAAAAATATAATCTAAATCGGTTTAAAAAACGACGAAGTTATCCGCGAACACACATAACAATATCGAATCGAATTGAGAAACCTCCTCCTTTTTTGAAGTCGGTTAAAAAGGAAATGGCAACAACGAAAAGACTACTTCTCTAAAGCAATAATAAGACTAAAGGTTCCTGTAAAAGGTGAGTGTGAAGACTGCGTCCGAAAAACGTAAATATTTATAAATAAAAGATAGAAACTGGAAAGTCGTGAAGTATTACGTATATAATATAATTCAACGAAACAAAAAAAGGACAGGTAATTTCCTTCTAATATTATCAATTTTCTTATACTGTTGACACAGGCCTTTAGTTTTTCTGTTTTCCGTTTTTGTTTTAAAAATCGTTTACCTTAGGAAACCAAATTAAATAACTTAAAACAAAGTAAAACTAGAATTCAGGTTTAAAATTAGTAAAAAAAAAACAGAATCTTCATTTTCATGATATTGAATACAATATAAAGTCATTATTTCGTTTCTTTCAGATAAGCCGGAATAGAGGGATAAAAGTTATATTAATAAATAAAAATGTTTCATTTTAAAATAAACCTACTTCTATTTCAGTAAAGTTTATGTTGTTTTATTTAGTACATTCAAGTTCTGTATTTCTTTGTACTTTATATTTGCTTCAAATCTTGCTGCAGACATTTCACCTAGGAAGACTTTAGATTCTTTATGAAGAGCGCACGTATTCAGCTCCTATGACAATACAATATTTTATGGTGCAAATCATGTTGTATAATATAAGCGGGCCTAGGTACTTAGCACATACTGCAGAAGAAGCCTGATTATTCCCCGTGCACCTAGTAGCTACTAACGATTTGTTTAAGGATTCAGTCTACCTACGATTTTCTCCTTCATAATTTTATTAAAATGATAGCACATAACTTGTCTTCATACGAGGAAATCTGTCGATATGACTAGAATACACACTGTTCGGAAAATCTAGCAAACCGAGGTCTTAAATACACATTGTCTGGAAAAGCTACCTTACCTAGGTCTTTTGTGTTAAAGTTAACACATAGGTCCTCGGATAATACAACACAAGTGAAATTAGTGTAAAGAGTCTGTGTATGAGACGACAGTGGCACCATCTGGTGGATACACAATGTGTGTGTAAGATTATGAATAATCTTAATCGAACCGAGGTTCAGACAACTTTTTCGTATTAAGTATATAGAAAGACTCAAAATCGCTTGCAGAATACGAATCTTTGGTCAAGTCAAACTGAGGACCCTCGAAAAGGTCCTCGCTTTGAAAAGGTCCTCGGTCGTGCCTTATGTATTCATACGTACGTCCTCGCATGGTACTTAAAACGAACACACTCAAGCATACATTCACACACACACACACTAACACACACCCTTACAGACGCACACACACACACACACACCCGCACAATACAGAACAGCAGCATAAATGGAAATTATACCAAGTTTAATCTTTTTTATTTCAATTTCATTATAGGAATATATGTTAGTTTTCACTTAATTAGTTTGTATATGCAGTTTCGTAATCTCGATGAGGCTAACTAGCTCAACTGTAGCCAATTTCTACTTTAATTTTATTTTATTTAAAAATTACTAAAATGTTGTAACTATTTAATTGTGCATAAACAGAAATCATACCAAGTTTTATCTTATATGACGGCGCGCGATTATTTAGTCGATTTAATGTAACACTTTTTAAAAGTTGTATATACATACATATTAAATTATTATTATATGTCGGAGTTGGTTATCAATTACAATTGTGGGTAGTCAACAGAGTTTGTTATAACATCAATTATTGTCCCATAAACCAAAATGCCTACTGTGCCTAGGTTGGGACCAAAGATACCTCCATATTGTAATCTTAAATGTTGGAATAAACGATTTTTACTTAACTTTATAATTGTTCATTATGATCAGTTCGCTGAAGAGGAATAAAATCTAAGATTGTACTTATATGACCGAACATCAAAGAAAATATTCCTTTAATTTCGAACAGTTGACGTTGGGCAGTTCAGCTCAACAGTTTATTTTGAATTAGTTCAAAAGAAAACTTAGTTCGAAAACCAAACCAGTTTATGGATCGTTTTAAAAATTCAGTCATGTACACAACCTAATACGAAGACTATGTCGAGGCTTTGAACGTGAATTATCCATGTCCATTCAATAATAATTCAAGAAATCCGATATTGCGAGCTGCCCTGAGTTCACTTGCTTGCTCGCCTTAACACTGCTATAACCTGCATACATTGTTGCATGATACAATAAATGAGCCTCTAGATCTAGAATCTAGTAGGTAGACACACAACTCTAAGTATAGATGAATAATTGTAGCGCTTGGTAGGTATTCAAATGAAACTCCAGATGATAAGTTACCAAATGTAATAATCGTGATAAAATATGTACAGACTTAATGCTAAATTTCTAAATAGGTAGTGTGTGTTGCAAATGTTATTTAAATAAACTATCTAATAGGAGATCAGTAATAAATAATTATTACAGTTACGATTAGTACATCATCAATCCGTGTGGTGCCGTGCCGACGTAGCGCTCGCGCGCTGTGTCACTCATATAAATATCTCGTGGGTCCACCTAATCGTCACTAGTCCGATCACTATATATGGCAAGCCGATCCCTCGGGAGAAACGAGCCAAATACCTAGGCATGAACCTCAACCACCACCTTACCCTCAGTGAGCACATAAGGATGGCTCGGTCGCGCGCCTCTTTCGCTCTCGGTAGGCCACCCGCAGTAAATTGTCTATCAAGTGAAAATTGCTCATCTACATCGCTGTCATCAGTCCCATCATGACCTATGCCTGCGTTGTATTTGCGCACGCTAAGCCCCGCCATCTTCATAAGATGCAGACCCTTCAGAGCCGTTTCCTCAGAACGGTTACAGGAGCGTTGGGAGCCCCCGTCTATGTTCAAAATGTGAATGCCCACCATCCAGCAGTTCATGAAACGCCTTTCAAAGCGTTTCTTCGACTGTGGCATAAAACACCCTAATCTCCTGATTATGGCAGCCGCCTGCTACACTCCCTGCCGCATAAGTAGGATTCGCCACTCGAGGCATACCTTAGTCACCCCCGACGAGGCCACTACCCTCCTCCAGGAGAGAAGTAAGGCCGCCAGTACCATTAATAAAACAAAAACAGACCACCGTCCTTCCGTTCTCGCCGCCGAGGCCCGCCGCGACGCCCCAAGCCACGTCCGCCCCGACCCTTGCTCGAGCCAGCCCGTGTTGGTGAGCCGGTAGCTTTAAATTCGTCCCCTAATATTAATCATTCCGATCTAGCCAGTCCCTTGCTGCCCTCCCCCAGCGACGCCCTAAGCCGAGGTCCGTACCCCACAGGGGGAGTCCTTAGCGCGTAGTCGCCGAGTTAGTAAGTTTTTTTAGGCCCGCCCGCCCTGCCTTAATTTATTAAGGCAACCACAGGCATGTGCGGTTAAGCAGCCGACAACCTCCTAAGTTGACCTGCGAGAAGAAAAAAAAAACCTAATCGCCAGTGAAGCGTTCGCTGTGCCGGCGGACGAAAGTTTTGATGTCTTGCAGCTAGCAGCTACAATACGAGTAGTATATATAATTAAGTACGTTTCTATAAAAAGAGAAGCCTGCATAGTACTGTAGAGGTTGTCTGCATGTGTCAACCTTATGTTGACTGGCTGGACATATATTATCGTTGGTTTGCCTCGAACAGTCAAGCGAGTTTAAAATAAGATTTATAGAAAAAGTGATGGTAGTTTGTAAAATAGGTAGACAGGCAGAGCTAGGGCCCGCCAGTGTATAATTCCTTGATAAAATATATTTACGTTCTAAGGAGTACTGCGTTATTCATTAAATACACGTAGCTACACCACAATTGGTGGAGGCGCCGAAGCGCAAAAGTACGTAAGCTCCCATTGTTTTTAAGGCGTGTGCAGAGCCATAATAAATATTGCACAAGTTCGTTTCTCGTGTTGCGTGCACAAAGCTTAATATTGTGCGAAGTTTATATAATATAAAAAGGTGAAACAAAAGTGAAGTCGCCGGAATTTAAAGCTAAGTGGTTTTATCAATTTTATGATTTAAAAAAGCGAGATGGCTCAAGACTTTTTCACGGGCTCAAGCCACGATTGTATTGAAATTTTTTTAGACGCATTCGAGGATTTTGCTACCAGTTACGGATGGAGAGAAAGCGATTGGGCGCTAATAGTGAGCGCATATTTTCAGGGTGCTGCCCTAGCTTTTCACAAATTTATATACCAGGAAGGTATGAGTTTTGTAGCGATCTGTGACCAGCTTAAAGCTGAGTTCCCATGCAGATGCATTTCTAAAATAGGGCATAGAGTGCAAGAAGATGAATTTGCATATGATATGGCCAATGAAGACGGGCAAGAAAGTTGTTTTAATTTAGATAATGATGCTATTACATTTTCTAGCGTAAAACAGGATGACCAAATTTTTGATGAGCAAAGCTGCCAAGCAGGCAGTGATAACCATGATGTTGATGACGAGCGCAGCTGCCAAGAGTGCAGACCTGCGAATGATGAGGAACGACTAGTCGAAGTGTTCGAGAATGAACACGAAGACGAATTTGATGAATCGGGTCAGACTAATCCTTATATTAAATTGCATAGCCATGTTTCAGAACAGCAGAATGTGTCCTTATTAAATGAAGATATTGATCACGTCGAAGAATCATACAAATTTAACGACAGTGTTGATCATTATATGGAGGATAATTTTATTTTACTTTCCGATATACAAGAAATTGATATGTCGTTGATGACAACAGTAAAGGAGAATATGCAGTTATCTGTGACTCCAGACCAAATTTGTAAATTAAAGTTTGGTTCAGAGTTAGATGGTGACAATGAGATAGTCGAGGATGACGCGGTGTCACATATTGTCGGAAATAATGATAATAAAATAAAAATAGTGGTTGATCTGGTCAAAAATACATTGACTCGTAAAATAGTCAAATCTGTAGGTGGTCATTTTATAATTCATTCTTACCACAGCAAAAGAAGATTTCGTAATGTCCCATCATATCATCAGCGTATTGTTAACAATACAAAAAGAAAAGTTCGGGTAAAGAAAAAGGTCTCATATGTTAGAAAAACTAAAATAAAAGACTTCTTTCCAAAAATTAATAAATTTAAAAGAAAGTCTAGGGAAATGAATAATTATTTTATAAAGACTTTTTCCTTTTTAAAATATAAGTTTAAAAAATTAAATCATAGGAGATTCAGGGATATTGTATATGTATGTAGATTAAAACCTTTTCATGTCAGTTTATAATAATTTATTGTCTTTTTGTATTGTCATTTATTGTCATATAGATGTCAATTAGATGTAAACATCATTTAGATTAATTCATTATTTTAGTTTGGATAATATGATACAATGTATTAATGCCTTTTCATTTATGTTTTTCACATATGGGGAGCAATCTTTGGACGCAGCTGGGTGCGTGTGAGGTGTCACACCTCGCCACACCAAGAAGTCTGAGGGAGAAGGCATCTTCGTCTTCAATAATAGTTGGATTTCACTAGGCTGTGATAGCATAGCCATACTCCAGATCATAGTTATGCGAGTCAAGAGATATTTTTTATTTTTTTGGAAACTGTGGTTCTTTTTAGAGGGGGGGGTGACACTCAGTCTAAGCTCGAACCAACTTTGCTTACGGGGCATAGCTCTTGCAAAGGGTGTTGTGTTGACACCATCAGTTCGAATTTGGATTGAATACTCTCTGAGTTGTAACCAACTTTGCTAAAGGAGCGTAGCTCTTGCAAAGGATGTTGAGTCAACATCAATGGTTAAACTTAATGTTGTTGAGAACCCACAGTTCAATCAGTACTGGCTGATGCTTAATAGAGTTTGAAATGGTGAGATCGAATAGGGTCTTGAGATTTTTCCTCTGGAGTATGTGCTTGAAAAAGGTTTGTTGATGAGCTCCGACTTCTTAGCCTTTTCTCCCTCCGACTCATACCGTCCGATGGGGTCGAAGTTTACGATGTTAAGTTTCATTCTTTTCATTAAACTCCTTCAGGGTTGTTGTGAATTTGTCACTTCAATTTATTTGTTTTTAGGAAGCCACGTCGCATCTTTTTGCCAGTTTTGGCGCGACGAGGTTTAAGCATGGCGAATGTTAATTTATTCATGTATGTGGTAACATAAAGTAATGTTTTTCTTACCTGACACATATCTTAGTCAGATACGCAAATCGTTCGTCCTGTCCTTAAGCCTTCTCTTGTAAGAGTTGGACTTCATATTGTATAATATATTTCTGGCGTTAGGTAATTATTCTTATAGGTATAGGTAGGAAGTGTCTGATTGTTCGAGGTGGTAAATAAAAGTCTTGTTTGAAAACACGACTGCGTCGATCCTTTTATTTAAGGGTGGGCGTAGCTCATGTAGAGGTTGTCTGCATGTGTCAACCTTATGTTGACTGGCTGGACATATATTATCGTTGGTTTGCCTCGAACAGTCAAGCGAGTTTAAAATAAGATTTATAGAAAAAGTGATGGTAGTTTGTAAAATAGGTAGACAGGCAGAGCTAGGGCCCGCCAGTGTATAATTCCTTGATAAAATATATTTACGTTCTAAGGAGTACTGCGTTATTCATTAAATACACGTAGCTACACCACAGTACCGTTGGTCCTAGTATAAATTTAGCCTAATAACTCATAGGTTTCTAGGTTGCTAGATATGTATTTATGGTTCATACATTTCAAGTTTTCAAGTCGAGAAGTAGTTATTTAAGATTTCATCACAAGCATTTACAAAATTAAATTCTCATGGAACGCATTCACGCTCGCTATATTCCAGGGAGCCACAATTTCCTTACATTGTAGAGAATGTGGCGTGTTACCGCGAACCCCAGCAGTCGTATGAGCGCGAGATTAATCCAAAGATATTGAGTCAAAGGTGTAAAGCGGAGTATCACGACATCATGATTGTCATAAGTAGCGCCGTCGCACTGCATTTCCGCTAGGGAGGTGACACACTCATTTGTTTTGTCGATGAAACAATCTAATCATTCTCGTATCAAGAAAAATCTCCATTTGTCCTTACTGCTACTAAATTGTGTTTTCGTTGCTCGTGTTCGAGTCCAAAAAGGAACACTTCTTCGTATATTTATTTTCTTGAGCTGGCACTTCTTCTTGGAATTATTAATCTAGACTTTCCAAGATTGCATACCAATGTCGAATAAAATACATTTATACAAAGCCGTACCTGAAATATGGATCAATGCGTATAACCTTATATTGCTCACACAGTTCTAAATTAGATCGCGACAATTCCAGACCAAAAAAGCCGCAGCAAGACCTAAGTTATTCTCTGTGAAAGATTTATTGGAATCGAGTTCTGAGACAGCTATAATATATTCAATACCTATGTGGAATAAGCTTACTAAGAATAGTGGCACACCTCTATCCTAAGAAGAAATATGGTACCGACTGGTTGGAAGCTTAGGGCGGAAAGTTCAAGGTTGTTCAAAAGGAACATTTCAGCCACAGAAAGGAGCGATAACGTCCACTTTGTCCCCTTGGTAAGATAAATACTTAGTATTTAGTTCGGAACGTAGAAATGAGAAACAAACTTTCCGAGACAGCTGTATTTTACATATTATATTTCGGGTTGTTTCAAATATTGCTATCTCGATGTATGCTAAAACATTCCACTTTATGTGAATCAAAACATGAATTTCATACGGAATTTAAAAATAATAAAACATACTACGGATTCTTCTTCAGTAATATCCGAAATATTGTTAGCTCCAATATCAAAAAAACCATATTGCATTTCAGCACAAAATATAACGTATCTCAGCAATGTTAGTACAATTGGAACGATGCTCGATACTCGTATATCGACTTCGATAATCCCTTTTCGGTGTTCCGAATACCATCCTACTGCAACGGAAAATCGTGAACGTGTTTAGAGCAATTTCATCGACGTACCACAGGGGGAATAGAGTAGGGCATTAGGACTATGATACTTTACAAAACATGGAGAAACAATGCATGCTCAAGTCGTCCCCCTGAAACGTACTGAGTGAGCACTCGGAGGTTAAGTACACATTTAAATTACTCCCAACTCTATCTTTGAGACATTTTTCCTTGTTACGTGAAGCCGGAGTGAAATATAATTTACGGCTTCTCGTCGGAATTTGTCGGTCGGTGTAGTTGTTTAAGATGTTATTATAGTGCTCGTAAAAGTAGTGTCTTGTTATTTAAATTAAAGTCTGTCAGTCTCGGCGTAATACGTTTTCTTTTAAAATACCTGTCATCAAAATATTCAGCCAAAATATTTATAGAAAAACTCTGGCTGGAGGGAAAGTACGTCATAAATGTTGAATCCTCGCCGCGAAAGGTACAATTTAAAAATAACTTTCTCGGTGAGTTTCCATTTCCAAACATTGAACGTCGAGCGTTTTGCGACTGGCCGAATATGGCTTCTTCTTTTACTTTCTTAGGGATACTTTTAAGAGGTAACTTTTCAAATAAATCAGTAGGCATTGCAGCTAGACCTCGCGGCTGCGTACTTACTCTTTGTTATCTGTGAAATGCCGGAGAAACTTTCGGTGACTTATTTAAAATTCCATGTGTTTTAAAAACCTTTTCTGTGTTAAAATTACGATCGTGCCAGCAGCTGTTGCACGTGACTCCTTGACGTGTTGTTTTTTTCGAGTAATAAAATGTTACAGCAATTTTTATTGTAGGGTTTGTTGGTAAGATTGATGGCGGTGTTATACGTGTGTGCATTGATGAAGCACACACATACATAATCAGCCTATAATGTTCCCACTGCTGGGACACAGGCCTCCTCTCTTTGAGAGGGAATGGGAATTGATGAAGCATTTATTTGAAAATATAACCTCAATGATTTCAGGTAATTAAGTTTTTTTACATTAACTATAGTTTAATAGCTGATTTGATAGCTTTTTCTGTCAGACCTACATGTCTCCCGTATTATTAATATATATTCATCTGAAAATAATACGCTTCAAACTACCACAGACGAAGAAGTGTCGGTAAAACTACCCCGTTTACCTTTAATCAATCCGATAGTTTGTCTTACGAAGTAGGAAATGCTTCTGCACTTTATTAATTATCTGAGAAGTTCTTTGAAGTTTTAAATTAAATATTGTTTTGATAACAGATATAATGAAAACTTAATGTTGATAATTGTGGTTGGAGAGTTTTGAAAGGCTTTCTTCGCAGACCTCATGAAAAAAATCAAGTTTCATGTTTCTCTGCGTTCAAACTCTTATAAGTCCGCTGCGGCACTTGATAACATCTAAATACTTCTTATATCATCTATGTTAGATGCTTACAGTAATATATATACATTTTGAAAGCCGTACAAAAAGATTATCATGTCTGGGATTCTTTCAAAGATTTTATCAACAAAATATGCAGATGTGGTCCCAAGTGTGTATTTCCAAGTATTCGGCAACAATTGACGGGATCTAAACGAAGGCAAATTCCAATTTCATACAGAAAACGGGCACAGATTCTCAGAGGCTTTTATTGAATAAATTAACTTTTATTAAAATCCTGTTTGTGACCCCGACGGACGCCCCTAGTCTCGGTTTACCAACTTATTTGGAAAATCTGATTACGCTTTGGTAAATAAAAACTGGCACTCCCGACGACATTATTGATCCAACGAAATTATAGAGGACGAGACTATTAGTAAATTACTATGACGTACAATGGTTTAATAATAGTGAGAAAGGGTTTTACGCCACCTGATAACAGATTAAGTACTGGATAGGGTCTTTCCGAGTCAATAAAGCTAGAGCTATGAATAAGTCAGACAACCAGTCTTACTAAAGGGCTGCTCTCTGGAGCAGGGGTAGCCAACTGGTAACGGCCGCGAATTACGAGTTGTAGGTCGTAGGTTCGGCCCCAGGTGGGCACTTTACTTTATGTGAATTATTTCATCACCACTGCTCTCAAAACGGTGAAAGAAAACATCGTGAGGGAACCAGCATGTGCTAGAACCAAAAAATTGGAAGACAATGGACATCTACCAGCCAGCACAGGGCCTGCTTGGTAGATCACGGCCAAGTCCCTCTCACACAGAGGAGACCTGTGTCCTAGTAGTGGGAACATTATGGGCTGATTATACCGTATAAAAATGAAATTAATATTTTTGGTCCAATAGCTAATTGCACGACTCATGATGCGAAGCATCAGAGAGTGCTTTACGATCGAAAATTTTTTTTCGCCTCATTTTGGCGGCTATTTTTATTATTGTATCCTTGTTAGTTCACGGAATCAAGATATTTTGCATACTATTGTCGAGATAATTTAATGGAGATTAATTTCATACTTTTTAAAAATTGATTTACTGTAATAGAATTGGAAAAAACAACCAAAATAGGTCAAAAAAAAATCCTGTCCGTCATGTGTGAAAGCCGGAATCACTGTAACTTGTGAAAAAATCCATTATTTGATTTTTTTTTTTTTTTAATTCTAATCGACAATTGTAGGTCACTGAATGCAAATGGCTAATTAATTCAGTGTCGTTTAATTACAATTAATAAAAAACGAAAACTACAAGACTGTACATCTATTTATATTTATATTTTTATTTTTTATAGAATTGAATGAGATTATGAGGCGTGCACTTTTGGATTTTCCAATTTTACATTTTAAAATTGCTCTTTTGTCACACGATATTTGATATCATAAAAATAGTAAGGTACCCCGTAAAAAAAGAAATTTTAATCAGGTCGCACAAAACTTTCATGTAATTTAATCTTAGAAAAGCTGAAATTAGATTATTCGGTGAACATATACGAAAGAGGATTTTTTTTAATAGGTAATTAGGTGATTTTACAACCAACATTTCTTTTAAAACAATATAAGTGCTAGAAGCATAACGAGTATGTAAGAATCGTAGCAAGTGGCGGTACGTAGTTTCTGCCTACCCCCATGGGCAGAAGGCCTGAGTTTATATGTTATGTGTATAGGTGCATTGTTTTAGCCACTACTGCGTACAATGTTACTTGTAACCAACTTGTTGACAGGCCTACACTGTCCTCCCATATTAACACTGTAATTCTAAAACGTTGAAAAAGCCACTTCTTTTTAAAAGAGGAACCGTGGAGTTCTTGTCGGCTCTTATCCATAGGAAACGACCAATTGGAACCGTGCACCTAGCTTCTGAGGTTTCATAAGCGCCTATGTAGGTTTATATGAAATAAAATATTTTGATTTTGAATGTGAAAGACGTCACATCCCACAAAACCATTACATTACTATTTTAGAAAAAAGACCGATGTTAAAAATCGTATAACTGTACATCTGAACCCTTAACTTCCAGGTTAGTCCAACAAAAGAGCGAAGCACTATGATTATGAGTTTCAGTTGCACCGCAATATGGATCCGGTAGTCGTGCAGATAAAATTTAATTGAACATGTGCCCGTTCCCACAGGGTTCCCACCACCCAGATTAGAGGGCTGTGATCGCTTCTCAGCTTTAGAGAGAACCCGATGACTACTAAATGAATTTTAATGAAGTAGTTAAGTGCGAACCCCGATGGAAAACTTATAGGAACTTTAAGTTAAGTAACGTCTGGAAATTATCGACGATCGCAAAAATGTGGAGGAGTTGTTAGTTGGTTTTAATTTTAATATATTCGCGAGCAATATCTATCTTCATAGTTTTCATTTTCGAATTACCTAAGTACCTACTTTAAAAACAAATCAAATGAAGAATAAAAAAACATAATGCCTTTGGTGTGGGATGCAACCTGTGTCGACATCCCCGCGCCATTCCATCTTCTTAGCGGGGCGGCTGCTGCAAGTGCAGAAAACCTCAAACAGCGCAAATATAACAACCTCATTAGAAGCTATATATTTGAGCTATTTGGGTTTGAAACACTAGGGCCATGGGTGGGGTCCGAGTGTTCATCGAGTATTTCGGGACATCGCCAATCGTTTGGTCGACCCTTCATGTGACTGATTTTTTTCTGTAAGTAGGTTTATACAAACACTTTTACATGTCAATCATATTTTTAAAACTAGATGAGGTCAGCATTTTTTATCTGAATACTCTGAGAAGAAAGGCTGAAACAAACTCAGTGGTCACAGTCTTTTTTAGAGTCCAGACATAATCTTGGTCAGATCATGTGAAGACCATATAGATTGGTGTCTGAAATTGTCTTTTGAGGAAAGAACCACACAGATTGAGTAGACCTGTCCAGTCAGTGCACGCATTTATCAGTAATCATGCAGCTCACCTAAGAACTTAAAGAGCTCAACGATTCGACGAACAATACAAAAGAAAGGACATTTGCGTAGGCCGCATAAACTATACTTAAACTGCCAGATCATGATTAAAACTGAAACAATGACCCACATAGTCCTCACATTCACAATAATTAAAATATTATTAACATTTTACAGTGAATATTCATGTCATTGTATATGTAAAAAGGTATAGGTACAGACAAAAGTAAGCAAAATAAAATAAAAAATCAACATTCACTATGTAAATTTATTGGAGCAGCTCAATCCGAAGCCTTTTTGTTCTTAATGTAGTCTTTGACAGTATAATAATAGGATTTTTGGCATAGTTTCCGCTTTATTTAAAGACTTGGTTTTATTAAGGCTTATTCTTGAATGTGGCTACGAAGTTTATTAGAAAATCTAAAATTGGCATCTAAACGAGCTACCTATTAGGTCAAAGAATCAGCATTGCCATCCAACGTGGAAATGCTGCTAGCCTTTTGGGCACTTTTCCCACTGACAGCGATGTGGACGGATTTGATGATGTGACGATGACGATGATTTGACGATGTGATGCCCAATGAGCTCTTCCCTTTTTTGTTTTGTTCCCAGAACAATGACGTAAGCGAATTGAAATCGTTCAGCAACAGCTACAGCAACAATCACCAAACATATAAGCAACAGTTTGTTGCTAAATGTTCACCGTGAGTCCGACAGTAGTTACATACGTGTTCATGAAACAAACCAACTCGCCGAAGAGGACCCCGGTAACTCCCGCCACTTTTACAAAGAAGCTACTCCACAAAGTTTCACTTGACGTGGATTCCGAACGAATGTCGCTGGAGAGTCGTTTGAATAAAGTTAGCCCACTGATTTATGTGAAAACTTTTAGTAGTACCGGGTCCCCAGAATATGTGGCCCAGTGTATTGTACTCGTATGTACTTATCTTTCGGTGTTTATTCTGTAGTTCTGTTATTGCTTAATTCCCAGCGGCGGGGACGTCGGCATGCGCGACTGTATTGTAAATAATGTTGCCAACTTATTAACTATAGGAAATGCGGATAACGTTTGCCGAAAAAAAATGTTGTGTGGTCATATTGCTGGCTATGGTATTGGTTGGCTGTTTGTGTATGTGAGTTTGAATGTTTGTAATCGAACCCACAATATAGGAGAAATTCCTAGTGTGGGACAAAGTTATTAAAAAAAAAAAAAAAAAATGCGGATGTTACGTTTTGTTTTATCTGAATGTTTCTCAATAACAGGCATTCATAACACTTGGCCGCGGCTTCGCCCACGTGGTGGTCGAAAAAGACCCTTCAAAACCTTCTCTATGATAAAATACGCGTGGCGCGCTAGGAATGGAACAAAAAGAAAGCGGTACATCTGTTCACACGGCCGCGATTTTTCTCCGCTGCGATTTTTTATCGCGCGATGTTAGATTTTCAACGCTCGGCATTGAGTGTTGAATGACTACGACATACGAAGTTTTGTACTTGTGTACCAACAGATGCACAAAAAACGCGGTTTTGGTCAGTACGGTGCGCAAGCTCGTAGCGGACAGACGTCCTGCTTTTCAAGGCCTTTGCGCACGGCGATGTCGAGCCGAAGAACTCGTAGATATATTAATCATTTTCTGGGGCAACTCCACTGACAGATACATTGCTTTTAAAACTCAAAAGAAATGCTTGCGATCGTTTACCAAATAACAATCGATTGATATTTGTAAACCATTGTTTAAGTAACTTAGTTTACTCACTCTACCGTCTATGTACATATATGAAATGGAAGTGTTTGTTCGTTGTAACCTGCATTTATATGAAAAACTGCGCTCTCGCCTTTATCAGAGTACCATTCATGTTACCTCTCATAAAACCGCATTTTTCGGCAAAAGTGTGCTCGGTATGGCCCCAAAAATATATAATAATATACCTACCAGCAGTTATTAGGAATAAAGATTGTCTGGGATCCTTTAAGAGGTCTTTGTTTAATTTCCTTTTAGATAGATGTTACTACTCCATCACTGAGTTTACTACTGATAAACAGAGGTACGACGAGTCCGACTTGTTAATTAAACACTTAAAATTGTAATGACCTGTTTACCTAACTGACATATTTTAAATTGTTTTTTTTTAAATTATGTAATCTATTGGCATGCCACCTTATTATTGTAATTGCTTGTTTATATTAATTTTGTACGACATAAGTATATTGGCAAAACATAGTGAACATATTTTAGACAATATACTATCTGTAACCATACCTATGTTTAACAAAATAAATGATTGATTGATTGATAAAAAAAAAAACATGATATTTAATTGATAAAATATTTATTATAATTTTTCAGGATATTGTCTTTAATCGTTGTACTTCGTCAGAAATTGGTCTTTTAAATATATTTGTTTTGCTTCTTTGGTGGTTTCCTGGCCTCACAAATGGCTACCGCTAATAATTTTTGTACGTCCGCACTGCACGAAGAATCAGTTGGAAGTGATTTTTTAACGCTCGTTCGACTACTGTTGAAGGCAGGCAAAAATTGCGTTAAGCGGTTTTATTCCGCCGCGATTTTATTACGTCCGTGGGAACGTTGGCTAAGTATGTGCTAACTTTTATGGTGATTGGTCAAACGATGTCCAAGTCTATTAATCTCAAACAGATGTACAGATATATCAATATTGATTTTGAATTTATTATGATATAGATAGAATACACAAATATTATGATACTCCAATAAAAACTTTCCTCTCAATAGAACCATTCCACGACGTAATATTTTCGTAAATCGATCCTTTCTATCCCCTCGCACTTTTTATACGATATCAAAACCTCACGTGTCGTCGCACGCACCCCAATAAAGAACAACTTGGATAACGCTACTCACGTTGGAGATCCACAAATCGGGATTGGGCCAAGGGTCTTTGCTAAATCGAAATAAACAGGGGCATCATCGAATTCCCATTCCGTCCTTTACATTTGATTTATCTGCTGAGTGGGATCAACTTGAGGCGTAATTTATTGCAACCGAGCGCGGAGGCCTCTTCCGCCGTTAATTCTGGGGACGGCTAGATAACGCTCTTGACACCTTTGTTTAGGATACACACGGGCTAGCCGAGACGATGGGAAAATCTTACAATATATGGGGCTAAGGGGATAATTTTGAAGTGTCTTCGATGAGTCCTTATAGCTTGATATTGTAAAATAACCAAATTAACCACTTATATTGGGGTGACTAGAAAATACCTAGATATATCTAAGTATAGCTCTAGAAATACACAAACTGTGATAGTTAACCGTGTCGCACATGTGCTTTGGATTAAGCCTTCCGATACTGCCGAATTGGAAAACCTTTCGGGTTAAGCTGACCCGGGACCCAAAAACAACACCTTTTGTTACCGCTTTAGTTTCGGCCAATACTTCCATGCTATTTATTAGTACTATAAGCTATTTATTCAGACTAATCTTGCTTTCTTGCAGTAACATGGCGACTTACCCCAATACGTTATTCGGCTTTAGTTAACTTATAACCAACTAATGACCCGCCTCCCACCTCTGCATCTACGTTTTTAACGACTTGAGAGAACATCGCGATTTCTTTATTATATGTTAGTTTAATAGTAATGTAGTAATAGAGTAGTTTTATAAGTAATTTTATTATACACCTTCCGGAACAAATTTTCTAAATCATGGCAAAAATCGCGTCAAAATCCGTTGTGGAGTTTAAAAGAACTACGCGGTCACAGAGACAGACATGAAAAGCGACTTTAATTTCAAGTACGTAGAGATAGAGATAAAGATTATTATAGAAGGTGGTGTCACGACTACAAATGCCTCTAAAAATAATCAAAATATTTTATTTCACATAAACCCGCATGGGCACTTATGAAACGTCAGAAGCTAGGTGCCGCTTCCAATTGGTCGTTTCCTATGGAGAAGAGCAGGCAAGTAACTCCACGGTTACTCTTTTAAAAATAAGAGAAAAATCACTCAATCAAATCACCGAGCTGGGAGTAAGGCCTGCGCTCCACCCGCCAAAGCCAGGGGCAGGGGCAAGCCCTCCGCCACCGCCGTCACCGCCGTCACCGCCGCACCCGCCGCCACTGCCGCCGCCTCTGCCGCCTCCACCGTCGTTGCTGCCGCAAACACCGCGGCGGGGCCCTCACAGGGGGCTCGGGAGGCTGCTGCTATGGAATGCCAATAACGGCCCCATTACGCCTCCTCCAGGCGAACATCAACCACTGCGTCGCCGCTCAGGATCTGTTGCTCCAGAACATGGCGCAGTGGTCGATTAACATCGCCGTGGTCGCTGAGCCGTACTTTGTCCCGCCCAGGGACGACTGGGTGGAGGACCTGAGCGGCTCAGTGACCCTAATTTCGTCGGCCGCCGCCGGTACCCCGTCGCTCGAGGCAGTCAAGAGGGGACGGGGTTGCGTGGCAGCACGGTTCGGGGAGATTGTTGTCGTAGGGGTATATTTCACCCCGAACCGAACTCTCACCGAGTTCTACAACTCCCTTGCGGAGTTGAGAGTCGTCGTCGTCGAGTACCATTCCCTCCCCGTGCTCGTGCTCGGGGACTTCAATGCTAAGAATACGGCCTGGGGTTCCCGGTATACGGACACGCGGGGCAGGATGGTGGAGGACTGGGCTCTGGAGACAGGCCTGGTCGTCCTAAACCACCGGGGTTCTGTCCCCACGTGTGTGCGGATGCGGGGTGAGTCAGTGGTGGACATTTCGTTCGCCAGCTCCGCTCTGTCACCGCGTGTCATTGACTGGCGCGTCATGGAGGGGGTGGAGACGTACTCCGACCACCGGTACATCCGGTTTGACGTCTCCGCCCAGACCTCAAGCGCGCTGGTCCGACAGGCCCCGGATACGGAAGCCATTCAGGCGGAGCTGTACGAGGGTTACAGAGCGGTGAAGACCGCCTTCCGAGCGGAGATACTGCGGGCCAGAGGACTGGCTCGTGAGAAGTCGCTGGGGACTCTGAACAGGGACCCCCCTGACGCAGAGTCTCCGGCCTCAGCTTGTAGAGGGCGTGGTGAGCGCTTTGTTCCCTTCGCGAGGGGAGCATACTCCTCCGCCCATGGCTCCGCCTCCTGCGGTGCCAATTGTGGACCACGTAACCGACGACGACAACGATGCTCCTGAGGTGACCGAGGTAGAGTTGGGAGTGGCGGTACGTAGGCTGAGTGCCAAAAATACCGCCCCAGGACCCGACGGGCTACCTGGAAATGCCTGGGTCCTGGCCTTGGAGGCTCTCGGGCCTCGACTTAGAGGGCTCCTAAGCGCATGCTTGGAGGGGGGCCAGTTTCCAATTCATTGGCAGACGGGGAAACTGGTCCTCATTAAGAAGACGGGGCGCCTTGCGGACTATCCGTCCGCTTACCGGCCCATCGTGCTGCTCGACGAGGTAGGCAAGCTCTTTGAAAGAGTCATTGCAGACCGCCTCGTCGGGCGGCTGGTGCGGGTGGGGCCGGATTTGGCGGACAGCCAGTTTGGTTTCCGCAGCGGGCACTCTACGGTGGACGCCATCATGCGGGTGCGAGCCCTCACGACGGGGGATGCTGTGGCCCGGGGTGAGGTCGTCTTGGCGGTGTCTTTAGACATCGCCAATGCCTTCAATACCCTGCCCTGGAGTTGCATCCCAGCATTACCTCTGTCGCATAGTCGAGGCCTATTGACGGACAGGGCCACCATCTACCCCGGTCACCAGGGAGAATGGAACCGGCGAGAGATGTCGTGTGGTGTCCCACAAGGATTGGTCCTGGGGCCGCATTTGTGGGACATCGGGTACGACTGGGTGCTGCGCGCCGACCTCCCTAGCGGCGTCAGCGTCGTTTGTTACGCTGACGACACGCTGGTCCTCTGGCGCAGGGGAGGTCGCACCAGGCGGCGGCCGAATTAATGACACGCGGGGTTGCGACAGTCATTGAGAGGATCCGGCAATTGGGACTCGAGGTGGCCCTGCACAAGTCCGAGGCCATGTGTTTTCATGGTCCTCGGAACGCGCCACTGTCGGGTTCCCAAATAATGGCGGGAGGGGTTCACATCGGCGTCGAGTCGACGATGAGGTACCTGGGACTCGTCCTCGACAGCCGGTGGAACTTCGTTGAGCATTTCCGACGTTTGGCTCCCAGACTGGACCAGGCCGGGGCTGCCTTGAAGCGGCTCCTGTTATACGGAGTGACATAGGCTAGTTTTTGTTCCGGTAGTACGTTCCCGTTGGATAATATCCGACATCCACGTGGGCGAAGCCGCGGGCAGCAGCTAGTTAATTATATGTGAATACGATGCACCTAGAATAAAATGATATACCACAATAGGTAAAAAGATTGAAATATAAAGCAATGACAGGTAAATTAATTATTTCATAGATACATGGTGCTCACATATTTACATAATTATATTGAATAGTATATGATTTAAAAAAAAATAACAAGTTATAATTTAGTTTGTGAGTTAAAATAAAATAGTTACAGATTGTACATTCAATGTCATAAAAATTATAAATTATACAATAAAATTAGCAACCAGTTTGTTTATGTCTAGACTCAAGATTGTCCTATGGAGCAGGACCAGCATGTTTCCAAGCATTCTTATCTAGGATATAATCCTCTAATTTGTAATATGCTTGTTTACAAAGTGTCCTTTTAATATGAGTTTTAAATTTTCTTTAATTTAATTGCAATATAAATCACAAGGTATATTGTTGTAACATTAAACACAGTACCCCATAATACGAGTAGATATTGTATGTACTTTAGATAATCTGAAAAATGTTTGATCTATTTTATATTTATTTCTTGTTTTTAAAATTATATCTATCACTCATTTTATTAAAAATAAGTGATAGACATAATGTTAATATCTTTAAACAGTTCCCTTAGAGAATCCGCCTCCAGGCTGATATAAAGTTATAAATAATGTTAAGATTGGCTTCCCTCTTTCCGGTTATGACAAACCCGGCATTAGTTATATGTAACACTTGAACAACTAGAGATGTCCAGATTATACGTTAGGCCGATTAAGCGATTAATGGGCCAATTGAAAGCCGATTACACCGTCAATTGACTGTAACTAGTGAAGCAAAGCGATGCCGATGTGTTGCATGTCGTGAACATCTAGGGATTACCCTTCATGTACTTGAGCTAACTAGATAAAATAATTAATGCGCGCGTAAAAAATATTTATTAATTTCATTACTTTTTATATTATAGCAATAATTAATAAATGATTTACTATAAATATTTATTTCTTTTCTACCTCATAAATAAATATATTCCATTATTTACCTTCGGGCAAAACATGCGTGATGTTATATTATTTAACTGTAAAGAAAAAGAGAAAAAAAAACACAAAGCAATAAAACTATGTTTTTTTTCTTAATTTTCAAAGTAAATGCAATCTTTCGGAAAAAGGAGAATGGGCGAATCTGCCCTAAAACCCAGTACCGTTTATTTATTTATTTATTAATAGGTTAGCCTACAATTGTTTAGACATACATTCATTTAAAAGGACACGATATACATTTATAAGTGCAACAATTACTTACCGTTAATATACATACCACTGGAAAGATCTCATCAAGGAAAATATTTCTTATTTTGACGACTTCTCTTGATCGGTAGAACGTAAGGAGCTACAGAGCTCTAAATGTGAGTAACTAAGTAATATCGAAATTCTGGTGTTTCGTCAATTAGTTACAATTAGTAGCAAACATCATCTTTTTAAGTCGATCATCGTCCACTTTAAAACATGGCCTCCTATAGTCGTATGCCGTTTAAGGACTGAACAATACTATTTCTATGATTGGCTAGGACATAATGTTAAACTTGCCAAAACTCCCAATACCGCTAAGATATATATTTCATTGAAAAGCTCTCGTTTAGAAGAACGTTTGTTACTACTACGACTTGTCTGAATCATTAGTTTGTTCGGTGTTAAATCGTCCTAAATGTGACGTTAACATCAACACTTAATGCTCGTCATACGTTAACTAATTAATAAACAGTAACTTAAAAACATCATGATTATTATATTGTAGAATTCCCTAAAGTGTAGGCAGACATGTACGGAATAACAAAATTTCGACTACAAGGTAAAAATACCAAAATGTTCCCTTCTTTCTACAAATATAACACAAAGTCGTTTTTCGTGTTTCTCTGTATGTTCGCTTAGTTCTTCCAAACTACTCTTAGTGTACTCTAGTGCTACACCATCATTTAGAGAACTTATTCCCGAAGGTTTATGTGTATAATGCATGTATAAACACACACATTACATTTAAATTCAATATAGCACAGAAATACAGTACACACACACACACAGTACAGATAGTTCAACTCATTTGTGCGCTCGCCATGTGTGTGTGCGCTTGAATTTGTGTGGCAGTCACGCGGCAGTCGTCGCGGTTGTCCGCACACATCTTGTCACGCACACAAAGTCACTGTATATATATAAGCACACACACACGTGGCGCCGCGTGCAGAGATGTGTTGAACTATTTGTTCTAGATTGTCCCGACAGCATAATAAACTTGTTAAATGGGGATTATAAAGCAGTGGGGTGATTGTGTAACACACTCACAATTACAATCACAGTGCCATTCATTTTGTGTCCATAGCTAAAACAATGTTTTTATTATTTTAAACCAAACCCATAACAGATCTGATCCCATAACTTCATAACAGATGTGTTTGGCCTGCCACATTTTTCGGTATTTACCTCATATTTGAGAGCAGTGGTGGCCCAGTGGTATCGGCCCCGACTTATGAGTTATAGGTTGTGGGTTCGAACCCAGGCAGGCGCTTTACTTTGTGTAAATAATTTCATCACCACTGCTCTCAAAACGGTGAAGGGAAACATCGTGAGGAAACCGGCATGTCCTAGAACCAAAAATTCGAAGACCTGTGACATCTACCAACCCGCACTGGGCCCGCGTGGTAGATTACAGCCCATTCCCTCTCAAAGAGAGGAGGCCTGTGTCCCAGCAGTGGGAACACTATAGGCTGATTATGATGACCTCATATTAGTTCTACGAAAGCTATGTAGCTACGACAGTCCTAATATTCAGAAAAAAACATTAGTCTAGTTCAAAATAGCAAGCAAACGCTTAACTGGTTTTTTTTCTCAACGTTACGTGTGCTTAAATCATTTACTTAACCAGAGAAGAAGTGATGGCAAGATCTTCCATCCAAAGTCATATTTTTGGTGCTGAGGAGAGCGTATTTCCTTTTTTAGAGAAAACTCTACAACCTTTATAAATGGCGCAATCTGGTAAAACCTTTTCTAAATCATACGTACAGGTGGCTATACAATAGAGGTTTTAAGATCACAAATGCGACAAACCGTGCTCTGACTGGACAGGTCCTCTCATTTTGTGTGGTTTTTCCTCAAAAGACCATTTCAGACATAAATCTACATGGTCTTCACATGATCTGACCAAGATTATGTCTGGACTTTAAAAGAGACTGTCACCTCTGAGTTTGTTTCGGCCTTTCTACTCAGAGTAGTAAGATAGGAAACGCCGACCTCATCTAGTTTTAAAAATATGATTGACGTGTAAAAGTGTTTGTATAAACCTACTTACAGAAATAAAATCATTTATCAGATTATCAGATCGTATTCAGCGACTAAGTACGTCGTATGCAACAAATATGCGAAGTGTATTATTATTATATCAGTTATGGCTATTGGGTGCCAAGAATTCTTTAATTTCGCTGCCCAAGTTGACACCTATTTGGGTGACTAACTCCGAACTGACTAAAAATTGGCAAAAGGCGTGTTAGTAGCAAAGGTACTACTTGAAAAGCTCTTTCTATTGGTTATATATATATATTGGAATCTTATGACTAATAGGCTTCGGGGCAGAAACCCATACTTCGGTGCCCATTCTCCTTTCAGCAATTGATGAAAGTATTTCAAACTCCTGTGGAAACGTGATAACAAACAATTCAATGCTCGTTTACTTTATTTCTTAACAACCTACTCGCGTAGTTCAAAAGGTTGCGCCCACGCGCGTCTCTTTACGCTTACGCTACGGAATGAGCTACGGCGTAGCTATCCGTGCTACGATCGCGTAGTCTCCACGCCTACCAGAATTTTTCCTTCTAATTTTGTTATTATTTTAATGCCTTTCTGTTCGGGATCTCCAAGACTCGTTTTATGTTCATACTTCAACCACCTTAAATATAAAGATGAAATGACGCATCTACCTTAAAATCAGGAACATGGCAATGCTACTTTTTGCGTCAAACCTTCTAACTTTTCTTCTATTAATTCTAAGAATCCAACCACGACTGCAATCAACCGTCTAATCACAGGTACATGACACATTTCAACTTTCTCTCTAGGCTGGCAACACAGTTACGATTACTCTGGACTAAAAAAAAAAAAAATTGTAGGCGTTTGTAACACTCACAACTGTAACTGTAACAACCTTACACCATTTAATTTGCCGTCTTGTTAACCACCCAAAAGACCTAAAAAAAAACTCTTAACACACACTTGCATTTCTTACATACTCCACTCAATTCCATAACAACTTCCCTACTGTCAGTATCATACGTTAACCAGTTCAGATCCACGGATAAGCGTTATTCGCGATCCGATACTAAAAGGACAATAAATACGGATCATGCGCGTCGTTTGATGCCTATTGCGAATAAACTAGAAGTCGCAGTTTATCTTGATGAGGCAAACTGAAATGTGTTACAGTTTGGTTATAAATGTTTAAGTCTAAATTTAGTTTCCTAATGTTCTTTGGTTCGTTACTCGATAGTGAATTTGCAATTGCAGACAGCTAAATAGGACAGACATTAATCTGTGAAGAAGAAACGTTACCTAATGTATAAAATGTAAAGAAGAAGATGTCATATCTATCATCTCATCATCATAATATACTATGGTATAATACCTATGCCTTAGGACTTAAAGTGACATTATTGGTGATGTTCTTCAGAAAGGTCAGGTGCGTAGTGCTCGCACTACGCACCTGACCTTTCTTTCTACCGGCGTGCGTGTTTGACCAGATGTATGAACATAAACGAGGCAAAAGCTACTCTTTTCGCCTCGTTTACGTTTACAGAACGTCACCTGCTACGATCCTTACATACTTGTAAGCAACAAGCTTGCGCAAGCTCGTAAGCTTGTATTGCTTGTTGTTGTTGTCGTAGCAGGTGGCGTTCTGTAGTTTCTGCCTACCCCCATGAGAAAAAGGCGTGAGTTTATCTATATATGTATTACCTACTGAACTTGACACATACAGGCTCCAGCAGACAGGCGCGACACGACTTTTGTAGAACAATTTCCATGAAGTTTACATATGATTTTTTTTACTAGAGTCGTGTCGCGCTGTCGCGTCGCGCCTATTTTCGGGAGCATTTAGTCTAATAATATATGAACAATGCTCACAGCTGGCAGCGCCAAGAACATCTAAACTAATATTATGAAGAGTAAATACTTGTTTTTTTGTATGTTTGTTTGTTACGCTTTCATGCGCTTCCTACAAGTCACTACAATTAACTTATTTGTAAGGTTTTCCGTTACAATTATGTGGTTTTGTGATACGGACACTTATAAGACATACAAATTTGTAAATGTAACCTGTAAATTGTTAGTTCTGTAAACTTTAGTGGTACCTACAGGGCCTTGGTCATACACGCACGCCGCTTGCGTGTACTACGCACCTCACCTTTCCGAAGAACATCGCCAATAAGGTCACTATATTATGTATGCGCTAGAGCGTCTCCTCCCAGCGCGCGGCGGCGGCGTGTCGCTTATTTTTACTTTATATAAATATTTAAAAGTGAGATATTTATGGGAAAGTGGTGCAATTTGGTTTCAGTTTTCGTCGGAATAAAAAAATGGATTTAATACCTATGGTAGATATTACTTGACAGCCAACGCATCGTAAGTAATTTTAACTGATACATTAAACCCAGTACACTAATTGCGTAACATACTATCAATCCCAATCTGAATCATTTTGAAGCCTATTGCTAATCCATTGCCTCATATGTTCGAAAAAATTGTCTGCTCAACAACGTAAATAACGCAATGAATGTTGTTGAACTGTCAAAATGAAACCCATTGCTAGTGATAGTGCGTTACGCAATTACTCCGCAGAACACAATACAAAGAAATAATTATCCAAATGAATACTCGTACGGACCTATTACTATTTTAAACTTGAAAATTCCTTCAGCTATTCAATTATTTAAAGGAACAAAAGAAACATTCTGTCGCGTAACACAGGATCATAAAATTGAAATTGCTCGTAAAATCAATGTACGCAAGTACAGTTTAACGACCACTTTTCACTTGAGAAGCGCAACTCTTTAGCTGTGATTTTTTTGGAATTTCTTTTTTTTTTACTAAGTTATTTACTCATTTAAGACACAATATTCTACACAATCTTTCTCAAACAATGGTTAGTACATTATGTATAATTATGTTATTTATTTATCTTGTTATGCTAAATTCACTCCAAAGACTTATCTTGAAACCCCTAGCATAGGGTTAATGGAGGGATAAAGATATTATTTAGTGAACCTACTTCGTTCCCGTTCATTGGCTCAGTGTGGATGCACCATAACATTCCTAGTATTAATGATAGTAGTTTATCCTATAGTATAAAATACAAAGCAATATCCTTGCCTACTTTAGCTCCGTTCCTTAATCCAAAATAAATCCATCTTAAAATTCAACTACAAAATCTTCTCATTAAAATCTTACCACTATTCAATGCAATAAAGTTGAAGGTAATTGTCTGGAGAGAGCCACAATAGCATAATTAGTTGGTTTCTCTTATATTGAGATGTTAAATAAAGGAGTAAGTTTGAGGGACAATTTACGACGGAGCTGGGTTCTATCACCGCTTAATTCCGTGCCGGGAAGCCAGATAACAGTCTTGTAGTGTCGCACTCGATTTATTACTTTAATCAAACGTTGTATGTATGCTGACAAAAACTACGCACTTAATGCCTTATTTAGGGCATGATTGGACGTAGCTAATGTGTTTTTTTTTTTTGCTGTTTTTTGGCTTGGACGGAATACCTACTCGTAGTGAATAGAGTAAGTGCCGAGTGGGTGACATGGTAGGAAGAATTGATCTGAGTTTTTAGCATGGCTTAACGATTGATAATTCATCAATGCACGTTTGGTAACGTACATTGATGAATGATCAATCGTTAAAGAAAGCAGTATGTTAAAAAAAAACGAAGAAATTAAAACGATTTATTAAAAAGGCAAACATATTTCAGAATATCTACAGTAAAAATGAGAATAATATGGCCGTGGAATGATCAAAATGTAAATGTGAAACTTTTAACCCTTAAAACCTTTTAGGCAAATCAAAACATTTCTATACCTTTGTTACAAAGATCCACAAACCTTTAACAATGCGTGGCTAACAGCTATCATAACCCTGTATTGTTTGATCTCTCATTTAGCAACTTGCTAATTAACAATCAGGTCCTTTGCTGTAGCCAAATTGAAACGTTATTAGCGACCAGATTAACAGAAGCGATATCGGAGATATTATCGTTTATCGATAGGGACTCATATGAGACCTTTGTATGGACCTCGTTTAGTGTTTGCAATTATCACATTATTGGGCTAAATGGCTACATTGATATAGTTGTTAAAAATATATATTTGGCTACCGTCAAACGGGGTGAATAGGGATGCAGGGGTGAATCGGGAAGAAACTTAAAAGGGATTTTAACATTTAAATAATATAGTTTGTTGCCAATACGGGCACTTAAACGTTAATTATAATAATATAATAATAATACAGTAAACACGTTAGAGTCCTTTTTGGCAACAAACTATATTGTTTCAAGGTTGTTGTTCATGTGTTGTTGTGTTGTTGTTCCCTTTTAATGTTTCGTCTCGATTCACCCCTGCATCCCTATTCACCCCGTTTGACGATACCTAATCTTTTTGTGTTGTTATATTGTGTCCCATAATATGGGTCGAATAAATCTATTTTCTTTCTTTTTAACCGACTTCACAAAAAAGAGAAGGTTCTCAATTCGCCTGTATATATATATATATATATATATTTATGTCTGTTAGCTCAGACCTTTTTTCTTGGTGAACCGATTTGGATAATTCTGTTTTTATTTGATAGGTGGTGCTTCACATGTGGTCCTATTTAAATTTGATCAAGGTTTGTCCAGTAGTTTTTGAGTTATCCTTAATACGGCATATTTTTTCCACTTAGTTTACATGGATGACTAGCTGCTGCCCGCGGCTTCGCCCACGTGGATGTCGGATATTATCCAACGGGAACGTACTACCGGGACAAACCTATGTCACTCCGTATAACATCAGCTATCTGCCAGTGAAAGTCCCGTCAAAATCGGTCCAGCCGTTTCGGAGATTACCCGGAACAAACAGACAGACAGACAGACAAGTGTTAAAAATTGGTATTTTGTTTTATGTACCTTTTATACTTTCATATGCATTTAGTAAAAAGCTGTTATTTTGACATTACAAACAGACACTTCAATTTTATTTATTGTAGTAGGTATGTAGTATGTATATGTATGTATGTTAGAACTTCTTTAACCTTTCTTTATTGGTACTTTATTAAAAAATCTCTACTTAGTCGGGCGGGCCGCTAGTATTATAAAAAAAAACAAAAAATTACAATTATGCATAATATTTCATTATATACTACCTATATTTCATCGATCTCAGAGACGCTCATCGTTTCTTCGATGAGACATATATGTCACTATAGGTGATATCAAATTCTCCAAAAATATCCAGCCACTTTGGACGTTCAGCATTCTGAGGTTCAGCAAGTTTGCGCCGTTTTGCACATAAAGAAAGTATTTTGGCGCAATGTATGCGTTTAAAACGCCTAGTCTGTGATCCACAAAGCTCACAATAATTCCATTGTCGCCCTAGTACCTACACCTTCACATTCGAGGCATCTTTCCATATTAGTCAATGATTTATTGCAAAAAAAGGCATTTATATGAAAAAGAATAAAGCGCCTCATTATTTAACAAATAACAAATACTTTATACGGCGACGATCACCGTCACTTTGGAACCAGCCAATACTATAATCAATACTTAGACGATTGAACTTAATTATTGCTATAACTAATTATAGTTTATTGTATCACTTGCCACTTTGGTGACATCTTTAATCAATTTTATACCTAAGTGTATGGTAAGTAGGCACTTACAATTTTTTGCATTTTTTTCGTCACTGAACAATCTTGAGCCACGAAATTTTGTCACAAAAACAGGTACTACTGACGACTTGAAGTTCCTGCCTCTTCGCCCAGCAAAACAGATCGAGTGCATTGTCCATAAACGTATTTGCACAATACCCACTTTAAAATAATTAAAACGCTTTAGGTTATTTTTATTTTTTTTACTAAAATTTTAATTTTATTCATGTATAAAATATTTTAAGTAAGCCTTTTAACGGAATATAAAGTACCATATAATAAAGTTAAGTAATCCCCTATGAATTTTGAAAAATCGTTCCTTAGTGGATACCTACGTCATAAGAGGAATACGTGTACAAATTTTAAGTTTCTAACCCTAGGGTTTGGCCTGTGTTTATTTAGGACTTTCATCCCCTATTTTATCTTCTTAGGGGTTGAATTTTGAAAACGCTGAAATACATAACTCATTATTTTTGCCGTACTCAATTCATACGAAATTTCATGCAAATACGTCGAAGGAATAAAAAGTTTCATACAAACTTTTATCCCCTATTTCACCCCCTTAGGGCTTGAATTTTGAAAAATCCTTCCTTAGTGGATGCCTGCGTCATAAGAGGAATACGTGTGCGAAATTTTAAGTTTCTAGCCTTAAAGGTTTGGCCTGTGTGTTGATACATCAGTCAATCACTTTTGCCTTTTATATATTTAAAAGATGTGTTAATAATTTCCTGTCACTGTTATTTACATACCAAGTAGTGGTATACGAATTTGTGTGGGGTAGGTACCGCAACTAAGCCGGTTGTTTTTTTGTAAAAAAGTTTTTTTTACTCCAACGCACTAGTAGTATATTTGACCGCTTCGTTGGTCGAGTAGTCCCAAACGACTGCTGAACAAGAGGTCCTGGGTTCGAGCCCGATGTCGGGCAAAGTGTTATTGGGCTTTTCATTGTTATGTAGCAGCCTGAAGTCTGGGTTTTTGCCAGGTTGATGATAATCGACTCGCCCCCTGTTACGTGGGACTTAGACATAACTGAAGTGGGTGTAAGAACTGTACAGGTAGTCTGCATGTGCAGCCTTATGTTGTGAAGGCTGGTAGTAAATTAACTCTAGTTATATTCGAACAGTCAAACAAGTTTATAAGCCAAGTTTATGTCAAATAAGCTTTCGAATGGTTTAAAACAAAAACTATTTGTTTTAGTAGAGAAGCTGCAGGGCTAGGCCCGTCAATGTAATACGTTCATTTCTTGATATAAATAATAATCTGATTTATTTAATACTAGCTTTTGCCCGCGGTTTTGCTCGCTTTGACAATCAATTTGGGTTATAATTCAATCATGATTCGAAAGACACGTGGCGCCATCTATTATCATAAGAAAGTTATTGTTGTTTTCCTCGGTAACAGTACTTTTTTCGGGATGAAAGGTTATGTCCGTTTCTGTACACCTGACAACGTATATGCAAAATTTCTGGAAAATCGGTTCAATGGTTTAGGCAATGAAAAGGTAACGAACCAACAAACAAACTTACTTTCGCATTTATAATATTAGTTAGGAAGTTAGGATAGATTCGTTTCTCCTACATCCCCATACATACTTAATTAGAAAGGTTACTACTGTACTGGCTTCTCTGTCTTATCCTTCTGGGATTAGAAGCGCGATGTTAAGTTCTTATAGGTAATTTTGTAATAAGCCCGTTTGGAGTAGCTGTTGATGTGCTTCAAATGGGAACCGAGATTGGTTAAACTTCGATCTCAAGGCTGAGCAAATTGTGGGCTAAAAATAAAAGTAATGGGGTCGAGGGTTGATGAATGAAGTAGGCACCTCTAATATTTATGCAATCTGACCTTTAAGATCCCTGTTGCCATGTGAATAAAAGCTCTAGTTTTTTTTTCTTTGCGTGTATTGTTTATAAAATTCTCAATAGAGTCTATACCGTTTAAACTAACTTCTTAAAAGACATAGTGAGCAAATGATGTCGGCGGCTGCAGTTGCCTCTGCCGTTGATGCGTGGCGCTCGTGTGTATGAGCACTTAGTCAAATCAAAGTCAATAATGGATTAATGTAATTAATTTAATTTGGAACATATTCAATAGCAACAGATGAATTTATTACTAGAACATTCACAATAATATCATTCATATTACAAAATATCATAATAATTCTCTATACAATAAATATTTTAGTAAACCACAGGATTATTATATTGTATTAACTGTTACCGCAAATAAATTAATCATTCCAGTTACTTACATTACTATTAGCGTTGGATTGCTGTCATTATGACAGAGGTTAAGGGTGTGAATAATTAAATTATATATAAAGCATAATAAGCTACTAATTTCGCAAATAATAGCCCATTGCCAAATGCAACAGTGATAATATTTGGACACTTCCTGATTAATATCAAAAGCGATATCGATTGACCTATTCGGTGGATTGATTCGATTTATTGTATTGTATACCTCTATATGTCCATGAATACATCAACTTGGGCTAGTTAATCTCTTTCCAGTCCCGATAAGACAAGGAAGTCATAAGACGAACCGAAAATGCCTGGCGGAGCTACTGGTCCACGAAAGAGCTTATGAAAGGAAACCTTCCTTTGTCACTCGAGCGAAAAATTATGGATATGTGCATCCTTCCCATTTCGACCTATGGATCCAACGACGGAGTGGCTTGAGGAGACGAAACGCCATGGAAACCTTCCGCCCGACGCAGGTCCTCACCGGACATGGCTGTTTCGAGAGGTTCCTGTTTCGGATTAGGCGGGAAGAAACGCCCGGGTGTTATCATTGTGTGGATCGACCGGAGGACACGGTGGAGCATACGGTGGAGTTCTGCCCGGCTTGGGCGGAGCACCGCCGTGTCCTCGTGGCGGCAATCTCTCGCGTCCGGCCCTGGTCCAGGCCATGGTACGGAGTGAGAGGGAATGGGAAGCCGTCACCTCCTTCTGCGAAGCAGTAATGCTCGCGAAGGAGGAGCCGGAGCGCGTGAGGGTGAGGCAATCGTTGCATCCTCACGCCCCTAGTCGCCGCAAGAGGAGACACCCTGGGCGTCGGGAGTCGATAGCCGACTCCCGGCCACCGTAGCCGTGGGCTTGCGGACGGCGAGCAATGGGCAGCTCGCTGTCCGGTAAGGACCAGGCCCGGGTCGACGGCGCGTCGTGTTCTACGCGCGCCTCAAAGAGATGTCAGCATCATTGACGGGGTCCGATAGGGCCGATGCCTGCCGGGGTCGCGGATTCTTCGAAAGAGTTACCGGGGCCCTGGCGCACAGGCAACTGAAGGAACGCGGGTGGGTTTAAGTCAGTAAGCGTCTGACACGCCTTTCCGCTCCGCCCAGAGCGGGAGAATTCATTTGATGATTTCCCACCAAAAAAAAAAAAATGTGGTGCCAACGAGCAATCGACCGCAGTATTCTAGGCATCAAATTGACAGACCATATTCGCAACACCACAGTGCGCTCCAAAACACAGATTACTGACGTTGCTCAAAAAACCGCTAAGCTGAAGTGGGACTGGGCTGGCGACGTATGCCGTATGCTCAATGAGCTGTGGGCCAAAATAACTACTACGTGGAGCCCTGACACAGCCAGAAGGTGCCGCGGCAGACCCCATAGAAGATGGCGGGACGAGCTAAAGAAAACAAATGACTAGCGGTCCACTTTAGCCCTGGATCGAAAGAGCTGGAAGTCATAGGGAGAGGCCTTGGCCAAGCAGTGGGACGATGCAGGCTAGTAGTACTAGTAGTAGTAGTAGTAGTAGTAGTAGTAAACCTCTATGAGCTTGAAAAACAAAGGTGAGTAAAGCCAAGCGCACATTACAACAGCAAAGGGCCGCAGCGCAACGCATTTTTAAACAAAAAAGTTAAAATAGAAAGAAAAAAAAGAAGGAAGATTTTTGCAATGCGTTGCGTGGCGACGCGGCTCGTCCCAATCTGCGCTAACCATTAATATAATGAAAATTTATCAAGTCAGTACCGTAAATAGAGCACGCTTTAAACGTTGCATTCTTTTTTTACGTAGTTGAATGTGAAGGTAGTTATGTCGAAATTTACGGCTGGATGGTTAACAATGAAAATTAAATCAAAAGTACGTCCACCTCCATTCTGCATTATTCCATTGAATTCAGCGTCATTCGCAGTATTCGATAACCTGTGCGCTAAATCAGTCAGCATCCTTACTACTGACGCTACCGTCACTGATATAATCCAACAACGGACTGACACGTCAGCTGCTGATTCGTCAATACCATTTCATTCGCTTTGACTAATTTATTGGAGCGCTGCTTGGCCAATTATTTTCATACTGGCTCGGATTGAAACAACAATATAGGCTGAATCAATGGCAGAAGTATCGTTGATTCAGGGTGTTGTAAATGTTTTGAAGGCGTATCTATTATAGCCTGCGAGTGTGTTTATTTTTATTTAAGGAACATAATGAGTGAATTCGACAGAATTGCAATGGATTTTAAGATTAACATAGACCTTTAAAAACGAGTTCATAAAACCCCAGTCTCCACAGTGAAATATCAAATATCAAACACCGTGTGTTTCCATACCTGCCTATTAGGGACCTGCTTCATATCCAAAAATGAAAGCTCAAATAATTGTGCCCTTAAAGAACGCTAACGGGTTTGGGTAAGCGTTATTTCAGGGTGCGGTAATTCAAGTAAGCCTTTTTTATGTATACATGGCTACATATCAAGCTATTATTTCCAGTGTAAGCTGCTCTCGCTTTGTATAGGATTTCCGAACAATGAGAGGTCAGTTTATACTGGAAATAATATAAAGCTTGATATGTAGCCGTGTGTACATACAGTGATTCGGCTTTTCGTGAATAAATATTATTAAAAATGTATGGAGGACAAGAATGTGTCAATTTTAATTTACGCTACCAGCGGGATAATTGCTTAACATACCATCAGTAGCAATTACTTTCATTTTGACAGTACAACAACATTCATTGCGTTATTTACGTTGTTGAGCAGACAAATTTTTCGAACAT
Organism: Griposia aprilina; assembly: GCA_916610205.1. Lineage (NCBI taxonomy): Eukaryota > Metazoa > Arthropoda > Insecta > Lepidoptera > Noctuidae > Griposia > Griposia aprilina. The sequence continues at coordinate 15,746,725 of OU744288.1, forward strand.
ACATATGAAGGAATGGATTAGCAATTTCCTACAAAATGGTTGTGATTGATAGTGTGTTACGCAATTAGGGTACCTACCGGTTATTATTAAGACACTTTCGGCCTTATTACAAAACAAGATATATCTTTAGTCTCAGGTTTAAAACATCGACCCATTTTTAACCGACTTCCAAAAAGGAGGAGGTTATATGTTCGACTGTACGTTTTTTTTTTTAATGTGTTTTCTTCGATTTCTCCGTCAATTGTGGACTGATTTTAAAAATATTTTTTTTGTTTGAAAGGGTATACTCTCAAGGTAGTCCCATTGTCACCAAGTCAGAATCTGATAAGGGGATCCCATGGAAATCGAGGGTTATCCTCAAATTTTATAGGCACACGTATAGCGATTTTTGTATTTTTTATAGTAATTGTGCATTTGCTCTTGGAAAGCACCATTCGGTGAAGTGGAACTGATGATGAAGACCAGAGGTGGCCACCGGAACTTCTCAATAATAAGTATTTCTCGGGTTGCGATTCGATTTTAATATGGTTGCTAAGCAATTTATGCTCGTCACAATGCATATGGTGAAATGGAGCTGATGGTGGCTTCACCATCCAGTGGTTTTGGTTCTTAACAGGAGAACTCCTCAACTGTTAACTTCCCTGCGTTGGGAAAAGGAATATTTTGTAAAAGATGATGTACAGTTCACATTAGGCTATTGTAACTTAGATTTATTAATAACTGACTCACTAAAAAGTGCAAAAAAAAAAAACAACCGACTTCAAAGAAACACTACAAAGTGAAAAATAACTTTAATTTCGGAAGTCGGTGGCAAAAAACAAAATACAGAGACAAAGACACCGACTTCCGAAATTAAAGTTATTTTTCACTTTGTAGTGTTTTTTTGAAGTCGGTTGTATTTTATGTAAAAAAGTTTTTTAAATAAGTATCAAACTTTATTCCGACTATGTTATAGTTCTAAATAAAAAGAAAATGATTAAAAACCCAAGTGCAAATTGACAATTTTGTATTAAGAACTTTCTCTCAGTCAGAATAAGGGCAAAAAACTGGCTGAATTGTTTAAACTTGGAACAATGCTAGAACTCGTTTTGTAATGAGACGAATGGAGTTTGATAAAAAGTTCGACTTTGTAGACCGTCATTTCTGTTACTCATAGGTAGCTAGATCTATGACAGTGTCATTCAACTCCATGTTTCATATAAAAGGCCGCGTACTTTACAAAGTTTGTCAAGGTAGCTCTGCCTTTCCTACCTCTAACCCCACAATACCTGCAACGCTATTGCATCACAATTGTATTAGATCTACATTACATTTGGGCGCCAACCCTCCCGTGCTGCGGTCAAACGCACCCGTAGTGGCGATTAGACTTACAAACGGCACACATAATCCGATAGCGAATATATAACGTCAGCTGGTTCATTTGACCTATAGTGCTCAATTTGGTCACTGAGCATTATTGGGAATACATTATTTTGTTAAATAAATCGTGGTCGAATGGTGCTATTGAATTGCGTTTACAGTAATCGGCGTAAATAAGACATAATTTTAGAAAGAGACTGTCACATACGCTGTTACAGTCCGTTCACAGCCCCTGACAGCATCAACCTAACAACGACCTTATTGTAACAGGAATATAGATCACTGTGATTTTGACCGCCTTGCCAGTGGCAGCAACCCAATAGAAACCTTATTTGAATGGGAATAAAGATCACTGTGATTTGGACAATGATGCAAAATCAGAGGTAAAATAACTGTGAACGGACTATACAGTCGCCAGCACATGAAGTTACAACAAACTGTCAGGTTTTCTCATTCGATTTTAAGCCTAACCACCAACATTTTAAGGTTTAAAATCGTTTGGAGAAATTTGTCAGTTTCGTGTAGCATGACCTGCTGGCGACTGTACAAGGATCTTTTGGCGCTCGAATGCTGTTCGTAAATAATTGTAATTTTTTTTTGTGAATTGTAACTTCATGTATATCCAAAAAACAAGATGGCGGCGTTAATTTAGATTTTGGCCGCGTGCCAAAGTAACTTTGTAGCGCTTTAAGTATAAAACGTTCAGTTTTGTTACTGTGTAGCGATATCTATATCGCCACATGCGAGCTACGCATCACACTGACGTCACGCAAAATCCTGCATCGCGCAAGGAGAGTTTACCGCGCAACTAACATATATACAACGTCCCGACATCATAAATCAGGCAGGTGCCCGAAAGACACGACGCGACGCCTGTCTGGTCGGAGGATCCTCATTTTTCTATGGAGGATGAGTGAACTCTACACCCTGCTCCTCATACCTCTGTATTGACATCATCTTTATCACTGTCGCTTTACGAAGCCAGACTTGTTCTAAAAGACGATGTGCCATATTTACGGCTGACTAGTGTACCTACATTATCAAAATTATTATTTTTTGTAAAAAAATACGGGCTTTCACAATTTAAATATACTGTAAACCTTTAAAAAAATGAGGCAACCAATAAAACAAAATAAAAACTTATGCGGTCCGGAGACCGCCATCAGGAACGAAGTTTCTTACGCGATACTCGCACGCAAACACCCTCGTATATATAGATAATAAAAAGAGAGAGAGAGAGAGATTTCTCATGGTTTTCGAGGGTGCTGAATCCGATATCTGACATTAATGCTGAAATGAACCTTTTTGGCGCAGCCGTGAGGCACACACTGTTATCACTTTTTATTTTTTATTATTTGTGTTTTGTGTTTCACGTACTGTGTCCAAATAAACTTTATTCTTTCTTTCTTTCTTTCTTTCTTTCTATATGGTCAAAATGAAAATCCTGTCTGAGAGAGAGAGAGAAAGTCGCAATGACGGGGCATAACGCTTTTTCCTTCCGTGACGATTACTACCAGTATACTCCTACCGCAAGCCGCGTTTAAAAAGTTCATTTAAAAAAATTTAGTTTTGCTTAATTAATGACAAAATCACAAAATACTTGAGTTCAGCTTGATCTAACAGTCTAGAACCTTAGTTTATTAGACTTTATAACCCCAAAATTCTATGGACCGCATTTAATTTTGGAAAAACGTTAATCTCATTAACGTCCTGGCTTCATAATAAAAACAAACGGTAAATAATATGCAGCCGCACTACATTAACAACTCCTGCAAGCAAAGTTTCGCATCATTAGTGTGGATTCAAGCGGGGGCTACTGTTTGGCTCACTGGCTTTTCAACCGTGTTTTCACTGAATGTCGGTCTTACATTTAAAATACTATGCAGATGACGTACTTATTAAATGTCAAATGTAAAATAGATGTACAGTCGCACATCAAGTTACCAGTCAGATTTTCAGTTAATGTCAGATTTTCTCATTCGATTTTGAACTTAACCAACAGCATTTTAAGGTTCAAAATCGTTTGGAGAAATTTGACAGTTTCGTGTAGCTTGACCTGTTGGCGACTGTACCACAGAAGAAGGATTTTTTGGCGCGTGGCTTAAATCGGAACTAACGCCACCATCTTGTTTTTTCAATGCAATTTCACAAATGTTTACCAACAGCGCCGCCCTGTCAATTTCATTCAGGCGCCGAAAAGGGATCATTGTAATTTTTTACATAGTCTTTGGATGAAGTTACGTTCCGGGTCCTTCCTGTCCGATATAAATTACCATCGCCTGGTATAATCGACGACTAACGTTGTTTGTATACCACTGTTGCGATTGGCGGTTACATTGCAGTAGCAGAACAACATTTTAATGATGTTTCGAGTTGTTACAACGAAATCACAATTTTTACAAGACCTCAAGAACAGCAGCCGAGTCTGCCATCATCAACCAAAAATACTGATAAACGCACACAGGTGCAATTTAAACGTACAATTGTACACGTCAATTACAAGTAGTTTCCATTGCGAACTAAATTAAATAGAGATAGTTAATCGACTGTCAATCGCGGTGATCGATGCTTGACTCGATACATTTGCATCGGACCAATAGCGCACGTCGATTGAATGCTTGAATATGTTGTTTGGCCAATTGTTTTATAACTAATAAACGATGAATTTGCGCATTTTATTGGGTTATACTAAGGCCATTATTCTGTTTCTGTCGATCGTATAAAGATGTCAGCGAAGGAGTCATGTTTTAATTAATATATACATATTTTTTCTTTGCACTTATTAAATTAATTTTATTGTATTTTAATAATCTTTTTTTAAAATTTTAAGTATCTGAGTAATGCTAATCTAGTGGCACTTTTTACCTAATCTTAATATTGTTAAGATGCGGATAATGTAGTGGGATGCAATATTGTTAATACTACCTATGAGCCTATATTATTGCTATTTGTGAACATTTTGTATTGTAGCTATATAATGTCCCATAATACTAAAATAAAATTAAATATTTTTAGCGCTAAACGCATTTAGTGGTACCTATGTGGTGCAAGCGGGCCTAAGTGTAAAAACACGAAAATGTCTTCTTCTTTTTTTTTTCTTAATGTGTAGTAAAGGAAGCTTACACACGAGAGTTATAAGAAGGAATTGCCAAAGAAGGAGAAAATAATTAGGAAGAAAGAAATACCTGATTGACTTCAGTGCAACAAAAGGCGTCTTATTTCAATGCAGCTTCACTAGCAAGTAAATAAAGAAATGATCCGATGAAGGAAAAAAAAAAACAAGTCATTACTATAATTTTAATTCATAGATCGGTAGAAACAATAACGACGATGAAATTAAGAAAAATAATGATGCTCATTTAATGTTCTGAAATCTTTCGGCATAAATCCCGCTGGGATAAATTCTCCTTTAGGTATTTATATCACATATCATAGTATATAATAGTCACCAAGTCTATAGAATCAACAGCATTCCACAATATTTTCAACAGAATTCCACGATTCTTCCTTTCAATTGAAGCGGTAGCAAAATAATTGTAGTATATTTAGAGATTTGGTGAAAAAGTTCCCTTTGAATGGTGCGCGAGCACAAATACATCAGTTCATTAAGGCGCATTCACGGCGCGTCAGCGGCTCTAACTGACGTAGAACGGCGGCGCCACAATTCGTTTTACATTTGACCTAAATTCTGCCTATAGATAATATAAGTGTGAATGGGGCTTAACTTTTTACGTACAACAAAATTTGTGATTGATATTTTTTGTGCTTTTTGTGGTTGATTTGAAAGTGTTAGTGTGGTATGGGGAATTCATTAAGGCTGGTTTTCACTCAGTATCTTTCCATCTCTCCGCTTAGTTACAACGGAATATGATACTTTATTGGTTGTCTAAGAGGTTTGGTGAAAACCAGCCCTTACTGATGTTCCGCTGTTTTGTTAACAAAAAAACAAGTGTTTTTTTTTAATCATTGTCGGGCTGGCAACTCGTCGTGCTTATTTCATTTAAGTTTATTTCGGATTTCTGAATGAAATGATTCCCGTTGCGTTCCGTGATTGGTTATTTACTTTACACGTTTCCAGTTAATTTTTATGTTATCAATTGTACTGTATTCAGGTAACCAGCCACATACATACCTACTCCCGTAAAAATACACGTGTATTCTTAAAGAAAAACGTAGTGTTAGTTAATTCTGTATTTAAAGAGTGTCGTTTAATGGAGGAGCATCTCCAAAGGACTTCAAAGGGGACCATGTGGATCGCACTTTTGCTTTCTTCATTTATTCATGGGGTTCCAGGATGAAGGGGCTTCCGGGTGAAGTCTTCAAAGCCGCAAATAGACATACTCGTAGATTACACAGGAGATATAATCGCAACAGCACATTATGAGTGTAGTCTGTTTGGTGGCCGGAGAAGTACAGTCATACATACATGAGTGGTAGCACTTGGTGTGAATGTCAAATTCTTACTACTGATGTGCGATTGACTTAAGCTACGCCACCTTTTCAATAGGTACTCAATTGGTCGCCCCGATAACATTTTACATCTGCATTTAGCGCTTAAATCTGCAGGCCTCCAATAATTCAATTTCGAACGTTACATTCTTACGATAATGACGTAATCAATACAAACGAATAACCTAGGTACTGTGAGCGCTTAATAAGCTCACCGTACCGGGTCGAGTAAATTAAACTACAGTTTGTCGTATAAGTTAATTATTCCTAGAAATCGTTCTACTTGTAATTCATTTTAAATATTTTTCTCTTGTGTTTTGGTTGGTCAGCCAAATCTGACGCCGAATTCTTATAAACTTTTTATAAATTAATGTTTAACTCGTAATTCAGCCATATACGTTTCAATATATGCATAAAGTTGCATTTTTAAGCACCTAATAGGATATAACCTCTACAGCCAAAAGATTATGATCTCAGAAAAAAAAACAGTATAATCCAATGGTGTAATCACATAATCACATCTTACAGTCAAAGAATTTACTAGCTATATCAATCAGCCAGATTCCGAAGTCTTGGTTTAATTAAATGTTATATAACATTAATTGAGAAATAGTTCTAGGCCAACGCTTAATTACTATCCTTTCCTAACAATGCTCAAGTATCCACAATAGGTACATATAGTACAACTATTTTCTTTGTACACCAAAATAATAGATAAGTAAGTTACAGAGTTGATCCACCTGATATTAATTGAATCGTATTGTACTCGATACAATTCGGAAATACGAACAAATGAACGCTAGTTCTTTTTATTAGCGCAGCATAAAAGCAGTGGTGTCCTACGGTAACGAACTCGCCTTCCGAGGTGCAAGTAGTGCGGTCGAAACCCAGACAGAGCGGAGCCACAAACACCGTTTTTCTAGCGGAACCCAATATTTAAAAATATGCTTTTATCTTATAAGCGATGTTTCAAAATGGACCAGGTCTATGTACACAACCTCAAAATAAAGAGAAAAATCCGTAGAATTCGGGAAAAATACAGATAATTCATTTAATTATATAATTCTTTTTTTATTATAATTTTTTTTATTTCATTGTTACGCAGGATTCGTGGGAGTGCCAATGGTATCCTGAAGGTGATTGGGGATAGGCTGGACGGCGTTTTCTTGGAGTATTGGACCCGTATGCATAGCTACGGGTCTGATACTGCAGGAAGATACATGAATTAATATAATTGTAGGTTTTATTTTGATTTGGTTTGTGTTTTTAATTTAATGTAAGTACTAACATAGTTACGTAAGTTGTATCTCTAACAAAGATCTATGGAGCAAGTTTCCGAAATAAACGTTTTATTATTATTTTTACCATATACTGTTGTGGTAGTTAATTGATAATTAGCAATTATTTTTATCGACTTTCAACATGGCGTCTCACCGATTTAGTTACTCCGTGCTTAAAAACAATGACAGTAAACCATAGATCGACCATTGATCATAGAAAGAGAACTGTCAGCTGTCATAATAGTGTCAATAAACATGTCAAACATCAGTAATCAATCAAAATGACAGCTTACCGCCATGACGGGTTTTTGTTGTGTGTTGCAATTTCAAGTGTAATTTCTTGTGGTTTACTAGAAAACACATTTTTAATTAATTGGACAGTTCACAACTGTTTTAAATGTATTTCCCTATTTTTAAGTAGGCATAGTGCACAAGAACCTGGCCCAGGTTCCATACATTTTGGAACATGTCCTTTACCGAGATCTATCTTTCGAGAGTATTTGTACGAATATATGAGAAATCTACATGGAGTCCTGCCATTCTTCTTTTATCAAAATACGGTTACGGAAAAGACCGTGACAAAGGTATGCCTCAGAATCAAAAATTCGCCGACGAATGACATGTTACAAGCCACACCGGGCCTGTGTGTGGTATACGTTTCACTTCCTGCCACAGAGAATCCCAAGTCCCATCAGTAGGAACATTATGAGCTGATTATTTAGTACTATCAACTAAAACATCCGCTAGTCATTTTGAATCGTCAAATAGCCAGTTCATTCAGAGTCAAACAACAATAAAAAGTAAGTTTCGTATTGACTCAGATCCGTTCTGATCCTTCCGATACGTGATCTAATCAAGAAAGGGACCCTTGAATGTAGTTAATTAGGCAAATAGAAAGTTTTCAGCGTTCTCCAACTCAAACCCGTTCGCTGCAAAATCGTTTGTTTTCAAACATTCTCTCGATTGTCGAATTTATTGTCTTTAGTTCTGGTAATTTAGTTATACGAAGTTGATTATCTCGTTATTAATACCTACATTTAGTGTTTTTTGATTTTCATTGATTAAATATGATGATAATAATATGAATTGTGCAGCTTAATTAGAATCGATCGAGTTGCTGATTGATTGATAATTCCTATACCGGTACTGTGGCATAAGCACATTCAGCCTATAATGTTCTCACTGCTGGGACAAAGGCCTTCTCTCTGCGGGAGAGAATGGGCCGTAATCTACCACGCGGGCCCAGTGCGGGTTGGTAGTCATGTCGCAGATGGATTGTCAATTCCGCTGTTTTACAAAAATCGATAATTGTTTTACATAAGAGTTCCGTTATGTAAAACAGCTGGACAGCATTCAGCTGGATTGCCGCTACGTTTAAAATAACTGCTACCCACGTTTAGACGTAATGCAGAATGGCTTCTCTGCAGCCACAATAAGCGTTTGGCGTGGCTTCTAATGCCGAATTGGTCGCAGTAACTACGCGAGGGGACCCTGATCAATTGGTTTAGGTTAGGTTAGAACTGTGACTAACCGCGCGCGAGCCGAGCGAGCGAAGCGAGTGGTGCCGCGGCAGCGGCCGGCGAGCGCTGCTTCCATGTTGGTTGCAGTTACTTGGCCATTTAGCATTTTTAGAGCTAACTTTCATAAAACTCTGACAACTTTTAAAATCACTGTTTTCACTTGAGTTAGGGTAATTTTCACTCATATTGCTCATTATATTTATTTCTGTTTCGGACGCCATTATTATCGTTGACACACAGAGCCAGAACTAAAATCTACATTCTGGCGTTTCATTTCACGCTGTTTTACATGATCTCTAACTGTGACCGGCTGCATTGATAAATGCAAAACTGTTATGCAATTATACGTGTTAATGTTCAATTATTATGCAAAAACGCTAAACGTCGTTCAGTTGTTTTACATAACGGAGCTGTTTTTTAAAACAGCTACTGTTTTCTAAAACAGCTAGTTAGTGGTTATGGAAAACAGTGGATTCGTCAATCCATCTGCGACAGTCATATTATGTCTTCGAATTTTTGGTTCTAGAATATGCAGCTTATATTGTATACCTGTCATAGTCTTAGTGTTTTCCCAATTATTAAAGGGTTGGCTACCAGTTAGATCGGCAGCTAAGTATTTGTTAGATTTGTGCCGCGTCAAACTTAAGAACGACATTCGGAACCGGTGGGTAATTTAACTATGCTTAGTTTAAATGAGTAAATTAATCCTCTCTTTTCTGAAAATAATGTTCATCCATCCATTAAGTTAGCAGAAGGATAAAACAACCTTCTAAATGTTTTTAAACTACATTATTTATCTACGTAAAGAACTTCAAAGCGTTATTCATGAACTCGATAGCTCTATTTTTTTTCCACGATAACCTTTTCTTTGTGTTGTTATCGTTTGTAACGACTCAGAATAATTAAGGGTTCAGAGTTAATTATGTAATTACTTCACTTATAGCGTTTTAATTAAACAATCCAGCTCATGTGTTCAAAGCTTTTACTTTCTCACAGAATATTCTAGCTTTATATTATTTTTACTAGTAGGTACGCTCGAACCAACTTATAAATAACAATGTAGATTCGTAGTTTTGTTTGTTTAGTCCTTCAAAAGCCTTTTATCTGTCCTTTGAAAGCTATGTAAACTTTTACATTGTAGAACCTTTTTATTTATATATTATCTGTGTAACACGGTTGCCTGCTTCAAGTTCTAGATTTCATCTTCAAACTGGGAAAAATAAAAGGCTTTGGACAAAACTGGTGATTTTTATTTAATACATATTACATAATTATTCATTTCATTTTCTTTTTATCATGCTCTTATCGCATATATTATGTTTTTTACAAACACTTAGTTATCCCTTCAATATGAAAAACATGACGTACCTACTGAGCACTCAAAGAACACAATTTATAAATCAGAAACACTCTAAAACAAAACACATCAAAGATTTCATTTACAAGTCTCCAGATTTTGCTTACATTCATAATAATTCCCTCAACTCTAATTATTACGAAATCGTCGCGCAAACAAGAAACTGACGATGACAGAGACTAGTTAGCTTTTAAAATAAATTCATAGTGTAGACAGATATCAGGCTTTGTCTGGTACGATCCCGTGATACGTGAGAGAAATTTTGAATACTGACATGGAATATTAAAATACAGAAGCCTCACTTCACTGCATACGCTGTGTCAATGAACTCACTGATGCCAATACGTCACCTGCTAAATGCAACATAGCTTAAAGCACGCATTCTACAATTGCAAGTAAGATTTTTTACTACGCTAAAATAACTTCAGTGTCGGTTCCTTCTCTTGTGGTCTAAATAATGAGCCTTCTGCACTACATCACTTTAGACTATTATGTCAACCCACGCTTTCGCGTTCGTATAAGGGCGCCTTCATATATACGAGGTTGCCGCGACACGGACGCGAGTGTAATAGGAGGCAATTTAAATAATGTCAGTACTGTATTCGACTTTGTTGATGACTACATGAAGGCAAGTTTGTACAGCAGTATGGCAACTGTAAATATAAAATAATGGCTCATACTATGCGTGTCAGAAAATATTTCAACACTAAGAATGAAACACAGAATCTGTTTAATTAAAACTAGAATTATAATCTGCGAAATGCCATTTGTTTCAGTAGAGAAAGCTTGAATAATGCCCCACCGCGTTCCAGTTGCCACAACGCAACTGGAACAAACACGTTACATGTGCTATGAATAAACATAAAATTCCAAAACAATCCCAAAACAGTACAATTACACGTACCTTAATAAAGAGTCCATGTCCACAAGCTCGTGTAACAGGGATGACATCACGCGGCATCGCGCGGCAATTTATAGCGCGCCTGTGTGCGGTAGTCAGAACTGTCACAACGTTTTCATCAGTAATGCATTTCGGTGCTGCATACAAAAACAACCTTAACTAATGGTCATTTGTTGAACTTGTAACGTTGAAACGCTACAAACTCATATTTTAAGATTTATTTATTCGGTGCTATTTTACAAACACGAATAAATTTAACGCAGTATTTGTTGATGAATAGTGCGATTAATTATTACTTTTATCGTAACGTTAAAAAGCATCCATTAAGCTCAAACACCTACACTTCTCATTAAAATAATACTAATGGAATGGTTGATACTATTCTCGTAAGTACTTAAATGTGATCTAAACCTAAGTGGCCAAGGTTCAGTGTTTCCAACATAAGGCATCGTTTGTGACAGTTGTGAAAATAATGACGACCGTTCACACAGCTGTATTCTCACAGAATACAACGTGTAACTTAAAGGTATGTCATTCATCTGATGTTTTGCTGTCGCTCATGAAGATATTCGCGAAAAGTCGCTTAAGACGCCCTGAAAACCTCTTCGCCTTTTCCTTGTAGGTTAGACTAGACTTCTGTTACCTAACAAAAGCAGCAACGTCATTCTTGCAACATTCACGCTTGTATTCTATGAGGGCAAGGTCGGTTACTCCTATTACAGAACTGTACCATCCTGCTAGCTATAGCTTGACCGATACCGCTGTACCGTGCCTTAGGTATGTGCGCAGCGAGACGGGGGGAGGGGGAGCGCTCATTCGTCAACTCTCACGGCACACTCTGGGTCGAAACGGTGCGTTCCATCTCAAAAATCTATAACATTTAGACATTTAGAATTAAATTTTGTATTTGTATTCCTGAATACTTATGCTACTGTATAATAAAAACACTGTACTCATCAGTTATAATGAAAAAAAAAACATTATTCTACTCATCACTTGTCAATACTAAAAGCTCTTTAGCTTCGTTAAGTAATTCTTTTTAACCGACTTCACAAAAAGGAGGAGGTTCTCAATTCGTCTGTATGTTTTTTTTTTTTTTTTTTTTTTTTTTTTTTTTTTTTTTTTTTTTTTATGTGTGTTAGCTCATAACTTTTTTCTGGGTGAACCGATTTAGACGATTCTTTTTTTATTTGATTGGTGGTGCTTCACATGTGGTCCCATTTAAATTTGATCAAGGTCTGACCAGTCGTTTTTGAGTTATCCTTAATACTGCAGATTTTTTCCACTTAGTTTATATGGATGATGTGTTAATAATTTCCTGTCACTGTTATTTACACACCAAGTAGTGGTATACGAATTTGTGTGGGGTAGGTACCGCAACTAAAAAGTGAAAAATAAAAACTTTTTTACAAAAAAACAACCGACTTCCAAAAAAAACACTAAAAGTCGTGAAAAATAACTTTAATTTCGGAAGTCGGTGGCCAAACACGAAAATACAAAACCAAAGGCACCGACTTCCGAAATTAAAGTTATTTTTCACGACTTTTAGTGTTTTTTTTGGAAGTCGGTTGTTTTTTTGTAAAAAAGTTTTGATTTCTCAATATTTGATTTATTTAAGCTAGATATATAGGAATCAGAAGTTTATTACCAGTGGCTGACCTGGAACACCTCCGAGCATGATTTAACCTGAATTTCTTATAGTCTTTATTACGAGCTTCTTGAACATCTTCAGATAATTGGCCTATTAGCAAAACTGCAAAATGCTCGATTATTTTAGCACCATGTATAAGAATTTTGTGGTCGGAAGATTGCATATAGTCCCAGTCCCCAGCGTATATTCACAAAACTTTACTGCGTTTATGGAAAACCCCGATGTCATGGTTTGCAGAATTATGTATAATCTCTTGATCAACTCTTCATCGACACCCGTGATTTCTGCAGAACAAAAAACAGAATAGTTTTGGAAGAATCTCCTTGCCGTCGTTTGCTTGCTGTTTTCGGAACCTTGACGAGGTTTATCAATGTGTAAACCAAGCATTCTCCGGAAATAAATTTGGACGTACTTATTTTTTTCTTCCTTAATCTCTTTGTTCTCTAGAGTCAATGCGGTCCACTTTTCAAAGCCTAGACTATAAGAAACATGCAGAATAATTTCCATACATCTTATCCACGCATGTAAGGTGTGAGTCCGTATTTAAACGCATGTTCATTCTCAACTCTTGCAGTTACTTTTGTGAGATCGTTCATCTGTCTAGCAGTTGCTCCACAAACAGAGCATGAAGCAAGTGTCTGCGTTAACACTTGTGCAATTTTCCCGTCAATCATAGTCATAAACAGCTCATGTCTTACTTCTATAATATTACCTTCTATTGCTGCAAGCGTTGGAGTTAATTCATTAAATTTGGCTTCAAGTTCACTTACAACAGCTGTGGTTTTTTCTGGAGTTTCTTTCGCAAATTTTAGAGAAATTGGTCTGCAATATCTAACTGAAGAGCATGTTGGATTTTACCATATAACTGCTTTACCTTCTTCATCCACTAATTTCAATGGTACACATGAAACTATAACCAAATTAGCGGCCGATATTTGTTCATTTTTTTCAGGTAAAACTTGATTATATTCAATTTGTCCCGAGGATCCATCGTAACCCCATTTGCTATACATAAACAAACAATAACAATTATTTTGTTGTATCCACAAATGTCATGAATAGGTGCAAATAACAAGAATCGTCAATTTTCGTTTTTTCCCTCGTTCAACATTTTTGCTTCTACCTCGAAATGGCGCAGTAATGACGCAGTTTTTTTTTTGTTTTTTGTGTTACGTATTACTGAAAAGTTAAGAAATCTAAAAATTTCATTAACTCGACATTGGCAGCTATCGGCAATAAGGAAACCTCAACTTTAAAATTACAAAGACGGAAAATTTCCTTATCACACAAAAAAAATAAACTCGTAAAAAGATAACGTACTTGTAAACGAGAGATACTGAGCAATCCAAAAATGTATAATACTTATAAATATTTCGTTGAAGACTTTGAAAATATCTTAAGTTGAACTTCCATAATGAGTAATTTAGTTAATATGAAATTATCGAAGATTAAAGTTTGGGTATAAAATATACCTAAAACATTTTATTTTATTTTTACCTATTAGATTATAATTATTATTTATTTCTTTTTACGTTCACTCCTACATTAATATTGTTTCTAGTTTTAGAATAGCGGGGTCTCATAGCACAGGTTTTTTTATACTTAAAGGGAGGCCTCTATGTAAGATTAAATATTGTAGAAGTTTGAAAACTTAACTAAATAAAAATGTATTATTATTTATTTATTATTTATTATATCGGATAGCTCTATCATCTCAGAATATAAAACAATAAAAACGGTTTCAATAACACTACTTTCGTCCAAACCATTTTTGAGATAGAAAATACTGTTTCGTACCATAGTGCGGCGTCCCGCCCCCCGCTTCGCCGCGCATTCTTAAGGCGCGGTACAGCGGTATCGGTCAAACAGTCAAACTATACAGTAAAACCCAAAGTTTCTTGGCTGCGGCTTTTAATCAATTACAGCGATAAATGTATAATTGCTTATTGCTTGCTTTATTTTTGACTGCCTCGTTGGTCTCATGGTCGCTAGCGCTACTGTAGAGCATGAGGTCCTGGGTTCGATTTCCGGGTCGGGCAAAGTGTCATTGAGTTTCTTCAACTGGAGTTCCTCAATATCAGCCCGGAGTCTGGATTTGTGCCCGGTTGATGGCAATGGGCTCGCCCCCTGTTATATGGGACTGAAACATAACTGGCGAAATGTAGGTGTACTATTAGGTGCACCTCTGCCTAACCCTTTGGGACATACAGGCGTGATGTTATGTTAAGCTATTACTGCTTCAAATTATGGTATGCTAGAGGTAATTAAATCGCACCGTGTAAATCAGACTCAAGCCTCTGAGTACCATACAAAAGTGCAACGCTCGTTGTATAGCGAAACTTTTTATGCAGAATTCCACCCAATTACAATACTTTCGGGGCTAAATAAAACCTACTTAACTTAGTTCTACGAATTTCAGTCTTATCTTCACGCGCTATTTCAATTAGAATGCCAAGGCGTTGGCGGCCATAATGGCATTTTTTGCAAGAAATAATTGGGTTTACATGTTGTATGTAGTTAACAGCTGTTCATCACGATATGAAACGACCAAGTCCAACGTATTTTGTACCACAATATAAATTTAAAATAAACACTATATCCTACTAATATTATAAATGTGAAAGTTGGTGAGGATGGAAGGATGGATGTATGGATGGATGTTTTTACTCTTTCACGCAAAAACTATTGAACGGATTTGGATGGAATTTGGAACGCAGATAGTTTATAACCCGGATTAATATGTACCCTGACTGCCTCGTTGGTCTAGTGGTCGCAAGCGCTACTGCTGAGCATGACGTCCTGGGTTCGATTCCCGGGTCGGGCAAAGTGTTATCGGGTTTTTCCATCTGGAATTTCTCGGTAGCAGCCCGGAGTCTGGATTTGTGCCCGGTTGATGGCAATAGGCTCACCCCCTATTACATGGGACTTAAACATAACTGGCGAAATTTGGGTGTGCTATAGGTACACATCTGCCTATCCCTTCGGGGAATACAGGCGTGATGATGTTATGTAATGTAATATGTAGAATACTTTTTATACCGTAGTACGTTCCCGTGGGATAATTTTCGACCTCCACACGGGCGAAGCCGCGGGCGAAAGCTAGTAAATATATATGGCAATAGCGGTTATTGACCCACTTACATGTTCTAGCATTTTTTATTTCAAAAACTGAAATAAAGTACATGAACGTCCGGAATCAATATCTATCGTGATCTTCAACATGTTCCAATAACGAAATACCATATATGGTTTATTGTTTGAGTTCCTATCGAGAGATATTAGGGAAAGGGCAATGACCGCTAATGCCATGCTAAAACGCGACAACTATAGAACATTTTTGTTTTTAACCCACATTTGAAAAGAACACAATAATCGTGTTTGACAACAATTAAAATATTTAAGCATTAAAACTTTTTATAAGCAGGGAAACAAATTCGATATTATTTGATAAAATGGATACATAAAACATTGCATGGAATTTCAAAGTTTATGACGAAGGAATTTTCACTTCGCACGGTACTGACACTGTCCGAGTTTTATGGGATTGTGTTGTTGCCTTTCTCTGTCGAGCGAATACTTTTTGTATATTTTTTTCTATTTACATGTTCAGTATTTTTATCTCAAGAAGCTACGCGCGCTTTACTTGTGGCTACCAAGTGTACGCTGTGAATATGAGTTTAACCGCAGGAGCTCTCGGTACCGTCCGAGACAATGGCGAAGTTAGAAGTGTATGTGTGTGTTATGTGCTGACGCTACTCGTCTTTATGCACATATTCACAGCGTGTTTGTATACTTGGTTACCACAAGTAAAGCGCGCATCGCTTCGTGAGATACTAAAAGTTGTCGTAAACAATTTTACGCGTCTAGGTATAAAAAGAGTAGGTAGAGTACATCAACACTAACATTTTAACGGATGATCGACCTATCTTATCATTATCATAGATTGTTTTGTAGACATTGCCATTATACCGTGTCTACATAATTTTGTATCTTGATTTCTAGATTTTGAAAGAAATCAATCTCTGAATTTGTACGCGTGTCTCTTTTTACATATATTATTTGCTTGCGTTGTTATTGAATAAATTTATCGTCTAGCAAAAGTATATTATTCGTTATTTTTATATCATTATAATCGCATTATAATCATTCATCATTTTTATCAAGATTAAACTGAGTATCTACATTGTGAAGCGTTACTAATGGAGTCCTAGCCGCGGTGTGGTGCCGGTCGGTCCCCGCAGGTTTTGTTGCAAGATATCAAGGCATCATATTTGCTCGAATACAAAAACCGACTGAAAGTAGATACCTACATCCCGTTTCAATATTATTCTAGGTATTTGTAACGAAATAAGAGAATACACCATTTTACTAAAATCTTGTAGACTATGTCTTTTGAAATAGACCTACTGACTAATTAGAAATTTTAATTATTAGAAATATAATATATGACGGATGTTCGAGTGGCTGAGACACCACGTGTCCCTGCTGATCCGTCATCTGTTGGTCCTTCACCATGGGCGTGTACGTGCAGGTGTTTGGAAAATAATACTCGCAAAATAACGCACTTAATTTACTTTCAAATATCGCAACGAGACTTACCTATAAACTTTAATGATTACAATGATTATAACTGATTAAGTCTATTCAAAATCATTGTTAAACTTGCATTTAGAGCCAATGGATTTGTGCGTGTGCACCGCATGACGATCGCAACACAATGTGCTTGCCAACGCCGCCATGAAACTCACGACCCCATTCGGTGTTACCCGCTCTAAGTTAAAAATACGACTAAAGAAGTAAATTCTAAACCACAGAGTAAAAATAATTGATTACAACTTTTTAAAAGTGTTACAATAAATCGACTAAATAATCGCGCGCCGTCATATATAATTTGTTAGAAAAATAAAATAAAATGTTGCAATACGAGTGTTAACCGAGCGCAGAAATCCTTGCCAGATAAGTAATTCTATACGGATTCGAGGACCAAAAATATACCTCGATCAGGGATTCAAAAAATATAGGTACTAAAAAATAAGTAAACTTCTGTCGAATTCCTATATGCTTTACTTAGTAGATCGTCATTTCCACACGTTTTGTAGAGCACACGTAACCGTTTTGTGCGTACCACATAACGTTAGTGTTATGAGCGTTGCGTCCCAAGATCATTGACTTGCAACGGGTTACTACGCTGTGCAAACAGAGTCGGGCCACTAAGTAGATAAGTAACAGTAGTGTCATGTTATGTACATCACGTATTTAAAGGTGCATCGAAGTACACCACGAGCATTCATTGTTTACGACCATTCAAAGAGAGCGTTCACAAGGTTGCGTTATGGAATATTAATATGTCAAATCGTGACAATCATTCGTTTTTGAACATTAGTTCAAAACAAAAAAAAAAAAAAATATTCTAATTATAGAATAATGAAAAATCAAATCAAATTGAATAATCACCAAAGGAATAACGAGCGCGCTTTTCAATGAGGCGCAGCTTGGGGGAGGCCTATATCGTCGGTGAAGTATCAATATTAATGACTACCATTTTAGCGATTTTCACTTTATTGCATATTCGTATATGAACATTTATATCCCTAACCTGAAATCACTGTCAAAAGCATATCATACTAATAATAAAAAAATAAAAAAAATCAAATGTTAAAACTATAGAAATGAAACGTTTTTTTCGCCTCCTGTAGAATCATGGTTTTGTAGTTATTAGATATTGATATTACACCGTCGATATCCAACAGCGCACTGCAATAATCTGAGTTGATTGATTTGAATCGTTCGGTGTACGTAGGCAATCTGCTCAAAAATATTCGTAGCAGAATGCTCATTAGGTACGTACGAATGCTTGCGGTTTGAATTTACACCACAAGACTGTTTTGATTCCGAAATGAAAATTAGAGAATAACACTACAGAATTACCTCGCACGTTAAAAATAATATGTTAATGGAATCTATTGCACGCTTTGGGCTGTACTCTGTCCCAGCTTTGCTTTCCCCGGGGCATTGAATTGGATCAACAGAGACCTACACGTTTGCCATTGGAATATTGTTGCGCCAATATACCGCATTATTGCAAAGATATTTACCGCGTAAACCCTATACTCGAAAGGTTTAGGTAGTGAAATAAAGGTAAACAAAAAAAACCACGTGACACATAGATGTTAAACCTTTTATTTCAAATGATAACATCCCAATTGAATTGAATTGAATTTTGAGTCTCATAATAATAGGCTCTATTCTGAATCTGAATTTGAGGAACTATCTGTCACATTAATAATAAAGCGTTCAGTGGTATCATCAATTATTTTGTCTAATTTAAACATTTTCTGTTCTTCTTTTATTACATGACCCTCGCAACTTTTCCAATTCTCAGCAGTCACATTAAAGCCTCTGGCAAAAGAATGTTTAGGTCAGATATTTTAAAAGTTTTATCTTTCTCGGCTACAAACCCTTTAACTTGAGCCCATATTAACTCAATTGAATTACGCTCACAGTGGTATGGTGGCAGCCGCAATACAGTGACACCATAATAACATTTTTTCTAATTCATCCACAACTTATAAGGCATCTGGTTAACCGACTAAACGTAATACCTGCTACTTCAGTTGCCATACTACGTCACAGGTGTACTCTTCAAATTAGCAACGTTTTCTAATTCGTTGTAGTTTCTAAAAGGTTTACGGAACCTGTCTTTTTGGGCTCTTTACAATAGACAGATTACAAAATATTATACAATTTTATAAATCTAACAAAAAAATTGTGCTCAAGCAATTACACGTACGAAGAGTTTACCAATAAATGATAAAGTTTAACATACATTAATAAAAGAGGAAACTATCGTATAAATCGCAAATAACTTTAATTTTGTTGTAACTTACTTTTAAACAAGAAAGTGTCAACTATAAAAAACCCTTATTACGATTTGTTTACCTTAATTTAACTACCTAAACCTTTCGAGTATAGTACTATTACCACTTGTACCCAAGAATTATTTACCTTAGCTATTTTTTTTTTTAATAAAATAAAACATGGTTTAGTTGCCTTTTCAATAATATTCATACAATACAATCAGGCTGTAATTTTATTTGGTAAATACATTCTTCTTGTTTCTGGAATGAGCATTGATTCCCACGCTTGCACATGCATCAGAAACTGTATCTACTTATCAGGCATACCTACCTACATGCACAAAGCACGGAGACGGAGGCGACGGCGGCGCTCGCGGCGATTCCGTGCTAATTAAAAAAAAAATAGTTTGTCGTCACGGGACGCCCGGCAGATGTGAAACATCGAAATTGATGGCAAGACAAAAAAAACGTGAGGTGTCGAGGACCCCGTCAGGAACAAAGTTCCTTAAGGTTTTTCTTCAAATCGACAAATTTGAAAATTTTCGCTTCTTTGATTTTTATTTTGACCTCATTTTTGGCTTCAGGACCCTCGAAAACCCTGAAAACTATCTCTCTCTCTCTCTGTCTCTTTCTATCATACAGGATAAATTTTTAACCAGTGCGCAAATTGTAACCATGAATTCTGCACATGATTCTAGACCCTTTAGCGCAGAAATTGCTCGTCGGTAATCAAAAACAAAATCTGCTGTTTCCTAGAAAAGTGCAATTCCACCAAAAATATTTCATGTAAAATGTTGCCAAGACGACCACATAAGGTTTGCCCTGTGAAAAAGATATCAGATCTCATGTAGAGCCAAGCTTCTGAATCTACACGGCCTAACTCTACCGACCCTAACTCCACAAATTCTACATATCAGTAAAAATGTATGGCTTCGCCGTTTCTCTGCCGTCGTGAAGGTGATGCGAATATTTAGTTTCTGAAGTAAGTAACGAAACAGCCAAGCCATACATTTTTACTGATATGTAGATTTTGTGAGGTTAGGGTCGGTAGAGTTAGGCCGTGTAGATTCAGAAGCTTGGCTCTACATGAGATCTGATATCTTTTTCACAGGGCAAACCTTATGTGGTCGTCTTGGCAACATTTTACATGAAATGTTTTTGGTGGGATTTCAGTTCTTTTTTGTAAGTTGCTAGGCAGTCTTTTTAGTGTTTATTTTTTCTTCTTTTTTCGGGATGTATTTCTTGCACATCAGCAGTGCCGGTTTTCATAGCCCATTCTCTGTCTTTGCCTTTTTTCTTTGCTGGTTTACTGATTACCATAAGCGATAAATCAGGGCGATATTTCGCTCTTAAGCGATTATATTCAACTATAGCTGACTGTTGTGCTTTAATACTAGCAAAGTCGCACTTCAGGAAGTACCCTAACATTTTGAAGTCTCATACAAACTTCCACCCCCCCCATTTTAGAGGATGGGGGCGAAAGTTATTAGTTTATGATTTTTTTTTGTTGGTTGTATACTAAACTTAGATTACATACCAAATTTCAGCTTTCTAGCACTTCAGGAAATAGCCAAACATTTTGATGATCATCAGTATGTCAGTGTATCAGTGAGGAAATCGGTGTATTTTAGGTATCAATAAAATCTAAAGTATTAAAGCTATTTAATTGAGACTTTGTATGTTTAATTAGTCTATTATTTACATCATATCCTGAGAATATGAACTATCTGGTACATCGGAAACCAACTCTATGAGGGTTCAAAAAAACGACAAAACATTTCGAGAAAAGGTAGGTAGTGCCCTTGCGCTTCGCTTGGCTCGTCTTGGCGGGGGCACTACCGTGCCCCCAGATACCTCCGCGGTCAAAATGTATGAAATACTTACTAATAAAAAAAATATAACCGTCGAAAATTGTCTACGCAAGGGGGTATATAATCATATGTACATATGGTAAGGGGGTATGTATATATGGGCGCCAAACCATTATTTGATTTTATTTTAAGCTTGTTTTTGATTATTTTGTACTTAATCTGACTTCCATGTTATTTATTAAATTAATACTTGTATTTCCGGTTAAGTCTATGTTAAGTTTTATTTTGATATTGTTCGTTTCCGTTTGAATTTATAGTTTTATTCTCATACTTCCTTTCGATTTATTTAAAATATT
This sequence comes from Griposia aprilina, assembly GCA_916610205.1. Classification (NCBI taxonomy): domain Eukaryota; kingdom Metazoa; phylum Arthropoda; class Insecta; order Lepidoptera; family Noctuidae; genus Griposia; species Griposia aprilina. The sequence goes on from OU744288.1 coordinate 15,768,266, forward strand.
GTGCGTTTCCGGTTGACTTTGTATAGTTTTTATTCTCATACTTCCTTTGGATTTATTTAAATTATTGTTCGTTTCCGTTTGAATTTATATAGTTTTTATTCTCATACTTCCTATCGATTTATTAAAATATTGTGCGTTTCCGGTTGACTTTATTTTAAGTTTCTATGTTGGTATTGAAATATTTATCTTGACACATCCGCTTGAATTATTTAAAATGTTACATCCGCTTGAATTATTTAAAATGTTACATCCGCTAGATTTATATAAATTCTACTTGGCGGTAAAGTTTCACGGTAATTTTGTGTATAAAAACTGTTGTACTGTGAATGGGAGGACATTCTTTGTTCGCTGCGCCTGGAATAAACACCCTGAATTGAAGTAAGGTATTTTCTTTGTACTCTCTTCAACGTTTCTCTGCCATTTCCTATTGCTGTGTATATTTGTGATATATTGGTGCAAAGTATTATGTCTGACTCCGACAACGACGGCGATCATGCGCCGACATATACATGGTTACAGTTTGCGCACTGGCAAAAAAAATATCCTGAATATAATAAAAAGTATAGTAGTATGCGTGCGCACACACAAGGGAGTCGAGAGCGGTGGCGTAGAGGTGGCATGACGGCATGAGAGAGCGTCATGCCGTTTGCCGTCACGGCTTACGGTTCGATTTTACTGCCAAAGCCCGCCAATAGATGTTTTACATCAAAAAGAATGAAGTATTATTTAATTTTTTTATTGAAAAAAGAAAGAGAAAGAAAATACGGTTATCAAGCATATAATTATGGAAGCTTGTCAGAAATTTCACTTCTGCACCTATTTAACTCTCCGTGTTCATACTCACTTATGCAACACGATCCTTGGAAAGCTAGGTTAACAGTTTAAAACTACGTATTCTGAAGTTACTACTATGGACTCCTAATTTCATAACAGTTTAATTATACTAAGCCTTAATAAGCTAGCTCATTAATAATTATATAAATAATTAGATAGTAGAATTAAGTAGATTCAAAGTATAAGTTAGAAGCCTGTAAAATTCTTAGTAGCAAACTTGACGTAATTTAATGATGTTTTGGACAATTTTAATGGGTACCTAATCCCTATGTAAGGAATGTCTTGAGCATAAATACGTGTTTTCTCGTGAAATAAGAAGTGAAACTTTGAGAAAATACCTATTTCATAATAGTATGGTTTCAACAATACTATGTTCGTATCGTCATAAAATATCTATCAATACCTAAGAAGAAAATTGCTTTTGAATATTGTGTATTTATGCTCGTGACCCTAGGTCTAATACCTATAAGGACGAATTTCATCAAACTTTTATACCTAGAATAAGTCATATACTGAGATTTTTTATAAAATTTTTGACAGTTTTTTCATACTACTACTACTACTACTACTACTGTACTGTGTGTGTTGTACTGTAAGACGTCAATTTTATTCCATGGATAAAAGATATCTGACTTTGGTAAAATCAGCCCTTAGTAAGATATACATTATGGCTGGCCGCACACTATAAGAAATTTATAATAGAAAAAATCTCACGCGCGCCGGAAGGCACTCAGTGCATACATTTTGTACTCGATCCCGCACACCGTAATAAATTTGTCGTGACGACCATTCGGTTCCAATGCGCGCCGGGTTGCACGTCAATCGAACGCGAGTTTTTTTTCTCGAGAGAGCCGTCCGCAATACATTTTGTACTAGACCCTGCACACTATCGGAAATTCATATCTGTTCGGAAGGCGGCGCTTACGCGGTACACGCGTTCTTCGTTGCAAAATGTCAGATAATATGAAGTAAAAATATCCATGTATTTGGAATTTGGTAAGCGAAAACTTTCAGTGGGACTTAGCTTGGGAGCAAATATGCGCAAAATTATCTTTTGGAATATGGAATTATTTAAATCCAGAACAAAAGAAGAAAATATGTGGATCCAATAGCAATAACGTGTCGTCATCCATAATATCGCTGTGCGAGCGTAGATAGACGGAGAGGTGTGTCGTGGCAGAGCAGTCAGACACAACTGAAAGCCGAATCGCCGGACCCGATAGGCATGGTTCACTCGGCGATGATCAGTACGATATTTTACTAAAATAATTTTGGGAGCATATGGCAGTTTCATACTGCAATTGCTTTTAACCGTATCAACACTGGAATGTTGGCGAGTGATCCCAATTTTTTTCCGTAAAATATCGTACTGGCCTTATGCCGTGTGAACGGGTTCAAAGTGTGCGTGGTGTATGACAGTCGGTCCGGCGAGCGAGAGAATTTTTCTACTAGAAATTTATTATAATGTGCAGCCGGCCTTAATGTGTCCAAAGCTTTATTTCATTTTTTATAAGTCAAGTAAAATACTAGCATTTGTTTTGTGCACTAATGTGATTGCTTTTCATGCTTAAATATGTAACTGCGACGGGGTTGTAGATCAACGCAGCGTTTGAATTGTGTAAGCGACGTTTAAGCTCACTAAGAGCTTGTTCACATTGACAAGCGTAAGCGGGGGCGACCGCGATTTACACAGTGCGATTGAGTTGCCTGTGGCCTACCATAAGTTGAAGCAACAATAAAAGAGTTGCGTCTTGTAAATGGGGCTTTCAGATCTTGTTTGAACGCTGAAAATTTCTTGACAGATTTCTCGTGACTTAAATAATGCCTGGTTATAGTATACTCATCTGGGCCAACCATAGCGTAAATAATACCTAGCCGTCTGTTCCATTCCAAAATTCAGATGCATCCTGTTGTTAAAACTGGTAGAAAAGATCGCATGTCTTGCTCCGCAATTTGTGAGGAGCAAGTCATTTTATTTGCGTCACGCATCCACACACGTCACCGTGCCCGCAACCGCGTGCTAACGTGAACGTACTCTAAAAGTATTTGTCCCGAATCATTCCGATTCACGCAGACAGGACGTTACGCGGACGTGATACAGACATGACATGATTGTTCGCCGGACAGTCCGCGTCCGTTACCTCTATGCGTCGCGCATAATATGACGCGTAGTGATGTACTCGTATGCAATATCATGAAAGCGCAAGCATTGGACAATTTAACGTTCATGTCATTTGTCCAAAATACCTCGTTTGCTACAATGATTTTAAAGGGCTAGATTTGATTGCGTAACGAAAATTACTTTGTCTAAAATGGGATATTTTTGCGAAATTAAAAGTTACAAAGTAATAAATGCATAAGTACGTAATCTTTTATGTCACAGTCAAGTTGTATTTTAGTATGTACTAGCGACGTGCCCCTGCTTCACCTGGTTCTTACAATTTGACAAAAATTCGAGTATTTTCTTTATTGATTTTTAATCAGACACATTATTGTTGGCTGTTCAATAATGGTATTAAAAACTGCACCAATCATTGACAGCACATTGTAACGTATTATACGTAAGTGTAATTTAAATGTATGTAGGTAGTATAGACATTCTCCCCAGGGATGTGCCTTACAGGCGTTGCACAGGGGGGGGTTTCCGGAATTGGTCTTTTAAGAGGAACCGGGACCCCCCCGCCTATGTGCTGATGGTGATCACCGGGGTGGTTTTAGTGTTCCCCCCGAAAAAAAAAGAAAAAAAGGTACTATAGACATAAAGTTTCCGGAATCAATTCTCTAAGGCAAAGCACGCACTATGATTTTAATCATTGCGATTTTTAAAATGCGAAATAAAATCGCAAACGAAAATCATTTTTCAAGCGAATTCTGAAGCGATTTTTACCGCAGTGCGTGGACTCTAGTATATTGGTATTGTTCGCAGAGTTGCGATTATTATACGCAACGATTAAAAATCGTAGTGCACGCTTAGTCTAAACGATGGTGTATCAAAATCCATTGCGTAGCTAAGAAAAACAACGCGGTCGCACAGACAGACACGAAAAGTGACTTAAATTTATTATATGTATGGATTATCTAGTTTAGTTATCTAGATAATAATATATTAATTATGTTGTTAGTTTTATTTTATTACGTAGGTTTAATTAAGAACTTAGTTAAATATCTTTCTGAAAATGTAAACATACCTACGTTGATTTCTTTTATCCTAGACGTTCGTGGAGTCAATAAACTCAACCGAGACAACTTATTTTTAACCGACTTCATAAAAAGGAGGAGGTTCTCAATTAGTCTGTATGTTTTTTTTTTTATGTGTGTTAGCTCAGAACTTTTTTCTGGGTGAACCGATTTGGATGATTCTTTTTTTATTTGATAGCTGGTGCTTCACATGTGGTCCCATTTAAATTTGATCAAGGTTTGACCAGTAGTTTTTGAGTTATCCTTAATACTGCATATTTTTTCCAATTAGTTTATATGGATCATGTGTTAATAATTTCCTGTCACTGTTATTTTCATACCAAGTAGTGGTGTATGAATTTGTGTGGGGTAGGTACCGCAACTAAAAAGTGAAAAATGAAAACTTTTTTACAAATAAACAACCGACTTCCAAAAAAAACACTAAAAGACGTGAAAAATAACTTCAATTTCAGAAGTCGGTGTCTTTGGTTTTGTATTTTCGTTTTTGGCCACCGACTTCTGAAATTGAAGTTATTTTTCACGTCTTTTAGTGTTTTTTTTGGAAGTCGGTTGTTTATTTGTAAAAAAGTTTTTTAGTACATTTTGAAGTTTGAAACCTACATACTCGTATACTGTCATAAACTACATACTAGCTATATACTAGCTTCAATAAGTGGGTGTTTTTAGCTAGCACAATATTGCATAACTGGCAATCTGTTAGCGTATGAACTAACTATACTGTATGTACATGTCGTAATTAAGGTTATTAAGGCTAATTAAGGTTTAATATGACTACTGTAGTTGAAATGCTATGCCTCTCTCTATGAATGAATGTAGGTACTTACTAACCTAACACAAATTAAACAATAAAATATAGCGACATGGCAGCAGTTTTCAAAAGTAAATATCATAGATTTTAAATGCCTCATGGTGTAGAAAGAAATGAAATGCGGTTTTTGCGAACATACATATGAAATACTAACATTTTTTTGTTAAACTACGCCGCATGGTCTTCTGCTCAGCATTATAGTTATTAGTCTCAGGCGCGACTGTTGGCAATGGGATTCGATTCCCGGGTTAGGCAGTGTTATTAGTTTTCTTCATTAGGAATATATAAATAAATAATAATAAATAAATTTACTAGTAGATAGAGATTGATTTGTTTGTATCCCAACATGTGCGTTTGTCGACCGCCACCGTCAACCGGACGTCAACGAGAACGAGATGACGGCTCCGAAGTAGCGATACATATATTTATTATGGCCGCGTGTCCATCGCACGCCGTCACCAAGACGTCACGCTCAATTCGAATAATCTCGTTTCTCGTTGCGTTCCGTTGACGGTGGCGGGTGGACAGATGGTGTAAAAGTTTGAAATCTCCGAACGCACTTTGAGCAAGCGTGGTGCTCAATGAACAGAGGCTTTTGCCGAGTGGGACAATAGGGGGTTTACTTATTTATGAACGTTGCTTTAAGCTAAGGGGGATCTTTAGCTGTAGCCCGCCAAATTCAAATTTTCTTTGGTGTTTTGCAAATTGCAGCTCTGTTTTACGTCGTATGTTGATCAAAAAGCGATTTGCGACTCTAGGAATGATAATTATATGTACTGAATAATAATCAAAAATATCATATCAATCGTCAAACTTTGGTAATTTGTTCCACTTAAGAGTTTTTACGAATATTTCATGTGCAAATTTTTAGGTGGAACAAATTTCCAAAGTTTGACGATTGATATGAAATTTATGATTATTATTCAGTAAATATATCATTCCTACAGTCGCAAATCGCATTTTGATCAACATACGACATAAAAAAAAGCTGCAAATTGCAAAAAACCAAAGAAAATTTGAATTTGGAGGACTACAGCTGAGGATTCTCCTTAAGTAACGATTAGCGACTATTTCACCAAAAAAATATTGACGTTTAAAGGTCTCGTAACTTCAAGCAAGGTTAATAAATAAAGGGGTAAAATTGGAATTATTTAGAAGATAAACATTCTTGGTTTATCTTTAGTTTATAATTACAGAATTTGAGCACTGCTTCACTGATTACACACATAATTACGCTAATAGCCTCAATACTAGGTAAACAAAACATCGCCCTAAAACAAAACTCGTTAGCTGCTACCCTCATTATACTAACATATTACGAACATCATGTCTGGGTGTTCTTGGAAGGGTGGAGCAAAGCTTTTGTGCCCACGATGAGCCTGTAAACGTACACTTTCATATGCTTTTAAAGTCTTCTTTTGCAGACGATGTACGCATATGATTTATAAGACCACTCCTTTTTAACCGACTACAAAAAGGAGGAGGTTCTCAATTGGTTAAAAAAGATATTGTAGATTTTAATATGGTGTACTAGCTAAAGTATAAGGGCTCAAGAAATACAACGAAATGGATGAATTTCATTCATTAATCCATTAACCATTAACCACCCATTAACATAAAATCACGCCTGTAATCCCCGAAGCGTTAGTCAGAGGTGTAGGTATATTTTTGTTTTTTTTTTGGTTTGGTAATCATCAAATGACTTCTCCCACTCTGGGCGGGGCGGAAGGGCGTGTCAGACTCTTACTGACTAAAACCCACCCGTTTTCCTTCAGTTGCCTGCGCGCCAGGGCTAACAAACCGAACAATCCGCGACCCCGGCAGGCATCGGCCCTATTGGACCCCGTCAATGGTGCTGAAATCTCTTTGAGGCGCACGTGGAACACAACGCGCCGTCGACCTGGGCCTTGTCCTTACCAGACGGCGAGCTGTCCATTGCTCGCCGTCCGACCGTGGGTATCCTATAGTACCTACTGACGCATTTCGCCGTCTATGTCTAGGTCCCATGTAATAGGGGGCGAGCCTATTGCCATGAACCGGGCATAAATTCAGACTGCTATACTGCGAAATTATTGAAATTATTGGTGGAAAGATACAATAAAATTTTATCTGACCCGGGAATCGAACCGAGGGCCTCATTCTCAGCAATGACGCTTGCCATCACTAGACCAATGAGTTAGGAATTTCTTGGGTTATTGAAGAAGGAACTATTATGCAGTTTGACAGACTTTATATATGTTACTTTTAATACAGATTTTGAATAAATAAATAAAGAACTGCTTACAATAAATCCAATCCACTAGGCCGTAGCGACAGTCTTAAGACTCATAACACAATAGGTAAATTCTCTGGTACCATGATGCCTTCACTAGATGATAAATCTTTGACCACACTACTGGCGCATATTCAAACTCAAACTTAAACTCAAACCATTTATTTCAATTAAACCATTTACGGGCACTTTTGAATTTTCAAAGAGTCGGTCAGTTAGTCAGAAAGTTGCAGCCCATTCCAAAACGTAAATCTCTATGAAGAAGAACGTGCAAAAAAACTCCAAGGATACTCTTTTAAATCAAGATATTACAAAATCCTGTGTACATTATTGTCAGTAGCTCTTGGAACAAAATCTAAATTGGACATAGAACATAGAACAAACCATGGAATGACGGGGAAACGAAGTATCAGGGATGGAACCAAAATGTTCAATTTGTATGTGTCTGACACAACTCGCTATACATTGTGCCGAACTGCGTACTCAGCTAAATATACTCAACAAACATACATTCAAACATTGACGCCATGCACGTACATTTTTAAATTATATTGACACAGGCATCACGTAAAGCGGCATCCTGGATTAAAACCAGCCCTGTGTCGCGGCTCACTGCCGCTTACAAAAACCCCCGTTTCCTTTGTTGTGCAAAGGAGGGTGGAAAAAAAATACCGTTCCGCAACTTGTAAGAGAAAATCAAGCAAATTGCTGCTACAATTTTCCAACGGGAATTAATAGACATAAATAAAAAATTGTGATGGACTCGGAGGCAATTATTTGCACGGTTATTTTAATCTTTGGATGATCAATTTTCTATTGGTTTTTCTTTAGGTCTTGCTTGGAGGATTATTTAACATTATGAACTGTAAAGAGATTGCTACCAGCACGTGGTTCTTCCTTTATTGATTGACGAACTGTTGAACTCGATCGATGGTGGGATTGCTTTGAAACAAACTTTAAATGACCTTAAAACCCTAAAAGCATCATTATCAATGTCACCAACAAAATAGCCAAACGCGGTGATTCTTGCTGCCCAATATGGGAGAGTCCTGCCATTAATCTACTTAATAAAAATCTTAATTTCATTCACTCATTCACTGACAGACAATGCACAGCCTTAACCGCTCGGTCTGGAAGCATGAACTTTTGCACAAGAGTTCTTTATGCAGCAAAAGTGAGCACTAAGGAAGGATTTTTGAAAATTCATCTCCTAAAGGGATTAAATAGGGAATAAAAGTTTGTATGGAAGTTCATAATTTTTGCCGATGGGAAATTCCACGTGATTTGTAATTACATACAAGAAGTTTCTAATGTAACAAAGATTTTTTCTAGTCTCAAAGAAGAACATTTGAAAAAAAAAATACCAATCCAAACCAAAATAAACCCTCATTTAAAACACAACATCTAATCCTTGACCTAACTATACCCACTTACACAACATCTAATCCTTGACCTAACTATGCCCACATCTAATACTTGACCTGACTATACCCACTTGAACACAACATCTAATCCTTGACCTGACTGTACCCACTTAAATACAACATCTAATCCTTGACCTAACTATACCCACTTGAACACGACATCTAATCCTAGACCTAACTATACCCACTTAAACACAACATTTAATCCTTAACCTAACTTTACCCACATAAACACAACATTTAATCCTTGACCTAACTATACCCACTTGGACACAACATCTAATCCTTGACTTAACTATACCCACATAAACTCTAAGACGCTCACATTCACACTTATTATAACCAGGCCAAGTTATGCCGCAATCTCAATGCAATAAACATTCAGCTTGGTGGCACGTGCCAACGACGACTAGCCTTTCTGCCGCTGCTGTGGATATAGAGCAGACAAATGTGCCTAAGAAATCCTACTAATGATATAAATGTGCAAGTTTGTGAGGATGGATGGATGGATGGATGGATGGATGTTTGTTACTCTTTCACGCTAAAACTACTGAACGGATTTGGATGGAATTTGGAACACAGATAGTTTATAACCTGAATTAACATGTAGGGTTCTTTTTTATCCCGGTAATACGTTCTCGTGGGATAATTTCCGCCAGCCTCTCGGGCGAAGCCGCGGGAAAAAGCTAGTAGAACCTAAACTTGGGTATAGAGATAATAATTAACATGTGTAACATCATGCTTCTATTTATAGGTAGAGTATAGCAGAAGTGCACCCACATTTCCCCAGTTTAGGAATAGTAGTAAGTAACAAGACAATAAAACAATATGATATACAAAATAGACTATACAATAATAATATAGTCATAAAGGCATACAATTTGAGATGTTTTGTAACAATATTTACCCTTGAAAAAGGCACGACGGTTACTCCTGTAAAAAATGATATCTACATTCCAATAAAATAATATTCACTTAGTAGGCAGGTACGTACGACAGCTGTAGATAGCGGAAACGGCCTATTATTATCTGAGGATCACACGGACACGCAGAGATATAGAGAAAAACGTATGCCTGTCATAATAAACGCCCTATTTTAAATAATTCTAACCGAAATAAGACCCCTTTCAAGCCGAAAAGCTAATAACGCACGCACCCAGATTATGCGAATATTATTATTTGAGAATACATGCATTAGAAAAATATCCTCAAAGAAAAACCCTAACAACAGCTCATCACGATTTATTGGAAAAGCCTTACAAAGCTCTCTCTACGGTATCTTGTACCCTTTTTATCATCTACGTTTCCAGGAATCAACTGAAGCAAAATCTGATATCTATAACAATATTCCCGTAACACCCGACTATCGTTAAATAACACAATGGCCGTTTCCAGCTAACCAATGTTAGCTGGAAACTGTTCCTAACTGTGTATGTAATATTGGAGAGGCTTCCATTCTATGTCCAGGCCTTAACGGTAACAGGAGCGGAACGTGACGTATTATGTGGGGTGCACGTAACACTCAACACAATATGCAACAAATGTGCAATATATTCCTCACGGGAGAACATTGCAACGCTACAGCAGTGTTTGCGGTGCAGCGAGACCGTCGGGTACAAACGGCTAACTTCTGAGATTGATTAAATTTTAGCAGCTTTACCTAAGATGCTGAATAATCTGGAACTTTATTAGTAAGTTAATCTAACGCTTGTGGTCATTGTAATAAGCTTTGTTGTTGTACAGGCTAACTCTTCTGGTGCAGACAAATTGAATAATTTGAAAGCTCCACATTATGTTACTGAAACCTAAAGTAGGACGATAGGTGGAAACTACTGTCGGTTGCTTTGAAAGTCCATGAAACTCGTGTCCATACTAACTTAATGATCATTAAGCTGCAGAAGTTGCATTGAAATACATGAATACGCAGGTGCTGTGTGAGGCAAATTTTAGTTAGGTGTTTTGAATATGTTTATTTTGTAAAATTGACCTGGACCTGCTATGACCGGGTGAAGGACTTGGAAATCCGCTGGATTGAAGGAGCGCAGGCTGGGCGTTGTGGTGATGCATGAAGAAGATGATAAACAACTAAGTAACATAAATAAACACAAAAAAATGCACTTTAAAAGACATGTGAAAGGTATTTGTAATTGATTAAAAATGCATTTTCCCACTTCTCCTATTGTGTAGATAACTTCCCAATTGTTTGCGTTGTTGAAATAAAATGGCAGTGGCGGTGGCAACACAGAATCCGTACCTATTGTAAACACGTTTCAAAAATTTACTGATTTGACTTGTCTCACTCTCCGAGTCTTACTTTTTAACTGACTTCAAAAAAAAGTAGGAGGTTTTCAAATCGACTGTACGTTTTTTTTTAATGTGTGTTTTGCTCAGAACTTTTTTCTAGGTAAACCGATAAGGATGATTCTATTTGAAAGCTGGTGCTTCACTGTGGTCCCATATAAATTTGATTAAGTTCTGACCAGCAGTTTTTGAGTTATCCTTAATACTGCGTATTTTTTCCACTTAGTTTATATTGATGATGTGTTAATAATTTCCTGTCACTTTTATTTACATATCAAGTAGTGGTATACGAACTTGTGTGGGGTAGGTACCACAACTAAAAAGAAAAAATAAAAACTTTTTTATTTTAAAACAACTGACTTCCGAGAAAAACACTAAAATACGTGAAAAATAACTTTAATTTTGGAAGTCGGTGGCCAAATCGAAAATACAAGAACCAAAGACACCGACTACCGAAATTAAAGTTATGTTTCACGTTTTTTTTGTGTTTTTCTTGGAAGTCGGATGTTTTTTTGTATAAAAGTCTTTTTATATTCTTGATACATGAAATGCGAAATATTACTTATATTCTAATTTTAAACCGATTGTACCGTGTTGAGTAAGGGCATAATTATTATAGAATTTGACAATCAAACAGAACGTTCAGATCCAGAGAGCCATCAGACAGCATTAATTGGTTCCTCACATCACAGACGAAACACAATTGACATGTACCCTCATACAATGACATATTATATTATTCCAATCTCGACACTATGCCACATTTATGCTATTGTTGAGAGACGATTACACTGTTTGCGTCAGTTTGAACTTCTGCGAATAATTCTGATTATGACAAAGAATAATGTTGTAAGCAATACCCATTATCAATTAGAAACGATGATTAAAGTAATTTTTTAAATTTAATTTTCCGGTATATGGGGTCTTTAATAGGAATTTTAGTAGTATAGTAGAATAGTATTTTAATCTCACGAAGCGATGCGCGCTTGGCTTGTGGTAACCAAGTGTACAAACACGCTGTGAATATGTGCGTGAAGACGAGTAGCGCCGGCGCATAACACACACACACTATCACTTCCGACTTCGCCATTGTCTCTAACGGTACGTAGAGCTCCTGCGCTTACACACCAATCACAGCACGTTTGTACACTTGGTAACCACAAATAAAGCGTGCGTCACTTCGTGAGTTAAAAATACTGTATTAAGGGGCTTTCTATAAAATATTGTCATCAATTTCATAGAAATATTTTAAAAAGATTTCACAAACAGTCGCTATGAGAAAATTAAATTCATATCCAAATCTTTTGAGATAAATCCATTGCACCTGCCACGGTAAGAAAGTGCAGCATTTAAAGGTTTTATAAGTATTATTTGAAAACCTCTCCAGTAACTGTCAGACCAACGTCGGCGTATGTTCCCCTTCTTGTCTAAAGCTGTGTACACACATGGCTACGTACTTCAGGTCAGTACATTTTCTAAGAAATTCTCAGAAATTTAATGCTATTTGTCGCTTCACAGCTATTGGATAATTTAGAAAAAATAATCAGCGCCCGTATCTATTGCAGGTAGGTATTAATTGGATATGTTTAAGGATCCGTAACGTAAAGGTGCCCAAGGGATCTTATTACCAAGCCAACGCCATCTATCTTCTATCGGTCTGTCACAGGGTTAAGCCTTTCTAACCGTAATATGTAGGAAGCAAGTTACAACTTTCACAAAATACATGTTGACCTATTATGACCCCTATTTAATGATAAATGATTTTATTTCTGTAAGTAGGTTTATACAAACACTTTTACACGTCAATCAAATTTTTTAACTGAGAAAAAAAAGCAATGACCGTCATAGTCCTCACATTCACAATAATTTAAATAACATAATACTTTACAAGTAAATACTCATATAAATGTATATATAAAATTCAACAATGCCAATGTGTATATAAAAAATTGGACATAATGCTTGAGAACCATGTAGATTGGTGTCTGAAACGGTCTTTTGAGGAAAGAACCACACAGATTAAATGGACCTGTCCAGTCAGTGCACGCATTTTTCAGTAACCGTGCAGCTCAACTCAGAACTTAAGGAGCTCAACGATTCGACGAACAATACCATAGAAAGGACATTTGGGTAGGAAACAATAACCCACATACTCCTCGTATTCACAATAATGGAAATAATATATGTAATACTTTTTACAGTAAATATTCATGTCTAAAATAGTTAGCAAATAAAATCAACATTCACCGTGTAAATTTATTGGAGCAGCTCAATCCCAAGCTTTTTTGTCCTCAATATAGTCTTTCACAGTATAATAGGCTTTCTGGCATAGTTTCCGTTTTATAAAATATTTGAATATATTAAAGCTTAAATCTTGAATGTGGCCGGGAAGTTTATTATAAAAACGTATACATTGGCATCTAAACGAGCCACCTATTTTCTTGAGCCTGGTTGTAGGTACAACAAATTTGTGTTTGTTCCTAGTATTTATATTGTGGATATCACTGTATTTTTTAAACAGATTAATATTTTTATGTGCATACAAAAGATTTTCATAAATATACTGAGAAGGCACAGTAATTATATTAATCTCTTTAAATTTATCTTGATTAATTTATAAATTGAACGTATAGCCCTTTTTTCCCACAACAGAATACCGTACGACATCACAATATGAAAATAACTAAAGTATACTAAACGGGCTGTCTCTAAATCTGTTAAACCACGAATTTTCCTAACGGCGTATGCTGCAGAGCTAAGCTTTTTTGTCAATTTATCTATGTGGGGGCCCCATTGAAGTTTGGTATCCAAAGTTATGCTTAAGAATACTGTGGAATTTTCGGGTTTCAAACCCCCCAACCCCTTTACCCCCCCCGAAGGAGAGTCCTGAAGGGGACTGGGAGTGGTCCCTTTATGAAACACTCGTTTCTACTTGTCTAACATGAGGTATCGTAAACATAATACATTTAGTTTTTTTCTCGTGTAAGTTATTAACATTAAACCAGTTAACTACTACTACGAGGGTGCTATTTATATTGTCAGTAACCAGCTGCTGACTTTTGAGTTTAAATAAAAGTGAAGTGTCGTCTGCAAAAACACTATATCATGTTTATCCTTTATGAGGTAAGGTAAGTCATTTATATAAACAAGAAATAAAAATGGCCCAAGAATTGAGCCCTGTATTATATCTATACAATTCATTTTTGTAAATTCAAAAAGTCAAACTCAATGCATTTTTTTCAAATAAACTAGGCACTTTTGAATTGTCAAGGGGTCGGTCAGTAAGAAAGAAGAGCTAGTTGCCCATTCCAAAGCGTAGTAAGTACCTAACAACCAAAAGATCTACCAAAAGATCGACAACAGATCCTTCGTATATGAAGAGCAGCTGGATGTTATTCATATTGTACTAGACAAATTCCGAGAACATTTCATCAATATCGTTCGTAGAATCTGGTAAAAATATAATACAAATCATAATGGTTAGGAGTCTATCTAGGCAACAGGGTTAATAGCTAGGCTGAGCTTGTATTTCGGCAAAAATCCGTAATATTTGGAATGTAATACTTGACGTATGTAAAAGGTCTCCGGGGAATGCGATCTCCATCAATCCCGTATGCTGGCAGTTCCTGAAAATACTTTTAATACGCGTACAAAAAATAAACTTGTTGTAATCGTGGGTCCGCCCACGCGTTGAAAGTCAACGTTTTTGTTTTCTGGAACTGAAAATTTTCTCTTTGGGTCACCGCGAAATAGAAAAGAATATTTATCAACTTCTTTCATAAAATACCTATTAGCCCAGTTAGCAAAGTTGCTAACGGATCTCTTAATAATATTAACGCAAAGCTAGCAGTCCGGCAAAATAATAAAAGTGCCTAAAAGTCCCTTAAATTCGTGATAAACCGAATATCTATCAATTTAATTATATTAATTAGGTAATCATGATTGTTACCTTTAGTAGTTTATTCTTAGTTTATTATACTGTGGTATAATGTATAGTGTAGATACCAACGCCTCCGACAGCTTATGAGTAAGTACAATTACGATTATCTATTCTAATATTATTATAAAAAAGGTAAAATTTGTTTGAATAGTTGTAAGTTTGTATGTTGGGGGTAATCTCTGGAACTACCGGTTGGATTTGAAAAAATCTTTTTGCATTTGATAGCCCAATTCTCAAGGAAGGCTATAAGCTATTTAATATCACGCTAGGACCCTAAATAGCCGAGCAATAAGAAAAAAGTCAGAATGAATGCATGATGTGCATGTACTAATCACATTGTGTCTGAAATGTTTCGTTGTGTGTAGGTACCTGCTCAGACGTATGTAATTGTCTTTTAATTTTAATTTAAATTAATGGATTTAAATTTTATTTTTTAATAATGTAATCTAATCTAATTTATAATTATAACTATCTAATTTGGCCGGACGGGCTGCACAACCTTTGGATAAAATGGTTTTTAAGATCACACGCTCGCTTGGCGGCTCAGTTCCAAGTTGCTTTAGAGTCTGGTTTGCTACCCCAGTTCCTACCGACAGGAGTTACCCACCTGCTCCATAAATCAGGTAGCACCGCGGAACCCAAAAATTATAGACCGATCACGTGTTTACCAACGGTCTATAAAGTTCTGACATCCATTTTGAGAGCTAAAATTAACAAACATATAGACACCAACTCCATCATGTCTGCCTCTCAAAATGGATGTAAGAACGGATCCCGCGGTACTAAGGAGCTACTCCTCATTGATATGACCATTAGCCAACAGGTTCGTCGTTCCCGAAAGGATCTGTCGACATGTTGGATAGATTACAAGAAGGCCTATGACTCAGTGCCACATACATGGCTCATGAGAGTGCTGGAGTTGTATAAAATAGATGCAACTCTGCGCACCTTCCTGATGTTGTGCACGGGGCAATGGAGGACGGTCCTTCGCTATCCAGTATGTGGAAATACCCAGAGGAACAGCGAGCCGATAAGGATCAAGCGAGGTATATTTCAGGGTGATAGTTTGAGTCCGCTTTGGTTTTGCTTAGCCTTGAATCCTCTAAGCGCACTGCTGGAGGATTCAGGTGTAGGCTATCGGTTGAGGAAAGGTGGTCGGGTTATATCTCACCTCCTCTACATGGATGACCTGAAACTTTTTGTCCCAAACAAATTGCAACTGATGGAGCTACTGAAAGTAACTGAAACTTTCAGTAGTGCCATCAGGATGGAATTTAGTGTGGACAAATGTGAGGTCATGCATGTAAAGCGAGGGGAGATTGTGGAATCAGTGGGAACCCAACTCTCGGATTCCATGAACCTTAGAGCCCTCTCCGCATCCGAAACCTATAAGTATTTGGGTATGTCGGAAGCGTTAGGCATCAATGATACTGACATGAAGCAATCGTTGAAGGAGCGCTTCTTTGGCCGCCTGAAGAAAGTATTTAATAGTCTTCTATCAGGTGGAAACAAGGTGCCTGCGCCTTCAACGGTTGGGTCATGCCGGTTCTGATGTACTCTTTTGGCGTACTCAAATGGACTCAGACCGAACTCGACACCCTGGATAGGAGGGTCCGGACGCTGCTGACTGCAAATCGAATGCATCACCCACGGTCATCGGTAATGAGGCTGTATATTCCGCGAAAGTGTGGAGGTCGAGGCTTTTTAAGTGCTAAGACCCTCCACAATCGCGAGATATGCAGTCTCAGGGAATATTTCCTAGAAACCGACGTGGGGATGCATCGAGATGTGGTCGCGGTGTACAAGGGCCTCACCCCGCTCTCCTTGGCTAAAGAGAACTGGCGCAAACCAGTAGTGCTTGACACTTATGATCGCATGGAGGTATGGCAGAGTAAGGAGCTTCACGGACGCTTTTTCCGGGCCTTACATGGACCCGATGTAGATCTATAAGCGTCCGTAGCCTGGCTACGTTTCGGAGACCTCTTTGGGGAAACCGAAGCTTTTGTCTGTACAATTATGGACGAAGTTATGATGCCGAACAATTACCGGAGATTTATTGTGAAAGACGGTACGGTTGACATCTGTCGGGCATGCCACCATCCGGGGGAATCAATTAGACATATTATCTCTGGGTGTTCTCGTCTAGCTAACGAAGAATACTTGCATAGACACAACCTTGTAGCCAGGATTATCCATCAGCAACTTGCTTTGAAATACAGCTTTGTGGAATCGGAAGTGCCGTACTACAGGTATGTCCCCGACCCAGTTCTCGAAAATGGAAATATCACGTTGTACTGGGATCGATCCATCATCACTGACAGGACTATTGTTGCCAATAGGCCTGATATAGTGGTGGTAGATCGAAGAGAGTGGCGCGCAATGATCGTTGACATAACGATCCTGCATGACGTGAACCTCATGAAAGCCGAGAAAGATAAACAAATCAAGTATCTTGACTTGGCTCACGAGGTTTTCGACATGTGGGATGTGGACTCAGCGATCATTGTGCCGATAGTCGTGACTGCCACTGGCTTAATAGCGAAGAGCCTCGACCAACACCTGAGGAGGCTCTCGTTGGGCAGCTGGATCAAGGGCTTGATTCAGAAGGCAGTACTTCTGGACACGGCTCGCATTGTTAGAAGGTTCCTCTCTCTGGAGCCCTGACCACGGTAGCTTGGACCCTGTTCCCGATATCGGTGGGCTACTATTTTTTATATTTTGAAATGTTTTTATATTCTAATATTTAAAAACATAATTTAATAAAGAAATAAAGGAAATAATAATAATAAACCCCCTAAACAACCACTCGTCCTGATTGACCATCTAATCACGTGGGGGGCGGACACACGAATAAGAAATTACTGGCGTGGCTAACGTGGGTCTGAAAACCCGCAGGGCAGCATGTGGCGAGCTGTTGGGCAGTAGCGACCCCACGGGCCCTATCTACCGGGAGAAGTCTTGTTCCTCACCTCTGGCTTGCCTTTATTGGCCGGCTGGAGTGAACAATGAAGAGGGACAGTGCTCTCGCCTCTTTCTTGCCTTTATTGGCCGGCTAGAGTGGAGATTCGCAAGAGCAAACGTGCTCGGAGGAAGGAAGTATTCCAGTAAGATGCTGGTAGGGATCTTGACCGTACTTCCGGGATTATCCTGATAGCCGTGGGATACCTCTCCACTCCTCATAAGCACCTCAGGATATGTTGCCCCTTTGTCACTTCGACACTATGTGCTAGCGACCATTTTCGGGGGCCCATTATTGAGTGTGCAAGTCACCCCCTGCCATTTTATCTGTATATTTTATATAAAACATTGGTCAGGCAGGGCTGGGCCATAGTCTTTCCATAGTCCTAGTTAACCAGTCCACTTAAGCTACCCAAATCCATAGTCCTATATATTAGTTTCCATATCTTGCAATAGTCCTTCACCAACCGGGGGTTGTCCTTGGGTGCACTTATATAGTCCGAACAGGGATAATCGTCGGTTGGTGCTTCATTTCATTAAAAACGTCTAACGGGCCTCTGCGAGTTGGCTTCGGCCCCTCGTATGCCTTCCAAAGGTCCGGGATCCCAGGGTCCCGAGAAATGTGAAGAGATAAATAATAATAATAATAAGCGAAAACGAAGTAATAGCGCGGGCAGGCGATGCGATCCGACTGGGTGGGTCAGGTTAGCAAGAAATTTCACGCGGACGAAGTCGCAGGCAGAAACTAGTAGTTAATGTTTTTGTCGTGACTCAGAGAGCAATAACTTTTATTCCCAGTAAGAATCGTGCAAAGGAAATAGGTATGTATATTTTATGAAAAGGCGATTCGGTGATTATTTTCCAATACCTAGCATGGTTTTATAAGAATAGGTAATATATACAGGATATACTTGGACAATAAAAGTTCGTAGAAATACATTGTAACAACCAGTTTCCGGAAAAAAATATTTCCACAGAATAATGTGTGAATGTTTTGTCGTGCAAACATAATTACCTACTGTATAGTAGGTACTTATGGTGACTTTGGAATTCAGTGGAAATTTTTCAAGGAGTGAAAGTTTTCATGAATGTGAACAACTTTTTCCTACGGGCAAAGTATGAAATGTCTGTGAATGCTTTTTTCAATATTTCAGTCTCGGTCTCATTGCAAGAGCTGTTCATATTCATGAGTAGAACCTACAAGCTAGCTCCCTTAAACCATATCCTGTTAAAGTGTGAATACCGCCTTACTTACCGCTCTATCCGACATAAAAAGCATTGTCAATGCGTTGTCAAAGTGTCAATTTTGCATTGAATTATATCACTTTGTTGGGAAGCGCCGAGTTACAGCGTAAGTGTGGATTCACACATGACTTGACGTTCAGAAAATAGTGACATAGTGAGAATAACTTACTGCCTTTCGAATATATCGTGACATTATAGGATACGAGTATTTGATACTGCAATAATTTCCTAATATTTCTTCCCGAAAATTTTGGAAAATTTAGGTAACTTGTACTCTACGTTGTAGGTATCATACATGCCAATTGATTACTTATTTTCAGACATTAGGCACAACCTAGAAACCGTGTAAAATTTATCTTCAGCCAAGCGTGGTCAATCAATATGCTAGACTATCCAATCAACTGCTGGACATAAGCCTCTACTGGACATAAGTCCCCGCTTGTAAACCGTATGATGTAAGTATCCACCAATCATGCTGTTAAGTGGAATTGTTTATATCAATTTTAAAAGGTATCAAAACTAATTTAATGCCTAATTAGCATTCATAATTACTAGGTAATACTTATAAAATCGAGCGCTTAAATAATAATTATACTTCGTTGCTTCGTCTTTCTAGATTAGATAATATTGTAGTAATACGTCTTAGATAAAATTATAGCTTCCTGGTCTAAAAAATTAATAAAACAATATGAAGTTAGAATTCGAGGTAGGGTTAGCTTTTGTAAAACTCAGAATATTCAAATACATAAGGTGTCAATTCCGATGGTAATTAATTTTCTCACTGAATTATTTAATTCTGGGTTACAATCCGGGTCTTTAAAAGTCATTGCTCCGCTCTGTTTTTAATCTTAAGATCGAGAGTAGGGTCTGACGACCGTGTTACTAGGCTATTTTAAGGTTTTTACAGACTTTGTCCTCTAGCCCCCAAATGTAATATCATTTGGATCCCCTCACTAGTTTACATCTATAATCGAAATGGTTTCCAAACCGTAATTTAAGTTTAGAACAACTGACCACAAAGACTGTAACTTCGCTCATTCTAATAACTGCACACAGAGTGCAGACGATTGGAAAATAACACAAAAAAAAATTTATAACTGTGCTTGGTCAGCTTAAATTAATTAAGCTAAACGATTTAGTAAAAATTAAAATATTTTATTTTATAAAGACCGGCCGGAATATGTCCGGCTGAAGCGTTGGTAGCATACATAGATAGAACAAAGCCTTTGAGAAACAACGGCAATAGCCTATTCCTAAGTATTAAAAAAACCACATGAACAGGTACCTACAAATACTATCAGCCCGTGGATAAAAGATATGCTGTAAATAAGCGGAATTGACACCTCAATATTTTCTGCTCACTCCACCAGACACGCAGCAGTCTTAGCCGCGCTTGCGGACGGCGAGCAATGGGCAGCTCGCCGTCCGGTAAGGACCAGGCCCGGGTCGACGGCGCGTCGTGTTCCACGCGCGCCTCAAAGAGATGTCAGCATCATTGAAGGGGTCCGATAGGGCCGATGCCTGCCGGGGCCGCGGATTGTTCGAAAGAGTGACCGTGGCCCTGGCGCACAGGCAACTGAAGGAACACGGGTGGATTTTAGTCAGTAAGAGTCTGACACGCCCTTCCGCTCCGCCCAGAGCGGGAGAGGTCATTTGATGATTTCCCACCCAAAAAAGGAAAAAAAAAACCCGTCTTAGCCGCTCATAGAGCTGGTGTCAATATTAACAGAATACAAAAGACCGCTGTATGGAGTAACACCTAGGCTCCAATGTCTTCGCTAGATATTATCATAGAAATATTAAATGTGAACAATCTGATGAATTTACTTCATAAATCCTAACTTCTGAATGATGCATTATGTTAGAATGTTACTAAAATGTTATTACTTATAAGTTACCCCAAATTAATTAGAAACTGCTTTTAGTTTTAGAAAACAATAATAGTATTGTTTTTGTTCATTATCCGGTTATTAGTTAAATGAGTATTTAATATTTCACCATCTTTCAAAATCTACAGTGTAATCTAATCTCGTAGGGCGAAGAGACAAAGTATAATTGGAGATTAAACGAACTTACCTGAAGTGAAGTTATAAACAAATTATATGAGTTGCTTCGTCCGAAGAGATTAATTCCCTCTCAACCCTATATCTACCAATATCTTAAGTGCAATATTAAACGGTTCCAGGCTTGCAACTAAATGAAAGACACTGCAGGCGTAACAAGAAGTAAACAAAGTGCCGACAAAAAAAGAACTCATACTTAGTAGGTGACAGGAGATATAAAATGTTACCGCATCTCGAAGGATGAAGCAACCAAGTAATATTTGGATAGAACTTCACTTCAAGTAAGTTAGTTTAATCTATAATCATAGTTCGTTGCTTCGTCCTTCGAGATTATGTAACATTATTATGTTACATAATCTCGAAGGACGATTTTGAAAGATGGTAAAATATTAAACATAATTTGGATAGAACTTCACTTCAGGTAAGTTCGTTTAATCTCCAATTCTACATAGAATATACAATATTGCTTCACAACATATTTTATCATTCTCCAGCCCAATTTTAATGTATGCCAATTTTACCGATACAGCGATTTCTGTGAATTCTGACACAAGTTTATTCTTCTATTATTATTTTTATTTGTATCTCCTTGTAAGTTTGGTTTCAGGAAAGTAGGTATCTACCACTATAATATTTATCTGTATTGTTGAATTTATTAGTAAGTATAGAATCGGTACAATTTGGTAAGTACCGGAACATCAGTTTTCTTTTCTTTAGGTATATTTATAATAAACAATACATCGGGTTTCCTTATTAAACAAATTCTACGTAAAGTTTACCTTACCAATAACAGAAATCCCTAAGTACTTCACTTTAACAACTTTAACAGATCCTCAGAATTCAAATGAGCTTTCCGATAAAATAACGCTAAATCACAAAAAAAAACTCATGTTACCTCACGACTTTAAGGAAAATACATGTAACATTTTAAAACTGGATACTGCAATAAATCTTCTACGTACTTTCTGGAATGCCGGATAGTTATATCCTGCATTCTGGTCAGGAATGAAATGTTTTCTGTATTCTGGTGAGCATTGTGTTCTAGTTATCATTTCACTTGGCGTAATAAATCTTAATTCGGAAGGAAATTGTTTGTTTTGCTATTTATTTCAATATTTCGAAATTATGAATTACTAGCTTCTGCCCGCGGCTTCGCCCGCATGTATGTTGGAAATTATCCCACGGGAACGTGCTATCGGAACAAAAAAGTAGCCTGTGTCCATTCCTAGAATGCCATCTATCGCTTTGCCAAATTTTATCGAAGTCCGTTCAGTGGTTTAGGCGTAAAAAGGTAACATATAGACAGAGTTAATTTAAAATTTATAATATTAGTATGGATTTGAAAGTGAGTTATTTATTTCTTTGGTTGTGAAACTAAATACAACGCTTAAAGAAAAAGCAGATACCTGATTGTTAAAATACAACATCACACTTTTTTAGTATTATAAACTTAAGTGTGATCAAATAAAATGTGTAAAAAAACAATACTCATACATAAGTTGAATATGATGACACAAATTACAACCATTTACACCGTAATTTATTTGAGGGCAAATGTTCATACAAATAAAGGATCGTACCTTTTTCAACAAACAATTTCTGTATAAAATGACACTTGATATTTTGCAAACGGGTGAGGTGCGAATGTAACCGATAAATTGCCGAATTCCCGTAGCTAATGCATCTGTCACCGATTGTTACTCGAGCGAACTGAATACATTTTCATACTTTATATCACGTTGTGGTACAATTCATAAAAGGATAAGTTGAAGACTGTTATGTAATATTTACTTCCTGCAATAAGCATTAGGTACGTATTTTAGTGGTACGAGTATAGACATACTATTTGCAGAAAGGTCACGATAGCAAGTAGCATAAACAGCCTATAATGTTCCCACAATGTGCAGGTACACTGACCTCGTCTCAGTGAGAGGGAGTGGGCCGCAATTCACAACGCGGGCCCAGTGCGGGTTGGTATATGTCACATGTCTTCGAATTTTTGGTTCTAGGACATGTAACGTGTGATTGTAATAATTTTGAACGCAAAACGTTATGGTACTGCAAAACCATAATCGTCGTTATAATATATAAAATACTAGTAGCCCGGCGGTGTGACTTCGTTTGCGTGGTGTCCTTCCTACACCTAAACCTTCCCGGGCGTATGCAAAAAAACTCACCTAAGTTTCATCAAAATCAGTCCAGCCCTTTCGGAGTCCATAGAGGACACAAAATACATTGATTTTTATTTATATAGATAGATCATACATTAGGACAAATTGGACATTATAATTCTTGCTTATAAATTACTCCTGATCAGGACAAGAACGAAAAGATACTGCGGAACATAATATAGGTTTTCCGCTGTAAGTATCTAGTAATGTTACTCTTTCACCTTTCACACGTGAAAATAGAAACAAAACAAAAAAAAAACGCTTTTCGTTCAACTCTTGCGCCATATCCGTTCCCGAGCGGGCTTCACTCCTTAAGCTCCCATAATTGGGAAGCATTCGGATCACGTATTAAAAGCCGTGTCGGTCCCAGACACAGTCCGATAAGAATTCCGTGAGTCAATTCATATTCACGGAAAGAATTCACCTTCTGAAAATTAAATATTAAAATTTGTAAACGTCTGCGATATTTCCCGGAGTGCTTTTAATACGTTTGGTGAAAAATGTATCTCTTTTGTTGAACTTAATGAAGTAAAAGCGATTTATTATTCACTGGTAGGTACTGCTTGAGGAAAATTAATTGAATAGGTCCTCTTATATAGATACAATGTAATGGTGTTCTAAAAATACAGTTTCCTTTTTATATTTATAACGTATTTGGATATTGTTAAATCTATTCAAGAATTGAGAGTAATATTATCAATGAAAATATTGGAATGATCTTTCTATATCAACGCATTAATATTTTTATTTGAAACTTTATTTTTTTAAATTCCGCTACGTTAATTATTCACAAATATTTAAATAATCTAGCAAAATACTGAAAAAGAAAAATATTCTATCGTTTTTTTTTTTAAATATCCAGCTCACATAGTTTGGTTTTCTAGGAAATCCAGCTTTTGCCTCACAGTAAAATAACAAACGAAACAATAAAATAAAAAAAAAAACTATATTTTTATACATTTCCCAGTACATTATTCCTGCTGCTTTGGTTACACTTTTGATGGCATTATTAGACCAGTTTAGCGCAGCGCCGCGCTGGGGCTCTGTCTCGCATAGGGTCGTAGCATTATGATAAATGATAAATGATAAATGATTTTATTTCTGTAAGTAGGTTTGTACAAACACTTTTACACGTCAATCATATTTTTAAACTAGATGAGGTCGGCGTTTCCTATCTGACTACTCTGAGAAGAAAGGCCGAAACAAACTCAGAGGTCACAGTCTCTTTTAAAGTCCAGACATAATCTTGGTCAGATCATGTGAAGACCATGTAGATTGGTATCTGAAATGGTCTTTTGAGGAAAGAACCACACAGATTGAGTGGACCTGTCCAGTCAGTGCACGCATTTGTCAGTAATCGTGCAGCTCAACTCAGGAAGTCAGAACTTAAGGAGCTCAACGATTCGACGAACAATACCAAAGAAAGGACATTTGGGTAGGCCACATAAATTACTCAATCTGCCAGATCATGATCAAAATTAACTGCGAAAAAAAAAAGCAATGACCCACATAATCCTCACATTCACAATAATTAAAATAACATACTACTTTACAAGTAAATACTCATGTCATTGTGTATATAAAATTCAACAATGTCAATGTGTATATAAAAAAAATCGGACATAATGTTTGAGAACCATGTAGATTGGTGTCTGAAATGGTCTTTTGAGGAAAGAACCACACAGATTAAGTGGACCTGTCCAGTCAGTGCACGCATTTGTCAGTAACCGTGCAGCTCAACTCAGAACTTAAGGAGCTCAACGATTCGACGAACAATACCAAAGAAAGGACATTTGGGTAGGCCGCATAAACTACTTAAACTGCCAGATCAAGAATATAACTGAAACAATGACCCACATAGTCCTCATATTCTCAATAATGAAAAAAATATAATACTTTTTACAGTAAATATTCATGTCTAAAATAGCTAGCAAATTAAAATCAACATTCACCGTGTAAATTTATTGGAGCAGCTCAATCCCAAGCCTTTTTGTCCTCAATATAGTCTTTCACAGTATAATAGGATTTCTGGCATAGTTTCCGTTTTATAAAAGATTTGAATTTATTAAAGCTTAGATCTTGAATGTCGCTAGGAAGTTTATTATAAAAACGTATACATTGGCATCTAAACGAGCCACCTATTTTCTTGAGCCTGGTTGTAGGAACAATAAATTTGTGTTTGTTTCTAGTATTTATATTGTGGATATCACTGTATTTTTTAAACAGATTAATATTTTTATGTGCATACAAAAGATTTTCATAAATATACTGAGAAGGCACAGTAATTATATTAATCTCTTTAAATTTATCTCTGAGGGAGTGTCTGGGACTTAATTTATAGATAGAACGAATTGCCCTTTTTTGTAAAACGAAAATTGTCTGGATATCGGCTGCATTTCCCCACAACAGAATACCGTACGACATCACACTATGAAAATAACTAAAGTATACTAAACGGGCTGTCTCTAAATCAGTTAAACCACGAATTTTTCTAACGGCGTATGCTGCAGAGCTAAGCTTTTTTGACAATTTATCTATGTGGGGGCCCCATTGAAGCTTGGTATCCAAAGTTATGCCTAAGAAAACTGTGGTATTTTCGGGTTTCAGCACTTCACCCTTTATGCTGACTGATTGCCGTTTTGCGTGGATGTGACGCATATTTTCCCCCAACTTGTTATTTTTTTAATGCGATTTTCTCTGCGTCGTCTTTACCGCAAATAAACGTATTTTCTTTTCTTACTTTCTAGCTTTTCATAGCTTCGCCAATTCACATAGTTTAGTTTGGAACTAGTTGATATACGCAAATGATACCTTCTTTTTTAGTTTTTGTCATGCAAAGAAGACTTTTCAAAGCAAGGGTTAGCTATAATATACAGTCAATGTACCGATAAAATTAACCTAACCAAGGAAAATGCTAGGCAGAGTGGATACTTTTCTCTTTCAACCGATTGTTTATGGAGCATGGAAGAAATTTTCTGAGACAAAAAAAAGTTATAGTGTACACGATGCAATGTCATCTTACTTATATCCCGCCTGAACTGGGAACACAATAGTTTATTGCTATGCATGACGTCACTCAGTGTCAGCATCTCCAAGCAGTACCAAGGCGTACGCTTGATAGTGTTTGGAGATCTCCTAATCTAACGGGAGAAAATAAATAGATAACAGCCCTGACGGTATTCCCTGAAGTGTTAGGCAGGGAGTAAGCCCAAAATCCAACAGTTTTAAATGCGAGCGTATTATACCGGGTCACAAGAGAGATGATTTTGAGCTCCGACAAACTTTTGATGATTCCAATACTTCAAGATCAAATACAATATAATTTTTCCATATATTGCCAAAAACAAAACAGACCATGGGCGGACATAGTAGATATAAATATTATTTGTACTACAGGAAATTATAGGAAAACGGATCGCAGTAATTAACAGCCCGGAATGATTTATCTGACATGTCATTAATTGGCTAGACAGGTACCTATGATAAATCGGCCAATAGTTACCTACTCATAGTCCACAAACAGTCAAGGCCGCAGTGAATATTCGTGGTTAAAGACGTCCGTTGCCAGAAAGGGAATACATTTATGTAAATAGGTACAGACCGCATCTAGGGTGAGTGGTGCCTCTAGGCCCTGCTTAATCTTGCAAATTTATGCAAGTCGACGACAACACGTCAAACTGTCTTCGCAAGAGGACGTGATCCAAATCCGATTCAGCGCGTCATTTCGGTCGTAAAACGCTTTAGCAGTTGGCGCATTTGTCGCATAATTCTGATCTCCTCGGAGTCCAATAGCTTCTTGTGACGAACCCGATTATTATTCAAAGCTGATCCGTTTGCGTGCGTGTCAGTGGGGTGCGTTGTTCGAATGTTAGTTTACGTCGGCGTTAGCGGTGGCTGGGGCATCGATAGTGCGATACATTGTTCATTATTACTATGGGTTATTAATCAAAGCTAAGGATTTCGTGCTTATGTATTAGTATTACTTGTACCTACCTCTTATAGCTACGATTATTGCGAAAATTATACATTCTACGTCCACTTTGTAAAAGGTTAGGTTTTAGTATTCTATTACGAAATCTTTCGTAATTAACACGTCATGAGAGGGTTTTGAGGGTCTCATTAAAAGGTTTTATTATGTCTGGCTTTGGGTGATTACGCTACAAATCTTTCCTTTACTGTAGCAACGATTTGCAAACAACAGAGCCTAGATTTATAAAAAACCATACTTTAATAACCTCAAAATTTTAATACCGTACGAAAAATACGCGTATTGACGTGGAGTTGCGGACACCAGACCGTATTACCTATTAACCTATAAATAAACTGAACTATTCTATTTCATCTCTTAGAATTATTACGTAAGTAATTTCTGAACTATGGTCAAGAAAATGAAATATATCTGAAGTAATAAGTTTTGTATGACCAATAAAGGTACGATCCCTGAATAAAGAAGGTTATTTGTCCGGCTAATAATGTTCAACTAGATATAATATTTCCCAACCTGATACAGGTAGCTGTCACAGGTAAATAGGGTTCTTTAGCTCGTTAGCCGTTATGTTCTGACTCTTTTCCGAGCTGCCTAGAAAAACGGGAACAATACAAAGTTAGGTACCTTCTTTAATGGATTTAATGTTTCGGGCAGAAGGAAAAGAAAAAAGGAAAAGAAAGAAAATACGTACACAATTCTATTATAATGAGCATCATTCTGTCTAGGAAGGAACTTTTCTGAATTTTGTGGTTGTTAAGCAGGATCTTTATTTCTTTCTGAAGTTTCTGTGCAGGAATACGATATCTTTAACCATAGAAAATCGTAAGTGTTTTTGGGGTTACTGAATCCTACTTACGAGTATATAATTTACATATAAACATCAAAAGTGTCTAGGGACCAAGGTATTAAAAAAAAACATTCCCCTATTGAAATTAAATAAAATCGTCTATTTAGATTTATTAAATAAAATGTTTTAGTATGTGTACTTAGGTAGATCGACGAAGTACTCTCTGCTTTTGCTTTAATAAAAACTTTTCTCGATTATTGCTTATGCTGGATTTTGCACCTTATATTAGGTCTTTACCTATGAAATTGCCGTTCTGCAGTACTGGCCATTTCAAATCAAAATAATTTTTGTTTGGCTAAGAATTCTAATTTCAAATTAATTTTATTTTAAAAACATGGATTTTTTTTTCTAAAAGTAGTCATTTCTTTATTGATTAGTGTTACATTTTCATCGCATTTCAATCTTTTTCGTCATCATGGATACGTTAAAAATTCGAGTAATTATGGAATATGAGTACCGTCGTGGCAGCAACGCGGCACAAGCGGCACGCAACATCAACGACGTTTACGGAGCTAACACTACAAACCAACGCACCACCTGTTATTGGTTTGCTCGCTTCCGTTCTGGAAATTTCGACCTGAAAAATGAACCTCGCGGTCGTCCGAAGACTTTGGTCGACAATGACGAATTAAAGGCGATTGTGGAAGCTGATGATACACAATCTACGGCTGAATTAGCAGCAGCTTTCGACGTTAGCGTCAAAACAATATTGGTCCATTTGCGTCAAATTGGCAAGGTAAAAAAGCTTGACAAATGGGTGCCCCACGAACTCAATGATCGCCAGCGCGAAGTACGCGTCGAGACGTGCCTTGCACTGCTCAACAGACACACAAATGAAGGAATTTTGAACCGCATTGTTACCTGCGATGAAAAATGGAGTCTGTTTGATAACCGTAAGCGCTCAGCAAGTTGGTTGGATCCTGGTTCAGCACCTAAACAATGCCCTAAACGAAAACTTACCCCTAGAAAAGTGATGGTCACTGTTTGGTGGTCTAGCGCCGGTGTGATTCATCACAGCTTCTTACCAAACGGGGTGAGCATTACTGCAGATGTGTACTGTGAAGAACTGAACACAATGATGGAGAAGCTGGCGCATCTCCAACCAGCATTGGTCAATCGCTCGTCTCCGCTGCTCCTGCACGACAACGCGCGACCTCATACTGCACAGCAGACGGTCTCCAAGTTGCAAGAACTGGGGTTGGAAGCTCTCCGTCATCCGCCCTACTCACCAGACCTTGCGCCTACAGACTACTACTTTTTCCAGAATTTGGATAACTTCTTGGCGGGAAAAAAATTTAATACCCGAGAGGCAGTACAAAATGCCTTTGAAGAATTTGTTGCCTCCCGTCCAGCTGATTTCTTTAAGAAGGGCATCAATAAACTGCCACTGCGATGGCAAAGATGCATTGATTGCATGGGTGATTACTTCGATTAATACAAATAAAAAATTCATGAAAAAAATTCGTTTAAATTTTTTCATACAAAACGGCAATTTCATAGGTAAAGACCTATTATAATCCTGTCATTAAAATATGATAAAAAGATAAAAATAAAAGTTTTTAGAGGTTTATATTACGAAAAATAAACAATTAGTAGTCTGTATTTCTGCCGTTAACGCGTATAACACAATCGCAGCGATTCGGCATACTCAATATGAGTTCATCCAGATCATGTTGCGGAATGGCCACTCACGTCCGTTGTAACAGGCGAAAACGATTTTCTGGTATGTGTACGGCATCCATATTTGGCAGAGCTCCTACCTCCTACCTCCTACCTGTCATGCGTTATATTTAATTATTTTTACCTATTGTGGTATAGTAATTTTTGTTCTAGGTGCATCGTCTTCACATATAATTATTATGTATACATAATATTGGAAAACATTTTTAAAAGAGTAACGGTGGAGTTTCTTGCCCATTCTTCTCCATACGAAACTACCTTTTGGAAGGGGCAACTAGAATCAATTCTGTTTTTTTGTAAATTTTGACGTTCAAAAGTGCTTTATATGTGCCTATTTGAAATAAACGATTTGACTTTGACTTTGACTTTGAATGAGCGTGCGCAGGGAGCGAGACAGAACGAGATTCAGCGACGGGACAGAGAAGGACCGAACGCTCATGGTCGTTTGGTCGGGGAAGCGCCTTAATGCACATTAGGCACATTATGAAAGTAGTGCAGCAGTGGTGGCCTAGTGGTATCGGCCCCGACTTACGAATTGTAGGTCATGGTTTCGAACCCAGGCAGGCGTTTTACTTTGTGTAAATAATTTCATTACCACTGCTATCAAAGCGGTGAAGGAAAACATCGTGAGGAAATCGGCATGTCCTAGAACCAAACATTCGAAGACATGTGACATCTACTAACCCGCACTGGGCCCGCGTGGTAGATTACAGCCCATAGCCTCTCAAAAAAGAGGAGGCTTGTGTCCCAGCAGTGGGAACAATATAGGCTGATTATGCTATATGAAAGTAGTTTGTTCAGAATCGTTTACTAAATCAATTTCTTTCATTTTTAATATAGGTCATTTCGTATCCCAAACATAATTAGAACTACGTAAATTACACAGTGACATTCAGTTCCGCGGTACAGTCAAAATGGACGAATTACTTACGTGCGTAGATTTGTAATGTAAACATAATTTTCTCTCACAATCAGTCTAGATAAATTAATTAATAAAAAATGTTTTGTACAAAATAGTAAAATTTTTGTGTATGTATTATGATTAAAACATAATATTCTAATTGGGGTATTTGGTGGTGCATTAATTCCGAGACATGTTGTAATAATAATACAGGAACATAGGCGTGATGTTATGTTATGTAATAATATTAATAAAATCATAGCGAAGTCAAAACTGTAGATTGCTTTTTTAATGAAATTTTTGCGAGGTCTGGTAACGATTCTAATGCAAAAAAATATATTATTTATTATTTTGTCTCTTTCTCTGAATATATGTTCCAGCATCATGCAAAAACAAGAGGATAGATATTGTTCAAATTTTTCATAGATATTCCCTATAAGTCTGATCAGTTTGTCCGCTATAAATTATCATGCTATTTGCTATGGGGGATCAGCAATATTGCAATTTATTCGTATTTCTCTATAGGTTACTGCAAATTGTAAAAAGACGAGCCAAAAGGTTAAATATTGCAGATATTTACAGATTTAACCTTTTAAGTATTATTATCATGCTATACCTTTAAGGAGCTAAGCAGTCAATCAAGAGATATACAGAGTGAATTTTTGAGATGGAGCAGTAAGGGCAGGTACTTCAACCGTTGTCGCTGCAGGAAAATGGTCTTACGACACTGTTCTTAACGTTTTGAAACATATTGATCTGCATTCACAGATTTTGAAGGAAATGTACAGTCCGCAAGAAAATGAGCAACTTTCATATTTTTTTTTTTTGATGCCCATCTATTCTGTTTATATAAGGATCAAAAAACTCAATAAACTCAATGGGACCACCGATGATTGGGTACTAAAAAAGTCAGAAATCGCAAAAATACTTCCCATATTTTCCCATTCAATTATCATTTATCATTTACCATACATTTTGTAGGAAATGACACTGATGAGAGAGAACACAATATAGCAGTATGTCATACACACTCATCAGTCGAATTATTCCATTACTTCACTGGGCTGATTAAGGGACGAATATAGCAGATATTTACAGATTTAACCTTGTAAATGATTATCATCCCGCTGTACTTTTAAGGAAAGGAGCTAAGCAGTCAATCATAACATACGTACGTACGTACGGGTGGTGATGTTAGTTTGTAAACGTAATATTATACCGCCTGAAAATCATACCAAAAGTAGTTTTTCCTTAGTGTAAAAGATATCTGAGCGTCAGCTGCTCGGGTAGTGGGGAAGTCCAATGTAGCATGTCAAAGTTAAAACAAAACTAATATTTATTCACAGCATTTGATCCATACCGTCTACACTATCGACTAGTGCAATAAAATAGAGTGCTGTTTTTATAAAAAAAAAAACGGGTTCCATTCTTGGCTAAGGCAGAAAAAGGCCTTTTAAAAAAAACAAAACTGCAGTTTTTTTTTCTTCCAAATTGTGATTATGATTCCTGTGACAACTTTGCCTTACTACCCATAGTTTCGAATTTAGCCTGATGTGCCATCGCAACAATCATGTTTATTTACGTGATAAATTTCTCCACTTCCATGCAGCTGACTATTGTTTTTCGGTTGAAGATGATCCTAAAATCTATCCCATAAGGTTTTAGCGCGGTATGAAATCACTTTTTTTCAAGTATTTTTTTACAACTTTTACTTTCTGTAACTTTGGTTTCCCCCTTAGTTGCAGGGACTGACTCTCACATTTAATTCATGATGAAAGTTAAACAACCACTAAAAATAAAATTCGGTATAAAATTGGTCCAAAAAATCGAACAGTAGCTCCCCCTACTATAATATAAGAACGGCTATTTTAGTCAACTTTGAACAAAGCAAATAGCTTAAAACTTCGACGACTGCTTTGCAAACCTATGTTCCGTTCCCAACAATTGATATTTTTTATTCTGACTTTTTTAAATTATGTTATATTATTATAAGATAGTAGTAGACGTAAACAGAGAAACATTAACTTTAGGCCTCTTCTGTCATCTTTCGTTATAATAAAATTAGGTTAAGTGACTGTTAATGAGAAATCCCGTGTGTTTACAATCTACGGTTATAGTATTATTTTAGTGATAGCTGTTCATCAGGAATAATCTGTAAGAATTCATTAGTTAGTGTATTAGTGTTGTGTCATTAGGTAGTATATGCAAGAACGCAGGCGTTCATTAATTTACTAAAAACGAAAAACTTCGCAAGCATTGGGATATTACTACTGAAGGCTGCGGGTGTCGAACTTGGGACGAGCTGCTTCTCACACGGACAACTGTACGACGCTTGCTGGGAGCGTCACCAGTCCTGACTCTCTTCATATTTTGGCTGCTGAGACCAAATCTACAAACGTAGTATACAGGATAGTTTTATAAAAATGTGGCTGTTTTTTTAGTTTTTGTAGTGTCTTTCTACTTTCACGCGAGCGAGGTCGCGGGCAGAAGCTAGTATTATTAAATACAAAATAAATAAATAAATACTTATGTTATCTTTTTAATATTTTTTATTATTATTAGTAACGCCTGTTATACAGAGCACCTGCCATCTTATCTCTTCACCACCCTTGGTTGACTGGTAGAGAACGCCTAAGGCATTAAGTCCGCCTTTGTATGCATTTGTGTGCGAGAAGTTTAAATAAATAAATAAATATTATAAATGTGAAAGTTTGTATGTTTTTTACTCAAGCACACAACCGGCTGAACGGATTTGCATGAAATTTTTCATACAAATAGCTTATGATCTGGATTAGCACATACGATTCTTTTAAAACGTACGTACGTAAGTACGTTCCCGTGGGATCTTTTCCGACATCCGCGCGGGCGAAGCCGCGGGCAAATTTATAAAATATTCAGGGATGCTCATTGGTCTCAATGTACCTATTTAATGAAATAAAGAGCAAAAAAAATACACTCAGGCAAAGTAAAAATCTGGTTCTAGTACTATGTATGAATTCGTATTCATTATTTCTCTCTAGGTAGATATAACTTTGAACCGAATATTGGTATAAGAATGTATAGTTTTGATGATCAGCTGTGTATAATTACAATAATTACATTTTCAAGCAAGTCTTTATCAAGTAAGTAGTTACCTACGTGAGGTTACCAGCAAAAAAAGGGTTTCGTGCTAGCATACAATATTTAACAGTACCTAAACTTTTTTATACTTTAGTTAAAAAACAGGTTTCTTGTATTGGGACCCCCTTAAATTTTTTACTTAATTTTTTTATTTTGATTTTTTGCTATAGCACCCTTTAAGTACACACTCTGTGAAAATATCAAGTCAAACTCAGACTCAAAGCATGTATTTCAAATAAACCAATTACAGGCACTTTTGAATTGTCAGGAGGTCGGTAGGTCAGAAAGATGAAGCTTGTTGCCCATTCCAAAGCGTAGTAGGTACATATGGAGAAGAACGTGAAAGAAACTTCACGGACACTCTTTTAAAATCAAAATATTGTTACAAAAAAAATGGTTACATCGTTCATGTTGAAATTATACACTTGAGAACGATGTTGGAAGACGTGCTCGTTAAAAGTGTCCATAATAAAACAATTAATTTAAAAAAAACAGAAATTAAAATAAGCCGTGGCAGCTAAGAGATGACCAGTCCCTACTGACGGCACCCGTTCAAGAACGAGACGTATACATTCAGCTCAACCATTTTGTCGGGAGCTTGATGATCAATGATCCAACACACACGCCACCACCAGCGAGATCTTTGAGTGAGCACGACATACTCTCAGCCACCAGGGCACATTCATGTCAATGAAAAACGTACCCAGTAAATGATAGCTTTAAGCTTTAATTGTCTACCCATTACGGTTCAAAAGATACAGCCCTGTGACAGACGGACGGATATTAGTAATAAGCCTGAGCATAAGTAATAGGGTCCCGTGTACAGCCGTTGGGTGCGGAACCCTAAAAGCAGAACTACGGACTAAAACAGTTATAATTACATACAC
Source organism: Griposia aprilina (assembly GCA_916610205.1). Classification (NCBI taxonomy): domain Eukaryota; kingdom Metazoa; phylum Arthropoda; class Insecta; order Lepidoptera; family Noctuidae; genus Griposia; species Griposia aprilina. Next base: position 15,802,903 of record OU744288.1, read on the forward strand.
TACATACATAAACTCATGCCTTCTTCCCATGGGGATAGGCTGAAACTACAGAACGCCCCCTGCTACGATCCTTACATACTCCTTTTGCCTCGTTTAAGGGGGTAACACACCACCATCTTCGAAACTCCGGGCTGCTACTGGGAAATTCCTAATGGAAATACTCAATAACACTTTGCCCGACCTGGGAATCGATCCCAGGACCCTATGCTCAACAGTAGCGCTTGCGACCACGAGAGCGCTATTATAACGCTTTGAAAAATGGTGGCCGCATTACGTACATACATACATACACAAACTCACGCCTTCTTCCCATGGCAGTAGGCGGAAACTACAGAACGCCACCTGCTACGATCCTTACATACTCCTTTTGCCTCGGTTACGTCTATACATCTGGTCATAAACGCACGCCGGTTGCGAGTTGCAGTTGCGGTTGTTATTATTAAGCTTCGAAATGATGCCGCTATACGTTATATGTGTAAATTCAAATACTGAAAGTATAGTGCAGTATTCGTAAATATTCTAATAACCCATTAATACAATTTGCGTAATGGTGAAATATTAAACCGCGCTTTGTTCCGTAATCGTTTATCTATTTTTTACCATAATATATACGAGCCTAAAAGCTGTACCCATATTTCTGTGTTTTGATAATTATAGAAAAAAAAATGTTGTGCATTACATTGTGCGGTTTTATAATTCCTAACGTGACGATAAATATCGTAGAGGTCCACGACATCACGATAACACAGGAAGTAAAATGTATGGTAATATATACTATGAGTATGAAGATGCTTTTCCATCCACGATAACGTTATAACGTGCAAGTATTGCCATACATGAGAAGTGGAAGCACATGAATAAATAACCGAGCAGAACGAAAGCTTCTTAACAAAACTCAAAATTATTACCTACTTTCATAGGGCTGTCACCCGGTTATTGAAAATAAAATAAAGCCGGGCAAGTGGGAGTCGGGATTCGGCAATGGGCACGGACGGACGAACGGCCGGATGAACGGACGGATGGACAGACGGATAGACGAAAGGACGAACGGACGGACAGGCACTGTGACTGTGACTGAGGTGATCCCATAAGTTTTCCGTTTTCCAATTTTGGTACGCAACATTAAAAATAGTTTAGCTTTGAAAGACGAAATGGTTTATAATGTTAACAGTTTGTTTAAAATTCAGTAGGACAAAAAACCAAATTAAGTTAAGTAAGTTAATATTTGAGATTAAAGTGGCCAGTCCGACAAAACGCCAATTTCAAATGTAAGGAGCTATAAAATTACTATGACTTACGGACGGATGGACAGACTGGCATGGCGAAACCATAAGGTTTCCTTCATTGTTTTACTATTTCACGAACGTAAGTTAAGTATCTAATAGAAAAGGTCAAACGGAATCTTGCTAAGACGGCCTACAAACACACTTTATTACCTATAAACCTACTAAATCAAAAGTACGAAACCAATAAGGGAGACGAACAATAATACGGGCGGTAGGTAAACCATAAGAATAATAAATAATAATTCTTATGGGAAAACCTTACCTATCGCCATCTTAGTTATATTACGTACATCGTGACTAAATACTAAACTTTTTAATGCTTAATGCAGAAATTAAGCATTAAAAAGTTGTAGGATTATGTAGATATAGATAATTACCTGACAAGATCCTTTGGACATACAAAAAAAAAAACTCCTTGGTTTTCCTACCATTATGTGTACACACAGTACAACAGTTCATTGGCATCTTTAAAAATAATTTAAAATAATTAAATCAAAACGTTCGCGTCGTATTGCTGTCGGTGTCAGCTTAACTTTGTTCGCTTGCTAAGCTGGCTAAATCCGGTTTGTACCCGCGCGGGCGCCAGTGCATGCCCCGCGCACCTTATCAGTGACAGGTCATGCACACATAGCTGTGCGTGTAGTAGTGTACCCGCGCACGGCTTTAGTATGAACCTTTCATTCTGCTCGGTTTTTTATTCATGTGGTGGAAGTCCGTGATAATACCGTAACGATATCATTTTATAAAAGCGCAATGGTTGGTAAAATGAATTATAAGGAACGTAATAAAAAAGCTATTCATGAAGATATTTTTTATTATTGGTACATTCGTGTATAGACACTGTATTATTAAACAATTCTTATTGGGTTATTTCTATATTTAATAATAATAATAATAATAAATTATCCATCAGCAACTTGCTCTGAAATACAGCCTTGTAGAATCGGAAGTGCCGTACTACAGGTATGTGCCCGACCCAGTTCTCGAAAATGGACATATCACATTGTACTGGGATCGATCCATCATCACTGACAGGACTATTGTTGCCAATAAGCCTAATATAGTGATGGTGGATCGATTAGAGCGGCGCACAATGATTGTTGACATAACGGTCCCGCATGACGGGAACTTCGTGAAAGCCGAGAAAGATAAACAAATCAAGTATCTAGACTTGGCTCGCGAGGTTGTCGACATGTGTGATGTGGACTCAGCGATCATTGTGCCGATAGTCGTGACAGCCAATGGTTTAATAGCCAAGAGCCTCGACCAACACCTGAGGAGGCTCTCGTTGGGCAGCTGGATCAAGGGCTTGATTCAGAAAGCGTTACTTCTGGACACGGCTCGCATTGTTAGGAGGTTCCTCTCTCTGGAGCCCTGACCGCCGGTAGCTTGGACCTTGTTCCCGATACCGGTGGGCTACTATTTTTTATATTTTTAAATGTTTTTATATTTTTTATATTCTAATATTTAAAAATGTAATTTATATGTAAATAATGAAATAAAGGAAATAATAATAATAATACCATTTATTTCAGGCGACACAGGCCCATAGAAAAATACCTTAACCTAAACATATATATTTTTATAAAAACAAAAGTTGTGTTAGTAAAAAGCTTAAGACTATGTTAGTAGCGCTTCACTTTGCACTAGCTTAATTTTATGCTGTCCAGTGGAACTTGTCCGCGTAAGCGACGGAACATCACGTCCTGCGGCCAAAAGTGCTCTTGCATGACGAGGGGTAGATAACAGTTTGGTACACGCACGACGAACGCCTTGAAGTTGACGTTCCGGTGCGATTCCAGTAACTGTACCCTGGGCGTGTACCTCCTCTTTTGGCGCACGTACTCAACGATGTCCTCCGCCTTAGTAAAACCCGAGCAATACATATAATTGAAATACTGGGAGTTACATCAAACCCACTATGATTAAGTGAGAAATAGTAATAATGTGAGAAAATTATTTAAGCTATTTATAGTTTCCTAAGCATAAGGCCCAGACCAGACGGCTTGCTTAGAGCATTCTAATGGTCATTTTAATTGGAGCGCTATCCAACTAATGAGATAAAAACTTCATAAAAAATTGATGTCTGCTACTTTTGGTGGTACTTAATATCTAGCAATGCCCAATGTCATCATTTATTTATTCAAAAAAAAAATGCATACTATAATATTTCTTCTACTAGTCTATTTATTACTTTACTATTTTGTAGTTTTGCTTATTGCACTGTTTGCGCCTATACAATTATTATTATTTACTAGCTTCTGCTCGCAACTACATCCGCGTGAAATTTCTGGCTCCCCTGACCCACCCCGTCGCATCGTATCGCCTGCCCGCGCTATTACTTTGTTTTCGCTTAGCGTTCTTTCTGAGTTTTTTCTTTTTCTCGGCTCCTAAGGTTCCTAACGTGATGTTAAAGTGCAAAATCATCAAATGACCTCTCCCGCTCTGGGCGGAGCGGAAAGTCGTGTCAGACTCTTACTGACTAAAACCCACCCGTGTTCCTTCAGTTGCCTGTGCGCCAGGGCAATGGTAACTCTTTCGAACAATCCGCGACCCCGGCAGGCATCGGCCCTATCGGACCCCGTCAATTATGCTGCCATCTCTTTGAGGCGCGCGTGGAACACAACGCGCCGTCGACCCGGGCCTGGTCCTTACCAAACGACGAGCTGCCCATTGCTCGCCGTCCGCAACCCAGCGCCTACGGTGGCCGGGAGTCGGCTATCGACTTCCGTCGCCCAGGGTGTCTCCTCCTGGGGCGACTAGGGGCGTGAGGGCGCAGCGATTGCCTCACCTTCACGCGCTCCGCCTCCTCCTTCGCGAGCATTACTGCTTCGCAGAAGGAGGTGACTGCTTCCCATTCCCTCTCGCTCTGTACCATGGCCTGAACTAGGGCTGGACACGAGAGATCGCCGCCGCCAATCGCCGCCACGAGGACACGGCGGTGCTCCGCCCAAGTGAAGCAGACCTCCATCGTATGCTCCACCGTGTCCTCAGGTCAATCCACACAATGATAACACCCGGGCGTTTCCTCCCGCCTTATCCTAAACAGGAACCTCCCGAAACAGCCATGTCCGGTGAGGACCTGCGTCAGGCGGAAGGTGAGGACGCCGTGGCGCCTTTCAAGCCACTCCACAAAGAGGGGACTTACCGCCGCAATTGTGGCGTGCCCAACACAGATAACCCCTGACATACAAGCAAACAAATTTTACCTCTTTATTAGTATAGATTTTCCGAGCAATGCACGGAAGGTACAAAGTAGATACAAGTAAATCTTAAAATCCATATCAATGGCTACCAAGCTAAAGCTGCAAGAAATAAACCGAAGTCCCAGATATTTTTACGTTTGTTTCTAGATATGGCATTGGGAATTGAACGTACATTTTTCAGTATGAGGGTTGTTTAAGCGCAACAATCCGCACGCAGATTTTACGAGGCCTCTGGAAGGTTAGGATGTTGATAAATATATTTAAAAGGCTTTGGTTACTATGTGTTGGAGGAGCTCGTGGCTTAATAACAGCCGTACGGGTCGATCTTCAGGGTTAAGGCGCTTCCCTGGCCAAACGACCTTGACCGTTTGGTCCTTCTCTGTCCTGTCGCTAAGTCTCGCTCCCTGCGCACGTTCGTTTATTATAGAATTCACAAAAAAAGACAAGCGATGTTTTGAAATAAAATAAAACGTGAATTATTTAGATTTTTTTAATTATCTATTCATTAGTGTAATACTCAAATTAATAGAATGTCACCTTTAGCAAAAGATGCATGCAATCAATAATTTTTTTCACTTTTTTACAAGGAGATTTTAAATGTACCGTATTTATAACACATAAAAACCGATTGGAACGTGCAATATGATGATAGGATATTAAACATGAATAATGTGCTTTTAGATGTAGTTTATTACCCATAGTGAATGACTTAATAGCCTCTCAATAACGCACTATGGCAAGGTTTCGGTACACCGCCTTAATATCTGTTTTTGTTTCAGACTATCCGGATGGCTTCGGATGATGTGCCGAGATGATTTAGCAAACAAAACTAACACGACAAGCTACCGGATTTATGAAAAACATTTTAATGTACAAGACTACCTACAACGTTTTAAAAAGAATACTCTCCCATCATTTAATTTGCCGGACTTACAAAGTACAGTTAATTAATTAGTTAGTTAATTTCTCACTATGCACTTTACACTTTTTATTTGTTTGTTTTATTATATGTTGTGTTTTGTGCCTTGTAGTTTGTGCTAAATAAATTCATTTTCTTTCTTTCTTTTTTCTTTCTTTAGTTAAAACCTAAGAGATCAGTAGGCAATCCTAGTGCATGGTTATCTACTGTGCGGGCCGTTTGGTAATTATTTCAGGGACACTGCCGAGACGTAACACTGCTTATTTTATTATACTGTACTAAGGTTGAAATAAACCACCTTGTCGTTTCATGACATACAAGTGACATTCAACCAAAACAAAAAACCGGCCAAGTGCATGTCAGAGCACGCACAATGAAGGATTCCGTAGTTGGGATGAATTTATCCCAAGAACAAACTTAACATTGTAGTTGAAAAACATGTTCTCATAAACATTCCAACTGCAAATGTAAGTTAGTCGACTATTGCTCGTTAACTTGTAAAGCCTAAAACAACCATTTAGGTACCGTACACCTCATACAATGGGTTAGACAAGAAATAAAAAATCATCCGCACTTTACATGTCGGGGAGGTACCTACCCTAAAATTATATTTTTATCCAAGATTTTATTTTACCACTTTGTTGGCATGATTAATATGTCTAAGTACCTACCCATGTCAAAAACAGTTTTCTAGTAGAAAGAGTCTGTGAGCTAAGCCGCGGACAGCAGAGAGACGGTCGGACATGGCGAAACTATAAGTTGACTACGGAACCCTAAATGAGGTGAAAGCTGTTTACACTAAATAGATATGCTTGCTCGAAATATTTTAGCTGTTGTCAGACAACTCTTTTATCTTAATTTAGTCGTATTACGAAACAAAGATACCCCTACGATATAATCAATAAAAGACGTAAAGATTTGGTTTGGATTGATTTGGTTTTGGTTTTCTAATTCTAGTGTTTACCAGTGGAAACTTGTAAATGGCCTTCAAGTGCATATTATTTAGGAATACTGTATAAGTTAGCTGTAAGTTTCCCGAATAAAATAAAATAAAATAAATAAAGTTTGTCAGCAATACTCATTTACTAAACGATATCTTTGCTTCCAAGGGCCATGATGATATTATATTAAACTCCATAGGGAATTGAAACTTTACTCTTGGTTTCAACCTCGTCCCTTAGGAAATCTGTGACAAACTTTCTACTTACAAATAACTACCTGGATACAGAACACCTGCTTTTCTCGGAAAATAACCCACCCTAAACCCTTCCACCATAACGAACATTACACGCATTCTACACACGCACACAACACACACCATCACTTTTACACGCACCCACACACACATACAACAAATAATCCAAATGTCAATTAATAAATTGTAATTTATGATTTCTGCACATATATCAATGGTTTACTATCTAATTATAAAAGTAATAACGAATTATATTATTAATTCGTAAGTAGGTCTATTTTCTGTTTGTATCTACTTCTTAGGAAGGTTATGGTGGTTCCGATGTTATTACAAATCAACTTTAAGTCATTATAATAAATCAGATTTATAATTGTTTGGTAATATTATATATTAGGTTGGGGAAAAAGTCTTTTCGCATTATAGTATGTATGAACTTGTAATAAAATCTCTTTGGCTATACTATTTGTATCTGGCTGGTTTTGTTATCATTGAAAGTTTAAATTTTAAAGAATATAATGCCAAATTCAAATTAGGAAAATGTGTGATTTTCATTTGATTTTCGTGCTGTCAAGAAGAGTGAATCTAATGAAGAAATTCGATACATTTTAAAATTTTACTACAAAAAAGGTAAAAATGCAAGGCAAGCCGCGAAAAAAATTTGCGATGTTTATGGACCTAGTGCAGTGTCTGTGAGAGTAGCACAAATTTGGTTTAAGCGTTTTCAATCCGGAAATTTTGATGTCAAAGATGCACGTCGCTCTGGTCGCCCTATTACGGATAAAATGGATGCCATTTTTGAAAAAGTGGAGCAAGATCGGCATATCAGTAGTTACGACGTAGATGAAGAACTGGGAATTGACCACAAAACAGTTTTGGCACATTTGAAAAAACTGGGTACACAAAAAAGCTCGATATTTGGGTACCTCACGAGCTCACTGAAAGAAATCTAATGAACCGTGTACTCATTTGTGATTCTTTATTACGACGTAATGAAACCGAACCATTATTGACGAAGCTGATAACTGGTGATGAAAAGTGGATCACGTACGACAAGAAAGTGCGAAAAAGGTCGTGGTCAAAGGCCGGTCAGGCTTCACAGACTGTGGCGAATCCGGGTTAACTCGCAATAAGGTGATGCTGTGTGTGTGGTGGGATTGGAAGGGCATTATTCATTATGAGCTGTTACCACCAGGCAGAACCATCGATTCTGAACTCTACTGCGAACAACTGATGAGATTAAAGCAAGAAGTTGAGAGAAAGCGGCCGGAATTAATCAACAGAAGGGGTGTGGTTTTTTCATCATGATAACGCTAGACCTCACACATCTTTAGCCACTCAGCAAAAATTAAGAGAATTTGGCTGGGAGGTTTTAATGCATCCGCCGTATAGTCCTGACCTTGCACCTTCAGATTTTTTTAGGCAGTGTCAGGTTAACATCACGAGAGGACTGCCAAAACCACTTGTCGCGGTATTATGATCAGAAGTCTCAAAATTTCTATAGCAATGGGATCATGTCCCTACCTACAAGATGGCAAAAAGTTATCGAACAAAATGGTACTTACATACTTTAGTTAAATGTAAATAAACTATATTAAAAAATGTTTTGAATTTTCTTAAAAAATGCGAAGAAACTTTTTCCCCAACCTATTATAATACAAGTGTGATATAACTAACTGCACATAATTTAAATCAGTATGGGCAATTGTGGAGAGAACGTACTTACCCACAATGGCGCCCTGTATGATGGCTTGTGACGTTTGCATGTTTATGAATAGACGTTAATATTGACTGCTAAATGTGGGGAAACAGATGCCGTATACTGCAGTCCTTTGACAGTTGACCTGTGATTTTGCATCACTGTCAAAATCACAGTGACCTTAATTCTCATTCTGCTAAGGTTTTTGTTGGGTTGCTGCCACTGACAAGTCTGTCAAAATCACTGTGATCTTTATCTTTGTTACAATAATGTTGTCGTTAGGTTGCAGTTGTCAGAGTTAAAAATACTGTGAACGGACTGTACATTGTTGTATGGGCCGCAATAACAATGTATAGCTGTACAAAGATCTTTTGGCGCGTGGCCAAAATCGGAACTAAACCGCCATCTTGTTTTTTCTATACATTTCACAAAACAATTGCACAAGTGTTTACCAAAAGCGCCCCCCTGTCAATGTCACTAGAGCGCCGAAAGGTCCTTGTAGCAGTGTCCCGATGGAACTGTAATTTATCTGTATTATATTTACTGTGTTTTAATCATTTCTAAGCTATCACAGGCGCCATGATACAGTACTGCTGGTTTAAACTACAGGCCTGTTTGTAATACTGTGACAGGTATACCCTTTGCTATGATAGTGCCGCGTATGACATACGAATAGGCTTAGGCAGCCAATCGGACAATAATAAAGGTTTTTAAGAAATGTTTTCGTAACAAAACGTTTTAAAATATTGATTATAACATATCTATACTGTTAAGATTATGGTTGGTGCCTAGATATTTACAATAATTCGGGTTTATACCGAGGTTCCCTAATTTATACCAATTTTCATTAAAAAAGTACTCTAATAATTATATTCGACAAGGTTTCGGTTTATTAAATATTTCAAATTCATAATCCATGATATCATTCAAATTAAAGTGTTAGTTAAAGGTTTTAATTATTTTATGTAAACTTCAACCTGCTGGTTGACGAGATAATATAATTACTCGAAGGCTTTATCTGGAATATTACTTATTTAATTATTTTTGTCATAAAACTAAGTTTTATGGCTGTGTAACCTATGAAATAAAATATTTTATATTTTTTAAAATTTTATTTCTACTTGCCGGTGTTTCTATTTAAATATAGGGAATTACTATTAAGTTTTTTATTTGACTCCAATTTACAAAATACAAAGTAATATTTCTATCTTATATCTCATACGCAACTAGCTACCCACTTTATATGATGATAATTTTATATTCTCCAAAAAAAAATATTACTGCCATAACATTTTCTTGAAACGACTATAAAATCTCTCGGTTAGTTGTTGTAGCTATAGTTGTCTCACCTTAGCATGGCAATAAATGGTCATTGCCCTTGCTCTAATATTTATCTCTCCGCAAGAATCCAAACAATAAACGATGTATGATTTTCGTTATTGGGTCATGTTGAAAATCACGATAGATATTGATGAATAGCATTTTTTTTTCAGTAACAAAGTCCGTTACCGCCCGGTAACGGACTTTGTTACTGAAATAAAAATGCTAGAAAATGTAGGTGGGTCAATGACCGCTATTGCCATGCCAAAGCGTGACAACTATAACAACGAACATTAGCTTTGTGCTAGGTTTTTCTTCGTATCTATGAAATGTTACATTATTAACATTATTTTCAAGCAATAGGTACTGTAGGTCTTTTACCGTAATCACCGGAGCCCCGGCGGCGGCAGCGGCCTATGAAATATTCAAAAACAAAATGGCGGCATTCTTATCATCACATTATGTTATTTTCACGCAAATTGAGGTACTTACTTAATATATTTATTACAGTGGGAATATTTTATGTGGCAGCTGGTTTTTGAAATTTTAAGAGGTGATTGATATTATATTCGTTATTATAAAATTAAGGTAAGTTTTTTTATAATATTCGTATTGTTATTTTGTTGGCAAATCAATGTTTCTGTAATACAACAGAACAAAGAACTGAAATTATGCAAGCGACAACATTACTATCTCATTAGATACAAATTTCACAAGAAATAAAGTAGTATTGTATAAAACACACAATGTTCACTAACAATATAAACTCTAAGAATAATATTAAGAGGACTTTTATACGTACTTTTACTTTATTTTCTTTGCTTAAGAGAATTTCTTTATGTCTGAAAACAGATAAAAACTTGTTCAAAGCAACAAATTCGAATTGAAAAACTTGGTGATTATATTTTTCAGCATCGCCGCGTAAGTTTGTTATTGGCGAATCCCTTATAAGTCCGCGTATGCTCACGGTCCGCACTCCCTAACTTAGACGAACCCAAAGTAATCTAAAACAAATAAAGATGAGTGGGACCCCGCAGACGTTACGCGCATATCGAATTCCCCTTTATGTTCATATGAATAATAACAAATTTTGTATTCAGCGTTTTGTTTGAGACTTCACCAAGAACTTTTGCAGAAGGAAATTGTTTCCACGTTTGTCGCCAACTTGGAGTTCAATATTAAATCTGCGTTGGGATCAATCATAAGGATGTAATTTTGACGTCGCGTATCTTTTCAAACGATCTCCAGTCTCCACATGTGAAACTTTTTTGTTGAGTACTTCACGAATTTTATTTATGAACTTCAGTTTTCGAATTGCTTTATATGTCATTTTTCCTGCTTCATATAATATACCTACTAACGTTCGTTAAGTGAGGTTTACAAAAAAAAAAAATGTAAGACCCATTTTCAAGACCTTATAATAGGTCAGAGAGCAGTAATGGCCCAGTGGTACTCGTTTCGGCCCCGACTTACGACTTGTAGGTTGTGGGTTCGAACCCAGGCATACGCTTTACTTTGTGTAAATAATTTCATCACCACTGCCCTCAAAACGGTGAAGGGAAACATCGTGAGGAAACCGGCATGTCCTAGAACCAAAAATTCGAAGACATCTGACATCTACCAACCCGCACTGGGCCCGCGTGGTAGATTACAGCCCATTCCCTCTCAAAGAGAGGAGGCCTGTGTCCTAGCAGTGGGAACACTATAGGCTGATTATATATATATATATATAGGTAGGTATATGTAGGTATTTAAAATCTGGTAATATTTTTTATTTTATTTTGTAATGCACACGTAATGGTGAAGCAGTTTTACACAAAAAAACTAACAATTTTTATTAAAAATAGTCTAACTACTGTTGTTTATACTAAAAAAAACGAAAATGAAGTGACATGAACGCACCTTTTCCAGTATAAATATTTCTGTGTTACAATTCTGGCACACATACAAACATGGTATACAGCAATATTAAACCAATTATTTAATAAGGTACTCAGCATAATATCAATATAGACTTCTTGAAGACAACCTTTTAGTTTCGAAGCTCGAAGAGAACTAACTTAGAAACTAGGCGACGATGCTCCAAACATCATAATTATTTCCATTCCGTTTCGATAAAACAAGCGGGGTTATTGCGTAACTCACTACCAGTAGGAATGGCTTTCATTTTGACAGTTCAACATCATTCATAGCGTTATTTACGTTGTTGAGCAGACAAATTTTTCGAACATATTGCAGTATAATTCCTGCAATTACATACTTTTTGTTTACAAATCGATTAAATAATTTTTACGCGTCAATCTGTCAGGTTGTTATTTTTTTTTGAATATTCAAAAAATCATATTTCAGCGTAGAGCGTGCCGTGAGGTAGCTAAAAAATCAAACACTCACCGCAAATACATGTAAAATTTATCGTAACATTAAAAGTAAAAATGCGAAAATACAATATTAAGAGAAAAGGAACAAAAATAAGGTTCAGTCGTTGGAATCAAGGATAAAAATAAAAAAAAAAAAAAACAGAACCTGATTTTGAGAGAAAAAACTTAAAATATGTTACCAAATATAAAGTGTGTTAGATGCGCTCTGACGAATTAAAAATTTGATTGCAATCGTATGAATTCGTATCGCTCTATAAACAGTTATATGAAAATTAGCGGAAGTTTAAGGATTTCTTTACATTATTCATTCAAACAGTTTGGAATTAGACTATAAGATCTAGTGATTAGAAATAGTTCAGCACTTAAGATGACTGATTTGGTTGATTTAAAACTAAAAATGTCTCTCATCGGTGTAGTACGGAACGCTTTGTTTATTGTGATTCTTGCGCGTTATAGCGCCACACAAAAAAGTTATTTAGCACCTGACGAGTGAGGTTCCAATCTCAACCATCAGCTGGGAAGCTGATGGTTGAGATTGGAACCTCACTCGTCGACCTTACTCGGCAACGGATCCGCGGTTCCACGATCGCTCGGACTTCAGCAGCCGGCAGAAGAAGGAAGAAGACAAGCGAGCAATCAAGTTGCTGGATAAGGCCAAAAAATGTGGTCTGTCGAACAATCAAAAGAAAAATGAAGAAATCCTGGGAACAGACAGACGATCGATAAACACGATGAGCAATGTGCACGATGAACGTGGGATACTCCACTCTTTAATAAAATTATGTTTCTCTTCGGAATTCCAACGACAGAACGAAGCTTTCAAAATTTTTAGACAAGCCCGTTCGGAATAATTAACAATTTTTTGAATATTCAAAAATAAATAAAACAATATAAACAGGTAAGTACAATAATAATCATTTGAGGCAATTGCCTCAAATAATTTTTGTACTTATCAAATACTAAATATAAAATCACTACAAATCTTATTAATATTTGGAAATCATGACACAAGGAACATGAAAACGTACAGTGGTACCGGGGTAAGCCGGCCGTGAAGTTATAATGAAGTTTTTAAATGAACGTACCCGCTTCATAACGTGGAGGGCGGCCTTCCAGTGGTCTTCTTTTAATTTATAACGCTGGGCCCCTATTTTCCGACAACTTAACTAACTGAGGAAAGGGAATGAAAACTTCATTATCGTATAATAAGTAAAGGTGTATAGTTAAGTAAGCCAGGGTGTGGGTTTCCCTGAAAAACAGATAATGAACATAACATAACATCAAGCCTGCCATGTTAAGCAAAGGCATACCATTTGTACACCCACATTTCGCCAGTTATGTTTTAGTCTCATTTAATAGGGGGCGAGCCTATTGCCATCAATCGGTCACCAAGAAATTTTCTTCATTAGAAGTCTGGCTCCTTATGAAGAAAATTCTTTATGGAAAAACCCAATAACACTTTGCATGACCTGGTAATCGAAGCAAGTACCTCGTGTTCAGCAGTAGCGCTTGCGACCACTGGGGCAACGAGGCATAATGAAACAGTAGAGAAAAGATTTTTCATGCGCTTTGTACTGCAAACTTCGAATAGATGGATCAAAAACAGAATAGAATAAAATAAATACTTTTTCACTCCTCTTGCTCACAAAGTCCGTCATTGTAGCGTAACAGAGCAGGGGATAAAATAGCATATTTTCCTCTAGGGGATTTTTTTTTATTTTTTTTATTTTTGCTGTTACCAATGAGCCTACAAAAACAAAAACGTCTTTATTTATAGTAGAATAATCATGAATAAAAACTCGAATTTTTACTGTTTCGTAAAAACAGAAGAACATTTTATTTTTGAAAATGGAACTAAAAGCGGCGATCTCTTCGGTAGAATGCGTGCATTGCGTTGCGGCTACAGAAGAAATAAAAAAGTAAACTATTTAATATTGTACCTATTGGTTTATTTTATTTTCTCGCAATCGTAGTGAAAAGTAAAGTATAACACACGGCGCTAAAACCCATTATAACTCGGTTCCTATTTACTCCCGAGAGTAAAATTACTGCGTATATAATGGGTAATTTTACCCCTTGTATAACAATCTACTATTATTATGGAAACCATAAAAATTACAGATATAAATGTGGAAATTACAAACAATTTTAATTAATGTAGAGAATAAAAAACAAACTGTTTTTCGAAGGCATAAAACTACATGATTTAAAATCGACAGTACCTAACACTGAAAAAGTTTGGGTCAAAATCCAAGAATAAGCGAAATTGGACTTCGCATCAAAAACTTGACGGAATTGTGTGTATTCCTGTTTCAAATTCATCCATTTAATTTCCATTAATATTCAGTAGTTCGTAGAATTTTGTGCAGATTAATCACAGAAAAAGCCCTATTGTTTTTTTTATTGCTTTCTCATAAGCGTTTCTTGCAAGATTAGAAGCTCGAATTGGGAGATGAGCGGGGTTATTGCGTAACACACTTTCAATGGCAACGCCCTTCATTTTGATAGTTGAACAAAATTCATTCGTATTTTTCGTTGTTCAGAAGGCGATTTTTTCAAACATAATATAAAGCAAAGGACCTTTAAAATCCTTCGGCATGTGATTGAAAGTTTGTTATACGTAAGGTTCAATGAATCAACTCAGCCTATCGCAGTCCACTGCTGGACATTGGCCTCTCCCAGGCTGCACCACAACACCCTCGAACGCCTCCTCCTTCCGCATCCAGTTTGTACCAGCCACCTTTTTAAGGTCGCCGGAGCATTTAGCTGGGGGGCGTCCCACACTACGCTTGTCGATACGCGGTTTCCACTCCAGGACCAGGGTGTTTATGATGAATTAGGGTGCTTATCGTAAAAATTCCGGCCGTTAATATGGGCCAGCAAGTTTATGAAAATATTCGGCTTTGTTTAGTACTACTTCAGTCACTCATACCTGTGTGAAGGTCTCATTCTAAAGCTTCATGTAGGAACTCATCGCCTGAGGACTGTATAACTTCGTTTGAGTGCTACACATCATGTTTACAACAATAGTTGGTCAATTCAAAATAAACGTCAGCATGAAATACTGGGTATTACAAACGTATCCACAATATTAAAATACGAATCAATTTGTTGCGGCCCATCACCTATAGTAACAATACAATGTTCGTTTTTTAACGCTCACACGTCAATTTATTTCCGTTGTTGCCTAAACTAGCTGCAGTGTTTCAAATAGGATATAACTAGAAATAGATTCGCTAGTACACAATTCGGCTTGCAAAGTGATTGTTTTTTTTTATATGAATAAAATATTACTACGTGATACCTCTGTTAATATATCTGTTTTTTAACTGACTCCAAAAAGGAGGAGGTTCTCAAGTCGTCTGTTTTTTATATATTTATTATGCGATAATATCTCCGCCAATTTTGGATAGATTTCAAAAAAAAAAAATCATTGATAGGGTATGCCTCAAGGGTAGTTCCATATACATTTTATTAACTTTGCTTGGGTACTTTTTCAGTTAGCTTCAATAATACGTATTTTTTCCACTTGCTGTATATTGATGATGTTATAATAACTTCCTATCACTGTTATTTACATAGCAACTACTGATATCCGAATTCGTGGGGTAGCTACCACAATTAAAAAGAGAAAAATAAAAACTTCTTTACACCAAAAAAAACAACTGGCTTCCAACAAAACGAGTACAAAGTGTAAAATAACTTTAATTTCGAAAGTCGGTGGCAAAAACCACAACGCACAACGACAACGCCTTTAGTAATGAAGAACGAATGAACGCAACCAAGACTGGAGAAGATATTTATATATTATATTATATTGCTAATCGGCATTTTTATTCCACCACGCCAAAAGCTTGTAGCTTGTGCCGATACGAGGCAACGGAAGAAAGCTTATATTAAGGCGTGGTAAGAAGCAAATTTTTTGGTAATTGACAATAGCGCATCGCGGCAACAAATAAGGTTCAAAACAGTCGAATGACCACCAAATATTGGCGTTTTAATTAAATTAAAAAATAAATGCATGGCTCAGTAGAATAATGTTTAGGTATTTCTTTAGTTGATTGAATTCCCTTGATTATCATTACATAAATTATGATAGTCTACGCTCAAAATTATGAGAATTTTGCGAAAAAATATTTTTTTTTGATCTCTGTTTTTCGTTTTTTTTATCGTGTTACTATTTTATTTTTATGGATTACTTTTGAATAAGTTTTTTCTTTGAACACTTCATAATACACAAAAAAAAAACTGGCTTGTAATATTGTACCAATACGCCTAACTGTGCAACAAAAAACAGCGTTATACTGTGTCCTAATTCGTTTGTGCAGCCTTAACACGAGAGGTGTGCTAGTCCTTTGCGATGACATAACACACATTTTAAACACTAGTCTTGTCAACTTCAATTACCCCTATAGCGCCATGTCTTTGCGCGAAATTATCGTGTCCTAAACATATGTTTGCTAACAATTTATGAATGTCTCAAAAAAAAAAAAAAATCTCTTACATTATTTCAATATTCATATAAATTAAATATTTAAATATAGCATAATCAGCCTATACTGTTCCCTCTGCTGGGACACAGGCCTCTTCTCGGTGAGGGGGAGCGGGCCGTAATCCACCACGCGGGCCTAGTGCGGGTTGGTAGCTGTCACATGTCTTCGAATGTTTGGTTCTAGGACATGCTGGTTTCCTCACAATGTTTTCCTTCACCGTTTTGAGAGCAGTGGTGATGAAATAATTTACACAAAGTAAAGCACCTGTCTGGGTTCCAACCTATGACCTACAACTCGTAAGTCGCGGCCGCTACCACTGGGCCACCACTGCTCTCATATTTAAATATACACGTCTGCAGCTACTTTAGTAGCTAGAGCTGCAGTGCGAGAAAACGTCCCAGCTACTTTGTTGGCTTCAGTCGATTGTTGCGTTTTGGGTCGGTAGAATACCATGGGCACACTGTACAGATGCCAAAAAATTACACCAGGTGGCTCCTTATTAGTTTCCGCGTACAATAGTATGATATAATCTGTGTCGACCATAAATATTTTTTGCAAAAAAAAGTTGAATGTCAGCGCTCCGTCAATTTCTTCAAAATTTTCTATGAACGATGCGCGCTCCCTAGATATTATGTGTTGGTGACTTAATTAATAACCCAATGTATTAGTGTTATATACCGTAAAAATCCTCATTAATCAAGGTTTTAGAATATCTATATGTGTCATAGGTTTTGAATCAGTTTTATTGTGTTAAACTCGTTATGAAAAATTGAGGCCGTAGCGACACGCTACGCGCCGGCATTTTCGTATTAAATTACGTATTTTTTACTAAATAATCTATTATGTAATGCTTGTAATATGGACATAAGTTAATTATTAGTATTTAAAAACGCTAAGAAAGTTTTAATACTATGAAGATAGTTCAAGATCACCAGTAATCTAATTTCGTTCCGCAAGACATTTTGATAGGCAACCATAGTAGCCGTGGGCAGTTTTCATAGACGGCGAATAGGCATCGGCCAAATGTTAAATGCACACACGCTTCGTTTTATTTCCAATTCTTTTGGTATGCTGGTATTGAATTGTTGTTAAATATATATAATTATTACATACAAATGAATACCTATCATTCCAAATATAATCACACAATAATCATCTAAAATAAATTAAATCTTATTCGTAAATCACAGGTGGGAGGACCCTTATGTCGGCCCTCTGGACCTCGCAGGGGGCATCAAAATTGTTGCGGGAATGGGGTGTTTGTTTTGGTGTATTGTGCTACTCTGAGCAAACCAATTATGGACATATGGGTATCAAAAAAAAGCTTAGATAGTCTAGTTTAATAATAAATAGGTTTTATTGACGCAAACTACAAATTAATGTACAAAAATTCAGTAAGAACAAATATTTTACGGAAATTCAACACATATTCTTATTTTAACATTTTTTTATAGTTCTTTCGACTATGAAGTTGTAATGTAGTTTTAACACCTGTTGATTCTGTATGGTTTCAGCTACACACACGATTTTTTATTTAGGTATAAGTTTGGTAGTTTTCAAGTTATTACACTTTATGTTAGAAATGACCGGTGCGCACGCGCGGTTTTAAGCATCTTTTGTTGCTTGGACGTTGGACACGCCCGCACGCGAAAAACCTGGACCTGGCAGCGGCTAATGTAATCTAACTGCCCTGTATTGTCTTACTGCGGAGCAGAAACTCCCTCTCCCTTTGTCAGTCCTTTCGGTAGGAGTTAAGCTCTAAATATACCTGACGGCGGGTTCGTGGGCGTAGCGATAACAGGGTCATCGTCAACGTTTCTTAGTACGGGTTCCATGAGGTAGGTGGGTACTCGGGCAAACCAGTAAAACGTAGGTTGAAGCATAAATCACAGTCACGTTTATTCGGTAATTTACAATGAGTTTGTAGTGAAGAACAAAGGCATGTACAGTGAACGTGACAGTTTCAATCGTATGATCCGGCGAATGCGAATCTAGCCTTCTTCGGCGAGAAATTAAAGCGCCACCTCACGGCGTTCTCTGTACTAACCGATCAACCAATGAGAATTGAGTTACAGTTTGACCAATAGGTATTATGAAATCAGCGGGTAGTAATATTCTGATAATGTTGTCTTAAAATCATGCGACGTCATAGAAAAATATTTTAGTACCTATTATTTTAACTATGCCCGTTTTCAGACACGTCAAACGACTATTAGAAACTTACTAACAGAAGAACTCAAAATGATGTCACCCGTGTTATAAAATAAACAGAAGATATTCTCAGTCCCTTAGTTCATTGTTTTATTATGAAGGAAAAAGAGTGATCGCTCATCCCTTATCACGTGAACCGCGTCTCTCAACCTAATATTATAATGAAACACCTGATTCATGACTACTAAAGCCTTCTGTCTACCAAGTGTTTGTTGAAATGTAAACTCGCTTTTAATTAAAACATCGCTCTTGGTTTTTTCTAAAACTATTTTAAAAGTGAAATTAAAAAGAGGTATTTACTACCTGTATTAAGATGCGGTACAGTGGGAAAGGACTTACGCGGAAGGGTTCTGTAGGTACTTTAAGGTGGAGCAGGAACAAGGTTTTGACCTTTTATTATATTGTAGTGGTGGTAGGAAAGTTACCTACTTTCCTACCAGGTTGTAAATGATAAATGATAAATGATTTTATTTCTGTAAATAGGTTTGTACAAACACTTTTACACGTCAATTATATTTTAAAACTAGATGAGGTCGGCGTTTCCTATCTGACTACTCTGAGAAGAAAGGCCGAAACAAACTCAGAGGTCACAGTCTCTTTTAAAGTCCAGACATAATCTTGGTCAGATCATGTGAAGACCATGTAGATTTGTCTGAAATGGTATTTTGAGGAAAAACCACACAGATTGAGTGGACCTGTCCAGTCAGTGCACGCATTTGTCAGTAATCGTGCAGCTCAACTCAGAACTTAAGGAGCTCAACGATTCAACGAACAATACCAAAGAAAGGACATTTGGGTAGGCCACAAAAATTACTCAAACTGCCAGACTAAGATTAAAACTACCTGTAAGGAAAAAAAAAAGCAACAATGACCCACATAGTCTTCACATTCACAATATTAAAATGAATATCATGTATTTCATCTAGCCTGCATGCTACTCACATTCACAGACAGGTTTCTCTTTAAATGTCTTCAAAAAATCATAATATGTTATGTCATGTAATTCAATAAAAATGACATTATTAATTCTAAAACACTTAATCACAGTATAAAATGGATTGTTGCTTGGGGGGACATTGAAGTAGCTTAATTAATCCCAAGCCTTTTTGTCATCCAAGTAATCTTTTACTTTATAGAAACCTTTTTGACAGAGTTTCTGTTTAATAAATGATTTAAATTTATTGAGGCTCAGTTCTTTAACAAGACTTGGGAGTTTGTTGTAAAAACGTATACTTTGGCACTTAAATGAATTACTAATTTTTTGGAGCCTAGTCGAGGGCACAATAATTAAATCTTTGTATCTAGTATTTATGTAATGAATGTCGCTGTGTTTAGAATATAGATTAATATTCTTTTTTACATAAATAAGGTTTTCATATACATATTGAGATGCGACAGTCATTATGTTTATTTCCTTAAATTTATCCCTCAGTGAATGCCTACAACTAAGGCTATAAATTGATCGAATGGCTCGTTTCTGCAGCACAAAAATAGCCTAAATGTCGGCTGCATTTCCCCACAGCAAAATGCCGTAAGACATTACACTATGGAAATAACTAAAATATACTAATCGGGCTGTTTCGACATCAGTCAAATGACGGATTTTATAGACCGCGTAGGCTGCAGAGCTTTGCCGCTTCGACAATTTGGTTATATGTGGGCCCCACTGTAGCTTCGAGTCCAAAGTAACACCTAAGAACACAGTGGTGTCCACAAGATCCAATTCCGTCCCATTTACTAGTACATTGGTTTTCACCTGTTTAACGTTAGGTGTCAGAAATCTAATACATTTAGTCTTTTTCTCGTTTAAAAGTAAATTATTAACACTAAACCAATGCACTATTTTAGCGCTAGCATTATTTACATCGTCAGTAACTGTCTGTTGTCGTTTAAGCTTAAATAAAAGTGATGTGTCATCTGCAAATAACACTATTTCATGACTGTTCTTTACAAGGTAAGGTAGGTCATTAATATATACGAGAAATAAAAACGGGCCAAGAATTGAGCCCTGTGGAACTCCCATACTGACAATAGATCCTGCGGATCGCTTGCCGTTAACGTCCACTCTTTGGATTCTATTATTCAAATAAGAAATAAGAAGATCCAAGGCAGTGTTTCTAATACCATAGTGATGTAATTTCCTGACCAATGTATCATGAGAAACACAATCGAAAGCCTTAGACAAGTCACAAAAAATACCTAGGGCATCATGCGACTTCTCCCAGGCCTCAAAAATATGTGCAAGAAGCTCAACGCCAGCATCGGTAGTAGAGCGACCCCTTGTGAAACCGAATTGTTTACTGTTTAATAATTTATGTTTATTAAAATGTTTTTGCAATTGATCTAGCATCAATTTTTTCAAATATTTTACTGAAGGTGGGAAGCACAGAAATTGGCCTAAAGTTCGTGGGGTCTGATGTGCTTCCCGATTTAAACAAAGGTATTCTTATACCCTACCACTTATACCAACGGGTATAGGTGGTAGCCACTCACGCGCTTGTACTTACGCGTGACGTAGGCCGAAATGCCCGCGAACATTTTTTGTCGGCGCGCGCCGTGCGCCTAGCCACTTATACACGACTTCTACACGAAATATTTCTATGAACTGATAGTAAACTAATGACTGTTTCATATAGTGGACAGACCAGGCTTGATTATACATTTTGTTTTAGAACTATATATGACGTAGTTTTTTTTTTATTCGCAAATAAATAATAAAATCTGTTTTATTTCACTAACTAAAGCGTTGACCCTATGTTTTTTTTTACAAAAAATGAAGTCCCATTCATTAACTACACAATGCCATCATAATATTTACTATTTTCTCCAAAGTTTTGAAATACAAAGAATAATAACATCGCGGGAATATACTCTCGAGAATGAGTCATGGCGGCCATTTTGAGCGTGAGAATAAAGCGCGCTATTCACGGATGTTTATTATTTTTACCTGACTACCAAGAAAGGGTTATGTGTATAGTTTGTTTGTTTGAAATTTACTGAAAATGTGTGTAATTTTAATATTGTAACTTTAAATATTGCATGTATGCAATTAATTGTCGAGTATCGGCCAGTATTAAGTGTATTGGGGTATAATTAAGGATAAAAAATAAAAAATGTACAACGTAATTATAACTTTTATTTCACAAGTAGTCATTTATTTGTTTATCATTGGATCACCAACATAGGCTACACAATTACATGCAAGTTAACATAAACACGGACAAATACAAGTGTGCGCCTCCAATCAAACCCAGCCAGACAGCCGGCAGACTGGCAACAAGAGTACAAATGGCGAAAGCTGGGAAGGAGCTACACGTCGGGTTTCTGCCTGGAGTACCTATATTTTTTTTCTGCTTCATAAGTCTGTAATAAGTATAAACATCAATATTTATATTAATTATTATGGAATGCCTCGTTGGTCTAGTGGTCGCAAGCGCTACTGCTGAGCATGAGGTCCTGGGTTCGATTCCCAGGTCGGGCAAAGTGCTATTGGGTTTTTCCATCTGGAATTTCTCGGTAGCAACCCGGAGTCTGGATTTGTGCCTGGTTGATGGCAATAGGCTCGCCCCCTATTACATGGGACTTAAACATAACTGGCGAAATGTGGGTGTTCTATAGGTACACCTCTGCCTAACCCTTCGGGGAATACAGGCGTGATGTTACGTTATGTGATGTTATGTAAATATTATATAATGTTTACAGGACACAAAATCCCCATACATTCAAAACTATACATTCACATTCATACCTACATACATAAATATTCTAGTACATTTTATTATCAAATAAGTTTTAATTTAAACAAGAATAATAAATGTAATAATTTAGTTATTTAATACTAAGGACATGTTTCAAAACATACATACATAAATAAACTCACGCCTTCTTCCCATGGGGGTAGGCAGAAACTACAGAAAATCCATAATTAATTAAGTATTAATTCTATTTAAAACATTAATTTTATACTTTTTGCTGTGCCCTACAGGGTCCATAATTGTGCCTTAGCTTTAAGCCCATTGTAAGATCTTCAAACATTATGAAATGCAAATAAAGATATGAACACATACTCTTCAGCCGGGGTCAGCATGGGTGCTGCGGGGCTGGGTGTTGCGGGACTGGGTGCTGCGGGACAGAGCTCAGAAGGCCCTGGCGCTGGCTCTGCCTCTGGCGCTGGCCCTGCAGGTGTACTGAAAAAAAAACAATATGAGTTAAGAAGTTGAGAGAACAATTTGATTTCGAAGTTGATCCCGTTAAGTTTTTCAGTTCGATGCTATGTAGCGTAATCAGCCTAGAATGTTCCCACTGCTGGGACACAGGGCTCCTCTCTTTGAGAGGGAAATGTATTAGATTATATACAATTTGAGATAACAAGTTGATAGAACAATTTGATTTTGAAGTTGATCCCGTTAAGTTTTTCAGTTCGATGCTATGTAGTGTAATCAGCCTATAATGTTCTCACTGCTGGGACACAAGGCTCCTCTCTTTGAGAGGGAAATGTATTATATTATATACAATTTGAGTTAAGAAGTTGAGAGAACAATTTGATTTCAAAGTTGATCCCGTTAAGTTAGGTAATCAGTTCGATGGTATGTGTAACTAGCCTATCAAGTTCCCACTGCTGGGACACAGGGCTCCTCTCTTTGAGAGAGAAATGTATTAGATATATACTTTTTATACAGCTACTATACCTCTTTTCAAACAGGTACTTATGTATTTGTTATACATTATACACTATACCTCTCTCCAAATAGGCATCGCCCTCGCCCTCGCGAGCGCCTGCGACCTGCTGAGCCTCGCCTGCCACCCTGTCCTTGAATAATATTATCCATTTTGCATTTTTTCTGAAAAATATGGCAAAAATCGAGATTGTTTTTTTTTTTTGAGTAATTATCACAAATCAGAACTCAAAGGTTTCAAGAGAGAAGAATAACCACAATTTATCATGAATAGGTTTCTTTAATCCGTGTCAATGAACTACGCCACGCCGCGTGCTTCGAAAAAAATTGGCTATTGGTTTTTGCAATTAGATTTTGTACTTTGAAATCACAACGAAATGATATAATATTGGTACCAAACTGTTCGTAATTAACCAGGCTACATGGTTAATACACATTAATTTACGTAAAAAGTAGTAATAGATTCGTTTTTATTACGTTTTTCAAGAGCTAAGAATTTTTCAGACAACAATGAAACATATTTCTAATTATAGGAACGATTTTAAAACTCGAAATTCAAATGTAGTATAGATAACTCGAAAGAGCGTTAAATCACGAACAAAATGGTATATAATGTTGATTATAATCATTACTTACCGTTTAATTGTGTATCATAAAATCCGCGACGACGAAATGGCAGATTGACAGCCCACAGTACACTTCGCAAACTTATTTTCAACCACAGATAATTTTATTCTTACGTCCGATACACACACATGGCTTTCGAAACAAAAATTCAAAATTTAACCACCTTTCCAAAAAACATGAAACAGAAGGGGTGGGTCCACGCATAAAATTCAAAAAAATAAAAAACAAACGTGCTGTCCGCTGACAGTTTGAAGTGGTGAAATAATGAAGATGGGGGCGTTTCACGGATTTCAAAATTTACTAATTTTTGCATTGGGGCGCGTGAGTGGGTAAGGGTAAAAGAATGCCAACTAGGCCTTCTAAGTAGGGAAAAGACGGACTGATTATAAAAACCTGAATAAGTGCGTGTCGGACTGTCGGACCACGCACAATGAAAGTTTCCGTAGTTGGGATGAATTTATCCAAAAACAAACTTAACATTCTAGTTGATAAAAAACTTTTTTAACAAAAAAAATCAACCGACTTCAATAAAAAACACTACAAAGTGAAAAATAACTTTAATTTCGGAAGTCGGTGTCTTTGGATCTGTATTTTAGTTTTTTGCCTCCGACTTCCGAAATTAACGTTATTTTTCACTTAGTAGTGTTTTTTTTTTGAAGTCGGTTGTTTTTTTTGTAAAAAAGTTTTTTATTTTTCATTTTTTTGTGAGTCAGCTATGAATTTATGATGAAGCCACCATCAGCACCATTTCACCATATTCATTGTGACGAGCATAAATTGCTTAGCAACCAGCTTACAAATATTAAAGTAATCGAATCGTAACCCGTGAAATACTTATAATTGAGTAGTTCCGGTGGCCACTTCTGGTCTTCATCATTAGTTCCACTTCACCAAATGGTGCTTTCCGAGAGCAAATGTACGAGTTACTTTAAAAAATACCCAAATCGCTACAGGCGTACCTGTAAAATTTGAGGATTTCGCTCGATTTCCATGGGATCCTTTCATCAGATTCTGACTTGGTGACAATGGGAACACCTCGAGAGTATACTCTTTTAAACAAAAAAAGAATTTTGCAAATCCGTCTATATATGACGGAGTTATGCCCGAACATACATAAAAAAAAAATTTAAACATCCGAATTGATAAACTCCTCCGTTTTGAAGTCGGTTAATAAACATGATACATCGATTATACGACACGGTCAATTCTCCAACTGCATAAGTGAGTTAGTTCATATTACATAAATACAATAGCTCACAACTTCTTCCCATGGCAGTAGGCGGAAACTACAGAACGCCACCTGCTACGATCCTTACATACTTCTTTTGTCTCATTTACGTTCAGACATCTGGTCATACACGCATGCCGGTTGCGAGTACTACGCACCTGATCTTTCTGAAGAATATCATCAGTAAGGTTACTATATTATGGCCTCCTAGGGCGTCCCCACCCGTAAATACCTTGTAAAGTAACCACAAAAAAAAATGTGATAAAACAAAATATTCTCAATTTTCGGACTTATTCTATTATTTGTGCTGTGAGATCTTGCTTCTTGCCAAAGTTCATGATTCTAGGTCAACGGGAAGTTGACCATATAGGTTTTGATTTATTTGCTAGTATCGAAATATGTAGCATCTATGGCCGTATTTTTTTTATTGCGTTGACCTAGAAGCTTGGTTTTTTAGAGCTCCAAGGAACTGTAGACTTGTGTATTTGATATTAATTTCAACTTGATACCTGAACGCGTTCCTGAGAAAAAGGGTCTTGACAGACTGACAGGGAGACGGACAACGAAGCGATCCTATAAGGGTTTCGTCTTTCCTTTTGAAGTACGGAACCCTAAAAATAGTGATAAAAGCTAAAGTGACACGTATTTTTTTGCAAAAACTGTTAAGAGGGCGCAGTAAGACAGAAAAAAAACAAGTTTCACCCGCGCCTCTTTGCCTACCCCTCTCATCAAACACGACGAAAACAAAACACAATCCCTTCCAGCCAGCAGAAACTTTTCGCCCGGCGTATATCTAGGCATTTGAATTTAAATCTTGTGTGTACTATGTATACGCAAAATAATCAGATAAAATCGCTCTATTCAATGTACCATGATGTATGATTGCTGTGTACCTACAAGTAGAACTATTATTCAATATTATTGTATGTCACTGAATCTGTTACCGATGCTGGTGGGCTGGTAGATTGGAGAGTAGACCGACTTGAATGAAATAAAGACTAAATGTTAATTCAAGATACGGCCTATAAATTTTCGATTCCGAGTTGAAAGACAAACTTTACGTTGTAGTTGAGAAAATATGGTCCCCTACATTAGGTAATATAACTACAAATGAAGGATTTCCAGATATTTTCCTGTACCTATTTGTACTGTGAGACCTTGGTTCTTACCACATTTCTTGATTCTAGGTCAACCGGATGTATCTTATGGGTTTGTAATTTATTTGCGAGTGTCAAAATATGCGAAATGAATGGCAATTTATGCCAAGATTCTAAGTAAACGTCTTTCGCTCGATTTTTTTACAGCTCCAAAGTAAGGCAGTTCAATTTCAACTTGATACCCCCGCGCATTCCTGAGAAAAAGTGTCAGACAGATGGACAATAAAGTGATCCTATAAGTGTTTCCTTTTTCCTTTTGAGGCACGGAACGCAAAAAATCAAAGCACTTCCATCAAAGTCCTATACTACATAAAGAAAGAAAAAACAAAGAAAGAAAGAAAATAAATTTATTTGAACCAAGTTAAGGCAAAAAAATCAAAATAAAACAGTAATGTGTGCCTCACGGCTGCACCAAATGTATACTCATGATACTACCTACATGATGATGAAAACAAACTCGATAAACTTGCTTTTTTGACTATATGAAATCGAATAATTATAATCGTATCACTTACCTTCCCCTTTTATACTTTGAGAAAATGAAATCAATTGAACAAAAACAGCAATCATCTAAGGAAATTTGTTGGACCGCTGTGATCAGCAACCCTATTCCTCGAATGGTTTTTAATTACAATATTTAAACGAAATATGATCATTGTCCAGTCCCTTTATTTTCAATGAAATTCTTCAGTAAGAAAAACATCTGTTTATTTTGTCTATACTATACGCTAAGCTTGAATTCAGAATCATAGATCATAGCCAAGTTTTGGAACTAGAAACTCAATGCTGACGTGACAAAGTTCAATTTCCAATGTAACCAAATTTTTGTAAGGGCCTTCTATAACTTGGACCTCATGACGTCTTCGTGGAAAACAGTGTTAACCAAGTAAAAAAATATATCGTGGATATTGCTAAGCAGGATCGTGCAAAGTCAATTAGCAACCGTGTTACCAGGTAAAAAATAATATTGGTATAGTGGATTTTGCACTGTTTTGTGCAAATTCAAATGGTATGTATCATGAAAACCGTAAAAACCTATCCTGCACGGAGCGCGAGTACAAAGTCCTTGCCGATAATATCTAAGTAAATAGGCCAATTTCGGAACAAACAATACATTAGTCGGCTTTACCGACAAAATAATTGGCATCTAATTATATATATATGCGTGCCAAAGAAAGTCGAAAGATTATTACGTTCTTCTTTTGTAACTGTTGAATCTTTAGGTTTGAAAAACAAGCCGAAAATCCCAAACATTGTGATTCGTCACAACCGTTACTCATACCCACTATTAAAAGGGATCTAGTCATGAGAACACTATCCGTATGAAAAATGTCATGTCTCTTACATACTGTTTCGTACTTTTGCCCGCAATAAACCCATTACATATTTTAGTTTTCCGGTTTAATTATTTTGTTAACTCCACTAACATTAATAGACCAATAACCTACCTATATGTTAAATTTCGAGTTTCAACTTGATTCGGGAGTTGGTCGAAAGTCGCCCTTTTTTTTTTTTTTGGGTGGGAAATCATCAAATGACCTCTCCCGCTCTGGGCGGAGCGGAAGGGCGTGTCAGACTCTTACTGACTAAAACCCACCCGTGTTCCTTCAGTTGCCTGTGCGCCAGGGCCACGGTAACTCTTTCGAACAATCCGCGACCCCGGCAGGCATCGGCCCTATCGGACCCCGTCAATTATGCTGACATCTCTTTGAGGCGCACGTGGAACACAACGCGCCATCGACCCGGGCCTGGTCCTTACCGGACGGCGAGCTGCCCATTGCTCGCCGTCCGCAGGCCCGCGCTTACGGTGGCCGGGAGTCGGCTATCGACTCCCGACGCCCAGGGTGTCTCCTCCTGCGGCGACTAGGGGCGTGAGGGCGCAATGATTGCCTCTCCCTCACGCGCTCGGCCTCCTCCTTCGCGAGCATTACTGCTTCGCAGAAGGAGGTGACTGCTTCCCATTCCCTCTCGCTCCGTACCATGGCATGAACCAGGGCCGGATGCGAGAGATCGCCGCCGCCGATCGCCGCCACGAGGACACGGCGGTGCTCCGCCCAAGCCGGGCAGACCTCCACCGTATGCTCCACCGTGTCCTCCGGTCGATCCACACAATGCCAACACCCGGGCGTTTCCTCCCGCCTTATCCGAAACAGGAACCTCCCGAAACAGCCATGTCCGGTGAGGACCTGCGTCAGGCGGAAGGTGAGGACGCCGTGGCGCCTCTCAAGCCACTCCTCAAAGAGGGGACTTACTGCCGCAATTGCGGCGTGCCCAGCGCTGGGTTGCGACAGTCGCACTCTCCATGCCGCCATGAGATCCCGCCGGAGCTCTGTCCGCTGTGCCGCGATTTCTCGCGGCAGCGGAGTAACGCCCCGGCGTTTCGCCTCCTCGCGCCACTCCCAAATTTGCACGAGGACTTTTGCCTCCAGATCCCACGGCGGCAATCCAGCAAGGAGGCTCGCCACCTCGTAGGAGACCGTGCGGTATCCCCGGACTAGCCGGATGCCCATGACCCTTTGGGACGCGTTCAACCGGCGTGCTGGTCGGAGCCTCAATGATCGCGCCCACACCGGTGCCCCGTAAAGGGCCATGGACCGCACGACCCCCGCGTAGAGCCCTGGTTACCCTTACACGGAGTTTGTCAACGAAAGTGGGAGTAAACGAATTAGGATCTTAAGTTAAAAGCAACAAGATCTAAAAAATCTCCAGCACGAACTCTATGTTGTAAATTTTCTTCGCAAGAAAATTGACCAAAATGCAAAGCAATGGCGCTAGTAGGCGCTATACCAGTCAAAAATCTGTCAAATTAAAGTATTGAATCTTGAGTTTTCAAAATCAACATTGAATTATTATAATATTTTTATTTTATAGTTTAGCCGCGGTATTTATTTCGTTTATCAATTCTGACAGATTTTAATAACAGTTTCAGAAGTGGTTTTATCGTTTTTTTCATGTTTTCTATTTCACAGTCTCTTTCCTACAATGTGATAAATTACGAAAATATTATTTACGCGAATAAATTATATCCCAGAGCAGCCGAAAATTCAAGTGCAGTCCTCTCGTCTCAACAGAGCGACGGCCACTGATTTGTGAAACAAAAATATGCTTGAAGTTCCCGCAACGTGCGACGGAAGATAACTTCTTCCACGAACTAAAAACGTCGTAAGTGCATAAAGCTTGTAGTCGTAATACAACTAAAAATAAAAGGAATTTCAAAAAATGCCTCCACAATTTTTTTCGCCTTGTATTAATACAAATAGTCATCTAATTTTTATCCTATTAGTCATTAGCATATGAAGTACAAATTGAAAATACGTAAACATTAGAGGTAACTTCGTGATGTTGTTTTATCGAGAAAAATTTTACATTTTGTGTTTCTGTTGCACAAAAAGTTTGAAAATATCATGTAGTTACTCATGTTATTTTTATTTTATACCTAAGTCTTATCAATTTCATGAAAAATCAAATTGAAGATAGGCAATTTTGGTTACTACCCGCTCTTAACTGCTGCTGTTCCGATTAGAACAATGACGCCCTGTCGGCGGCGTAGGCTTAATAGGTACCTAACAGAACCTTTGGGCATCCTTACCGAACGGAACCCTAAAAAGAACCGAAACAAAAGATTGCTAAACGAGTTTGTAAGATAGCTTTAGTTTCTTCGAAGGTAAGGAAAATGGTTTGATAATCCCTCATCGCACAGCGGTATTATAGGTAGGCAGCGTCAAATCGCTTGAAAACGATATTATATCTCTTACTTAAGTGGAATTTAATTTTAGATTTGATTTTAATTTTATATTTCAGTTAAAAGGTAGAATCAATACAAGTTATGGTTATTTTATTATTATTTATGAATTATAGGATATGATAATAAAAATACGGATAAGTTCATATCAAAGAAAGAAAGAAAGAAAGAAAGAAAGAATAAAGTTTATTTGGACACAGTACGTGAAACACAAAACACAAATAATAAAAAATAAAAAGTGATAACAGTGTGTGCCTCACGGCTGCGCCAAAAAGGTTCATTTCAGCATTAATGTCAGACAGATGCTGTCTGACGCTGGTTTTTTAATGAACCCTTAGGGACTAGTGACGGGGAGTACAAACAGTTTCAACATACCTAATATATATTTTTATACTTATAAATATATATATGAATAAACTAGTACAAACTTACTTTGTATCAAATATAGTAACAAAAAACAAAAACAAAAAAAATAGAATAAAAAAACTATAAGAAATTATCTCAGCAAAACCTGTTCTTAGAGATTAACTACATTGATCAGTGCACGGTGCACTCGCAAAGCGCTACAGGCCGCCGAGTGCGACGGAAAATACACCGACGCGACAGTTAGTAAAATAAATACTGTGGATTCATTGAATAAAAACTAAATAAAAAAACATCCATGAATGGTTATAATAATAAAAAATAAATAAAGATCAAAAAAATAAAAATAAAACTAGTCATAACTTGACGGAGAAATTGAAGTACTCGTACCTACCTACAACAACAGATGAAGCAACAAAGTGAATCTAAGACGGTAAACGTCAATTAATGTGATAATTTACTTTTTGCTGATCAGTAATTGTTAATTTCGTGCTAGTTAAAATAACGATTATTGCTCCTTTCTTTTTTAATTTTGCATTTTCATTACAAGAAGTAATGTGTCCGTATACATTACTCACAGGACTCACAACTGCGACGGTACTTAGGTGCCGCGAGCAGATCGAGTTGGGGACAACTGAGCCAGCAATGGACGGTAGATCAAAGAGTGCACGCAACTACCCGCATAATCAATTAAAATGCTGCATTTATCATATTATTACGTACAATTTATCGGTTTAGGTAAATATGTAAGTAATTTACTTCATAATACATAATTCGTAATGACATAATTAAACTTCTGAATAGTAATTGTGGCCAAATGCATTCAGTACGTAATTAATTTTCATATAACATATTAGGTCTTTACCTATGAAATTGCCGTTCTGCAGTACTGGCCATTTCAAATCAAAATAATTTTTGTTTGGCTAAGAATTCTAATTTCAAATTAATTTTATTTTAAAAACATGGATTTTTTTTTCTAAAAGTAGTCATTTCTTTATTGATTAGTGTTACATTTTCATCGCATTTCAATCTTTTTCGTCATCATGGATACGTTAAAAATTCGAGTAATTATGGAATATGAGTACCGTCGTGGCAGCAACGCGGCACAAGCGGCACGCAACATCAACGACGTTTACGGAGCTAACACTACAAACCAACGCACCACCTGTTATTGGTTTGCTCGCTTCCGTTCTGGAAATTTCGACCTGAAAAATGAACCTCGCGGTCGTCCGAAGACTTTGGTCGACAATGACGAATTAAAGGCGATTGTGGAAGCTGATGATACACAATCTACGGCTGAATTAGCAGCAGCTTTCGACGTTAGCGTCAAAACAATATTGGTCCATTTGCGTCAAATTGGCAAGGTAAAAAAGCTTGACAAATGGGTGCCCCACGAACTCAATGATCGCCAGCGCGAAGTACGCGTCGAGACGTGCCTTGCACTGCTCAACAGACACACAAATGAAGGAATTTTGAACCGCATTGTTACCTGCGATGAAAAATGGATTCTGTTTGATAACCGTAAGCGCTCAGCAAGTTGGTTGGATCCTGGTTCAGCACCTAAACAATGCCCTAAACGAAAACTTACCCCTAGAAAAGTGATGGTCACTGTTTGGTGGTCTAGCGCCGGTGTGATTCATCACAGCTTCTTACCAAACGGGGTGAGCATTACTGCAGATGTGTACTGTGAAGAACTGAACACAATGATGGAGAAGCTGGCGCATCTCCAACCAGCATTGGTCAATCGCTCGTCTCCGCTGCTCCTGCACGACAACGCGCGACCTCATACTGCACAGCAGACGGTCTCCAAGTTGCAAGAACTGGGGTTGGACGCTCTCCGTCATCCGCCCTACTCACCAGACCTTGCGCCTACAGACTACTACTTTTTCCAGAATTTGGATAACTTCTTGGCGGGAAAAAAAATTAATACCCGAGAGGCAGTACAAAATGCCTTTGAAGAATTTGTTGCCTCCCGTCCAGCTGATTTCTTTAAGAAGGGCATCAATAAACTGCCACTGCGATGGCAAAGATGCATTGATTGCATGGGTGATTACATCGATTAATACAAATAAAAAATTCATGAAAAAAATTCGTTTAAATTTTTTCATACAAAACGGCAATTTCATAGGTAAAGACCTATTATTATGAACATGCATATAATCCTTGAAGGGATAGGCCGACGCGCAAAGCTTTCGAGAAATATATATTACACCCACATTCCGCCAGTTTTGTTCAATAATACATTTTTCAAAGTAAAACGCAATCATTCGTTTATATCACAACAAATTAAACAACAGTAAAATGATAATTACAAACTTTGCGTACAGCTGTTTCAAGAAAAATACGAATCGCTCTTCTATCTCTTTTTGCTGATACAAACTTTTGGTCATGGAAAAGTAATATATGGAGTGCTCAGATAATTATTTAGACATCAGAAAAAAAAGTTGTTTAACTCTAACAATCATTGCTACCAATGTGCAGCTTTGTAATTGTGTCATGAGTGCTGATGAGGCGCGGGTAGCGTTGTTGCGAGGAAGAATAAATAAAACGGCGGACAAGTAATCTTACATGTGTATTGTATCAGTGTCACTCACAGTTGGAAGGGGTGTGTGATGCCACAAATAACATAATAATTTACACTTTAATGTTAATGTTGCAATACTAGTTACTAAAATACCCTACATGCTGCGGCCTCACAGAAGTAGCAATGAACTTACTTGATTGTGAAAAGTTACATAAAATCTATATACTATATAAAAATCTCGTGTCACGGTGTTTGTGGTCGCACTCCTCCGGCCGGAGCCGGCTCGACCGAGTTTTTTTATGTATGTGTGGTAGGTATGAGAATAGGTCATAAATTATATTTCATACCGCTCCCACGGGATCGAGACTTATGCGGGTGAAACCGCGGGGCGCAGCTAGTTAAATTATATAAATTCAAAGCTTCATAAATAAAGTGCATAATCAGCCTATAATGTTCCTACTGCTGGGACACAGGCCTCCTCTCTGTGAGAGGGAGTGGGCGTAATCCACCACGCGGGTCCAGTGCGGGTTGGTGGATGTCACATGTCTTAGAATTTTTGGTTCTAGGATATGCCGGTTTCCTCACGATGGTTTCTTTCACTGTTTTGAGAGCAGTGGTGATGAAATTATTTAAACAAAGTAAAGCGCCTATCAAGGTTCGAACCTACGACCTACAACTCGTAAGCCGCGCCTGTTAACACTGGGCCACCACTGCTCGAACTTAAAGCGTACATTTGTTTATTTATTTAAGTATGTTTATGTATATTAGAACTTTTTTACAAAAAAAAACAACCGACTTCCAAAAAAAAACACTACAAAGTGAAAAAATAATTTAATTTCTGAACATCGACTTCAGAAATTAAATTATTTTACACTTTGTAGTGTTTTTTTTGGAAGTCGTTTTTTTTTTTGTAAAAACTTTTTTATTTTTACTGTTTAGTACCTACCCCACATAAATTCGAATACCACCTCCTTGATATGTAAATAACAGTGACAGGAAGTTATTAAAACATCATCAATATAATATACTAAGTGGAAAAAATACGTATTATTAAGAATATCTTAAAAACTACGTGTCAGATTTTGATCAAATTTATATGGGACCATATGAGAAGCACCAGCTTTCAAATAAAAAACAAAGAATCATCAAAATTGGTTCAACTAGAAAAAAGTTCTGAGTTAACACACTTAAAAAAAAAACAGTCGAATTGAGAACATCGTCCTTTTTTTGAAGTCAGATTAATAATAGAGATTAAATGGTTTTACCAACTGAAGACATATTATTTAATCACAAGAAAGGCAATTTTATTTTTTAACATTAAAAGTTAGCGAAATATCTATGAACTATTATCGTATTCTAATGGTAATAGACAGATTTTATTGATGGCCCGGGAATGAGTTTATCCATTTGGAGTCCTAACCTTCACTGACCGAATTTTGTCATCATGTCCTGGAAACAAATTGAAAATTCGTGCCATGGGCACGAGCATGGGCATGGAAGTATTATCCTCTTTTAAAATGACCAAGTTGCCTAGTTTGACATTACATAAATATTATCACGCCACTTAGGTCTATTTTATAACATTTTTTTATAATATACTCAATACTCAATATATAATATTGTTACTACACTTTCCAAAAGGACTGTTTGAAGAAAGGTGTGTTTCACGTTTTGTGACAAAATCGCGAAGCAATACTATCTGATATATAAAATGTACAGTTGAATGTTTTTCTATACAAGAATATTCGAAGCAGTGCAACAGTGAAACATTGCCATTTAAATCAATCATTGTTACGAAATAAACACATCAATTCTAGACTATAATCATTTGTTTTCTCATTAAATCTTTTGCCCTCCCCTCAGTGACGCCCTAAGCCGAGATTCGTACTCCACAGGGGGTGCCTTAGCGTGCGGTCACTTAGTAATTAAGCAATTCGCCCCTGGCTGGAGGTTTTAAGTTAGCTTGATGCACCCACAGGAATGACCAGTTAAGTAGCCACGACCTCAGAGGTCACAACTACGAGCT
Source organism: Griposia aprilina (assembly GCA_916610205.1). Taxonomy (NCBI): domain Eukaryota; kingdom Metazoa; phylum Arthropoda; class Insecta; order Lepidoptera; family Noctuidae; genus Griposia; species Griposia aprilina. Next base: position 15,837,950 of record OU744288.1, read on the forward strand.
GCCCATTGGGAAAAAAGAAAAAAAAAACCTTTTGAGTCCGTATCGCTGTGTCAATCACGTCACATTCACGGTGTATTTTCGAAGAGGGGACTTTCAAAATGTTTGTGAAAATGTCCCCCTTCTAGCCACGCCTTCCTTCCGCGCATTATCACTCCATTCTCTCCCTACTTTGTGCATCAAGCCTTACTTCCACAGTTTAATCAGAGGACTGCCGGACTTAATTTCGTTTTCGTGCCTTCTTTTTACTGTCTTAAGACATCGGCACAATCGTTTAACTTAAGTTCTTTATTAAATTTACAATCCTAATTCATTGTAATATCAACCGAGAAGTCATTGGAATGTTGTTCACTTATGAATAATGATACATGTATCATTATTTCTTTCTGAAAATTGGTTAAAAAAAAACACTTTTAAACGTCCTAACTGACTACCCTGAGAAGGAAGAACGAAACAAACTCATAGTTCACAGTTTCTTTTAAAGTACTGACACAATCTTGGTCAGCCCAAGAGTTGGTACTACTTAGTACCTATTAGGTAAAATTAATTATCTCAACATTTCAAGAATTTTGCAATACGAGTTATTTTGAGCGTCAGTTGAAATTTATTACCAATGGATTACACAGTTTTTAATATTACTCACTGATATATTTTACTTAATATTGCCAAGCCGAGACTATAAAAATGTCTGTAGACTTTTTAATTTTGTTTTCATTTTTAATTAAACATTGAGACTTGTTTACCCAAACCCTAAATTTGGCTTTACGTGTCTGCTTATTAAGCTTCTTGCTGATTTAAATTTTAATAATTTAAGACTAAAATTTTATTAAGTTTGAAGTTATTAATTTTAATTGGTTTCAGCGTACATATAAATCAGACAGTTATTGTAGTATTTAGTTAATAAAAGTCACACCTTAGTAAGGTACGGCTTTGTTTTTTTTATATATAAATTTATTGCTGCTTGTAGCACAATGTTATTCGTATAGGCCTGCACTATCCTCCCATATCTATCAACACTGTAATTAGAAACATTGTAAAAGCCCCTTATTTTTAAAAGAGTAACCGTGGAGTTTCTTGCCGGCTCTTCTCCATAGGAAACAACCAATTGGAACCGTGCACCTAGCTTCTGACGTATCATAAGTGCCCATGTTGGCTTATGTGAAAAAAAAATATTTTGATTTGATTTTATTTGAAAAAGTGCATAACATTGTATGATATAATGCCTAAAACAATTTACTTTAGAAATTTCTTTTACACTCGAATTTTACAACCTCTCACAATAAATACAGCTTCTTCAGAGCTATAATGGCCGCCATGTTAATTTCATGCAGTTCAGCAGATAATTTTAACATTGAAATGGGATTAGGAAGAAACCACTGGGCGTAGTTAGCATAATTTTCAAATTCTCAACTGTCAAAGGAATTTATTAATGCTCCATGCAAGTTAGCTCGTGCGACCACGAGAGCTGCAAAAACATTACTAAGAGGGATAAATGTATAAAATCCGACAAAATGTACGATTTGTTCGTATGAAACGGGAAATGGTACGTAATCCATGTACTAAAGTGCGTCAGTTGAAGCTTTGTTGGGCTTTTACGCAAAATCCTGTTGGAGATCCTGCACTATAACTTCTGTACTGAATATTAGACTAGTCTTGATATCGTGTTTAGGGAGAGCCTATTCCATCGATTGTTTTTGTGTCTTGAAACTTTGGAAGTTAATAGCACTTTCACTGAGCCCTTGTCGTTTTATAGTAATTTGTGATATTCTGGATACTTTTTATAAACTTGAGAAAACAAGTTGAAATAAAAATAAACAGTGTTCTTATTTCAATTTCAAGTCCAATTGTGTACAAATTTTAACATTAACCAACAGCAGGTGTAAATTTTTTGAAATAGGTAAGATTACTAAATACAGAATTATCATAATTTCGCTACCAAATGTGAGGTACATTTGGTACACGCCGACATTATTAAAGAAAAATACACTCGAAGAATATAGAATGCTTATGTATTTTATTCCTATTTTTCTGTAGCAAATATTCAGGAAGCGAACGGCAGGGGCGGAGTGTTTTCGTTTAATTTCCCAGCAAAATGGTCTACCCTCTTCAACATAATTACAGACCGGCTAACTGAATGTACGTATCGCTTCATCACCGTCTCATCTTTTCACAGAGTGTTTTTGCATTTTAAAAAGCTTCTCTCTCATCTTTTTTTGATGGCCATTCTTTGGATATTTTGCTCTCGAAGATTATTACCAGTTTTGGTTGCACATTATTCACAGAAATTATTCTTATTAAATTCATCAGATATTTTATAAAACCTTATTAAGTCTGCCAATAAAAGGTGACAGTTTTTCAAGACTCTTTCATATATTTTTACTGGTGGAGTTTTAAAGAGTGGGCTTTCGTTAATTATGACATAAGCGGGATTGAAAGTCTAGATTTTTCACTCATCGATTAGTTACCTCGTTAATTGAAAATCAATTAAAACATTACATTTTGAATGCTCCATTGAAGGGTTAAAGGGAATGCTTTGGTAAAAAATAGCAGCTGTTCGTCAATGCATCGCTGTTCAGTGGAATCGATCAGGTATGTGAAGTATATGACGTGCCTAATTAATTCTGATAATACACTGGATCGCAAAAATTCCGGGTCGCTAATAAATGGCGTGATAGTTTCTTAAATAAATAAGACAAATTTTCAAAATTATAGTATATTGTAGATGACTGATTAATATATATAAAAAATGTGTAACACGTTTTGTACACTATATAACTTTAATTAAATACTAAAAAATAAGAAACATTCGCTTCTAATTTCTTAAAAAATAAAGATTTTTTGTCAATTTAATATTTTGTTTTTCCTCCACGAGCCCGTATTTGATGATGATGATCATCATTAAGATGATGTGGCATGCTGTTAACCAAAATTTTAATACGATTTTGGTCTATGTGTGCCCATTCTTCTATTAGTGCATTCCTTAACTCGTGTAAGGTAACGGGAGCAGGAGAGCGTTGTCTCACGCATCTCCCGAGCTCGTCCCATGCATGCTCTATGGGATTTAAGTCTGGGCTGCGAGCTGGCCACTCCATGCAGGTAATACCGACGTCTTGAATATACTCGTACATATTGACCAAACAAGCAGTATGTAGTCGCGCATTATCGTGCATAAAAATTGAATTTGCACCCATATTCACTAATAAAGGACCAGCATGCTCATTTAAAACCTCTTCTACGTATTTGACAGTAGTCAGAGAACCGTTTTCTATGATCACTAACTCCGTGCGATCCTCTGAAGATATCCCAGCCCAAACCATTATTGATCCTCCACCGAATGGCACCTTTTCTTCAAAACACGCTTGATGATACAGTTCTCGTGGTCGTCTAAATACTCTTCGTCTCCCGTCATGCGTAAATAAACAAAATCTGGACTCATCGGAAAACATAACCTTGGACCAATCTTCATCTGTCCATCGGATGTGTTATCGAGCAAACCGTAACCTGACAAATCGATGTTCTCTAAGCAGTTTGGGGCCGTTTGCTGGTCTATAAGGCTTTATATCAGCTGCACGAAGACGTCGCAGAATCGTATCAGAGCTCATCGTTGTGGTAAATTTCTTGAAGACTGTTTCGGACCTGAACAGCCGTGAGAAGTCGATTTCTTAACCTAGTGCTCACGATGAATCGGTCTTCTTGTGTAGTTGTGCATCTTGGCCTGCCATTTCCTGGTCTCCTGATTTTCATGCCGGTCTCTTGAAATCGCTGGAGTACTCTTTGGAGCGTTGATAAAAATACTCCTACTGTTCTAGCAGTGCTACGCTGACTTCTTCCTTCTTGTACCATAGTAATAATCCGTGTACATTCTTCAGGTGTTAACGATATGATATTGTACTGTATACTCTGTTCAATCCAAGGAATCATTTCTAATGCCAGCTCGGTTTGAAACAAAAGCAGAAAAAATATTATTTTCCTAATTTTAAATTTAGAAATTTTTCAAGGAGCTATTTTTGTTTTTAATCTGTAACTTGTAGAAATGAAACCTCTTTAGAGATTTAGAACAAGCATTAGTAACCTGATTACTACATATTATTTATTCTAGCGATCTAGGTATATGTTGGCGCATGATCGCCGTCGTTGTCGGAGTCAGACATAATACGTTGCATCAATATATCTACAAAAATACACAGCAATAGGAAATGGCAGAGAAATTTTTAAGAGAGTATAAAGAAAATACCTTACATTTAACTCAGGGTGTTTATTCCGGGAGCAGCGAACAAAGAATATCCTCCCATTCACAGTACAACAGTTTTTATACACAAAATTACCGCGAAACTTTACCGCCAAGTAGGATTTATATAAATCAAGCGGATATATGATTTTAAATAATTCAAGCGGATATGTCAATATAAATCTTTTAATACCAACATAGAAACTTAAAATAAAGTCGACCGTAAACGCACAATATTTTAAATAAATCAAAAGGAAGTATGAGAATAAAAACTATATAAAATCAAACGGAAACGAACAATATTTTAAATAAATCAAAAAGAAGTATAAGAATAAAAACTATAAATTCAACCGGAAACAACAATATTTTAAATACATCAAAATAAAACCTAACATATACTTATTCGGAAATACAAGTATTAATTTAATAAATAACATGGAAGTCAGATTAAGTACAAAATAATCAATAACAAGCTTAAAAATAAAATCAAAGAATGGCTTGGCGCCCATATATATGGGATGGAGATATCACGGTTTTTATTAACGACCCGAAATTTTTGCGATCCAGTGTATGATGTAGTTTTGTTTCTCTTTAGTATATTTGATACAATTTAGACACTAAATTAAAGTGTGTCCCTCTCATGAGTGGAGTATAACATAACATTCCTGCCGAAGCGTTAGGAAAAGGTGTACCCATAGTACACCCACATTTTGCCAGTTTTGTTTAAGTCCCATATAACAGGGGGCGAGCCTATTACCATCAACCGGGCACAAATCTAGACTCCGGGCTACTTCTGAGAAATTCCTAATGGAAACACCGAATAACACTTTGCTCGACCCGGGAATCAAACCCAGAACCTCATGTTCGGCAGTGGCACTTACGACCGCATATCGACAAGGCAGGTGAGTGAAGTATAGAATAAGCATAATCAGCCTTAAATTATTCCACTGGTAGGATACAGGCCTCCTCTCTATGAGAGAGAGTGGGCCATAATCCACCACGCGGGTCCAGGTGGGGTGGTAGATGTGTTAGACTTAGAGTATACCAATTATTTTTTTCTAAAAGTGTCATGATATTATATTTTTGGCGTATTTTCTATACGTTCAAGGTTAATGATGTACGTTGCTTTTATATCTCTGTATTATCATAAGAACATTCAAAAATGGGAAGTTATATGAAAATTCTAAGATTTCGCGTAAAGCCATTTGTTTATCCAATTATAATTGTTGTCCGTAGAAGGCATTGTTACATCCGCTTTGTTCTAGACAACAGGTATGATTATAATAGTTCAGAATAACTAGTTAGACTGAAATAACGAGTACCTACCTGGTTATGGAATGGCTATAAAGGTCAAATAAAAATAAATTCACAGTCCAGTAAGGATTGTTTACAGTTTATTTATTTACATGGAAATTTAATTCGGCTCGATATGTCCTTTGTTTTCCTCCTGATTCGTTTTATATGGTAATCGAGAGAATATGTAATAATTATTATAACAGGTGTATTGTGGTTATCCTATTTACTTTAGCTGTTGATAAAGGTGACTTCATCGCCAAAAGAGCAGAAAAAATATATATAATGCGGCCATCAAAAAAAGGCAGATGCTAGTGGAAACGACGGGAGGAGACGCCCTAGGAGGACATTATAGTGACCTTATTGGTGATGTTCTTCAGAAAGATCAGGTGCATATTCATTCCACGTCCAACCTGATCTCGATGCTTCAACATAAGATCACAGCCTTTAGAGTATGTTTCAAGTATGCAAATTCATGTAAGGTTTATCATCTATGGGCAAGGTATATCAACATCTAAGCGACTCGAGCCGGCATCGGCATTGCGATGCGTCGTCATCGGCTACGTCTCGTAAGCCTGGGATCATGCCCATAGCGATGTATAGGTACTTACACGTAAGTAGTTTACAATGAACATCTCACGTCTTGATCAAGCGTCGACTGAGACGAAAGCGCAAGCCGGTTGCCCACTGTCGGTATATCGTTTGGCGATAGTAACTCTCTACACGTGACAAACCACGTGACCTTACAGGACTCGTGCGCCACCGCAGCGCACGAGCCGGGCACCCACGCCCGGCCACCGGCTCGTTGACTCACAGTACGTCATTACCCTTATAGACGCAATACGGAAATGCAACTGTACAAATATATTGTGATCGCGTGCGCAGGCGACGCGGAGGTGAGGATATGAGCGAGACAAAACACAAAACACTGGTTATATGCTTGTGTAATAAAGGTTTTGGGTGGGTCCATTATGTATGCAGGCACGGTGATGTCTGCGGATTAATTAATTTGTATGTTATTTAATAATATTTATTCTTAGATACATAATTGTTTGTGTAAGTAGTTGCTTTATATTATAAATACCGTTTATTTTATTTTGATACCTATAGTACCAATGACTAACCTGAATTGGTTTCCGTACGTCCTTTTCGTGTAACCATTGAAAAACAGCGCATAATAAGCTGCATAATGCTGAGTGGAAGCCTTCTTGTCACAGTCATGACATGCAGCTGTCGACTATTTTTGTTTTGCGCTCGTGATTATAAATGATAAATGATTTTATTTCTGTAAGTAGGTTTATACAAGCACTTTTACACGTCAATCATATTTTTAAAACTAGATGAGGTCGGCGTTTCCTATCTGACTACTCTGAGAAGGCCGAAACAAACTCAGAGGTCACAGTCTCTTTTAAATTCCAGACATAATCTTGGTCAGATCATGTGAAGACCATGTAGATTGGTATCTGAAATGGTCTTTTGAGGAAGGAACAACACAGATTGAGTGGACCTGTCGAGTCAGTGCACACATTTGTCAGTAATCGTGCAGCTCAACTCAGGAAGTCAGGACTTAAGGAGCTCAACGATTCGACGAACAATACCAAAGAAAGGACATTTGGGTAGGCCGCATAAAGCACTCAAACTGCCAGATTATCATTGAAACTACCTGAGAAAGTGAAAAAATAAAATAAAAAATAAAAGTTACCTACATAGTCCTCACATTCACAATAAATAAATAATAATACTATACTTCACAAAGTAAATTGATGTCAAAATTTATGTAAAATAAAAAATATAGCAAAAATAAAACAATCAAAAAAATAAACATTCAGTATGCAAACATTGGAGCAACTCAATCCCAAGCCTTTTAGTCCTCAATATAATCCTTAACGGTATAAAAGGCTTTCTGGCACAACTTACGTTTAATTAATGCTTTGAATTTACTAAGGCTTAGATCTTGAACGTGGCTTGGAAGTTTATTATAAAAGCGTATACATTGACACCTGAACGAGCCACCTATTTTTTTGAGCCTTGTTGTAGGTACAACAAATTTGTGTTTATTCCTAGTAATTTATATTATGGATATCACTGTATTTTTGAAACAATTTTATATATTTTTGTGCTAAAAGATTTTCATAAATATATTGAGAAGGCTCAGAGAGAAATTTAAGGAGATTAATGTAATGACATTAATCTCCTTAAATTTCTCTCTGAGAGATTGTCTCGGACTTAATTTATAAATTGATCGAACAGCTCTTTTTTGCAAAATAAAAACAGTCTGAATGTTGGCGGCATTTCCCCATAACAGAATACCGTACGACATAACACTATGAAAATAGCTAAAGTACACTAAACGGGCTGTCTCTGTGTCGGTTAAATTACGATTTTTTCTAACAGCGTATGCTGCGAAGCTTAGCTTTTTTGACAATTTATCTGTATGTGGGCCCCACTGAAGCTTGGCATCCAAAGTTAAGCCCAAGAATACTGTGCTATCTTCAGGATTCAATTCTTCGCCTTTCATCAATACATTAGTTTTCACCTGTCTAACGTGAGGTAGCGTAAACTTAATGCATTTGGTTTTTTTTCATTAAGGAGTAAATTATTGACATTGAACCAGCAAACTACTTTTGAAATCGCGCTATTTACATCGTCAGTAACCAGATGCTGACGTTTAAGTTTAAACAAAAGTGAAGTATCATCCGCAAACAAAACTATATCATGATTATCCTTTATGAGGTACGGCAAGTCATTAATATAAATAAGAAACAAGAAAGGACCAAGAATTGAGCCCTGCGGGACTCCCATTGTCACTATAGATCCGGGAGATCTTTTTCCATTAACCTCAACGCTCTGAATCCTATTACTCAAGAATGAAGTAAGAAGATCCAAAGCGGTGTTCCAGATCCCGTAGTGGCGGAGTTTCCTGATTAACGTTTCATGAAGAACGCAATCGAATGCCTTGGACAAGTCACAAAAGATGCCCAAAGCATCGCATTTATCTTCCCATGATAAATGATAAATGATAAATGATTTTATTTCTGTAAGTAGGTTTGTACAAACACTTTTACACGTCAATCATATTTTTAAACTAGATCAGGTCGGCGTTTCCTATCTGACTACTCTGAGAAGAAAGGCCGAAACAAACTCAGAGGTCACAGTCTCTTTTAAAGTCCAGACATAATCTTGGTCAGATCATGTGAAGACCATGTAGATTGGTATCTGAAATGGTCTTTTGTTTTTTGAATGCATTATAAATATGTCCTAAAAGCTCAACATCAGTAGTTGAACGACCCCTAGTAAAACCAAACTGTTTGCTATGTAATAATTTATGTTTTCTATAAAAAATCTTTGCAATTGGTCCAAAATTATTTTTTCAACAATTTTACTAAAAGTAGGTAGTACTGAAATAGGTCTATAGTTTGTGGGGTCTGAAGTACTACCTGATTTAAACAAAGGTATAATTTTACTTTTTTTCATAAGGTCAGGAAAATTCCCACAGTCGATACAATTATTAAATATAAGAGCTAAAGTAGGTGCTACAATGTCAATAATAGACTTAGCAACTTCTACAGAATTACCCCACAGATCTGCAGTCTTTTTTACATTTAAAGTGTGAAGGGTCTTAATTATATCTCTACAGGTAATGTGTTCGAAATGAAATTCCGAATCGCAAACATGAACATTTTCTTTAAGCAAATTAAGCAAAGACTCAGCAGGTGATGAGTTTAGGAATTTAGTAGTTGAAACAGGAATGTCCGAAAATAAATTTTCAAAGGCAGCGGTGACTTGTGAGTCTGATTTTATTATATTGTCAATAATAGACAGGTTGTAGTCAGAATTTCGGTTCGTAGACCTTCCCGTTTCACTATTAATAATATTCCAAGTCGTTTTAATTACATTACTACCGTTTTTAATCTTCGAACTCAAATAACGCGACTTGGCCATACAACAAACTTTTTTAAATAATTTTGAATAATTTCTAAAGTATAAATTAAATTCAGTAGTGTTCACAGAAGTCCTTTCATTATACAGCTCATAAAGCCGTGTTCTACTTTTATGAATAACAATGGTAGCCCAATCGGTGAAAGATGCGTTACTATTAACCGAGATAGTCTTGGGAATAAATGTAGAATCAAATTGTTTATAGTATAAATTAAAGAAATCATCATATATGACGGCGCCAGCGATGGCTGAGCGATAGCGGCGTCATCATCTTGATTAGGTGGTACAGGGTTCATTGCGTAGGTAATAGAGACTAATAACTCTAAAATGCAATAGTTGAATAACAATATCAATTACGTTTAATTATTTTACAATCCACAAGATTAACTGGGTAAACCGACAGTTTCGTTTTCAAAGTCAAAGTCAAAGTCAAATCGTTTATTTCAAATTGGCACATAAAAAGGCAGTTTTGAACGTCAAAATTTACCAAAAATAGAATTGATTCTAGTTGCCCCTTCCAAAAGGTAGTTTCGTATGGAGAAGAATGGGCAAGAAAGTCCACCGTTACTCTTTTAAAAATAACATAACATAACATCACGCCTGTATTCCCCGAAGGGTTAGGCAGAGGTGTACCTATAGTACACCCACATTTCGCCAGTTATGTTTAAGTCCCATGTAATAGGTCTTCTAAAAATGTTTTACAATATTATGTATACATAATAATTATATGTGAAGACGATGCACCTAGAATAAAATTACTATACCACAATAGGTAAAAATAAAATTTGGAAAATCCAAAAGTGCACGAAGTGCGTGTCATTTAATTATGAAATATAAAAAAAAAAAAAACTTAAGTCGTTCAAAATTAATTGCCGAAAAAACAGCTGTAGTAGGAAGAAGGTACTGCACAAGCGCCCCTGGTGGAATAAATGTACATAATATCTATAGATATATCACCATCCATATGTTAATTTTCTATGGATATAAATAGATGTACGGTCTTGTAGTTTTCGTTTTTTATTCATTGTAATTAAACGACACTGAATTAATTAGCCATTTGCATTCAGTGACCTACAATTGTCGATTAGAATAAAAAAAAAAAAAATAACTCACATAATGGATTTTTTCACAAGTTACAGTGTTTCCGGGTTTTACACATGACGGACAGGAATTTTTTTGACCTATTTTGGTGTGTTTTTCCAATTCTATGGCAGTAAATCAATTTATAAAAAGTATGAAATTAATCTCCATTAAATTATCTCGACAATAGTATGCAAAATATCTTGATTCCGTGAACTAACAAGGCTATAATAATAAAAAAAATAGCCGCCAAAATGAGGCGAAAAAAATTTTTCGATCGTAAAGCACTCTCTGATGCTTCGCATCATGAGTCGTGCAATAATTAAATATAACGCATGACAGGTAAATTAATTATGAGATAGATACATGGTGGTCACATATTTACAAATATTGAAAAGTAAATGATGTTTCCAAAATTTCACAAGTAATAATTTAGTGTGTGAGTTAAAGTTGTTACATAATGTAAAAAACAATGTCATAAAAATTATAAATTATACAATTAAATTAGCAACCAGTTTGATTTTGTTTAGACTCTAGATTGTCCTATGGAGCAGGACCAGCATGTTTTCAAGCATTCTTATCTAGGATATAATCCTCTAATTTGTAATATGCTTGTTTACAAAGTGTACTTTTAATATGAGTTTTAAATTTTCTTTCATTTAATTGCAATATATCACAAGGTATTTTGTTGTAACATTTAACACAGTAAAGATGTATGTACTTTAGATAATCTAAAAAATGGTTGATCTATTTTATCTTTATTTCTAGTATTAAAATTATGTCTGTCACTTATTTTATTAAAAAGATGTAATTTTTTTCTTACATACATAATATTTTCATAAATGAATTGACAAGGCACCGTCATAATATTAATCTTTTTAAATAGTTCCCTAAGAGATTCGCAACGACGTAGATTGTAAATGGCCCTGACAGCTCTCTTTTGCAAAATGAAAATGGATTCAATGTCAGCAGCCCGACCCCACAGTAAAATGCCATATGACATAATGCTGTGGAAGTAGCTAAAATAGACCAGACGCGCGGTTTCTACACCTGTTAACTGTCTTATCTTCCTAACAGCATAAGCGGCCGAGCTTAACCGCCCCGCAAGAGATTTTATATGGGGTCCCCATTGTAATTTCTCGTCTAGCGTGATTCCCAGGAAAACCGTCTGATTAACAAATTCTAGTTTTTGTCCATTCAATATGATGTCACATTCGCAACTTCTAACATTTGGTAATTGAAATCTAATGCATTTGGTTTTTTTTCCATTTAGTACCTAATTATTTACCATAAACCACTCTTGGACCTGAAGAATGGAATTATTCACGTCGTCAAGATATTGTGACCGTCGGCCAACTTTAAAAATCAATGATGTGTCATCTGCAAATAACACCATCTTCGGTTGATTCTGCAGTAATTGGGTTAAATCATTAATGTAAACTAAAAAGAGGAATGGACCCAATATCGAACCTTGAGGAATGCCCATTGTCATTTTAGACCCTAATGAGTTCATGCCGTTTACTTGAACTTTAACCTTTCTTTCAGGTATGATCTTAGTAGATCAAGAGCTGTATTCCTAATCCCATAGTTCTCTAGTTTCAGCAGAAGTGTCTCATGGTTTACGCAATCGAACGCCTTAGAGAGGTCGCAAAAGATTCCAATGGCATCTTGTGCTTCTTCCCAGGCGTTAAAAATGTTCTTTATTAGGGTGACACCAGCGTCAGTGGTACAACGCCCTTTAGTGAAACCGTACTGTTGTTCATGAAAGATGGAATTTTTATTAAAGTGACGTAACATTTGATTAAGAATTAACTTTTCAAACACCTTACTGAGAACTGGCAGAATTGACACAGGTCTATAATTGTTTGGTTCTTTGCTATCACTGGATTTGAACAATGGAACTACTTTACTGTGTTTCATAAGATCCGGAAAGACTCCTTGGTCTACACTGGTGTTAAATATGAAAGCTAAATAGGGCGCAATAGTTTCGATGAGAGATCTACAAACTTTTACAGACATTCCCCAGAGATCCTCTCTTGATTTAATTTTAAGATCTTTAAAAGCTTTTATAACAGCTTGGGGGTTTGTATGCTGAAACCTAAACTCCAAAGGGCATGCCTTTTCATTATTTTTAAGTAAGGCCGTTTTAGACGAGTGACCCAGTTGGTGTCCGAATCCAAAGTGAACTCCGCATCAACTCCCACTCTCCAACACGACTCTGTCCACGTGCCGCCGTTACAATAACAACTGACGTCATGGTGTTTACCACTTCCTTGGTACTACCATAATCAAATGAGCATCCATTTAATTAAACGATATCGTTTTCCACGACATATAGATGATTAGGATCAGCATGAAAAGACAAAACTGATAATTGATTAATGATTTTTACTTTAAAAACTTCCAAGCGACTTGCAGTTTTGGGGTTAACAGTAATATCGTTTTTAGCCAATTTGATGTTTTGGTTTTGGATAGTAATCCTTTGCTCGCAATGATCAGAATCTAGTGAATTTATAATTTCTTTATGGCTTGGTATAACATCTGTATAAATGTTATCTAAGCATGTTGCACTAGTAGAGGTTATTCTTGTAGGCTCCAAAAATAGGTTTACAAGATTGTAGGACTGAAAGAGACTTAATATTTTACTACAAGAACCCGAGTTTTCTAATAAATAAACATTAAAATCACCGCAAGTGATAATGGACTTGTTCGAGTTACAAATCTTGTTTAACACTTCATCCATTACCTTTTCAAAGCAGTCATACACTCCTGAAGGGACTCTGTACACACTTAATACAATAAACTGCTCCAATTCTATACAGGCTATCTCAACTGTTTGCTCAACAGATAGGCTCACAATATCCTTACGTTCTTTATATTTAAGCTAGTTACTTACTAAAATTAAAGTGCCACCATGTATAGCATTTCCTCTGCTGAACGAACTACCAACTTGGTGATTATTAAGATTAAACAAGAACTGGTGGCTTTTAAGCCAATGTTCTGTTATACAAAGAATATCAATACTGTTAAAATTCACAAATAATTCTACTTCTAAATCTTTGTTCATAAATCCTTGAATGTTTTGATGCACCAGGTTGATACTATTTACTGATTTTAAACTCTTATTTGATTTTGATTTATTTCTACAATTCTGTACATTATTGCTAGAGGTTGCCTCTATTGTCTTAACTTCTAATTTAAATTATTATCAATGTCAATTTTTTATACCAAATCATTGGCTGAATTATTTAACAATTCGTAGCTTTGCTCAATAGGAGCAATTTGTTTAGCCAACTTCTTGGAAAAGAAAAGTAATATGATAGCGACACAGCTATCTGTCTTTTAAGATAGTACATAAAAATATTATATCTATCTTTTGTCAAATACAAATTATTACCAACATAATTGTTAGTATCAACTAATTGGAATAAATTATTATTAAATGTCAAATTATGCAAGGTCATATTAATTTCAAATCTTAAGTTATTTTTTTCCTGTGTCAAACTGTTACTGTATGGGAATGTAAACAACACAATTTTTCTTAAACTAAGATTACTCAATGTCGTATAATATTTGAGTAATTCTCTTTTGTTTCGCATTTCCCCTATTACCCATAAAAATCAATAATGTAGTGTCCTGGTTGAAGTTACATTTAATAATTTCTCTCATAATGTCAATTATGGAACAACCAGGCATACAGTAATTTATTATGGAGTGTCCCGTTTATTCATCCGTTAACAAGTGGCCTAAGTCCTTTCCAATCTCATCACAAAATAACACAAATCTATAACTTATACCACAAATCTCAAATATAAATCTTTTTTGTTTTTATTTTTCTTTACTATTCTAGTTAATACGTTGACGGACAGTATACCCTCACTGGTTGAACGTGCTAAGTCACTCCAAAATTTCGGATAGGAAACACTTTTGTAGTTTTTTTTTAACGTCCCTTAATGACAGTAAAATGTTTAAAATTCTATCTGTGGTGACACTACAGAATGGTCTTCCTTGTATTAGTATAGAAAACAACACGCCACAAGGCGTACTGATTTTATGCAAGTCAAAACTTTGACGTCGACAGGCGAACTGTCGTATTTTTTTTTACCAGAAACAACGCTGAGAGGCGTTCTGCCCGTCAACGTGTTAATTACCTTTTTGTATGCACGTGTTTCTGTGACAAATAAACCTATTTTTCTTTCTTTTTATTTATTTCTAACTGATGTATGAACGTAAACGAGGCAAAAGGAGTATGTAAGGATCGTAGCAGGTGGCGTTCTGTAGTTTCTACCTACTCCCATGGGAAGAAGGCGTGAGTTTATGTATGTATGTAATGCGACCACCATTTTTCATAGCGTTGTATAGTGTTCCCGTGGTTGCAAGCGCGACTGCTGAGCGTGGGTTCTTGGCATCGATTCCCAGGTCGGGCAAAGTATTATTGGGTTTTTCCAAAAGGAATTTCTCAGTAGCAGCCCGGAATTTGAAAGTTGGTGGTGTAATACCCCGGTGCCTCGGTAAGCACGTAAAGCCGTTGTTCCTGCGCCTGATCTCCCCGGTCGTGTCGGATCGGACGGATGAAAGTAAAGGAACAGAGAGTGTACCTGTGTTTGCGCACATACTTGTGCACTATAATATGTCCTGCATACCTGGTTAATCTCCATTAAGGTGGACCTCCATGGCCAAAATCAGTCGGGAAAATACTATTATAATCCATCGGATCAAAAGGTAGTCCAGAAAATGCAAGGTTTTTATAAAATTTTGTCAAAGTTGTATATTATTGTAAATGATAAATGATTTTATTTCTGTAAGTAGGTTTATACAAACACTTTTACACGTCAATCATATTTTTAAAACTAGATGAGGTCGGCGTTTCCTATCTGACTACTCTGAGAAGAAAAGCCGAAACAAACTCAGAGGTCACAGTCTCTTTTAAAGGCCAGACATAATCTTGGTCAGATCATGTGAAGACCATGTAGATTTATGTTTGAAATGGTCTGTATGTCTGTATGTACCTATACTAGCGTCGACCACAGTGCCTCCCAAAAACTTTCTTATAGTTTGTACTAGCTTTTGCCCGCTTCTTCGCCGGCGTGAATGTCGAAAAATATCTCACGGGAACTTACTACCGGGATTAAAAGCACCATAGGTGTGTTAATCCAGGTAAACAATGTATTAATTCCGTAATGCATTGTTTTCGTATAACTCTATTGGTTTACGCAGCGCACGCTAGTAAAGCTCCCAGTCGGCATGATTTTTTCCGACTTCTTCAACAATCATCATCATATTTCAGCCAATCACAATTTATTCAGTCAATCCTTATGAATCACCCCATCCATTGGTGAAAACTGTATGAAAATCTATTTGGTAGCTTTTGAATTTATCGCGTACAGACAGACATACAGGCAGACGCAGTGGGGGGACTATGTTTTATAAATGAAGTGATAATAAATTATTCTGTGACTAAAGGTAGCTCAACTTTTTTTCCACATAAGATAAAGTAGTTCCACATAAGGTAAACTAAAGTAAAAATGCAACTTAGGTATTCGTTTGATCTATCAAACTAATAAGCTGCTTTTTAAATCCGTACATTACAGCTGATAATAAATTACCACCAAGATTCTCAAGCTCCTTTTGAAAAAAAAAACACGGACATAAAAATTGCGATATCACAAGAAGCAATAAAATATTTTATCTCCACTTCACAGCAAAATAAACGTCTCATTCCGACAAACGCGATAAAAACGAAAAACAAACATTCTCATTCAAATTCATCCTCAACTTTCACTCTTTTAATTAGTACCTACGAGCCTCTGATATTTCTAAATGGAGGAAAGCGGCGACAGAAAGCCTAATTGAGTTTGCACGACACATTTTCTTAGTAACCGGTAATTGAGATTCAACCCGAGGTAAAAAAAAAACAGTGAAGAAAATACAAAGTGCTGCCAAAGACTCGGAGCGACTTTTAATAAAGTTTTCTTTTGGTCATCCTCTTGTTAGAAGTGTTAGTGGGAACTTTACAATAAGTACGTTATAATTTATAAAGAAGCACGTGTTATGTTAGTATTTTATGAAAAGGAATGACCTGTTCATGAAATACTTAATAATTGGGTTTTGTAGGTATACGAAACCTAGTACTTTTTGGTGTTGCATGTCATTAACTACATGTGCCATTAAGGTATCTGTTTTATCAGTACCTTGATAAGCTGATTTACTCAGCGCAAGCTGTATGAAAACTCCTCCATATTTTAACAATGATTTTACATTTTATATCTCGGAACAACCAACGATTAGAAGGGCCGTTAGCATCATTAAATATAAATCAAGCAAAACATTACCCAACAGGTTTAAAAGCAGTCAAAAAGAAACGTTTACTTTTGTTTCCTCAGCTTTATTAATTTGATAACAACATGCAAATTACACTGCAACGATCAACTATTACATTTACGAAAGGTTATTTGCAGTACCTAACCGTGTGCCAGTTTCACTTATTAAATAAAAAAACTTGTTCACTATTTCCAAATATCGTTGTAAGGCGTTGAACACGCGAACCGTCGATCAGCCGCCAATAGGTCGCGTTGAGTACCGGAGTCAATCGAATTTATTCAGTAATTTCCTTCGACGAACGACCTTCCAGAATCACCAACTTGTACAAATGTGTTTCGCTAAGCGGAAACTTTGTACACACTCAATGTCGAACACGTCTAGAGCAAAGCCCTCTTTCATGCCTTTCGAGTGAAATAAACCATAGAATTATAATGTATGAATATTTTAGTTTAGCCCACAAATAGCCACGTCGTCTAAATGGGTTTGCCAAACGGAAAGTTTTTACACAACGTGTGTCGAAGTAAGCCTTTCATGTTAGCGTGGCCGCACTTTTGAAGGTAGAATTATAATAGAGCGAATTTTTTTTACGAAAACCTCATAACGACTTGAAACGACTGACTTTATAAGAAGTTGACTTTGAATTAAGCTTGTGATAGTGGTTGAAATGGGGAGCAATTTGATGTGACATTGTTTATATTTCATTTGCCCATGGATTCACTCACGTAAAGGTTGGAAATTATCTCATGTGAACATACTACCAGGAGGTAACCAATGTTGTGCTTACCTACATAAAACGTCGATTTAGAAATAAGAAACATCTGTTAATAAAAGTAAAACCTGTTTACTCAGTTTACTGTCCAAGTCGTTAAATCAATGGTTAAGCGATTGACTGTTGCGCTGCGTGTCACGGGTTCGATTCCCGTACGGAACAAATGTTTGTATGTCCTACAAGTAGTTGTTCCGGGTCTGGCTGTTTGTGTATGTGAGTTTGAATGTTTGTAAACGCACCACAATACAGGAGAAAAAGGAATCTGAAAAGGCATTTGACTATTTTTTCGTGCCGTTCTTTTTATTTTTATTTCTAATCTGTTGGCTGGTAAGGAATCTTTTGAGATAAGAGCAATGGGCTTTCTGTGAGAACCTTTATTCTTTCCATATCTGTTTTAATCTCATAATTATTGATTCAGTAATATACCTAATTAGGTACCAGAAATTCAACTGTACATTAAAAAAAAAACGAATTTCCAACAATAATCCTTCTGCCAAACGGCCAAGTGCGTGTCGAACCACGCACAATGCTGCAATGTCGGGTTCCGTAGTTGAGATGAATTTATCCCACGAACAAATGTAACATTGTAGTTGAAAAACATGTTCTGCTATACATTCCAACCGCAAATGTAAGTTCGTCGACTATTATTCGTTAACTTGTAAAGCCTTCTTAGCTGTGATAGTTTTCCTTATACATATAAACTATATTATATTTTTGTATATTACTGTTATTATATACATTTATACTACTGCCTTGATTTGTTCACATTATCCAACACACTTGACTCTAACAAAAATTAGCACTTTAAAGCTTAATATTTAGCAAACTGATCCCTGAATCGAAAAATGGTTTTCACACACCCGCAATATTTTTGAACGGCCTATCCAACGACACCCTATATCATGAGATATGCGAGAAAAAATCATCCCCCACTTTGTGTGTAGGGGAGGTTCAACCCCAAAAAAAAAAACAAGATTGAGAAGTGAGTAATATGTATACTATGCCAAATTATAGTTTTCTAGTAAGGGTCTGTGAACTAAACTGCAGACAGACAGACGGACAGACACGGCGAAACTATAAGGGTTCCTTGTTGTCTACGTAACCCTAAAAAAGGAAGTAAAGGAATCATAGGGCATCAAAAATCTATCCCTTCTTAAATAAATAATTGTTGGATCGAAGAAAAATTTCAGTTGAGAGTCTGGCTAAAATAAAAGAAGCGCCATGCTATAAAACTGCTACGCAAAGCCTACGCCGTAGCATTGCTACGGCTGCTACGCGGTCGTAGCAATTAGCCGATCGGTTCAGTTGTAGGTATTTATTTAGACGTGTTTCTGTTACAATGAAAATTATATATCTATCCTTGAAAATGTTCATTCAACTGTCGATCTTATCATCTCTTACACAAAACTAACATGTATTATATTCCTCGTACATAAATACAAAAGTGTTACTAATACTCGCCTAGTTATTATCCCTCGTCAGTCGTAAGGAGGGGTTGTGACAGCTGATATCGTATAACAGAATATCTAAAAGCTTATACATTTGATGTTCCTTAGTAAACAAAGGGATATTTAACATAGCTTCACGCCTTTGCGATTGTGGTAGAGGTATGGAGTTTCGTGTTTTGTGAATCTCGTAGTTCACTTGTTTTGTGTTCTGTGTTTTGGTAATGTCTTATTTGTTAAAGACTATACGAAGCGACTGATATGCTCACTAACTCTTAAAAACTGGTGAAGCTTTGCAATAACACTTATATGTGATTTCTTCAATACAAACGCAAGCGAAACTACTCTCTTTGAACGAATATTACATAATAGGTAAAATTTACAAAAACTCACGACACAAAAAAGAGCTTATGACCTTGAAATAGCTGAACTGATTTTGATACAACATAGTTAAGAACAACCGCTAGAAAACCTGCTATCAAATAAAAAAACCCGCATCCAAATCGGTTCACCCGCTTAGGAGCTACGATGCCACAGACAGACACACATAGCGGTCAAACTTATAATACCCCCTCTTTTTGCGTCGGGGGTTAAAAAGGATAGCCATAAGGTAGGCAATTTACATACCATACTGCAATACAAAATCCAAGCGTGGTAAATATGATGATCCTTGTAACGAAATAAAACACCATACTTACATAGGTAATGATTCGCCTGTTTTATAAAAGTACGGGACTCTAAAATCACGCGTAAAATAACTTCCATGTTTTTATAATGTACCTAATATTACTTCAATCCATCCTACTTTTCTTAAACAAAAGCCATTTCCACGTTAAAACCGTAAGCAAACAATTACAAAGCCTGTGTTTAAGAACAAAAAGTATTTTAATCGTCGTATCGCGTGTCGTCGGTACCGGGTTGTGCTCTTGTGCGTGGTTACTCGATAAGAAGGCGTAGTTAGCTGAACCTGTGGCACTGCTATTTATGTTTTTAATCTACACTAAGAGGTGCGATGGCTGTTCCCAAAGTGCCGATGCCGGTAATAGGGGCCTTTCACTTCCATGTTTCTGTGTATGTGTAGTGGGGTTATATTTTATATGTTGGAGTGAAAAGAGAGTGTATGAAATGTGTGGGTGTTATTTGAAAAAAAATGATTTTAAGAAAGTTGGCGGATGCGTTATTAATTTAATAACTAGCCCAAGCCTATAATCCGCTTCATGCTTCCCGGTCGATACTTATTTAAAATTGAGTTATCAAACTTCGCATAGCATCCGAAAAGTTAAATTGAAAACCATTAAAAGCCAATCATTGGTGAACTTTTTGGGCTTCCATGCCTTCCATCAAATTACTTTGAATCCACGACTATCCATTACTGGGAATAGCGTTTTCAAAAAAACGTCAAGGAGGTGAAACTGAGGCAATATATCAAGCGTTCGTGCCCCGCGACCACGTCCCGCGTGACTGATGTCCCCCACTCATTTATAAATTGACCTCACTTTGGCCCCGAGGCAGTTAAAGATCGAGCCCATACGCCGAAATTTTTCCGTCTTGCCAACGACATAATAAAGTTATTGGTTCGTTTATGACACTGAAATCGAGTATATGACATGTAGATGTAAGTACAAATGTAGCTTAGCTCCATACAAATGAGCGGACTGTTTTTACAAACTTAAGAAAACTCTAGTGAACAAGTATTGTGTTAATGCAGGTATAAAGAAACATTTCAAACAAAGGGAGCTTGGACGTTTGTTCAGTGAAAGAGAACTGTACATTTCAAGTTTATGAATACCTTTATTTGAAATACGAGTCTTTTTAACAAACCGCATCAGCTTAATGATCTGAAACTCTGATAATATTTTCTTTGTTATTCCGTTAAAACAAAACTTATAAATAAAAGATATGTAAGACTTTTCGTCCGTGAAATTATTATATCCACATTCAACAATCAATTTCCCGAGACATACCGGTAATGTTGATTAGATAGCTATTGAAATGTTGATCTCATCCTTTCCCTTTAGAAAATTCGTACCAAATCGCGCGTATCGTTCAGTTATAAATTGCCATTACATCGCAGACGACAAAGCATTGAAATTCTGCCAATAAACTTGACTGAACGGGATCCGCCGCCAAGTCCCCTGTCGATACGCCGATAGATCCCTCGGGACTGAAAGATGTGTTCCACTTATTTCAGAATTGACTTCGTTTTATTTTCCCCTTCCTTTTATTTCACGTCACTCTGACGTTTTATAGTTCGTGCGGCTATCTAAATAGTCGAAAATTGTTGTTCTCTCATAATAAAGTCGTAGTATAAAAAATTGA
Source organism: Griposia aprilina (assembly GCA_916610205.1). Lineage (NCBI taxonomy): Eukaryota > Metazoa > Arthropoda > Insecta > Lepidoptera > Noctuidae > Griposia > Griposia aprilina. The sequence goes on from OU744288.1 coordinate 15,859,341, forward strand.
AATTTATTGCTAGCACTTTGTGCTTAAATACGGTAAGCCACACAGTTAATGGTGCCATCAATCATAAAATATAGCTTTGTGTGTGGTCAGGTCGGCGTACGTAGATGGATATTTATAACTACAACAAATCAGTTGGCAAACGTGGATCATAATAATTCAGAATTATTATTTGGAGGTGAAATTATTAAGGTGTGTAATTATTATTACGGTGATTAGAGCTTGTAATTAATTGCTTGCGCTGAGGATTGATAGTCCTGCCTAACGTAATTGTTCATCTATTGTGCTTGAAAATAGGATAATGTATTAGGTTGAGAGGATGAATGAAAGGCGACTAACAAAAGGTATTTACAAGGCAGATGTGAGTGGAAACGCCGGGAGGGGTCGCCCTAGGAGGACATATAGTGACCTTATTGGTGATGTTCTTCAGAAAGATCAGGTGCGTAGTACTCGCAACCGGCGTGCGTGTATGACCAGATGTATGAACGTAAACGATGCAAAAGGAGTATGTAAGGATCGTAGCAGGTGGCGTTCTGTAGTTTCTGCCTACCCCCATTGGCAGAAGGCATGAGTTTATGTATGTATGTGTATTAGGTATTGGTTTACCTTATACATGTTGTGTTACCTGTCTATCTCGTTATAGGTTATACATTTTCCTGATGTGTTCTTAGACACAGGTGTCATTTACGAAAATGGAAAACGTTATCATTCTAGGAATTATCACAAACAAATATTGATAGCAGTTCTAATGGAGATCAAAGAAAAAAAAAAAAAAAAAACTGTCTTATCAAAATGTAAACAGCCTTGTGGTGGACAATTGGGTATCTCACCCGGCGCATCGCCACCATTGTTGCGCCGCCATGGCAGTATTATATAGCTCTTAGTCACCCATTGGTACTGTACTGAAAATATTCACAACAAAAGTAAATGTCAAGCATTGACATTCATTTTGAATACTGTTGAGTATTGATGACAACTAATGTAATTCTTGGTTCTGAGAAAAAACCTCAGTGGCAGACGGACCAGAAAATTATATTATACAGGATTTGCTTTTCCTTAAAAGGTAAAAAAAAGTCGCATAGGTACTTTAGCAATAGATCGTGTTTTCTCAAAAGCTCATTAGCATGTTTACAGTGTTCGTTTTGATCAAAACTGAATTACTACATGAATAAAATTATCTATAGGTACTAATATTATAAAGTGGTATTTTTTTAAGTTCGTATATAAGGGTTAATCTTAGTAACTACTGATACGATTCCCAAAATTCACTAATAAAAGGTTGTAGGATATATTTTATGTTAAAACAAGAAATTTCACACGGACGAAATCACGTGCAGGAGCTAGTTAACAACAAACCGAAGTTAATATAATTACTTTCTATTGTCGCTATTCTAGGTATCAATATTTATTGTTGTATGTCAGTATGTTATCGGTTTCAATAAAATACTACTAAATAAAAATGTTAGTGGTAAAATGAAAGCAAACAATTATGGTAAATTTTATTTGGTTTGGCTTTGAGGTATGTAATTATATTACTTTATTATTATTTATTACATTGTATTTAATTAAATATTTTATTTTGTGTGTAACTTAAATTTTAATTGTAACCTGCAAATAATAATCAGCATGCGCCTTTACTTGACTGGTTCGAAGGTACTAGCGACCCCTGCTTCTCATGGTTTTACAACTTGACAAAGCATCGAAATTTATTCATTATAATAATATGTAAGTTTTAAATTTATGTGTCATACACATTTATGCTTCCGGAATAAATTACCAAAATTATAGTCCAACCCGAATATAATCCGTTTTTTTAGTCTAGAAGAACAACGCGGTCACGCAAACAGGCACAAAAAGCGACTAAAATTTGTAATATGTAAATATTCCTAGAATAAATATAAAACCTAACTACATACCTATTTCCCTAAAGGAATACATATATTAACTTTTTTCAAATGGGAACTTGTTTAAGGCACAAAACAAAGTTGCCTTTCAAATTCGTGTTAGTATTATTATAAAAGGAGAAGAGTAATCCCATTATTTACAAGTTTTAGCTTTTATTGTTTCAAAAAAGTGCGGTCCTTAGAGGCGAAACAACAATGTTTGGAATGTCCAAAAGTTTGTTTAGCCACGGAGGAAATTGGGCAAAATACATTTACTGGATCCAACAGTAAATGGAAAGTAACCCACTGAGGAATACTGTGCATAGTCCATGAAGAGATATTTACTTAAATGCGGTAAATCTATACATCTATACATTATAAATTAAAGTCGCTTTTCTTGTCTGTCTGTGAGACCGCGTTATTCTTCTAAACTACGCAACGCATTTTTATGCGGTTTTCATCATCATTAATTTAATTTATTCCGGAAAGTTTAATACATGAATAATAGACTTACATTTTAATAAAGAATACTCGAGGTTTTGTCAAGTCGTAAAAACTTAAAAAATTCTACTATCATTTAAAAGAAGTGGGTTTTACGGACTATGATGAAAGCTATTGGTGACAATGGAAATAATATTTATTTATTTAGGTTAGCCAACAATTTTATTAACAGAAAACATGTATATTAAATTTCTTAATAATTATTATTATGTAAATGCAACAATTTCTTACAGGCTAACACCACATGCACTCTTTTTGTTTTTCTCAAATATCTTGACAAACATGGAGAGAATCGCGATAGGCCGATAATTTTAAATAGTGTCTTTTTCGTCTGACTTGTACACAGGCACAACTTTGGCCTTTTTCCAGTCTGATGGGAAGGTTGCTGTGGCTAGCGACAGCTTACATATTTTTAATAGCGCGTTAACCAAGGCTGGTGCACAGGCTCATATAAATAAAGGTGTGATTCCGTCAGGACCAGCTACTTTTCCGGTGTTAATACATCGTAGCTTTTTGAATAGGGAATCACTATCCAATTCTGGTATTGTGCACTGACTATTAGTTTTTAATGTGAGAAGGAAACTTCAGTCATTTTTAAATTCTGTGCCATGATCAGCAAGGTATTTGCGTTACACAGTAACAGTAGGAATAGCTTTCATTTTGACAGTTCAACAACATTACATACATTATTACATTAATTGCGTTAATTAGGTTGCTAAGCAGACAGATTTTTCGAACATATGAAGCAATAGATTAGCAATAGGTTTCAAACTGATTCAGATTGTGATAGATAGTGTGTTACGTAATTAGAGTGTAGGGGTGTAAGCGATGCGAAATAATTACCAAAAACATCACAAATATCTGAACGATTTTATGTAATAGTTTGATAGTCAGTTATTGTTAGTGGATAGACACTAGACCCACCGCGTTAAGATTTTACGTGAGTTTATAAAAGTTTAGATTTACTGACTGTAAGTTTTCCATATATTACATACTGCAAAGATTTACTCAGATTTTGACAAAGTTTTGTAACTAATTTTAATTCTAGTTCATCTAACGGGTTATTATATTTCCTAAAGCGCAATCGTAAGTTATTTTTCTCTTTGATTGTTTTTGTAATTGCTTTATAAACTATGGGCATAACATTGTTGAAGCCAGTCAAATTCATTTATATAGGTTTTATAAAGTAATTATTGGTGATGTTCTTCAGAAAGGTCAGGTACGTAGTACTCACAACCGGCGTGCGTGTATGACCAGATGTATGAACGTAAACGAGGACGGAAACAAAAGGAGTATGTAAGGATCGCAGCAGGTGGCGTTCTGTAGTTTCTGCCTACCCCCATGGGAAGAAGGCGTGAGTTTATGTATGTATATGTATGTATGTTATAAAGTATAAAATTATAAATAAAACTTTTATAAAGCTTGTTAAGCTTATTGTATGGGAGATTGGATTCTTTTAATAATCTTATAATAAGATCAACCGGAGGATGTAGTTTACCACTAGCGGTTAAAAAGCAACTCGATTCACTTACAGTCCACGAAAACATTGTTGACAAAACTAGATCCAAAATACGCGCAGAACAGTTTTTTACGAATTTATACTGAGCAAGTCTACTAACGTTCATAAATTCTAATAATCTTAATTAAACAAGTGTTAGGAAGTGAACTGTTAACGGCACCAGGAGCCCAATCTATTTTGCCCAAAATATAATCCCCAATTATAATAATTAGAATATTACTGTCTCAAACACGCTATTACAGTGTTCTTTAAAGTGCTCAATTGATGGAAGACATACAGGTGGAGGAAGATAGACTGCACACAGAGCTAGCTGTCGTGACTTATGTGCAGTCGAAATATCATTGGTAAATCAAAGATCTTCTCATTTAGTATGCCATTTATCAATGCGCTTTGAACTGATTTTGGCTAAAACAGCAATAAGAACCCCGCCTCCATCTTTATTAGGATTGAAGCCTGTAGTCTATATCTCTTCTGTAAACCACTTACCTATCATGAAATAGTTCCCTACCAAGTACACTACTATTTAGCCACGTTTTAGTTAAAATGAATACATCATAATCCGTAAAACAAAGATTACAGTAAAAAGTATTACTTTTAGTTCTCAAACCTCTACAATTTACATAATATATTGTTAAATTGATGAATTTTAAAATATATGACTGAGAAGGGACGTCTCTCTCGTTATCATCAGCCATATTTTAACTACTGTGGGCGTACTATGGGAGGTGTTGGTTATTGCGCAATATAAAAACCGTTTGCAGTTTAAATCAAATTATAATTTACGAACAAATTAATCACACTAGCGAATCACACACTGTAGGTACGCGACACAACTATACAGAACGCGCGACAGTTTCTAGACGTGTTCACTGCTTGGACGCCACCGACAAACTCTGCTCTAACTCTGGTTGAGCGTTATGTTGTAGACTCCGTCGAGCGCCGCCTGGTGGCGCTGGCGTCCCGATTAGTCAGAGTCAAACGATTGATTTAACGTATTTCCGACATATAGATAGGTACATGCTTCAACAATATTATGAAACAAATTATATGATATTACTTAATATAAGCTATTCATGTTTTTGATGATGTATTCTGAGCCGTCGACTAATCTAATAAAATATTTTGCCATTTCTGACCCAAACGTACTTGCAGCTCATTTCCTTAGCCTTAATCCTAACCGCAGCATGAAGAGTCTTGTTGATGGGTGAAAGATGTTTCACAACATAGACAGGTACCTCCTGTTGGCAAATCCAAGACGTCTGCAGTTAAGTTTATTCTGCGGGAAGTTTTGGTTGTATTTAATAACGGACCCTAGGAGTTGAACGAGTAACCTAGGTGATGCCTACTGAACTACTATGGGTTTAAGATGGATACTGGATGGATCAGTTTTGGCAACTCGCGTACAATTCAATGCTTGAACATCACAGTTGACAGGTTTCCCGAGTTGGGTGACAATAGTGTACACATTATAGTTTTTTGTTTCAGGCATACCTCAAGATTACTTGATCGAGATTGCTGCTCTAAGTTATTAATTCGCACACTGAGATTCGCCGTGGTTGTCTTCAGTTCAGTGTTTTCTGTTTCTAGCCTCTCCTATGGTTTCATTTCATGCCTTCTGATTACTCTCAAAGCGTTGAAATTGTTTGTTGATCAATTGGATTGATTTAACCATCTCCTTCATTTCATCTTTAACTGTTTCCAGTTTGTTGTTCATGGTGCTGACTATAATGTTATTATTAAATTGTGTCAACATATCGCTGAGTTCTGCCTTAATTATTTCTTGAATAATAGACCGAATATCTTCTTTATTATTTAAAGCTGATGGTGGAGCCATCCTAGTGCCTGCTTCTTATTTCCCCTTTCGTAGACATATTACGGTTACGGGTCGAATTATTTTTAAAGATTTTAATTTCACAGTTTTTTATTTCGGTCCGAAAAATAGGTCTGACTTTTAAACAAATACGTAACACATATCACAGATCCTTTAGAAAATTAACAACGCACCCTGTAATTACTGGTTATAAGCGGTAAAGGGTCTGTGCGGGTAATAAATATCGATCTGATTGGTATCAGACCTCCAGTCGGCGCTGATAATACATTTGATACCCTTACAATATGTGAAGGGTTTACTAATGAATAGGTTACACGAAGGGAGAGATTATCTTAGTCAAATATAGCTTCGACAAGAAATCAATGAAGCGTGAACATTTACTCGGGTAAATTATGTTATGTTGAGTAGAAATAACAATGAATTTACTGTGAAGTACTTTCTACTTTATAAAAATAAATTCAAATATGGGTAATATGATTTTACTTGACTTCTAAATTAGTCAACCACTGTACTATGTATAATTATCCCTAAATAATAAACATAACTGGCGAAATGTAGGTTTACTATAAGGTATATGTCTGCCTAACGGTGAATACAAGCGTGATGTTATGTTGAAAGAAAAGAAAGAAAGAAAGAAAAATATTTTATTTGGAACACGCACAGGAAATACAAAGTGTAAAAAAATTAATAAAAAAGGAGCATTTAAAACTAACAAAATAACGTCGTTGTCGTCGAAGTTAAGTTATGTATAATTCTATGTTTTTCAAATCGTTTTTGGCCGTTTGTCCACCGTCACGTCAACTTAACGTCAACGAGAACGAGACGTCGGCGCCGAAGTAGAAATACATACATTTAGAAAGAAAATTTGTTTAGTCTGCACAAAAAAGACGCTCATAAAAAAAAACCAGACCAAATACATACACTAATAAAAAGTAGCCAAAAGCCTCGTATTCAAAACGTTAAAAGTTTGACAATGGCCGCGTGTCCACCACACGCCGTCACCGGGAGGTCACGCTGTGTTCAAATGATCTCGTTTTGTCGTTGACGCCCCATCGACTCTGGTAGGCGGACAAACGGTGTTAGAGTTACATGAGACCCCATTACATAAGAGAAAGACAGTTGTTCTTCGAGATCTTAACTATCTGTCGTACGAATATTGGGGTCGAAAGTTTCACGTGCCATCCGATTTGAGACAGGAAAATGTCTCGATGCGTAAAGAATGGTCACCCATCTACTGCGACCGGCCGTTAAACTTCGTAAATCGATTGAACAGCAGTACCTATGATTAGTAATAGGTACGATGTGTCCCTTTCAATACTTCCTATAAGTGTTTAAATTGGATACTCGTACTTAATTGAACTGAAAATAATATTTTAGAATAGAATTGAAAATTGTTTATTGTTGCTGTAGGTGACTAACAAACTAAGCTGATCAAAACTAAAACATGTTTATCTTCTACTGTGTTCTATTGTGTACAATAATATGCGTAGTGCGTAGTGTTTTTCAGCGGAATCTTGTAAATGGCCTTTAATATTTTTTTATAACATCGTAAATAAGCTAGCTGTAAGTTCCCCAAACAGCATTAAAATAAAATAAAATTAATATTCTAATATGGATAGGATGAATTACAATGATATTGATTGTTCCTTTGTTCTTGTAAGTTTCAATTAATTACCATACGCGAAATCACAGTGGAATAGTGGACGATAAGCTTTACCTATAATTATGACGTGTTTCCTTACTTAATTCCAAACAGACGTAACCCAACACACTTTCCTCATCTTCCCACATAATTATGTAATTGTGTGTATTTTACCTTTATAATAATTACAAAACACTTCCATATAATATGATAATGAAATAAAAATATACTTGGTTTATTTGAGGATTTTTATTCCTCGTTCTTTACAATTTTAAGATGAGAAAAAACTTGCTTCACTGACGTAGGTTTAGAGTTAGAGTTTTCATTTTGCCATTTTATTTTTCAACGGAATGTTTCCTGAGTATTCTTTGTTACATATTTTTAAACATGCCTATTAAAAAAATATACAAGTCTTCATTATTTAATTCTGAAAGTAATCTAGGCGTCCTAAGAATTTTGTAACCTTATCTCTCAAAATATACCTACCTCATACACCTAACTGTTATAAACCCTTTGCAACCACAACTCTCAGAGATAAATGAAGCTTCCGTTTTAATAATAGCACAGAGAGGTACCATGGCCCCTGCAATAACTCAGGGTGTAGGCCCCATCGTCGGCCCCGTGTCAACAACTGATCCCCCTTGATTGGATCATCGACCCACTGATAAATTTATCACCCGTCAGTCGGTTTAAGCAGTCACATAGTCTACCATGTAATTTTAGTGGTCACCACGGTAATCATTGGGTTTCCAGTTACCTAAAGTGGGTCGGTAGGAATAAAATAAAACTAGATTCGAAATGGATTTGATTGTGTTGGATATCACTGTATGTCTGGTGCTAAGAGTTTAATATAAATGTTACTCATTGTAATAGTGAGTGAAAATCATGGAATCAGTTTGTCCTATCTCTATGGTGAATTAAACATATACAAGGTTATTGGTTATATGTCGGCAATCCGTTAAGGGAATGTAGGAGAGGTCATTTGTAACGTAATGACCCCTGATGACCCCTATGCAAATGTCAACCATTTTCTTGTAATTAGACATTTTATACATTTTTGAAGATATCTTGTATCTTATTGTATCCCGTTGGATAACTGAGAAGTTGTAGGTACATGTTTTTGGAATGTTCTGCCGATAAAGTACTCTCATGTTTTTTTTTGCAGAAATCGACTATTTTAGTCAAATAACCTGCCCAAAATGATAGAAAATTGTAACGATTTGTAAAAATATAAAAGATAATTGTCATTTTATGGTTGATTTTTAACCGACTTCATAAAAAGGAGGAGGTTCTCAATTCGCCTGTATGTTTTTTTTTCTCAATTCAATTCTCAATTCTCAATTCTTTATTGCGTACCATAATGTATACAGTTGGTGGGAAAAACAGTTACATCAGTCTCAATTATGGACCCTGTCGGGCACAGCATAGATAAAAGTAGGAGAGAGGAGGAAGAACGCTTGGCATTTAATAAGTCAAACTATGAGTTTATATATGTATTTATTAAAAATATTAGTAATGTTGTAAACTAATTACTTTTAAAAATATTAATTATTGTTTTATATATGTACTTATTATTAATTTTATTTATTATGTCAGTAATTTATTTATTATTAGTTTTATCAATTATTTAAGGTATTTAGTTATTATTATTTTTATTTACTACGTAAATAATTAATTACACAGGCCTGCAAAATGAAGGTCATAACTTCCTCTCTGGAATTTGATAGCTGATTCTGGAGTATTTTGATGCGCTGATTACGAATATGTACTTAGTTTTTCTCCATCACCTCCTGATTTTTCAAAAAAGCTACAGATAGAAAATTGAGAAAAAAGACAAGTTTTCACTTAAAAAATTATATATTTAAAAAAGTACTTAATTTTTAACTTAAAAAACTATTAACACGTAATAACAACTTATTGCTGGGTTAAAATACACTTAAATTTTATTTGTGGAACCTGGTCCTTTTTTCCTGGAAGCTTCTGTTGTGCGATTTTCGCTTATATTTCCGGTTTGGATCATCACGCTTCAACAACCAACAATAGTCCGCCATCATGCTGACATTCCATCTTCCTTGATACCGGACTTCAAGCTCTTTTAAATCTTGGTGAAATCTTTCACCTTGTTCTTCGCTAACGGCTCCTAGATTTTCTGGGAAGTAATCAATGTGCGAATTCAGAAAATGAAGTTTAACGCTCATATTACAACCCATTACACCAAAATTCGTTATCATTTTGGCTACTATTTCTTTATAGTCCGAGCTTTTATTGTTCCCCAAAAAGTTTTTTACCACTTCCTTAAATGATTTCCACGCTTGTAACTCGACATCATTGAGTTTTTGATCAAATTTTTCCTCCGACATCAATTTTCTTATATCAGGGCCGACAAAAATTCCTTCTTTTAACTTAGCATCTGATAAAGATGGAAAAACTGAATGCAGATATTTGAAACCTTCCCCATCTTTATTTAAAGCCTTCACAAACTGCTTCATTATACCCAATTTGATGTGTAAAGGCGGCAGTAAAATTTTAAAGTTTAGGTTGCAAGATGCGCACTTCGACTGTTAGTTTTCTAATTCAGAGTAGGTACTTATACAAAAAAAAACCTTTTGTTTTCTTCATTATACCCTTTTTGAACAACATTAACAACAATTAGGCAATATCACCTAAACATCGTGTATTAATGAGCTCATTACTAAATGAAGCCAAAATGACCCGTTTTCGAAATGGTTAATGCGAATTACTTACACTTATTATGTAGTAATTAACAAATTACTGATTTGCATTCATTTCTATGTCGTCTTAAACTAATTAAATGCAATAAAAATTAAGCTGAAGTAATTAAGTGACGTTTTATAGATTTTAAAATGTATGCGCTCAGACATTTTTAGTTAAAATCTTAAATATTCAATATCAAAGAATCCTGACGTGATAGAATTTTTTTATTATTTTTCTCGTAATCAGCACATCAGAAACTATAGAAAACGTTAATCAGATCTCAGAGAGGAAAACCATTGCAGACCTGTGTTATTATATTTTATTTTATTTAAAGTAACTTTAATTAATATTATTATCCTACAGGGGTAAGTCATTTATTTCATATTTATAATTTATCATCTAAGTATTCGCCTATACTATAATAGCATTTACTTTCAAGGAAGATTTTTAATTTATTAATAAATATATTATAATTATCTAAATTCTTAATTATTGCGGGTAACTTATTATAATTTTTTATGGACATGACAAACGTACTATCGGAGTGCATTTTTAATCGCGATAGTGGTAAGTTTAGTCTGTTTTTGTGTCTTAGAACAATTTTCTTTTGTATGTCCTCTCTTTTTGTAAAGAAATCTGGGTATTTACGTACGAACTTACAAACTTCAAATATATACAAGCATGGTAGGGACAAGATCTTTAGTTCCTGAAAGTGGGGTTTACAGCTATCAGTGACTTCAATATTTACTAAGATCCTAATTAGTTTTTTTTGTAATGTAAGTAACGTGGGCGCGTCAGTACTGTTTCCCCATAAGATGATACCATATGAGAGCCATGCGTGGGCATACGCGTAGTACGTTACTAATGCTGTTTTTAGGTCTGTGGTTTTTTTGATCTCGCGGAGGGCGTATGAAAATTTTGATATTTTTGATTTCACTTTCTGGATGTGAGACTTCCAATTTATGTGTGTATCAATATCTAAGCCTAGTAGGGTGAATTTATCAACTACGTCTAATTTATTATTATTGAAGCTAAAGTTAATATATAATGGGGTTTTTTGACGAGGGTGAAATGAAATTATTTTAGTTTTATTGAAATTTATTTCTAGATTGTGTTCAGTCATCCAATTTATTGTAGAATCTAATATGGAGTTTAATTTATCATTTAAATTGGTGTTATTTTCGCATGAGGTAAGTATAGATATGTCATCCGCAAACAGGACACATTCCTCATTTATATTTTTTGGAAGGTCATTTACATACACCAGAAATAAGAAACACCCCATTACGCTTCCTTGCGGTATTGAGGCGGTGATTTGTTTGGTGTGGGATCTGATAAATTGTATTTCATTTGTACTATTGTTGCAATGTTCGATTTCAACTACTTGTTCCCTATTTTTCAAATAAGATACAAACCAGTCGTAACATTTTCCGCGGAGTCCTATACTATATATTTTATTTAATAATATTTCGAATTGTACTTTGTCGTATGCCTTCGTCATATCAAGCAAAAGTCCTATCGCGTACTTTTTATCATTGATGATATCAAGGGCTTTTTGAATGTATTTGTAAACGGCCAAGGTAGTGGAGCGGTTTTTTCGAAAACCGTTTTGGCAGTCATTAAATATATGATATTTTTCACAAAAAGCATATACACGATTGCACATGGCTTTTTCGAATATTTTGGAAGCTGTCGGTAAGAGGGCAATTGGGCGATAATTATTAGGGTCGGTTTTATTATTCTTTTATGGATTGGTTTTATGAGGGCTTTTTTTAAAAGATTGGGAAAAGATCCTTCTTCAAATGATTGATTTAATAGTTTAAAGAATGGCAATGTTAATTCATCTGCACATTGCCTTAATAAGGTAGGTGGTAGTTCGTCAACGCCATGACTTTTTTTATTTTTTAAGTTTTTTATTAATGAATTAACCTCGTAGGGATCAATTGGACTGAGAAAGATTGAGTTTTCTGTAGGGCATTCGACTGGAGAGAATCTTTTCGGTTTTCCGGTCGAGTTGTTTGTGGCCTCCCCGATAGAAGCGAAAAAAGTGTTAAATATGTTAGCTACCTCTTTGGGTTCAGAAATCGCACTATTTTTTGTTTGAAGGGTTATGTTAGATTTCTCACTTGCTATTTTTTTATTTGTACGTTCATTTACTATGCTCCACATTGTCTTAACTTTATTATTAGATTTGGTCATTTTATTTTTGTAGTGTAGTTTTTTAGCTGTCGTTACTGTCTTCTTTAGAATTTTTTCATAGTTTTTGTAATGTCGAGTTAGTATAGGATTGTCTGTTTTTGTTGTTAGTATTTTTAATAATCTTTTATTTTTGCAAGATTTTTTTATGCCAACGGTAAGCCAGTATTTTTTATATTTAGATTTTAACTTTAGTTTTTTTAATGGCATACATTGATTTAGAATGTCAATGAGGGTGCCACTAAAAGCCTCATAATTACTGTTCATATCTTTTCCAGTAGTAATGATATTATTCCAGTTTAGTTCTTGTAATTTTGACTTAAATTTTAAAATATTTGTGTGATTGAAAAATCTTTTTTTTACATACCAGGTGATTCTTTTTGTTTGGTTGGGCAGGTGTAAATGTAAAACGGCACTATTATGGTCTGAAAAACCTAGTTCTTCTACAGTTGTGTACATATCTCTGAAATTAAAATTTGTAAATATTAAATCCAAGCATGTAGTTTTATTTGACGTTACGCGTGTTGGGCTTTTTATGAATTGGGTAAATTTATATTCCTGCATTAAATTTATGAATTGATTTGATTTAACGTTATCTATTAGTATGTTAATGTTAAAGTCACCTCCTATAATTACGTTTAGTTTAGAATATTTATCATTTATATATTTTAGAATTAGTTTAAGTTGTTGATAAAAAACTTCTTCCTCTCTTCTATTCCAATACATAGTTATAATTAATAAGTTTTCATTAGGTAATTCAGTAGCACATAACTCTAGTACATATTCTATAGATTTATCTGTTATATCACTTCTACGTATATAGTCTATATGTTCTTGAAGCAGAATACAGACACCGCCACCTGTACGGGTACTGCGACAGTATGATGAGGCAAATTTATAGCCGCTAATCTTTATTAGTTCTAGTTTTTCTTCCGAGAGCCACGTTTCCGAGATACATATTGCTTTGTACGTAGAATTTTGGTTGATGAAAGCTTCAAGTAAGTGGTGTTTATTATTAAGACTTTGGAAATTCTGAAATAGTATTTTAAATGGTAGGTCTTTGTTTACGAAATGTATGACCAATTGATTCATTCGGTATATCTATCTGGTGGGATGTGTTAGTGATGCTCATCGTTCTCGTATCGCTTTCCTGGTAAGTTGAATCTTCATGCTGAGGTTTCGTGTTATGATATTTTTTGTTAACCGATTTTCCATCTATGTATAGTTGGTTGTTTTTTATTATTGCGTGATGTCCGTTTTGTCTAGCCTTAAATAATTGTTCTCTCAATTCAGCCCTTTCCTTTCGTGATTTCGCGTCTAGAAACTCTGAAACACCTAGTCCAGTTCCCTGGAAACATTGGAAGCTGCTGACAATATACCTGGTCATTCTTTTACTGAGCAATTCTATTACGAGCGGTCTATTCTTTGTGCCTTTTCTTCCTACTCGATACATGTTTTCTATGTAACCTGATACATGTTTTTTTATGTGTATTAGCTCAGAACTTTTTTCTGGGTGAACCGATTTGGATGATTCTTTTTTTATTTGATAGGTGGTGCTTCACATGTGGTCTCATTTAAACTTGATCAAGGTCTGACCAGCACTTTTTGAGGTATCCTTAATACTGCATATTTTTTCCACTTAGTTTATATGGATGATGTGTTAATAATTTCCTGTCACTGTTATTTACACACCAAGTAGTGGTATACGAATTTGTGTGGGGTAGGTACCGCAACTAAAAAGTGAAAAATAAAAACTTTTTCACAAAAAAACAACCGACTTCCAAAAAAAAACAATAAAAGACGTGAAAAATAACTTTAATTTCGGAAGTCGGTGCCTTTGGTTTTTCGTTTTTGGCCACCGACTTCCGAAATTAAAGTTATTTTTCACGTCTTTTAGTGTTTTTTTTGGAAGTCGGTTGTTTTTTTGTGAAAAAGTTTTTATTTTTCACTTTTTGAAAAGATTTTTTTTATGTACCTATTGAAGTAGAAGCAGATTTTTTTAAATCATCCTTTGTTTCAAAGTTGTATAAAAATTGACAAAAAAATATAAATGTCAAATTACTCGAAAATGGTTGAAATTTGCATCAGGGGTAATTTTGTTGCAAATGACCCCTTAATGGATTGCCGACATATAACCAATAACAATTATATGGCATTTCATGTGGTTTACTTTTTAATTTCGTGTAATGACGTTCAAACCCAGTTATCGCGTCATGCCATCTTCGTGTGATCGTCATGTGATTGTCATGTCAGTAATAGTCATGAAAATCAAAAACGTCTAGAATAACGATTAAATTATTGGGAGAGTTGGTGGGAGATCTAGGGATAGCACAACTACCTAAATATAAATCAATCATGTCACGTTGTTGAATGTTACTTAAGTGAAGGCTGTTATGCTAAAACATATCCTGCAGATGTAGAAAATTTATATGTTTTTTAGATTTTTCCATTTCATATTATTATTATGTAGAATAAGTTAAAAATACAAGTTCATAAAAATATACTTTTCCGAAATATATTACAAGTATTTTATTTTTATAAATATGTTTTTTTTTCTTTTAGTTAAACCCTGAAAAAAGAAATTAATTTAATTGCTGTATTCGTACTTAAAATTAACAATGAATACGAGCGGCAATATGTTCCCAACGCGCCCACTGGCATTATACGGAATAGCGCGCCCACTTTAGGGTTAACATAACCCCAAACACAAACAAAACACAACATAACATTCTAACATATTTTATGAAGTTAAATGAATAATTTGTACCAAAACAAACCGATACGTTGACAGTATTAAATGAACAATAGGATTAATTAAACGTACTTACAGTAGAACCAGTTAGTAAAAGTTTAGCGGTATCCTTTGTGATATGCAACGTAATTACGTTTTAGCAACTGTGGTTACCTGCGCATTGTTATGATGCAAATATTTTGGAGTTGTTTACTGTACTATGAACTATGAATGAGCGAGTCAATTATAGAATGTGTCAAAATATAGGTATATGTAATTCCATAGAGTGCTTGCTACAAAGATCTTTTGACGCTCGAATGACGATGACAGGGGGGCACTGTTGGTGAACATTTGTGCAATGGGGCCGACAGCTGTCAAAGTGGCGCTACTGATAGATGGGAAACTTAAAAACTTAAAAAATAAAAATTTGTGGCTCAAAGCGATAAGGTGAGTAAAGTTTTGGCTTAGAAACGTGGCGAGATTGTGTCATAAACATTTCAAGGAAAGTGAATACGAAAAAAAAAAAAAAAAATTACTCAGGTATTTATTAAAAATTACTTTCAGTTTGACTAGGCCGCCAAAAATTATTTCCTCTTATTTTATACGTAACCTATTGGTACCTGCATCACATAACCTACAGATATTGCGATTTAATAAACCTTAAAAGAAAACAAACAGCCTATAATACACAAACAAACAAATGAATGGTGAATTTCCGTCTTAAAATTCTATTAATGTGCGCCCTTGTGTGCCCATGTTCTCCACAAGGAATGGTCTAGGCCTTTTGAGCCTACTGGAGGTTTAGAGATGTTCCCCAGATAGCTAATCCATCTTATATTACTCCTTGATATAATACATAAATTATTTGTTTGCTAATGGCATATCACTCTTTCAGGGATCATAAACCAGTGTAATATTTTGAAAAAGTCTGCGATCCCGTCAGTTAGGTCTGCTTTCCTTCCACGTAAAGAGGCGCCTCTTTTTCTTAACGCTTCTTTTAACTCACATATTTTCCAAGTGGAATACATGTTATATATCGGAAAATTGTCAAGAAATCAACGCAATTAAGAAATCCGAAGCGTGTAAATGTTTATCTCACTTAATGACAAGGTTTCGTATAGTGGTGGCGCCATCTGAAATCAGCTTTCACTTGCCAGCTTGCTTTTGCTTGCCAGCTTTGTGAAATGTATTGAAAAACAAGACGACGGCGTTAGTTCCGATTTCAGCCACGCACCAAAAGATCCTTGTACAGCTATAGTTTTCTAGTAAACAAATGAAAAGTACTTACCGATTTAATAACTTCAAAAATTTAGTTTTAAATTTTTGAAGATAAAGAGATAGATATATGATAGAGATTTTTGAATTTTAAAATGTAGGGGCGTGACCTAAGTGGTACCTGGTAGGATTGTTACGTTGCTAAGTTAAACACTCAATTAACTTTAGAAGGTTTATTGCTGAGAGCTAACAATTAAAAGTTTACGCTAAGCTATCGCTAGAATGAGCAAAATGATGGAACTGAATGCACCCGGTTGCTGTCCGTTATGAACTTAATTATAATTAATTTTGCTTTCCTAAGCTCTTCTAATGTGAGATATGACGGCCTGCCAGAACACGTGAGGCATCGTTTCTTGGAATGGCATTTTTTGCCATTATGATTAAAAATGCAATTAAAACAACATTTCAGTTGTTTGAGGGTTTTAAGTTTCATTTCCTTTGGCATTTGAAGAAACTTTGCGCAATTGTATAAATTAAAAATAACATTTTTCAAATTTTCAAAAATTCATAACTAACATTTTCATATATCCTTTTGATTGCGTCAATATTTTTAATCCATCATAATTCATCACAGCAATGAAAATTCTGAGTTGAACCATTACAGATTTTTCTTTATTGTCTTTAATAACTAGTTCAACTTCAAGTCCAACATGATAAAGAATATGTTAGACTTATCGACTATCCAAAATCCTACATATCACACATAGTAATTTACTGACAAACAGAAGGAACATGAAACAGCATTGTGACGTCACAATACAAAACCTCAAGCGTTTCAGGACCTGGTAAACCACAGAAACCCATTTCCATTCTATCTCCCGTAGTAATACTCTGAGGATATAAAACATACTCATATGAAACCTATTTGTATACCTAGGGAATTCAAATGAACTTAAATTCTAGTAATTTTTCAGGTAATCACATGATTTGGTGACCTACTTCTAGACATACGTGTACCATCGTTGACCGCATCATCAATTACCTGACGTAAAACAATGGTCAACTTCGAGTCTATCAAAGAGTAGAAATTAAAATAAAATCCGATCTATATTTGTAAGTGATGCTTAATGCGCTGGGAGTTACGATAAACGATACCGTGTAGTGTACACTGCTGCTTAAGTTACTCTTTTTTTTTTAAGTTATTTTAAGACTTAATAAAGTAATAATTGCAATCCAGATAATAACCTTAAATTCCGCACAGGAATCCAAAAAAAAGCAAAGAAAGAAAATGTGTTTTTTTTATGTTTTAGATACAATCACATGTAAACTACCACACCACTTCAATTTCGTGAACTTTGACGGTTCACAAAATTGGAGTAGCAGAGTTTACACCCACAATGATAGGCACATCACGCTGAAATCAGCCGTGACAGATAATTAGCCAGGCGTCCCCCGATTCGCTACGCACTGCAGATTGCAGTGTAATTGTTACATACGAGGTTCCATCGGATGTAGGTGATAACCGTAGGGCTGTGAGAGAGGACGGTATAGTTTATAGGCTGGTATTTTGGCAAGGTGCCTCTAATTTATAGGGAAAATATGTGCAAAGAGAACCACGGAATTGTGGTTTTTTGGTCGATTCACAAGAATTTACTTGCCCGAAACGGGTTAATTGACACTTTTAAATAATATAGGTATTATTTTCTGTAGGCGATTCGTACGAAGTTTATTTATTTGTGGGCGACAACTCCAGAAATACGTATTAAACAATTGGCACATTTTGAATTTATGCAATAAAGTTAAGAAAAAAGTACACTAGAGCACAAAAGTGTTATGACTAAAATATTTTGAAATAATAAGTACGATTTAAATAAAAATACTTTAAATTTAAGTTAAGGTAATTTACATGAAACAGTAACAATAATATATGTGAGTATCACTTAAAACGTGCCGTATGCTTAATGATACAAACAATAAGAGTGAGACAGCAAATCTTCGGTAATGCTAAGAAAAAGTGAAAGAAAAAGCACTATGTCACTCACTTGCGTTGGGCACCCATGAGTCTTTCTTATAATTCAGTTTGCTATGTGTTATGAGTTCAACCATTGACGCTACACGAGCAAAATTAATTGGATTTAAACCAATATTGTGAATACAGATAATAATGTGAATATTTCTAAGTGTTACGTGCTGTCAGTACATCGAAGAAAAGAGCTGGTGCTAATTATATAAGTAAGTTTCTATATTTAGTAATATTATTGTAGATACTTATTAAGGCCCTTATACTGTACCTATTTTATGTAAGACCGTTCCTCGTAATTTCATCAGCGACTGCAAAATTTGTCGAAGTACATTTGTTCCAAGAATTTAACATAGCTATAATGTTTGTCATAATAAATATAAATAGCAGTAGTGCATAATATAAAATGTTAACCATTAGAATAAGATGTGGCGCCGGCTAGTGGAGGTGTCACTACACTACCTTACTTAATTATTATTATTTATGTACATTCATCTATCATGATTTATGTGTATTAAAATTTTAAGCTATAACTCTCTGAGCGAGAAGTATAATTTAGAAATTGTTATCTTAAAATTATATTTTAATAAAGGTATGTTTGATTAATTTACGTGTTTAATTTTATTTAAAAATATTTTACTTTTATTACTTCTGTGCGCTAGTGTACTTTTTCTTAACTTTGTTGCATAATATTCAAAATGTGTCAATTATTTAATACGTATTTCTGGAGTTGTCAATTCGCCCACGAAAAATAAACTTCGTGCGAATCGACCAATTGGGGGAAAAGTTTATGCCTACTATAAAGATTGGTAACGTATGATAGCCTGTACCTACTGAGACTTCACTTGTGGTGTAGATCAGATATGCTTCTGTTTGGCGGCAATGGCTTATGACAATGTAGGTAAAAAATTCTCCAATAAAAAAGCTTTAAAGTGTTCTTCAAATTAAACAATGTATTTAGTAAAAGAATATTGAGTATGAAATCGAGGTTGGCTAATGAAAGCAGTAACAGATTATAAGAAGTTCCGTGCAATCGGATGTAGGTGATTACCGTAGTACCGGCTGTGTGAGAGGACGGGATGGTTCTAGAACCACGCAGTCTTCTCAGTCAAGATATTTTGGCAAAGCAGCTTTTGTAAAAGGAAAACTGTACCTATTTAATATAAAGACAGCAGACATAGGAGTAAGGTGTTTCCTCACTTGTCAGACACTGTTAAGCGTAACAAGTGGAATGACTATGTTACGCGGCCGAAGAGCCAAAACAGCCCTAATGTGGAAACGCATATTCTATTTATAAAAGGAGTTAAATTTAAATGGATTTAAAAATAAACTTAAAGACTTGTTTTGTAATAAATGTTATTATAATTTAAACGACTATTTGAATGATACTATGACATCCTAAATCAATTGTGTTTATGATATTAATTTTAATAGACGTTGGTACCTCAAATTGTAATTTTAATTCGTAGTTATGCAATCAATTATATTGATACTAACCTAATAATGTCTGCCCTGTAGTAAATGTATGTAGAATAATTTTGCACTCCACACTTGGCAGAATGTGATGATACCACAGACTAATCTTAAACCATTAATTTACCATATTCTGACAAATAAATGATTATGATTATGGAAAGAAGTGTATGTGTGCCTTGCGGACATGGTTTTATGCCAACGCGCCGATTGCCAGACACCGATCAAGAAGCGAACTAGTTTGAGTACGTGTTAAAATGTGTTTTAACTGCACATCGAAATAATTGACCTAAACATAAGGAAGTTAAGTTATATCTAATATTTAGTAAAACTCTCGTGCCACTGGGCCAGCCAATTAAACTAACTCACAAACTAAGTGTAAAATGTATCAGGTAGTAAATATTTCCGGATATCTACCAACCCTATAGGTGCTTTTGGGACATGATCTCTCTAAACGAAAATACTCCACATTTTAACGAATTCAAAAATTTATAACAAATTAAATCGTTTCCTTACACAAAATTTCTTCTAATGTTTGGATGTATTAATGTATTCATAAATTATTATTGTCAAACTCTACTGCGTACTGCATACTGGCAAACATTTTACACCTGCAGCCTGTGGGTCCGCTAACACACAGAAGGCTTTCAGTGCCCTACGGATTCTCTACAATAATGGGTTTAGGATGCTGATGGGGTTACCGCGATACTGTAGTGCATCGGGGATGTTTGTGGAGGCCAACACCGACTACTTTAGGGCAATAGTACGCAAGAGAGTGGCCACTTTGATACGTCGTATGCGGGGCAGCACCAAAGACCTTCTAAACACCATAACGGAAAGGGTTGAGTGTCCTATTGTGGGGCACTAGAATAAGGTACACAGTTCTGGTGGTGTCCTTTTTAATGTAAGGTAAAGGATAGGATAGGTAGGATAACTTGAATAAGTAGGTATAAGGTACTAACATAGTTTGAAGCTTTACTAACATTTTTATATGGAATTCATGTTCTGAAATAAAATTATAAATAAAATAAAAGTATTATATGTATCATTGTAGTAATTAACATTTTTGTAAAATTTAAATGAATGGTTTGCCTGCACACAGGTAAATCCTGAGAGGTTTTCATTGTGTAGCTAAAACCGAATTGTGAAATAGGCTTAGAGTTTTAGGAATAAATAAAAAAATATTTATCCAAAAATTAAAAATGGTTCAATACAGTGCAGATCTTAAAAATAATGTAGGTATTACAAATTACCCGAAAATACACGAAAAATAATCACCTATTTTTTATTTAGAGGACAAACGAAAAAATGTCTATAGGTAGGTAATCTGCTTGGAAGAGATTGGTGATCACAATTTGTGAATCTTGTACAGGAAAACAGTATTACTCAATACTCATCCTCATCATTATTGTAAAACAGTCTTTCTATGTACTTTCATCGATTAGTTTCTTTTTTCAGATAACTCATTCAAAAATCGAACCAACTCAAGAGTGTAAACAGTTCTGTAACGTCCTTCAGCATTTGAATCAATGTTCGAAACTTCCCTGACGTATTCATAGATATACTTTTAAACATGACTGTTATTTAAACCCCATTTGCCACTGTTTATTGTGAGCCGTACAAATAGAAAAGTTTGTAGTTGTTTTTTCTCGGTTCCTTTCACTATTTGTATCGGCAGCATGAGTGTGTACATTTGTACAAACTTTCTGCGCTGATTTTCATCCAAGCCCGTAGCTACAATGTTGGTTTTCAATTATAAAATTCTGGAAATGTAGTTGCTACTATTATTACTTTCTACATTTTGTTTTTTTTTATTTTTTGAATTCACTGTTTTAATTAACAAATCTCTATTGAAAACTAATTGAGTAAGACATCCGGACTAATTGAGTAAGATATCCGGGCGAAAGATACATCGAGCTCTAGAAAGAAATTATCACACAGGAAAATATAATATTTAAATCGTTAGATTCGCCCGACCGCGTAAAAAGTTCGTCACGTTTTTGTTTTGTTGACAATGACATTTGAATCTGGGGGCACGGGAGTGCCCCCGCCAAGACGAGACAAGCGAAGCGCAAGGGCACTACCTACCTTTTCTCGAAGTGTTTCGTCGTTTTTTTAACCCTCATAGAGTTGATTTCCGATGTACCAGATAGTTCATATCCTCAGGATATGATGTCGATAATAGACTAATTAAACGTACAAAGTCTCAATTGAATAGCTTTAATACTTTAGATTTTATTGATATCTAAAATACACCGATTTCGTCACTGACACACTCACTGATACACTGACACACTGATGATCATCAAAATGTTTGGCTACTTCCTGAAGTGCTAGAAAGCTAAAATTTGGTATGTAATCTAAGTTTAGTATACAACCAACAAAAAAATTCATAAACTTATAACTTTCGCCCCCCATCCCGTAAAATAGGGGGGTGGAAGTTTGTATGAGACTTCAAAATGTTAGGGTACTTTCTGAAGTGCAAGAAAGCCGAAATTTGGTATGTAAACAAAGTTCCTTATACAAAAAAACACTACTGTGCCCTACAAAAATGTATGGCTTGGCTGTTTCGTTACTTACTTCAGAAACTAAATATTCGCATCACCTCCACGACGGTAGCGAAACGGCGAAGCCATACATTTTTACTGATATGTAGAATTTGTGAAGTTAGGGTCGGTAGAGTTAGGCCGTGTAGATTCAGAAGCTTGGCTCTACATGAGATCTGATATCTTTTTCACAGAGCAAACCTTATGTGGTCGTCTTGGCAACATTTTACATGAAATGTTTTTGGTGGGATAGCATAGTCTCGCTTACACATACTGAAAATCATATCTATCGTTCCACGTGGGATATGTGAGCTCACTCTTCTCAATATAGACACATTCGCGTGACCTAAGTACGGTGACGGCAAATCAAACGATAAAAAAAATTACACATTGGTTTGAGTGACAGACACGACGCTTATTTAAACTCGATATGCCATGTTTACGGCTAGGTACAGTTCTTATGGTGTTGACTAGCCGGGCTACTGGCGGCACATATAATGCTACACAGCTACATAGATCTTTTGGCGCCTGAATGATATTAACAGGCGGTGTTGTTGGTACACAATTGTGAATTAAAATAATTCTCAAGTAAATAAAATCCTTGTATTTCTTATCCAGAAATAAATTTCCTTGATCATCAAATTATCACAGAAATTGTATTGAAAACAAGTGCAAATCGGACTCGTATACAAAGGGTTCCATGCAACCGGGCAAAAAACGCCGAAACAACACGTTTTTTGTATGGAAACCTCCTTTAATTGTTTTTATACTTTATTTTATTTTAATATTTGTTGTTAATAATAGGTAATAGATAATAACACACTTTGTGAAAATTTCAACTATCTACCTATTACGGTTCATTAGATACAGCCCGCTGACAGTCAGACGGACGAACGGACGGACAGCGGAGGCGGAGTATTAGGGTTCCGTTGGCACTGTTTGGGTACGGAACCCTAAAAACAAGATGGCGGCGTTAGTTCCGATTTTGACCACAAGCCAAAAGATCCTCATACCGTTGTACCTTCCTATTTCTGTATGTCTATACTAATATCATAAAGAGGTAAAAATTGTTTGTTTGTAAGATGTATGTAGCGGGTAACCTCTTGAACTACCTGTCAGATTTGAAAAAAACTTTTTGCATTTGCTAGCCCAATTCTCGAGAAAGGCTATAGGCTATTTAACATCACGCTAGGACCCTTAGGAGCCGAGCAAACAGAAAAAAGGCAGAAAGAACGCTAAGCAAAAACGAAGCAATAGCGTGGGCAGGCGATGCGATGCGACAGGTGGGTCGGGGACACTAGAAAAAAATCTACAAAAAATTATTGCACACATCACAATAATCAGATCACAGTCTCAGTACTCCTAGATACATCAGATTCCAATATCCTAAAGCTAATAACTTTGTAGACAAAACAACTACGCTTCGCACACACTTCTAACGTATCGCTTTGCCCAACAAGCTACATCAAAGTAATCTAACAATGGAGTTGAATGAATGAAGTCCGAAGTGATTCCTGCATCGTGGTGCAGTTAATAAATATTTGTTTAGCGGGTTGTTGGTCCAGCTCTAGTGTTTGAGCATGTGTGTTGGGTTTGTAAAGCGTGTATTACGATATTAAAGAATTCCTCTGACGTTTTCATAGTTTACCTATAGGAAAATGCCAATTTGTGAGGCATTCAAAAAATTCGCCGAATACAGTAAAGTGTCGAAACTTATTTGTTAGTTACACAATTCGAACACAAGGATTGTACAATGTACATGGCCAAAATGTCAAAATTAGCAAAAGTTGCCCACAATTAATTAATTTAAAGTGTAAAAAACCATAACGTTATTAAAGTAAGTTAGGTATAAGCACAGTTAAAAAATATATTTCATTAATTTAATAAATATCTTACTCTTAATGTAACCTTGCCAGACAAGGAATGAACTTTCATTGTAGAACTCTATTAAAACGAGCACAACTCAAAAATTAACATAAACAAGCCATAAATTATTAAATAAACTTAATGAAACCCTGAGGATCTCTAAAAATGGTTGGTATTGCGCTGCTCGGCTGCATATTCTGAAGTTAGTAACTGGGCACAATAACGTGGCGAAAGTTTAAAGTGGCGTGTTTTTCTAGTGGCCGGGTAGTGTGAATAACACAAACTTTAGCCGACCACACGCCACCACAATAACACCCACTCTCTACTAGCTTTTCCTATCCACGGACTGGGACTAATGGCGAATTATATATTTAAACCATGGGCAACAAAACGGTTGTATGAAGTAAACTTTCTAAAAAGCATAACGTATCGCTGACGTTTAATCTCTATCCAAAACAGCACAAACAAAATGCAATATTAGAGTTATTTCACGAGCATCACAGAATAATTTATTCCAGTGTTATTAATCCGTTAATTCACGCACACTGTGTGTGAACATCAACAACAGTTATCACAACATATTCATGCAAACTAAATTGAAATGTATAAAAATGAACAACAGTTCGAAACTTTTTACAACAAGTTGTAGATATTTTATTTGCGTCGTTTCAAAACAACAATTGCTTGCAATTTATAGTAGGCATTAATTAAAATTTTAATAAGATTCCGCGGAAAGCGTATTTTAGAACAAAGGAGAGTACCTTACAATGTGATGGAATAAGTCAAACAATAATTTGGAAGAGAAATGTGGTTTGCGCCTTTGTTTTAATAAAATTTAATTAAGTGTAATTATATTTTATCTTCACGTCTGGAAGACGAATCAAAGTAATCTGCGTACGATGGACTCGATGAAATCGAATTTAATCAGTACGCCATTGCTGTCTGAGTTTGTTAAGAGATGGACAGGCAGAGAATTTTATACCTTCTTATTTTCAATACCTTTGGAATTTTCACAGTATTTACCATACATATTTATTGTATTTAAATCCTCAGATGAAAAAGCACACTATCAGTTGCACATTGTAGAGAAAATACGATCTATTTAAATTTTAAGTTTGTCTAGCTCATTAACTTTTAAACGGTATGCAAAAAGCTAGCCAACTTAACCTTTAAATAAGAGACATGTATTTTTTTCTCAACGAAAAGAACTTTGCGCTTATTTTAAACGAAATTCTTTGTTGTAGAACCAAATTACATGAATTTAAAAAAAAACTTTGTTTCCTTTTTGCAATAATTATAATACTTTCAGTTATCTGTGGTTTAGGATAGAATAGAATGGAATATTATTTATTGTTGCCACAGATTTAGATCTAGAAAGATAGGTGTACAATCCAGTTGATTCCATATTTAAGTTGAATATTATCATTTCACTACCACACCTAAGCTCTATCGTGCAGACCACTTCACTTTTGTCTGTTTCCCGCCATTCCTCGTGACTGACAGATGACAGCAGCTACCCCTCTTGTGTGAATGAGTGTGTTTAGATAAACTAGAATAGGTAAATCAATTCTATATATTCGATATTAAAAGGTTATGTGGTAAGATTTTAAGGCCAAAGTCAAAACTTTGTTTTGAATCAAGTTTGGTGGGTTAAAGGTCAATATTTTACTGGGAAAAGTTTTGTATTCGTTCAATAACTTTTATTACGTAAAGCCACAATTTGGGCGAAAATTGAGTATAATGACTGCTATTGGTGACTGTTATGGTGAGTCAAAGTAATGTCTTGAACTAGCAAAGAATAATTTGATGTACAGCACATAGGACACCATAAAGCGTTCAGTTTTTTGGTCGCACAGTTAGACGTATTGGTATATAATAGGTCTTTACCTATGAAATTGCCGTTTTGTATGAAAAAATTTAAACGAATTTTTTTCATGAATTTTTTATTTGTATTAATCGAAGTAATCACCCATGCAATCAATGCATCTTTGCCATCGCAGTGGCAGTTTATTGATGCCCTTCTTAAAGAAATCAGCTGGACGGGAGGCAACAAATTCTTCAAAGGCATTTTGTACTGCCTCTCGGGTATTAAATTTTTTTCCCGCCAAGAAGTTATCCAAATTCTGGAAAAAGTAGTAGTCTGTAGGCGCAAGGTCTGGTGAGTAGGGCGGATGACGGAGAGCTTCCAACCCCAGTTCTTGCAACTTGGAGACCGTCTGCTGTGCAGTATGAGGTCGCGCGTTGTCGTGCAGGAGCAGCGGAGACGAGCGATTGACCAATGCTGGTTGGAGATGCGCCAGCTTCTCCATCATTGTGTTCAGTTCTTCACAGTACACATCTGCAGTAATGCTCACCCCGTTTGGTAAGAAGCTGTGATGAATCACACCGGCGCTAGACCACCAAACAGTGACCATCACTTTTCTAGGGGTAAGTTTTCGTTTAGGGCATTGTTTAGGTGCTGAACCAGGATCCAACCAACTTGCTGAGCGCTTACGGTTATCAAACAGAATCCATTTTTCATCGCAGGTAACAATGCGGTTCAAAATTCCTTCATTTGTGTGTCTGTTGAGCAGTGCAAGGCACGTCTCGACGCGTACTTCGCGCTGGCGATCATTGAGTTCGTGGGGCACCCATTTGTCAAGCTTTTTTACCTTGCCAATTTGACGCAAATGGACCAATATTGTTTTGACGCTAACGTCGAAAGCTGCTGCTAATTCAGCCGTAGATTGTGTATCATCAGCTTCCACAATCGCCTTTAATTCGTCATTGTCGACCAAAGTCTTCGGACGACCGCGAGGTTCATTTTTCAGGTCGAAATTTCCAGAACGGAAGCGAGCAAACCAATAACAGGTGGTGCGTTGGTTTGTAGTGTTAGCTCCGTAAACGTCGTTGATGTTGCGTGCCGCTTGTGCCGCGTTGCTGCCACGACGGTACTCATATTCCATAATTACTCGAATTTTTAACGTATCCATGATGACGAAAAAGATTGAAATGCGATGAAAATGTAACACTAATCAATAAAGAAATGACTACTTTTAGAAAAAAAAATCCATGTTTTTAAAATAAAATTAATTTGAAATTAGAATTCTTAGCCAAACAAAAATTATTTTGATTTGAAATGGCCAGTACTGCAGAACGGCAATTTCATAGGTAAAGACCTAATATTACAAGCTAGAAAAACAACTAGTGTATTGTCAAATGTTCAAAGAAAAGACTTATACAAAAATATTTCATAAAAATAAAATAATATGATAAAGTGATCGTAAAACAGAGCCCAAAAAAATTTTTTTTTTGTCGCATAGCTACTTCTCAAAACGTTGAGCGTTATCTATCATATTTCATGTAATGAAAATATAGGGAATTCAATGAACTAAAGAAATACCTAAAAAATATTCCACTCTGCCAAGCATTTTTTTCTAAATTTAATTAAAACTGCAATATTACTTTTAATGAAAATAAATGGAGTTCCCTCAACTAAAGAAATACCTAAAAATTATTCCAATGAGCCGAGCATTTTTTTATTTTATTAAAACTGGAATATTACTTTTATTTTGGTGGTCATTCCATTCAACTAACAGCAAACGCATTGCTCGCGCTGTTTTTAACCTTATTTGTTGCTGCGATGCGCTATTGTCAATTATCTAAAAAGTTGCTTCTTACAGAGCCTTAAGAAAAAAGCTGCGACCAGCGACACAGCGAGAGCAAGTTGGCAACAAAAAAGGTGCGAAAGTGGACTGATCCGTTTTGAAACAGGAGTCTCAAGATATGGCAATACTCAAGAGGCAGACCGACAAAAACACTATCGTGTATTGGAAACATGCTTCAAAATTCGTACCCACTCTTCTTATCTGGATTACCTGGTCATTATCAATAATAATCATTATCATTATGCTTAGTAAATGACAAAACAATAGAAAACTTCAAGACACTTCAAACATTGTAAAGCTTTTCAACCTTTCAGGTATCAGAGAAAAGAAAATCCGTCCAGGTAAATCTTTTCACACCTTACTTCTATCAATAATTTCTTATCATTCCATAAATCGATTCTTATAACACATCCTTAGATCAACAACGACACATCATCACCTACTTATACTGTCCGTATCTCCGGTCACCAAATGACCGGACGATTAATCTAGTATGTAACATGCGATGTGTCAGGCGCTTCATTGTTACCAGGTGCTGTCCGTGATTAATTATCTGACAAAATTGTGCCACATTAATAAACAATTAGTTGGTATACGAGTCCCGTTTTATTTATGTAAGCTCGTTATAATTATGCGATAGTAAAATTTTAAAACAGGATATCAAATATTAAAGTAGTAAATGTAGTTTATGTGTAAATGTTAGTAATGGGTTTTGAGCCTTTGCTTAAGTATAATTATGTAGGTATCCTACTGCAACTAGTTTTTACCCGAATACGGCAAAGCCAAAGGAGGGTTGTGATTTTAACAGGCTATGTGCATACATAGTCTAGGAGTTATGAGGGAACAGATGGAGATACATACCTACATATGTATGTATCTCGTTCTCTCATAATTACTAAACTACTCGTCGTACCTATTTTAGCAAACAATGTCGATATCGAACGGTATCGTTGAAAGCGTCATGTCATTGCCATGTTACATAACGTGTGAATCTGGATTTTTGATTGGTTTGTTTGTGGTGTCTTGTTTATACCTTTTTAGTTGGCGGTTGGTTGGGTTTTCCTTGTTGGGTTTAAGCTTTTAAATTGTATTTTTATGGTTTTGTCGAAGGCTCCTTCGATGTCTATAAAAGTGCCGAGCCAGGTACCTTTCTGATGAATCGCTGCCTCTATTTAGCAGACTACTAGACTAAGTGCGGATTCGGTGGACTTACCTGAGTTGTGTGCGTGATGGTTACCGTGTAGCGGTATGGTTTTCAGAGCGCCGTCCCTCAGCTCCCTATCACACACCTTTTCAGAATCGTGTTTAGTAAACTGGCTTACTTTTACCTCAATCTGTGTTGTTTCCGCAAATTTCGTTGGATCGCTTAGTGTCGCAAGCTTGGATTCAGGACTAAATGATAAATGAAAGATAAATGATATTTATTTTATTTCTGTAAGTAGGTTTGTACAAACACTTTTACATGTCAATCATATTTTTAAAACTAGATGAGGTCGGCGTTTCCTATCTGACTACTCTGAGAAGAAGGGCCGAAACAAACTCAGAGGTCACAGTCTCTTTTAAAGTCCAGACATAGTCTTGGTCAGATCATATGAAGACCATGTAGATTAGTGTCTGAAATGGTATTTTGAGGAAAGAACCACACAGATTGAGTGGACCTGTCCAGTCAGTGCACGCATTTGTCAGTAATCGTGCAGATCAACTCAGGAAGTCAGGACTTAAGGAGCTTAACGATTCGACGAACAATACCAAAGAAAGGACATTTGGGTAGGCTGCATAAATTACTCAAACTGCCAGATCATGATTAAAATTAACTGAGAAAATAAAAATAGCAATGACCCACATAGTCCTCACATTCACAATAATTTAAATAACATAATACTTTACAAGTAAATACTCATGGCATTGTATATATAAAATTCAACAATGTCAATGTGTATATAAAAAAACGGACATAATGTTTGAGAACTATGTAGATTGGTGTCTGAAATGGTCTTTTGAGGAAAGAACCACACAGATTAAGTGGACCTATCCAGTCAGTGCACGCATTTGTCACCAACCGTGCAGTTCAACTCAGAACTTAAGGAGCTCAACGATTCGACGAACAATACCAAAGAAAGGACATTTGGGTAGGCCACATTAACTACTTAAACTGCCAGATATAAAACTGAAACAATGACCCACATAGTCCTCATATTCACAAAGATGAAAATAATATAATACTTTTTATAGTAAATATTCATGTCTAAAATAGTTAGCAAATTAAAATCAACATTCATCGTGTAAATTGATTGGAGCAGCTTAATCCCAAGCCTTTTTGTCCTCAATATAGTCTTTCACAGTATAATAGGCTTTCTGGGATAGTTTCCGTTTTATAAAAGATTTGAATTTAGTAAAGCTTAGATCTTGAATGTGGCTAGGAAGTTTATTATAAACACGTATACTTTGGCATCTAAACGAGCCACCTATTTTCATGAGCCTGGTTGTAGGAACAACAATTTTGTGTTTGTTCCCAGTTATATTTATATTGTGGATATCACTGTATTTTTTAAACAGATTAATATTTGTTAGTGCATACAAAAGATTTTCATAAATATACTGAGAAGGCACAGTAATTATATTAATCTCGTTAAATTTATCTCTGAGTGAGTGTCTGGGACTTAATTTATAAATTGAACGAACTGCCCTTTTTTGTAAAACAAAAATTACCTGGATATCGGCGGCATTTTCACACAACAGAATACCGTAAGACATCACACTATGAAAATAACTAAAATATACTAAACCGGCTGTCTCTAAATCAGTTAAACCACGAATTTTTCTAACGGCGTAGGCTGCAGAGCTAAGCTTTTATGACAATTTATCTATGTGGGGGCCCCATTGAACCTTGGTATCCAAAGTTATGCCTAAGAATACTGTGGTATTTTCGGGTTTCAACACTTCACCCTTTATGAGAACACTAGTTTCTACTTGTCTAACATGAGATATCGTAAACTTAATACATTTAGTTTTTTTCTCGTTAAGAAGTAAGTTATTAACATTAAACCAGTTAACTACTACTGCGAGGGCGCTATTCACATTGTCAGTAACCACCTGCTGACGTTTTTGTTTAAATAAAAGTGAAGTGTCGTCTGCAAACAACACTATATCATGTTTATCCTTTATGAGGTAAGGCAAGTCATTTACATAAATATGAAATAAAAATGGCCCAAGAATTGAGCCTTGGGGGACCCCCATTCTTACTACAGATCCGGGTGATCTTTTTCCGTTAATATAAACTGTCTGAATCCTATCACTTAAATAAGAAGTAAGAAGGTCCAGAGAGGCGTTTCGGATTCCGTAGTGGTGCAGTTTCCCGATTAATGTTTCATGCAGAACACAATCGAATGCCTTGGACAAATCGCAAAAGATTCCCAAAGCATCGCATTTGTCCTCCCATGTCCTAAAAGTTTAACTCCGACATCAGTATTCGAACGTCCCCTTGTAAAACCGAAGTGTTTCATAAGCAGTGATTTGTGTTTATTAAAAAATACTTGCATTTGATTCAAAATAAGTTTTTCAAAAAAAAATACTATAGGTAGGTAGCACTGAAATAGGTCTATAATTAGTAGGGTTTGATGTACTACCCGATTTAAACAATGGTTTTATTGTACTGTTTTTCATAAGATCAGGAAACTCACCACGGTCAATACAATTATTAAAAATAACATCTAAAGTAGGTGCTACGAGTACAATGTTTATAATCGACTTAGCAACGTTTACAAAATTACCCCATAGATCTGCGGTCTTTTTAACATTCAACGTGTAAAAGGTTTTTATTATATCTTTAAAGGTGACATATTGAAAATGAAATTCAGAATCACAAACAGGAAAGTTTTCCTTAAGTAAAGACTCTGCAGCAGTGGGTGATGAGTTTAGAGATTTAGTAGTGGATACGAGAACATCTGCAAATAAATTTTCAAACGCCGCGGCGACTTCTGAATCTGATTTAATTATATTGTTATCAATATCAAGGCTGTAGTTACTACATCGGTTGCAAGACCTTCCCGTTTCGCTGTCAATGATAAATGATAAATGATAAATGATTTTATTTCTGTAAGTAGGTTTGTACAAACACTTTTACACGTCAATCATATTTTTAAACTAGATGAGGTCGGCGTTTCCTATCTGACTACTCTGAGAAGAAAGGCCGAAACAAACTCAGAGGTCACAGTCTCTTTTAAAGTCCAGACATAATCTTGGTCAGATCATGTGAAGACCATGTAGATTGGTATCTGAAATGGTCTTTTGAGGAAAGAACCACACAGATTGAGTGGACCTGTCCAGTCAGTGCACGCATTTGTCAGTAATCGTGCAGCTCAACTCAGGAAGTCAGGACTTAAGGAGCTCAACGATTCGACGAACAATACCAAAGAAAGGACATTTGGATAGGCCACATAAATTACTCAATCTGCCAGATCATGATCAAAATTAACTGCGAAAAAAAAGCAATGACCCACATAATCCTCACATTCACAATAATTAATATAACATAATACTTCACAAGTAAATACTCATGTCATTGTGTATATAAAATTCAACAATGTCAATGTGTATATAAAAAATCGGACATAATGTTTGAGAACCATGTAGATTGGTGTCTGAAATGGTCTTTTGAGGAAAGAACCACACAGATTAAGTGCACCTGTCCAGTCAGTGCACGCATTTGTCAATGATACTCCATGTCATTTTAATTACATTACAACTATTATTAATTTTTGAACTCAAATAACGTGACTTGGCCATACTACAAACTTTTTTAAATAATTTAGAATAATTTTTAACATATAAATTAAATTCAGCAGTGTTTATACAAGTCCGTTCATTATATAATTCATAAAGTCGTTTTCTACTTTTATGTTTATCAATGGTGGCCCAGTCACTGAAGGAAGTGTTACTATTCACCGAAAAAGTCTTTGGAATTAATGTGTTATCAAATTGTGTGCAATACATATTAAAAAATCATTACATTGTTCATTAGGGTAATCATTAGTCGACAAAAATGGTAATTTACTTAAAAGTTTAGTTTTAAATGTTTCCAAGCGATTGCGTGTATAGGTGGCACAATCCGTGTTACATGGATTAAGCCGTAGTGATGTTGGTGGAACACAGACCTGGATGTCGAAGCGGATCCACCTGTGATCAGAGCAGGAGGCCTCCTTGGAGATCTGCCACCCAGTGGTAATTTCCGCCGCGCCCTCTGTTGCCAGAGTGAGATCGATAGAGACCGCGTATCGGCAATCGTAGTGTCGGATTCCTCCGACCTAGATGGACCGACGACCTTAAGAAGTTGGCTGAGACAGACTGGATGAGGAAGCCGGAGGACAGGGTCTTGTGGCGCAGCTATGGAGAGGCCTAAGTACGTCCATCAGTGGACTGCGATACACTGAGTTGATTGAAGAACGGTTATTGACAAAAATGTGATCATAAAAGTCTGGCTCAAGCAGTCTACAAGACAATATTTAAGATAATGACTGACCTTGCAATTAAGGATTACCCTTCAGACTTAGTAGGTAGTGCTATGTAAGTGCGATAAAAGCATAAATAAATATCGAGATAATTTGCCCCTTTTCTTGTGTTCGTACTATTCTTAGGTATAAAGGCGTAGTTTATTGAGTGTACTTAATGTGAAAAGGGCTTACTAAGCCCTTTGTCTACAATAATAACTCGTAATGATATTCCAGACATTAATTAATACCTTTATACTATACATAAAAATAACATAATAAATGGTATCTAATTGTTTTTGAAAATGGATCTGTTTGATTTATCTACATAAGTAAATCATCATCATCATCGTCATCGTCATCTCTGGGGTGAAGATCACTAAATAACAGATAAATAGTCGTACTGGGAAAAATACCTAGGTGAGAGACATAGTACCTTGCTTACGCAGAGCGTCTTAAGACAAACACCATTTGATACACTATAATAAACTTACAGTAAGTCAGTAGTTGGTTAATATACACATTAACTCACAACACTTCCAGTATTTTTTTCAACAACAGCCATTTTTATAATGATGTTTTTAATAACAGCCGCACGGGAAGGTTAAGCTACGCTTGCCGCGGTCGGTTCGCTGATGGGTGACCATACATTACATATCGAAACCCCTTCTGGCCTCAGAAAGCACGTTAAACCGTTGGTCCCGGCTGTCATTCGTAGATCTTTGAGAGTCGTTACGGGTAGTCAGAAGCCCAAAAGTCTTATAACCAGTCTTAAGAAGAGGTATCGTGTTACGAGTACCCAATAATTGAGTTGCGGAGGTCAGAAAGGCAGTCGCTCCATGTGAAATACTGGTATTCAGCTGCATCCGGTTAGACTGGAAGCCGACCCCAACTAGTTGCCTAGCTAGGCAGATTGAGTTATTGTATTTTTTCATAATAACTTGTTCGCATGCAGTCTTTATACTCACAAACAACATCGCTTGAGGATAAAAGATTTTGTAGCACTAATGAGGCTAAAATATAACCTAAATTGATAGCCATTTCGTACAAA
The DNA here is from genome assembly GCA_916610205.1 of Griposia aprilina. NCBI lineage: Eukaryota > Metazoa > Arthropoda > Insecta > Lepidoptera > Noctuidae > Griposia > Griposia aprilina. The sequence continues at coordinate 15,893,660 of OU744288.1, forward strand.
TCAGTTGGTACAGTGGCAGGGAGATAAACCAACACATGTAGTGAAGTATATACATCAATGTTTCTCGCCCAAACATTATCCTCTATGCTATGGTTTCACGGATGTCGAGAAATAAATGTGGCCTCAAGTGTTTTACTGCCACTCCGGGATAAAAGGATTCGCCGTAAATAAAAATATATACATTAACATATGTAATGTATATGTTTATACACATACAAAACAGAGGATGTTTGTCGTAAGAGTATGATTTACTAAGTGATCGTTTTGGATATACATAGGTAGCTAGTATTTGATGAAATTTAGACAAGTGCTGATTGTCTATTTAAAGAAATCTCCAAACGGATGGTTGACACTTCCCATGATCCAAGGGCTGGCTTTTACCTTGGCCAGAGGCTAAGCATTGCCATACAACGTAACAATTCCGTTAGTCCCTTGGAAACATTATAAGTCGACAGCAATGCGGACGAAATTTTCGACGACATATTTTAATTTTCTAATATTGTTTTAGTTAACTTAGGATATTATACATGGTCTGCCGGGAGGACACGGCGCGGCACACGCTGGCAGAGTGTGCCGCTTGGGAGGAGCCGCGCCGTGCCCTCATCTCAGGCGTAGGCAGTGACCTGTCGCTGCCGGCCGTAATGAATGCTATGGTCGGCGGCTAGGAGTCCTAGAACGCGGTGGTATCGTTCTGCGAAACAGCTATTTCGCAGAAGAAGGCAGCGGAAAGGGAGTGAGAGATCTCATCCTCTCACCCGGCCCACAGCAGGCGCACCGGGCGTCGGCGGAGGGTGGACAACGTCCTCTTCCAGACCCCTTAAACGGGTCCAGGGACGACGGACTCGGGGACGTCCGTCGCCCTCCGTTGCGGGGGGAGTCAAACCCCCCTGCTCGACCAGACGGGGGTTGCGGAGGAATCGTATGTTCCCGCGACCCCCGGCGCAGGTGTGAGATGGAACACCGGGGTGGTTTTTAGTCAGTAAGAGTCTGACAGACCCGCCCAGGACGGAGGACATCCATTAGGATTTTTCACACCGGACCAAAAAAAAAAAAGGATATTATGCAGGGTGGCAGGGACATCGACTTAACCTGTTATCATGGATTCTGTACATGATCCTGGACCCCACAGCGTTGAAATTTTTCATTGGTATTTTTTTTTTTTTAATTGCTGTTCCTGACATTTTGACCGCGTAGGTATTAATTACACGTTTCTATGAAACAGCAGATTTTATTGGTTTAGAATCATGTGCTGAATTCATTGTTAAAGTTTGGGCGTTGATGTCCCTGCCATCCGATATGGTTATTTTTATTAATTAATTATGTATAAGTTGTTATATTTATGTATATTTCATTTTAATTCTGAATAAATTCAGGCAATGTATTAGTATGATATAGTATAGAGTATTTAAACTGGTAATAATTTAAAACGAGATTTCAGGAGTGGGAATGTCAAGAAAAACATTTTTAATTATACCCAAAAAAAAATGATTCTGTTGGCAGTGAATTTTTTGAAAATGTGCAACGTAAGCGTTTCTGGGTTAAAATGATTTGCTTTGATCTTCTCTTTAAGGATTAACATTGCTCTACACTGTGATCAAAAAAGGCGTAACAAAGCAAATAAATTTAAGTCGCTTCTTGTGTCTGTTTCTGACCGTGTTGTTGTTCTAAACTACGAACGTTTTTTGATGGGGTTTCCACTATCATTTATAGAATTTATTTCTGAAGGTTTATATGTACAATTTATATATTTATGTAAACATTGCTTACTGCACTCACAGTGAACACCAAAGCGCGCAGCAATGTATTAATATTTAACTTAAATAGTAGTAGTAGATAAAGAAATTTCGATGTTAGACATATCGCCAAATAAGTAGATTGCACCGGTACGAAGCAAGGCCGGGTCCCTAATATAAAAAAAAATATTATAAAGAAATTTATTTGATTTTTGGTCGCTAATATAAACAAATATTATAAAGAGAAAATATCTGATTTTTTGTATGTTTGTGTGTAATGGATAAACAAAAAAAATCAAACAAAAAAATTTTCAACTGATGTTAAAAATTATTTCACTTATCCAAAATTATATCACTTCCATGCGAACGCAATTGCGGGCAGATGATAGTATTCTATAAAAAGTACAGAGTAGTCTCTAAAAATCGTGTACACATGGGATTCACAATATCGACACCAATACCAACACAATTCACAATTTTGTTCTGAAAAATTGTGTTAGAACAAAAATATCGAGTGAAGCCGTATTGGCACTAAAATAAAAATTGACACTAAACTACCCTGTTGTGCAACAGAGCAGCAGGGATTTGGACTCGAATCACTGGGTACGTGGACTGACAGAGAATTGAACCTTCCGTCAAAATAAATAATCACAACTGAAATCAGAACCTGAATTGGCCATCTTTAATTAAATGGCCTCAAAACTCAAACTCAAACTCAAAGCATTTATTTCAAATAAACCAATTACAGGCACTTTTGAATTGTCAAAGGGTCAGTCAGTCAGAAAAATGAAGCTAGTTGCCCATTCCAAAGCGTAGTAGGTACCTATGGAGAAGAACGGGCAAGAAACTCCATGGACACTCTTTTAAATCAATATATAGTTACAAAAAACAAATTGTTTACATCATTCATGTTCAAATTAAAAATGTGAGAACGATGTAGAAAGACGTGCACGTTTAAAGTATCCGTAATAAAAAAGATAAAAAAACTATTCAAAAATTTAAATTAAAATAAGCCGTGGCAGCCAAGAGTTGACCAGTCCCTACTGACGGCGCCCGTTCACGAACATGACGCATGGATCAGCACCATTCAGCTCAACCATTTTGAAGGGAACTTAATGATCCAACACACACGCCACCACCAGCGAAACATTTGAGTGAGCATGACATACTCTCAGCCGCCAGGGCACATTCAAGTCAATGAAAGACGAGCCTAGTAAATGGTGGCTTTATAGTAGGTACATAGTGCTCACACATGTGCTATGCAATTATACATTGTTAAGAAATTGAATTTATACAATGCAAAGATGTTGTTGTTTTTACAATCTTCAGCAGCTCCAACAATATTATCGAATGTTAATCAATTAATTTATGCCCCCCTGTGGAGCAGGACCAGCGTTGAGCCAAGCATCTTTGTCAGCGATGTAATCCCCCAACTTATAATATGCTTGGCTGCATAGTGTGCGTTTTATACGAGATTTAAATTTTGTTTCATTCAGTTGGAGTATGTGGGGAGGTATTTTATTATAACATTTTAAACAGTACCCCATGAAGGATGAGTCTACTTTAGCCAGTCTGAAACCTGGTTGAACTAATTGGTCCCTATTTCTAGTCATATAGTTATATCTTTCACCTCTTTTACTGAAAAGATTTAAAAATTTTCTTACGTACATGATGTTTTCATAGATATATTGACAAGGTACCGTCATGATGTTAATATCTTCAAACAGTTCCCTTAGTGAATCGCGCCTGCGGAGGCAATATATTGCTCTGATGGCTCTTTTCTGCAGAATAAAAATAGACTCGATATCTGCAGCCAGTCCCCATAGTAAAATACCGTAAGACGTGATACTATGAAAGTAACTGAAATAGACTAGCCTCGCGGATCTACATTAGTAAATTGACGGATTTTTCTCACAGCATATGCTGCTGAACTTAGCCATCCTGCAAGAGATGTTAAATGAGGACCCCATTGCAGCCTTGAGTCGAGCGTGATCCCCAGGAAAACAGTTTTATCGACGAATTCTAGTTTCTCTTTATTCAATACTATGTCACAATCATTACTTTTAACACTCGGTAAAGCAAATCTTATGCATTTAGTTTTATTCCCATTTAATACTAAATTATTAGCAGTGAACCAATCATGTACCTGCAGTAGGGCGTTATTTACGTCGTTAAGATTTGATGCACGTCTATTTATCTTAAAAATTAAGGAAGTATCGTCAGCAAATAACACCATTTGTGGTTGGTTTTTTAATAAATGGGGTAGATCGTTAATATATACTAAAAAGAGGAAAGGACCTAATATTGAGCCTTGTGGAACACCTATTTTTACTTTTAAACCACGTGATTTCACACCATTTATTTGGACTTTTTGCTGTCTATCATTTAAATAAGATTCTACTAAGCTAAGCGCAAGTTTATCTAGTCCGTAATGCTCAAGTTTTAAGAGCAAGGTTTTGTGTTCAACGCAGTCAAATGCCTTGGAGAGGTCACAAAAGATTCCTATGGCATCCTGGGCCTCCTCCCACGCTGTAAATATGTGTTTTAATAAAGTGACACCGGCGTCAGTCGTACAACGTCCTCTAGTGAAACCATATTGCTGATCGTGTAAGATTTTGTTGGTATTAAAATGATTAAGCATCTGATTGAGCATTACCTTTTCGAAAACCTTGCTGAATACCGGCAACACGGATACTGGTCTATAATTGTTGGTGTCTTTGCTGTCCCCAGATTTAAAAAGTGGTATAACCTTACTTTATTTCATTAAATCTGGGAAGACTCCTTGATCTACACACAAATTAAATATCAAAACTAGGTAAGGTGCTATAGTCTCGATTATGGATGAACAAACTTTGATTGACATTCCCCATAGATCTTCGGTCAATTTGATTTTTATTTGCCGAAAAGCTTTTATAACTATCATAGGGTTAATATGTTTAAATTTAAATTTAACCAGGCAGCCTGGAACGTTCGCTCTTAATAAATTAAATGAGACATCCGGTGAGGAATTTAAACCTTCCGTCGTTTTATATGGTATATCGGTAAAGAAGTTTACAAATTCTTGAGCTACTTCTAAGTTAGAGCTTATGGCACCACGTGAAGTCTCTCAATGTATAATCAGTGCTTCGTATTTTTTTCCTACTAGTTTCGTTATTTATAACTTTCCAAACTGTTTTTATTTTATTTTCTGCGGATTTGATCTTGTTGCTAATGTACAGGGCTTTAGCTATCTTGCAGGTATTCCTAAAAGTTTTGGAATATTTAGCAACATACTTGTTGAAAGTTTCAGTGTTAATGTAAGGCTTAAGGCCATACAGCTCGAACAGTCTTTCCCTGCTTATCCTAATACCTCTAGTTGCCCAGTCACTAAATATAAAGTTAGGGCAAATATTTTTTGTTTTCTTTTCAAAAGTTTTATTGAATTCCTTGTGCACTACTGAAAAGAAATCCTGATACAATTTATTTGCATCCTTCATATTATGGCCCAGAACATTTAACTTATTATTAAGGGTACTATTGAATCTATTTAATTTGCCAGTTGTTATTGGTCTAAATTGTATTTGCACTTTTTGCAATGGTGCTTTAAAATTAAAGGATACTGTTTGTCCACTATGATCAGACGGCAGATAATTTACTATAGATTTCTCTAAATAATCACAATCGCAGAAAACATTATGAATACAAGTAGCAGAAATTGGAGTTACTCTAGTTGGTTCTGTAAAAACATTACATAAATTGAACGATTTAAAAAGGCTTAATAATCTACTGCTATTTGAATTACTTTCCAAAATATTAATATTAAAATCACCACAAATAATTGCGGCTTTGTTACTGGATGCAAGTTTCGATAGGACATCTTCCATTATTGACTCAAACAAAGAAAAGTTCAGATAATTAGGGGGTCTGTAAACGCACACTACAACATGCTTATCTAGCTCAACACAGGACAGTTCGATGCAATGTTCAACTGATAAACCAACTATGTCTTTACGTTGCTTAGATTTTACACAATTTTTTATCAAGATTAGAGAACCTCCACGCTGCATAGATTTACGGTTAAAACAACTGCCCATACTATAGTTCTCATAATTAATTAGCATTTGGTAATCCTTTAACCAATGTTCAGTAAAACAAACAATATCAAACTTTGTCTTTTCTAAAAACATTTCAATTTCTAATAATTTGGAAGAAATACCTTGAATATTTTGATGAAATAATTTCAAGGCATTCTGCTGATCTCCTTTTCGATTATTACTTACTTTAGAGCAAGAAGATACCTTGTTGTTGTTGTTAAGTACAGAAATATTCTTACTGGTACCTTCTGTTGTCTTACAAACTAGTTTAAATGATTATCCGGAGTTAACCCCAATACTTTAGTGTTATCACCAGGCAGTGAGCTCATAGTGAGTGAGAGACATGGAACCTCCTTCGTACAATTTGTATAATTACTTATAGCATTTGAGCTATATTTATTCAGGCTCACCACATTATTATTAGTATTATTACTAACCACTGTGGTGCTAATAACACAAGACTTCGACATACTACTTATGTCTGAGTTTATATAAAAAGCTAATAGCCTTGCTATTATGTGTCTAAAACTAACAGGCAGATACACAGTACCCCTAGTCGATTTCAAAGTTTCCACAAAAATGTTGGTGTCAAAAAACATTAGCTTGTCACTGTAATGACTAACTAAGAAGTGCATATGCTTATTAAGCATATGAATATAATTATTTTGTCTTTTTGTCAATTTTTCAAAATATGGGAAATCACACAATATTATTTTACTACAATTTAACTTTAACAACTCAGTTACACAATCAGTGATTTCTTCTTTTCTGACCTTAGCACTATTACCTACAAATACAGTAATGTTGGTTTTAGAATTAAATACATTTCCTGTTACTGATGCCATTATTCGTTTGTAGGATGACCCTGGCATACAATAATTTTGAGTAGAATAACTCAGGTTGTTACCAATTAATTTACCTAAACCTCTTCCTATACTATCTGAGAACATAACTGAATGATAACAATCGAGACTACTGAAAGATGGACAACTACCAATCTCATGCTGTACCACTTGAGATAGATCTTGTACTAAATCAGATATATCTTGGCTAAGAATCTCATCCTGAGACAAACTCTCAGTCTGGGACGGGTCCTCCGTTACCTCAGGCTGGACAGCAACATAGTTTGAAACCTTCTGACAAGTACACTGACACATAACTAACTCATTAGCAGCAAGAATATGTTCTTTAATTTGGTTCTGAGAACCCACATATTTAATGTAAAGGGAACTAAGTCTACCCTCAAGTACCTGTATGTCAGACTGTAAACGCTGTGTATCAATTTCATATATTTTTTTGCTGTCTTCTAATTTGATTTGATAGTTGTTTAATTTATTGATTAAATCAACACGTTCTTTTCTCAGTGGAATATTTTTTTGAAAAGTGTTTTTGTTGTTTCCTAAATTGGTTACATTTTTTAATTATTCTATTTAATTTTGTATATTTTTTCATTTTCTTATGACTAACTTTATGACTATAATTCTGTTTCAGCAAGGAATCTTCAGACAGGTCAATCGTTATTATAGAATGAGGGTTACAATTATTATTTATTAATTCATTATATAAGTGGTTAGTTTCTTTAACCTGGGTACATTCTTTTTCTTTCTCTAACTGGATAATACGGCTATTAGCATGAATTAATTCATCTTCTAGGTCCCTAACTTTGCTTAAAGCCTCCTCATACAAATAACTACAGTTGTTGAAACCATCCGTGACCACCTTCAGTTGATCGCGCTCATCAACAACATTCAGATATTGCTGATGTAGGTCTACTAGCTCCCGTTTAAGGCTTGAGTTTTTGTCAATTATCTTCTTGACTTCCTCCTCACTCTCATCATTCTCCTGTAACAATTGTTGACATTGGAGTTTTGATGCTTCAAGTTTTTGGAGGGCCGTTCTCAATTTAAGCTCCATATCCTGAGCAGTAGCCTTACGGGTCATCACAGGCATGGTTTCAAGATTTGTAACTGAAATTAGAATAAAGAAACGGTGAGAACAAGTGGGACAGACAAATAAAATAAAGTTGGAAATGAAACGGAAAATGTAAGAAGCTAGTGTAGTTTAGTGGGCAAATGAGGTTGGCTACTGAATTGGCTTTAAGAGCTATTATCAAAGCTATATTATCAAGTTCAATGTAAAAAAATAAAAAATGATGATTTTATTATCTTAGGGTTTTACTTTTCCTTATGTGGGTAGGTTGCCTAGATTATAAAGTTATTATTTGTTATTACAGTATAGGACACTGCAAAAATAACGATAATGCACGTTTTTATTGTTGTATATTAAGTATATTAAAGATCAGATTGAGAATAACAGAATCTTCGCTAAGATTCGTTTTCTACGATGTAGGTACACAATGCGGTTTAGACCCAATGCAGAGTGCTAAATCGGCGAACTATTTATGCTAAGACTTAACGAGGATGTGTAACAGAATTACAGAGAAGATTGTGTGCTATTATAAAGTAAAAGTAAACAAATACTCCCCGTTTAAATCCGCTGTTCGAACGTCAGCTGTTGGTTTTAGGTTACCGGTGTGTAACCAAAACACTCGTGATTTACTTTATATATTAACAGGAAAACAATAATCCTGAGTATTTATGCAATTATAGTAGGTTAACACATAAAATTAAACATAAAATTCACTTAATTAATAATTTAAATTAATTTTAAAATACGGAACAATCCGGCCGTAACTTTAAGTAGTTTAAATTGTCCTTAAAGTTTAATCATTGTTGCCAAATATAATTTTAGTTTTAAGTAGGTACCTAAGCACAGAACAATTATTTTATTAATGTTCCTCCTGTGTTGTTTTTTCATAAATCTAATAATTGATGGACATGGAAATTAGCATTTGTTTGTATCCGGAAATACGATTATTCCCGAGGGACATTAAGAAAATAGTTATACTGTACCCTAGTTAGGATTTAATACGTAGCCTTTACTGGATGTGCAGTTTCACTTAGTCATAAGCTAATTCGGGTAAATGCAGGTTATGATTCTTCCCACCTATCTAAAAAGGTTAAAGAATAAAATATAGAATTCCAAATTCATATTGTTCCCCTGATTTAAGATTCGCTAGCATGTAACAAGGCATCTGCAGTAAACTACAACCAAGTTAATAAAAACCTCGTGAGAAACTGTGGCGTCACGTATTGTAAACGTAACATACGTTTACGCGCAATTGTGCACTCGTAACGTAATTAACTGGCGACACTCAATTAAGTTCGAGGGGTCGCATATATTATTCGAAGCTCTGGCTTGTCGCCCGTTTTGTATTGTAGACTAGTGTACTTTCTATTTATACTTTCCTTCTAATTTTAACCCAGTTCAAAAAATGGAGGAGGTTCTCAATACGACGTTTTTTTTTTTCTTAATGTGTGTTATCTCTGAACTTTTTTGTAGGTGAACCGATTTTGATGATTCTTTTTTTATTTGAAAGCTGGTGCTTCTCATATCAATCAACAAAAAATAAACAACTCAGCCTATCGCAGTCCAGTACTGGACATAGGCCTCTCCCATGCTGCGCCACAACACCCTGTCCTCCGCCTTCCGCATCCAGTCTGCCCAGCCACTTTTTTGAGGTCGTCGGTCCATCTAGCTGGGGGGCGTCCCACACTACGCTTGCCGATACGCGGTCGCCACTCCAGGACTCGTCTGCTCCACCGGCCATCGGTCCTCCGACAAACATGGCCAGCCCACTGCCACTTCAGCTTGCTTACTCTGTAAGCTATGTCGGTAACTCCGGTTCTTTTCCGGCTTCTCATATGGTCCCATTTAAATTTGATCAAGATCTGAGCAGGACTTTTTGAGTTATCCTAAATAATGAATACTTTTTCCAGCATTAGTTTTAATAACTTCCTTTCACTGTTATTTACATATCAAGTAGTGGTATATGAATTTTGGTGGTAACCACAACTAAAAAGTGAAAAATAACAACTATTTTACAAAATTCATAACCGACGTCAAAAAAAAAAAAACGCTATAAAGTGAAAAATAACTTTAAGTTTGGAAGAAGTCGGTGGCAAAAAACGAAAATACAAAACCAAAGACACCGACTTTCAAAATTAAAGCTATTTTTCACTATTTAGTGTTTTTTTTGGAAGTTGGTTTTTTTTGTTATTTTTTTTTTATTTACCTTTACATTTATTGTTTTCCATTCTAACGTGTACGCGTGTGTGACATTATTGTATTAACCGCAAGTCGGACTTTTACTCCCCAACTCGTCACCACCTTATCGACATGACGCAAACGAAACACACAGACTCAGTGAATACCTTCCGCCTGACTCCGCAAAACATTAACAGAATGAATTACCACTTTATTACGACATGGCAACTAATAACATAATTGAAGGAAGATGCTCCGAGCGTACCTTTTTTCAAGGAGCATGTTCAGCTCATTAATTATGGGGGCGTATTTTTGTCCCTGTCCATTAGAGATACGTCAGCCCGCCGTTAACCTGAGATTAATGACGTGGCTAGCTAAACTCTAACGCTATTTTAAGCATTTTACAGGCTGAAAATTTCCAGTTTTTGATCGGATGAAAGTTTAATTTGTAAATTTAGTTAAGCCTTTGGCTCGACTCGTTCGTGTGAGCTTAATGATTAACTTTGTTTAAACACTGCTTTATTATAATATCTAGTTGATTGTTTTAGTCCATAAATGTTCCTAAATGTTTTGACCGTTCATTGTAGCGGTCATTAAAAGGCTTAACTAACAGAATTTCACATTAATAATATACCTAACTATAGGTACAGTGGATGCCTGGAGTCGTTTTAGTGTGAACTAGCTGCTGCCCGCGGCTTCGCCCGCGTGGATGTCGGATATTATCCATCGGGGACGTACTACCGAGACAAAAAGTAGCCTATGTAGTGACATAGGCTACTTTTGTCCCGGTAGTATACGCCTGATGTCATGTGACGCGCCTGATGTTATACAGAGTGCCGTATAAAATCAGCTATCTGCCAGTGAAAGTCCCGTCAAAATCGCTCCAGCCGTTTTGGAGATTACCCGGAACAAACAGACAGACAGACAAAAGTGTCAAAAATTGGTATTTTGTTTTATGTACTTTCATATCCATTTAGTAAAAAGCTGTTATTTTGTAATTACAAACAGACACTTCAATTTAATTTATTTAAATAGATATCAAATCTTCCCTAAAACTAATGGACAGCAAAGTTGGCATTCCTCTTTATCACTGTCGACAAAGTTGTCTCTTTACTGCCTCATTGCTCTTGTGGTGGCAAACGCTGCTGCTGAGCAGTGAGCATGACGTCTTTGGTTCGATTCCTAGGTCGAGCACAGTTATTGGGTTTGGGCTACTGGGTGAGCTAACACGTGAGCATGCCACGTAAAATTGACCATGAGAGAAACAGTTCTGCCTTAAATCTACACCTGCGTATGTGACGATTTGACCCTTTGACTTGTTTATGGTCATGGCAAAACTCACTTTCAGGGGAAATTGCAGTCTCTTGAAATCAAAGGGAAGGTCATTGGGAATCAATGGGATACGTGGTATAAACACTGTTTCTCGATATAAACTTAAGTTCATCCCCGATGAGTTTTGAAAAATCCTTCCTTAGTGGATACCTACGTTATAAGAGGAATACGTGTGCGAAATTTTTGTTTCTAGCCCTAGGGTTTGGCCTGTGTGTTTATTTAGAACTTTCATCCCCTATTTGAACCTCTTAGGGGTTGAATTTTGGAAAACGCTGAAATATGTAACTCATTATTTTACCGTACTCAATTCATACGAAATTTCATGCAAATACGTCCAAGGAATAAAAAGTTTCATACAAATTTTTATCCCCTATTTCACCCCCTTGGGGGTTGAATTTTGAAAAATCCTTCCTTAGTGGATGCCTACGTCATAAGAGGAATACGTGTGCGAAATTTTAAGTTTCTAGCCTTAAAGGTTTGGCCTGTGTGTTGATACATCAGTCAATCACTTTTGCCTTTTATATATTTAGAAGATAGATCACATTGCCAAACCGGGTTATTAATTGGGAATTACAGAAGTTATTATATTAGTTAGTATAATTATTTCCACATTGAACACCCGAGGTACATGATTGCCCAAAAAAGGAGTGTTAAGGCCCCCGCAGGCAGGCGTGACGCGACCACGCGACGTGATCGCGTGACGCGTCAGCGTGACAAGACAACGCGACGCGACTGCGCAACGCATCAGCACGACGCGACTCTTGTAGAACAATTTCCATGAAGTTTTCATAGAAGTTGATCTACTAGAGTCGCGTCGCGCCTGCTTGCGGGGGGCCTTTATGTTTCCAGTTCATGTAGGTAACTATGTGAGTTTCTTTATTCCACGATTACTTGTTTATGAATGTTACCACATTGCAAGAATATTTACCTCCCAAATACTTAATACTTAAAACTAAAATAATTTTACTAAAACCAAAACACTGAAACGTCAAAGTCAAAGTCAAATCATATATTTCAAGTATTAAAGATCATTTAAAGACACTTTTGAAGCCAAAATTACAAGAAAATAGAATAGATTCTAGGTGGTTCCAAAAGGTATTGTCGTATGGAGGAAAATGGGAAAGAAACTCCATAGTTACTCTTTTAAAATGTTTCACAATGTTTTGTATACATTAATTATTATTACTTATACGTGAAAATGATGTATCTAGAATAAAAATATATACTCAATAAGTACAAAGCAGACGTTTACATGGTTTTCATCTGTGATTTAAAATAATACCAAGACATCTAAATACTTCCAATGATATAAAATTCTAAACCGCATTATCTAAAAGCATCAAACATTGAAACAAAATGTGCAGGAGCGAAAGAGATGAAGCACCACAGAGTATCCACTTCAGAACATATCTCGTTAGCCATCCAATTAGTGTTCGGATCGACAGTTGAATATTTTATACATCCCAGTTACATTACCGATACGATTTTTTTGTTTGTTTACTCTACATTCGATTTTTAAAATATCAGTTGTCTTTTGTTATAATAGCAATGTTTTTTTATCGGTCCTTTTTTCGAGTCATCGAAATGGATTATGGGATTCATTATTTAGATTAATTCGAAGTGCATTGTATGTATGAGCCAATATGCTGATCGGCCTGATGCGTACGAGTTTTTTTTTGAGTGCATTGTATAAGTTGCATCAAAAAAACTATATTATAACAGGCTAGCCATTTGTAGGTACAGAACGCTTCTCAGCACAAATATGGAAAAGCGCTCGTGAAATTCTGAAATATGTACGGAACAATACCAAGAAACTTCTACCTTTTTACATTTTGTTGTCTGCGCCATAGTTTTTTTTTACCACAACCAGTTGATGAATGAAAACCCAATCGTATGGGACTGACCGTGCTGACGTATTTGTACAATATCTACTGAAGCTGTTTATGCTCTATTGCACTATTTGCAATTTTATTTGTGGCTTTTAAACTATCGACGTGTTTTAATGACTGCAGCACCATTCGGAGACAGGTATTAAAAATAAAAAAATATAGGTTTATTTGTCACAGAAACACGAGCATACAAAAAAATCCGGTAACTCGAATAATAATTTAAAATATTTAATTGGAAAATCCAAAAGTGCACGCCTCATAATCTCATTCAATTCCATAAAAAAAAATGTAAAACGAACGAAATGTCCAGTCGTATTGTTTTATATAGGTATTACTAATTACAATTAGACTACGTTGAATTAGATCGTGATTTTCGAAAAGACTTAGTTTTCTAAAATACCAAAGCGTTTAAAAAAAAAGTGGACTCCATTAGTTAAGTTTTTCGGGAGTCATCGTGACCACGCCAGGATCCATACATACAGATACACGGACGTCCACAGAAATTTTTTTTTAAACACAGTTTTTTCATTATTTTAAATAGCAAATTTGACGTTTTTCACCTAAAATTTTGATTGTCTAACTAAATCTGACAATTTTTTTGCAGAATAGCGTTAAGATTCTCATAGCCTTTTGGCTACACTAAACTATCATTTAGATAATTTAGTTCGGTGTACTAGAGAATCGGCACCAATGTTTGAGGACGAATAACACGCATTGATATTTCTAAATCCAGACCAGCATGGCCCCAAGGCAAAAAAACAAAGAAAACATTTACAACTACATTGAGCATAAAAACACATTAATAATTAACACACCAGCCAAGACTACGCAAATTAAAATTGTACAACTCCGACCACAAGTTTCGACCGGCGACAACAAAATGGCCCTTAACATTTTATAGAATCGTAACTCCGCTACGAATGGACTTACATAAATAAAACTATGAAAAATGAATGGCTCAATTCCTTTATCCCTATTTTTTCCTCCATCGGACTCCAAATAACGTGCTCGTTTGCCGTCCAGGGTCATAAATTCGGCATCTCTCTGGCCCCACGACCCATTTGCAATTGAAAGCGTTCTTTATAACAGGATATGTCCGGTCTCACTTTTACGATCGTCTGTACATGCAAGCTCGACTATACTAACATAATACACTCGCCACTTTCCTATCGATAACATTCGCTGATATTTTTCTTTGTTACTTCGTTGGTAGGTAATTTTTTTTGAGTGAGCTGATAATGATTTCTTATTGGCAATGTTGTAGGTAATATTTCATTAAGCCACATTTACACTATGGTAAGTTGCAATACTGAATGTTGAGTCTATGAAGATTAACTTTAAATAATTTAATGTTGAATAATATTGTGCTCATATGTGTAAAGATTTGCTTATTGAAACTAGCATCTTGTAACTTTAATACAGGAAGAAATTTTAACCAGTGTGCAAACTTTGGCCTAAAAATTTTCGTTGGTTATCAAAAAAAAAACTGCTGTTTCATAGAAAAGTGCAATAATACCCACGCGGTCAAAATGTATGGAATAACATTTTTCTTTCTAATAACTGACTAAAATTTTCTACGCTACGGGTCTAGAATCGTAAATGCTGCATTCATGGCCTCAGTTTGCGCACTGATTAAAATTTCTTCCTGTATAAAACCATGCCAATTTATGGCGAAATGTCATCACACTAACAAATTACTTACCTACCATCTTTTCAAGCGTATTTACTGTAAATGAATGACTTTGGCTTTGAATTACTGACATATTTACTTTTTGTAGTGCACATAGTACATGATACACGAAACATGATTGTTCTATTCCTGACTATGAGTTGATCACAGATAGATTTGCTTGCCTTTTCGCCGAAAGACATCAATACAGCCAAGTCCTGGCTAGGCTTTTGTCGTCATTTCTCAACTTTAACAATGGGTAAATAAAGTCCAAAAGGCCTGTTTCTTAATTTATTTGATAGGTAGTGTAACAGGACTTATCTATGTGAGGGTAGATTTATATTAGTAATATTTTAACGAACAGTCCATGGATAAGTCTTGTTATAATCGAATTACGTTTATGTCATTTTGAAACGTACAAAAGTCACTGTTAAAGTGAATTGTCAGTTTGACAAGTTGCCAACATGAGTCAGTCTTGAACGAGGCACCGGAGCGATAAGGTTTAAGGTTGGTAAAATAATGTAAAATGATCTAAAAACCGTTGAATAATTTATATTAAATATTGTTATTGCATTGATTTATCTGTTTAAATTCTATGACTCCTTTCTGAGGTAGGTTTACAGTAGTAACGAAAAGTTGCAACCCTAATGTAGAAAAAACGCAGCGTTTCATTTCCTAAAATCCTCATTCAAAGATTCTATCTCCACCTTTTTATGGCAAGACCAAAAAAACTTAAACAGCCAAATTGAATCTCAAACGATTGGGCATTCCAATCATACTAACCCAGATATACAGCTTAATCTCTCACTTATCTCGCTAAAACCGCTATAAACAATCGTATTCCGCGTGAACATTATGGTATAATTATCTGAAAATCCAATCGCCTAAAATGCTATAAATAAAAGCCCATTGTGGTGGAATCGGATTGGATTTAGCCATACCACATGGGTCTACGCAACGGGAGAAGGATAGAATACAAATAGCGAATCAATTGGATTGCATACATCTACTAATTGATTGCTAATCCGTCACGAAAGCTGATTGGTCAAAGGGTACGATTAAAGGGTTTGATGTACAGTTTTCGCTCATTATAATCAACTACAACATTTTGTCCGCGGCTTCGCCCGCGTTGAGGTCGGAAATTATCCCTCGTGAACGTACTATCAGGATAAAAAGTATCCTACGTGCTAATCCAAGTTATAAACTATGTGTGTCCCAAATTACATCCAAATCCGTTCAGTAGTTTTTGCGTGAAACAGTAACAAAGATCCATCTATCCTCACAAACTTTCACATTTACTTTACTTTCACGTTTTTTTTATAAAATTAGTAGGATAGTGTGCCTAATCGGTCTATCTCTCGATTAGACGATACAAAACTGTTCGATAATGAACCGAATCGAATTCGAGTGATTATCATAGAAAGCACCTATAGACGGTGGCAGGGACATTGATACGCAACCTGTTACCATGGATTTAGTACAGGATTCTGAAACCTGCATTGAAATTTTTCGTCGGTGATTTAAAAAAATATTTGCTGTTCCATTCATTTTGACAGCGTAGGTATGCACTTTTGTTGGAATCGCCAGTTTTTTTTTTTAAATAAGCGAAAAAAAAAGAAAAACACCAAAGAAAATTTGAATTTGGCGAGCTACAGCTGAGGATTCACAATAACGACTTGAGATCCAGAGTAAGAAAGACTTTTGTATGCAAAGGCGACGCAAATCTCAATTTCATTGATAACATAAAATAAAGAAATTTAAACTACTTAAACTAAACTTGTAATGCAGACAAAAGATTCAGAATTTTCAGAATTATTAAATGAAATATTCTGACTTACGTTTAATTTCAGTCTTTAGTTTACCTTTGAAAAGACGGTTGTTGGAGTTATTTGAAAATTGTTGTTAATTTGATACAATATTTATTCGCTACCTGGAAAAGCCTGGGTCCTGGCCTTGGAGGCTCTCGGGCCTCGACTTAGAGGGCTCCTAAGCGCATGCTTGGAGGGGGGCCAGTTTCCAATTCGTTGGAAGACGGGGAAACTGGTCCTCATTAAGAAGACGGGGCGCCCTGCGGACTCTCCGTCCGCTTACCGGCCCATCGTGCTGCTCGACGAGGTGGGCAAACTCTTTGAAAGAGTCATTGCAGACCGCCTCGTCGGGCGGCTGGTGCGGGTGGGGCCGGATTTGGCGGACAGCCAGTTTGGTTTCCGCAGGGGGCGCTCTACGGTGGACGCCATCATGCGCGTGCGAGCCCTCACGACGGGGGATGCTGTGGCCCGGGGTGGGGTCGTCTTGGCGGTGTCTCTAGACATCGCCAATGCCTTCAATACCCTGCCCTGGAGTTGCATCAGGGAGGCACTCCGGTATCACCGGATGCCGACCTACCTCTGTCGCATAGTCGAGGCCTATCTGACGGACAGGGCCGTCATCTACCCTGGTCACCAGGGAGAATGGAACCGGCGAGAGATGTCGTGCGGTGTCCCACAGGGATCGGTCCTGGGGCCGCATCTGTGGGACATCGGGTACGACTGGGTGCTGCGCGCCGACCTCCCTAGCGGCGTCAGCGTCGTTTGTTACGCTGACGACACGCTGGTCCTGGCGCAGGGGAGGTCGCACCAGGCGGCGGCCGAATTAATGACACGCGGGGTTGCGACAGTCATTGAGAGGATCCGGCAATTGGGACTCGAGGTGGCACTGCACAAGTCCGAGGCCATGTGTTTTCATGGCCCTCGGAACGCGCCACTGTCGGGTTCCCAAATAATGGCGGGAGGGGTTCACATCGGCGTCGAGTCGACGATGAGGTACCTGGGACTCGTCCTCGACAGCCGGTGGAACTTCGTTGAGCATTTCCGACGTTTGGCTCCCAGACTGGACCGGGCCGGGGCTGCCTTGAAGCGGCTCCTGCCCAATCTAGGGGGTCCAAACGCCTCCTGCCGGAGGCTCTACGCGGGGGTCGTGCGGTCCATGGCCCTTTACGGGGCACCGGTGTGGGCGCGTTCATTGAGGCTCCGACCAGCACGCCGGTTGAACGCGTCCCAAAGGGTCATGGCCATCCGGCTGGTCCGAGGATACCGCACGGTCTCCTGCGAGGCGGCGAGCCTCCTTGCCGGATTGCCGCCATGGGATCTGGAGGCAAAAGTCCTCGCGCACATTTGGGAGTGGCGCGAGGAGGCGAAACGCCGGGGCGTTACTCCGCTGCCGCGAGAAATCGCGGCACAGCGGACAGAGCTCCGGCGGGATCTCATGGCGGCATGGAGAGTGCGACTGTCGCAACCCAGCGCTGGGCACGCCACAATTGCGGCGGTAAGTCCCCTCTTTGAGGAGTGGCTTGAGAGGCGCCACGGCGTCCTCACCTTCCGCCTGACGCAGGTCCTCACCGGACATGGCTGTTTCGGGAGGTTCCTGTTTCGGATAAGGCGGGAGGAAACGCCCGGGTGTTGGCATTGTGTGGATCGACCGGAGGACACGGTGGAGCATACGGTGGAGGTCTGCCCAGCTTGGGTGGAGCGCCGCCGTGTCCTCGTGGCGGCGATCGGCGGCGGCGATCTCTCGCGTCCGGCCCTGGTACAGGCCATGGTACGGAGCGAGAGGGAATGGGAAGCCGTCACCTCCTTCTGTGAAGCAGTAATGCTCGCGAAGGAGGAGGCGGAGCGCGTGAGGGTGCGGCAATCGTTGCGCCCTCACGCCCCTAGTCGCCGCAGGAGGAGACACCCTGGGCGTCGGGAGTCAATTGCCGACTCCCGGCCACCGTAGGCGCGGGCTTGCGGACGGCGAGCAATGGGCAGCTCGCCGTCCGGTAAGGACCAGGCCCGGGTCGACGGCGCGTCGTGTTCCACGCGCGCCTCAAAGAGATGTCAGCATCATTGAAGGGGTCCAATAGGGCCGATGCCTGCCGGGGTCGCGGATTGTTCGAAAGAGTTACCGTGGCCCTGGCGCACAGGCAACTGAAGGAACACGGGTGGGTTTTAGTCAGTAAGAGTCTGACACGCCCTTCCGCTCCGCCCAGAGCGGGAGAGGTCATTTGATGATTTCCCACCCAAAAAAAAAAAAAAAAAAAAAGGTATGCACTTTTGTTGGAATCGCCAGTTTTTTTTTTTAAATAAGCGAAAAAAAAAGAAAAACACCAAAGAAAATTTGAATTTGGCGAGCTACAGCTGAGGATTCACAATAACGACTTGAGATCCAGAGTAAGAAAGACTTTTGTATGCAAAGGCGACGCAAATCTCAATTTCATTGATAACATAAAATAAAGAAATTTAAACTACTTAAACTAAACTTGTAATGCAGACAAAAGATTCAGAATTTTCAGAATTATTAAATGAAATATTCTGACTTACGTTTAATTTCAGTCTTTAGTTTACCTTTGAAAAGACGGTTGTTGGAGTTATTTGAAAATTGTTGTTAATTTGATACAATATTTATTCACAAAAGTTTGGAGTGAGGGTATCATCGCATTGGCCCCAGCGGCGTATTTAGGACGTGTACGCATACAAAACGAAACGATGCACTAGATGTATGTATGTAAGTATAATCGTTAGGGGGTCCATAAATAGAATGTACGGAGTTGACTTCTTACATAGTCGACCATTTCGTTTTCGTCCTTCGCTGATTTTACCAAATAAATTTTGATTCTGTCAATATGAAATTGGGCCCAGCCTACATATGGTCGATATAGTTACGAAATAAGGATACTTATGCTATATTGTACACTAATATGCGGTAGGTATGTATTATGGCTTTACGGAAGGTATTAATTCTGGACATTGGCATTGCGAATTTTGGTCGTAACGTAGACGGCTTGCACGCTTACTGCGTATCACGCATATGCCTCGTGAATGCTACGCTGCCTTCTACGCTTGTTGCGTGTTACGTATGCGCCAAATAAACGCTACGCTGACACATTTAACTCTGGCGTGCAACTCAGTGCAGCGTCCAACCAGCGTACAACATACGCGTACACATGCATATTATTGATGTTAATGCCTTTACAATATTCATAATAAAAATTAACCACTGTTGTGATTGAAAATACTGGTTGGTATTCGTTTTAAATTTATTATTAAACATTTTGGGATAATATCGTGCTCATGGTCCCTAATGAGTTTAACACATTTATATTTACCAAAACAATTAAATGCAATCGGCATCCGGCTTGAATATGGCGTGTGCTGGATTAAAGGTTTATGGTGTTACAGAAAACAGTGGCAGATCAGTTCAGGGGGGGTCAGCCCTTTGTTTAAAAATTTCAGTTTAGACCTAGCTATAGTAGGAACCTATTAATATTCAAAGTTCTAGGTACTTATACCCAGTATTGATAGATTTTTTTTACAAAAACGAATTGTCCATTTTGTTTCTCCGTTACATCTAAATGTCATTGAATTAAACATGACATGCCCAATACTCATCTAATTTGCGTGGGTATTTTTTTCGGGGCTGAAATTACATAATAAATTTAACAGAAAAATTGTCTATATTTTTAAAACTTCGATAAATATTAAATAAAGCCTGAAGTTTGATTCAGTTTGGTTTATTCGTACGGTATCAAAAGACATTATTTCTTTCTTATTTGATCGGCACGAAACAACAATTTGGATTCTGAATTCTGGGTGAATATGAAAAATAGGAAATCGTACAACATATCCGCTTAAAGATGTCTGCTTAACTAGGTAGTCGACAAGGTTTTAAGCCTTTTATCGTTGTTCGGCAGTACAGTCGGGGAGAAATACGAGTACTGCTGGCGCCGATACCAGATGATACCTTACTTTATTTTTGTGTATGTGTACCTTTTTCAGAATGTACAAAGTAGGACATATCACTGGCGAAGGATCTACAATGTATACTTTACAATAAGATTCCTCTTTACTTCTTTTTCTAATCATGACTTTTAACTAAGAGGCCCAAAATCTAGTTGCAATCTCAATTCAGCAACAAAAAGAAATTTTTTGACAGATTGAGGTTATACGGCGAAAGTTCTTAAAAATACGGGAATAGCCCGGCTGCAGTGTGTTGTAAAATACTAAATACTGTTCGAACCTCGGAAGAGGTAATTCCTTTAAAATTGTATTATCAAATAAATCAATTCCAATGCTAAATCTAGGCTGCATTCTCGTAGCTACAGTAGGTACGTTGAAATAGTAATATTGGGGTTTATTTATAAACGTTGCTTAAAGTTAAGAGGCGTTGAAACATCAAAAATGTATGGTTAAACAGTAGCTAATCACTACTTAACTTTAAGCAACGTTTGTAAATAAAGAGGTAAATCTAGAACATGAAGTATCTAACGGTGACTTACATTATAATTCCTGGAAAAGTTTATAAATAGATT
The DNA here is from genome assembly GCA_916610205.1 of Griposia aprilina. NCBI lineage: Eukaryota > Metazoa > Arthropoda > Insecta > Lepidoptera > Noctuidae > Griposia > Griposia aprilina. The sequence continues at coordinate 15,914,788 of OU744288.1, forward strand.
GGCTAAACAACAAAGGGACGAAGATCTTGTCATCTGAAGCTCACTATCTACTACGTTCCTCAGTAAACAACAGTGTAGTATTACTATGGTACCATTTAGCTACCGTTAATAGTGGTCTTGACAGAATGTTAGTTTGAAAGCATGCAATGATATCCAACACCCAGCGTGAGTGCTGTGCTTATGATCAGACCATGTCCCACTTGGTGGAATGTCCTCAGTGCCCGTTCACCTGCACCTCGGATGACCTAAAGAATACCACTGATGCCGTTTTCGTCGTCGCCACCTACTGGGCTCAAACAATATTAAAACAAAGATGAATACAAAGTACCATTGACATGAAAAGAAGAAGATATTAAAAAAATACTGTTGTGTAAAAGATGTTGGTGGTGCCGGACCTGTGGTTGATAGTTCACAATCGGCCAAAATGCGAAGTTACCCCGTGACCACGAACTACACGCTCAAGCAACACCCGTTTTGCGAGAGTGACTGCGGCGAAAATACATGAAAGAACTTGTATAAATAATGCCACGAGTCACCGCGACGCGACTTGCGGAGCGACGCGACGCGCAGGAGCCGCTCGCGCGTGTCGCTTGACGCAAGTCGCGTCGCAAAGTCGGCGCCTTAAAATACGTATATTTGCGGTAAACATGACGCAGAGAAAAACAGAAATATAAAAAAGAACGAGTTGGGGAAAAACATGCGTCACATACACGCAAAACGGCAATCGCTCAGCATAATGCTACGACTCTATGCGAGACAGAGCCCCAGCGCTGGTTTTCAGCGACAGCCGGCGTTGACGTGATGACGTCAACCAGTGCAGTATACGAAAATTAAAAATAACAACAAAAATTTAAATAAAATATACCCAATTCTAGTTGTAGTTTTGGGGGTACTGTCCTGTAGTTGAGGTTTGGAGTAAAAGAAAAGAACTTGGAAAATGTTAAACGAATGATCAAAGCCGAGAAGTTAAAGCTTTTCAGTACCGCTTCTTTAACAATTTGCTCGCAATTTAACCATTTAAGAGAGCCAGAACAAAACTTTAAAAGTAAAAATAAAAATGAAAGTTACACAAAAACAAAATAGTTTTGTTTGGGCGACGACTGTTTATTGGGTTTATCTTTTGCTAAAGCGACGAAAAAAAAAGGTGATTTCACGAAAAGGTAGATAAGGTATAATATGATTTACGTTTTCTGTCTACTATTTATCTTAATAAGAGCTTATAATTAGAATGTAAACTAAAGAGCAAAAAATAACTTTTATTTTGTATAAGAAAATTCCATGCAGCAATTTTATAAAGTCTCCGATTTTTTTATTTTTTTTATTTGAACCATGTAGTAGTAATATAACTATACAAAAGACTAAACACACCTATTTTCTCAAGCAAAACATAATTTCGGGCACGCCACAATTGCGGCGGTAAGTCCCCTCTTTGAGGAGTGGCTTGAGAGGCGCCACGGCGTCCTCACCTTCCGCCTGACGCAGGTCCTCACCGGGCATGGCTGTTTTGGGAGGTTCCTGTTTCGGATAAGGCGGGAGGAAACGCCCGGGGGTTGGCATTGTGTGGATCGACAGGAGGACACGGTGGAGCATACGGTGGAGGTCTGCCCAGCTTGGGTGGAGCACCGCCGCGTCCTCGTGGCGGCGATCGGCGGCGGCGATCTCTCGCGTCCGGCCCTGGTACAGGCCATGGTACGGAGCGAGAGGGAATGGGAAGCCGTCACCTCCTTCTGTGAAGCAGTAATGCTCGCGAAGGAGGAGGCGGAGCGCGTGAGGGTGCGGCAATCGTTGCGCCCTCATGCCCCTAGTCGCCGCAGGAGGAGACACCCTGGGCGTCGGGAGTCAATTGCCGACTCCCGGCCACCGTAGGCGCGGGCTTGCGGACGGCGAGCAATGGGCAGTTCGCCGTCCGGTAAGGACCAGGCCCGGGTCGACGGCGCGTCGTGTTCCACGCGCGCCTCAAAGAGATGTCAGCATCATTGAAGGGGTCCGACAGGGCCGATGCCTGCCGGGGTCGCGGATTGTTCGAAAGAGTTACCGGGGCCCTGGCGCACAGGCAACTAAAGGAACACGGGTGGGTTTTAGTCAGTAAGAGTCTGATACGCCCTTCCGCTCCGCCCAGAGCGGGAGAGGTCATTTGATGATTTCCCAACCAAAAAAAAAAAAAGTACCAAACCATTTTCCATTACATTTTAACATCAGCATAATCATAATATAAACGAAAAACAAACCAACAGTGCTTAAAACCTACTCATTTTACTAAATTCGTTGACATTACAGGCAGTTATTACCTTAATTCACAGGTTAAATATTGAATAAGAGAGTACAGAACACTGCAGTCGAGATAAGAACCATAATTAATTAATATCATTAACCCAAGTTAACACGGCAAGTTCGCAGTAACTATGGGTAATGAATCTTTATAAGGAACGTACGACGCTGCTTGCTCGGTCCTCAAGCTATAAGTTACAAGTAATGGGGAATAACTCGGAAACAAAGACATACACCTTTGTTATAAAATTATCTGTGACAATTTTATACGATGTTTTCTAACAAATGGCAAGCTTTCTAAGTAAGTGCTTATGTTTTTCATAGTGAAACAGGGTTATCGCGTTGAGTCGTGCATTGACAAACGAAAACGTGTAAATATTGTTGCATGTAGTGTTTTGATAAAAGTAGTGCTTCTTGTATACAGCTTTGTGTTTTAAATTATATGTGGACAACCTAGTGACAATTTTAAATGGTAGATATGTATGTTGTTTTTGCTTTAGGCTAGTGACAACGAAACATGCAAGGTACATATACAGCGTGGATCAGAAAGGTGTAGTCAATGTTAAGGATGTGGGACAGACCAACAAACTGAACAACTTTGTCCATAGGAGCAACATCGTAATCGCGAAAAAAATATCAATTATCCCATACAAAACTTCAATACCTATTCGACCCAAATGTATGGGATGACTGATTATTTTTTCGCGATTACGCTATTGGTCCCATGGAGAAAGTTGTTCAGTTTGATGGTCTGTACCACACTCTCAATTTTGACTACACTTTTCTGATACACGCTGTATAAGGTGAAAATAGTATCAGAAGTGTAGTAGCAGAAGTAATTAATACTCGTATATTTATGTGTACAGCAAACATAAGCCGATACACGTGTTTAGCCTTTCACGTGTTTTCACCTGATTTACCCACACATTCTTTGCCGGGTACCCGACACCCGTTACCCGACTAGCTAACCGTGTGAAAAGGGCCTAAGGCGGTCAATTTCTACCCAGAACCGTCACGATCAAGTTACATTACTAAAAGAAAAAATAGAAAAATAATTAAGGTTTTATTCACCGAGAACTGTCTCTGTTGTATAAAGGAAATATGCAAATAAAAGCTTGGAATTGAATTTAGCGCATCGACTCAAATTACATTTAGAGTGAGGTCAGACGGGGTCAGCTTGTTATCGAGTGAAACACAATCGCTCGAGCCTGGCCTCGTTCCATACTGAGTAGCTATCTCAATACCCAAATAACTTACGTAAAAATAACGTAATTTACTACGGAATTTGTGTTAATATCTGTCACTTTTTATTGAGGTCAAAACCTATAAAGTTGTTTTTCAGGACTTGTCAAGAACTACTATGATGTCGGTAATCCACTTTGTTTTAATATCAGTGCCTTGTTATTTGATAGATGAATTTTCAGAAGAAAGCTATTAAATAGATATGTAGGTATGCATTTTTCTTTCAGGAAATCTTCAAACAAAAATGAAAAAGGAAACCGAGCGGAATTTACCTTTCTAACAAAAATACATACCTACACAGTACTCATCTATAGCTAGACAAAGGCGCAGATTTAGGTCCAAACTAGAGCATTGACAAAGAGCTCAAAATGCAGGTTTCGTTCTCACCTTGTGCACGTTACCCGGTTCGTTACCAGTTTACCGCCCTTACGGGTTAGGTACAGTCACCAAAAGAGATAAGTAACCAGGGTCTTCGGATATACTTGAAGTTTAGTAAGAAACCGATGGATGTTTTAGAATGAAATTTAATTTGATAAATGACCTATTTGTTTTCTATTAATTAAATTAAATTTTATTAGAAAACATTCATCGGTTTCTTACTTAACGTCAATTATATCGACGACCCTGGTTACTTATCACTTTTGGTGACCGTACATCTGAATGACCTAAATCCAGCTCACTCCCTCTTTTGACTACTATAATAATGTTTTGTCCTACAGTCCTAGTCTCAAAGACGAAGTTTTTCAAACATTCAAGAACCTAAAATAGACAACCCCTGCCTACATACCGTACCTATTTTATATAAATCCAATATCAAAACAAAATGATAAAATATGTATCAACTTTGTCGATTGACCGCACCTCAGCTCTTAATACTACAATTTCATTAGACGGGATTATTCGCCCATGCTAATAGGATGTTTTATAATAGTTCGCCCAGACACGAATCATCCGATTGGCGGCCGGCTAATAGGATTACTAATAAAACTTTCACTTTGCTACGTCATAATACGGATTCCGCCATGTTTGTCTATTGTCTTAAGGGGATGCGCCAAGATAGCCCACGAAATTCAAATTTTCTTACGTTTTTTGCAATTTGCAGGTCAGTATCAGATTGTATGTTGATCTAAATATGATTCGCGGCCGTATCAAATATTTATTGATAGAATTATAATCATAAAAATCATAAATACATCTCTATGAGTTCATATTACCCTATTAAATGACTACTTCATGAAATCATAACATTTGATGGCAATTCTAAGTTATGGAGTTAGTTGTATTGCTGATTCTAATGGTTATAATTCTGTAAAGCTATATTTGATATGGCCGCGAATCATATTTAGATCACCATACAGCCTGATACTGAGCTGCAAATTGCAAAAAAGTAAGAAAATAATAATTTCGCGGCCTACCTTGGCGCATTCCCCTTAATTTCTATGATCTAAGACTCTAGGTCATAGGTTCCCAACCTTTTACAGACTACGGCCCCCTTTACAAGTAAAACATTCCGACGCCCCACTTTATATAATAGTTAATTATACCAATTTTATATATCTGTCTATTGTCTATTAATGATCACAAATTAAAAAATATCCAAAAGCTCCAGCGCCCACTAGGGGGCGGTAGCGCCCCCGATGGGAACCTATGATCTAGGTAATTAACACGTGAAGGGTGCAGGGCAACAAGGGTAATTTTCAGTTTTGTTTAATATTGAGTTGACAATGCCATCTAGTAGTTTTTTTTTTCTTTCTTTTTTGGACTTTTATACTACTTCTATATGTCAGTCCGATTAATCTTATTCAATACATCACTAGTTTAACTTAAGATGATAAAAGTTTAAACAAAAAACACGCTCCTTCACTGTTAGGGTTGGAGAGTATAGAATTCATAATTCCGACCTGCAATGTGTCCAGATCTAATTTGTCCAATAATTAATCTATTTTATTCTATTTTTAATCTATTATTTATTTTTAATCTATTTTATTGTTTTAATCTTAAAAACAATAAAACGCTAAAAGTGATCAGTGTAATCATGCGACTCAAAAATTGTTTGTATGGCTGTAGAAAAAAATGATCATGGTCACCGCTGTTGTTTCAAAAACGATCATTGTCTATGGACTCACTCTGATCTTTTTTCTCGTTTTAAGATTAAGATTCAGTGAATTATTAAATACTTCAGATTAGGTGACAGGTATATACTGTAATTATTGTATTGCTTCTTAATGGAGTATTAAAATATGTCAGAAAACATTTTAAAATAAATTGGTTTTTAAAGTTTTTTAATTTTCTCAAAAATTATAACATTATGACAATGATCCTTCTTTCTGTGGCTATCCTCTCTTGTATCCCACTAAATTCCTGATGGGTTGCTTAAGTTAACATTCTCTAGAAGTAAGACAGTCGCGCGATCAGATGACTGTAATATTTAAAATTCTTAGGGGGATTATAGATGTTCCTGATCTGCATAATGAAATCTGTAATATATTTGTCCCCGAAAAGTACTGTCGTGGCAGAAAGCACCGCTTACTGGCTGTTCCAACTTGCCGTACTGTTGCACACTCCAAGTCACCTATTCTTCGGACATAGTCGCTATTAACGCTCTCCTGAACTCAAAAACAGATCTTGAAATGTTTGCGAATGACTGGAAGATGTTACTGTCAGAATGTTTGAATTTTATGGAAAGAATGGATGAATGTGTTAAATAAATAATATTAATAATAATAATAAATAATTTATTTCAGATTCATCCTAAGATTACATCCATATTTGTTAGTAAAATTATGAGCTTACAAACTAATGTTAGTAATAAAATAATGGAACATTTTTTTATTTTATTATATAAATATATTTATATTTTATATAAATGTTTAATTAATGTAATTGGTTTCGGCCGTTCTATTTAAAATAAAATAAATAAATAAAAAAGGAACAAATTGGAATACCAGTAGGTACCTATATTTAGTTTGACTGCCTCATTGGTCTAGTGGTCGCAAGCCCTACCCCTGAGCATGCGGTCCTAGGTTCGATTACCAGGTCAGGCAAAGTGGTAAGTATTGGATTTTTCAATCTGGAATTTCTCAGTAGTAGCCCGGAGTCTGGATTTGGGCCCGGTTGATGGCAATAGGCTCGCCCCCTATTACATAAGACTTAAACATAGTTGGCGAAATGTGGGTATACTTAGGTACACCTCTGCCTAACCCTTCGAGGAATACAGGCGTGATGTTAAGTTATATTAACTTCAATACAAAAAAAAATGGGTGAAATGTTGCTATTGCAGAATAGAATAATTTTGTATTTTTTTTTTTTTTTTTTTCATGAAATTGCATATCTTTTGTGAGGCTTTAAACTCTATAATGTGCTTAATTTGTCTAAAAGTGCTGCGTTATTTTAAAAATATCATTCTATATACCTATTTAGTGTCGTAACCATTTAATTGTTTAAATGTAGGTAGGTATTGCGGAGCAGTTCAATATTGTATGTACAATCAACAAAAGAGATAAGTAACTAGGGTCGTCGGATATAGTTGATGTTTAGTAAGAAACCGATTGATGTTATCGCATGAAAATTAATTTGATAAATGACCTGTTTGTTTTCTATTAATTTATTTAAATTTTATTTGAAAATATTCATCGGTTTCTTATTAAACTTCAACTATATCGACGACCCTGGTTACTTATCACTTTTGGTGACCGTACCTGGTATGAATTTAGGTTAAGTATCAATTAGACGAATAAACCGAATAATGATTAGATATTGGTTGTTGTTGGTAATAATGTTTGAGCTGTTTATGTATATGTTGGAATATTAGATTAAATTGGAATTGACGAGTCAGCAGAGGTTCCTCGAATGTATCTGAGTTATAATCTACCATTACTGTAAGGTCACTAGTATTCTTTATACATGCTTGTTTTTGTGGAAAAAATTATACATAGGACTTATATAAACGCACGCCTTCTTCCCAGAGGGGTAGGCAGAAACTACAGAACGCTACCCACTACGATCCAAAATTAATAAGTTAAGACGAAACGAAAAACGAAAAAAATAAAACAAAATACGTATTATTTTTCTTTCTTTCTTTCATGAATTTCAAAGGCCACAGGCTCACCCCCTCTTACTTACCCTGGGACTTAAACATAACTGGAAAAATGTGGTTGTACTAAAGGTGCACCCCTGTTTTATCCTCCGGGAAATGTAGGCGTGATGTTATGTTAGGTGAATTTCAAAGGGACCTGCATCAATTCAAAGTTCAGGAAGTTCTGAAGCCCAGACAACAATCAAATCTGAACGATTTTTCAGAGAAAAGATGGTGCGACAAAATCCTGAACCAGAATAATGCACTGTCCAGTCTCTCACGCCACACAAGATTTAATCTAGCATTGACAACATGCAACAAATTGTGACACAAGTGTCCCAGCTGTGTGGCCTAGACTTTGTAGCCCGCACGCAATCTAAAATAGGACGAGGACGGGGTTGTTTACCCCTCAGTGTCAAATATGACACAGATTTTGCACAAAGGGCATGTATAGTATGTTCCAAAAGTATTTGAGTAAAATGTAAACAAATGGATCCGAAGACGTACCCGCGGACGTCAATTCGTAGTGCCACTTAGAAATTGAGTACCTTAATTTGATTATTTGAATATGAAAATTCTGATTCTAATTTTAAATTACCTTAATGTTGTTTTTTATTTGACATTAGAGGTTAATTATACAACCTTAATTTTCGTGCATGAGTATTCAATCACTGTTCAATAATAATTTTCAAATAATATTTGTTGGAAAAAGTGGTGAAATATAAAGTTGAAACCTACAGATGGATGTTTCCTACTAATTCCCTTTAACGAGTGATTGGGTAAGAATTTAACTTGTACGTACCGTAAATGATATCCAAGGGATACCTATTCATACACTTAAAAAAAAATACACTTGAACCCTTATTCTTATAATATCTTGTCTCCAAAACGGTCTTAAACAGTTTGTTGACTTCACTCTGACTCACTTCAGTGAGTTGATACAAGACTTTCCGAAGATAAATGCTTTATTTATTTAGTTACTAACGTTTCAAACAACTTGTTATGCTACTTAAGTACCAAATAAGTACGAATGTTTACTTAATAAAAATAATACTACTTATTGTGAAAAATCTGGCAATGGAAAGTTCTTGTATTTAAGCAATTTCTTTATTTTTGTGTTTTTTAAGGCTTTTTCTCTATCTGACTACTATTACATAAAACCGACAGGCGACAAGTAACAGGCAACAATTCGTCAATCCAACAATTTTGTAAGATTTTTTCGTAGTTTTCTGCTTTATTAAACAGCTCACCTGCCCTGAAAATGTGACAATTACCATTTTAAATTTGTACATTTTTAACAAATATGTCGCATTGTCAGTCATTTAAATAGGCCACAGATCTCAATGACATTTCTATACACTATGGAAATGTCAATTAATAGGTTTTGCCAGCATATAAAATACTAAATTTCTCTACAGAAAATTAGTTGTTTCATAACATCAAAAAGCAATATCCGAGCGCTGTGCTTCCAATTACCGGAGTTTGTGGTGGTGCTCACAGCTACTGCAGCCGAGATGGAATTGCCCGAACATAGGCGTGCCTACTATTGGGCAATACCCATCAAACATACCGTTAATGCTAATTTACATTATGTGCAACCATTTACCGTTAGATGTTACTAAATGATGATTTTGAACGCGAATGCACGGCTCACTGATTTTATTTCCTTGTTTTACAGCCAATGATAATAGTTGTTTTGCTATTTGCTAATTAATGAGGAAGTAGTCAGGGATTATATTTATTTCGTAATTAGTATAGGTTATTTGATATACTTAAATTATCCCACTTATATTATAAATGTGAAAGTTTGTATGTTTGGATGTTTGTTACTCAATCTCGCAAAAATGGCTGAATGGATTTAGATGAAATATAGCACACAAATAGTTTATAACCTAGATTAACACTTAGGATATTTAAAATTTCGGTAGTAGGCTCCCAGTGGATATTTCCCGACATCCACGCGGGCGAAGCCGCTGGCAAATGTAGTATTTTGATAAAGCGATTGAAGGACATTTCAACTCTCCAACAATAAAGCTGATACATCAACATAATCGAAGTTTGTTTGAAATTAAGTTATAATGAGAATGAAATATTTTGTCAATATAACCTGTTCATTGCAATGATAAAATACTCGAACCGTATTTATTTACACATTAATCTTATTGTTTACTCGTCCAATTTTAGATAGCGCTATAGAAGTATGAGGAACAGGGTGTAAAGTTCACTTATCTTCTATAGAATAGCAAGGGTCCTCCGACCAGACGAGTGTCATATCTGGTGGGCAACTGCCGAACGTTTGATGTCGGGACGTTGTATACATATATGCTAGTTCCGCGGAAAACTCTGCTTGCGCGATGCAAGGTTTTGCGTGACGTCAGTGTGACGCGTAGTTCGCATTTTTCGTTGTAGATGCCGCTACAGCGCAACTTGCACATATTTCTGGGTCAGTGATTTAGATACCTAAGTATTTACCATAGCAAAGTGAATATTTAGAAGCCCCTCTTCGGGATTAGAGGTAATAAAGCATTAGAGGCCGTGTACATATGCGACGTTGCTAAAGAACGATATTCGACAAATATTATAGCTTAAACCTCTTTTTTCAAAATAATTGTATGGAATTATTTTGAAAAAAGAGGCGCAAAGACCATGTAAAATTACACTCCATGATATTTAATGGAGTGTAATTACCATATATAATGAAGTGTAATAACCTATTGGTAGTATTCTAGTTTATTCTTCCATTCTATTTTAGTGTAATTATGCATCCCGTCTAGCAGTGAAGGTACCTATACCTACCTATACTTGAATTGAATCAATTAATAATTTTTCGGCTTGATAGCCGAAAAGTTATGTTATGTTATTGTTATTATGTTATGTTTTGATAGTAACTAACATAATATCACGCCTTGTTTCCGCAAAGGGTTAAGCGGAGGTATACTTATTTAGAGTACCTACACCCACATTTCGCCAGTTATGTTTAAGTTCCATCTAACAGAGGGCGAGCCTATTGCTATCAACCGGGCATAAATCTTGACTGCTACTGAAAATTCCAGACCAAAAAAGTTATTAAGTAATAGGTAATAGGCACCTACCAAAGGCTCTAAATAAGTTCATACATTTTAAACACTAAAATTGTTACACGTAGTATCGCTCAACGTAAATAATGCAGCTTGTCAGATATAATAGAAAGTACCTCCCTAAAACGTAATATGATATGAAACAATGTGACTTAGTGTATTGAAAAACAAGTTAGATAAAATTGTGGTTCATTAATCAATTCGCACGAAATTGCTCGCCCAAAACGGGCGAATCGACACTTTTAATTAATATATTATTTTCTGTAGGCGATTCGTACGTTGAGTTAATTTATTTGTGGGTGAATCGGCAAGTCCAGAAATACATATTCGGCATTTGGCACGTTTTGAATTTTATGCAATAAAGTTAATAAAAAGTACACTAGCGCACAGAAATGATAAGAGTAAAATATTTTGAAATAAAATGAAACACGTAAATTAATTAACCATCTTTTTATTAAACCATATAATTTTAAGATAAAATGTCTAAATTGTACATGTTGCTCAGAGAGTTATAAATTATAATTTTAATACGCATAAATCAAAATAGATGAATTTACTTATCTAATTGGTAAATAAATAAAAAATAACATACAAAGTAATAACATTAGTTCAATTTTCTCCTATTCTCTAGTAAGAAGAATACAAAGGAGATGTAAAACGGTGGGCCCAAATGTAATAAGTTGAGATATGGTCTAAAAAATTTGTCATATTTTTTATCATCATATGAAAAATCACCTCAATTCTTAATCTGGAAGCGGAGAAATATGAGAAAGATAGTTTTCGTGAGATTATCGACTGAGTAATCGATTACACAGTTACGAAAATAAAAACTTTGCCTAAATAATTAACTCAAAGTAATTAAACGCACTATAATTACTTATATGCAATATAGTGCATATAATTACAATCATATTAATAAATCAAATATTAATTAATTACTGAAAAACCATTATAAATGATTATCGATTTCATATCGATTAAAATCAGTCTTCTATTTTTAGTCTATGTCACTGGCATGACAGCTGACTGACATTGAAACTAGACAGTTGCCGACTGCTCATGTTTGCTCACTCGTTTTGTGTTTTCCGATGCGTTTTGAGTGCTTTCCCGATTATTCTTCATTTTTCACAACCACTGCTTTGTATTTTACGGATTCCGACCCTGCCCTACCTTGTACGACCCTTGCTTTCACACTGGACACCGAATATCACTCACACGTTTGACTTGGAATTGTTATTTTGGATTTTACCGCCGGCTTGTGGATTGGATATTGTTGAAACTATGGATCGCTGTGTGAATTGTGGGATAACAACTGGTCACTGTAATACACTAGGCCGACGACCCTTATACGATGAACTGTACGACGACGAACTGTAGGCTGCTGCGCTCATATAATGTGCATTATATGGTACCTTAGCTGGGCTAAGTACCAAGGTCCTATAGTACCACCTGCACAATTCCTAGACGACATTTTAATTATAATAGAAGATGAATAAAACACTATATTAAATGATTTTTTATTTTATTTTAGCATCCTTGCCATAACTTCATACCTGTTACACCTACCATTAACTTGAAGTCTTTGACGTTCATTCCTATGATTTTTCAAATATTTTCTACTAAATATAATAAATATTAGCGCAAAAGAACATATTTTGCACTTCGAGAATCAGCTGTTAGTTAAAGATTATAAACATAACCTCACTTTTACCTAATCTCTCAGAATTTTCAGTTAAAGCTAAATATTTATGCTATTAATTGACACCACTTTCATCTTTTTACATCCAGGCCCAAGATTGTATGTAATTGTTTCAGTCTCCTTTTGCCTACTAATTTATAAAAAAATATTTACTTTTATACTCATAAATATTAGGTCTTTACCTATGAAATTGCCGATCTGCAGTACTGGCCATTTCAAATCAAAATAATTTTTGTTTGGCTAAGAATTCTAATTTCAAATTAATTTTATTTTAAAAACATGGATATTTTTTTCTAAAAGTAGTCATTTCTTTATTGGTTAGTGTTACATTTTCATCGCATTTCAATCTTTTTCGTCATCATGGATACGTTAAAAATTCGAGTAATTATGGAATATGAGTACCGTCGTGGCAGCAACGCGGCACAAGCGGCACGCAACATCAACGACGTTTACGGAGCTAACACTACAAACCAACGCACCACCTGTTATTGGTTTGCTCGCTTCCGTTCTGGAAATTTCGACCTGAAAAATGAACCTCGCGGTCGTCCGAAGACTTTGGTCGACAATGACGAATTAAAGGCGATTGTGGAAGCTGATGATACACAATCTACGGCTGAATTAGCAGCAGCTTTCGACGTTAGCGTCAAAACAATATTGGTCCATTTGCGTCAAATTGGCAAGGTAAAAAAGCTTGACAAATGGGTGCCCCACGAACTCAATGATCGCCAGCGCGAAGTACGCGTCGAGACGTGCCTTGCACTGCTCAACAGACACACAAATGAAGGAATTTCGAACCGCATTGTTACCTGCGATGAAAAATGGATTCTGTTTGATAACCGTAAGCGCTCAGCAAGTTGGTTGGATCCTGGTTCAGCACCTAAACAATGCCCTAAACGAAAACTTACCCCTAGAAAAGTGATGGTCACTGTTTGGTGGTCTAGCGCCGGTGTGATTCATCACAGCTTCTTACCAAACGGGGTGAGCATTACTGCAGATGTGTACTGTGAAGAACTGAACACAATGATGGAGAAGCTGGCGCATCTCCAACCAGCATTGGTCAATCGCTCGTCTCCGCTGCTCCTGCACGACAACGCGCGACCTCATACTGCACAGCAGACGGTCTCCAAGTTGCAAGAACTGGGGTTGGAAGCTCTCCGTCATCCGCCCTACTCACCAGACCTTGCGCCTACAGACTACTACTTTTTCCAGAATTTGGATAACTTCTTGGCGGGAAAAAAATTTAATACCCGAGAGGCAGTACAAAATGCCTTTGAAGAATTTGTTGCCTCCCGTCCAGCTGATTTCTTTAAGAAGGGCATCAATAAACTGCCACTGCGATGGCAAAGATGCATTGATTGCATGGGTGATTACTTCGATTAATACAAATAAAAAATTCATGAAAAAAATTCGTTTAAATTTTTTCATACAAAACGGCAATTTCATAGGTAAAGACCTATTATTAGCTGACAATTTTTTTACAAAAAAATTGGCTAAATAAACAATAATAACATCATTAATTACTCTACATACAGGGTTATTTTTCAAAGACCAGCCAAATTTAAGGGTGTGGTATAGACCATCAGACTGAACAATTTTCTCCTTGGGACCAATATCGTAATCGCGAAAAAAAAATCAGCGGTCCTATACATTTGGGTCGAGTAGGTATTGAAGTTTTGTATGGGACAGTTCATAAATTTTTCGCGATGATGATATTGGTCCCATGGAGAGAGTTGTTCAGTTTGATGGTCTGTACCACATCCTTAAATTTGGCTGGTCTTTGAAAACTAACCCTGTATATCACCAAAAAAATACAGAAATGTGTAAATACATTAGATATTAAAATCAACTTATAATAATAATTCTTACTCGTAAATCATCGTAAAGTTTATAACACTACTGTTGATTGTTAGTAAATATTTAAATACTTTAAACAAATTTACTTCAAAAAATTTAGCAGTGGCCGATAAAATTACGAGGAAGGATCATACATAAAATAGGCACAGTGGTGGGCCTTAATAAGTATCTACAATCATATTAAAAATATATATACATTTTTTAGTTACTTATTTAGCACCAGCACTTTTCTTTGATTTACTGCCGGCACGTAACTCAAACTCAATGCATTTATTTCAAATAAACCAATTACAGGCACTTTTAAATTGTCAAGGGGTCAGTCAGTCAGAAAAATAAAGTTAGTTGCCCTTTCCAAAGCGTTGTAGGTACCTATGGAGAAGAACGGGTAAGAAACTTCATGAACATTCTTTTAAATCAAATTAAAGTTACAAAGAAAAATTAGTTACATCATTCATGTTGAAATTATACATGTGAGAACGATGTAAATAGACGTGCACGTTAAAAGTGTTGGTAATAAAAACGATAAAAGCAAAAATATATGACAATCCAAATTAAAATAAGCCGTGGCAGCTAAGAGATGACCAGTCCCTACTGACGGCGCCCGTTCACGAACATGACGTATGGATCAGCACCATTCAGCTCAACCATTTTGAAGGGAACTTAATGATCCAACACAACAACACAGTAACACCTAAAAATATTCACATTATTGGTTTAAATCCAATTAATTTTGCTCGTGCAGCGTCAATGGTGTAATTCACAACACATAGCTAAACTGAATGATAAAAAACCCACGGGCGCCCGACGCGAGTGAACGATATAATGTACAGTGCTTTCTCTTTCACTTTTTCTAAGCATTATCGATGATCATTAGCTGCCTCACTCTTATTATTTGTATCAAGCGTACGGCACGCTTTAAGTGATAATTACTTACATACATTACTTTCACAGCTTCATGTAAATTATCCTACCTTTAATCTAAAGAATAATTTATTAATTTTTCGTACTTATCATTTCAAAATATTTTACTCTTATAACTTCTATGCGCTAGTGTACTTTTTTTAATATTTATTTCATAATTTTAAAATGTGCCAATTGCGTAATAAGTAAATACAGGAGTTGCCCATTCGCCCACAAATAAATTAACTTCGTGTGAATCGTCTACAGAGAATAATATATTATTTAAAAGTGTCGATTCGCCCGTTTCGGGCGAGTAAATTCGTGCGAATCGACTAATAAGCCAAAATTGTACACACAAAGAAAGTCAACGTCTAAATGTCAGAGAGCTTTATTCGAGAAGATACAAGTCAAACAAAGCTCTAGCGATATTTCTTCGTTTGTTTTCGTTTAGGTACCTACTATTACAATAAAGTCCCAAAACAATTGTTATCTTAAGAACAAGCAATAGATGTCTAATGACTCAATAATTAAGAGCTAGAGAGAAATTGTCGAAGATTTCATCGAAGAAAACACTAACAAAATAGTCGAAATAGTAAGTTTCATACAGTCGTATGCATAGCTAACTTCGACAGGCTTGCAATCGTCGAGTCGATACAAAAACTGTAGCTAGTGAACTTTGCTGCGAAAACTTGCGAACTTGTAAAGGCGGTAAAAACTCGTTACGCCAAATCGGCCACTAAAACTCGCGAAGCGAAAATTCTATCCAACTTCAATTTACTTTTATTGTTCTTACTGTTCCTATTCTTCGAAGCAAAAGTTTTTTTTTTCGTTTAAGAGACTAAACACATTTTTTATACCGATTCAAACGAACACAGCGTCAAAAATTCACGTTTGTAATTTTCCTTGTTACACTGTATCAAAGGAAATGGCAGAATCTCAGTCCCACTGTAATGTAAATAATCTTTATTTGAATTTCGCTTTCAGTCTTCCTACTCAAGAACGGGATATCGGCGCGGCACGGCACCGCAGCGGTGTCGTCAGATACGTTAAAACATTTAATTTTGAGTGTACAATTTGAAGTTATATAAATATAATATTAAATTGAAAGCTCTTGTAATATTTTTTATTTATACTTTCAATAAACGTCAATCTTCTTTCAAAATATTGAAGTAGTTTATTTTAGAAAGATATTGATATCAAACCCATTAGATAGAATTTTGAAAAGTAATGTGGTCAAATTGAATTTTCCTAAAAAAAACTTTGAGTGGCAGATAAGTAAAAATAAATGCTTTTAATATCCAATGTTTGAAGTTTAGAAAAACTACAAAAAATATACAGCACGAAATAAAACAATAGCTATGGAATATTTGTTTTAATACGCCCTCCCTAAGAAATATTCTCCTTTATGGTTCGTTTCCCATACACGTGATGGGAATTACCTTTCGGAATTGCATTTGGGTGATGTATTATTATCCATTTTCCGTACAAATCTGCGCTTCAACGTAATCAATCAGGCTTTTACGAGACATAAATAAACCCGGATGTGTGCTGTTAAGTTGACAAATATGCTAACGGTAGCAACAACTAATTCTAGAATCAAATAATTATAGTTTTTGACTTAGATTTAGCATTTTAGACTTTAAACGGCACCTTGCATGTTCAATTATTGTAAGTAGTTAGGCAACTTGTTTAAAAAACAAATGACAGTCACAAGCTTTTTTGTAACTAATGCTGGCTTAAATAAATATGTATAACCATTTATTTATTTAATTACTACGAGTAAAACTATAACGATTTTAAATGGTCTTATAACTGTTTCTATGGATTCCATAACCGGTGTCTTGACATTATAATAGGTAGGTGATGGTGATGACATTTTGACACATTGCATTTCTGAAAACATCAGAAACTGGACATTAAACGAATAATAAAATAATAACGGCAAACATTTCGAAACCATTACAAATTACCGTCTATTGTATCAAATATAACTACATAACTAATTTAATACAACGTTTTTTATTAAAATTTATATATCACGTGACAATATAACATTAATCATATCCCATTGATCGTCGATCGATCGAATAAGCTTAAGCATGCATTTAATAAGTGGCTAATCGTCCAATCGCGTGTTTTCCTTAATAACTACCCTTAACATTATATTGCGTACATTGTAACAAAACGTTGAATTATAACCTCGTGTATTCGTTTAATCTAGGTGTAACATTCGAATAGGTTAATTACTTTTGTCAAGGACTGATAAAACTTTTACTTTTGATATGAAATGTAGTTATTTTCAAGGGATCGATGTTTTGATTCCAATGGCATAAACAGGGGAGAATTATTATTATTACACTACCGCTGCCGCCTTGAGGAAAATAGTTACGTATAAATATTTTCCTCCTTAGCCCCTTCTAGCCCGAGTTGGTATGCAATGTCAAGGAACTTCTTGATTTCATGATCAGATCACTTGTAAACAGTGACCCCAATTGCTGCATGTAGTTATGATTATAACTACTTGCAGCAATTGGTGTCACTGGAGGATTCTCCTTGGTGGCCCCTCTATTCCATGCTGGAGGAGACTGGTTGTTGCTCGGGAAATTTCGGCGGCGGCGATCTCTCGGGTCCGGCCCTGGTTCAAGCCATGGTACGGAGCGAGAGGGAATGGGAAGCAGTCACCTCCTTCTGCGAAGCAGTAATGCTCGCGAAGGAGGAGGCGGGGCGCGTGAGGGAGAGGCAATCATTGCGCCCTCACGCCCCTAGTCACCACAAGAGGAGACACCCTGGGCGTCGGAAGTCGATAGCCGACTTCCGGCCACCGTAGGCGCGGGCCTGCGGCCGGCGAGCAATGGGCAGCTTGCCGTCCGGTAAGGACCAGGCCCGGGTCGACAGCACGTTGCGTTCCACGCGCGCCTCAAAGAGATGTCAGTATAATTGACGGGGTCCGATAGAGCCGATGCCTGCCGGGGTCGCGGATTGTTCGAAGGAGTTACCGTGGCCCTGGCGCACAGGCAACTAAAGGAACACGTGTGGGTTTTAGTCAGTAAGAGTCTGACACACCCTTCCGCTCCGCCCAGAGCGGGAGAGGTCATTTCATGATTTCCCTCCCAAAAAAAAAAGGGGGGGTAATTTGATCAGACCAAGCACGATCCAGTTCCTCCGAACTAAACAAGCTTTTTTTTCATACAATAATATCTGAAAATGAAATTGGATTGGCGTAAAGAGTGACTTATGACCTGCAGTGGGTTGTAAATGGCTATAGGCATAAACCTTTCATTCACTTTCATTTTCAGTATAGTGAAAATATATACTATCCTACTGAAAATTCTGTATCACATAAAAATGTAAGTGTAGGTATATTAAAATATGATGTAAATGTTACATTGTATATTTTTGTAATTTTTATCTAATACATAATAATAAGCAAAGGAAATAAGAATCTTGGCAAAAATAGGAGGAGGCCTATACGAGTACTCAGCAGTGGACGCAACAAGGACGCCAATAACGATGAATAATAAATTAATTCATTCGTACTAAACATCAAACTGAAATAACACAGAAAACGCCCTTTTACACAAATCTTCAAAGCTTTAATAAAACCGCTGCCACCTACTGTTCACTGTTGAAATGACCTATTCTGAAGAAGTCTGCAAAATTTATGCCCGGTAACTAATAATAGCGTACCTAGTTGAAATATTCGTCCACAGACTAACTTTGTTATGTACCAAGA
Organism: Griposia aprilina; assembly: GCA_916610205.1. Taxonomy (NCBI): domain Eukaryota; kingdom Metazoa; phylum Arthropoda; class Insecta; order Lepidoptera; family Noctuidae; genus Griposia; species Griposia aprilina. Next base: position 15,933,636 of record OU744288.1, read on the forward strand.
ACATTAATATTCTATATTATAAAGCGGAAACTACGCCAGAAAGCCTATTATACTGTGAAAGACTATATTGAGAACAAAAAGGCTTGGGATTGAGCTGCTCCAATAAATTTACAGAGTGAATGTTTTTTTTTTTTTGTTTTTTTTTTTCTATTTTAGACATGAATATTTACTGTAAAAAATATTATATTATTTGAATTATTGTGAATATGAGGAGTATATGGGTCATTGTTTCAGTTTTAATCATGGTCTAGCAGTTTAAGAATGCGGCCCACATAAATATCCTTTCTTTGGTATTGTTCGTCGAATCGTTGAGCTCCTTAAGTTCTGAGTTGAGCATCACGGTTACTGACAAATGCGTGCACTGACTGGACAGGTCCACTCAATCTGCGTGGTTCTTTCCCCAAAAGACCATTTCAGACACCAATCTACATGGTCTTCACAATTATATCGTATATATATTATAGTAAATATGTATGTATGTGTATTCTATGTTTATAACCTATTTACGTACTTGTATACCTATTTTATTTATAATTAATTATGATATCTATGATTTATTTATTTATTATTTATTAATGCCTGTTAAACAGAGCACCTGCCATCTTACCTCTACACCACCCTTGGTTGACTGGTAGAGAATGCCTAAGGCATTAAGTCCGCCTTTGTACGTTATTATGTGCAAGAAGTTTAAAAAAAAAAAAAAGGTCAATGACCGCTATTGCCATGCTAAAACGCGACAACTATAGTCATCCAATTTACTTTTGATTATCTGTTTTAGGAATCTGTGCCGGATATTGAAACCTAACATGTTCTAGGAAATAATGGAATACGACCGACTTTGTGGTGGTAAATCATCGGTGAATGAATTTGAAAATTATCCGTTTCATCATTGTGTTAATCCCGAGAGAGAATTGTCTATACTTTGGAATAGGATTGATGACTTATAATATCACTTGCTACCGATAAAAGTACCTTTTTCGTTACGTAATAGGCACATTGTTATAGAAGTCCTGTGTCAATCTCCCAATAATTGGGATACAATGTTCTACTTCCATCTTAATCGACTCAGCCTATCGCTGTCCACTGCTAGACATAGGCCACTCCCAGGTTGCGCCACAACACCCTGTCCTCCGCCTTCCACATCCAGTCTATTCCAGCCACCTTTTTAAGATCGTAGTTCCATCTATTTGCGGTGCGTCCCAAAGTACGCTTGCCGATACACAGTTTCCACTTTAGAACTCGTCTACTCCACTGGCCATCGATCCTTCGACAAACATAAAGGTAGAATAATGTCATAATCTCATGTCAGTCCAAAATCATTTACATACCTAATGACCGTCACGGAAGGTAAATCACCATGGTTGGCAGACGAATTAGTCTTCATAATTTCAAATGATTACCAACCGAGAAGACACAAGTGTCCATTCTATTGCCGTCATCCAACCGTGAGATAAAGTTAGTATTCTTGCTGGAAAAGATAGCAATGATAATGCTATCGATATCCAATCAATAACAAACAAAAAAGTAAGGTTTGTTCTTAAAAGCATCTGTCACAGCGTTTTCTTATTCACACACCACGGTCTCACTTGACTTTGCATAATAATGCAAACTATATTCACGACGGCACAGATTTATGGTAGTACAGGGTGTTAGGGGACGAATAAATATCTAACAGTGTACCGCTACCGCCAGATTATATTTAGTTTTAGTAAAAAAGTACAGATGTGTCTCTTAACAGCTCGCTACAGCCGTTTGTCAATAATTGTTTTAGTTTTTACGGAATATAGTTTGTAATTAAAATTAGGTTTTATAATATTTTTGATTATTAAAGCAGTTTGTTTCTTTCAGACCATTGCTTGGAAATAATTATTAAGAACAGTTTGGAGTGGGCCTAGCATGTTAATTCCTACTTTTTTTAAATTTGGAAATATTTGTTTCGCATTGATTTAGTTCGAAGATTTTATTCATATGTATGGGTGATACTCGTACTTATTGTCGAGTAAATTTTAATCAAAATACTTAAGGATAGTTGTATTTTAGATTAAAAAAGAGATCGAATTTACGTAACGCTTACTTCGCGCGTTCGTTAGGCCGTTCGTTAGTTAAAATTATAATGAAATTATCTTCTTTTTTTTCCCTTATCTTTTCTTTAAAGTAACTTTCTAAAAGAGATGGATAACTGTCCCATACAAGCTTGACCCAGAAATGGACACAAGTAAAACAAAATGTATTATGAAGCAATAATAGTGTTTCAAAGCCCTGTATATTTTTGATCGTCGTAAAACGTTGTGAAGGGCCTTATCACCCTTCCCAATTCTGAATACTTCAAACTTATCAAACAAAAATTAATTTAAACCTGTTGATCGTGGAGTAATCCACTGTCTTCCAACAGATTGCATTTCACTCAAATCGAACGACTGTATCACAAATGATTCATTTGATATGCCCCAGTTTATAGAACGTTGGATCTTCGCTAGAAACCAGGCAAAATCAAAGTGGTCCGAGATGCGAGGTATTGTTATTGTAGCTGAGGTAAACTGCAATGCCAAGATCCATAATCAGGGAAAGGCGAAGTCACTCAGAAATGCAAAATAAGATAACCATAAACACAGCCAATGATATTTTTGAACAAATCACAAATAATCACAACAAAACATTACTGGTGCTGTCACACGTGGTACGACAGAGTTATAAATAAAATAGAAATTATCAAAGCTTATTACCCGACTACAAGAAGGTTTATTTTTCTGGCGCATGTCTTTGTATGGTACAGTACAACTATTTTCTTAATGTCCCTCGGGAATCATCGCATTTCCGAATACAAACGAATGCGAATTTCCATGTCCATCAATTATTTGAATATATTTATTTGAGTATAATTTGAATTCAGAACTAAGTACTTTATTTTTGTTTTAATCAAAACAAAACAACAATAAAGTACTTAGTTCTGAATTCAAATTATACATGATAAATCTAATAATTGATGGACATGGAAGTTAGCATTAATTTGTATTCGGAAATGCGATGATTCCCGAGAGACATTAACAAAAATAGTTGTACTGTACATAGTTATGCTTTATGTATTAGCGTGACCTCTGCAGTTGCAACCTGTTTCATATAACTAGCCATCAATTTTCATTCAATTTTCTTGTTTTAATTTTGACGTAAGAAAAGCCCCTCATGATTATTGAATAAAAAAATCTGTTGCACAAAATTGGAAACGGTTTCTTGTCGATTTTTATAAATTTCCGTCTTCCCAATCCTATTGGAGTCAAGCAGTTTCTTTCGTGTCTAATATCTAATTTTATTGCCGCAATTGGTTCTCAGTCAACTAAGTTTTTTATAATTACACAAATGATGCAATATTTCTTCGAACCTGATACCTATATAATATTTTCCTTATTTTCTCTCTTAACGGAAGTTTTAGCCTTTTCTCTGGTGTAATAGCCTATTTTATTTGTCGTAGGTGTAGAACCAGTTAAAGAGGGCTTTATCCGGGTACCGGACTATCCATGAGGCTTGCGAGCTGTTTAGTCGCTGTTAAAAGCCGCATAGAATCCTTGGAGTTCGAGACTGGTAAGTCTTTTCTGGCCCGCGACACTTGATCGTCGTGTCACCTGTGATTCCGTCGAGGCGTGCCGTTCTTCGAGGGGACGATTCGTCAGCATCCAGGAGTCCATCCAGAAAACCATACCGTTTATATAAATCGTTAACATTTGTAGTTTTTACATACGAATGATATTTGATTTTTAACAATTACTGTTTTTCTATCGGGATAACTTAGGTCATCTTTATAAGATAATATTCATTTGAAAGTTTACGTAACTAAGCGGCCACGAACCTAAAAACCGATTGCAATCGATTCCCTAGTTCGGAAACCAAATATGTAACAAAGATTTACCATCCGATATATCTTAAGTTTTCTCGTACTCTCTTTTCGTTTAGGTCAATTTACCTGTTCTGCAACTTTTGTAATACCTAATATGTAATTTTAACATTTTGTATTTTATTTTGATTCGATTTTTTATACTATGAATTATACGTGTTATAGTACTGAATTTTCTTTTCTATTTCGATAAAGGATTCTTTATTTTCTCATTCTTTTTTTAGAAGTCTCTCCCATACCCCCCACCCAACAAGTTATGCATTCCAGGTATTACCAGCATCTCGGACTTTTCTAAGATTTCATAGCCTAAATTAACTTTAGGTAAATATGCATCCGAATATCCGAACTATGCTTATGACCCTGGGGTCACCAGGGTCATTTATTTATTTTTATTGGTTCACTAACAATTGTTTACTGCTAAAGGCAACATGCAAAATTGTGTATGGAACAATGCAACAATCACTCACGGTCATAAGTCATATTTTTTAAATCTACATTAAAATAACTAATAGCATATATAAGTACTAAAGCGTATTCTTTCTAACACACAGGATGTTTCGTATAGCAAAAAGAAAAATAAAATATTGCGTTTTATTGTTTATATTTTAATGCTCCCTCTATGTTAGTTATAGCTCTGGGTGTAGCAAAAATTACATAAGACAAATGCATGACAATGACGGGCAATGATAATGATTATGAAAGATAAAGAAGATGCTGCCATTTCATACATTTAAGACTAGACTTATCTATCAATTAAAAATTAAATTGATACATTAATCAATGATTAAATATCTTGTTCATTACAGTCTAGTTATTATTCAATACGCTTCATATACAGTTTTAATATTTTACATATATTCTAATAATACTCGTGAAATCATATTAATCCCTACAATAAGCATGTCCAACTTACCATCTTATTTAAAAAAAACTGGCAACATTAAGATCTCCCCGAATACTTGCATCAAAATCAATTGTGCTTAAATGTGCTTAAATTAAAATATAAATTGCAAAGATATGCCAAGTAACAAAAGCTGTGGTAGGATTTCAAATAATAGTAGTTATTTTTTAAATATTATTAACTTTTTGTCTGTACTTGGCCAGACTTTACCCATGTCCTTTATAAGAGATACGTACAACGATACAAATAGATAACATCAATGTTTTACCCACACGAATCCTCAAGCTACCAATAAATGCATTTCATTGTAACCGCACTACGTAGACTCGAGCACAAAGTGGTTTCATTTTAAATTGTCTATCGCAACCCTGTGCTGAATGTCAACCTAATGTTACTGGGCCAGGTCGAAGGCCAAGAACGGTAACTTTAACTAACATACACGAAAACCAACTAACTCAAACAAGGGGTTAAACTTCCCAGTACTCAATTATACATTAATCAGATAACCATGAACAACACGACATGACTTATCTACTAACAGAATCTAATTTCCCACTTCGTTTTCAATAGCAGAATTAGGTATATTGCTTGTTTGTTTCACCCGAAATCACAAAAAGGAAATTCATAAAGCATAGCACTGCGGTTTCACTAATAAATGAGCTTTTATAAAAACAAACAAAATGCTGAAGTCGGGACACGAACAAATTGAGGGCGAAGCAATTTGTATCTCTTGTCATACTTTTTAATTTCATCCCGAGGAAAACAAATTAGTTCCACCCGAACACTTTGCATATTTACAAATCTTGAACGATGAGAGCGGGTTTTCTTTCCTTTGTTGTATTTTAATATTTTTAAAGCTTTATTAAAAATAAGACAATGAAGGAAATCGGCTTAAGACCTCGCTAAAATCTAAGATATTTTTTTACATTTCACTTTATATTTTATTTTCATTTCAGCCAATTATCCTTTGTACATTACTCAAAAATGATGTGCCAGTCATGCGCTTTTATTGTATTTTTTCCTTAATAGCTTGATGAATGTATTATGGGCGCTTGAAATTGTGTTTACTCGGAGATATTAAATTCTCGAGTTTGAAATAATATTAACTGAATAAAGAAACACGAAACACACACAGTCCTGTATAAATATAGATAGCGAATGAATCTTGCACTGTCCTTGAAATGCGAAACGAAACGCGGGCGTACTCGTTCCCGATAGCGTACACATAAATTGTCTGTGACAGGAAAGCTTTAGGCTCATTTAGCTCGCCGAGGATAAATGGCAATAAGTGGAATAAACTTTCATCTAGAAATAGAAAATGCTGCGAAGTCAGATAAGATAAATTGAACGGGATATTTTAATACCTTCAAAGTTATATTGGAAACAGCGAAGTGTTTTATTGTCTTTATTACTTATGACTGAGAAGAAAATAATGAAAAAGCTGCAACTAACACTTTGATAAAAAGCCATAAACATATATTCGCTGAAATAAATCACTCAAACACCAGTAAATTGAGTAGAGGATGTGGCCTACATGCTGTCGTGTTTAACTGCTTAGCACATTACATAGGTGTGTCAAGCAAGACTTACGCGTACTGAACTGACGTCAGTTTCCTGTCAACACGCCGTCCTGCCGTACTTACACATCCGACATCAACAAAAACAATGTGAACTGAAGACCAGTGAAGCCCCGTTTACACGTCGTCGAGTTGAATGTCTGTGGCTATAAAACCAGGAACTTGACCCGTCTGTACAATTTATTTAATTGGAAGTTTGATAATGTTTCAATGACAAAATATTGGGCACAAAACTACACGAGTCACAGACACTAACGCTTTTTAATTATCTATAGGGTTGCCAATTCAAATGTATACAACTTTTTTTCGCCACTATTGACAATTGGCGCCAAATTTTAAGGGTTTTTGATATCCACTATTTAGTTAAAATTTGGCAAATTCGTTATGCACCATTTATAAGATCATGACTACTGCAGTAACTTCAGTAATTGTATCCTAAAGTTTCTTCATGGATTGAAAAATTACCAAATTTTTTGCAATAAATCTTTGCGTATGACTAGCTGAACCCATACATTTTTTTTGTGTTTTGTTAGGTGGAGTAATTGAAAATTGTATATATGACTTCCACAAATTATCACATATATATTTGCCGCCATTTAATAATGGATGAATCAAGAAGTCAGATATTATCGCCAAGTTGTTCATAGTAATATAGATATTTATGCTCGTGACTGTAAAAACGTAACAGTAAACCGCACTCTCGCAAATACTGGATATGTGTAAACGAGCCTTGTTTAGGGTTTGCGAGGCAAAAGTAAAGCCACTGTGTTAGCTAGAGGAGCGTTTCGATGCGGTTTTGTGAAAGCAAACGTTTGTGGTTACTTCTGACTAGTTTGGACACTTAGACGGGAATCCCTTTTGCACGTTGTTAGTGTATCCTATGGTGGAATTCATATCCATTCCAGCCAATTAATTTAATAGCTATATTTTTTGTTGCAATGAAGGATTGATAATTTTTTAGATAGATGGAATTCCTTTTATTTTACACAATTACATTAAGATTATCGGTTTGCGCTTTTGTTTTTGAGAATATTTAGCAGACAGGCGTTCATTTCGAAAATCAACTCGATTTTGTATGACACCCAATGAATGGATGTGAGAATACTTAGACGCATGAGAAAATATAACCAATTATTTACTAAGAACCACTCAGAACAAACTAATGGTCAAAAACAAAACACTCTTTACCAATTATCTCATTTTTTCCTAAAACTCAAGAGGACTGGAAGTACAATACAGACAGATATGACCAGCACTCAGGGCCGAGGCTTTAAAAATTAACAGTGCATTACACTTTAAACGGCGGGTCATTCATCTCAGCGTAACGGCAGAATGACGTCTCTCTAATGGACCGGGACAAAGAGGGGCTCCTGTTAGTAATTATTAATGCATTAATGTCAGCCACTGGCAAAGTGCAGGGAATCATGTCAATAACTTTGTGATAATGTTGTTGTTTGAGGTTTATTTTAGTCAGTATAGGACATGGTAAAACTTGGACCCCAAGGTTAAAAGATACTAAATAGACAGAAATTAAATTAAAATTAAAGCAGGCGGATACGACAGCTGAAGAAAATGATATTATATTATTAGATTTTGCCTGCGGGTTCACCCGCATGTAAGTCGGAAATTATCCCGTGGGAACGTACTACTGGGATAAAAAAATATGCTATGTCGTAACCTAGATCATAGTCTACCTGTGTGCCAAATTTAGTCAATATAGTGGAAAAAAAGTAAAGGAATAAAACATAGCAATAAACAACTTTGAACGATACAAAAGGCGTAAAAATCTGATTATATTCGGGGTCGAAGAAAGGTAAAAGTCGTATAATGGGCTAGAAAAATCAACACGTATTTTGGCTACCAATATGATAATAATTCCATCGAAGCTATCAGAAGACTAAGCAAAAAAAGCGAGACAGTCGGACCGATAGTAATAACGTTCAATACAATGGGGCTAAAATTAAAAACTAGAAAAACCGCCATTTTACTTGAAACAATCCCATAGAAGTTAAAAATAAACGCAAAGAGCTCCGACCCCAACTAAAAAGAGAAAAAGAACAAGAAAAGAAAGCATTTATTAAATACGATAAATTTATTGTATTGAACAACAAAGAAACCATCTCAAAACTACAAAAACAAGAGTAACCTGACTGAATCACCAGGAATGACAACAAATAGTAGTAAATAAATTCAGCACAGCAAAAACAAACAAGACAGCTAAGATCAATATGAAGAAACATGTGATACAAAAACCAAAACTTGCCTACTACCCTGAAGAAAATACCCAAAAATAAACAAACAACAACCAACAAAACATAGAATAACACAAAGGGGACTCGTGATCTCCAAATACGGTTAGTCACCGCGGGAGAGACAGACTACAACCCTCCAAAAAGTCAAATAATCTACATCTGCACCTACAATGTACGGTCACTGAAAACACCTCTATCACTACTTAAATTTTCGCTTCAAAATATCAAATACTATATAAACGGACTCTCCAAAGTAAGAAGAATTAGAAATAACATAGTTGAACAGATAGACCATATATTTTGCCACAGAGGGAAAACTAAATGTCAACGTAGAGTCAGGTGTATAATAAAAAAAAATACAAAACCAATATTGACAGTTACATAGCAGTAGAATAAGTAAACAAATTAATAGCACTAGTTTACTAAATAGTCATGAAATCTGTCACTATCGTAAGCCAAATTGTAATTTAGAAGTAATACTAGACAATATAGATAAAAAAAAGTCCAAAACTTTACTAAATCAGATTTCTGTATTATCTATATAGGTGAAGAAGATTTCAAGAGGACACAAAATTACATAGAACTTGTTGTACTCATTCGTAAAAAAAAATTACCTGTGAATCACACTAATTTTATAATATGCTTATCAACTTTTAAGTACATGAATAATGTTAATATTATGTTCAATAGCCGAGTTGAGAGTTTTAATAGTCTACTCTATATGGATGTAGAAACATGTAATTATGCGTACGTATTAGATTCTAACCTTAATTTACCATACACTTATGATACATACAGCCCAAATTACGGGACACTTAATAACAAAGGTTTACAAATAATTGTATTAGATCTAATAGACATAAAGAAAAAGAAAGAAAAATAGGTTTATTTGTCACAGAAACACGTACATACAAAAAAAAAAAATTAGCTCAGGTAACAATTTAATAAAAAGAAACAAACAAACTAGATCTTTAATCACGAGCACAAAACAGAAATAGTCGACAGCTACACGTCATGCCTGTGACAAGAAGGCTTCCACTCAGCATGATGCTGTGCTATAGGGGACCCACAGCACGGCGCTGGTTTTCAGTGGTTACCCAAAACACCCACATGATCACATGATCACATGATGACATGATCTTGTACTGTACCACTATGACAGCCACTACTTCTAATAGCTCAGAAGTTGATTGTTCCCAAAATAAACAAAAAGAAATAACAGGTATAGAGTCACAAAATAATGTTCAGTTTTTTCTATGTATAAGTACTTAAATATACTTCACCAAAATATAGCGGGACTGATGAACAAATCAGATACACTAACTGTCAAAATAGAAGAGCTTCACAACACAGGAACTAATATTGATATAATTTGTATAACAGAGCATTTCATCGAGAGAGGTTATGACGATTTGTTGCATATACCTAGTTTTGTACCAGCAGCTTTCTTTTCTAGAAAGGCCAAGCGTGGGGGTACGTGCATTCTTGTTAGAGCAGGACTTCCATTTAAAGAAATATCTGACGTAGGAAAACAGTCGGTGTCGGGTGTCTTCGAATCCTGTGCCATAGAACTAATACATCATAAGATTTGTAGCGGCATATACACAAACACATATAATTTACACATATACACAACTATACGTACTTATATATTTACACTATTACATATATTATAAGATATTATTTATATATTATATTTTGTGTCGGAACTTCGGCCGCTGTGGCTCAGTGGAAAAGCACCATACTATATAGGCCTACAGCTGTATATTCTATATACCTGTTCGGCCGCACGCGCGCGCGCATCGACACACCAGTCTTGATCTACTCTCGACGCGGAGCGCTCGCTGCTCGCTTGCCTACCGTTCTGCTTATACCCGCTTATTGTTTATGCTAAAAGTAATTTTGCATTTATTCGATCTGTGGTGAGAATTTTACCGTGCTATCGCAAACTAATTTATCTTCACTTTCGACACCGGTGCTTGTGAACTTTATAACTATATTTAAAAACTATCTGTGCTTCTAAACCCTCCGTTTCTCTTGTGCTTAAATCAAGTCTGTGTACTGCTTTGGAACATATTATAAGTTAGCTACAAGGACTACCTGAAGACTTTCATTTCATCGTCCCGAATCACACCTACTCATAAGGAAGGAAGTAACCACAGCGAGAAGGTAGGATTTACCCAAATTATTCCTACAGATTATTATAATTTGTATATATCGCATACATAAACACAGTTACAATATATTTTATGAAAAATTAGAAAATACTTTAAGAAAAATTTGTTCACTTTCTAAAAAAATGTAATCTTAACAGGTGACTCCAACATTGACATCTTAAAAAGAAATAAAATTACATTAGAATTTGAACATTTTCTTATCCAATTTAATCTTAACTTAGCCCTTTATAGCGGGACTGATGAACAAATCAGATACACTAACTGTCAAAATAGAAGAGCTTCACAACACAGGAACTAATATTGATGTAATTTGTATAACAGAGCATTTCATCGAGAGAGGTTATGACGATTTGTTGCATATACCTAATTTTGTACCAGCAGCTTTCTTTTCTAGAAAGGCCAAGCGTGGGGGTACGTGCATTCTTGTTAGAGCAGGACTTCCATTTAAAGAAATATCTGACGTAGGAAAACAGTCGGTGTCGGGTGTCTTCGAATCCTGTGCCATAGAACTAATAACATCATAAGATTATTATAATTTGTATATATCGCATACATAAACACAATTACAATATATTTTATGAAAAATTAGAAAATACTTTAAGAAAAATTTGTTCACTTTCTAAAAAAAAAAAATCTTAACTGGTGACTTCCACATTGACATCTTAAAAAGAAATAAAATTACATTAGAATTTGAACATTTTCTTATCCAATTTAATCTTAACTTAGCCCTTTACAGGCCTACTAGATTAAGCAGCAACTCCTGTATAGATAACTTTGCACACACTTACAGAAAATACTGTAAAGTACAAATAATAGACCTAATTCTGTCAGATAATACATCTCAAATATTAAGTGTACCCATTAATAAATCATGTAAACTTAAATATTGGAAAACTCAAAACCAAGATGTAACCCCAGAAAATTTAAAGAAGTTTAAAACATATATAAGCAGTTTGTCTTTCACGCAAGTTTATAACACAAATGATGTGAATGACTCGTATGAATTTATATGTGGTTTTTTTTTTGGTGCTATACGAGTATAAGTTATGCTTTCCAACAAAATATGTAACGATAAAAACGAATACTAGAACCAAATGGATATCTCATGGTATCAAAACCTGTAGTCGGAAGCAAAGAAAATTACTTTGGTCGTATAGATTTAAACCTGTAAAAAAAACTTGATTTTAAGAATTATACTAATAATAGGTCTTTACCTATGAAATTGCCGTTTTGTATGAAAAAATTTAAACGATTTTTTTTCATGAATTTTTTATTTGTATTAATCGAAGTAATCACCCATGCAATCAATGCATCTTTGCCATCGCAGTGGCAGTTTATTGATGCCCTTCTTAAAGAAATCAGCTGGACGGGAGGCAACAAATTCTTCAAAGGCATTTTGTACTGCCTCTCGGGTATTAAATTTTTTTCCCGCCAAGAAGTTATCCAAATTCTGGAAAAAGTAGTAGTCTGTAGGCGCAAGGTCTGGTGAGTAGGGCGGATGACGGAGAGCTTCCAACCCCAGTTCTTGCAACTTGGAGACCGTCTGCTGTGCAGTATGAGGTCGCGCGTTGTCGTGCAGGAGCAGCGGAGACGAGCGATTGACCAATGCTGGTTGGAGATGCGCCAGCTTCTCCATCATTGTGTTCAGTTCTTCACAGTACACATCTGCAGTAATGCTCACCCCGTTTGGTAAGAAGCTGTGATGAATCACACCGGCGCTAGACCACCAAACAGTGACCATCACTTTTCTAGGGGTAAGTTTTCGTTTAGGGCATTGTTTAGGTGCTGAACCAGGATCCAACCAACTTGCTGAGCGCTTACGGTTATCAAACAGAATCCATTTTTCATCGCAGGTAACAATGCGGTTCAAAATTCCTTCATTTGTGTGTCTGTTGAGCAGTGCAAGGCACGTCTCGACGCGTACTTCGCGCTGGCGATCATTGAGTTCGTGGGGCACCCATTTGTCAAGCTTTTTTACCATGCCAATTTGACGCAAATGGACCAATATTGTTTTGACGCTAACGTCGAAAGCTGCTGCTAATTCAGCCGTAGATTGTGTATCATCAGCTTCCACAATCGCCTTTAATTCGTCATTGTCGACCAAAGTCTTCGGACGACCGCGAGGTTCATTTTTCAGGTCGAAATTTCCAGAACGGAAGCGAGCAAACCAATAACAGGTGGTGCGTTGGTTTGTAGTGTTAGCTCCGTAAACGTCGTTGATGTTGCGTGCCGCTTGTGCCGCGTTGCTGCCACGACGGTACTCATATTCCATAATTACTCGAATTTTTAACGTATCCATGATGACGAAAAAGATTGAAATGCGATGAAAATGTAACACTAATCAATAAAGAAATGACTACTTTTAGAAAAAAAAATCCATGTTTTTAAAATAAAATTAATTTGAAATTAGAATTCTTAGCCAAACAAAAATTATTTTGATTTGAAATGGCCAGTACTGCAGAACGGCAATTTCATAGGTAAAGACCTAATATTTACAAAAAATATATACGACTAACACAGAAAACTCAAAATAACCACTTCATAAACACTTCTCACAATAAATCAAAAGCTACGTGGCAAGTTATTAATAAGTCTAAATATCGCCTACCGCAACAACTAATACCGTCCATAAAGAAAGGTAATTTCTCAATCACACATGGATATCGCAAATGAATTTAATAACTTTTTTCTAGATGTAATTGAAAATAACATACATAGTAACGTTACTTCGGCTAGTAAACATATTTTTAACAACTTAACTTCACAATCATTATATAAGCAACCAGTTTTACCCATTGATCTAATCAAAATAATTAATAATCTTAAAAATAGCTGCTGTCGACTCTACAGCTATAGGCTATGATATGAATATGCACACAAATTGTAAAATATGCCAAAGAAGTTATAGCACCACCACTAACACACATTATTAATTTATGCATAACAATTGGTGTTTTTTATAATAGTCTTAAAAAACTAATTATAAAGCCCTTATTTAAAAAAGATGATAAATCAGATGTTAAAAATTATAGACCCATTGCCAAAATTCCTATATTTTCAAAAATAATCGAAAAGAAATATTTACAATTCCATTTACAATTATTTTGAAAAATATAAGTTGTTTTGCAATGAACAAAAAGGATTTTGAAAAAATATTAATATCAATATGGCACTGTTCGACCTCCTTTCTCATATTATGACGTCTGTCGCTGAAAAAGCTCCAGTATGTGCTATATATACCGATATGATGAAAGCGTTTGATTATGTCAGTCATAAGATTTTGCTAAACCAACTGTATGGTTATGGAATCGCAGGAAATATTTTGAAACTTTTGGAGTCATATCTGGATAACAGATCCCATTGCACAGAAATATAACAACTCTGTCCAAAAAGCAATTTATTAACAGTTTACACATCTCAACCAAGAGCTATAAAGTACGGGGTACCTCAAGGTAGCGTGCTAGGGCCGCTACTTTTTTAATATACATGTCAGAAATACGTTGAATCAATCGTTTGACTTGACTAATCGGGACGCCGCTGCCACCAGGTAGCGCTGGACAGAGTCTGTAACGCTGACGCTTGACCAGAGTACAGCAGAGTTTGTTGTTGACGGGTAAGCAGTGAAGACGTTTAGAAACTGTCGCGCGTTCCGTATAGTTACGTCGTGTACCTACAGTGTGTTATTCGCATATGTGATTAATTTGGTCGTACATTATAATTTGATTTGAACTGCAAACGGTTTTTCTATTGCGCAATAACCAACGCTACCCATAGTACGCCCACAGTAGTTAAAACATGGCTGATAATAACGAGAGACACGTACCTTCTCCGTCATACATAAATCAATGATCTCTTAAAAGTCATATCACAAAATATGGTTATTTTTGCCGATGACAGCACAGCTGTTGTAAAATATACTAATCCTGTCTATTACGAGAATGATATTTGCTCGCGCAAGTTTTAGTAATAAGTTACTGTAATATTGAGCTATAGTTCATTCCCTTCCAACTCCCATACAACAGAACGAGAGGGATGCTCATCACACGCGGCCAATCGGGGCGCTTCCGCCGCAGCATGAATCCACAGTGATTTTGCTAAGATCACTGTGGCATTAAGTGTTCGCGACGATGCGTCACTTATAGTGTTTTTGAATATTTTTTTATAATATAACCTAAATTCATTAATAATAGTGCTAGTTATACAATAGAAACAGTTATAATATTGTTTAGTGCGTAAAACTGTAAGTACGACCCATTCAAACCTCAATTAAGTGGACTAAAAAGTCGAAAACCGTAGTTTATTTAGTATGTCCAGGTAACCTAGCCCAATACCTAGCCTTGGACCTAATTTTCATACATCTAGTCTTTTGAATAAGCCCATTTAATTGGGTTTGAATTTCGTGCTGCGATAGTTTGTAAATAATTCATTATTTTGGTTAATGAAACATACTTTCAGGGCGCGTCACGCCCTGAACACTATAGCTGTGATGTTTAAATATTATATTATTTCAGTTCTATAGATCGGCCTGAGGTATCTATAACTTAATTGAAAATCAGTTCAGCGGTTTCCGAGAAAAACAGCTGACAAACACTTCTGTATCGAAAATTGTAATATTTTCTCTGATCCCCTGAATTAACCTTTCAGTGGAAACAGATATAGTTGTTATAGATATCTCAGACGATAGGTATTTTTATAAGGATTTCATTGATATGTAACATGCCTTATGTATTTATAGTAATAATGTGTATATAAGCTATAATGTTGCATATGTCAAATGAAAATTTCATGTAATAAAAACTTTGAATCAGGAAGTAATTAGCGGTCCTCGTTAAAGTAAAGTTTGATAGTACGTTAGTAAACATGTAAAACATAGAAATTTCGTAGTCATCGGCAGAATATTTATATTGTCTTATATACTTCAAAATAGTTCAAATAGTTTTTCACAAAAGTTCCGAAAATCACTTCCTGAAATTTCATGAAGACTTGTGTTATTATTCAGTCACCCAGTCACCCAGGTAAATATAAAGAGTCAGAAAGCGTCAGAAACATGGTCAAAACGTTCTCCTTTAATCAGAAGTAGTTATAAACGCTGGTACACATAAGAAGCAGGAAGCCACCTGGAAGATGGGAAGCAGGAAACAGTCACGAAGATAAGCAGCTGGCAGCCGTCTGAAGATATCTGCAACTATAGGTGCAGGACGTCAGCGCCGTCTGGACAGGGAGGCCTATCCTCACACACACATAGGGATACACCTGGATAGGCTTACACACTCCCTACACCCTTCGCGTCCGACGATCACGCCCGTCCGGCACATTAAGACTGGAGTCAGCCGCACGCGTCGCGAATACTCTGGCATTAAGACTGGAGGCAACCGCACACTCCGCTCCGCAACCGCACCGCTAATAAACCGCTATTATATCAAGAAACTCAAAAGCTCATTATTTTATAAGTGTTGGCCGAGACAAGTGTGACATTTAAAAACCAAGTGATAGTGAGAAATCATCACAGTAAAAGGAAGAAATTCAGTGAACACGTGAGACGTCTGCAAAGGCGTTCATGAGTCAACGTGTTTCGTTCAGAAGGTTCTCAAGTAAGTCCATCCATCCCTATTTTCTCACTCATAACCTCGTATTCCCTTTTCACAATTCTGTGTGTCGTCGAATAATTCTAACCCCGCAACCCCGCTGATGGTCCTTCGAAAGCCGCGATAACTTATACACCAATATTAATGATTGTCTTATTAAAATGATTAACTGGCTTAATAGCAATAACCTAGTAATTAATTTAAACAAAACAAAAGTAATGCACTTTCATCAAAGGTGTGAAAAACCTCCAGTTCAAGTTACATATGAAAAGTACAAAATAGAAGATACAAACAAGGCTATATTTTTAGGTATAACCCCATATCGAAGAAATTTGTCTGAAATTAAATAAATCCGCATATGCACTGTTTCAGCTGTCAAAAAAAGTTAATACACAAACACTATTAATAGCGTATCACGGATTGGTTGCATCAGTTCTGAGGTTTGGTGTTATTGTTTGGGGGCAATCTACTGAAAGAGAGACTGTTTTTAAAGCGCAAAAACGACGTATTCGATCCATGTGTGGCTTAAAAACTACCGAAACTTGTTTACCCCATTTTAAATCTTTAAAATTACTTACTATGCCAAGTATGTACATTTACGAGACTGCTTTGTTTGTTAAAATTAATTTACACCTTTTTCAAAAATTCTTCGATGTAAAAAAGACTTCAATGCGTTCACAATACATAAATCAGCTATGCGGCATAAAATGCAGAACCGGTTTGATGAAAAAGAGTTTTTTTGGACTGGCTTCAAAAATTTATGATAAAATACCCGATAGTATAAAAAATATGCCCCTATCAAAGTTTAAGAAAGCTCTCAGCTATTAATTGAAAAATGTTATTATACTGTTGCAGATTTTATAAATGATAATTTTTAATATTTTGTTACTTAGTTTGTTTTTTTGTTTTATTACTTGCTTTATTTAAATTTTAAGTATTTTAGTTCTTAATTTTATTTTACTCAATATTTGTACGCCTTCACGGCAAAACATAGAGCCCAAATATGTTAACCTAACACCTATAAGTAAATACCTATGTTTAACAAATAAATATTCTGATTCTGATTCTGATTCTGATAGGAATATCTGAGAGTTTGCGTATTAAACCTTAAGTTTGAAACAGCAAAATTGGCTATAATACAAGTATATGCCCCTGCATCAGAAGCATCAGATGAATAAATTAATTAATTTTACGACCAACTGCGGAAGGCACAAAACCTGGCGATAGGAAAACTTATTGTAATAGGTGACCTAAATGCCAAAGTTGGCCAAAGGAAAAGTGATAAAAACATAGTAATGGGACAGTCTTGTCATGGAACCAGAAACCAGGGCGACATGCAATGCATGCAATATGCACTGGAAAACCTCTGGACCTGGACAACACCTCATGGAAAAAAGAAAAAATCAAATATATTTCATTCTATGCAGTAAGCTATGCTGCTATACAAAGGCTGTGTGCTTTACAAACATAGAAACTTATTTTTTTTATTTTTTATTTTTATTTTAGATGAGTTTGCTCTTGACTCTAGTCTAGGTCAGAGATGACAGAGACAAAGTCGACGATAGAGTGAGCTTACCCAGAAGAAGCCTGTTCACTCTCACTTTGAAGAGATTTGGGTTGTATGCGGTCGGAAACACAGGCGCAGGTAGAGAATTCCACTCTTTTGCTGTGCGCATTATAAAAGATGTTTGGAAGCGCTTAGTGCGAATTGGTGGAATAGCAACTAGGTAGGGATGGTAACTTGCAGTGCGCCTAGATGTCCGATGGTAGAAGGGGGCCGGTGGAATGAGGTCGTGGAGTTCTTGGGCATACTCACCGAAGTACAATCTGTAGAAGACCGACAAGCAGGCAACCTTACGGCGATGAGCCTTGCTATTAAGCTTGGCATCCACCAGTTTTATGTCGCCAATGAGTCTCTTAGCTCTGCGTTCCACCGAGTCAAGCGCGGCAAGTTGGTATTTAGCTGAGCCATCCCAAAGGTGGCTGCAATACTCCATGCAGGATCGGCCTTGCGCTTTGTACAGGGTAAAAAGCTGTCCAGGCGTAAAGTATCGCTTCACCCTATTTAGGATGCCCAGCTTCTTAGCCGCAGTTTGGGCTTTATACTCGATGGTGGCGCCGAAGTTGAGACCAGATGTCAACTCCGTGCCTAGGAGCTCGAGCCGATCAGTTGCAGGAACAGATGTACCCCGAAAAGTAGGAGATTGGTTGATTTGACTCCTTTTAGCGGTAAAAAGACACGCCTGTGTTTTGGTGGCGTTAAAAGAGACCATATTGTCATCACCCCACTGGGAGACAAGGCTTAAGGTCAAATCTGTCCGCTCTACCATGGCCTCTCTCAAGGAACAAACTTCGGCCCCGCTGGTTTTTGCGCTGGAAAAGTATCTCTCTGAAACAGTACTGTCGTCTGCGTACCCAACAATACCAGGCTGAAGTAGGTCATTGATGTGCAGCAGGAAAAGAGTTGCAGAGAGAACAGACCCTTGAGGAACTCCGGCATCAATAGCCATAAGGTCGGAGGAGCAGCCGTCTACGACTACCCTGATCGACCGTTCGCTAAGGAAGTCTGATATCCAGCTACAAAAATCAGCCGGGATGCCATAAGCAGGAAGCTTGCTGAGTAAACCAGCGTGCCAGACCCTGTCAAAGGCCTTCGAGATATATCAAGCGATACAGCAAGTACCTCGCCGTATTTCTCGATGGCTTCGCCCCAGCAGTGCGTGACATACACAAGAAGATCGCCAGTTGACCGTCCCCGGCGAAAGCCATATTGACGGTCACTGAGGAGATCATTGTCTTCAAGGTAGGTCAGCAACTTACTGTTCAGTACCCTTTCCATAACCTTGCCCAGAATGGAGGTAATGGCGATTGGACGGTAATGGGCAGGGTTTGCACGGTCGCCCTTTTTGGGCACTGGTTGTACATTCGCAAGCCTCCAGGAGTTTGGCACCGTTTTCTTTTTAAGAGAGAGGCGGAACAAAACTATAAATATCCAGACATTTTCAAGCGATCACAGACTAATATGAGGTTCATATAACTAGGAAAAAACAAAGGAAAGCAGAGCTAAATATAACCACGTGAGACCTCTACTAACAGATAAAGAAAGTGAAAAGACTCCGAATCAGATTAAAAGACACAAAGAAATGAAGACAAAGAACAAAGAAATGAAGTCATACGTAAGAGAACCAATGCTTTAGACCCCTTCGAACATATCCAACGTCTGAAGTGGCTGGCCATGTAGCACACTTACCAGTCTCAAGATGCACCCATAGAACCATGACTTGGTCGGGACCAACTGTAACAAGGCCCAAAGGACAGCCACCAGAACGCTGGGTAGATGAAATCGACAAATACATGGGCAAAAACTGGATGGTCAAAGCCATAAATAGGGAAAACTGGAGAAAATTGAAGGAGTCCTGTACTCGAAAAGGAGCCATAACTTGAAAAGATGTACATTGTTTTTATAATACATCTTTATTGTTTTTTTTTTTATTCGGTTGTTAATTTTTTTAAGCTATTGCATAGCTTCTATCGCGGGCCTTTAGCGCGGGGACCGGAGCCAGAAATTCCGTAACGAAAAAAAACCTCACGCTCCCCACTCCGACGGGCACGGAGGTGTGGCTTGAAGGCCGTGCATTGTCTAACGTCGTTTCTTTTCGGCAGTCTTCGACACGGTGTTTGTGTGCGTGCAACTAGACGTATTGTACGACTCTACGAAGCTCGCACGAATCGAGACGAGCTGCTCCGAAATCGGACGAATACATAAGCAGCTGTTTATGAGAAAGTATATAGGTGTATAGGTATTTATCAAAAAGTGTAACTTGAATTAAAATTTATTTCCATTTACTTTCGTACCATTTATCATTTACCAGTCGGACACCATACATTTATTATAATCACCACTATCTTAAAACTCAATATCCCAATATCTCGGAAACGGCTGGGAATATCAAAATTCTGACCAAATTCCCCCCCCCCTCCCTATAAGCCCCCTCTCAAATAGTACATACATACAGACAAGCCCCTTTGACCCCCCTTTTTTGACCCCCTCTTTTTCGACCCCAATATTAAGTTGTATTATATTTATTTATATTTAAATCAATCCCACTTATATATGATCCCGGGACCCCCCCGCATCACCCCTTTTGACCAACCCCTCCACCCGTCCAGGGCTACTTCACCTGCCCCCGGGTCTTAACTTTTGAACCGGAGGTCGTAGAGGTATCGAGTTTGGGGTCTTTGGAATCGGCAGTAAATGGCCTATCTTTTGGCCCCGATAAGGTTAGGGTAAAGCGCCCCATTTTAAATTCTTATTTCTTATTCTTATACAAAATGCTATGCAATAGCTTTACCGCGGCAGTCCCCGAGTGCCACACGTCTTTTTTATTTATATTTTTTTTTTTTAAAATAATAATCATAATAATGATAATCATTTTTATTTGTGCAACATAGGTAGTGAATACAGTTCTTAAATTAAAGTTTATAGGTCGCTATGTTATGTCAAGAGGCGTACAAATATGGTTGCATGCGAAATAAAATATTGATCATGCGAGAGGTAAGAAACATAAATGATTTGGTAGTTATATCTAAAATTATAAATGTCACAATATGGAATAATTTCTACAGTCAATGCATAAATAAATAATCATAAATTAAAATTAGTCACAATATTCAATAAAAAAAAAAATAAAAAAAAATTGTCCAGTCAAATAAATAAGTCTACATTCATTTATCATTTAGAAATTCATCAGTCGTATAATAACATTTTTGAATTAGTAACAGTTAATTTTTTTTTTGAATTGTTAAAAAATTCAAAAAAAAAAAAAAATATTGGCATCAGGTAATTTTATATTATTACTATTTTGTCTCTTGACATTTCTCGGGACCCTGTGATCCCTGGACCTTTGGCCTTTTGGCCTTTGGCCTTTACGAGGGGCCGATGCCAACTCGCAGAGCCCGTTAGACGTTTTTAATGAAATGAGGCACCAACCGACGATTATCCCTGTTTGGACTATATAAGTGCACCCAAGGACAACCCCCGGTTGGTGTAGGATTATTGCAGAACATTGAAACAAAACATATTAGGCTATGGGTTTGGGTGGCTACAGTAGATTGGTTACCTTGAACTATGAAAGAGCTATGTCCCTTGCCTGACCAATGTTCTACATTATACACGGATAAAATTATTATTATTGTCTCTTCTTTCAATTGAAATGGAGCACTTAGAAAAGTGCAGTATCCAATACTACTGCATTTATAAGTAGTACCCTTAAATGATTCACTAAACATAATTTACAAATCATAAAAGCAGCAAGTATTTCTTCTTTTCTTACTAGTGAAATAAATTATGTTCAAACAAATACTGTAAGGTAAAGAGCAATGTAAGAGTAATGTGTCTTACTGCAGTTCTCAACAAGCACCACTTTTCGAATAGCTATCAAAATAAGGATCAAATCAATATATAGAGCTCATTACGAGGATGCCAAATCTATATGAAACTCAATTTTCTAAAAATGGTTAATGCGTTTCATATTAGCGCGGCAGACTGTCAAACTACAAGTGCAAGATAGAAACGGACACGTGTCTACAACGGCATGTGCTAACTGACGTTTATAGAGCTCGGCCTTAAACAATCAAATTTTCTTGTAGTATTATTTACAAATGTTTCTAATTGTTTCATTTATTAGGTACTCATGTTCATGTTTTGCGAATGTTTTAATTTCAGTTTCAAACGAAACCCTTAAAACGCATGATTGCTATGATTAGCTCGTGTTAATTAGAATGCGGTGTTGATTGTAGCGATATCTTTTTGGCAATTAATGTCAAGGAAAGATAGGTGTCCATGTTAATTTGACTGAAATTATAACATACTACAAAAATGACTGCCTCAATGGTCTAGTTGTCGCAAGCACTACTGCTGAGGATGAGGTCTTGGGTTCGAATCCAAGGTCGGGCAAAATGTTTTTGGAGTTTTCCATCAGATGTCCCTCAGTAGCAGCCTGGAGTCTGGATTTGTGCCCAGTTGATGGCAACAGGCTAGCCCCTTAATACATGGGACTTTAAGCACTATTTTTACGGTAAAAACAATACGCCACTCCCTACTCCTTCAAATAGGTACGCACATTTTATTTTTATTTTTTTAATTTTGTTCCAACTCTCGTAAAGCTTACGTCATAATCGTAAATGCAATGTACTACAACACTTTGCACTTTCTTAGTGCCAATAAAACCCTCCTTATTCCCTCGCACCGAATGCGACATTCTTAAAGCGATACTTAGAATATGAAGAAGCCACGTCTTGTTATACAACAGCAGTAATTGCATTTCCTCTGTAATACCAGAAAATAGTTCGAGATTCTCGTGACTACTGTTTCAAAAGGATGTTTCCAAGAATACCGTATTCTAGAACGTTCTATTCTTTAGAGGATAGCGTTTTACTTAGATTAAGAGCTATATTGTGCAAGATATTGCATTTTGTTTTATATTAAACTTGCTTTTCCTCGATCTTCGGAAATCGGATAACGTGACGCTTCAACACTGTTTCATAACGTCCTGTGTAACAGGAATACTTTATAGTGAGGCTGTTTTTGTTTACTTTGACAACAGTCTTGAGTTGGCTAAATAATAACAACCGCGTGGGTATAGGGTCGATTAAGGGTCGATATTCATGGATAGGCAACGCTTGCCGATGTTGGTCCGTGGATGGATGACCGTCCATAACACACCGAGACCCCTCCATGCCTTGGAAAGCACGTAAAGCCATTGGTCCCGGCTGTCATTCGTAGTTTGACATTCGTTACGAGTAGTTAGAATCCCGAAAATCTGACAACCAGTCTTGCCAAGGGTATCGGATTACCCAGTAACTGGGTGGTGGAGGTCAGAAAGGCAGTCGGTCCATTTCAGCTGCCTCCGGCTAGACTGGAAACTGACCCCAACATACTCGTAGTTGGGTGAAGGCTGGGCAGATTGATTTTTTTGTTACCTTCGATCTCTTATTGAAGACGCTACGCGAGTTCTACTACGACAGTGCTACGCTTTTGCTAAAAGTGCTACGAGTGATATAAAACAGTTTTACCACTATTTAAACAGACCATTTTAAATAAGAAATAAAATAATTTATAATGTAATAATATTAAGTCCAGCCAGGTGGTGTAGCTAGTCCTAAAGGGGCCCTGTATTAAAATATGTTGGGGGCCCTTTTTACCCGACTGCCGCTGAAAATGGCGATATTTTGTATTTACAAAATAATTATAATAGCGTCCAGAGTAAAACTGTAAAACTGTTATTGCGCCTATACTAAGAAAATGTAAGAGCGAGCGAAGCGAGGTAGAGAATTGAGACATCCTGACCCCAATACGGCAAGTTTTTATTGAAGAGCGAGCGAAACGATTTTGGAAATTGGAGTATTCTGGACCGGGATAGGTTTTTTAAAGTTTTTGTTACATATATTTTTTAAGAGAATGCAAGCAAGCGAAGCAAGATAGAAAAATGGAGAATCCTGACTCGGATAGGTTAGATTTTTAGTGCGATATGCCGCGCCTATAACTTAAAACCATTTACTAGGCATTTATTTATTACGGGCCTCTTATCATAAGAATGAGGTCTCGCGTAATATTTTACGAATGAACACTACACACGTGGCCCCTGTATCCTGGGGGCCCCGTATCATTGATATGGCTGATACGGCGGTACCTACGCACCTGAGTCCAGCACTTTAATGATTATTATCATTTACTGGCAAATATATTTCTTCGAAAACTATTGTCTAGAGGTACTATAAATTTTTAATCACCTACTATGATTTGTCTCTGCATCATTCTGAGGTGGACTGTTAGACAATGCTTAAATCCGCCTTTGTACGGTGATTATTACTAGTGCATAAAGTTTTAATAAATAAATAATAAAATATGCAACTCACACTACCTACTATTTATTCACAACCACCTCTATTTTATATTACATTACATATTTATATAAATGTAAGCAATGAATCTCACTTGCATATAAATAAAACAGAACCGTGAATTCCAATTACAAATAATGTTATTAAACCCAGCTTTACTTAAAATGCGCCAACGGATTTGTGTGGTGAATATTCTCTACTAGAATTATGGAGAATATCAGAAATAGCAAAGTATAAATTCATATTTCGGTTCTAGGGAGAAAATTGGTGAGTGCATATTTTTTATTTCTTTTAGGTGCATCAGCTTTAGCATCGAG
Organism: Griposia aprilina; assembly: GCA_916610205.1. Lineage (NCBI taxonomy): Eukaryota > Metazoa > Arthropoda > Insecta > Lepidoptera > Noctuidae > Griposia > Griposia aprilina. The sequence continues at coordinate 15,958,233 of OU744288.1, forward strand.
ATACGTGTTTGAAATACCGAACTTCCTATGTTAAGTGTTTCGATAACAACGTAAAGTATACACGAAATTTTGACAAACTAAATGGAAGTTGTTTATTGTAAAATACAGGTACCTTAGCGTCAATTTACTGGTCGCTAAAGCGACTGCTAAATGTTAAGTATTGGGTCCGATTCCCAGTTCGGGCAAGTTACTGGGAATTTCTTAGCATAGCAGCACGGATTGCCAATGCAGACCCAGGCTGATAAGTCCCATGTAATAGGAAGCAAGTCTATTGGTTTACTTATTAAGAAAGAAAAAGAAAAAGAAAATGAATTTATTTAGCACAAACTACAAGGCACACAACACAACATATAATAAAACAAACAAATAAAAAGTGTAAAGTGCATAGTGAGAAATTAGTAGGAAAGTGTGCCTCGCGGCTGCACTAAATAGGTCCACTTCAGCAAAAATGTCAGACAACTAGTGCCTGACGCTGGTTTTCAACTTTACATGCTTTACATGGGGCTTTATATACCTACCTGGTGGAATATGAATGCATCTAGGTTTACATCTCCGGGTAAAGTCTCGTGCACACAGGCGCGACGCGACAGCCAGACACAAAGGCGCCGCCGGTCGCGCTGCACGCGGTGCCTTTGTGTGCGCTGTCGCGTCGTGCCAGTGTGCACGAGCCTTAATGAAGGCAGGCGTGATGTTGTAGGTACTTTTGCGAGTTAGCAGCTCAACGCATGAAGTTCCCTAGTCTAAGAGATGCCTTAACGAATATAACCTTATCTGAAGCTGAATTTGCGTAACTTTGCCTCGCAGTTCAACTAAAACAATATTTTAAAGAATTCGCTTTACATTTATAATGTTTCCTCTTTGTACAGAGGAACTCTATTTAAAACCAGACTTCGTTTTGAAGTTAGTTAGGTACTTACTTATATGTTCCAATTTAACTTTCAATGGAGAAATTATGTATGTACTTGTCTTTCCTTAATAGAACTACGAGTACACTAAGGGACTTTCTCCTAGATGAATTACAAAATCCGTCAGAAATTGTCTGATATTATCTGTCACATAAGTTAATCGGATTTTGTTCGAAAATTGTGAAACCCTAAACCTACAAAGAAATAGATAAAACAAAATAAATGTTTCGTATGCGGCAAAGATCATTATTCGAAAAATAATAAATATCGCAAATAAAAACAGAACAAAAGATGTTCCAATTTTTATCGTAAACCGCAAACGTTTCCGTTTTAACGATCCGGCTCATTAACCGCGTCTTATTTCGCCAATTATTTTCCAACAAATCACTTTCAAAGTTAGCCCACAATCGATCATCATTACCCTGGCCTCAACACATTTATTTTCTGTGTATATTTTCCGATATGATTTATCAGATCCAACTTTGACAGTGGCTGTCAAAATCATAACGTATTGTAAGTAGGATCTTGTTACGTGTAAAAATGGCTGCCCTATTATTTCTATATTATATTACATGTAGGTAGTATATGTTTATTTTGGGAGTTTAATAACGGCCTTATTATGAACTATAAATATTACTTCCACGTTCACAGTTAAATAGACTTTGTCCCATTGTAGCTCATCTAGTGAATTGATCAGCCTAGCGCCACTTATACATTGACGTCGTAGACGTTGAAAGCTATAGCCTTAATACGGCAGTATGACTAAAAAAATATATGAATTGAACATAAAATGGCATTTTCGAAACCGTAGTTTTCTAATAAAATTACTATCATAGGATATGTTCATTATTCACTTCTTGGTACGCCACAAAGAAGTAGACGAGGTAAAAATGCTCACATGACTCCACATGTTTCTATAAAACTAGTGTTATAGTATCATCCATATGTCTGTATATACAGTGTGTGATTCGCTAGTGTGACTAATTTGTTCGTAAACTATAATTTAATTTGAACTGCACACGGTTTTTATTTATTTATTTATTTATTAAAACTTCTCGCACACAATAGTATACAAAGGCGGACTTAATGCCTTTTTTTCTATTGCGCAATAACCAACACTTCCCATAGTACGCCCACAGTAGTTAAAATATGGCTGATAATAACGAGAGAGACATACCTTTCCGTCACATATATATTTATTCACATATAACTACGTGTGTACTGGTAACGTTATCTAATACTTTGAGCACGATGTATTTAGGAAACTAATCCGGATTACCGGACTAAGTGGCCGCTAAGTAGTCATACGCCGCCGCAGAAAACACTTATAGCACATTATCAAGGCTTAATGTACTTTTTCTTTATATAAAATACAGTTATAAGGCTAAGGATATTTAGCAGGTTTCTCCAATTTTATTAAACGAAACCTTTGATACTTTGAAAAGGTTGTCTGCAAAAGGGAACCTTACATCATGCAGCATGGTAGAAAAATGTCTCTGGTTGCATTCAATCACTCAAGCGAATTGAGAATAAGTTTCAAAAATGAATACGTGGCGAACGTTTTCATAAAAAAAAAACTGTTAAGTGATAGGCGCGAAAAGGTAAGCACGCCGTCTTGAAATAAATGGCGAAAATGCAGTATTACTTCTTATTTTCTTGTATAGTGTATAACCCCCATACCTGTAGATTCCGGTCCCAAAATGTTAATACCTTTTTCTCTGGCAGTGGAGCATGAGGTGATAACAAAAACTAAATTTAGGTTATACAGCAAAACGCGAAGGCTTTTTTATGCCACACTCCGAAAATCAACTTTGTGACGCACACCAAAACATAGAAACATGCTGTACACGATGCATCGCTTAAACAATCAGTTTGTCTTCAGTAAAGCGCTGCATTCCGCTGGCACACAACTCTGTTTACATCTCCATGAAGATATTTAGTTTCGATTTTTAGCTAACCCCCTTTATAGCCTCTTACTATTTGAAGTGATGGCTACTACTCAATGAAATACAGTGAGAATTTGTTGGATTCAGGTAGCTAATGACTCATACGTTGTAGCATTCCTTATTTTTTTTATTATTATTCCCAGCACCACTAGCATTACAGGTTGCCCCAAAACGGTAGCGTGGTCTTAAGCAATATATTTTCCATTACAGCTTATCACATGTAAAATATTTTTTGTGAACTCATTCAGTTGAATTAATCTACCGTTTTCGCGATTTCGTAAAGTGTACGTAAGGCGCGCGTCAAAGGTGCTTTACCCAGCAGGTTGGTCCGGCCGCGAGGCACCGCCAGTAACCGCGGTCTCTGTCTTCACGACACGTAATTATGTTCAGACACACGTCCCTTAGCATACCCGGGTTAGAGATCTTTCCACGCAATAACTTAAAAATATATGTAAGAAGTGCCAAATCCCTTCTTGTTTCCAGCTTGTTGTACCCAACCATCTACACAAATAGGGTCAGGATTGAAAGGATAGAATCCATACAGTATCATGTACAGGGTACCGTTTGAATTTATTCTGTATGCGCTCGAGCATTAGGACACCTTAGGTTTCATGTGGAGCCCATACAGCCGCATTGAACTCTAATTGTGTTCTTACGAGTGCGTTATACAGGGCGGCTATAGCTTTTATATTCCTACAGCAGGGCAATTAAGGGCAGTAGGCCCTACGAAGTATGCAACCTAAGCTTCTATGGAAGACCTAGACCAGGAGAAGTCTTCAGAAATCGGCTGTGATGATGATGATTATGAGGTTTTCAGATTGTGAACTCACTTTTTCAGTTCAGAATAAACTAACACTAAACGCACCCATCCTAGGTTATAGGTCAGTAAACTATACGTAGCCCGGCTATAAACAACGCAGCCTGCTTAACGATAGCAATGATGAAAGTTAAAGTTACTTCCAACATGAGCAATTATGTTCAAGAGTCATAAAGAATGTTTTTAATAGCTCTCTTGCCCACGTTTTAGTGGTCATTAAGTACTCAATGTACTTTATTTTACTTTGTGGCATTTTTCGACTGAAATAGGTTTCTGATTTCTGTTTGTGGAATAAGTTAGGCCATTTTATATTGAAAGACTGATGTTTGGATGTATGCATATAATTTTCAGTCGTTTCCATTCGTTTAATTGCTAACGTTAACTGTGCGGAAATTGGCAAATAGTTACTTCAGTAGCTCATTAGCTACGTGTCGATCCAAACAAATCAATGAGACAGTAACGCCGTATGAAGGAGACATACACTGAGAAAATTTATGAAAATTATTAAATGCACATTGAAATTAACAAAAATGAAAACCTAATTATAAGAATACAGACTATGGAGTTTCTCGCCCATTCTTCTATAAACAAAATACCTTTTGAAAAGGGGCGACTATCCGTGGGGCGACTAGATTAAATTCATGTTTGGACATTCAAAAGTGCCTTTTAATGGACTCTGAAACATTTCAATAACACTGTGGTGATTACATCTTACAAAGTTGTAGTAGAAAGTTATTCAGTCTCGGTCGGAACGAGTCAGTCTCGGTCGGAACGAGTTACCGTACGGACGCGGGAGGTCGTTGACCTTAGTGCGAAAAAAAAAAACATGACGTTGCTTAAGTGTAATTCGTGTAATATTGTAATTAGCGAAGTACTCGCTTTCGTTCAGAACAAAATTCAAATTATGGATGAGGAGAGTATCGTCAAAGTGTGTAGTTCTGCATTCTCGGGAGAAGATGTGGATACTGCAAAAACGTTATTATTTGAATCAGTGAAGACAAAAATGAAAAAAGTGGTGCGAAAAAAGGATAACAAATTGTGTCGAGACTTAGAGGACATAATTAGTTTATTTAAGAACACAGACCCAGAAAATGTACCAATTTTTGTAGCGAAAGACCTGCAAAAATTACCCCCATTGACTTTCGATCACATCGATGTATCAAGGTTGTTAAAGGATATAATAGTGTTGCAGTCAGAGATTAAACAAATTAAAGAGGTTTACGCAACCAAGGAACAACTAGAGGAAGTCAGATCATCCAGCATTAAGTCCTTAACGTACGATTTTGAGCGAAATGTAAACTACAAAAAGCGTGGTACATCTACCTACAACTCGTGTAATAACATAGTGGATAGCGGACCGATGTGTATATTGGAATCCTTAAACGAGTTAGAAAACAGCTGTGCTACATCGCCTATGAAATGTAGTTCACAGCTACCTATACCTATGGACAACTGTGATGATCCCACCATAATCAACAAACAATCCTATGTGAATGCGATGCGTGCGGGTAGGCGCGAGCCGTCCCTGTCGCACGCGAAAGCATTGCCGACGGAAGCGCAGAGACAACAAACTAAGTCACAGAATGCTGTGATTACGCCGATTACCGGGCAACCGCTTAGTGATAAGCGGCAACAGCAACCTCTGCCTGATAACGAAGGGGGATGGACTGTGGTACAATCGCCTAAGAAACGATCTCGCTTTGTGGGAAGAATAGGAACCGCGAATGTCGGGAACATAACTAAATTTAAGGCCGCTGATTTAAAAATACCGTTCCTATTATATAATGTGTCGAAAGATGTAAGTTCTGAGGACATTGCAAGTTACGTGAAGGATAAAACTCAGGTTAACGTTGCTCCAGAGAGGATTGAAATGAAACACTCTAAAGATTACGATTCCTATAAGATTATGATTCCTAAACATCAAATAGATTTATTTGAGAATGATAACATGTGGCCAGCTGGTGTATTCTTTAGGCGATACTTTGTGTTCAAAACAAAAAGTATGCAAGGCACGGGTGACAACAAGGCACAAAAATGAATCATACGCAAGATAGTCGAATAACACGGGAATGTAAGCTTGTTAGCTTCAATTGTAAGTCGATTAAAAGATCTGTGGATTACGTAAGAGAATTATGTTTAACGTCGGATGTGATTGCACTGCAGGAAACATGGCTACTGCCACATGATTTGGCGTTTCTAAATAGCATCAGTCCCGGCTTTGGAGCCACGGGCGTGTCAGCAACGGAATCGGCAGATGTAGTACGTGGTCGACCGTATGGAGGTGTCGCGTTGCTATGGAGATCTAGTGCGTTTGATAGTGTATCAGTGATAAGGTGTAACAATGTGAGATTGACGGCAATTAAGGTTGTGACTACAAAACGAGATATTCTAATTTTCTCTGTGTATATGCCTGTTTGTAACAATAATAACTTAAGTGAATATACGGAATGTCTGGCTGAAATTAATGCAATTGTAGAATGCAATAGTGTTGAAAATGTGTTTGTGTTGGGAGACTTCAACGCGCACCCGGGTGAGTTATTCTGTAACGAACTATTAAAGTTTTGTTCTGATTGTCAATTAACATGTGCAGACATTGATATATTAGGTATACATTCTAACACCTATACGTACTTGAGTGACTCACATGGGTGCGTTAGATGGTTGGACCACTGCTTAGTAACAAGTGTTACCAAAAGTTCAATTGTAAAAATAAATGTAATTAATGATGTTTCGTGGTCAGACCATTTCCCATTAGAAATAAGTTGTAATTTTAATGTATTAGTGCCAAAGTATAGTGATAAAAAAGGTATGCCGAACAAAGTATTATGGGGGACTAGAAATTCTGAACAAATTCAAAACTATTCCCAATGTTGTCACGAAGGACTTCGTGAAATTGACTTTCCTAGTCAGTTGAGAGAATGTAGTGATAAGATATGTAACAATCGTCATCACAGATTACTAATCGACAGTATGTACAAACAGATTGTTTTTGTTTTGCAAGCGGCTGCGATTTCTAGTTATAATACAAATGTAAAGAAAAAGTATCGTCACATTACTGGATGGAATAAACATGTGAAGGCGGTTCATGCGTTGGCACGGCGGGAGCTCGAAAGGTGGATTTTACATGGGAAACCTACATGTGGAGATGTTTATAAAGATATGAAAGTTTCTAGACAGATTTTTAAAAGTAAATTGAAATGGTGTCAAAACAATGAAGTCCAGATAAAAATGGACCTTATTGCATCCCTTCATGATGAAAAAAAGTTTAGTTCATTTTGGAAACAAACTAACTCTCTGAATCCTCAGCCGAGCCTGCCAGCGAATGTGGACGGCCGATCGGACAACAGTGATATAGCGAACATGTTTATGAAACATTTTAAGGTTGATCCGCTTACTACAAATACTAATGTGCGAGGCATTCGAGCCCTGTGTGAGGGCGACGTATACGAACGTTTCACAGTCAAGCAAATTAATGCTGCGTTAAATAATATGAAACGGGGTAGGTCGCCCGGGCACGACGGCCTGAGTGTTGAGCATTTAAGGTTCGCTGGTGTACACCTGCCTAGGTTGCTCACCATGTTATTTAATCTTTGTGTGGGTCACTCTTATTTACCTGAAGATCTTGTTAAAACTGTAGTAGTTCCCATAGCAAAAAATAAGAGAGGTGACTCATCTGACAAAACTAATTATAGACCTATATCGCTAGCTACGGTCATTGGCAAGGTGTTGGACAGTCTGCTTGAGAGGCAGTTGAATACGCACATTAATTTACACGACGCGCAGTTTGGGTTTAGAACCGGTTTGTCTACTGAAAGTGCAATTCTGTGTCTCAAGCAGACTGTGCGGTACTACACGGACAGGAAAACACCAGTATATGGTTGTTTTCTTGACCTTTCAAAAGCCTTTGACCTGGTAAATTATGACATTCTGTGGCAAAAATTATCAGATGATACTGACCTGCCTACTGAGAGCATTCACATTTTTAAATATTGGTATGAGAGTCAGAGGAATTACGTTAGGTGGGCAGACGCACATTCAGTCTCATACGGACTGGATTGCGGTGTGAGGCAGGGGGGGTTAACTTCACCCAGTTTGTTTAACTTGTATGTGGACCGGCTAGTGCGTGAGCTGAGCGGCACCATAGTTGGATGTTCTATTGATGGAAGGATGATCAATAACATAAGTTATGCTGATGACATGGTGCTGCTCAGCCCATCAATCTGCGGTCTAAGAAAACTGCTGGCTGTCTGTGAGAGTTATGCGGAGGCTCATGGCTTGAGGTATAATGCCACTAAGAGTGAAGTTATGGTGTTCAAAGTACCTAAAAAGACACCTACAAATATTCCCCCTGTAACGTTGCGTGGAATTACGTTGCAGGTGGTCACTCATTTTAGATATCTCGGTCATGTGGTCACGGATGATCTCACGGACGACCAGGATATTGATAGGGAGCGTAGGGCGTTGGCGGCCCGATGCAATATGCTTGCTCGCAGGTTTGCGCGGTGCACCAAGGAAGTAAAGCTAACTCTTTTCAGAGCTTATTGCCAGACTTTTTACTCGTGCAGCCTGTGGGTTAGGTATACGCAGAGGGCCTACAACGCCCTGCGTGTCCAATATAATAATGCACTCAGGATGTTGTTGGGACTGCCTCGGTTTTGCAGCGCATCAAGCATGTTTGCTGAAGCGAGACTGGATGACTTTCATGCCATTATGCGCAAGCGAAGTGCGTCTATGCTGCGGCGATTCCGGGGTAGTCCGAACAATATTTTAGTTACTCTGGCGGACAAAATTGATGGGCCATTTATTAGGCACTGGGCAGAGAGACACGTGCGTACAGACGTACATGTACAAAATTAATTTTCGCTTTTGTTTTAAAATATTATTTACTAACAATAAGTTAAGGCAATACTAACACAATATGGATCCTGTAGTCCGAAATAAAGAGTTATTATTATTATTATTATTATTATTATTAAGTGATTTGATTGTTGTTTTGTTGTGATTTGTTTTTTATTGTTTAGATTAGTTTTTTTTTGTGATTTTGATTTTTGATACTATGTTGTCATTCTGAGAAACATTCCACCTAAAACTTAAGGTTTTCTTTCAGTGGGCAAGACTTAAAATGCTCGCCATTAACTAAGTTTTTTTAATTAACTTGCACCCATAATAACGTCACATTGCGAGCTACACGTCAAAATGACGTCACGAAAATCCTGCATCGCGCAAGCAGAGTTTACCGCGCGACTAGCATACGAGTATATACAACGTCCAGACATGAACCGTCGGGCAGTTGCCCACCAGACACAATACCCGTCTGGTCGGAGGATCCTCCCTTTTCCATAGAGTATGAGTGAGCTTTACACCCTGTTCCTCATACCTCTATACAGTCAATACAATGCTGCAATGCTTATCAAAACCAATCTGCCTAGTCTTTCACAACTATGTTGGGGTCAGCTTCCAGTCAAATCAGATGCAGCTGAATACCAGTATTTTAAATGGAGCGACTACCTATATGACCTCTACAATCCAGTTACTAGGTAACACGATACCCCTTGGTAAGACTGGTTGTCAGACTTGGACTTCTGGACTACCCGTAACGACTGTCATAGATCTACGAATGACCGAATCTGGGACCAACGGCTTAACGTGCTTTTCGAGGCACGGAGGGGTCTCGATACTTAATGGATGGACACCCATCCACGAACCGGCCGCGGCAGCAGAGCTTAACCAATATAAATGTCATAATTTTGATACATGTATTCAGTATATTATAAGGTGCAGCCCTTCACAACACCATGACAAATGTATCCAATCTATGGATGATTTGTAGCTGCACTAATGTCTGGGAGAATGCGATAGTACATACCACATGGTACGTCGTAACTTTAATAATCTGGAACGCTAGAGCGGTCATTAAGATATATTAGGTCAGGGTAATAATTAAACGTTAACTTGTATTTTGGTTACTGCTATAATAGGTATAGGATTGGTGTGAATCGTTCACTAATTATATACCTACATCATGGTGGTTTTAAGAGAGAGGTTCAGCAGTGATGTGGTATTTTTAAATTACTTTTCACTGTAACGATGGTGAGTGGAGACAATTTGGTGGAGAAACAGCCATAAAGGTGAAGGCACCGTCCCACCACTGACGATCAACGGTAAGCCATTCTCCTACGGCTACTAGCAATTACTCGCTAGTATACGTATGTACCAAGTGTGAGTCTCTCAGCGAGTGTTCTGCCTGCCAAGCGGGTACTCTCTTTGATAGCTCTTTGCCACTGCGATAAACGAGTACTCGCCGGCGGTGTGAACAATCAGCGATCCTTTCACTTACATAGTACCTACAATCTTTTATACGTTTCTTGAGCGAGGAAATCGTAGATAGGTAGTCGCTTCCTCGACGGTAATGGGACAGGTGCTGAAAGGAGCAAAAGTTTTTTTAAACTACAATTGAATTTTCAGTTTTCGCTATAATTATCTCCCGTTCTTTTTTCTTAATCACGAATATTTTACCCTACCTGATAATCAAAACCATGACTATACGCTCACTAACTCTGTTTGTCTAAGACCAAAGAGACATAGTTAAGTAATGAAGACATGACGTCATCCAAGGTAATGTACAAAGGACTTCCTTTAGCTATGTAGCTATCTACAAGGAATTGGTAAAGGCACTCCAATGAACTCGAAGACTGAGGACTATATTACGCCATCAGAGCTGAATACCTGATGCGCAGAATACAATACGTATACAGGACCTAGATTAGTTCCTCACCCCAAAACTGTTTCCATTTGACTCAGCCACATTAGACCGAGTCCTAATTAATTTAAGGGACCATCGCGCGAACACGCGATTGTTACAATCTTTTGTCATTTACTTGTTCGGGAAACATGAAAGTGACCTCTGCTGGCGCGTCGAGGTGTTAAGAGGGCCTAGAAAAATGGCATTCGCTTCGAAACGATTCTATTTCTACAATCGCTATCTCTTTCGCTAATGTTTGCATTACACGAATCGAAAATTAGCGATAACGCTTGTCAAAAAGTGCCATTTGGCTATGCATCTCTATGGAAGTAATCGTTTGACGCTGTCGATTCGTTTCATAGAATCGAATGATGTTAACATTATCTACCTAATTTCTATGCGTTAACCCATGATCACGTGAAATTTCGATAGCTTATGTCAACCCCATACATTTTTTGACTTTTCTACTAGCGTCATCGCTAACCAAATTTCTAGGTTTGTCTAGGCCCTCTGTTCAGCGAACAAAATGAACGCGACGATCGCTTAAGAGGGCGCAGCAAGACAGAAAAAAAACACGACGAAAACAAAACACAATCCCTTCCCGCCAGCAGAAACTTTTCGCCCGGCGTATATCTAGGCATTTGAATTTGAATCTTGTGTGTAGTATGTATACGCAAAATAATCAGATGAAACCGCTCTATTCAATGTACCATGATGTATGATTGCTATGTACGGGGGGGGTCCTACGTGTATTTAATAATTAACGTAGTACTCCTTAGAACATAAATATATTTTATCAAGGAATTATACACTGGCAGGCCCTAGCTCTGCCTGTCTACCAATTAAACAACCTACCATCACTTTTTTATAAATCTTATTTTAAACTCGCTTGACTGTTCGAGGCAAACCAACGATAATATATATCCAGCCAGTCAACATAAGGTTGACACATGCAGACAACCTCTACATGAGCTACGCCCACCCTTAAATAAAAGGATCGACGCAGTCGTGTTTTCAAACAAGACTTTTATTTACCACCTCGAACAATCAGACACTTCCTGCCTATACCTATAAGAATAATTACCTAACGCCAGAAAGATATTATACAATATGAAGTCCAACTCTTACAAGAGAAGGCTTATGGACAGGACGAACGATTTGCAAATCTGACCAAGATATGTATCAGGTAAGAAAAACATTACTTTATGTTACCACATACATGAATAAATTAACATTCGCCATGCTTAAACCTCGTCGCGCCAAAACTGGCAAAAAGATGCGACGTGGCTTCCTAAAAACAAATAAATTGAAGTGACAAATTCACAACAACCCTGAAGGAGTTTAATGAAAAGAATGAAACTTAACATCGTAAACTTCGACCCCATCGGACGGTATGAGTCGGAGGGAGAAAAGGCTAAGAATTCGGAGCTCATCAACAAACCTTTATCAAGCACATACTCCAGAGAAAAAATCTCAAAAGCCTATTCGATCTCACCATTTCAAACTTCGTTAAGCATCAGCCAGTACTGATTGAACTGTGGGTTCTCAACAACATTAAATTTAACCATTGATGTTGACTCAACATCCTTTGCAAGAGCTACGCTCCTTTAGCAAAGTTGGTTACAACTCAGAGAGTATTCAATCCAAATTCGAACTGATGGTGTCAACACAACACCCTTTGCAAGAGCTATGCCCCGTAAGCAAAGTTGGTTCGAGCTTAGACTGAGTATCACCCCCCCCCCCCTCTAAAAAGAACCACAGTTTCCAAAAAAATTAAAAAATATCTCTTCACTCGCATTACTATGATCTGGAGTACGGCTATGCTATCACAGCCTAGCGAAATCCAACTATTATTGAAGACGAAGATGCCTTCTCCCTCAGACTTCTTGGTGTGGTGAGGTATGACACCTCACATGCACCCAGCTGCGTCCGAAGATTGTTCCCCATATATGAAAAATATAAATGAAAACGCATTAATACATTGCATCATATTATCCAAACTAAAATAATGAATTAATCTAAATGATGTTTACATCTAATTGACATCTATATGACAATAAATGACAATACAAAAAGACAATAAATTATTATAAACTGACATGAAAAGGTTTTAATCTACATACATATACAATATCCCTGAATCTCCTATGATTTAATTTTTTAAACTTATATTTTAAAAAGGAAAAAGTCTTTATCCGCTATAACGTAAACGTCAAACGCCTGCAGGCGTGTCATACGTCAAGGTCACTATAGTCGCCCGGACACGGCACCGCGCACCGGTCATTTCTAACATAAAGTGTAATAACTTGAAAACTACCGAACTTATACCTTAATAAAAAATCGTAAAATAATTATTCATTTCTCTAGACTTTCTTTTAAATTTGTTCACTTTTGGAAAGAAGTCTTTTATTTTAGTTTTTCTAACATATGAGACCTTTTTCTTTACTAGAGCTTTTCTTATTGTATTGTTAACAATACGCTGATGATATGATGGGACATTACGAAATCTTCTTTTGCTGTGGTAAGAATGAATTATAAAATGACCATCTACAGATTTGACTATTTTACGAGTCAATGCATTTTTGACCAGATCAACCACTATTTTTATTTTTTTATCATTATTTCCGACAATATGTGACACCGCGTCATCCTCGACTATCTCATTGTCACCATCTAACTCTGAACCAAACTTTAATTTACAAATTTGCTCTGGAGTCACAGATAACTGCATATCCTCATTTACTGTGGTTATCAACGACATATTATCGATTTCCTTTATATTTGAAAGTAAAATAAAATTATCCTCGTTAGATTGATCAACACCGTCGTTATATTTGTGTGATTCTTCGACGTGATCAATATCTTCGTTTAATAAGGACACATTCTGCTGTTCTGAAACATGGCTATACAATTTAATATAAGGACTAGTCTGACCCGATTCATCAAATTCGTCCTCGTGTTCATTCTCGAACACTTCGACTGGTCGTTCCTCATCATTCGCAGGTCTGCACTCTTGGCAGCTGCGCTCGTCATCAACATCATGGTCATCACTGCCTGCTTGGCAGCTTTGCTCATCAAATAATGGGTCATTATGTTTTTCGCTAGAAAATATAACAGTATTAATATCTAAATTTAAAAAACTTTCTTGCCCGTCTTCATTTGACATATCATTTGTGAACTCCTCTTATTGCACTCTATGCCCTATTTTAGATAAGCATCTGCATGGTAACTCAGCTTTAAGCTGGTCACAGATCGCTGAAAAACTTATACCTTCACGGTATATAAACTTGTGAAATGCTAGGGCAGCACCCTGAAAATATGCGCTCACTATTAGCGCCCAATCGCTTTCTCGCCATCCGTAGCTGGTGGCAAAATCCTCGAAAGCGTCTAAAAAAATTTCTATGCAATCGTGGCTTGAGCCCGGGAAAAAATCTTGAGCCATCTCGCTTTTTTAAATTATAAAATTGATAAAACCACTTAGCTTTAAATTCCGGTGACTTCACTTTTGTTTCACCTTTTTATATTATATGAACTTCGCACAATATAAAGCTTTGTGCACGCAACACGAGAAACAAACTTGTGCAATATTTTATTTGGCTCTGCACACGCCTTAAAAACGATGGGAGCTTGCGTACTTTTGCGCTTTGGCGCCTCCACCAATTGTGGGGGTCCTACGTGTATTTAATAATTAACGTAGTACTCCTTAGAACATAAATATATTTTATCAAGGAATTATACACTGGCAGGCCCTAGCTCTGCCTGTCTACCAATTAAACAGCCTACCATCACTTTTTTATAAATCTTATTTTAAACTCGCTTGACTGTTCGAGGCAAACCAACGATAATATATATCCAGCCAGTCAACATAAGGTTGACACATGCAGACAACCTCTACAGTACCTACAAGTAGGTATATTGTTCAATATTAATTTACGTCCATTAATCTGTTACCGATGCTGGTGGGTTGTTAGATTGGAGAGTAGACCGACTTGAATGAATTAAAAGACTAAATGTTAATTCAAGATACGGCCTACAAATTTTCGATTCCGAATTGAAAAACAATCTTAAAGTTTAGTTGAGAAAATATGGTCCCCTACACTATATAATATAACTACAAATGAACGATTTCCAGATATTTCCCTGTACCTATTTGTACTGTGAGACCTTGCTTCTTACCACATTTCGTGATTCTAGGTCAACCGGATGTATCTTATGGGTTTTAATTTATTTGCGAGTGTCAAAATATGCGAAATGAATGGCAATGTATGCCAAGATTCTAAGTAAACGTCTTAGAAGCTCGATTTTTATACAGCTCCAAAGTAAGGCAGTTCAATTTCAACTTGATGCCCCCCCCGCATTCCTGAGAAAAGGTGTCAAACAGATGGATAACAAAGTGATCCTAAAAGTGTTTCGGTTTTTCCTTTTGACGCACGGAACGCTAAACAGCAAAGCACTTCCATCAAGTATACTCATAATACTACCTACATGATTATGAAAACAAACTCGATAAACTTGCTTTTTTGACGATATGAAATCGAATAATTATAATCGCATCACTTACCTTCCGCTTTTTTACTTTGAGAAAATGAAATCAATTGAACAAAAATAGCAATCATCTAACGAAATTTGTTGAACTGCTGTGATCAGCAACCCTATTCCTCGAATGGTTTTTCAATTAAAATATTTAAACGAAATATGATCATTGTCCAGTCCCTTTATTTTCAATTAAATTCTTCTGTAGGGAAAACATCTGTTTATTTTGCCTATACTATATCCTAAGCTTGAATTCAGAATCATAGATCATAGTCATGTTTTGGAACTAGTAACTCAATGCTGACGTAACAAAGTTCAAATTCCAATGTAATCAAATTTTACTAAGGGCCTTCTACAAGTTGAACCTCACGACGTCTTCGTGGAAAACAGTGTTAACCAAGTAAAAAAATATAATGGTATATCGTGGATATTGCTTTGCAGGATCGTGCAAAGTCAATTAGCAACCGTGTTACCAAGTAAAAAATTATATTGGTATGGTGGGTTTTGCACTGTATTGTGGCAAGTTATCGCCCCATAGATCATATTTGATTGTGGACGGTATTCAGGTGTCTGTAGTCCGACCTTAGGCATTTATTGCTGTCGTGGACATGTGAAGATGGCATCAGAAGACTGAGCGGCCAGTGACAGCTAATGACGGTCGTCAGATGTCAAAGTGCGCGTGCGCCAATCGGTTGCAATTTAATCTCTCCGCAAAACCGCATTTTTAAAATCTCAATTCATCGCATCCGCTGAACTATAAATTAACGTGTATTATCCCGTAACCCTTGTAAGTAAGTAAGTAAGTAAGTCTTTATTTGCCTTAAACATGGTATAAAAGGTGTTACAGTTTGGTAATATAATATAGTCCACATGTTTAGCTATACAACATCGTGTATCAATTGCATGCAAAATACTTAGAATTAATTAGTAAGTAGAAATAAAATGTCAAAGCTATAAAACATTCTCCACAATACAATCATCTTATCATAATATTATTTAATGTCAGAAATTAATCTCCACGAACAAAATCAAAAAGTCACAATAAAAGAAAACATTATAAAAGTAAACATTATTCGCAACAGTTCCATAACATTACATAACATAACTTAAAGTAAAAAAAAAAGGAAATCAATAAAATCAATCATTATAAAATTAAAAATGTCAAAATTATAAACATTATCGACGTCATTATTTGTGAATTATAATTTAATGTCAAAAAAATCCTTAATGTCATAAAAATTATGTTCATTCAGCCATTTAAAGAGTCTGTTTTTAAAAGAATTAATATTAAATAACAATTTAATTTCCTTTGGAATTTTATTATAAATGCGTACACACATCACCAGAAAACTTTTAGAGTACTTGGCTGATTTAGGAGTATCCTGCAATACAAGTCTACATGGATCCCTATTACGAGAGTATATTTGATCGACTTTCTTGAATAATTCCTTATTATTATATACAAAATTACATATCTCGTAGATGTACAGTGAAGGAAGTGGTAATAAACCAAGCCTTTTAAAATGCGGTTTACAGGACTCGTCAGTACGGATCCCACAAATGGCTCTGATGCATTTCTTTTGCGCGATAAACACTCTGTTTTTATCTGTACTGTTACCCCAAAAAATAAGTCCATATCGCAAAATCGATTCTATGTAAGCATGGTAGGTTATAATGGCGGTTTTTTTATTCGTCACATTCTTGACTTGCCTGAGAGCATAAACGAACTTATTAGACTTGTTGCACAAATTATCTACATGTATTTTCCAATTTAAATCTTGGTCTATGAGTATACCCAGAAATTTTGTATGTGAAACTTCTTTCAATCGATCAATATTAAGTTTGAAATTGTATTTGGCATGTTTAGATTTATTAAATTGTATGTACATAGATTTATCTAGATTGATTTTTAATTTATTTACCTGTAGCCATTCTAAAATGTTGTCAATAGTATTATTTATGTCAATTTCGTGATCAAATTTTGATTTATACTTTTTATCAGATGTCACTATGATTGAAATGTCATCTGCAAATAATATACATTTATGATTGACCTGCTGTGGTAAATCATTTACGTATAATAGAAATAATAAAGGGCCTAATACACTCCCTTGTGGTACACCGCAATATTTAACTTTGAGCTCAGAGGAGTATGAGGTTAGTAAATCTTCATTTACTTTACTAATAGCAACGTATTGATTGCGGTTACTTAAATAAGATGCAATCCACTGCAGTGCTACACCTCTTATTCCATTTCTTTCTAATTTTCCCAATAATATATCATGTGCCACAAAGTCAAATGCTTGAGATAGGTCAAAAAAAAGTCCTGTCGTGAAGTGATTGTTATTTAAAGACTTCAGGGTACGGCTCAAAAGATTATATATGGCTAATGTTGTTGATTTGTGCCTTTGAAATCCAAACTGTTCCTTTGCTATAATATTGTATTTGCTACAAAAGTCGATAAGCCTTTTGTGCATACATTTCTCAAACAGTTTGGACAAGATAGGTATAAGGGTAATTGGACGATAATTTTTAACGTCTTTTTTGTCGCTTTTCTTGTACAAGGGTTTTACAACTGATAACTTTAAAGCATCAGGAAAAGTTCCAGTCGAAAATGAAAGATTAATTAGATATGTCAATATAGGAGTTAATTCTTCTCTGCACGCTTTAATTATTCTTGTACTAAGTCCATCATATCCTTCCGAGTTAGTATTATTTAAAGCCATTATCTCTTTTTTTATTTCATCTTCAGTCATAGCACTAAGAAACATAGAATTAGGAACTAAAGCGTTATTAAACTTATTATTAACTTGTAAGTTTTTAAATGTCACAATGTTAGTCGAGTCAATAAAATAATCATTAAACGTATTCGCTATGTCAGTGGGATCAGTCAGTATTTTCTTATCTACTTCTATTTCTGAAATATTAGTGTCGCATTTTATGTTCCCAATTTCATGGTTAATGACAGACCACGTTGCTCTGCATTTGTTTTGACTATTTTGTATATAATTAATGTTTGAATTCACTTTTGATTTCATAATGCATTTTTTGAGAATCGATGAATATTTTTTATATCTTATTAAGTACGACCGACTTTTATTTTTGTAATATAGATACCGTAACGATCGTTTAGTTTTGCAACTATTTCTAAGACCCTTACTGATCCATTTTTGTTTATTTGCAATAGAGTTATTAATTTTAATTTTAATTTTAGGGAAGCATAAATTATATAATAGGCATAAAAACTCGTGAAATTTATTGAATGCCTTGTTTAAGTCCGTTTCGAGGTGCGTTTCTGACCACGATATGCTTGCAAGGCAGTCTTTGAATTTTTTCAAGTTTTCGTTGCAGTAATCCTTTTTATAAATAAAATATGATATGGTTCTTGGACTTTGTTCTTTTATTGGAAACTCTAAGAACTGTGCTGTATCGTGGTCTGATAAGTACAAAGGTAGAACATCAGCAGATGTAGTTTTTATGTTACTAAGTATGTGGTCTATACAAGAATCTTTTCGAGTGGGAACATTAATATGCATCTTTAAGTTATAGTTACTACATAAATCTTTTAAATAGTTAGTGACCTTACTTGGTTTCAAGGTATTTATGTTAAAATCCCCAGTAACCGCTATTTTTGTACGTGGCCCATATCTTTTAGAGGTTTCGCACATTAATTGGTCGAACTTTTCTAAAAATATATTGGGGTCAGACTTTGGCGTTCTATATAGACACACTATCAGCAATTTGTACAAAGGGACTTCAATACCACATGCTTCGAATGAATTTTGTGTTGAATATTTTTTTATATAAGGAGGCTCATTATATATTATACCCTGTTTGGCGAGAATACAAGTTCCCCCTCTTTGTTTGTCTCTACTAAATGCTGCTGCTAAGGCGTAATTATTAAGTTTTAAATATTTCTCATTCCCCGCACGCATAAAGGTTTCAGACAAACATAATATGTCTGGTTCTTTATTCTCGTCTCGTAATTCTAGCAAAGTTAGTTCCAGTATTTCCTTTTTTGATTGAATACTAGCGATATTTTGATGCATTATTTTGAAAGTTTTTTGTTTGCCTGTAGCACCGTTGTTATTCACGAAAAAGCTGTTTCTTGTTTAAAACTTTAAAATAATGTGGAATAGTACCTTTTTTTGCTTTAGTAGAAACAATATCAGGACCATTTGCAGCATCGCATTCTGCCTGGCGTCGTGCAAAGTAATAAGGGATTGTACCCCTTAGAGTACTTTTTCCCTTGACGTCAGATTTCTTACAATTTAATTGATTCCGCAATATTAATTTCTTTAGTTCCTTAACATTCAAATACTTCTTTTCGTAGTCATAACAGTCAATAACATGGTTTATTAATTTACATGTGTTGTACAATTTATGTTCAGAGTCAATAAAGTTACAATGTTTGTATTCATTGCAAATATTACGTATAGTTTGGTTCAAGGTATAAATATCCAGATACATATTCCCTAATGGGCTCAAAACTATTACATGATTATCACTGAAAATATTAAGAATTTGACGTAGTTGTGAAGATAAGATCTTGATGTCATAGTCATTTTCACCCACACAAAGGATGAGTTTATCACTACTTGATATTGAACTATTTTTGCCATTCTATAGTTCTGCAATATTAATATATCAACCCGCGTCCGATTAATGTGTAAAATCTTATGGTGCCTCCACATGCTTGGCAAACAACGGCAAATAGCGAACACCAAACAACAAACACTAACGTGTGGATAGGTGTTTGCCTGTTTGTGTTTGCCAGTGATCGGCGACGGTGTCGGTTTTTATGCACAAATCAAAGGGCGTTCGACAAACGTGTTTGCGATGCATCCAAACGCTTGTTTAGCAATCAGTAGTGCTCGCGAGCTTGCGGGCGGCGGACGACGTTATCAAATTATATAAATATTCTTTGTTTCGGACACACAATCTAAATCCATATAGTAGTAAAAATTACTTAAAAAACTATGTTAGTAAACTTTCATAAAACTAAAACAACTAAAATTGATGTGGCCCAATACAAATTGGCACGTGCCTCTGTACCCAGTGCCTTATAAAGAGACTGTCCACTTTGCCTAATAATGTTTGTAGGATGCTATTGGAGCTTCTGCGCAACCCAGCCCCGGATGTAGAAGTTTTTTGAGGCGGGGCAAAACCTGTGGTCTGCCGCCCCCCACCCCGCCAATCCGTTAACGTTTTACATGAAGATTTATTTATTTAAAAATACATAGACATCGAACAATTATTTTAATTAGGATAGGACAAGATATTTGAAATAAATCATGAGATTATAGCATACTAGCTTCTGTCCGCGACTTCGTCCGCATGAAATTTCAGCCCCCGACCCACCGCATCGCTGCGCATCACTCGCCCACGATATTACTTCCTTTTCGGTTAGCGTTGTTTCTGACTATTTTTTCTTAATGCTCGGTTTCTAAGGGTCGTAGCGCGATGTTAAATACCTTTCTCAAGAACTGGACTATCAAATGCAAAAAGATTTTTTTCAAATCCAACTGCTAGTTCCAGAGATTAGCGCGTTACAAAAAAACAAACAAACTCTTCAGCTTTATTATTAGAGATAGTAGAAGATTAGAATAAAAAAAATACTCTGAGCCTTTTGTTCTGCAAACATATCGATGGCCTTGTCATAATTAATCTGATTGTCTTGTTAGGATTTTTGATTGCTAAGACAGCGACACTCGACTAATGCAGAAAAGCTTAACACCAAATAAGACAATCTAGAATGCACGAGCGAGTGAAGCGAGCGCGAATATTGTAGCACTTTGCCTCAGTTAAGGTAGATTTTTTAAATCCTTAATCGACTTATAACTAACTATAAAGCTACCATTTAATAGGTTTTTCTTTCATTGTCTTGAATGTGCCCTGGCGGCTGAGAGTTTGTCATGCTCACTCTAATGTCTCGCTGGTGGTGGCGTGTGTGTTTGATCATTAAGTTCCCTTCAAAATGGTTGAGCTGAATGGTGCTGATCCATGCGTCATGTTCGTGAACGGGCGCCGTCAGTGGGGACTGGCCAATTCTTAGCTACCACGGCTTATTTTAATTTAATTTAATATTTGAATTGCTTTTGTCTTTTTATTACGGACGCTTTTAACGTTCTGCATCGTTCTCACATGCATAATTTCAACATGAACGATGTAATCAATATTTTGTAACCATTTTTTGATTTAAAAGAGTGTCCATGGAGTTTCTTGCCCGTTCTTCTCCATAGGTACCTACTACGCTTTGGAATGGGTAACTAGCTTCATCTTTCTGACTGACCGACCCCTTGACAATTCAAAAGTGCCTGTAATTGGTTTATTTGAAATAAATGCTTTGAGTTTGAGTTTGAGTTATACAGAAAAGTTTTAAGAATTAAGAATCGCTAGGCTATAAGAGCGAGCAAAGTGAGCTTGGATATTTTGCCGGAAATATATCAGTAAAATTGTATTGATCGATAATGCTCCAATCCCACAACTTCATCAGCGCTGTGGTAAACAATTAAAAGAAATCGTGTCGCCTTTGCACTTACGGACGTCCGGCGCCTCCGCTACGCGAAGCAATATTTCTAAAATACAAGATTGGTTCCTTAAATTTTTGGCCACAGAGGTGACAGAGGCGCTCATCCGCCTCTATTTCGCCGCGGTATAGATCTGTTGCAAGAGATAGAAAGCTAACATTTTTATATCGCCAAATAAAAGTGGAGCATGTGCTTTAAAACCGGAGGGTGCCTGGCAGAATTCAACTGCTCCGCCCGCAACCCGCTCACATCGTTTGACGACCTATGCCTACGCTAATTCACGTAGTGATTTCCTCAGTGCGCGACCCGCACTTATCGCAGAGTTGCGTTTCGCTGGGTGGTGTACTTGTCTGCCACGCAAATTTGCCGCCCCCTGAAGTTGTTGCCCGGGGCGTGGGCCCCGGTTTGTCCCCCCTAGATCCGGGGCTAGCGCAACCTACCCATTATTGACGCTGTTCTCTTGTTTATACTGCTATGGAAATTGATCGATCGATTGATCATCCACCATCATCTTTCTTTCCTCCTTTTTCGGTTAATTTAATTTTGCTTTTTTTAAAATAAAAATAGGTCAACCCGAAAGTAATCGCTGCCGCAACAAGTCTGTCGTCCGCCATGTTTGCCAATCCCGAATATACTAGCATGTTCGCCAAGCGTGGGGATGCCGTGTTTGTGTTGGGTGATTGTGGTCGGTGTTTGGCACGTGTTTGGTGTTTGTGGCAAACAACAAGCATGTGGAGGCACCATTAGACTTTCAAGTGACCATTGTATACGAGCTCGCCAGGTGGCCACCGGCTGAAAAATCATCAGGACTGAAGAAGAAGACCACCCAGGTACTGCTTTGCATTATTTGCTGGGGTTAACTACAGACACCACCTGACCGTTCCCAATCTCCTTGCAATTTGTCGGACAAAATAGGCATTTTGAATCAGCGTGCATTCCAGAACGCAGATTTTTCTCTCGTCCTCATCCCGCATAGGAAACATGGTTATTTACACGCCTGTCCCTCCAGCATGTGTCATGAAAACCGTGAAAACCTATTCTGCGCGGAATGCGAGTAGAACAAAGTCCTCGCCAAAAAAATTTGTGCAAAATAGGCCAATTTCGGAACAAACAGTACATTAGTCGGCTTTACTGACAAAATAATTGGCATATTATAATATAAATGCGTGCCAAAGAAAGTCGAAGGTTTATTAGATTACTCTTTTGTAACTGTTTAAACTTTAGCTTTGGAAAGCAAACCGATAATCCCAAACATTGTGATCCGTCACAACCGTTACTCATCCCCACCATAAAAAGGGATCTAGTCGTAAGAACACTATCCGTATGAAAAATGTCGTCTTGTGCACACTGTTTCGTACTTTTTCCCGCAATAAACCCGTTATCTATTTTAGTTTTCCGGCTTATTTATATTGTTAACCCCACTAATATTATTAGACCATTAACCTACCTATATGTTAAATTTCGAGTTTCAACTTGATTCGGGGGTTGGTCGAAAGTCGGTCGAAATGGTTCGTCTAAGGTTACCCTTACACGACGTAACGTGCCATTGACGTTATCAACGAAATTGGGAGTAAACGAATTTGGATCGTGAGTTACTAGCGATAAGATCTAAAATCTCCAGCACGAACTCAATGTCGTAAATTTTCTCCGCATGAAAATTGACCGAAATGCAGAGTAATGGCGCTAGTTGTACTATACCAGTCAAAAATCTGTCAATTAAATGTGTCATCTTGAGTTTTAAATATCAACATTGAATTATTATTATATTTTTATTTTATAGTTTAGCCGCGGTATTTATTTAGTTCATCAATTCTTAGCGATTTTAATAATCTTTTCGGAAGTGGTTTTATTGGTTTTTTTTTTCTTTTTCACAGTCTCTTTCCTACAATGTGATAAATTACGAAAATATTATTTACGCAAATAAATTATATCCCAGAGCAGCCAAAAGTTCAAGCGCAGTCCTCTCGTCTCAACAGAGCGACGGCGACTGATTTGTGAAACAAAAATATGCTTTAAGTTCCCGCAACATGCGACGGGAGATGACTTCTTCCACGAACTAAAAACGTCCTAAGTGCATAAAGCTTGTAGTCGTAATAAAACAAAAAATAAAAGGAATTTCAAAAAATGCCTCCTCAATTTTTTTCACCTTGTATTAATACAAATAATCATTTAATTTTTATCCTATTTGTCATTATCGTATTAAGAACAAATCGAAAAAACGTGATAATTACAGGTAAATTAGTGACGTTGTTTTATCGAGAAAATTTTGATATTTTGTGTTTCTGTTCCACAAAAAGTTTGAAAATATCATGTAGATACTCATATTATTTTTATTTTATACTTTTGTCTTATGAATTTCATGAAATTTTTTTTTGAAGATAGGCAATTTTGGTTACTACCCGCTCTTTCGAGAGGAGCGGTGGCCGCTACATAACGGCTGCAGGAACGGCCGTCATGAAAATGATAGCACCGCGGATTGACTTTAAGGTGTTAAAAACTGTCTCTAGGGAAACAAACCAACTTGCTTTCATAGATAACGTTTCAGTGACGTCATTCGACGGTAAATAGCCGATGTTAATTGGCGGCCACAGTGGTCTTAGATAACCCTAGCTTTACAGGACATGGGGTTAAGGCTCCCACGAACAGGCGCGACGCGTCTCTAGTAAAACGATTTCTATGAAAACTTCATGGAAATTGTTCTACAAGATTCGCGTCGCGTTGTTGCGTCGCGCCTGTCTGCTTGAGCCTTTTTGGTAACCTAGCTACTATCAAACGCAGTACCTATAAACTCCAGTACAATATGTATCGAGTAGCTTTCCCTAATTACTATTAACAAAAGAACAAGAAACAAGAGCATATAGTTTGATCCAGCCCGTATATGACTTGACCAAGTGAAACTTACTAATCTTGCTAACGGGAAGGCTTGTACTTACTAATTCTCGTACACTTCAGTTAGAGTTTACAAACTTAATAATATAATGGTAATTAATTTAATTTATTTGAAAACTAGCTGTTGCCTGCGACTTTGTCTGCGATCCATGACAAAAAGTAGCTTATATCCTTACCCAAGTTATGGTCTATCTGTTTGCCAAATTTCACCCAAATCCATTCAGCCGTTTTGGCGTGAAAGCGTAGCAAACAAACTTACTTTCGCATTTAAAGTATCAGTAAGGACAATACAGAAGAACCGCTTTATTCCTTCCATAACAATATATTTAATAACTTTAAAAATATCAGAACGAATTATCGTAAGTCAGCAATGATTTATGACACTGAAAATAACACATTTTGGACGTTATCTGTCTTTAACCCGCAACATAATGCTTCAAAGCGACTAGCTATCAATGTAACGCCAGGGAAATTATTTGTTAACAATATTAATAATACCTATTATTTATTAATATTATCATTCTTTGATAGTTGTATGAAATGGCTATAAAACGGCAAAAAGACGTGTAAATTTACCTGACTGTACCTATATTGCCTGTACCTGTGCCTTTACTGTTTAATCATAATTTGTAGCGCAACCTCTACAGTCAATATCCTGCCTAATGACCCTATGCATTTGTGTGACAATACAAACAATCGAACAAAATCCCTTTAAAATCCTCCCTATAAACTCAAGCAAAACCATTGATATTTATAGAACAATAAATAAAAAAATACTGACCGAACTTCTGAACTTGAAGCCACAAAACACGGGGTTAAAGGCATGACAATAAAAAATCATTCCTAATCTCGACGTCAGTTTTTAACAATTCATCTTGAGTGGAGCGACGTTGAAGTGGCCGGATTTCAGAAGTCATTTTTCAACCGTTATGACGTAATCGCTTATAAACTTTTAGCTTTTTTATTTGGAGAGTAGGGAATTTTTAATATTCAACGTTTTATAAGCTTATCCGGGAGAGGTGGAGACCGTTGGTTGTTCCAAGACTTTTTTATTAGGTATATCAGGTATAATAATTAAATAAATCCATCTATATGAATGAAAATGAAATGCTTTTCAATGGTATAGTTTACGTCACTTAGAAAGAACCTGCGCACTGAGCGATTAATTTAATTCCAGCCTATTCCAAAGTACTAAGTAGCTAGTAAAGTACCTATTATGATTCTACAATAAAACATTACACTGATATTATAAAACAATAGCCTTTATTAAAGTAATAATATTGTAACACGTCCCCTCCATGTCACTCAGCGTTCTTTTTACGTGACGGGACCTGTAAGCCCACATTCACACCATCACCGGCTGAACCGATTTGGCTATTTTTTGTTTTAAAATGTTTGTAATCGTTTTATTTCAGTTATCAGAGAAAACAAAATTTATAAGATTCTCGAAAAAGATCCTTTTTTCTATGGGGTTTTTGTGTGAACTTTTGGACAAGAAAACGCCTGTCGGGTAGGAAATAATATACAATAATATTAAAAATAAAAATCATTTGCACTTAGGTACACCTATAGAATATAATTTAATATGAGATTATGACTAACACAAATAATATTTCGCCTTTAACATTCCTATGTATATTCAAAGCTTCATAGTCATTTGATGTGTAATTTATTGTTTTACTATATTTATTAAGCAGCGGTAGCATAATGAAATGGATTTCACATAGTAGGTATATCTATATAATTATCTTTTTAGCCTTTTTCTAACTAATTTGGGGTCAGCTTCTAGTCTAACCGAATGCAGCTGGATACCAATATTTTACATGGAGAAACTGGGTAAGAGGATACCCCTTGGCAAGACTGGTGGTAAGCTTACGGGCTTCCGACTACCCGTAACGTAAGTATCCTAGTCATTATTTTCATCTTAATTAGAATGACTACAATAGTAGTCTTCCTAATTCCAATATACGCTTCTAAGAATTTCTGAAAACAAAGTTCGTGATGGTCTGAATACATTTCTAATGGCAGTTATAAATCTTATTATTAGAATTTATAAACCTTTGTTCTTTGTTAGACTATCTTCGTCGTTAATATTATTTGTTTATTTAAATACTATTTTAAACTAGCTTCTGCCCTTGACTTCGTTCGCGTGGAAGTAGAGTAATACACCACAATATATTAAAATAATAGCTATATATTTATAAAACTTTCCTGTCGTTTCCTTGCCTTCGTAGTTTTGGGCTCAGCAGCCAAAATATGAAGAGAGTCAGACTGATGTCGCGGGAGCAAGCGACGCATAGTTGTCCGTGTTAGAAGCAGCTCGTCCTGGGGTCGACACCCGCAGCCTTCAGTAGTAATTCCCCATTGCTTGCGAAGTTTTTCGTTTTTAGTGAATTAATAGACGCCTGCGTTCCTGTATTTACTACCTAATGGCAAATCACTTACACTAACTGATGCTTTCTTACAGGTTATTCCTGACGAACAGCTATCACTAAAATATGTAATATTTATAATAGTAGATTGTTTGGTTTGGTTGATTGATTTTTTTTCAGTAGATTGTTATTTATATCTGTAATTTTTATGGTGTACATAATAAAGAGTATTCTATTCTATTCTATTGTAAACACACAGGATTTCTCATTAACAGTCACATAACTATATATATTTTTCACACACACATTTAACTACCTTAAAATTATTTTTTACTCATGTCTAATAAAACGTATCTTAAACTTTAAATTGTTCATCCAAATACTCCAAAATTGTATCAGTAACATCAGAAGCACTGTAACCTTTACGTTATATACCTTAGGGGACCGGACTGCTTCTCCTTAACACAGGTTTTCATAATCTACCCTAATAGTATTTACTGCTGGCACTCGGTTGGGCCACGTGCACCTGATCGTGGCCCAACCAAACGCCAACAATAAATGCTATTAGGGTAGCTAGGAGAGCAGTGCTCACCCACACGTTTGCAGATATAGTACTTATTTCGTAAAACTGTATTTTTAACGTGTACTACAATGCTTTGTTTTTAGTAAATAAACATTATTATTATTATTATATTTATTATAACGAAAGATGACAGAAGAAGCCGAAACTTGATGGTTTTTGTGTACATTTTACGAACTATAATAATATAATAGTATAACAAAATGTAAAAAGGAAGCACAAAAAAATATCAATTGTTGGGAATTGTACATGACGGCGCGCGATTATTTAGTCGATTTATTGTAACACTTTTTAAAAGTTGTAATCGATTAATTTTAATCTGTGGCTTAGAATTTACTTCTTTAGTGGTATTTTTAACTTAGAGCGGGTAACACCGAATGGGGTCGTGAGTGTGATGGCGGCGTTGGCGAGCACATTATGTTGCGATCGTCACGCGGTGCACACGCACAAATCCATTGGCTCTAAATGCAAGTTTAACAATTATTGTGATTAGACTTAATCAGTGATAATCATTGTAATCATTAAAGTATTAATAGTTAAGACTCGTTGCGATATTTGAAAGTAAATTAAGTGCGTTATTTTGCGAGTATTATTTTCCAAACTCCTGCACGTACACGCCCATGATGAAGGACCAACAGATGACGGATCAGCAGCGACACATGGTATCTCAGCCGCTCGAACATCCGTCATACATATTATTATGTTTACAAAGCAGTCGTCGAACCGCTAAGCTATTTGCTTTGTTGAAAGTTGACTAAAAGAGCCGTTCTTATATTATATCATGATTGACTGCTTGATTAAATCTGTAACTATCTGCAATCTATTGGCTCATCTTTTTACAATTTGCGGTAAACTATACAATAGTTATTACGAACAAAATTGCAATATTGCTCAACTCCCATATCAAATAGCGTGATAATATATAGCCTACAGGCTGACCAGACTCATAGGGAATATGTATGCAAAATTTAAACAAAATGTATATCCCGTAGGTTCTTCGTGATGCTGGAACATGAAATACATTCAGACAAATAGACAAACAGATAAACAAACAAACAGACACAGATTCTAAAAATTATATTTGCGGCATTAGAATCGTTTCCAGACCTCGCAAAAATGACTTCAAAAAATATATATTCAATGTACTGTACAGTTTTCACTTTGCTACGATTTTATTATACAGGGTGGATTTTTGAGTTGGGGCAGCAAGGGCAGCTACCTTAACCGTTCCACTGTCTCCCAAATTGCCGGATCAAATTAGAACGGGTTTGGCAGCTGTTGTGTGGCGGAGCGCCATCTTCATCTTCAAAAGTCAGTGTTGTCACAGAATTTCGGAAATCATAAGCAACCAGGCAACAAGCTATCCCGATTCTGTTTTCAAAGCAAATTAAATTATGACGCGTGTTGAAGATATGAAATGAAACAGACACTACACGGTCCTGTCACGGTCGCCAATTGTTGAAGATATGAAATTAAATGACTCGCTTGGTAATAACTTAATTTAATACAGACTTTGTACAAAATATAATTTTAAGGGATCGCTGAGTGCGTCCACTGATGACCGTGTAGTATCCGTGAGTAGTAGTGGGGCGCAGATGGTGGCTCGATCAGCTGTGTGACCCCTCCACTTGCGCGTCCCCCACTGCTGCTTGTACACGCGTGTGATGTGTAAACAACGCGTATTCGTTGGAAAGTGGAAGTTTTTTTTTCGGCGAATCTTCATTGTGGCGATTAGTCTATTCATAATAAAAAAGTAAGTTGTAGTCTCATTTCCTACGAAATGTATTGGAAAAGTTTTTTTGCGATTTCTGACGTTTCTAGTACTCAAACCTCAGTTGGTACAATAGAGGTTTCTGATCGTTTTAGGTAAAATGATCGATAGACATAAAAAAAGTTTTTGTGAAAATTGCCCATTTTCCTGCTGACTGCACATTTTTTGCAAAATCTGTGAATGCAAATCGAAATTTCTCAACAAGTAAGGGAAAGTCACCTAATACCGTTTTCCTGTAGCTACACCGGTTAAGGTATAGCTGCCCTTACTGCCCCATCTCAAAAATTCACCCTTTGTACAATAGATAATTTCAGTTCTTCCTTTTACATCTTATCATGGCCGATCTAAAACACTGATTGAGTGATAAACTAAAGACTAACTAATAATTGCTCTTTTATCACTCAATTAGTCTTATAACAGTCTTTCACCAAATGTCACAGTTACATGTCAAGTTAAATGTTCTACAGTTAATGTTTCCTTAATCCTTAACATCTTTTTATTTCGCCACTCATTCATCTTGTTTCATTAACTTTAGAAGTAAGCATAATAACTTACATTTATTTTCCAATAATTCACTATTACCAAACTTAGCTTTCTAACTCCTCAACTAAATACACGAAAAGGAATTCATAAGTTTTGTTTTAAAAGGATGTTATTCGAAATGGATAAAGTTTTAAGTGGGTCGCAGGAATATAAGAGAGCTGGTATATGGTTAATGCTAAGATTAACTGCGCGACGTGATAATACGTTACTTTCATCCTAGAAGCTATATTTTATCAGCACCACAGCGGATTTATTATCACAATATACGTTAATACGGCAATTGTGGAAGTTGTCTGCCATAAATTTTGTTTCTAAGCCATAAAACTTTGCCTTTTTGCATTCCCACACTAGAATCTGGAGCAGTGGATGCTATTACAAATACAAATCACATGCACAACCCTCTACGACTCGGAACTACTTTGAGGGTTTCATAGAATGAAAATGATATCGTGATATTTCTGTGAGAGAACTTCAAGGCGGATACATATCTGTCTTTGTATTTTCTCGAGATAAAATAGAACTTGTATTATATGAAGAGGGCCCTTCACTACCTGTTTCATAGTCTGGCTTTTCTGATAATAAATAGGTAAGTTTCATACCATACAAATGCTGATTCTGAAAATCAGAAAACGACCTCCTTTTATCTCGTTCAAATGAAAGTATCGCCACATTTTTTCCTTTCATCTTATATTAGCCTCATTCAGTATCTGCGGAAATATTTATTTCACTTGATTATATTTCTATAGATCTTTGAGAGTTGGCGAAAATACTCAAGAGTCATCGTTACTAATGAAAATTACAGCGATTCGTATTGAAGGTAAAGTGCAAACGCTATCAAATGAGTCGGAACGGGAGCGGCACGGTGCCGATAATTCAGCTTGAGTTCTCTCTGACTCGACGAAATTCATTCTCACGACGCAATCTGATTTAGGTTATAGATATCTACTAGTGTTATTAAATAAAATTTATGCTTTTGAAATGCTTTCTACTTTGGTGTTCCAATTTATGTCTGTCGGCGGTGTTAAAGTGTGTAATTTGGGAAGTATTCCAATTTTATTTTATAGCGCCGATTCTCGGATACTGAAAGACATGGTAAGACCCCGAAATGGAATCTATTTAAAGCAGAAATACGAGGTGATTCTATTTAAACATTATTGGTTTAATGTTTTCTCCTTGTAATTTATAATTAAATTTCATTAAAAATTAAAATAACTCTTCATTAAAAATTTCAGGAATCAAATTACTTTTCCATCACAATTTCTGAGAACCTCGACTAGATTCTTAGAAGAAACGATTGTAGGTATTAGTAAGTTTCGTTCAGAATTTCAATAGCGTAACACAATAAGCTAAGACAGGTACCTTCGAAATCACTTCAACCTAATTAAGAAGCGTATTACAGATAATTTGTTTAGCTCCAAAGCCGGTAGATTATATCCATTTGATATTATGTAAATGAGCTCAATCTGAACGTGCCTCAAGGAACTTCATGCCTTACACACGGTAACTCCTAAATATGTTAACGATGTCATATATACATACATGAATGTGAATCTTGGATAAGTTGCTGCTACTTTTACTTGTATGAATGATATTTCTCATTTTGATGCGTCTAACTGTGAGATGGCTTGAGTCTCTCAAGTAAAAGATAACGGGGAAATAGTAAAGTTTTGAGAATATTTTGTGGAAGAAAATCTTTTATAATTATAAAGAAGTTTTTGTTTTAAGGGTGCTTACACGGGGCCACTAGCGCCACTCCTTTAAAAAAATATTATCTCGTGACTGAGAAGGAATTTTGAAAAACGGCTCAATAAGCGACCTCGGTGAGTGTGTCAAGATTTTTCTTATACCTTTTATAATCTTTCATATTGAGACACGAAGCAACAAAATTCGATCTAAATAAAAGCGGCCACATTCAATAAACGTGCTGCAGTTTTTGTTAAAATAAAAAAAAAATGGATAAGCAACAGTGATGATTATGTGTTTTAATAATGCTGAATGGCCGTATCGGCCTGCGTGTTTTCTTTTCAAAGATAGCTTGTACTATTGAACAAAGCCTATACGTAAATCTCATCTAAACCTTTGATAAAACAAATTGCTACACAAATATATTGACATAGTTATTATCTATGTGGTATCTGTGTTAACCAATTGATTAATATGTACCCGGATACACATCCCGCTACATAAGTCTTGGTGTATCTGATTCGAGAGAAAGGGTTATTAAGAGCGATCATAGAGCATAGAAGGGTACCATCATAATATTAGTTTATGGTGTATGTTGCAACTTAGAAGCTAATCCTTTACACTCCTTACACGAACCGAGCAAAACGACGGTTTGATTTATTCATGGTCGAAACCTCTTAGCGTCAAAGTTTATTTTCGCATACGTTTCGTAGATATTCTAACTAGCCTTTTGATCTTATGGAGGGAAATTTATTTCTAGACAGATTTGATTTTAGGTTTTTTCGTGGAACAGAACATTGGTATTTTCATTTACTTAACTATATTTCTGTGAAGCATTTATGAATTAAAAAACGTAGATAAAACAAGCACTTAACAGTTCTCGTTTTGCTACTAAACCCAGTGAGATTTTATATACCTCCTACAAAGATTTGAAATAAAAACAAATACCGTAGAAAACCGAGTACCGTAAGAAAGAAATACCGTATACATAATATCTAGGTCAAATAGAATAGAATCAACTCGCAAAGTGGTAGATATATCTACTTATACATACGTACACATGATGATGATGATGGCAGACGAAGATGGCACACGCCCATACATTACAAAATTTTGGGTGGTATTCAGTCTGTCCTTGCCAACGTGTACCAGTCGAGAACATAACCCAATTCCATTATTTAAAGCATACAACATATCACTCAACAGTATCGAACCCACAGTCAATCTGATCGGTGTGACTGCAACGAAAGTACCTACGGGCCACGTTATTCCCGGAATCCGCAAGAGAGCAATATTTTCACAGATAAGCAAGATGTGTGGAGCAATGCAGTTGAGCAAATGCGAGATGGATTTTAGATAGTTCGCTATATATTCCCACATAAACTGCCCCATACTGAGAGTTACGGGATTTGAGAACGCAAAGTTTATGGAAAACGGTAATGTGGAAGTTTAAGAGACGATAGTGTCGCAAAACTTCAAAATAATGCTACAAGCAGAAATTTCGAATAACGCTCGTATTGACAAGGTTCTGATATTCAGATTGACTTTTAATATTACACAAAGATTTCGTTGAAAATAAAACATCATGTTTAAAGATTATATCTATTCATTTGAAACATGTACCTACAGTTAAATACAAGCAACATACACTCCAGCACATTAACATGGCCAAAACAATACCCATTTCGCACGCGAAGTTCGCCCAATAAATGTTTATTAACAGGATCCGTGGTCCAATTTATTACGTCTCCTTATATGGTCCCGATGTGCCTAGATATTGCCTACTAGGAAACTACCAAACGCAATAAGCTCATAATAAGAACGAATGCGGTGACATGCCTGAGTTTATTCCTTACCACGAACGTACCGCAGTGCGCCCATAATTTCCAAAGTATCTAAACATAAATTCAATATAAAATCTTTAAATGAAGCTCCAGTAGGTAGCTATTATTGCGAACTTGAACGTGGATACCATAATTTTGAATTTTTGCTCACTAATATTATGGGCGTCGTAAAAATGTATTCCGTTGAATTTGCTTCGTGATTACGACATTGACTGGGTTGCCAACAGGCTGAAATATCCGTACGTAACGGGCGCGGGAATTCGGCTTTATGTAAAATATGCTGCATATGTAAACGAGCCGTCTAACCTTCTGTTTCACATGTTTGCGAAATAAGTTCTCGTGATGTCATCTGGTTTTCAGCTACGTCGGACTTTTGATTTCATCCGACAGCTTTGGGGACGAATTGTGTACTGAATTTACTTGTTGATGTGTTTTTCAAAATAAACTTACGAGCATAGTATAAGCTGAAAGGTAACGTAGGTTTAAGGATAATGGCATAATAACTTTCTAAAATCTATATATTTATATATACTGAAATAAAATTAAGTACGTTAGTAAAACTAAATAAAAGAGCTAACTATTAATACTATTCACTCAATTCGCAAAGAGCGTAATGACTGTAATTTATTATTTGAATACTTAAATCCCCTTTCTTGCTCAGCGTTACTTAATCAGTTTTAAAGTGCATTAAATACTTATTCTATAGGTACTTATCTTAATTATATTATACAAGCTGACCCGACAGACGTTGTCCTGTCTTAACTATGAATGTCATATGTCGGGTAGTTTTAGTTTTGACTATTGACTAAAACTAAAATTATCGACTCATTTATCAACCGATCCATCTGTGTTAAGGCTCGTGCACACTGGCGCGACGCGACACCGTACACAAAGGCACTGCGTGCAGCGCGACGAGCGGCGCCTTTGTGTCGAGCTGTCGCGTCGCGCCAGTGTGCACGAGTCTTTAAACGATATTTGCAGCGCGAATTCTGTCAACCGTTATGTAAAATTAATATTGGCGTTATGTTTTCTTAAATTTTGTAACTTTCCGATCAATTTCCTTATTTTTTTATTTCATAAGATCCTTCTCCTGACAATAAGGAACACAACAAAACAAAAAAAGTGAAATCGGTCCAGCCGTTCACGCGTGATGGCGTGACCAAGGGAAATAGGGATTAATTTTTATATATATAGATATAGATGAATACGACCAACCTTTACTGAACACACGGACACCATAACACACGCATAAAAGTCATCACAAAAACTCTTAATTCCGCCTTTATATACGTTTTCTTCAAATCTTATGTGTGTTATTTGCACAAATCGTTTACATTGAGATCCTGAAAGAAGACCAAATAGTTCTGAACTAGGGATGTAACTGAGGCTATCTTAGCGGAGGTGGAAAAATACCGAAAATGTTCAAAGAAAAAATCGACCTATTATTTATTTTACATAAATCTTACATTAGATAAAGACAAATACAATAATATAAAGTATGCAACTACTCGACAGTCATACACTCATCTCACAATGCTTGAGACATATTGTCAAGATCTTTGTCCATTCGTCTACAAACACATCACAGTTAGGCTTAGCGTCCAAGAGAGCATTGAGCGCAGAGAGTGTTCGAGGGACAGGAGACTGGGCTCCAGCAGCGGTTCGTCTGTCAGGCACGGGGAACAATCTATTCCTCCTCTTACGGCTATAGTTTATCGGACCAAAAGATGGAGCAGGCCCATTAGTAATTAAAAAAATTAAGGAGAAAACTATATTTCTCTTCTCTTCTTTCTTTTTGCGACCTTGTCGCCGGTGAAATTTTTTTATTGGTTCATAAGTTGCTCCCTTGTTACATAAGTACTGAAGCTGGCGATGGCGGTGACATGGAAGCAGAACCTTGAAACTGAGAGTTATAGCTCCAACTGGAGCTGATTTTCTTTATTTGACCTCCGTTACAACTCTATTTACTCCTCAACTTGCGGAGGTGCGTATTTGATTGGTGCGTTTTTTATTTTTTCTTTATTAGTCGAGTTTTAGGATCTTTTTGTAGGCACGTGTTTCTGTGACCAATAAACCAATTTTTTTTTCTTTATATTTCTTGCGGAAGT
The DNA here is from genome assembly GCA_916610205.1 of Griposia aprilina. Classification (NCBI taxonomy): domain Eukaryota; kingdom Metazoa; phylum Arthropoda; class Insecta; order Lepidoptera; family Noctuidae; genus Griposia; species Griposia aprilina. Next base: position 15,993,496 of record OU744288.1, read on the forward strand.
TCCATATTTGCGGCGGCGGAGGAATAGTTCAGATACAACCCTATTCTGAACGTCTAGTTCAATGCTAAGAGGATTCCGCAGTCGGAGTCTTGCATGGAGGCGCCCGCTTATTAGGTGGCAAATTGTCTGTAAGCGAATTTCGAGGGAGAGAACACCGATTTTGAGGTGATCTGTGACGGTTACGGATTTTCTGAAGTATGGAATCTGTTCTTGGTTATGGTTGATAGTAGTTTTCGAGTAAAATAATAATAATATTAATTTAATTCAGTTATGTATCCATGGAGTTAAGAGTTACATACATTTAAAGTGGGATATTAGTTTGCAACTACTAGTCTAATTATCACACTACCATAAGATCACAAAAAGTGAGTGTGTATAGAATAATAATATCATGAAAGTAATAATAAATGTATTCAAAAAATATATAATTATGTACTTTTTCATTTTATCGAACAAAGATCATTTTATACATATTTTACAACTTACAAGAATTTCTGAAAATATCTCCGGGGTAATAGATACCGCGAACAGTGAAGAAATAACATCTACTTAGCTAGTCGAGTCCTAGGAACCTCTACCAACAAAAACTTCAGCAAAATATAATTTAGTTACCTACCGTATTTTATTTCACTAAACTTCTCGACTACCGGTAACGACGATGGCAACACAAAAAAATACAAATAAATATCTATACAGAAATGCGACTGAAACCAACTTACAAAAAAAAGTCTGCCTTGTGCGAGTCGGGACTCATGAATGGGTTCCGCAAAATCAGTTACCTATTTCACAAACATGTATGGTACATCCAATTGTGAAGTAACACACTTTGTTAATCGGTGTTTAAATCAAAAGTATCACACACTAGATTTCGACGAAACTTGATGCTAAATAGAAAATAAACAAAAAATGATGGGTGATACATATAGGCACAATCAATGGTTGGTCAGATTTGGTTGTTCGGGATTTGTCACGTATTCTGTGAAAATTTCAACCGGGTAGCTATTACTGTTGATACAGTCGTGAGACACAGATAAACAGACGGGCCGACGTCTTAGCAATGAATTATGGATCCCTTAGAACCTTTTAGGCACGGAACCCTAAAACCAAGTAAATGCAGAAATATCAATGAAAACTTTATACGTTATTGAAGGAAAATAACGATGTTCGACATATTATAATACGCTTGTACGATTTACTGGAGTTGCTTGGTCGGTAAACAAATGGAAGGAATCAAAGTATGCCGTATTGTGGTACCAAACTATTGTCACGAAGCTTAGACACCTGTCCCACGGCTGATGAGTAAGTTATTATCTATCAACGATTATCTCGCTCAAGAAACTTACAAAAGCTTGTAAGTTTCGCGTAAGCAATACATATACATAATACATAATATAGGTATTTATAATTGATCGCTGACTGTTCACACCACCGGCAAGTACTCGTTTCTCGCAGCGACAAGAGCTATCAAAGAGAGTACTCGCTAAGTGACGCTCGCTTGTCGGGCAGAACACTCGCTGAAGACTCACGCTTGGTACATACGCATTATTACGCATACCAGCATTTAATCACTCGTAGCCGTCGCGCACTCGCTACTCGTTACTCGCCAACTCGTTATTAGTTGATAGTTCTTCTCGCTTCTCGTTAATCGCCAGCGGTGGGGCAGATGCCATACATCCACATCAAGAGCTATCAAAGAGAGTACTCGCTAAGCGACGCTTGCTTGGCTGGCGGGCAGAACATTCACTGAACACTCACACTTGGTAAAATTCAATTCAATTTATTTATTCACAAACAATTAACATTGTGTTTGAAATTGTTCTATGTAATAAAAACATACATACATACATACACGGATACCAGCGAGTAATCGCTCGTCGCCGTCGCGCAGTCGCTGCTCGTTGCTCGCCAACTCGTTATTAGTTGCTAGCTCTTCTCGCTTCTCGTTAATCGCCAGCGGTGGGACAGGTGCCATACGTCCACATTAAGCTTTGTGTTATTTACAATGTTCGTGTTTGGTTTATTATCGTGTATGACGACCGCGACGTGTTGGACAAACAGTTGTTGGGTTTTGTGATTTTATTACAATACAGAGAAGTTATAGGGTTGAAACTGTGTGAGTTCTGCACTTTGTTGTGTTTTAATTTGGAAATTGTGTCAGTGCGAGTGCAGTGCTTCTGATCAGACTATAGAGGTTTGAGGAACAGTGTGTAGAGTTCACTCATACCTCCATAGAAAAGGGAGGATCATCCGACCAGACGGGTGTCATGTTTGGTGGGCAACTGCTCGACGTTTGATGTCGGGACGTTGTATGTACGCTAGTTGCACGGTAAATTCTGCATGCGCGATGCAGGATTTTACGTGACGTCAGTTTGACGCGAAGCTCGCATATGGCGTTGTAGATTCCGCTACAAGACTATGTCCCACTTGCTGATATCCAAAGTGCCCATTCACGTGTACCTTGGATGACTTAAAGAACGCCACTGATGCCGCAATCAACGTGGCCACCTACAGGTCAAACAATATAAAAACAGAGAAGACTTTCATCGACACGAAAAGAGGAAGTTGAAACTGATAATGTTTTTTTTTTCAATACTTATTATTTAGCTACTAGTTTTTGCCCACGGCTTCGCCCGCGTAATTGTCGGAAATTATTCCACAGGAACGTACTACCGGGATTCATAGTATCCTATGTCATAACCCAGGTCATGACCTATTCGTATGTTTTTCATCTAAATCTGTTCAGCCGCTACGGCATGAAATGTAACAGATAGACAGGCAGATAATAAATTCAAATAATCTTTTTTAAGGTTCCGTTCCTCAAAATGAAAAATTAGAACCCTTATAGGATGACTTCGTTGTCTGTCGAGACTCTTTTTCTCAGGAACGCGTGGAAGTATCAAGTTGAAATAGACTTCAAAAGCTTAGATATACGGTCCCTTCCAGCTCTAAAGAAAATCAAACTCCCTAGTCATCCCAATAAAAAAATACGGCTATTATGCCGCATATATTGACACTCGCAAATAAACCTATATGGTATGTACTTCCCGTCGACCTAGCAGCATGAAGTTTGGAGAGAAGTAAAGTCTTACAATGTAAGAAAAGGGAAAATTCCGAAAATAGGTATTCGGGCAGCCGAGTGAGCACCGCTTTGAGACGGAACCCTCAGGTCGCGATTCCTACTCATACTTGTCCAGTTTTCTAAATAAATAAAACAGATTTTTATGATTCTAAAAGTCTTACTTAAAATTATAATTATTAATTTTAATATTAATCACCAATTATTTGTAATACCTACTCTACCGACACCATTGACTACGTAATACAATAAGTACATGTTAGAAAATATATTTTATCACTTTAATAACTTTTGACCGAGTGGGCCGATTTTAATGAAATAGAGACTAAATGTTACTTCAAGATACAATATATTTATTTATAATATATTTCCAATCCCTTAAACCGCTTGAAATAAGTACACATAATATTAATTTTACCCCCTTGGGGGATAATGTTACAAAAATGCTAAAACACGTAATTATTTAAGTCTCACCAAAATCATAAATTATAATTTTAATATCCCTAACTTAAGAAATGCTGGGTTTCCCATAGAAACTTTCATCCCCTATATCACACCCTTTGGGAATGTGTTTGAGACAAAAAGTAACCTATGTCCTTCCCCAGGATGTCAGCCATCTCCTTGCAAAGTTTTATCGAAATCCGTTCAGTGGATATACAATAATATAAAGTATGCAACTACTCGACAGTCATACACTCATCTCACAATGCTTGAGACATATTGTCAAGATCTTTGTCCATTCGTCTACAAACACATCACAGTTAGGCTTAGCGTCCAAGAGAGCATTGAGCGCAGAGAGTGTTCGAGGGACAGGAGACTGGGCTCCAGCAGCGGTTCGTCTGTCAGGCACGGGGAACAATCTATTCCTCCTCTTACGGCTATAGTTTATCGGACCAAAAGATGGAGCAGGCCCATTAGTAATTAAAAAAATTAAGGAGAAAACTATATTTCTCTTCTCTTCTTTCTTTTTGCGACCTTGTCGCCGGTGAAATTTTTTTATTGGTTCATAAGTTGCTCCCTTGTTACATAAGTACTGAAGCTGGCGATGGCGGTGACATGGAAGCAGAACCTTGAAACTGAGAGTTATAGCTCCAACTGGAGCTGATTTTCTTTATTTGACCTCCGTTACAACTCTATTTACTCCTCAACTTGCGGAGGTGCGTATTTGATTGGTGCGTTTTTTATTTTTTCTTTATTAGTCGAGTTTTAGGATCTTTTTGTAGGCACGTGTTTCTGTGACCAATAAACCAATTTTTTTTTCTTTATATTTCTTGCGGAAGTTCCATATTTGCGGCGGCGGAGGAATAGTTCAGATACAACCCTATTCTGAACGTCTAGTTCAATGCTAAGAGGATTCCGCAGTCGGAGTCTTGCATGGAGGCGCCCGCTTATTAGGTGGCAAATTGTCTGTAAGCGAATTTCGAGGGAGAGAACACCGATTTTGAGGTGATCTGTGACGGTTACGGATTTTCTGAAGTATGGAATCTGTTCTTGGTTATGGTTGATAGTAGTTTTCGAGTAAAATAATAATAATATTAATTTAATTCAGTTATGTATCCATGGAGTTAAGAGTTACATACATTTAAAGTGGGATATTAGTTTGCAACTACTAGTCTAATTATCACACTACCATAAGATCACAAAAAGTGAGTGTGTATAGAATAATAATATCATGAAAGTAATAATAAATGTATTCAAAAAATATATAATTATGTACTTTTTCATTTTATCGAACAAAGATCATTTTATACATATTTTACAACTTACAAGAATTTCTGAAAATATCTCCGGGGTAATAGATACCGCGAACAGTGAAGAAATAACATCTACTTAGCTAGTCGAGTCCTAGGAACCTCTACCAACAAAAACTTCAGCAAAATATAATTTAGTTACCTACCGTATTTTATTTCACTAAACTTCTCGACTACCGGTAACGACGATGGCAACACAAAAAAATACAAATAAATATCTATACAGAAATGCGACTGAAACCAACTTACAAAAAAAAGTCTGCCTTGTGCGAGTCGGGACTCATGAATGGGTTCCGCAAAATCAGTTACCTATTTCACAAACATGTATGGTACATCCAATTGTGAAGTAACACACTTTGTTAATCGGTGTTTAAATCAAAAGTATCACACACTAGATTTCGACGAAACTTGATGCTAAATAGAAAATAAACAAAAAATGATGGGTGATACATATAGGCACAATCAATGGTTGGTCAGATTTGGTTGTTCGGGATTTGTCACGTATTCTGTGAAAATTTCAACCGGGTAGCTATTACTGTTGATACAGTCGTGAGACACAGATAAACAGACGGGCCGACGTCTTAGCAATGAATTATGGATCCCTTAGAACCTTTTAGGCACGGAACCCTAAAACCAAGTAAATGCAGAAATATCAATGAAAACTTTATACGTTATTGAAGGAAAATAACGATGTTCGACATATTATAATACGCTTGTACGATTTACTGGAGTTGCTTGGTCGGTAAACAAATGGAAGGAATCAAAGTATGCCGTATTGTGGTACCAAACTATTGTCACGAAGCTTAGACACCTGTCCCACGGCTGATGAGTAAGTTATTATCTATCAACGATTATCTCGCTCAAGAAACTTACAAAAGCTTGTAAGTTTCGCGTAAGCAATACATATACATAATACATAATATAGGTATTTATAATTGATCGCTGACTGTTCACACCACCGGCAAGTACTCGTTTCTCGCAGCGACAAGAGCTATCAAAGAGAGTACTCGCTAAGTGACGCTCGCTTGTCGGGCAGAACACTCGCTGAAGACTCACGCTTGGTACATACGCATTATTACGCATACCAGCATTTAATCACTCGTAGCCGTCGCGCACTCGCTACTCGTTACTCGCCAACTCGTTATTAGTTGATAGTTCTTCTCGCTTCTCGTTAATCGCCAGCGGTGGGGCAGATGCCATACATCCACATCAAGAGCTATCAAAGAGAGTACTCGCTAAGCGACGCTTGCTTGGCTGGCGGGCAGAACATTCACTGAACACTCACACTTGGTAAAATTCAATTCAATTTATTTATTCACAAACAATTAACATTGTGTTTGAAATTGTTCTATGTAATAAAAACATACATACATACATACACGGATACCAGCGAGTAATCGCTCGTCGCCGTCGCGCAGTCGCTGCTCGTTGCTCGCCAACTCGTTATTAGTTGCTAGCTCTTCTCGCTTCTCGTTAATCGCCAGCGGTGGGACAGGTGCCATACGTCCACATTAAGCTTTGTGTTATTTACAATGTTCGTGTTTGGTTTATTATCGTGTATGACGACCGCGACGTGTTGGACAAACAGTTGTTGGGTTTTGTGATTTTATTACAATACAGAGAAGTTATAGGGTTGAAACTGTGTGAGTTCTGCACTTTGTTGTGTTTTAATTTGGAAATTGTGTCAGTGCGAGTGCAGTGCTTCTGATCAGACTATAGAGGTTTGAGGAACAGTGTGTAGAGTTCACTCATACCTCCATAGAAAAGGGAGGATCATCCGACCAGACGGGTGTCATGTTTGGTGGGCAACTGCTCGACGTTTGATGTCGGGACGTTGTATGTACGCTAGTTGCACGGTAAATTCTGCATGCGCGATGCAGGATTTTACGTGACGTCAGTTTGACGCGAAGCTCGCATATGGCGTTGTAGATTCCGCTACAAGACTATGTCCCACTTGCTGATATCCAAAGTGCCCATTCACGTGTACCTTGGATGACTTAAAGAACGCCACTGATGCCGCAATCAACGTGGCCACCTACAGGTCAAACAATATAAAAACAGAGAAGACTTTCATCGACACGAAAAGAGGAAGTTGAAACTGATAATGTTTTTTTTTTCAATACTTATTATTTAGCTACTAGTTTTTGCCCACGGCTTCGCCCGCGTAATTGTCGGAAATTATTCCACAGGAACGTACTACCGGGATTCATAGTATCCTATGTCATAACCCAGGTCATGACCTATTCGTATGTTTTTCATCTAAATCTGTTCAGCCGCTACGGCATGAAATGTAACAGATAGACAGGCAGATAATAAATTCAAATAATCTTTTTTAAGGTTCCGTTCCTCAAAATGAAAAATTAGAACCCTTATAGGATGACTTCGTTGTCAGTCGAGACTCTTTTTCTCAGGAACGCGTGGAAGTATCAAGTTGAAATAGACTTCAAAAGCTTAGATATACGGTCCCTTCCAGCTCTAAAGAAAATCAAACTCCCTAGTCATCCCAATAAAAAAATACGGCTATTATGCCGCATATATTGACACTCGCAAATAAACCTATATGGTATGTACTTCCCGTCGACCTAGCAGCATGAAGTTTGGAGAGAAGTAAAGTCTTACAATGTAAGAAAAGGGAAAATTCCGAAAATAGGTATTCGGGCAGCCGAGTGAGCACCGCTTTGAGACGGAACCCTCAGGTCGCGATTCCTACTCATACTTGTCCAGTTTTCTAAATAAATAAAACAGATTTTTATGATTCTAAAAGTCTTACTTAAAATTATAATTATTAATTTTAATATTAATCACCAATTATTTGTAATACCTACTCTACCGACACCATTGACTACGTAATACAATAAGTACATGTTAGAAAATATATTTTATCACTTTAATAACTTTTGACCGAGTGGGCCGATTTTAATGAAATAGAGACTAAATGTTACTTCAAGATACAATATATTTATTTATAATATATTTCCAATCCCTTAAACCGCTTGAAATAAGTACACATAATATTAATTTTACCCCCTTGGGGGATAATGTTACAAAAATGCTAAAACACGTAATTATTTAAGTCTCACCAAAATCATAAATTATAATTTTAATATCCCTAACTTAAGAAATGCTGGGTTTCCCATAGAAACTTTCATCCCCTATATCACACCCTTTGGGAATGTGTTTGAGACAAAAAGTAACCTATGTCCTTCCCCAGGATGTCAGCCATCTCCTTGCAAAGTTTTATCGAAATCCGTTCAGTGGATAGGCGTGAAAAGGTAACATGCAGACAGGCAGACAGACAGAGTTACTTTCGAAACCTAATTAGAATATTTATTATAAATGCAAAAGTAAGTTTGTTTGTTACGTTTTCACGCCAAAACGGCTGAACAGATTTGGATGAAATTTAGCACACAGATAGACCATGACCTGGGTAAGGACATAGGTTACTTTTCATCCCGGATCGCAGACAAAGTCGCGGGCAACAGCTAGTTTATAATATTATGTATGGATTAGTAGTACATACCTATAAGTTATTACACTACACCTTGATCCCGTAAGCAGCTGAAGTTACCTTAAGTGTTACCTTAAGTTAAATCCTTAAGTGTCTAGAAAATCATAATTTTTTGGTTATTCAATACCCATCATGGCTGTGAAGTTTTTCCAGTTAATTTAAATTGATCTTGTATACCTAAAAGCTTCAAAAATACTTATTGCAGTATTAAATCTACTTTGTAGTGTTGGTGACGTCAAAAATCAAAATAGCGTAAAGGGGTTAACATTCTACGTCTATTTTGATAGTATCAACAGGCTAGGAACTTTAAGTTCCTGCAACCGCTGAATTTAAAGAATTGCGACAAGTAAAACTCCAAAAGCTAGGTTGTGAGCTCTTGATCTAGACACGATTTGGAAATCTGAACATATTGAACAATCTTTTACTACATTTTCAGACATAGTGTTGGCTTTTCTTTATAGTAGGTAAATTATGTACGTAATATTTTGTTTGCATTCCCTGAAGACATGTCACATCCAGCAAGCCGCACTGGGCCCGCGTGGTGGACTACAGTCCACTTTCTCTCACCGAGAGGAGGCTTGTATCCCAGCAGTGGGAACATTATAGACTGATTATGCCCCGATGGGATAAGCAGAGTTGTTTAGTACACCCTCATTTCACCAGGCATGTAAAATTTGGCGAGTCTATTGTAAATCCAGACTTTATAATCTACTACTGAGGAATTCTTGACGAAAATCCTAATAAAACATGCTTGACTTGTAAATCGAACTCGGGACCCTACCACTCTCAGGAACAACGCTTCCTACCACTAGAAAAAGAAGCAGTTTTTTTATACAGTACCTGTGCCTAATGAAATACACAATGTTGATGGATGGAGAAGGAGAGGAAAGCCGAAGAAAAAATGGATGAATTGTGTAAGGAATGACATACCTACTTATACATACCTTACACATTCATTCATCTTTTTTCTTTGTCTTCTTTTTTTTTTCTTTTTTTTATGATAGAGAAGGGTGATATTTTGACGATTGACACGGGAGAATGGCAGAAGAAAACGTGTTGTGCAGACCCCAAGTAACATCGAACAAGGGCAGGGAGACAATGATGGCTAATGAAATATACCGTCTTGAAATCTTGTTATTTTTGCGCATAAAACAGCTAATGTTCTTTTAAACCTGTCACATAAAGAAAAAGAAAAACCAAAAAATACCCTAACAGGTAGTCATAAAACCGTGACACAGTAGTTCTATTGTACTGAAAAAAGAAAATAATATCATTGACGCGTTAAGAAACATGAAGATATCACTTACGCGCCATTACCTCGAATGTAAGACGATATTCATACATAAAAGAACGCCGATGGAGATGACTATAATTGTATACACGAGTAATAAGAGACGCGTACTTTTGGAGTTCCGTAGGATGGTGAGAGATCTCTTAATGTCGCTGTCAGTCTGTGTGTATAATAATGCGTAAGGACAATTAAATATTAAAGTGTCTTTAAAATTCTGTATAAGTAGTTACAAAATGAAATACATAAACCCACGCCTTCTTCCCATGTGGTAGGCAGAAACTACAGAACGCCACCTGCTACGATCCTTACATACTCCTCTTGCAACGTTTACTGAAATGAAATGAAATAATGAGAGATTTAAACATAATTGGCGAAATGTGGGTGTATTATACACATCTACTTACCCCTTCGGGAAATACAAGCAAGATATTATGTACATAATGGGTAATACATGCGTGATGTTTTGTTTATGTAAAGAAAGATTTATTAGAGAGCAAGCTCCTTTAATGAAACTCCTAGAATACGGTTCAAAGTAATACAAGAAAAAGTTAAGAAATTGTATACTTAATTTCATTGTAACAAGAGATATATTATACAACTAGCTTTTTCCCGCGGCTTCGCTCGCGTGGATAAGAACGTACTACCGGGATTAAAAGTACCCTTTATGGCACAGGTTATAAACTACACGTGGGCCCATCCAAATCCATTCTGCTATTTTTGCGCCAATCCGGAACATACAACCGGAACGAAATTCTTCGTTACCATTTTATTATATCTATAGAAGGAACCTTTCTCTGCAACACATAAGACGCTTTCCAGATTTCATTATTAAATTCATATATTATTATTGCTCAAAAATTATATTGATATGAAAATACCTATCTTAATAAAACATTATTTGGTACAAAAACATTATTACTGAACATGCTCTCTAATTCAATATCATACAATTGGAGAATTCGTTGTGAATATTTTGCACGCCATAATTATAGTTACGTTAATTGGCAGATTCGAACACAATTTCAACAAATAGCGCGAATAACACACGAGTAAAGACCATCCATTTGGTGTTCATTGGTCTAATTGACATTTTATCATGTAGGTTTTTCATTCCATCAAATAATTTTACTGTCTATTCTGCGGCATTGAAGCTCAAAAAACGATGAAGCCATTTAATAATTCTAGTTGGCTTTTTCTTAAAATGTGGGAGCTTGTGAAAAGCCTGAGCTAAGAATATTTAAAAAACTACAAGGTCAATTTAAATTAGCTAGCGAAACTCCACAGACGTGATGGGTATCGATTTTAAAACATGAAAAAAAAAAAAAAAAATTATTGTTGTTTTGGTGGGCGTTAACGGTACTAATGATCACAGTTATATAGCTGATATGTTTAAGGATCACTTCACTGTAAAATCACCTTTGGGGAACGATGTTGGGCCGCAGTGTCAGGAGATTGGAGCTATAATTACAGCTAAAGAAGTTAAAGAAGCTATTAAAGCTATGTCGCGTGGGAAGTCTCCTGGTCATGATGGCATCAGCATCGAATATTTCAAACACGCGGGCCCTCACCTGCCTAGAGTGCTCGCAATGTTCTATACCCTATGTATAGGACATTCTTACTTACCTCCTGCACTTATGAAAACTGTGGTGGTGCCAATTGTGAAAAATAAGACTGGTGATATTTCTGATAAATCCAACTACAGGCCGATTTCACTTGCCACTACGGTAGCGAAAGTCCTTGATAGTTTGGTTAACAAACAAATGGATAAATACCTGAACATTAGTGACAACCAGTTCGGTTTCAGGCCGAGACTCTCAACAGAGACTGCCATCTTGTGTGTGAAGCAAACTATTAAGTACTACACAGAAAGACAAACGCCCATTTATGCGTGTTTTCTAGATTTATCGAGGGCATTTGACTTGGTTAATTACGATATCCTGTGGCTGAAACTAAAAGACATACCCCTGCCAACTGAACTCAGCAGGATCTTTACATTTTGGTATCATAACCAGGTCAATGTCGTGCGATGGTCGAGTGCATATTCCGAGCCGTACAGGTTGGAATGTGGGGTGAGGCAGGGGGGACTTAATTCACCCAAACTCTTCAATCTGTACGTCAACGCGCTAATAGAGGAGCTCAGCAGCACCCGTGTCGGCTGCCATATTGATGATGTATGTCTCAATAATAGCAGTTACGCAGACGCTATGGTGCTGCTGAGTGCTTCTGTGTGTGGCCTAACAAAAATGTTGGGCATCTGTGAACGGTACGCTCACAGCCAAGGCTTAATTTATAATGTCAAAAAAAGTGAATGCATGGTCTTTCAGGCCAGAGGAAAATGTCCAACTACAATACCTGCTATAAAATTATGTGGAACACCACTGAAGAGAGTGGAACATTTTAAATATCTTGGACATATGATGTCCTCTGATCTGAAAGCCGATGCAGACATAGAGCGAGAACGCAGGGCGTTGTCTGTAAGGGCGAATATGATGGCCCGCAGGTTTGCTCGTTGTACCACTGAAGTGAAAACAACATTGTTCAGAGCATATTGTACATCTTTCTACACGAGCAGCCTGTGGGTCTCTTACATGCGCAGACAGTACAACGCCTTGCGTGTGCAATAGAACAATGCATTCAGGGTGCTGATGAGGGTGCCCCGATTCTGCAGCGCATCAGGAATGTTCGCCGAGTCGCATGTGGACTGTTTCTATTCTACTATGCGAAAACGGTGTACATCCCTGTTCGGGGCCTGTGCAGGGTTCGGGCTAGCTCCAACGGCATCCTGAGGACATTCGCGCAGAGGTTCGATTGCCAGTACCTGAACTGTATGGTTCAGTATTGCTGTATGGTTCACATACTGAGCAATCAAGGTCGGTAATGTATTTATGTGGTGTTTTTAATTGTCTGTTTTTATTTATATTTTAATGTGTGTGTTTATTTTATTTTTAATTTAGTAAAAAATTGTGTGCATATGATCCTTGTTGGTCGAAATAAATGTTTTATTTTTTTATTTTTTTTATTTACCGCATTTAGTGTAAGTAATCACTTGAAATGTCAGATAGTAAAAACAGTTTTTTTTGTGTAACTTTTTTGTGTAGACGTAAATACGATAAAAACAAAATAAAATAGATTTTCTCAACTCATACTGAACAAGTAACAAGACTACCATCGGCCATTAACACTCAAAACCCTCAATGAATGTTGTTGAACTGTCAAAATGAAAGCCATTGCTAGTATTGCTACTGATGGTCTACATATTACGTAATTACCCCGAGATATTAACCTGAAGTACCAACAAACTTGACCAATTAAATTTAACTAGGTACCTGCGATGTATTAATTGGCAGAAAAACTATAAAAGTCCAACGAGATTTTCAAGTACCTACCGCTGAAACTAATTTAATCTGATCATTTACAGTCTATTTTACGGAGTTTCAGAGCAGGTTGATGCTATTAATGGATTCTAGGCATATTTTACCAGGTCAAGTGGAACTCAGGAATGAAGTACCCAGTTAGAATGTACTTACATCTCGTAATAGTATTTAGTGTACAAAGAAGTAGTTTTAAGTCCTGTTCATTTTAAGTATTATGATTGATATGACACAAGCAAATGCCAGTTGGTCTAACGGCCTGCTGAGGATGAGGATTCGATTCCTGAGTCGGGCAGTGTTATCGGGTTTTTCCATCTGAAGTTTCTCAATAGCAGCCAGCAGTCTGGATTTGTGCCCGGTTGATGTCAATAGGCTCTTTAACTGGCGAAACGAGGATAAACCATAGGTACAAACCTTTTTATTTTTGGGTGGGAATTCATCAAATGACTTCTCCCGCTCTGGGCGGAGCGGAAGGGCGTGTCAGACTCTTACTGACTATAATCCACCCGTGTTCATTCAGTTGCCTGTGCGCCAGGGCCACGGTAACTCTTTCGAACAATCCGCGACCCCGGCAGGCATTGGCCCTATCGGACCCCGTCAATGGTGCTGACATCTCTTTATAGGGTTTTTCCATCTGGAATTTCTCGGTAGCAGCCCGGAGTCTGGATTTGTGCCCGGTTGATGGCAATAGGCTCGCCCCCTATTACATGGGACTTAAACATAACTGGCGAAATGTGGGTGTGCTATAGGTACACCTCTGCCTAACCCTTCGGGGAATACAGGCGTGATGTTATGTGTTATGTTATCTCTTTAAGGCGCGCGTGGAACACGACGCGCCGTCGAACCGGACGGCGAGCTATAGGTGCACCCCTGCCTAACCCTTCGGCTATTACAGGCGTGATGTTATGTTATGATACAAACTATTTTAAAATCCGTGAAAGATCATTCCGATATTGGGACCGCATTATGGAACTGAATTCGAGATGGACGGGATACTGGGCAAGGAAAACGGACACCTTGATCAGAAGTGATGACAGGATCTGTCATGATGATGATGATTATGATGGAGTAAGGTACTGACGAAGAAGACCGTTGTGGGGCGACGGCAAGATTCCAAGTCCGAAAAATTCTGAAAAAAAATATATGGGCAACCAGTGGTTGGGAAAACAAAATAATCATATTTCCATTTTAATTTTCAATAAAATTGAAACCCAATTCAAAAGCTCGAAACTCTGGCAAACAATAGCCCCACGTACAAAGTTACTTTTATCGTTCCAATTGATTGGAAATACTCGTACCTACCTAGTGTAAAATATTAGTTTTAGATACGTGTCAGTCAGAAAATGGATTGTCGCGGCCCCTAGTGATTGATATGCGGCCCACACGATGACACACGATTTATCTTGTGAAATTTTTGCAACAAAACCTTTGGGTAATGCAGTGCGGATTACGTGCATATTTTTTAGCTTTAGTCACTATTTTTTGGTTCAGGTGGCGATAAAAGAAGTTTTTATTCAATCAAAATCAAATATCACTATTTAAAATGTTTTTTACCGATCAATTTGCGAATTCTTTTGTGACTACATTGAGATGGGCTTTCAGTCTAACCGGATGCAGCTGAATACCAGTATTTAACGTGGAGCGACTGCCTATTTGACCTCCACAACCCAGTTGGGTAGCACAATACCCCTTGACTAGTGACTATGTACCCATATCTACAAATAACAACCAACGGCTTAACTCAACGTGCTTTCCGAGGCACGGGCGTCTCGGTATATAAAGGATGATCACCCATTCACGGACTGACCTCTGCAATCGTTGCTTAACCTTGAAGATCGACCTGATCCGACCCTTGAAGATTGAGAGGTATACCTCACTGGGATGCCATGGCGACGTCGCCCGGTCGCGCTGCCAACTAAATGTATGCAGCTATATAGTGGGTTGCTCAACTGACGTCCGCTTGGTTACGCAGCCGTAGCGTCCCGGTGAGGTATGGCTCTAAGCCCCCCATTTTGACCATTCATCAAAATATGAAACTAAATTAATATCTAAATAATTAACCTGTACCTATAACAGTAACGGAACTACACATTATTACTAAATATTTATTGACACTCCTTCACTCAAAATAAAGTTCACGGCTTAAACAACACTTCTTATGAGCAAAAGAAAACCCTAGACTAACCTGTACAACTCTTTAAATAAAATGAGCAATTAGGCATCATTAATCTACTTAAACTCTGCAGCTATTTTCATGACAAAAGGATTTCAATGATACTAACAAAAGCCGCCATTTTTGCTTTCATAAAGCATAAAATAAAAAGGCATTTTTTATAACAAGAAATTGAAATGGCGCTCAGTGCATGGTAGAAGTGAAGAGAGCAAATATACGAATAAATTTTGAGACTCAGAAACGGTAACTGTAGCATTATTCCTCTTGGAGCCATTAAAATTGTATTAATCTATTTTGTTTAAAAATCCATCTATTTTAGCTAATTAGCCTTTTCCCAACTACGTTAGTGTCAGCTTCTAGTCTAATCGGATGCACCGGAACACCACTATTTTACATGGAGCAACTGTCAATCTGACCTCCACAACCCACTTACTGGGTATTACGATACCCCTTAGTAAGATTGGTTATCAGACTTTTGGGCTTCTGAATACCCGTAATGACTGTCAAAGATCGAGGAATGAAAGCCGAGACCAACGACTTAACGTGGTTTCCGAGACACGGAGGGGCCTCGACATGTAATGGACGGTCACCCATCCACGAGCCGACCGCAGCAAGCGTAGCTTAAAGTTCGATCAACCCGTGCGGTTGTTATCAATTAGCCACGAGCCCCTCCTAACCCGTCTAGCTTTTTACCTAGTCATTTTAAAATATGAAATTCAATATAATCAGTTCTAATATAAAATATGACAGTAAGTTGATGAACAATGAATTCAAATTGCTCCGAAATCTCTGCAATGCAATCCATCAAAAAGCTTTTGATAATCGGATTGACAAAATCTATCCAATTTATTTTCATTTCATTTATAAAATTAAAATAGATCGCTCAACTATAGATAGCATTTTTACGATCCTTCATTTTTCTCCATCATTTCATAAGGCGAAAGGGCGAAATTTTTCGTCGAACTAAAAAATCTGGTACTAAAGTTATTGCGGGGTCGGGTAACGTGACAATATTTTAAAGGTTAGGGTGCCGGTTGCAAGTGGAATAATACAACCGTAAAGTGTCCCCTTACAAACATTCCAAGAATCTCATTTAAAGTTCAGCATACTCCAAAAGTCAGAGTCAAGAGTATTATGTGCACGTTCACATACGAACTTTTGCTCTTCACATAATGCAAACAGCTTTAGTGCCTACATTAAGGCCATACTGCCTTAGTATTGCACATTTATACACTTAGTTTGGGAGCATTAGGCGCTATTACTTACATCGCTTTCTGTTCAGTAAATGCAGAAAGTGGGGATTAAGTGACCAAGGTTTCTAGTTTAATAATTATATTATCTAATGTTCTTACTTAAAGTTGATATTCGGCAGCGATTGTTATTGACATAATAACAATCACTAAGCTAAATAAATCACTATGCTTTGACGATTTGACGATTTCAGGTCAATAAGCGTACCAACAGATTTTTTTTGCAGTTCAATGGTATCTGGATAAGATAATGATTTTTAACTCACCACAATATATAAGTACATTTTCAAAAATGTTTAAGAACAATACATAATAAGTAGTTTTAATTATACTGTGGGAGACTGGTGCCTAAGCCAGGTGTATAGCCAGTATTTCAAGACACCAGGTCTCCACCCTTCCGTGTCCACCCTGGACGCGCCTGGCGCCAGCTGTACTGGTGGTCGCCGGAGCTAACAACTCTGCGCGAGGCGTGCATTGCCGCGCGACGCCTGTACATCAGGCACCGCAGGCTCCGTATCCGCCCTCCGGATATGGAAGCCATTCAGGCGGAGCTGTACGAGGGTCACAGAGCGGCGAAGACCGCCCTCCGAGCGGAGATACTGCGGGCCAGGGGACTGGCCCGTGAGGAGTCGCTGGGGACTCTGAACAGGGACCCGTGGGGACGCCCATACAAAATGGTGCGGGAGAAACTTCGCCTATGGGCTCCCCCCTGACGCAGAGTCTCCGGCCTCAGCTTGTAGAGGGCGTGGTGAGTGCTCTGTTCCCTTCGTGAGGGGAGCATACTCCTCCGCCCATGGCTCCGCCTCCTGCGGTGCCAACTGTGGACCACGTAACCGACGACGACGACGATGCTCCTGAGGTGACCGAGGTAGAGTTGAGAGTGGCGGTACGTAGGCTGAGTGCCAAAAATACCGCTCCAGGACCCGACGGGCTACCTGGAAAAGTAAGCATATTTAATTTGATGTAATACGCGACTTTTCTGGACATAAGCAATTTTTGCTTGTTGTAACTTTTTTAGTTTCGTTTTTTTTTTGCTAAAGCGACATTTATCTCTTAAAATAAAGGTAAAAAAATACGATTTATGAGAATATAAGTTACACAGCAAAATATCCATTAGAAAACTTTATATGGTTATTTTTAGTAAAAAAAAAAAAACTTTTAAATTAATTCCTGAGATTTCAGGTATTGGCGCTTTATCCAATTTACCTTTCCACTGTCGTTATCATTTATCAAAAATTATTAAATTTATTGGTACCTATTGAGCATAGTCCTTCGTTTACCCTTTATGAATTTTAGAATAAGGCTTTAACCAATTCCAGTCTAGACGGTTTTCTGTCCACATATCAATCTAAATTGGAGCTGACATTGTGTTTACCATTTAAGGTTTCTTGTATACTATCAAATTATTTGTGAAACCCACACATTTTTGCTGTAGTACCGTACCAAATCGTACCTAATGTTTACAATGACCTACGTTAATTTGGTATTTAATAAAGTAGTTCTAGGAATGTATTTGTGGTAAATATTTATACATAATTATTCCATTACTAGCGAACACCCCTGTTTCGCACGGTTTTTACGACTTGAAAAAACATCAAGATTTCTTTACTACATGTAAGTTTAATATTAATCCATACTTATATTATAATTCGAAAGTAACTCCGTCTGTATGTTACCTTTTCACGCCTAAACCACTAAACGGATTTTGATACAATTTGGCGAGGAGATAGATGACATCCTGGGGAAGGACCAGTGCCGTTCCTTCCATACAAGCCGGAAAGCCCGGCTTTCATTTAAATGTGAACCTATCAACAAAAAAACATAAACAAACTACACGTCATGCAAACTTGTAAATTAACTACCTCAATCATGTCGCAAGAATTGATAAGAATAATGACATACCTGTTTTTATTTTAATATAGGTATTTCGGCTTGCCGCCTAGGCACGCCACTGGGAAGGACATAGGCTACTTTTTGTTCCAGTAGCACGTTCCCGTGGGATAATGTCCGACATACACCTGGCTGAAGCCGCGGGTAGAAGCTAGTGTATTATATACACAAACTCCGTTGCGTACCTATTTTTGAAGCACAGCGCGGTCACACAGACACGAAAAACGACTTTAATTTTTATAACTTGTATAGATGATAACAGACGCGTATCGCAGGGTTGGATCAAGGTGGCTGTGGAAAAGGAAGTCTAAAAGGAATTTAAATAAAATGGTGGATATAGATTCTAGAACTAAGTACTTTATTATTGTTTTGTTTTGACGGAAATCAAAACAAAACAACAATAAAGTTGAATAGATTGGTTCTTAGTTCTAAGTAATTCCTCGATTGTATTTATGGTCTAAAAAAACATATTTCGTGCTATTAAAAATTATTGTTTTATTATATTCGGTTATTCTATAATGTCTTACCAGCGTAAAAATAATGACCTATTAAAATAAAATACTTGAACTATCAACGCAACCAATAATAAAAGCAAAACGATCACCATTATAAAAACTGTAATAGTGTGTAATACTATAACTGTGTTCATTATTTTGTTTCATTGTATTTATTTAATTAAATAATTGAAAAGATAACACTGACTGTGATTAATGGATGTGTTTATTGTTTTAAATAAATTGATAAATAAGGTAACTATGAAGTTGAGACAAAAGACCAAAGATCCTTCAGACAGGCGCGACGCGACAGCGATACGCGATACTTGTAGAACAATTTCCATGAATTTTTCATAGAAATTGTTCTACTAGAGTCGCATCGCGTAGAGGCCACCGTTCTTTTAAGAAACCGTTGCTGAACGATTTCTGTCTGTAGAGGACCGTGGTGCAGACCATTTTTTGTTTTTTTTTGCATGGGAATCAAACACCGACCTTTAGCACAGAAGCCACTCAACCACTGTGTCTACTGTGACTATAAATGCCAGCGTAAACAGTGCGTCTAGTTGTTGCAACAAGACGCAGTATTGTCGTATGCGTCTTCGACTAGTCATTACGACAGAAGTCGTGCAGGAAGCGATTATTTTATTTGCGTATTCGAGAGAGACGGTCGTGTTATTCAACTTGTGAGTGAGTATTGAGCCGTTAGTTTCATTTGTCTTGGTGCTTATCATGCGAAGATGAACGCACAATACAAACAAACATGCACCGTCCTCAACGCTCACAGCAATACTGACACTGAGCTGTCGCATGCGAATGTCGATATCGTTGCGTGTGGGAGTGCACCGTGCGTCTAGTCGCTGTGAAAAGTAGCGAGAGCGTGCGACTTCCCTAGCCTGAAGTTGCGACTATGTTACTCGACGCCAAGGGTGCTTCGAACGAAATATATGAAAATTGTCGGCAGCAGCCTGTCGTTGCGTCTAGTCGCCGAGCTGTCGCAGTCGCATGTCGCATAGTGTGCGACTGCGCCATGTATTATGGTGTTAATATTCCGTCCTTATCAGTATATTATCTAAAAATCAATACTCGCTCACAAAGGTTAGCGGCAATGAAAATAAGTTGAAGGGCATCGCACCAAGAAAGCTAATTCCTAATATTGAACTCGCGTGACCAAAGGACGAAAGCACGTGTTATTTAATAACCAACTCTGCATTTAGGAAACAATGAATTACTTAGTTCTGTTTGTATAACGACTCTCTGTCAAATTATTTCATAATTATTATGTCCTTGCCCATATTAAGGGTTTTGTTGAGTTATAATCATGAAACGAGCAAATAATTAGTAAATTGTTCAATTCGTAACATTCGGGTTTAATTTCTGGTTATATATTTTATGGTTTATTATAAATAGTAAGTATAAAATTATGCCCACGCCATATTTGAGTGCTAATTGAAAAATTGGCAATTAACGACAGAACCGATCCTTTCCGTCAAACTTTTTTACTACCTTAATTAAGACTGAGAGGTACCTAATATAAAATTACCCACTTCGCAGACTATTACCGGTAATAAACTGAACTTTATAAAGTTTTCTTACGGCGAAAACACACTAATTACTGGTTGCTAACGTTGCTATATTATTAACGTTTCTAATCAGTACTTTAGTCTTTTTCAGAACATAGGTACTATTCTATTTACTGAAAACACTAATAAATTAGTTAAAGCCACTACTATGCCAAACTACAGAGCCTACTTAAGGGAGATGCACCAAGGTAGCCCGCGAAATTCAAAATTTCTTACGTGTTTTGTAATTTGCAGGTCAGTGTCAGGTCGTTTGTTTATCTAAATATGATTCGCGGACGTATCAAATATTTATTTATAGAATTATAATCATAAAAATTATCAATACCTACATCTCTCTATGTTCATATTACCATATTGAATGACTTTTTCATAAAATGTTGACATTTGAGGCTATGATTATAATTCTGTAAAGCCATATTTGTTACGGTCGCGAATCATATTTTAATTAACCTACAACCACTTTCTTTTCTTTTTCGGTGGGAAATCAATAAATGACTTCTCCCGCTCTGGGCCTTCCAACAATCCACGACCCCGGCAAGCATCGGCCCTGTCGGACCCCGTCAATTATGCTGACATCTCTTTGAGGCGCGCGTGGAACACAACGCGCCGTCGACCCGGGCATGGTTGGTAGTGGTTGGATGGTGGTGCGGACGGCGAGCTGCCCAATGTTCGCCATCCGCAAGCTCGCCACTACGGTGGCCGGGAGTCAGCTATTGACTCCCGACGCCCAGGGTGCCTCCTTTTGCGGCGACTAGGGGCGTGAGGGCGCAACGATTGCCTCTCCGTCACGCGCTCCACTTCCTCCTTCGCGAGCATTACTGCTTTATAGCCTGGACCAGGGCCGGACGCGAGAATCGCCGCTGCCGATTGCCGCCACGAGGACACGGCGCCGGCGGTGCTCCGCCCAAGTTGGGCAGACCTGCACCGTATGCTCCACCGTGTCCTCCGGTGGACCCACACAACGATAACACCGTTTTTACCCGCGTTTCCACCCGCCTTATCCGAAACAGGAATCTCCCGAAACAGCCATGTCCGGTAAGGACCAGCGTCAGGTAGAAGGTGAGAACGCCGTGGTGCCTCTCAAGCCACTCCTCAAAGAGGGGACTTACCGCTGCAATTGTGGCGTGCCCAGAACTGGATACAACCGGACACTGACCTGCAAATTGCAAAATACTTAAGTTTAATTTCGCGGGCTTCCTATGCGCATCCCCCTTAACAAATAGATGTCATCTCAACTACTAACGACCAGTAAAATATAGGAACGCGCAAACCTCACAATAATTCACTCACGGAATCCATAACGTTATTTTCCACTTGTTACGTGGTCCCCGGTCTTAACCCAATAATGTACAAACACTGTCCCGCTGGGCCGTTAAGTCAGATTTATGTTCGTAACTTAGGGACAGTATAGTGAGGACAGCAACGACGGGTTAACTCAACCGGGTTATGATAACCCTGTTTAGTGCGGATAAATGACTTATTAACAATGACAAGGAAATATTGTTACGACTTGAATGCTGTTTGTTTTGTTAGAGGCGAGATATAGGTTAATAGGGACTTCAGTTGTATGGCCAATCTTTATAAATTCAAAACGGGATTGTAGATTCAAAAAGTACTAAAGAATAAAAAATTATATTCGCTGTAACATGTGAATTTAAACTAAAGTGCGTAGGGTTTATCTTGTACGAGTATACCATTTCTTGATCGAAATCGCGAACCAAACATAGCTGACAATAATATTTCCGGTCCTAACGATGATCATAATCTGATTAAGAAGTTGTTTCATCGTAAAGTTTTCTCTTTATTAACCTCGAGATGAAAGCAGCGAAGTCCTAAATATTATTAAACATCAAATGAATTATTTAGCACTTTCAAATTATCTGGCGGAGTAGAATATCATGGACAAAAGACGGCATAACGCGAACGAGGTAGCTTAATATAATAAAGGCATTCAGAATTTTGTGTAATGGCTCCCACAGACAGGCACAACGCGACAGCGCGACGCGACTCTTGTAGAACCATTTCCATGAAGTTTTCATAGAAATTGTTCTACTAGAGTCGCGTCGCGCCTGTTTGCGGTAGCCTTTAAGATTTTCTCTCGGTGCCAAATGTTTCCAAGTCGACTTACGAGTTAAATTGCCGGGATTCGTCTTAATTCTTTAGCTATTACGACTCTCATGACGTGTACACGGCAGGTGCTTCTGAGATAATTTTGCAGTTCGTTTTGTTCATGATCTCTTGTTGTCGAGTAATTAACTCGCTAAAATGTACTTGCGAACTTACCTCATTTTTTACCGTGAAACACTGAGAGCTCTTAATGAACGCGAGTAGGCGAGGCTTTTAACGCTTTTATCTATGACACAAGAAAGTAGGAAAAGTTACTTTGTACATAATATATGACGCTATATTCAGCCATACTTTATGTCTAGTTTATCGCGTTGTGAGCCGACTGTTTAAAGCTGTTTAAAGCCATTTCATGTCACTGCTGACGGGTTAATAGGTGAAATTACGGTTATAGCCGCAGTGATTTCTATACCTGCGCGCCTACGTCCGACAATTTAGCGAATATAATAATTGTTTTAATATCCAAACTAGATTTTACAGAGCATAAAAGAAAATATTTACGGAGCAATAAAAGAATTTTTCATCGTAAAAAACGAAGGGTATAAGTACCATCATTAATACAAACTTTGTATTTCCATGATTTGTACCTCTTGCTTTGTTGTATTGTAATTTTTACGGTCGGGGATACCTGCGCTCGCGTGGCTACGCTGCGTAATCGTATTTTATATCAACAATGGCCCTTATCTGTAAAAACGTATTTGAAATTCATGGGTCTGTGTCGTTGAAAAATTGTCTACAGTATTTTTATGTTTAAAGCTCTTGCGGTGATGATAAAAAGTCGGCGTTACCTGTTTAGACGCAGGGAAAGTTTACGTTTGCGTAATTTATATTTGTAATTTATAGACGACCTTTAAGGGTCTTTATGGTGGTCAAAAATACTTTGTTAGTAATGTTTTAAGATGTAATAGAAATGTTGGTTTCTCGCTTCAGAACTAACAAGGGGGGCTGAAGTTTTAACCGTTTTCTTTCTCGCCTTTTACGATATTGGTTTGGAGTGAAATATCGGCGTCCTTAACTTATTTATCTCTGGCAGCCAGCCTAAGACGTGCGTGCAATGCAAAGTTCGTGGAATATCTTTCGAATGTAAAATGAGCTAATTTAAAGAATTTTCACAGAACGTTTGCGATGATCAGAAGTAATTTAATAAACAGGTATATAGTTAGTGGATTCTTAGTATAAATCAAAGTAGAGCCCGCTCCAGTCTTAAATAAAATATAAAACCTGAAAATGATTGCTGTAAGTTACTTGATTTTATTTTAGATAGTGGAATTGAATTATGACTAGCTGAGCTATTCATACTTTAAATATAACCTTTGATTAATTTATGTTTTATTTACTTATGTAAATGATAAATGATAAATGATTTATTTCTGTAAGTTGGTTTGTACAAACACTTTTACACGTCAATCATATTTTTAAACTAGATGAGGTCGGCGTTTCCTATCTGACTACTCTGAGAAGAAAGGCCGAAACAAACTCAGAGGTCACAGTCTCTTTTAAAGTCCAGACATAATCCTGGTCAGATCATGTGAAGACCATGTAGATTGGTATCTGAAATGGTCTTTTGAGGAAAGAACCACACAGATTGAGTGGACCTGTCCAGTCAGTGCACGCATTTGTCAGTAATCGTGCAGCTCAACTCAGGAAGTCAGGACTTAAGGAGCTCAACGATTCGACGAACAATACCAGAGAAAGGACATTTGGGTATGTATACATGGTACATACCTACTAGCTAAGTAATTATTTAAGCTTTGCTTGTATGTATTTCTACTTTTCGTGACATGGAATAATGTAAATTTATACATTTTCCTATTACTAAGTAGGTCGTATTACGTTGTGAGCAGTCTGTGCCCATACAACGCTATACCTACGTACTTTAATTGGCGGAGTTAATCGATTTACGTCCTGAATTACAGCACTAAATTGTTCCTATAACACGATTAACTTCCGTACCTACTCACAGACGTTATTACCGTTAATTAGTAATTTATTAAAATTAAAATAAATATACTTAAACATACACATACATACACATATTTATTACCCAATTACTTTAGAATGTCCACTAACGTACCTACTAGTTATCTTGATACACGTCATGAAAAAAAAATCTCAAATTCTCCACACTTCAATGTCCTGTTCTGCTGGCTGCCAAGACATAACTTATTTTATGTGAAAACCTAATTGAACATCTTCAATCTTATGAAGAATGTCCCTCCGGGATTTGTCGATTTTCTTCCAATTAATCCGACAAATGGTGGAACATGGTACGTAAGAAAAATGCAATCGAAACGATAATAAATATAGTCGTGAAAACCGTTGAGCTCATACGAGGAGACTGATTGTCGGATCGGATCACTTGACTGGTTTTAGCCATACCATCTTCACATCGTCGTTGCTGTTTCAGAAAACAATACCACGAGATTTCTGAAAAAATCGCTTGCACATCAGCCACAGTCTCGCGCAATAGAAGGTAAATATTCTCTTACAGATTTATCGTATTTAAACCGAACACATAAATAACCATACAAATTACCATATCATAAATAATGTTAATTATTTAAATTAAAGTTCAAGCCCACAAAAATCCGACGTGAAAACGGAACAATATCAAAATGCCCAGTCTCGCCGAATATATTAAGTGTTATTTTTTTCTGAAAAGCGAATTTACCTCCGCGAAGTGAACTACGTATTCAAAAAGGAATTAATTAAGCTGATGTGTTTAAAACTCTGCACACGAGAGTTATAAATTTTAGTGAGTGAGTCACGACTTCACTACGTATTTATGTATTCGCAAGAATTTACTGGAAGCACTCTAGTCCATACGTGAGCTTCGTATGCTAAATTAGCCTTCTTGGAAATAGTGGTGGTTTTATATTTGATGGATTGAATGGGAGCTTAGGCTTTGTCGGTATAGGATGTTAAATGTCTGGTGAACCTGTAAGATTAAATACTTATAAATCTATAGCCTTGTTTTCCTTTGATTAGAATGGTATCGTCTACTCTGTAGTCACTATTATATAGCTAGGTCTTTTTTTAACGTGCTATCTTGCTTTACCTTCATGCACGTTCGCTATTGCTATGTTCGCGTGTGGATTCGGATATTTTTACTTTTATTCAATATACTTTCTTTTTTTTAACAGAACCTTTCAGTTAGCGATGCGGCGCGTTCGTACTTATCACATTGTCCAGGCCTATTGTTTCTACTGCTAATACTTTTGAGCCCCACAGACTAGGATCCGTCAATCTGCGTAGCCTTTTGCCAAATATGTTGGGGTCGGCTTCCAGTCTAACCTGATGCAGCTGATTACACTGTCTATCCTGATCTCCACAACCCTGTTGTTTCGTTAGATTGCCTACAAGTAATAGGATAACTGCGTCATTTATATTGTGACTATATGACGCTGGTCGCTATCTATATATGTGCTACGTTGACACTTTGTACGGGGCGTGCATTCTCTTTAAAAGCGAAAAACCAATCCAGCGATTGCACAATATTTGTGCAAGATTTTGCTACGGACCCAACCCCACATCACTTATTTAAGAATAAGAATAATTTGATGAAAATATCAGCACACAAGATGCCATTCGCTGCTGGAAAGACTTGCCACCTACTTTTCGTGCTATAAAAACAGTTGGTAGATTCAGAACATTATTTCAGTGTGGAAAAGAGATTGAGCTAAACGTCCTGTAATGCTGCATTTCTTTTCCGCACTGAAGTATGGTTAAACTAATACTACTACAAGAGGTGGTGTTAGGGCCTCAGATACTAACATCACTTACTGTAATAAGTAAGTCAGCTTCAAAAGATACCACACTCTGAACCTACCCTTGGTCTGCAGGTAGTTGGAAATTGTGACCGGATCGTTTATTTATTATTTATTTATTTAGTAAAACATTATGCACAAGTAAAAGAATACTGTACAAAGGCGGACTTAATTCCAAAGACATTTTCTACCAGGCAACTTTAGGGTGAGATAAAACATGGCAGGAGCAATATACGGGATAGATAGCCGGAAATAACTATAAAATACAAGAATAAATACTAATACTACATGTATATAAATAAAATAAACTTTGTCTGGAGAAATAACAATCGGTAGTGGAGAAAACGAATCCAGCAAATCAGCGCTGGGATGTTTCGGCCAACTTCTGACGGATATCAGTATATCCGTCAGAAGTTGGCCCACCAGCACGTCAGTACGTGCCTTCACTTTAAAAGATAACCGACTGGTTGCCGTCCTGATGTCCAGAGGGAGCGCATTCCACAGAAAGACCGCCCGGACAAAGAAAGAAAAATGAGTGAAGCCAGAATGGTGAGAAAGACATCGTAGAAGACGATTGTTGGTGAAACGAAGATAATGACACTGATTAGTTTTGGTGAAATTCGCCCTAATTGACATTTTTACTGCAAATGAGATACAAAATTTTGTGCCAAATACTAAATACAAACCTATACTCTGATTTTTAATTTGCTAGACCGAAATGACAGCTGCAATCGACCTTTTACATCAGTCAGCTTCTCATATAGTTCGTGCAAGTTCCTGTTCACCACTTCATTCGAACATTCTTCACTAAACATATTTTACACATTGGCAGTTTTTCCAAATATCGAAAAACTGCCAATCCTCTCGAACTCAAAACGTATCTTTAAGTCATTTTGATCTAGGAAATTTAAAATCATAGTATAGTTCAGTAGTGATTCTCGAAACAAAACTTCGAAAAAAAGGTAATTTACTGATTTCACACTAAACGTTGTTAAACGTTACATTTTTACTGCAAATGAGATACAAAATTTTGTGCCAAATACTAAATACAAATTGTAAAGCACACAGACATAATGAAATACAAATATTTGCACACAATCATGTAATTCGGTCCAGCATTCCTTTTGTCGTCGTCCAATCGCCCACATAATTCGTAATACTGCGTTACATAAATTTTGTCAGTTTTGTTCTCGTCAATTGAAATGAATTTTCATAAAATATTGTCCTTTCATACATGGAGCTTATTAAATTGAGTTAAATTAGCCTATTTTCGGGTTAAACTGTCGCCAGGTATCGTTTATTGTTGAATCATTATTGCTATGTTTTTAATAATAGGTAGGTAGAGTCAGAAAAAGAGATAATTATCCAGGGTCACTGGATATAGCTGAAGTTTAGTAAGAAACCGATGAATGTTATCGAATAAAATTTTATTAAAAGAATAGAGAACAAATTGGTCATGTATCAAATTAAATTTCATTCGAAAACATTCATTGGTTTCTTACTAAACTTCAACTATATCCGGTGACCCTGGATACTTATCTCTTTTGCTGACTGTCCCTACTGTTACCTCATATTATTAAACACATAGTAATGTAATAATTCAATAATAAGCGGTTTAAGTGTTTAGGTACTAAATGGTCATTGATGCGGTCAACAGTGTCAATTTTAACCACAAACAGTTGCTTTTGAATAGAAAACTTTTTACCAAAACTTTTTTTTTTCGTAAATCCAACGTGTACCGAACAAAATGTGGAACAAAACGGTGATGTTAGTTTAATGTAAAACCGATAAGCGGCTTTTTATTTGTTTGTCACACACAAGCAAGGGAAAGTTTCAGTTATGTTGTGTACAGTCACCAAAAGTGATAAGTAACCAGGGTCATCAATCAATTTGCTAACTATTTTAGACATGAATATTTACTATAAAAAGTATTATATTATTTTCATTATTGTGAATATGAGGACTATGTGGGTCATTGTTTCAGTTTTATTCTAGATCTGGCAGTTTAAGTAGTTTATGCGGCCTACCCAAATGTTCTTTCTTTGGTATTGTTCGTCGAATCGTTGAGCTCCTTAAGTTCTGAGTTGAGCTGCACGGTTACTGACAAATGCGTGCACTGACTGGACAGGTCCACTTAATCTGTATGGTTCTGTCCTCAAAAGACCATTTCAGACAGCAATCTACATGGTTCTCACACATTATGTCCGATTTTTTATATACACATTGACATTGTTGAATTTTATATACACAATGACATGAGTATTTACTTGTAAAGTATTATGTTATTTTAATTATTGTTAATGTGAGGATTATGTGGGTCATTGCTTTTTTTTCGCAGTTAATTTTAATCATGATCTGGCAGATTGAGTAATTTATGCGGCCTACCCAAATGTCCTTTCTTTGGTATTGTTCGTCGAATCGTTGAGCTCCTTAAGTTCTGAGTTGAGCTCCACGATTAGTGACAAATGCGTGCACTGGCTGGACAGGTCCACTCATCCTGTGTGGTTTTTCCTCAAAAGACCATTCCAGACACAAATCTACATGGTCTTCACATTATCTGACCAAGATTATGTCTGGACTTTAAAAGAGACTGTGACCTCTGAGTTTGTTTCGGCCTTTCTTCTCAGAGTAGTCAGATAGGAAACGCCGACCTCATCTAGTTTAAAAATATGATTGACGTGTAAAAGTGTTTGTACAAACCTACTTACAGAAATAAAATCATTTATCATTTATCAACTTAATTTTCATTCGAAAACATCCATTGGTTTGTTACTAAACTTCAATTATATTCGGCGACCCTGGTTACTTAACTCTTTTGATAACTGTACCTACCTACCTATAGGTAGTTTCATATCATAAACCTTCATCAAATAGCTGTTTACGTCTGAAAATCGTTTTTAAAAGGATCAATGGAGTATAATTTTATTGTTTCATGGCAAGAACTATCTCTGTCTATTATCTTAAAATGTATGTACAGTCAGGGAAATTAATTGTTAAGTACCTTTAGCCATTTTAGACAACTGCCATAGATTTGATTTTAATATACGGACATATTTTAATTTTAATAAATAATTAGTTATACTTGTAGGTTGTTATTAATGTAAAAAATATTTTAATTCTTAATAATGAATAATTTTACATACTGACAGTAATTATTTTATTAGTGGTCAATTTTCTTAGCAAGTAATTGCCCTGACATTACTTTAAACCTTGTGTCATCATAATCCGCCTATAACGTTCCCACTGCTGGGACACAGGCCTCCTCTCTGTGAGAGGGCGTGGGCCGTAATCAACCACGCGGGCCCAGTGCGGGTTGGTAGATGTCACAATGTCTTATGTTAATTGGATATGCATGCCGGTTTCCTCACGATATTTTCCTTCACCGTTTTGAGAGCAGTGGTGATGAATTTATATACACAAAGTAAAGTGCCTGTCTGGGCTCGAACTCACGACCCACAACTCGTAAGTCGGGGCCGATACCGCGCCGGGCCACCACTGATCTGCAAATTTTGTGTAAACATTATAATCAATTGCTTAAGCTTTAAATTCGTAGTTATAAGTAATTTTGCACAGTAACCACTTAGAGTACGGTACAACTTAAGGCGGAAGCCGACTACACTCTCGATTTTTCAGCGGAATAACTTAGTCATTCCAGTATAGTTGCACCTTGCGAGTGAATGCTGCAGGATAAAATATTAGTGCAGTTTCGAAGCTTTTACGCATATTATTTATTCAAAATAAGAGCAGAAACTACTTGGAGCCACCCTGGTTATCTAAGAACAGACGGTCGATTCTGTAAAAATCTCACCGTGTAACTTAGGTGAAGTTGTTTTGGAGTGAGCTGGCAATAGTGTCAATGAATCAATCCCTAGAATTAGGTGGAATGACACCTAAGTTTTCACGTGAAATGTTTACAATATAGACCAACAGAAAAAAAAAACCTAAAATATTGTTTAGTTGGTATATTTTTTGTTAACGAATGCAACGTGTTATAATAAAAAGATACTTGTATCTCAGGAGCCAAAGAATAAATTCTTTGGCTCCTGAGATACAAGTATCTTTTTACCTAGTTCAGGAGCCAGCTGTCCAAGCTGTTTTCTAACCTCTTGTACAATCATGTTTTGTGTAAGATTAGCTTTAAGTATGTGTTTTTTTCTTGTTGTTGTACAATAAACTTATTATTTATTTATTTATACTTCATTTAGATCATTAAAAAACTATGGGTTCGTGGAAGTGAACGACAATTTTTTTTTTTTAAAATGAAACTATCAGTTTGGCACCAAATATAACCCTAACAAAATGTTGACATTCATAAAACATACGCACCTTTGACATAGCTATTATAATGTTCAGCACAAATACATTGCTGTTTATTTTCAGTAAAATATTCGTGTGTTTTTATATCCTACTAGCTTTTGCCCGCGGCTTCGCACGCGTTAATTTAGACTAACAATCATTTCGGGTTATAATTCAATCATGATTCGAAAGACACGTGGCGCCATCTATTATCATAAGAACGTTATTGTTGTTTTCCTCGGGAACAGTACTTTTTTCCGGGATGAAAGGTGCCCTATGTCCATTTCTGTACATCTGAAAACGTATATGCAAAATTTCAGGATGATCGGTTTAGTGGTTTAGGCGTGAAAGGTAACAAACAAACAAACAAACTTACTTTCGCATTTATAATATTATATATATACTAGCTTTTGCCCGCGGCTTCGCTCGCGTTAATTTAGACTTTGACAATCAATTCGGGTTATAATTCAATCATGATTCGAAAGACAAGTGGCGCCATCTATTATCATAACAAAGTTATTGTTGTTTTTCTCGGAAACAGTTTTTTTTTGGGATGAAAGGTACCCTATGTCCCTTTCTATACACCTGACAATGTATATGCAAAATTTCAGGATAATCGGTTTAGTGGTTTAGGCGTGAAAAGGTAACAAACAAACAAACAAACTTACTTTCGCATTTATCATATTAGTTAGGATTATCCAATACCGCTGTGCCCCGCAATTTCACCCACCGCTGTCATTTTATTTAAAATATATAGTACTTTAGCAACAGACAATATTTTAAGTCATATTTTCGTATGATATATTAGTATATACTGGTTTTCGCGTTCTTTCTGACTATTTTTTCATGTTTCTCGGTTCCTGAAGGTTGTAGCGTTATGTTAAATATCTTATAACCTTCGTCAAGCATTGGGCTATCAAATATAAAAATATTTTTTCAAATCCGAATGGTTGTTCCAGAGATTAGCGCGTTCAAATAAACTAACAAACTCTTCAGTTCGTCCTCTTCTTCTTCTTCTCTCTTTAGTATATAGAAAATAGATATAGATAGTATATTAATATATTGTATTAGATTTTATATTGTTTATTATTATTATTATTTTGTCTAAAGATATTTTAGAAAACTAGCCAGTCAGCTAAGGATTATTCTAGAAATATTCATTGTAGGTCACATAATTTTAAGCTGAACGCTAACAGTAAATTGTTGTTAACATACCTCTTACACTTAATTATTATTCTGTACGAATAAATAGCCCTAGTAAGTGTGATAATTTGTTGTAAGCGAAATTTGTGTTACTACATTCCAAGTACGAAGAAGTAGCAAATTCTTCCCATTGGTACACATATTTGACTAAATAAATCAAAGTATTCCCCCAACCGGGCTTAAAAGCGGTCTGGTTTGGTTGTACTGACAAATTTTGCAGGCTTCTTTAATGCTCATTTCATTTGCTACTTGTTGATTATTATTTTAACACCGCATATTTTAATAATTCTCCTTTGTATTAGGATTGAAAAGATGTATAATTGTTGTTTTTCTTAAAATATCTAATCATCATCTGCCTAGCCTTTTCCCGACTATGTCGCGGTTGGCTTGCAGTCTAACCGAATGCAGCTGAATACCAGTATTTTGCATGAAGCGACTGCCTATCTGACCTCCACAGCCCAGTTACTGGGTAATACGATACCCCTTGGTAAGACTGGTTGTCAGACTTTCGGGCTTCTGATGGCTAGAACGACTGCAAAAGATCCACAAATGACAGCCAGGACCAACGGCTTAACGTGCTGTCCGAGGCACGGAGGGGTCTTGATATGTAAAGATGGTCACCCATCCACGGACCAACCGCGGCAAGCGTAGCTGGTTAAAGAAAGAATGTGAGACTATTTGGGTGTTCTAGAAGGTCTTCTGAACCGTCTAAAAAAATATTTTTTGCCGGATACGCGTGCCGAGCCGGATGTTTAAATAAAACATAACAAGTAATATTTTTTAAGTTAGAAACGTAATTATTTATGATCTGCCGATCTGTTTACCTAAATACCCATTCCAACATTTTTACTGGCAATTCATTTATTACACTACTTGAGTTTAAGCAGTAAAATTACTCAACGGTCAGTTACGTGTGGACCGTTAACAAAATTAAATCGGAATTAGTCGGTAAGAAATTTAACTTAGAAGTAGCGCTCGCCGGCCGCTGCCAAAGCACCGCTCGCTTCGCTCGCTCGGCTCGAGCACGGTTGGTCACAGTTCTTATCTAACCTGATACATTACTTTATTAGTAAATTTAATTTTGGGTTTTTGACGTAAATATTTTCGTTCCTAAACAAAAAAAAGCTACTTTTAATTTATTGTTTAAAAATATACGCATCTCCGACAAGTGTTGAGACCAGCATTGGACCCATAGAATTAACAATAAATACTATGTGAGCTGTGTTAAAATTTAAGTGTAGAATAAAGTATGTATATTCTATAAATATTTAGGGATTGTTAATGTTCTTGTTAGGTTAGACAAACAATCTAAACAGCTTCGACAGAACTTTCTTAGTTATTTCCTAGTTCCTAAGTATTCTAAGATGGCAGGGATATCGACGCACAAACTGAAACCCACATGATGACCCCCTAGCCTATAAAATTTCCACCGTTTATAAAAAAAAATCAGCTGTTCCATAAAAAAGTGAAATACCTACGCCGTCAAAATGAATGGAAAGTTTTTTTTTTTACGAAAAATTTCAATGCATGGGCGTTCAGAATCATGTACCTACTGAATCCATGGTAACAGGTTGCACGTCAATGTCCCCGCCACCCTGTACGTTCTTAAATTCCAAGAACCTAAATATTTACCTATTTATTAATTTAAACTTAATGTACAGTAATGGTACATAGGCAGATTTAATAGTAATAGTAATATCTCCTTACCTTACCTCCCCAGCTCAAATCTAAATGATTAATTACTGTAGTAATGCTTGCCAACATCACACCACTTTTCAAATTCGCTTAGCAAGAACAATGATAAACCGGATACACGCTTAGCTGAAATATACCCGGGGATAAAACATCCTTTGTTTGAAATAAGAGATGTATTATAACGTACACCAGCAAAGGACAGTCGACCCATTAGAGATAGTAATGAAATTCATTGAGCTAATAAAATAAATCAGGTAATTTATACGTGAGGGGACTCCATGGTTTCCGCAAGTTTGAAACTATTTTAAAGCAGCCCCTGAAGCTTCTTCGTAAATATAGTGGAGGTGTTTAAGAAGAACAACCGGACCAATGTTCTGAGACGTGAATTCCAACGAGCTTGTGTCAAGGCGTTGAAGAAATATGTACATAGGTACACAGGAACTTAATGTGTACACTGTACACGGGTTTATTTTCATTTTCTCCAAAAAGGATTTTATAAAGAATCGAATCAATCTGCCGCCTTTTCCTAACTATGTTCAGGTCAGCTTCCAGTCTAACTGGATGCAGCTGAATACCAGTATTTTGGGTCTCCCTCGTTTTACCGAAAAGAAATTGCCAAATTATCACTTCCCACACAAATTTTCGCATAATTTCATTTGCCAAATTATTACTTACCAAAAAATCTCTTTACAAATAATTGTTACGAAAACCTATGTTTGGCAAGTGAACGTTTGAACAATAACTTGTTCACCAACTAGTACTTTTACCATTTTTTATCTACTCAAATATTTCAGTTGGTATAACATATTTTACGCAAAATTAAATAAGCCAAATATTTGGTGTTGTCAATTTCAAACTTACCATTTCTCTTATAAGACTTAGACGACGGAGCCCCGCCAAGCGGGGCTCCTACTTCTGGGTGGTTTTAAAAAAAAAATAACCACGAAAGGGATGGCGGGGTCTGAAAGACCCCGCCATCCCCTTCTAACCTAACCTGTCCGAGTCGGGGTGCCCTAAGTCCCGAGCTCGCTTCGCTCGCTCTTGCATCCTATCCCACCCTTGGTTTTTTACCCTTGAATAAATGATTATATTAAAATAAAATTGCATTTTTTTATAATTCCCAAAACAACTTATTTTTGCCTTTATATTTTTTGTCATAAAAAGAATATTAGACCAAACGTTTATTGTCTAAAGATTGTTTGCTGTAATAAATCATTTGATTAAAGACCAAATGCCTTAATGACATTATCCTTGGTAATAATCTACCAAGTAAAAATTTGACCAAATGAAAATGTGCGTACTAAAATCATTCCAAACATTGCATTGGTATAAAAAAAGGTTGCTAAAATTTGTTTGGGTAGTGAAATTTTGGCAAAATCTTTTCGGCAAAACGGCAGGATCCCCAGTATTTTACATGGAGCGACTGCCTATCTGACCTTCACAACCCAGTTTCTGGGTAACTCGATACCCCTTGGTGAGACTTCTGACGACCCGTAACTACTGTCAAAGATCTACGAATAACAGCCGGAACCACGTGCTTTCCGAGGCACGAAGGGCCGCGATATGTACTGGACCCATGCACGAACCGACCGCGGCAAGCGTAGCTTAACCTTCGATCGATCCGTGCAGCTGTTATATATATGACTACAGCGCCACGCTCCCCTTAAGAGATTTTATAAAGAATATGGGCAGCATATTCATTCAGTGGATCTGCTACCACCAAGCCATTAGCCAAGGTAATTGCAATAATTCGTCATGAAAATTTATTACAGCAGTTTGATATGATTTATTAAAACCTTTCAGATATTATTACGCCAATTAAAATAAACAGTATTTAAATATCCCTTCAACAATTAAAAGTTAAAACAATTAGCAAACGGCGAGTGTAAAAATCGGGTTAATCTCTTTCACAGTGACATTTTCAATAAATAATTCAAATAGAGAGGAGTGCCAAGAAGGGCCTGTAATTAATGGAGCATCGTTTAATTTACATTGTTTTAATCGTCCTTTGTACTTCGAGGTACATTATCTGAGGACAACTGCTTGCTGAGAAATTTATGTGTGAACCAGAATTTGGGCTGGTTCCTTTGATTTGGTCTGATTTCTTTTACATCGAACAGCGGCGTAATTACGTAACACACATTAGCAGTGGTTGTCATTTTGAGAGTTCAACAACATTCATTGCGTTATTTACGTTGTTGAGCAGACAAATTTTTCGAACATTTATGAAGCAATGGATTGGCAATATCCTTCAAAATGATTCAGATTGTGACTGTAAGTGTGTTATGCAATTAAGGTGTTAGGCTTAGGTGCTAGGGTGCTAGGAATTGTTTCTTGATATAAATATGTTGTTGTCTATAAAATATACAGGGTCAAATTAAATTAGGTAGCGAAACTCCGCAGACGTGATGGGTATCGATAATCAATTTGTTGTTCTTTTTGTTTCTTCTACCGCATTTAGTGTATTCACTTGAAATATCTGTTTAAAAATCAGTTGCTTTTGTGTAAGCTTCACACAATACGTGATTAGTATCTAAACACAATAAAACATATTTTCTCAACACATACTTCAAGTAACAATATTACAAGCGCTCGTTGACCCCTAAAAAACCCTACAAATCTTTTTAAATTTAATTTTATAGTATTTAGATATTGATACTCATCACGTCTGCAGAGTTTCGCTAGCTAATTTAATTTGACCCTGTAGATACAAGTTGCAATTGGCAGATGTGAGTGGAAACGCCGGGAGGGGACGCCCTAGGAAGACATATAGTGACCTTATTGGTGATGTTCTTCAGAAAGGTCAGGTGCGTAGTACTCACAACCGGCGTGCGTGTATGACCAGATGTATGACCGTAAACGAGGCAAAAAGAGTATGTAAGGATCGCAGCAGGTGGCGTTCTGTAGTTTCTGCCTACCCCCATGGGAAGAAGGCGTGAGTTTACGTATGTATGTATGTATGTAGATATAAGTTGCTACTTTTTTTTTTGAGTGGGCCACTCTCCTTTGTTGTTCCTTAAGTAAAAAATTATGAGGTTACACAAAAATAAATACAGTCAAAATAACTACTTTTAAAGTCGGTTAAAAAGCGACTAAGTATTTTAAGCCTAAAAGCTAAATGTAAGTAATTATGTTAAGGTAATGGATATAAAAAAAAACGAAATTCATACGAAACTTTGTTGCGAATATTTTAAAGAACCATGCACGACATAAATTAGCTCAATGCACGAGCATTATGGTAACCTATTTAGATAAGTCAAGGCTTCGAATTTAGTACATACAGGAAAAATAAAAAGTGCTACCTAGTTAACGACTCTAGATTTTTTTCTTTGTGTTTGTCAGGATTTCAGTGAATGCTGTTTCTTTGGTTGGCAAGTGCAGTTTTCAATATCAGGTTTGTGTTTGAAAAATAGCAACCGTGAAAAAAGAGTTGGAATATTTTATGTATGAGCAACCATCTTAATTACATACCTACTTAATGATAAAACAATTTGTCCGATTATTAGAAGTTACTTCTATAGGTACTTAATATTTAGGAAGATATAGGCGTGGCTAAATACCATCAAATATCGTAACTCAATTTAAATATTCAATTCTGGTTTGCAAGTCACTACATTACCCGTACAAATCTTGGGCACACTGAGAAATCGATTCAGCACCAACTTATTACAAAGTTGTTGGGCAATATCAAAGGTCACGGGGAAGTTTGCATGCCAGGGCCCTCAGAACCCCGAGACGTGGGGTCCCAAAACACCCTAAAGCATTTTCCCTTTCAACAATCCCGAAAATTATTCTGTATACGAAAATATAAGTTGTACAAAAGCCATTTCTAGACGTAAAATCGGATATAAGGTTGGCTCGAAATAAGGCTTGCGAGTTGCGACATGTACAGTCTTGTGCAAAAAGATGTTATTTATTTTATCAAATCAATCAGTAATACTTGGAAATACGTGGTTTTAATAAAAATGAAGCAAGAAATCATGCAGCACGACATATTATCAGATAATTGAGAGGAATGTTTTCGAAACAATAAATGTTTTCATTAATTGACCCCCAAATTCACCAGATTTGACAGGTTCTGATTTTTTTCTGTGGGGCAATCTAAAGGAACGTGTCGTGGTTAATGTTGAACACTAAAAGCAGAATATTTGTGGGTTTGATAGTGGAATACTTAATAAAATATGCGAAAATTTTGTGAAAAACACGATGAGAACAACAACATGAAACGTGATCGCATTTTAAACCAGCAAAAAGGTGGAGATTCAGCGGATGTTCATTTTCATGCAAAATTGACAAATCAGTATTATATAATATAATTATGGGAAAATAATATTAATTTAAAGTTGTGTACGTTTGAATTGGCCACCCTGTATTACGGGTACCACTAAGGGTAATACATCTTTTTGCTCTCCACTGTACCTAATTTTCGCGAGTATCAGTGTTATTTTCTAAAACAAGATTTTTATTTAGATTATGTATGAGTATAATATTTGGTGCTAAATTACTTGTATAATGTTATTGGTATGATCGCGATGTTATTAACACACTTATATTTTAGGAATTACATTTTATCGTGTGGGAATTGTCTGTGTTATAACGTAAATAATAAATGTAGTGTGTACGTGTTTATACTGCAGTAGATAGCACTGAATATGTATTGTCTAGCTGTAGTAGGTACCTACATGTTTTTCAGGGATTATTATATAGCGACACAAGAAAAGAACCTTCTAGTTTTTTTTATACATCGAAAGCAACTTGTCATTCATATCAGGATTTCATGTTCAACTGTCTGGCAGAACCTCAGAAACGGAACCAAGAATAAAACAAAGAATAAAGTATGGATTATGTGTTAAAAATACATAATCATTATCAAATCTGAACGCAAAAGGCACCTCCATCGATCCTTCCATTATATAGTCAAGGATTTTGTGTTAATTAATTGCAGTAAGTTATCGTTTGAAAAGTTTTTTTTTTCTAAGTCTGGGAAGAACTATTGCTGTGTCGAAGAACAGTTTTTGATAGACCAGTGCCCTTTTCTTGGCATCTTTTGGATACCACGAGTTATCTTTTCCGTAGACATCAGCAAGATACGCTATAATAGCGTGACTGAAAATAGAGAAAGCAAAACACGTAAGTTCTGTGGGTTAACTTATTGTTCAGAATAAACAATGTTTCTTTCTTTCTTTTCTTTGTGAGAGGTACCTACGTAAGGGCCAATGCAGGGCAGAGGCAAGTTTTCATTATCGTTCATAAAAAATCATGACATTGATAATTTTTAGGCTTTTTTTTTTTGTTTGTTTGGAAGTCATCAAATAACTTCTTGCGCTCTGGGCGGAGTGGGAGACTGTCAGACTTTTAAAGATGTCAGACTTTTACTGACCAAAACCCACCTGTGCTCCTTCAGTTGCCTGTGCGCCAGGGCCACGGTAACTCTTTCGAACAATCCGCGACCCTGGCAGCCTTCGGCCCTACTAGCGGACCCCGTCAATTGGTGCTGACATCTCTTTGAGGCGCGCGTGGAACACAACGCGCCGTCGACTCGGGCCTGGTCCTTAACGGGCGGCGAGCTACTCATTGCTCGCCGTCCGCAAGCCCACGCCTACGGTGGTCGGGAATCGGCTATTGATTCCTGACGCCCAGGGCATCTCTTGCAGCGACTAGGGGCGTGAGGGCGCAACGATTGCCTCTCGTACCCGCGCTCCGCCTCCTCCTTCGCAAGCATTCCTGCTTCGCAGAAGAAGGTGACGGTTTCCCATGCCGTCTGGCTCGGTACCATGACCTGGACCAGGGCCGGACATGAGAGATCGCCGCCGCCGATCGTCTCCGCGAGGACACGGTGGTGCTCGGCCCAAGCCGGGCAGACCTCCTCAATAAATAACGCAAAACCACAATTTTTTTGTTCATAATCGAGAGTAGAATCGATTAGACTATTTTGTTTTATATATTTGGTTATATTTTAGAAAAAAAAAACATGATAGAATAGAAATAGATTAGAACAAAGTACATACCTACAATAAAAATAGTTGGGGCTCATACACCCTATTTACCACCTTATTTTACTTAATATTTTGAGTTATTTAATTTACATTTTGGGTACAGAGCATTATAACAGAAATGTAAATAATTAAATTGGGTTTTAAACTTACTTCTATGCAGATCTCCAGCGGGTTCTGGTCGCGCGTCTGCCTTATACAAAGTTAAAGCATTAAAGCGATTTATGAATGTTAACTTTATAGCTGAAGTAGACATCGCTCACGGCTCTTCGCTACGACTTAAGGCTCACCGCAAACAAGCGCAACGCGACAACGCGACGCGACTGTAGTAGAACAATTTCTATGAAAAATTCATGGAAATTGTTCTACAAGAGTCGCGTCGCGCCTGTCTGTAGGTGCCTTAAGACGTAGAAGCACATTGTGCACCTGGAAGATGCATAGAGCTTTTTACGTCATCGCTTTTTATAAATTGTTGGAGAACTTTTGCGACTTGCTGGTTTTCAGGTCAGTTTTTTGGTACTGACAGTAAAAGGGATTTATGATAGTATGCTTAAATTAGATTAAATGACAACGCAGACGCTATGCGTAAATTGTCTGCATTCTTGCGTTCAAGGTTTACTTTTAATAATTTCTTATTAAAAGTCGAGGTACTTTCAAGTCCTTATAATATTCCACAAAAAGAAAACCCATCAATCCTAATTCGTCTGATTGACAGACAAAAAAATGGGGCTGTCCAAAACTTCATAACAAAGAGCAAAGCTCGCGAATTTGGTACTAATGAAAGTGCAGCAATGCAGTTACAAGCTCGATACCATGATCATGCATAATATGGCCATGATACCATATTATTATCACTTGAACCGCATCACCCTCAATACTTGAACCGCATCATCTATTCTTCTTCACCAAAAAAAAACTCTTAAATACCTTATTTAGATAAGGACGTCTCATACCTTAGTTAACGGAAATGTGAAGCCTCTGTTAAAACGAACGTCTTGCGATCATCAATGTTAACGAAAAAAAACATATATCTACCTACCATGAACAAAACTCACTGACTCACTTTGGAATGGGCAAATAGCTTCATTTTTCTGACTGCCCGCCCTCTTGACAATTCAAAAGTGCCTGTATTTGGTTTATTTGAAATAAATTATTTGAGTTAGAGTTTGAGAAGACGGTTGGGCACGTGCGGAAAAATAACACAATTTATTGGTAACTTGAAGGTTTTCTTTATTTCAACAAAGATTTATTTTTACTAGCTTTTATTGTTAGTTAGTTAGTTTTAGGTATGGGCCAAATCTTGCAAGCTGAAATAAATCCACTTCTTTGTAACCACCACTGCTCCTCAGCAGTGATGGCCCAGTGGTATGGGCCCCGACTTACGATTTGTAAGTCGTGGGTTCGAACCCAGGCAGGCGCTTTACTTTGTTTAAATAATTTCATCACCACTGCTCTCAAAACGGTGAAGGAAAACATCGTGAGGAAACCGGCATGTCCTAGAACCAAAGATTCGAAGACATGTGACATCTACCAACCCGCACTGGGCCCGCGTGGTAGATTACAGCCCACTGCCTCTCGAAGAGAGGAGGCCTGTGTCCTAGCAGTGGGAACATTATAGGCTGATTATGCCTTCTTAACCTACGGAGTTGAAATTTCACATGTTGATTCTATTTCATGCCTGACTACCTGACTATGCATACCTGATTCTAAGCACAAGATTGGCTCCAGACGAAGGAACTCCTCAAAGGTCAACGGTACAGACAATAAATTTTATATACGCTTTTAACTATGATAGTCTGTACTAAAGTGCACCATGATCTGGCTGCCGACCCGAGATTGGCTTCATACGAGAGATCTTCTCAGCAGTCAGCAGCACAAGCACAGGCAAAATTTTGTACCAGCATTTAATTATGATAACCCATTCTAAAGTACGGCATGACTTGAATAGTGCAACTCGATTGGCTTCACACCATGACTTGTGCAAAGGAGTGTTTGGGTTCGTTGGATTTGTCTTTACAAGTACCTTTCAAGTGAAGGTGATTGAATAGATATTTAAACAAATTCTAACGCTAAAAAGGAGAGAATAAAATTTTAGTAAAAACCTTTTTTTAAACAAGCTTTTAATGAACTCAAAAGTACTAAATAAGAACTTCAATATTTTCTTTAAAGCTTGTAGCGTGACCGTCCTTCTTACACTTTAATTTAAGCCTTAAGCTTTTAAGAAGCTATTTAAGTGCTATGGTAACGTAAGATTTATTTAGTACTTTTGAGTTCATTGAAAGCTTGTTTTTAAAAAGGAGGAGCTTATATGTTCAACACTAAGTTTTTTTTTTTTTTAATGTATGTTCACCTGATTTCTCCGTCAATTGTGGACCGATTTTGAAAATTCTTTTTTTGTTTGAAAGGGTATGCTCTCGAGGTGGTTCCATTGTCACCAAGTCAGAATCTGATGAGGGGATCCCATGGAAATTGAGGGAAATCCTCAAAATTTATAGGCACACGTATAGCGATTTGGGTATTTTTTTATAGTAACTCGTGCATTTGCTCTTGGAAAGCACCATTCGGTGAAGTGGAACTGATGATGGAGACCAGAGGTGGCCACCGGAACTTCTCAATAATAAGTATTTCACGGGTTGCGATTCGATTTTAATATGGTTGCTAAGCAATTTACGAGTATGCTCGTCACAATGCATATGGTAAAATGGAGCTGATAGTGGGTTCACCATCAGCTCCAGTGGTTTTGGTTCTTAACAGGAGAACTCCTCAACAATTAACGGCCCTGCGATGGGAAAAGGAATATTTTGTAAAAGGTGATGAGCAGTTGACATTAGGCTATTGTAACTTATATTTATTAATAACTGACTCACTAAAAAGTGAAAAATAAAAACTATTTTACAAAAAAAACAACGGACTTCAAAAAAACACT
Organism: Griposia aprilina; assembly: GCA_916610205.1. NCBI lineage: Eukaryota > Metazoa > Arthropoda > Insecta > Lepidoptera > Noctuidae > Griposia > Griposia aprilina. The sequence goes on from OU744288.1 coordinate 16,035,884, forward strand.
ACAAAGTGAAAAATAACTTTAATTTCGGAAGTCGGTAGCAAAAAACAAATTACAGATACAAAGACATCGACTTCCGAAGTTAAAGTTATTTTTCACTTTGTAGTGTTTTTTTTGAAGACGGTTGTTTTTTTTGTAAAAAGATTTTTTCCTTCTTATTTTTTACAATTTTGTTTAATTCATTCTAAACGCATGGCTGTCAGTTATTTAAATTTTGTCTTGCTGTGCTATCAAAGTATTAACGTTAGGTTTCTCGATCCCCTGTTGGTCGCACTCTTGCAGGTTTATTAAGCAGCGGTAGCCACTTACCACCAAGTAACCGAAGGCCCGTCCTCTCCTGCTAAAAAGCTTGTACATACACAAAAATCCTCATAATCCGTCTATATTTATGTATTATTAAGTTGTTTTATGTAAGGTCACTAAAAGCTATAAGTAACCAGGGTCGACGGATAGTTGAAGTTTAGGAAGAAACCGAGAGATGTTGTAGAATAAAATAAAATAAAATTTATAGAAAACAAACAGTTCATTTATCAAATTAAATTTCATTCGAAAACAGCCATCGGTTTCTTACTAAACTTCAACTATATCCGACGACCTTGGTTGCTTATCTCTTTTGATGACTGTACATGAATAATCAATTTATCTATACTTATTATAAGTAAACTTTTTTAAATCAATCTATCTTCTATACTTATTTTCGCTTATTTTTTTGATTTTCGCGTCTGTCTGTGTGACCGCGTTGTTCTTCTAAACTACGCAACGGATCTTGAAGTGGTTTGCACTATCATTTTGAGAATTTATTTCGGAAGGCGTATGTGTATATTATGACGTAACGAAGCAGGAGTTTGGCCGAATAAAATACTTGAATACTTTTAACACAACGGTACATATTTGAATAGAGTCACGTTTTTCACAAAGTATTTTCCAAGACTTAAGGCTCCCACAAACAGACGCGGCGCAACAGCGCGACAAGACGCTTGTAGACCATTTTCCATTAATTCTTTATAGAAATTGTTGTACTAGAGTCGTGTCACGCTGTCACGTCGCGCCTGTTTGAGGGAGCCTTAACTGTCACAATTTATGTTCTAATCTCTTAGTAAATTATTATACTTCTACAATTTTAGTCAAAATACAATCAAGTAATTATTGGAAGTTGTATATAATATTGAATTAACTACTTTAACGTAAATGTAAAATAATCGAATCAATTATATAGCTATGCTAAAGTACATGGCTTGGCATACAACACCAAGAAGTCGGAGGTCATGGTCTTTGAGGCTGGGGGTAAAAGTCCTGATGCAGTGCCACCTGTGCTACTTTATAGTACACCTTTGCAGAGAGTCTACAGGTTTAAGTATCTTGGTCATATATTGACTCCCAGCCTCAAAGACGATGATGACATTGAACGGGAGCGGAGAGCGTTGTTGGTTAGAGCGAACATGCTGGCTCGCAGGTTTGCACGTTACTCTCTTTCTGTTAAAATCACGCTCTTTCGAGCCTACTGTACTGTTTTTTACACGTGCAGGCTGTGGGCTAGATATACGCAAAGAGCGTACAGCGCTCTCCGCGTTCAATATAACGATGCGTTTAGGATACTGGTGGGGTTGCCGCGTTTCTGTAGTGCGTCAGGGATGTTTGCAGATGCGCATGTAAATTGCTTTTACGCAACAATGCGTAAAAGGTGCGCTTCCCTGGTGCGCAGGGTGCGGGGTAGCTCCAACAGTGTCTTAAGCATGGTTGCGAGTCGCCTGGACTGTGTTTACGTGGGTCACTGTTGTGCCGTCTCTCATGGAATGTCGCAACGGTGACTAATCGTTATTTATTGTATTGTTTTTATTAAGTGTCTCTGTTTACTAACATAGTCCTAAGTTTTACTAACAATCTTGTTGAGTCTTGGTTACTCTAATAAAGAAAATTCTATTCTATTCTATTTTAGCATTTCTTATTATGAATTATTGTAACAATAATTACAAAACAATTACATAAAAATCACTGCACGATACGTCATACCCGGCGGATGCCTTCTTGGTGTTGCCAGCGGTCGTTAACAAAAACGTTACTATTAAACTTACATTTTATATTAAAGAAAGCACGATGTTTTGTGAAGCTGTAAAAACCGTGCGAAGCAGGGGCTGGTCAGTAGTAAATACCTTAATAGAAATAGGTTAACGCTAACAACGCTAAGAATGTGATACAAAGACGTACTAATTTAAACGTAGTTACATGATTCCCGTTTAAATTCCGCCGGCGACGCTCACGTACGCCGTAACGTTTCTACTTTCCGAGATTTATTGGACACCAGTATTTATTAACGCATCTCCTTATAGCCTTAAACAGTTTACCGCGGCCATTTTGACGTTGCGTGTTATTTAATTTGGTGATTAGCAGCTAATTGAGCGAAGCTTATCTTTGTTTAAGAGAATACATGAGGTTTTCTTTTTATCTGAGGGTAATCCGTCAGCTAATAATAGTCTGATTGATCATTTTATTTATTTAACACCTGAACTCACACGATCGATCCCCCCTTAGCTTGATGATCTAATTTAAAATCAATCAATCCCTGTCAAATTCCATGAAATGAAAAACATTTCAAATTATTGCTTCATAACAACAGAAAAATATATCACCCGATTTATGTGACATTTTATTAGTTTTTGTAAAAATGAAACGCGTATTTGAAAAACATGTATATTAATCTGTTGGCATAATATATCAAATCAATTCCTAATTATTTCGGCCAATTATTTATGTTTTAATTTAACGAAATTAAGATGAATAAAAGGTGACTTTATAAAGGTATTTAAAAGGCAAATGTGAGCGGAAACGCCGAGAGGGGCCGCCCTAGAAGCACATAATTATAGTGACCTTAATGGTGATGTTCTTCAAAAAGGTCAGGTGCGTAGTACTCGCAACCGATGTGTGTGTATGACCAAGATGTATGAAAGTAAACGAAGCAAAAGGATTATTGTAAGGATCGTTGCAGTTGGCAATCTGTAGTTTCTGCCTACCCCTATGGGAAGAACACGTGAATATGTTTATGAACTTTTTGATAATTTAAAACGTGGATAATATAGGTTGGTTGTACCCATAAAATTTAATTAATATAGTGCAATGGCGCGAACTGATTGCATTTTCTACGACAGTGACTGTATAAACAACCAATAAAGTCTTTTATTGTTTCATTCGCCTGTAAAAAATATTAGCACAATGGATATTATTTCCACAGAGTGGAGCACAGTTTGGTTCAAATGTTTTTTTCACGTGAGTTACCATTGCTGAATGAATTTGAGGCATCAATATCCACTGAACATTTTCATTGATTTTTACAGCGTAAAAAGTTTTTAACTGCAGCTTTGGCCTACTGCAGGTCGTGTAGTAAAAAGTTTATTGATTGCCTAGACTCGCATATGAAGTTTTAGTACGGTTTTATCCTATCCTATGTACTGTTGTTACTGACGCAGTAGAATTGTTGGTTGGTGTGGTCAAACGTTCTCAAAATTAAAGCATTTATTTCAATTAAACCATTTACAGGCACTTTTGAATCGTCAAGGAGTCAGTCAGTCAGAAATATGAAAATAGTTGCCCATTCCAAAGCCTAGGCGTAGTAGGTACCTATGGAGAAGAACCGGCAAGAAAGTCCATGGACACTCTTTTAAATTATATTGTTACAAAAATTGTATAATTATTTGTGCCCGGTTGATGGCAATAGGCTCGCCCCCTATTACATGGGACTGAAACATAACTGGCGAAATATGGGTGTGCTATAGGTACACCTCTGCCTAACCCTTCGGGGAATACAGGCGTGATGTTATGTTATGTTTTATGTTTATGTTACAAAAATATTAGTTACTTACATCATTAATATTAAAAATATAATAAGTATATGTGAGAACGATGTAAAAAATACGTACACATTAAAAGTGTCCAGGGTACAGCAAAAAGAAACAAACAAAAAAAAAATTAAGCCGTAGCAGCTAAGAGATGACCAGTCCCAACTGACGGCGTCCATTCACGAACATGACGCATGGATCAGCCACCATTCAGCTCAGCCATTATGAAGGGAGCTAAATCATCCAATACACGCGCCACCATCAGTGAGATATTTGAGTGAGCATGACATACTACCAGCCGGCAGGGCACATTCAATTCAATGAAAGACAAATACCCGGTAAATGTTAGCTCTATAGTACATAGTACTTACACCAGACCTGTTCGTAGTATTCGATTGCGATGTCTGTTTTGGGGATGTTATAAAACACCTTTTTTTTTTAATTTGTTATCCATAGTAACAGTAGATTAATTATTTCTGAAAGAGTGCTTTATTTGAGACATATTAAATATTTTTTTCTTTAAAAGAAAGAACGAAAAAAATTATAGAAAAATTGTTTATTCTGCACAAAAAACACGCACAATACAAAAAAAAAACTATTATAGACAAAATACATACACTAATAAAAAGTAGCCAAAAGCCTCGTATTTAAAACGTTATAAGTTTGACAATGTTAAAAAGAAATGGGTGTTTGTTGTTTAAAAGGTAGATATTTGGGTACCTACCAACCTGAAAGGTATGCATGAAAACGGACGTGGGAATTCATGTCTTTAAATTATCGATCCACAGAAAATAATACTAAACAAAATATCGTACTAATAAATTAACAAAAAGTTTAAAAGTACAACTTTCAATACATATTTTTTTGTGAATAAAAAATCAATTAAAAGAAATCTTGTTTAAGTGCGTATATTTTTTCCTAATGCGGAAATCAGCTATCAAAGAGTAGGTAGGTATTTAGTATTTTAAATTCTTGATATTTGCGAACCACAGTGGAGCGAAAAACGTTTCGAGCACCTTAGGTAGAATGCCTGAACAATCATAAATTCTAGGCATTATAACAACGCTTGTTTAGGCAATAGGTTTAATTTGAACCTGCAACAAACGATGATCACAATAACAACGGTGATAGCCGTGATACTGTGGTAGAAGTAGACATGATGCCGTCATTAATCTTTGTGTAATGACCACCGAAATGCGGACGCGGCCGTCATGGCACATTTGGTAAAGTGAGACTGCGTCACGGTATGAATTTGCTGTAGAGAACAATGTGTGATTTCAATTATGGGTTGTTACCGGTAAAAAAAAAAAATACTTACAGCCCTTCTCTATTCGTAATAATGGTAAGCAAAGTAGCGGGAAAGCGTGGTGTTGGGCGAAGAAAAAGTTTTGGTTGAGAAACAGTAGCGAATGGACCGGAGTCACGAGTGCTGCTACCACCTCACAAAGAACAAGGAAAAATATTCAGAGATGATGGTTACCTTCAGTAATTGAAGAGGCACTAAAAGAAGAAGAAGGATGTTGTATGTAGGTAAGTAGGGCGATGGTTGTAAGGATTACGGCAGACGGCAAACGACAGTGACTCACGGCTTCGGCAGCTGCAGATGCTGTAGTAAGTCAGGTACCTATCCCACTACGACATTTCAAATCCTGTGCCTTTATTCATGTCTCATTTGCATAAGTGGCTACTATTGCTAACCAGCGACATGTACGCGTAAATATTAGTTTGCTGTCTCAAGATTATAATTTGATAGTTTGAAAATTACAAAGCTGTCCAAAATAGGGGGTTTTATTTATTTATTTATTTATTTAGAATAAGCACACCAATAGCACAGTCACTAAAAACACTCAAGATGACAGAGCCTCAGGCCGCGTACCGACATACGCGTTTTAGGCGCGCGCGGATTCGGCGCGCGTCGCGTGTTCTCCCACAGGTTATAGCAATTTGAATAAATTTGTCATTTTTTATGCGCGCGCCGAATCCGTGCACGCATAAAACGCGTATGTCGGTACGTGGCCTTAAGTTAATTTTCTTTAGATAACCTAATCAAAGAAATTCGATATACATTATGTATGCCTTACCTTAACCTAATTGCTTGCGACGTGCGTACATAGCAAAGCAAGGGTTGTGACGTCTACGACGCGACGTTGCGACAGGTTTAAACCTGCCAAACCAAACCGACACGTTTTGTCAAGTCAAGTCGATATGCTCCTGCTCATATGTTGCAAATCATTGTGCATTTTTCAGTTACGGTGGGTACTTACTAAAAAACCGAACAAGTGCGAGTCGGACTCGCACACGAAGCATTCCGTACCACCTAAATATATTTAAGACAAAAAAAAAATTAAACCCCGAAAAAAGCTGTTTTTTTTTAAATTTTGTTATTATAGCGGCCATAGTTGTACACACTCTGTAAAAACTTCAAGTGTCTACATATTACGGTTCGAAATATAAGTACCTAAGCCCTGTAACAGACGGATGGCCAGCGGAGCCTTAGTAATAGGCTTGCTTAACAGGTTGGCACCCTTTGGGTACGGAAACCTAAAATGCCAAGGAAACCTCTAATTCGTTTGAGAATCACTTTTGCATTTAGCTTGCAAGGCTGATTCAGTTCTTCTTAATCAGGCAACCGCATATCAGTGGTAAAAAAATGATAATGAAAGTGCCTTTTTGTCATAGCTGTAAGATCGATTTTCTTAGTGCAAGTATTACCGCGGAAGTGCGGCCTACTGCACCTACAATTAATAGTTTGTGGCTTGTCTTTATCATACTCTTGGTTTATTGTCTTACATTGTAGAGCGTTGAACGCAAGCCGGACGAACAATTCTGGTAGTTTAGTTCTCTTTGTTAATTACTAGGTATCCATTCTAATTCAAGTTGCATTTTGTTTTAAATCCTTTGTGTATTATGGATATTACAATTACGCTATACACCCACCTTAATAGTACATTATGCCTAAAGTCATACAAAAGTTAGGCAAAATTTTTCGCAACAGCTACAATGTACCTACCATAATTTTATGACTGAAAGACTTTGTCTTTTTCATTTTTTACAAAATCAACAAAACTTTTCAGTTAAAAGAAAAAAGTATTTTTTACTAAGCCTAAGGATATTGATAAAATCCCGTCAAATACCTAAGCAATGTTTTACTTTACAGTCATACAACACAGAAATACTTTCAAATACAAAAATACTTACGTGAACAAATATAAATAGGATCATTGTATCGACGTAAAAAGGTCCCTTAGAGTTATTTAAAGTCAACGGGACCGAAAAATTCCCTTACAAATTTTTTCAAGGATTGTTCAGAAAGTTTGAAATATTTTTTTACATTTTTGGCATCAACATTTTTACCCTTTCAAACATGGGGAAAGCTATTATGTGGACTGGTTTGAGGGCCAATTTTGAGCATAGGCGTGTTTACACTAGGAGAGCTTCTCGACCGCGACTGTTGTTGTAATTAACTTTGCTGTACCCCACAGGGTCCATAATTGATTCGATGTTTTAACATACCAACTGTTATTATGTACACATTATAGAATGCAATAAAGTATTGAGTGTTGAGTATTGAGAGTTGCGAGAATTTCTGTGCGTACCTAGGCGAAACTCGCCAGGTAATTTTCGCCCCCACGCCCAAGCGCGCAGCAAAATCTCACATATTATTAATGTCGAATACTATCCTATCTAGACTCGCCAGGCGAATTTCTAGAAGTGTGAAGGCTCCCGCAAATATGTGCGACGCGACAGCATGACACAAAGGCACCGCTCGTCGCGCGACACGCTGTGCCTTTGTGTCACACTGTCGCGTCGCGCCTGTCTGTACGAGTCTTGATTTGTCAACCTAAAATTCGTTATAAATAAGGGCGATTTTTGTGGTTATTGTTGACTCGCATTTAACAGTAGGTACGCAAGTCATGACCGTCACTGTTATCATGAGTAAACATCTTTTTTTTAAATCTTCTTTCGATAATCGCGTATTAAGGGCGATAGACCCATACGCAAAATACGCGCTTGGACGTGGAATGGCGGACACTAAGCCCGTTATAGAATACAATAGGTACAGGTCCCGTCATGTAAAAAGAACGCTGAGCGACATGGAGGGGACGAGTTACAATATTATATATACTATTACTATTACTATATTATAGGCTATTGTTTTATTGTAGAATCATAATAGGTACTTTACTAGCTATTTAGTACTTTGGAATAGGCTGAAATTACACTCCAAGTACAGGTGTTATTTTTACGTGACAGGGCTTATATACAAGGGCGGTAAAGTCTCAATGTGTAACAAACACTTAATTCTTGCCCAATTATATGTATTCATTTTCATTTATACCATTCCATATTTAAAAAGGGTAGTATAGAAAGCTTAAAGCTAGGTACAAAAATATGGAACTTGTACGGACACAGCAAAAGAATAAAATTAAATACTACAAAAAAAAACTATCGAATTTAAATACAAAGGATAAACAGTTATTAAGATTAGATGATAACAAATGATTATAGCATTTACGAATAATTACTGAGATCAATATTACAAAAACAAAGAATTTATTTGATAAAAGCGCAGTAAAAAGCAAATTTTTGAGTAATTGACAATAGCACATCGCAGCAACAAATAAGGTTCAAAATAGCGATGCGTTTGATGTTAGTGAATCGAATGACCACAAAAATAAAAGTAATTTTACCGATTTAATTAAATTAAAAAATAAATGCATGGCTCACTGATTTTTTTTTTAGGTATTTCTTTTGTTGATTGAATTCCATTTATTATCATTACATAAAATATGATAGTTTACGCTCAAAATTTTGAGAATTATGCGATGAAAAATATATTTTAAGCTCCGTTTTACGATTTTTTTATCATGATACTTTTTTTATTTTTATGAAATATTTTTGAGTAAGTCTTTTCTTTTTCTCAATTTTTGTCTGGTCTGTAATATGATACCAATACGCCGAACTGTGCGACAAAGAACTGAGCGTTTTACGGTGTCCTACGTGTGGGCAGCGTCTAGCACAAGAAACTTTTCCAGTCTCAAACATAATGCAACATTAATGTATGCAATTATTTTATTAATACGATCAGTTTAAGAGTCCATAATTATTTTAACAGATACGCTTTTAGTTTATGTTATTATTTAATTAGGTCATCGATTTAGCCAAAGTTAACCTTCCCGCCAGACATTCCCTTAACTCCGAACAGTTTGTAAACTAGTTGCAATGACACTACAAATTCCTCTCTCTCACTCTGCGACTGACACAGTTTAGAGTAAAGCTATAGTTAGCTATCATTTATGTTTAGAGACCTCCAAAGTGAACGCATTGACAACTTACTAACTTAGCTCGTTAGTGGCGGTCGTGGCGGATGAACTATCTGAAATATTATATAATATATTTTTCTTGGACTACTTTTTAATGAGTAGTATTTAAACGATCGAATATAAATTCAAACTATGGATGTCGAAAATACTGATTATGGCGTACTGAAATACTAAGTGGGCGAAAGACTGAGGGCGAACATAAATATTGAAAATGGCGACTTAATAATACACATTTGAGGTACGAGTTATTTAGAATGATCTTTATAATCATTCTTAAGCGAACAAATGTCTATTTGAGTAACAATTTTGCATCTCACATTATATTCAACAACTGGCATATATTTTATTACAAGAGTGCTGCATTATATCCGAATCGAGGTGTTTTAAAATTATAAGTGACAGTGCCTTATTAGAGCCACCAACAATAGAAGGGGATGTGGTATACTTGTACTTGTGGTAGTAGTATTTTTTCGCCCAATTTAGCATTTAATTCGGACACTTGGAATTTTAGTTGCTAGCTTAGATTAAGTTTTTCGCACTGCTAGTAGCTCATTTTGCGAGTTTTAATTATTCATAATTATCACCAGTTAAATTATTTTTTCTCCAACATAAATTTAACGCCGCCCGGTTTAGTATTAAAGTATCTCATTTATTCGCCCGGTTAATAATTCCCCCTTTTTTATTACGATGGTATTTCTTTTTTATAGTCGGGCTCAGTAGGTGGCCATGTTAATGACAGCGTCAGTTGCGTTCGAATGATCTTCAAAAGTGCTGGTGTATGGAAACTTGGGTTACTCCAGCAAGTGGGTAATGTTCTGGACAGGGGTACAGCACTCACATTGGGTTTGTTGAACTGTGAAAGATGTTTGGATGTATATTATGTACCTATTCAGTTTTTTTTTTCTAATATACCTTCATAATAATATTTGATATCGTTCCATTTTCGAACCAGGTTCTACTTATTGACTAGAGCAAAGCGTTGTAGGCTAAATAATCAACTGATGATGCATGTCTTAGACTTGCGGGGTGATTGCGTAACAATGGCAATGCTATTTATTTTGACAATTCAACAATATTCATTGCGTTATTTACGCTGTCGAGCAGACAATTTTTTTTTCTTTTTTTCAAACATTAAGCCGTGAATTAGGAATTTCTTTCAAAGTCAATGGATGAGGAATTTCCTTCAAAATCTTTCAAATTGTGAATGAAAGTGTGTTACTTTGACGTTCGATGCAAAAGTACCTTGCCACAGCCATCTAGAAAAATATTATCTAGGGAATGTTCCTTCGTAGGTTTTTTTTGTTCAAACGCCGAATGATTTTGACTCAGTCCAATGTGATTGCAAATTTCAGAACCCTTAAAGTTCTGCTGTTTCTTTTCTAATAAAAAATCCCCAAATATGAAAACCTCGTACACCTACCAGGCGGCCAGAAGTCTAGAGGATACGAACACAGTTTGAAGTCACGTTCTAGAGTAATGTGCCGCGAAACACGTACTAACGTAACTGGTTTTGGGGAAGGCTCTGCTCCTAATAGTATGTCTTGATAGGTTGTTAGATTATCGCTTACATCCTACAGCTTGGTGGCAGGGTCATCGACGCCCAACCTGTAACCATGGATGGATTCATACATAATTTTGAACCGCCTTGCGTCGAAAATTTACGACGGTTATTTATAAAAAAAAATACTCTACCATACATTTTGACCACGTAGGTATTGGACTTATCTATGAAACAGCAGATATTTTTTTCTGATAACCAACGAAAAATTTCTACGTTGGGGGTCTAGAATCATGTACTGAATTCATGGTTACAGTTTGCGCGTTAATGTCCCTGCCTCCCTGTATGCAGAAAAAATATCTATATTTTTAAAGTGCGGCGATTCGATAATTGGCCGAGAATTTAGAGTGAAATTTTAAGGACGCGTCACGTTTCGGCACATTTCGTTACATGAAAGAAAAACACATCTCACTCTGTCTCTCACACTAAATCTCTCTTATTCTAAATGTTTTAAGAAGTTTCATTTCCATCACTATACGGTGCTGCACGCTCAATTTTCTCATTAAATATTTAGTTATGTAAAAAGCGTGAATCATACATTTATGCACAATAGAATCGTACCTATATTGTCAACAATAAACTGTGATAACATGATAACCAATCCATTTAAAACACTTGATTATTATTACAATAAAATGACGCATTTGGTAATAGTCTAATTAAGAATCTCATATTTATTAATAAACACAACCGATTAGAATAGATTTGTCAACGAACAGTAACAAACCATCCATAGACAAAAAATCTGTATACACAATTACATACGCAATTTATTTATTCTACCTAATTCTCATTTTCTCTCACCTACCATTTAATTATAAGTATAATGTAGAAGAATTATGATGAATGTTTGCCAAGGGACAAGCGAAAGTGAATTGGACTAAAAGAAACTAAACAAAGCCCCGAGAGGTATGGCGTCGGCTCATAACTAATAGTCACTTGCCAACTTAGTAGGAGTTCCGTACAGAAACGGAAATATTATTTATCTTTTGTTACAAACATATAGAATTATGCCCTTTTTGTATCATCGTCATCACCATTTCAGCTGAAAGACGTCCACTTCTGAGCATAGGCCTCCCTGAAGTGTCGTACTGTAACCGGTCCTTTTCACATCCAGCAGATTCCCGCGACTCTCATCAGCTAGTCGGTTGTCTTAGTGGACAGGCATGTTTTTAATTCCGTCCCAATTTTACTTTTGCCATACGTTCACCTTTCTATCTCTAACCACTCCTCTCGATCTTGGGATAGGGCGGACTAATTCAGTCTCAGTATACATAAAGTTAGTCCCGTCATCTTCGCGTGGATGTATCTCGAAACCTATGGCCATTTTCTAGGCTCTACATTGTGAGAGATTGGCCAAATGGTTCAAACGACACATAGCAAATGCTAATCAATCAATCAACTCAGCCTATCGCAATCCACTGCTGGACATAGGCCTCTCACATACTGTGCCACAAAATCCTGTCCTGCGCCTTCCGCATCCAGTCTGTCCCAGGCGCCTTTTTTAGTTTGTCGGTCCATCTAGCTGGTGAGGGTCCCACACTACGCAACAGCAGATAAAAAAGCAAAGCAGAAAACAATTATATCAAAAGCAGATAACAAACAGATCATCATCATAATCAGCTTCTAATGTTCCCACTGCTGGGACACAGGCCTCCTCTTTGTGAGAGGGATTGGGCCGTAAACAACAATAAACAGATAATATACTTAAATTGAAATGCCTTATAAAAAGAGACACATGGGACAAAGACACGGTATGGGCCACTGCTGTTGATTTTCTTAAGCAAGGATCTCTGGTAGCAATTCTTATAGGAAAAAGTATTTGGATAGACTTGAGGCACTTCGTAAACATCATTCTAGATGATTGATAGGCGGCGCACACGCGAGAAACTGCTTTATATTCTATTTGTCTTAGAAACTTTGCTAACTATTCCCGGCTGATAGGAAAAAAGGAAGCCTGAAAGTGGTTCAGTGTAAAAACTACTTGTAAGAGTACGTGGCGGATGAATATTATGTCGTCATGAATGTAATAAAATTCTTGCAGAATGACTGAGTAGTTACATAGTAACTTTACGAAAAGAAATCCATGTTGTCTTCGATTTTTCAAAGTTTTATGAATAACGGATGTAACAGAGCAATCAAACTGTACATTTGGGTATACAGTTCAGGATCATTATTGTATTGGAGAAAACTATGTAGATATACTTATAGTAATATATATATATTATATGCAGTGGCGTTCCTTCCCTTAAAGCCGAAAAGCCCGGCTTTCAATTAAACGTGAACCTATCAACAAAAAACATAAACAAACTACACGTCATGCAAACTTGTAAATTAACTAACTCAATCATGTCACAAGAATTGATAACAATAATGACATACCTGTTTTTTTTTTATATAGGTAGGTAGGTATGTCGGCTTGTCCTAATTTTGATATCTAGGCACGCCACTCATTACATGTATTTATCCTAAACTACATTTAAAACTCGGCTATGAATGACGTTGTTTGCTTGCGTTGGTATAAACTTATATACCTAATCAAAAGCTGGTAACGGCTAGCTTAGGTACGACAAATACTAAATTAAACAATATAACAAAAACAGACCCCTAAATAAAAAAATACCGAACACAACATGATTCTAATCAAATCGCTACGCAATCTTACGAGACATACAACACAAAGCTAATTTCAAAGGCCTTGACTGAAATTTACAGAAACAGGAGCCGTGTCGGCTTGTTCCTGAGATTGCGTCTACTACGTCCAACTTTAAGCATTGCGACTGCGTACAGAACTGGCAAAGCTATCAAAGTTTATAACTGTCTAATACAATGGCATATGCAAACGCAGCGGAACTTTGTCGCGAGATATATTACCTTTGAATCGTGTGCGGGGATCATAATGAAGTCGATATAACAGCAGGATTCCTCCTACTTTTTGAAGTTGGTTAAAATGGAATTTGGTTTTGGATTCTTTATTGCTGTCTGGATAAATTTGGGAACTTTGAGGGTACTGTGGTACAACTTTGAAAAGGTTTATCTTGCCTTATTGGGCTGAGTTGATTGTATTAGCTACCTGTTGTTTTAATTCAGGGTACCAATTTAAAAAATCATTCGATAAAAATCTGTTGTACGAATTAATATTAGCGATGCTCTTTTTGAGACAGTTTTCTTTTATTATTTCCTTTATTCCATTATCATATAAATTACATTTTTAAATATTAGAATATAAAAAATATAAAATCATATAAAAATATTAAAAGTAAATAGCCCACCGGTATCGGGAACAGCGTCCAAGCTACCGGCAGCGGTCAGAGCTCCAGAGAGAGGAACCTCCTAACAATGCGAGCCGTTTCTAGAAGTACCGTTTTCTGAATCAAGCCCTTGATCCAGCTGCCCAACGAGAGCCTCCTCAGGTGTTGGTCGAGGCTCTTGGCTATTAAGCCATTGGCTGTCACGACTAACGGCACAATGATCGCTGAGTCCACACCCCACATGTCGACAACCACGCGAGCCAAGTTAAGATACTTGATTTGTTTATCTTTCTCGGCTTTCACGAGGTTCCCGTCATGCGGGATCGTTATGTTAACAATCATTACGCGTCGCTCTAATCGATCCAACCACCACTATATCAGGCTTATTGGCAACAATAGTCCTGTCAGTGATGATGGATCGATCCCAGTACAATGTGATATGTCCATTTTCGAGAACTGGGTCGGGAACATACCTGTAGTACGTCACTTCCGATTCTACAAGGCTGTATTTCAGAGCAAGTTGCTGATGGATAATCCTGGCTACAAGGTTGTGTCTATGCAAGTACTCTTCGTTAGCTAGACGACAACATCAGGAGATAATATGTCTGATTGATTCACCAGGACGGTGGCATGCCCGACAGATGTCAACCGTGCCGTCTTTCACAATAAATTTCCGGTAACTGTTTGTCATAATAACTTCGTCCATAATTGCACTGACAAAACCTTTGGTTTCTCCAAAGAGGTCACCGAAACGCAGCCAGGCTACGGACGCTAGTTGGTCTACATCAGGTCCATGTAGAGCCCAAAAAGCGTCCGTGAAGCTCCTTACTCTGCCATACTTCCATGCGATCATCAGTGTCAAGCACTACTGGTTTGCGCCAGTTCTCTTTAGCCCAGGAGAGCGGGGTGAGGCCCTTATCCACTGTGATCACATCTCGATGCATCCCCACGTCGGCGTCTAAGAAATATTCCCTGAGACTGCATATCTCGCGATTGTAGAGGGTCTTAGCATTTAAAAAACCTCAACCTCCACATCTTCGCGGGATATACAGCCTCATTAGCGATGATCGTGGGTGATGCATTCGGTTTGCAGTTACCAGTGTACCGACCTTCCTATCCAGGGCATCGAGTTCGGCGCGCACCTTGTTTCCGCCTGATAAAAGACTATTAAATACTTTTTTCAGGCGGCCAAAGAAGCGTTCCTTTAACGACTGTTTCATGTCAGTACCATTGATGCCTAACGCTTCCGACATACCCAAATACTTATAGGTTTCGGATGCAGAGAGGGCTCTAAGGTTTATGGAATCCGAGAGTTGGGTTCCGATGGATTCCACAATTTCCCCTCGCTTTACATGCATGACCGCACATTTGTCCATACCAAATTCCATCCTGATGGCGCTAATGAAAGTTTCACTTACTTTCAGTAGCGCCATTACTTGAAAATTGTTGGGGGCAAAGAGTTTTAGGTCGTCCTTAGGTCTCCTCAGCCGATAGCCTAGACCTGAATCCTCCAACAGTGTGCTTAGAGGATTCAAGGCTAAGCAGAACCAAAGTGGACTCAAACTATCATCCTGAAATATGCCTCACTCGATCCTTATCTTTTCGTTATTCCTCTGGACATTTCGACATCCTGGATAGTGAAGGACCGTTTTCCATTTCCCCACACATGGCTTCAGGAAGGTGCGCAGAGTTGCATCTACTTTATATAACTCCAGCACCCTCATAAGCCATGTATGTGGCACCGAGTCATAAGCCTTCTTGTAATCTATCCAACATGTCGACAGATCCTTTCGGGAACGACGAACCTGTTGCCTAATGGCCATATCAATGAGGAGTAGCTCCTTGGTACCACGGGACCCATTCCTACATCCATTTTGAGAAGGATAAATGATGGAGTTGGTGTCTATATGGTTGTTAATTTTAGCTCTCAAAATGGATGTAAGAACTTTATATACCGTCGGCAAACACGTGATCGGCCTATCATTTTTGGGTTCCGCAGTGCTACCTGATTTATGGAGCAGGTGGGTAACTCCTGTTGTTAGGAACTGGGATAGCGAACCAGATTCCAAAGCAACCTGGTGCTGAGCCGCCAAGCGAGCGTGCGACCTGCCGAACCATATGATCAAGAAGTTTTGCAATCCGTCCGGCCCAGGAGACTTCCAGTTAGGCAGCGATCGGACTGCACCAGTTACATCTTGGGAGCAGATGGTAATAACCCCCATTTCTTGTATTGGATCGCAGGCTCGCTCGACTTCCCGAGCCCAATCACCTTCGGTGTGACTGACAGGCACCGACCAGATATTGCGCCAGAAAGAACACATGCTTAGGTTAGTGGTGGTAGGCACGTGTCAGCAACACATTTATCCGGTCGCTCCCAACCCCAACCCACCTTTCATCACGTTGGAAGGTGCGATTTTGAGTGTATCGCTCTGCTCGCTGCTTATACCTACGAATACGGTTCGCCCATGCATACACTTTCTGCTTCAGGGCGTTGATGCGCTCTGTGACATAAGACATATAGTCCTGAGGGCTGATATTAGGTCTCACAAAACGCATCACTCTAGTGCGAGTATTGCCCTCCCTGAAGCAGGTTAGTTTGCCGATGAGCGCTCTGGCCCCACCAATACGGCGCTCAATTCTGCACTGCCCAGCTGGTACGGCTGGTTTCGATCGTGTAGCTCTAGAATCATTAGCAAATTTGACGTGAGCTACACGACATGCCTCTACAGCCGCGCAATACAGAATCGAATGAGTATCGGTGAGGTCTTCACAGTCATCAAAATAGTTTGACAACTGCGAATCAACTGCAACATTTTCATCTCATCTTCATTTTCCTATCTTGTTTCCATGATTGTTTTATCGGAGGTGACATCTGTCATATCACCTCCGATTCGGCAGTTTTTGATTAAATTTATTACATTTTGGTTTCTTTTTTGATTTTAAAGTGGTTTTCAAG
The DNA here is from genome assembly GCA_916610205.1 of Griposia aprilina. Classification (NCBI taxonomy): domain Eukaryota; kingdom Metazoa; phylum Arthropoda; class Insecta; order Lepidoptera; family Noctuidae; genus Griposia; species Griposia aprilina. The sequence continues at coordinate 16,052,800 of OU744288.1, forward strand.
TTTCAGGTTTGATATAAAATGAAATACTGTTGTAAGGCTGGGGTCAAATCACTATCACTGGTAAAATAAAAAAAAATGGAAAACTAGAAGTTTCGCTGATACGGTGTTGCCATTATTATTATTATTATTAATTCTTTAGGTAACCTAATTAATTTATATAATAAAGCTAAGTATGTAATAAGAACAAACGAAACACTATTAATAATCAAGAGATACGTAGTTTTGTAACAAAAAGCAATAACGTGAGCTTCTGCATAACCTGTACATTTTGCGTCTACGTGCCTCACAAGCGCTTCTCCATTTAACTTATCTTGTTCTATGGCACGTACTTTATCTACATAAATATATGCCAGTCTTCCCGGAAGATTACTCTACTCGTACATTATTCTTCATCTTTTAAAGATGAAACTGCTCAAAAGTCGGTCTAATTGTGTTAAATGCATATTCTGTCATAGGTGGATGAAAAGGCATAAACTTATTAATAAAAAAAAACGTTTTTTTTTCTTGACAACGCTAAATGCGTAATAAATTAAAATGCTTGTTCTTGTTGATGTTTCCAATGTTTGTGTAATTATTTAATTAACGATCATGTCATTACAGCTCGCTCGGCTTCGTGAGAAAAATGATTAACAGGGTATCAGAGGCAGATAAGGTTATCAGATCTTTAAGCTGACTGTGTGACAAAAGGCGGATACCTACGACAAACTGAGTTCAGCAGAAAAACTGGGGTTTAATGACCGGGTAACACGAGGCTAGTTTTTTAAGCTAGGATAGCAAAATAGTGCCAGTAAGGCACCTGTCCCGCCGCCGCGCCGACGAGGAAGCAACTTACTATTAACGATTTTCTCGCTCAAGAAACGTACAAAACATTGTAGGCCCCGTGCAAGTAAAAGAGATAAATATTATATAATAGTTGGCCGCTGACTGATCACACCTCCTCCGACGATAACTCTTTTGTCACAGCGACATTAAAAGCTATCAAAGAGAGTACTCGCTCAGTGACGCTCGGCGGGCAGAACTCTTGCTGAAAACTCACACTTGGTACATACGCATATCAGCGAGTAATCACTCGTCGCTGTCTCGCACTCGCTGTACATTGCTCGCCAACTCGTTTTTAGTTGCTCGCCCTGCTCGCTTCTCGTTAATCGCCGGCGGTGGGACAGGTGCCTAAGCTAGCAAGTTACTCACTCTGGCCTCGGGTATACAGAACTATCCTCATTTTTGCATGTGCCAGGTCACGATAGTGATCCAGGATATTATTTGTTTGTTTTCCTAGCTTTAACAAACTATCCTCATGTAACCCGGGCATTCATGTTGGACATACGCAGAAATTAGTTGGCAACTAGGAGAATGGTTGTGCTTATAGTTTTCTTCAAGGGATGTAAGCAGAAGTTGGGGTACTGCCGGCCAAATCAAGCGAGCAATGGGCCATACAAAACATAGGGTACAAGAAAAAATTAATTGTTTTTAGTTTGTCTATCTATTTCTTGCTGAATAGGGTTGGATAATTATAATAGTATATCTAGTGGTGAGACTAGAAAAAGAGGTTTTTTTCCCATCACACATCATAACATTTACTCATTGGAACATCCACATTATTGTATAAAAATGTCACTTGTGAAGTGTGCAACAAGAATGCAATGATTTTACTTGTCGGCGCCAGGCCAGGGCGCAAACCACCGCCGTAGCCTTAAACAACGAGACTGGAGTACATTTTTAAGCGTGATTATTACTCACATGCTATTTATTTTGTAAAATTCACCAATGTTAGATTAAGAGTAAAAATGTCATCATAAATCTCATAACGAAATCTTGGTTAAGTTTTGTCAATTAGTTAAAATGGTGAAACGATTATTTGTTCCTTTCCCACAGCACTTCATAAACTAGCCTTAAATCTAACATCTTTATTATCTCTCGTGTTGTTTTGTAAACTGTAGTTTTTAGAAATACTTAGGCAGACGTGCAGGGGCGGGCATGCATTTTTTTGCTGCTGAACGTAGTCACTTCAAGACTTTAAGCCTATAAATTATAATTTTCTATCTTACTGGTGCGTCTGCATGTTACTTTCGCCTACACAAGTGTCTTGCCTCACAACCTGATTCCTGGCAATGAAAACTCGTAGCAAACAGCATAAGCCATCTCCCATTACGACATACTCATTGCGGATAATTTATTATCAGAATTGTTTTTTTTTGTAACTTATCTACATTATAAGAGTATCGATTCAAACGTTATTGCATAGTAATGCGGTTATAACTAACAACTAGATAATAGCAGATAAGTATATAGTAGGTATGTGTTCGTTGTTAATGTATAAATACGCATCCTGACCTTGGTGAATCAGTAGTTGTGTGAAACGTCGTGTGTTATTATCGTGTCGGAGTTTTTTACGAAGTTCGATAAAAATGTAAGTGTTTTTATTTTGCTTTAAAAGTGGTAATAGAGTCACTATTTGGGTGTTTCAATTCCTGATTTTGAGTAGTAAATATTTTATTGTAATATCGCTGTTTGGAAATGCATGCCCAGAAAGCCATATTTAGTACCTCATAAATGCACCTAAACGAAGAGATTTAAGATACTTATTAGTAAATAATGCCTTTGCATCTAAATAACAAAAAGAAAACGAAATTAAAATTGAAAAAAAAAAAAATTAATCTCGCCTGTTTTATATTACACATACACATGTACATAAATAAATAATATCAAACAGGCGAGATTAAATAACTTTACACGCACGCTACAAACATTTCGTAAAAAAAAGTGTGATTGGGTGGAATAAATGGCTATTTAAGGGGACTACAGGACCTAAACGCAAGTTTTATATTGCCTAAAAGTACGAGTATATGATCCACTGCAGTAAACAAAATCAGAAAAATATATGATATTCTGCAGGATATATGCTAGTTAGATAGTGTGTTGAAAATATAATACAACTAATTTGATACGATAGAAAAAAATCACGACCATACCTCTAAAAAAATATTTTAACGATGAAAAACCATACTAATAAACATGCAATAATCCTGATATTTTATCTGATTATTCTGCAAGCAACATATTAACGTAACAGTGTTTTCATTTTTTAGTTCAATCAATAGATTTTTTGTAAACAGATTATTGCTTCATATTTTGCAATAAATTACCAGCGTTGTGTCATCGCGCTTCTCTTTCTTTTCTATGCAGTCTGACAGTGACCGCGGTTTAGCTGTGGTCAGCCTCTTAACCGACTTCTTTATTTAATTTATTATAAATGCATCTATGACACTGCACCAGACATTTTTAATCGTTTATAAAATGTAATTTTTATACCGAAGCTCGAAGTAGTGAAATAGTTGTTAAGTACTGCCTAAATTATAAATTGAACCAATCGTTAGTAGGTAGGTAAATATTTGCTATATTTATTTTCAGATGGGTGTTAAATTGTATGCATTGGACTTGAGCCCGCCAGTGCGCGCGGCCATGATGGCTTGTGAAGTATTCAACGTCCCTTTCGAGAAGATAGAAGTGAATCTTCTTACAAAGGATCATTTGACACCAGAATATTTGAAAGTAAGAGAATAAGTCCTTATTAATAAATCAAAAGAAACTAAAAGGATGGCTTAGCTACAAAAATCGACAGAGCATAAATACCAGCAGATGCCAACAAAGTCATGGAATAAATTTAAAAAAAAAAGTATTTTTACCAACACTCCTATGACACAAGTCTCCCCGGTCTCCTCTATATAAAAAATCAGCTCAAAAGAATTAATAATGTTAAAGATTTATTAAAAGTTGTAAGACATTTCTTAAGTTTTTTTTTCCAGAAAAATCCACTGCACACCGTACCTGTACTAGAAGACGGTGATTTCATTCTGCATGACAGGTTTGTTATTTTAAACGTGGAATAACTTTAAAACTTCCCATACGTACGAGGTCAGAGGTTTATAACCGTGCTGATGTTTGATCATCATTTGCTTGCTCAGTTATTTTGCTGCGCTGTCTGCGCTAACTTTTACACTGGCAAGAAACTTGAACTGTAACGGTCTAGTTATTATTAGCCTTTTTGATCGGACAAATTTAAAGTTTAAATGACATTAAAATTTGGCTCTATGGTTTAAAATTGAAACCACAGAGTCATTTTTTTATTACGAATTATATTCCGACAAAGTTAAAGTTCTAAATAAAAAACATAATAACATGTTGAACCCAGCTCTAATTTGTCAACTTTGTACTAAGAACATTACGAACATCAAAATAAGGTTCGAAACAGGTACAAAAACTGGAGGCATTAGCGATGTATGATCTTCTGGTACTGCCAGTGCACATTTTAATAATAAGGCATTTCTTTTACAAAATTAGTTTAATAACCTCGAGAGGTTATTAAACAAATTTTAACTAACTCATGTTTGTATTCTCTCTTTTCAGTCACGCTATAATTATGTATCTTGCTGATACCTACGGAAAAGACGACTCGTGGTATCCAAAGGATGTCAAAAAAAGGGCACTTGTCAATCAAAAACTTTTCTTCGACACATCAATTCTTTTTCCTAGAGTACGAAATATAACTGTAAGTAATTTATAAGTATCAAAATAATTTATCTATATACTTTTTTTGCTTACGTTTATAAGGCTTTTTTGGCTACTTACTTAGTGGGCCATTTTTTTATACATATCTCGGATTATTGCATTATATTCTTAAAAACAAATCCATGACTTTTTTGAAACGGATTTTTGAAAAAGCATTTAAGTAGGTGCTTATTTTATTTGATAGGGACAAAGTATAGTATTTTTTTTTATAATGACCGTACTCCGTTTATTTTTGTCTCGCAGTATCCCTTAATAATTGAAGGAAATAAGAACGTAGAACAAAAACGGTACGATGACATTGCAGAGGCATATGGTTTTCTTGAAGAGTTTTTATCCCGAACAAAGTTCCTTGCCGCTGATCACATCACAATTGCTGATGTGGCAGCCTTTAGTAATGTGACGGGTTTGGAAGCTTTACTGCCAATAGATGCGAAAAAGTAAGTGAAACTTCATCCGTGCAAAGATTCTATGTTCAACGTAGTTACGCACGACAATGGCAACACTTTGACTTTGAGTTGACCTAGCGTATTACGGAATTTCAATAGACTAAGAGGCCAGCATAATACTGGTTACTACTGGTTGGTACTGGTGGACACACATAATAGATACCTGAGGTCATCGGAAAACTTAAGACTAGAGATGCCGAGGCATTCCACCAGTTTTTATGACAAGTCTTTTACAGTTCAAGCAGTACGGTTATGGAATGCCTTGCCCATGTCGATAAGGCGTGCTCAATCTTTGTCCACTTTTAAAATTCTGGTTAAAAACACTTCCTCTCTACTTAAACATTGTCATTACATTTAGTTTCCTTACTCTTGTTTCATGTTTATTATTGTATATATTATATTATGTAGGTAGGTATATGTTTTATGTATGTATGTATTTTTTGTATATGTAAATGGTACACCACTGACTACCTGCATTATTGTCTCTCCTTCTACCTTGAATCCATCCAAAGGTTGTCTGTAAAAGATCGCTTTTAGCGATAAGACCGCCCATTGTGTCACCCTATGTAAAATGTCTACTTTTATATCTGTAATTTTTATGGTGTACATAATAAAGATTATTCTATTCTATTCTATTCTATTCTATTCTGGTTTTCACTTTTTCACTTTCACTGGTGGCTTCCACTGGCGCGCGACCATACCAATTTTATTTAAAATGTACCTTTATTATACGGTATAGTAACAAAATTGAAATGTGGATGTCAAAGTTATCGTTTTCAGCTCCTATATGTAGTAGGATTGCCCCATTCAGGGGACACCCTGGCCAGACCCAGATCTGGCCAGCCTCATCCCTCTTTAGTTTAGCGACCTCATTAATAGCTTCTCAAGCAATTTCAGATCAGGGGTTTGTTTTTATTGAATGAAAAGATAACTTTAATAATGTTTTCACATTGCCGACTAGAAACCAAAGAAGCACTTCTTTGGTTTCTAGTCGGCTGTAATAAGTAGCAAGTTCACAAGAGCAAAATAATTTATTTATATTGGTAAAGTAAACGATTTTACTTTTCAGGTTTCCGAAAACGACAGCCTGGCTGGCAAACTTGAAGAAGACACCGTTTTCTAAAAAACAAAATGAATCTGGAGCAATTCAGCTTGGCCAGTTGATAAAGAAGTGTTTAGAAGCGTAATATCTTGGGCCTTTTAGCTACCTATCTTGTTTATTGAGAAGGGACTGTGTCCGGGCATTTTGAGTGAATTGGTCATGAACTCTAAATAATTAATGCCAAATATACCCTCTTTGTCTGGGCATTTATCCATCACTAGTTGTAATAAGCGAGTATATGAGTATGAGTGGGGGACTATAAATATTCATAACGCAGCATCTGCTAACTAATCCCCACTACACTAATTAAAATGCGTAAAGAAATGTATGGCTAATGTATGACAATTAAATATGTTAATATAACTCTTATTAATTTTGTTTTATTTACTTACGAGTACATCATTTAATTTTCTTTTATTAGCATAATTATTATACAAGTCCGAAAGAATCACTGACAAATCCTTGTATGTAATAAAATTGTTTCAGGTTGTTTGAACATTTGTTATTTTTTTATTATTTCTACTCTGATGGATATGAATAACACATATTTGTAACCTTTCGGTTATTACCAGTGTTTTACCCAAAGTTTTCAAATAAACCTATTTCTGTGCTTTCTGCGATTTGTAAAATATTAGAGAGAGTCTTAAACAATAAGCTAATGAAATACCTAAATGCCTATAACATTATAGCAGCCAATCAATTTTGGTTCATATCAGGTATGTCTACAGAGGATGCCGTGACTGACTATGGCATTTGACATAGTCTCTGTCCCTAAACTTCTACTTAAACTTGAGAATATCGGTAGACGAGGAAATCCACAAAATCTATTTAAAAGCTATCTCACGAAGAGAATGCAAAGTGTGATTATAAATAATTGCATTAGCAGTGAGCACTCTTTAAGTAATAGTACCACAGAGAAGTATCCTGAGACCGACACTCTCCCTAATCTAAACAGGGCGTCCCACGGATATGCCACATGGAGGGAAAGTTCCTTGAATATTGTAGATGGAACATTTTACTGAAAGAGGACATTATTTGAATTTAAAAAACAATTTAAACTGTATTCATAGATATTTCAATAATTACGTGGTTGAACCGGAAATCGAAACCGTTACACGAGAAAAATAATCACCCTGTAGCTTTATTATACCAATCGAAAGGCTTCATCATAAGTATTATTTTTTGCTAAATAACATAGTGTCAAAATTAAAAGGAAGACCATGAATTTTACTCTATTTTACTTTATTTCACTACTGATATACTGTGTAACAGCCTGGGAGGGAGCAACATTATTAGGAGTGTTTTTGAATTTACTATCGATAACCATATTATCAGAATGTAATGTAACAAAGCAATAACATTACTTTTTACTCTGGCAATAAATGTGATATTACTTTTTTCTTCTATGTATAGTGTTAACATTTTTACGCTTCAAAAAAAGAAATAACTGAAAAGTCAGTCTTATAATGACTGCTCATTCCATCCTACATAAATGACAGGGCAAAATATGCACCTTTATGTATCTATTTACATTGATTCTATCTTATCTTCTTATCTGGGTATCTATATCAAAAAATAGTATAATATAAAGTCGCTTTTCGTGTCTGATTGTGTGATCGCGTTTTTATTCTAAACAACTCAACAGAACAGATGAGTTAAAGGGCCCAGAACAAGATGGCAACCTTACAATTTTTTGTTTCAACACCACACAACACAACACTATTTAAATCATCATTAGATCCTATATACAAGATAAAATTCAAATTTCAAATTTATTTATTTATTAGGCTACTGTTCATTAGCGATGTGCTGGCGCCCTACTATCCAGAAATGGCTTAGCCGGTGAGGATGATACACTGGAACGGCCGTGGCCTCAGGGAAAAGGTCGCTCTCCTCCGTCCGCTACTTCAGGAACAGAACATCGACGTGGCGCTCATTAGCGAAACGTTCCTGGGACCTGCGGACAAAGTCCACTTCCCAGGATACATAACCTTCAGATGGGATGGGCAACTGGCAACCAACAACAGGTACTACCGCGGTCTGGCCGTACTGATGAAACGAAGAGTCGTCCACCAGGAGCTACCACCCCCGACGCTCAGCAGCATATCAGCGCTGGGTATACAACTCCATGTCGCCGGTAAACACATGCACGTTTACGCGGCCTACAAGCCATCGCGCGACGTGTTCGTGCCCACTGACATCCACGCGCTGCTCGCATCACCATACCCAATCATCATTGCCGGCGACCTAAACAGCAAACACCCGGCATGGAACTGCTGTAGCACAAACACAGCGGGAAGACGACTCTTCGCCGACGCAGAGACCCGCGGGTACGACGTGGCCGGGCCAGAGGCGCCCATGCATTACCCGAATGAAACCACACACACACCCGACGTTCTGGACATAGTCGTCCATAGGGGCCTTACCTGCTAGATCGCACAGGACGTATTGGACGACGAGCTGCGGTCTGATCATCAGCCCGTACTCGTTCGTCTATCAGACCATACCACGCGAGTTGCCCATACAGCGCCACGTCGCCACATGGACTGGAATAAATTCAAGGAAAGTATGGAGACCACCACACCCACTCGGCCTGTCACCGACGTCACTGACGTGAACGAGTTGGCTGAGGGACTCACCGCTTGCATGCAGAGCGCCTTGGAGGCGGCGACATGCACCTCATCCGCGACACAAGGCCGCTACAACACGCTCCCTGCACACATCGCAAACATGATCGCCGACAAAAGGCGCCTACGCAAGCGGTGGCAACAAAAAAGATGTCCCACTCTCAAAAACCAGCTCAACCGGCTCACGGACAAGGTGAATGCCGAAGTCCAGGCGCACTCCACTGAGGGTTGGGAAAGCCTTATCGACGCTGCGGATAGCGATTGGACGTCGGTACACAGAATCTGCCAATGTCTAAAGAACACCCCACCCCGGTGCGCCCGCTGGTAAACAGTGGCGGGGCGCTCCGTTACACGGCGGCCGACAGGGCCGAAATGTTTGCCGCCTACCTGGAGCGTCAATTCCCTCCGAAACTTACGGATGTCCATGACAATGTCGCAACAGTCGAGCAACGCCTTGGAGAGTACTTCAAGACGCCGGTAGCTCCTGACGAGGACCCAATCTTCGTCTCCCCGGGCGAAGTAGTGAGGGCAATCAGACGAACCAAGCCAAAGAAGGCCCCCGGTGCGGACGGTATCACAAACGTCGCACTTCGACACCTGCCACCTAGAACGGTGGCGGCATTAGCTCGCCTCTATAATGGCATACTCCGCACCGGCGCCTTCCCCTTCTGCTGGAAACTGGGGAAGGTCATAATGTTGCCCAAGCCCGGGAAGAACATTCTGAAGCCGGAAAGCTACCGGCCGATCACGCTCCTACCCACCACCTTCAAGGTGTTCGAAACGCTCCTGTTGCGCCACCTCACACCACACCTGTTGCCGTGCCCGGAACAGTTGGGCTTCCGGGCCGAGCACAGCACGACGCTCCAGCTGTCGAGGGTACTGCACCTCCTCTCAGCGGCCGTGAACAGGAAAGAATACGCTACAGCAGTATTCCTCGACATGGAAAAGGCATTCGACCGGGTCTGGCACGCCGGCCTTATCTACAAACTCACCCTCACCACAGCACACCGTCGCTTGATACAGGTGGTCTCCTCCTTCCTCCAGGATAGAAAAATCAAGGTCTCGGTGGAGAACGAGCTCTCTAGCGCACGCCCCGTAACCGCGGGCGTGTTACAGGGAAGCTGTGTCTCGCCTGCGTTGTACTCTGTGTCCACCGATGACATACCTGCCACGCACACCGCAAAACTCGCGCTGTGACACCGCGTGCATCACCACTTCACTGTCGGCTGACCACGCGGCAATCAAGATGTAGCGCGCACTGCACGATCTCCCTGACTGGCTCAGCAAATGGAGATTGTCGGTGAACGCAGGTAAGACGCAGACGATCATCGTCACGGCACGCGGCCGTATGAACCCACCGAACCTTGAGCTGGGGACCGAACTCAAGTGGACCAAGACCGCCAAATACCTGGGGGTCACACTTGACAATCGGCTCTCCATGGGCCTTTACGTCTGTGAAACTGTCGCTCGGGTAAAAGTTACGCGCCACCTACTTCGCCCGGTGCTGTCGTCACGCCTCTCTACGCGAGTCAAGCTGGGGATCTACAAGACCTACGTGCGACCGCAACTCACATACGCCGCCCCAGCCTGTCTCGCGCTCACGGCTGAGACCCACAGGAAGAAGCTCCGGACGTACCAGAACTATGTGCTGCGTCAAATAGTTAAGGCGCCTCGGGACGTGAGAAATTCTGTGATCCACAGGGACCTGCGTGTCGAGAGCATCGATGCATTCACAGAAAACCTGGCGAGGAGGATGTTCGGGCGTGCCGACGTCTCTGAACAACACCACATCAGGTACATTGCACCATGGCACGCGCGACCCCCCGATTACAAGCGCTTCGCCTACTTGCGCGTACTTGACGCCTGAGTAAGTCGCCCTCATTTTACACGTGACCTACTCAAACAATAGAACTCCACACCCATGACATGACACCCGCCGCACACAAAGCGTCCTAAGTTAATATAGGCGCTACGTGCGCGGATCACACATACACTACTCCACACTCGCAGAAAAACATAGAGAAAACCACACGAGCGACTTACACACATCTCAAGTCGCTCGATACTCACTACAACGCTCCGCGCCCTGCAACGCTACCGGCTAGATCTGGTTTCGTTGTAGGGAGCGGGGACAGCCGCCACTGTGGACGAGCGCCAACCAAAACCGACGCCCTCGTTGCTTGATCGGCTCTTGCTGGGGCTTCCCTAGGGAACTAGGGATCTCACCCGGCAGGGCCTGGTCGCACGGCCGTCGTGAAGCATTTGTTTGCTTGTGTTAAGTTGTCTGGGAGCGCTATGAGTAATGAGTATGCAATCTCCTATTTTTATTGCTTTAAGCTTAGCGGTACCCCCCCGCGACATTATAGCGCCATTTCAACGAGCAAACCTTATCGTGCCATTCATCAATTTCTATACCTAATTAAAATATATGGTGTTACTCAATTGAATTTGATGGCTCAACGATAGGCATTATTTTTGACTTTTTAAATGTTCGCTTTTCTTTTTTGCGTTGGGGGTTTTTTAAATTTTTAATTTAACTTTTATTTAAAAAAAAAAACTTAGTTTAGTTTTGTGTTGTATATGAGTTAACAGTTGTGAGCGTTTTGCAGAGTATATTTAGTCACTACATCAAATAGCTTTGTAGAATCAGTTTATCGTGTTGCCACCATTCCATTGTATGCACAATTAAATACTGATCACAAAACGAATCTAAACACGACATATCTGTTACTATTTTATGAAGAGTGTACTAGTGTGCTGGATATCCTGGCTGCAACATCAGCTCATCATGTTGCCACCATTACAAGTAAGTAGTTAAGTTATTTAATATATATATGAATAAGCTGATCGAGGAACTCAGCAGAACTGGCATCGGATGCTCGATAGATGGTGTGTCTTTTAACAACATCAGCTATGCTGACGATATGGTGCTGCTGAGTCCGTCGATCAGTGCACTCAGGAAACTATTGAATATATGTGAGTGCTATGCTGGAGCCCATGGACTAAGGTATAATGCTAAGAAAAGCGAGCTGTTAGTTTTTATGGCACAAAACAAGACCTATGAAGTGGTACCAACAGTCTCGCTGTGTGGTGTAACTCTAAACAGAGTAAAGCAGTTTAAATACCTTGGTCACTGGGTTACAGAGGATGGCACTGATAACTGTGATATGGAAAGAGAGCGTAGAGCATTGGCCGTACGTTGCAATATGCTGGCCCGCAGATTTGCAAAGTGCGACAATAATGTTAAAATAACATTGTTTAGGGCGTATTGCCAGGCTTTTTATACCTGCAGTCTGTGGACCAGATACACGCAGAAAACATTTAATGCCCTGCGAGTGCAATACAACAATGCTTTTAGGATACTGCTGTCGCTGCCACGTTTCTGTAGCACGTCAGGGATGTTCGCAGCAGCGCGTACAGATGACTTCTTTGTGATCATGCGCAAAAGATCCGCGTCACTACTGCGTCGGATGCGAGACAGCGACAGCAGTCTCCTGAGCATTGTTGCCAGTAAGTCTGTAGGCCACCTGATGCGGCACCTGTGCGCAGTGCATGTATTGTTGCCAGGTGTGTCCAGAAGATGGCTTAATAGATATAGCATTCTTTAAGTTGTGTTGTATTATTGTTATTGTTTCTAATTGTTTATGTTTGTCTTATTTAATTATACTAACATAGTTGTAAGTAATACGAGTACTAACACATTATGGGTAATGTGCCTGAATTAAAGATGAATAAATAAATAAATAAATTGCATTGTATGTAGAATTAAATAATGACCAAAACAAGTCCTAACACGACACATCTGCTATTATTTTTTCAAGAGTGTACTAGTGTGCTGGATATCCTGGTTGCAGCATCAGCTCATCGTCTTGCTATCATTGCATTGTATGTAGAATTAAATACTGATCAAAACGAAACCAAACACGATATATCTGCTATTATTTTTTCAAGAGTGTACTGGTGTGCTGGATATCCTGGCTGCAGCATCGGACCAAGTATTCCATAATCTTGCATATTTATATAGCGTACATGAGTGTTTCAAATTTTAGGTCACACATATGTTTGAAAGTAAAGTAAATACCCATTATGCGTCTAAGATCCTTACCGCAGCTAACAAAAGAGCTGATTACCTTGAAACTGCTGAACCGATTTTGATAAAACATGTCTAAGAACAATTGCTAGAAAACCTGCTTTCAAATAAAAAAAAACGCATTCAAATCGATTCACCCGTTTAAGACCTACGGTGCCACAGACACACACACACACACACATAGCGGTCAAACTTATAACACCCCTCTTTATACGTCGGGGGTTAATAAAAAACTTATAACACCCCTAGTTTTGCGTCGGGGGTTAAAAATGAATCTTGCGGCGAACGTATACTAGACACCAGAGTATTTGAAGGTATGAAAAAACCCATTCCTTATCGATAGAGTAGTCTTTACAAAAACACACCTCAAAAAATTATAGGTAATATGTTTGTTTTTTTTGCAGTAAAATCCACTGCACTCAATACCTGTAAAATAAAAGATAGTACTGATTTCATTCGCATGACAGGTTTGGTATTTTATTGTTCCGTGGTTTCCATTAGGATTATTTTTTGAGTCGAAATGGTCATGGTCAAGTTTCTCCACCTCTAAGGAAGATGGGTGATTTGTTCTTCTTTTTTTCAGTTTTGACGGTACATCTACAGGGTTAAATTAAATTAGTTAGCGAAACTCCGCTGACGTGAAGGGTAACGATATCTTGTAACCCGGCTCCTTCGAGTTGTACAGAATTGATTAGGAAACTGGATGTTGAGGGTCTCCTTCAGGGTTGTACTACTCACCACAGTGCTAATGTAAATTTGTAGGGTATAATAAGCTGCTAGGGAAAGATTCAATTAAACAAGTACATTCTTACACAATACCATGTTTATTACAATAACACAATTGAAGATTCACAATATTTAATGTGGCCTGCCACATACCTTCCCCCATACACTTGGGCATCCATACCAGTACAACCAGTCTCGGGTCTAGTTGTATTGGTGTGTTGACCTGCAATGAGACTATAACAATAACTCAGAGTCGCTATAGCAAGTCCGTGAGGTGAACCATTTAATAGTTACTAGCTCAATCACACAAATACCAACCTATCAAAGTTGTGCTAACAACGGGAACATAAGATTATGCGAAACAAACCGCGACACAACACTTCATGGCAACTGGTCTCATTACCTAGTCCATACAATAGGCTTAGGCCTCTATACGTGCTTAGTCTATGAGAGAGTTAGCTTTCTCATAGAATAAGCCATAAGCATTGACTTGTTCTTCCGGAACCCGAATTGCGGAGAAACAATAAATTATTTTTTTCGAAAAATCCAACTAGTCTCTTATTGATTAGACGCTCAAGAACCTTCGAAAGGGCGGGTAGTACCGCTATAGGACGATAGTTATTAAAAGAGTTTCTATCGGTGCATAATAGCCTTTTTTAAAGCTAACGGAAACACAGCAGTTGCAAAACAGAGGTTAAATATATGATTTAAAACTGACACTAGAATGTTAGAGTATTTCTTAAGTACCACAGGAGAGATACCATCCCATCCAGCGGCTGCAGTGGATCTAAGGGACTCAATTACAGATTTGACCACATCACTATCCGTGCGATTCAATACAAATGGAATAAAATAGAATACTCTTTATTATGTACACCATAAAAATTACAGATATAAAAGTAGAAATTTTACATAGGGTGACACACAAGGTAGTGTGGGAGCAAGGTGAGCTGGGTGAAGTATGGTCGTTGATTATATGATCAGCAAGTTTTTTCCTATGTCAGCAAAGAATTTATTAAGATGATTGCAGGACTGAAACGGAGTGTCAGAGTGTGAAAGTAGTTGTGTAGATGCATGTTGTGGTTTTTATGTGTTTGTGATTCGTTTTATAGTTTCTCAAAGAACCTTAGAGTTATTTCCAGCTTTATCTAGCTCTTGGGTGTCGAATTGTCTTTTGACCATTTTTTATATTTTATTGCAAAAGTTTCTGTATCGCTTAAAGGAAATTTCGAGCATGATATTATTAGGCCATTTCTTCAATCTTTTATGTAGCACATCTCTGTGTCTCATACACCGCAGCAAGCCCGGAGTGATCCAAGGTTTGAGGATCTTCTCGTTAGATAGTAACTTTTTGGCGTTAGAGTTTTCGGATATTGCGGTAACCATGAGACCAACCAGCGAATCAGTAGCAACATTGGAGTCAGACCTAGAATAGATGGGTGCAAAGTCTAGTGTCGTCATAGTGTTATCCATGACGTCAAAGTCAATTTTGGTGATGGATCTTACAATATTACCATGTGTTTTTTTTGCTGGAAATGAATAGGAAGAACAGTGATCAGTAACAGTCGTATCGAAGACTAGTGAGACAGATGTCCTTGTAGTTTTTAATAATAAATGGTCTAGGTAGTTGTTTCCTCTGGTCGGAAAAGTATGGGTTGGAAGGAATCCGTGGAATGCAAGGGTGTTGAGGTGGTCATGGGAGTGAGCGTCAAATGACATCGATTTTATATCTATGTATATTAATGTCACCAGTAATAGCTATAGTTTTGACATTGGAAAACGTGGGAACTAAGTTGTTGAGTGAGGATAGAAAATGATCAATCTTGCTTATCGACGGCGACCGGTAAATGCACAGAATGGCAATGTCAGACCCCACCCTGACTGATAATCCGGTGGCGGAACCACCAAAGCAAAGTTCTTCATAGGTGACAGTAAGGTTGAACCTGACATAGACCACAACACCATCACTTTGATTTAAGTTTTTAGCAGTGCTGTACATAATAAAGTTTTGGATGTTAGGAATGTGGTGGTTACTCGAACACAATAACCAGCACTCTGTCAAGACCAAAATGTCACAATCCATCGACAGTCGTTGCAGTAGTGTTTGTAGACTAATAAAATTACAATTGATAGATATAATGTTTTGTGTAAGGATTTTTAGATAATGTTTTGGATGTTTAACAAACATTTTAGCCTGCTCCGGGGTGCAAGCGTGTGAATGCAAATGCAAAATACAATAGGCAATCAAAAAATGTTCTTCAACACTGCTATTCTTTTTCCAAGACTATTAAACGTTACTGTAAGTAAAAATAATACTTCATTACATATTTGATTTTCTAAAAAACTCCCGTACACGATCAGTTTTACCTTAGTATTCGTCTGATCAGAATAAATCCGTTATGTATTGTTGACCGTAAATGATAAATGATTTTATTTCTGTAAGTAGGTTTGTACAAACACTTTTATACGTCAATCATATTTTTAAACTAGATGAGGTCGGCGTTTCCTATCTGACTACTCTGAAAAAAAAGGCCGAAACAAATTCAGAGGTCACAGTCTCTTTTAAAGTCCAGACATAATCTTAGTCAGATCATGTGAAGACCATGTAGATTAGTATCTGAAATGGTCTTTTGAGGAAAGAACCACACAGATTGAGTGGACCTGTCCAGTCAGTGCGCGCATTTGTCAGTAATCGTGCAGCTCAACTCAGGAAGTCAGGACTTAAGGACCTCAACGATTCGACGAACAATACCAAAGAAAGGACATTTGGGTAGGCCACATAAATTACTCAATCTGCCAGATCATGATTAAAATTAACTGCGAAAAAAAAGCAATGACCCACATAAACCTCACATTCACAATAATTAAAATAACATAATACTTTACAACTAAATACTCATGTCATTGTGTATATAAAATTCAAAAATGTCAATGTGTATATAAAAAATCGGACATAATGTTTGAGAACATGTATGGTGTCTGAAATGGTCTTTTGAGGAAAGAACCACACAGATTAAGTGGACCTGTCCAGTCAGTGCACGCATTTGTCAGTAACCGTGCAGCTCAACTCAGAACTTAAGGAGCTCAACGATTCGACGAACAATACCAAAGAAAGGACATTTGGGTAGGCCGCATAAACTACTTAAACTGCCAGATCAAGAATATAACTGAAACAATGACCCACATAGTCCTCATATTCTCAATAATGAAAATAATATATAACTTTTTACAGTAAATATTCATGTCTAAAATAGCTAGCAAATTAAAATCAACATTCACCGTGTAAATTTATTGGAGCAGCTCAATCCCAAGCCTTTTTGCCCTCAATATAGTCTTTCACAGTATAATAGGCTTTCTGGCATAGTTTCCGTTTTATAAAAGATTTGAATTTATTAAAGCTTAGATCTTGAATGTGGCTAGGAAGTTTATTATAAAAACGTATACATTGGCATCTAAACGAGCCACCTATTTTCTTGAGCCTGGTTGTAGGAACAATAAGTTTGTGTTTGTTTCTATTATTTATATTGTGGATATCACTGTATTTTTTAAACAGATTAATATTTTTATGTGCATACAAAAGATTTTCACAAATATACTGAGAAGGCACAGTAATTTAGTTTAAACTTTTAGCTACGGTTCTTTTGTAATTTTTATGGTGGAAATGGTGAAAAAGTGTTGTATCAAAACAATTCATATATGTATTTTTCATTTAATTTCACATATAATAACATTTCATTCATTGGTAAGGAATTACAAAGATTTTACTTGATAACAATAAGTAGTATGACCATGCTCTAGAAGTTTCGTAGACGGAAGAAACCAACGCTTTAGTGTATTTCTGATTAAAACTATTAATATAGTGCGTATAATAAATACAATTTCCACCTATGTATCTCATGATTGAAATAGCATTATTTTTATGTTGGTTACAGCTTTCCATCATAAGGAGAAATGAAGCAAAAATGGTTGGATGTAATTATTATTTCATAAATTATTATTTCACTATTTGAACATCAAATAGTGAATTAATAATTTATTACAAAAAAAAAATTGAAATGTAGTTACTTACAATGAAGTTAAGTAAGTTACAAACTATAGAGGTATGAGGAACAGGGTGTAAAGCTCACTCATACCTCCATAGAAAAGGGAGGATCCTCCCACCAGACGGGTGTTGTGTCTGGCGGGCAAATGCCCGACAGTTGATGTCTAAACTCTGCTTGCGCGATGCAGGATTTGCGTGACGTCAGTGTGACGGGTAGCTCGCATGTGGCGGTGTAGATACCGCTACAAAACAATAATTTGAAATCACTTAGTATCAACCGGACACAAATTTTCTCTTTCAAAACGAAAATTCCTGTCTGTTAAAAAAAAATTTGGTCACTCTATTAGAAAGAGATGAAAGCCTCTGTATGCAATATCTCTCTCTGCTCGTTTTTTTGGTACGAGAGCTCAGTCCAGTTTGTATATTAGATCCATGTCTCAGACAGACTAAAACCTACAGTCCGGCCTAGTCCGGCCGTCGAGGGAATGCGTTCCTGACACCGGTTAGTGCAAATATTCTAGTCACAAATAAAGATCTAATTCGCAAAACACGTATTCGTTTGGATAAAACTGACATACTGTACAGCGCTACAAGGATCTTTTGGCACCTGAATGACATTGACAGGTCAGGTTGGTCGTTGAACGTGTTCGTGAAAAATGGAATCTATGCATGTGATTCAAATAAGGGTCAAATATTTTTTATTTATTAAACTGTGTTACTTCAGAATTATGCCTCAATATTTTCATCAATATTTTTTTATCATAATTTCGTTTTGAGTAAGAATCGCCTTTGGTCAGAGCGATTGTGACGTAGAAGTCTATGACATTATTCTCTTTATTTTTATACGTTGCTTATAGTGAAGTAGTGATTAGCGACTGTTTAACCATACATTTTTGATGTTTAAAGGCCTCATAACTTTAAGCAACGTTTATAAATAAACCCCGAAAACTATTCTTCTCATAGTAGTTCGTGCCCTAAAACGAGAGAACAACAAGCATTTAAATATTTGTATTCTACGCTGGACATGTTACCTACTAACTACTTACACTTCTTTTTGAACAGGCATTAAGCCTGTTAACGTTTTTTTAACAGGCATTTAGCCTGTTAAAAAACCAGGCGTTCAATTTCGTTTTTACGCACTCTAGTGCAACGTTGCTATGCTTTCCGTATTTCGAGTGTTGTGTAGTTTTTATCTATAATATTTAAATTTAACCTCTTTGTATGCAAAAAGTTGGTACCTACAGCCCGCTCACAGTTATTAATTTATTTACCTCCGAGTTTGCATAACTGTCACAACCACCGTGATCTTTATTGCCGTTGCAATAAGGTTGTTGTTGGGCTGCTGTCATTGACAAGTCTGTCAAAGTCACAATGATCTTAATTATCGTTACAATAAGATTGCTACTGGGTTGCTGCTGTTAGAGATAAAATAACTATGAATGGACTGTCCTTAGTTAATGTCTGTCAAATTGATAAGAAAGTGTATTGCTGTCACCTGTAAAGTTGTAGGTGTAACTATTATTATTGTTTATTCGACAAGGGTAGATAAGTAAATAGAATACACTTAGTTAAGTATTCTTCTTTATAATCTAGAATTGGAACAGTTCTACTGACCGAAATCGTAAGTACTTAACTTTCTACCTTCCTATCTTCTACCTGTTTATGTTCAATGTTTATGTAGGTAATTAATGTTACGGCTCAGAATTGCATGAACAAATAAGATGTAAACATCAAGTTTTAGTACGACTTACAACATACTACTGAAATGTAGGGAGTACCTACGTAGGCTATTGGGTACAGTGGCTATAACAGTTTGCTGCAGTTAACTGGTCATTCCTACCCTTCTAGACAGACCTTTTACAACATATCACTCAAGAACATAGTCCTACGGATAATTGTGTAGAAAACCAAGAATAAGCAAACATTATGTTGATTAAAATTACGTTACGTATTTTGATCAAAATGCGATTCGCGACTGTAGCAATGATAAATATTTACTTAATAATAATCATAAATTATATATCAATCGTCAAACTTTAGAAATTTGTTCCACCTAAGAATTTTTCAGAATATTTCATATGAAAAATCTTAGGTAGAACAAATTTCCAAAGTTTGACGCTTGATATGAAATTGATGATTATTCAGAAAATATATCATTCTTACAGTCGCGAATCGCATTTTGATCAACATACGATGTAAAACAGAGGTGTGATTTGCTAAAAAACAAAGAAAATTTGAATTGGGCGGGCTACAGCTGAGGATAGCTCTCTCTATCAATTCGCTAATCATTCGACGAATGTTGGTAATTCCTGAGCATTTCTATTGAACAATTCCTGAACACTACCACTCGATATCTGGAGTCCATTGCTACTCCCAGTACGATCTCCCTGGATTAAATTTGTTATTCATAATTTTATTCCAATTTTGTCACAATCCTATCATTTTATTTTCTCTAATTTTATCTAATCTTATCTAAGTTTATCTAATATTATCCACTTTTATCTCATTTTTATCTAATTTTGTCCAATTTCTCTAATTTTGTCTACTTTTATGTAATTTAACCAAATTTTATGATTGTATGTGAAATTTCTAGTATTGACTGATGACTTGTATGTGTGGTGCAAACTGTACATATAAGTTGGTTATTAATAAATAATTAAAATAAAATAAATACAATTTGAATGATAAGGACTGGTGAATGAGAGGATTCTGAATTTCGAACCCCGCCAATTGCAGTAGTGTCGAAAACGAACCGCCAAAATCTTTACACACAATATGTATAATAGTTGCAAAGATAATGACCGATGACCATGTTGGGAAGACTTTCAACCCCCAGTAGACGATTAAGCGAACAGAAAAGCAACCTATTCCTCACCAGTGGGGTAATTGCGTAACACACAATGGCTCCTTACATTATGACATTTATAGTTGTTATGTCGTCACAACTACATACACATATTTTTTTACAATTCGAGGACATTAATTGCGTTATTTACGTTGACGAACACACAAATTTTTAAAACACATGACGCAAAAGTTTAGGAGTGTCCTTTAAAATCGCTCGGATTGTAATAGAAAGTGTGTTACGTAATTTAGGTGCTGATCATCATTTTGAATTAAGTCGGGTTAAATTAAAAGAGGCGTTTAGAAACCTGACAAACTTGTTGACTTGCTTATTTTTTTATTCTTTCGCTCATACAGTTATTGCCGACACTAAATATACTGAGACTCCTGCGAGATAATGTCGTATTTTAACATATATTAAATGATAACGGATCGCAATTTCTTACATTTTGACAGTTCAGCGCGTTCATTGCGTTATTTACGTTGTTAAGCAGCTATGAATTTATTAAACCTATGAAGCAATGGACTAGCCATATCCTTCAAAACTCTTGGATTGTGATTTTGAGTGCGTTACGAAGTGAGGGTGCTGAACTCTAATTATAAATAAGTTTTATATTAAATGTATTTCAGATGGTAGTGAAACTTTACACAACGGAGCTTAGCCCACCGGTGCGTGCATCTATTATGGCTTGTGACATATTCAAAGTGCCCGTCAAGACTGTAGAAGTTGATCTTCAGGATAATCCAGAGTTTTTGAAGGAAAGCAATTACAATTATGTATTATGGCCGACCTCGTAATTGCTTTACCACTCTAAGGTTGAATGTCATCTGCACCTGCAAAAATCCGTCTAATTGTCTATGTGACATTGCCTTAGTGAAATAGCTGGTCGAAACTTTCCGTGACCCAAGGGCAGACCTTTACCTTGATCAGAGGCAGTCGACAGTGACTGATTTATTTAATTATTTGGTACACCAGTAGCAGTACATACAAAAAATTAAAACAAAACAATAATAATAAAAATACTGGTATGTATGAATATTATAGGTATACACAGCATTCACCACAAAACAACATCGTAATTAACAAAAAAAAAACTTATGAAAACATACTATAAAATACAATTAGAAATTAAAATTCAAAATAAGTGAATACAAAATGTTACCACGAGAGGTGGAACGTGAAAGGGTATGAGTGTGAGTGATATCTAAGAATAGGGTATGAGTGTGAGTGATATCTAAGAATATTCAGTGTATGTACTCCCGTACCTCAGAGACTGATCTTCTAAATTTATTAAGTGATACACCGGTTTCTGACGATTTACAAAAACTGACGAAGGTGCGGAGCAAATTTTCGACGCCACATACTTATAGTTTGTTAATAATTTTAGTTGTGACATGATATTATATTTTTATTTTAAAAGTTTTTTTGTTAACCTGTACTAACATTATAAAGAGGTAAAATTTGTTTGTCTGTTTGTAAGTTTGTACGTGAGAGTAATATCTGGAACTACCGGTCGGAACTGAAAAAATATTTTTACATTTGATAGCCCAGGAAGGCTATAGGCTATTTAACATCACGCTATGAACTTTAGGAGTCGTGCAAAAAGAAAAAAAGTCAGAAAGAATGCTGAGCGAAAACGATGTGGTAGCGTGGGCAGGTGACGCGATGCGAAGGGGTGGGTCGGGGGAACAAGAACTTTCACACGGACAAAGTCGCGGGCAGAAGCTAGTATTACATATAAGAAGTTTATCCAGTGTACCTATATATTTGTATCGTCTTTAATAAACTTTACTACAGTTTTAATTTACGGGGAGTTCTGTCAAAAGTGATAAAACAATTACGAGGTCGATTATACCTCAAATAAAAATGATTATTTAGCGTTATTCACCTCCCAACGAAAATCTTCAGACGCGCGACGTAGGTACGGTAGGCTTCACGTCAGTGGTAACGAAGCTAGTATAACCTGACGTCTTATTATATTGAATCTGCATACTACACTAGGCTAGCTCAAGTTCAAACTGTTAATACCTACGTGCAGTCAACTATATCTTTTTCTTTTTGGGTGGGAAATCATCAAATAACTTTTCCCGCTCTGGGCAGAGCGGGAAGGCGAGGCGTGTCAGACTTTTACTGACATAAACCCACCCGTGTTCCTTCAGTTGCCTGTGCCAGGGGCCACGATAGCTCTCTCGAACAATCCGTGACCCTGGCAGGGAGTACAGTACCTTAAGATCTTCATGTCATGACGCAAAGTTTTTTCTGTAAGATTCCAACTTTCAGAAAAATACGCTGAAAACGTTTCCAGTACTTGAAGATGATGATTTCATATTGCATGATAGGTTTGTACTAATTTTATTCAGCTTTCTTTTTAGTAACTTTTATTCAAGGGGGATGCGACAAATTCAAATTTTCTTACGTTTTTTGAAATATGATTCGCCGCCTTAGCAAATATTTATTTATAGAATTATAATCATAAAAATCATTAATACATCTCTCTAAGTTCATATTACCCTATTGAATGACTATTTCATGAAATCATGACATTTGAGGCCAATTCTAACTTAAGGAGTTGTATTGCTGATTCTAATGATTATAATTCTGTAAAGCCATATTTGTTATATTTTAATCAACATCCAACCTGACAGTAACCTGCAAATTGCAAAAAACATAAGTATTTTTGAATTTCGCGGGCTACCTGAGTGCATCCCCCTTAAGCATTATTGAGGTTCAGAGAGGTGTCGCCTAGTGTTAGTGAAATCAGGCATTAGTGGTTAAGCGGGTACTGCCTTCACACCTCAGTTATAATGTTATTCCTTATAGACAGGATAATCTGGCCTCTCGAGGTTTACTGTTGACCATTTGGCTTCCTCATACATTTTTACATCCGGCCCTAAATTTTGTCAAATCCGCAATTCAAACAAACTCGTGTTTTACCCGTGGAGAGCGGACACGGCTTAACACAGCCTAATTTATAAGTCAGCAAATTGATTTATTTTCCCTCTCTGGCGGATATTTTGCCTCTAAATCACTTGGCACTTACTTACCTCTTTTTGTTTCCGCTGCACAGTCATGCTATATTGATGTATCTGGCCGACGCTTATGGAACTGAAGACACTTGGTATCCAAAAGATCACAAAACAAGGGCGCTTGTCAATCAAAAACTATTTTTCGACACCACAGTCCTTTTTCCGAGATTAAAAAAACATTACGGTAAACTATTTTATTAAATATACCTATTAAAATAAAAGTGATCTTTATTTTCGTTGCAATAAAGTTGTTGGTGGGTTGCTATATATAGTTCTATACAAACTTAGACATCAATAAAATGTTACGTATCATTCCCTTATATTGTTCATAAGTAAGTTACGACAGTGGCAGTCAAAAATATCTGACTACTCTTCAGAACATAAAAAATTAAATACTCTATAGATTTCAATATATTTGGTGTAACCTAGGATTCGGAATTTTCTATGTGGTTCAGGTCAGGGTTTTATAGAGGTATGAGGAACAGGGTGTAAAGCTCCTTCATACTCTATGGAAAAGGGAGGATCCTCCGACCAGACGGGTGTTGTGTCTGGTGCGCAACTGCCCAACGGTGGATGTCGGGCCGTTGTATATATGCTAGTCGCGCGGTAAACTCTGCTTGCGCGATGCAAGATTTGCGTGACGTCAGTGTGACGTGTAGCTCGCATGTGGCGGTACCGGAGTGGCTTATTGGCGGGAGTTTAATTAAATGTAAATCGACGGACGGAAGTTCCGTCCTGTACAAATTCGATTCGATGGCCATCGGGATCAACAATTTTAGGGGTAGGAAGAAAAAATTTTTTTAAGATGTCCACATAATCGACACCAGTCAAACGACCAGTGATTTCGCATATTTCCATGGACCCAGCGGCATTCATCCACCCCCAAAAACCGCATTAGATACGCCCACTTCGTCTGTTAGGAAGAATGTTTTCTTCATTGTATCTAGTGTTGTTAGTACGATAAAGGGATATACGCCCATCTATACCAGGCACCAACATTTTCGTCCATAAATGCTACGTTATTAAAATTATACTGTAAATGTCTGTTGGCGAAATTCAATCGTAACATTTTATATCGGTCATTTAAAATGGTTTTCCTGGCAGGTTGGCGATAATGGAGTCTGGCCTCTTTAAGCCTTCTCCTCACGGTTAAATTTGACACAGATAATTCGACAACAAACAACAAAGTCTGTATAAATCTTTGGTTTCGCACTCTAGTAACAGGCTGTTCGTCTTGTTCTGTAGTTGTCTTTCGAGGTCTACCATATTACACGTGCTTGTTAATAACCCCCTCTTCTTGCCATGTATTCCACCATAAATCAACTGTATTTCTCTGCAAATAGCAAATTATTCAAAACCAAAAGTAGCGTAAGTACAATGTGTACAGAAAAACAAAATAAATAGCTAAATACGTCATTCTAATACATACTAACCGAAATACCCAACTCTTCAGCTACATGCGAGGATGAATTCCCTTATTCCTTCAAAGTGACAATTAAATGTTTCGTATGGTCGTCTATTCGATGCATAATTATTAATGTTTGTCTAAGGGCAAGGAAAATTATTTTTAAAATATATATCAATCCACGAAGAGGATGCTATCCAGTAGGTATTCGGATGCAGGATGTCATGACTGAAAACTTCAAATTGAATTTGTTTCAAAGAAAATGGTTACAATATGACGAATGAATGAATGATGATGAATATGATGATGATATGGTAGAGAGATTATTCAAAGAATTTAAGACAACAATTCGAGACGTGTCAAATATTGTGTCAAATTGTCAAGATATTTTTCATAGAAAAATTGCATAGAGATTTTTGTGAACCTAACTTAGCGCAAATTAATATGAACAAGGGACTGCGCACAATTTTTTGAGTCTTTGTCTGTAGCAATATTATTGATACAAAGTAGCCACATATTTATGATGTCACAGATTGTGTAAAATTTATTGCAAGACAAAGCTGTTTAGAGTTTTATGAAACTTACCATTGCCTATATATTTTTGATTCATGAACATGCTCATATATTAAAGAACCGACTGTACCTACGAGAAAAGACTAGCTTGATACCAGATGATCTATCCTGTGAAAATCTCACCGTCAATGCTTGGATAAAGTGAGCTGGCAATAGTAATAATAATATTATAATATTCACATACTGACTTATTATAAGATATTATTTTAATTTTAATGTTGTTTTTATTAAATATGTCGGAGTTGGTTATCAATTACAATGTTTTTCTTATTATTTAAGTGATTTTTACTATTAATTATTGTCTAATAAATCTGAACATAATTTATTAAGTACTCGGTGTACACATTAATTGCTTTTTAGCAACTTATTCCGATAATTGTATCCGATGGATTTGTTTAAAACAATTGATGACATGTTACTACAATTTTAAAATGATTTACTTTGTGAATTCACTATTGTTTGTTTACGACAATTATTCTTGCATTATTTGATTACTTTATAATGAAAGTATTATTAGATTTAGCACATTTTAATGTTTTGTATCAAGTAAACACGTGACGTACTTCCGTGCGTCATCGGACAGAGTTGTTGTGGAGGGATTGCAAAGTGGGGGCATTGTCTTATAAAAGAGCGTGCCCTCTGTTTGCGAGTCAGTTTGACCGCCGAGGTGTCGTGAAGAAAGCGGCGCTATGTATTAGCGTCGCGGCGCGCCTACAGAAAACAAATAGCAATCACACACATGGGTACGCGTTGCGACGCGTACCCAATAAGCCGAGGCCATTGCAGCCGACACAACGAGGGGCCCGTATTTACGGGTCCCATACATGACGCCGCGGCCGGGTAGCATAACGCCCTGGCACCGCTCGCCACGCCCCCTTGCGGGGGCGTTGCGATTTCCCAATGCGAGTCAGTCGATCTTCGGATTCGACTCAATAAAGAGCCCCTGCTTCCGACAAAACTGTCGGTTTACCTGGTACAGCGCTGCTGTATATTCACATAGTTGTATTGGCTCTCTGATACACTTTATTTTTGGGTAGCTTTGCCACTATACGAATTGAGACCTTAAAAGTCTGATCTATTAACTGATTCTTTTGTTGTTACTTCATCTTGTTGTAATTACCATTTGTATTTTGTTATTTTATGTTGTGTAACTAGTACCTACTATAATAAAATCTCTGTAGGTATTTATACAGTCCTTATTTATCCCAATAAAATGGGAACTCCAAATCCTGATGACATTCCCCTCGGCAATCCTGATCTTACATCAGAAGCGGGATTAGGTTTAGCCCAGGAATCGCAAGGTGTTGGTGATCCATTGCGAGTAATGTTAGAGCTTCAGAACCATAATATGGCTCAGTTAATTCAACAGTCAGTTAGGTCAGTTAGTTCGTTGGTGGTTAGTTGACTGCCTCGTTGGTCTAGCAGTCGCAAGAGCTACTGCTGAGCATGAGGTCCTGGGTTCGATTCCCGGGTCGGGCAAAGTGTTATTGGGTGTTTCCATCTGGAATTTCTCGGTAGCAGCCCGGAGTCTGGATTTGTGCCCGGTTGATGGCAATAGGCTCGCCCCCTATTACATGGGTCTTAAACATAACTGGCGAAATGTGGGTGTGCTATAGGTACACCTCTTTTTTTTTTTTTTTTTTGGATGGGAAATCATCAAATGACCTCTCCCGCTCTGGGCGGAGCGGAAGGGCGTGTCAGACTCTTACTGACTAAAACCCACCCGTGTTCCTTCAGTTGCCTGTGCGCCAGGGCCACGGTAACTCTTTCGAACAATCCGCGACCCCGGCAGGCATCGGCCCTATCGGACCCCGTCAATTATGCTGACAACTCTTTGAGGCGCGCGTGGAACACAACGCGCCGTCGACCCGGGCCTGGGACTCCCGACGCCCAGGGTGTCTCCTCCTGCGGCGACTAGGGGCGTGAGGGCGCAATGATTGCCTCTCCCTCACGCGCTCCGCCTCCTCCTTCGCGAGCATTACTGCTTCGCAGAAGGAGGTGACTGCTTCCCATTCTCTCTCGCTCCGTACTATGGCCCGAACCAGGGCCGGACGCGAGAGATCGCCGCCGCCGATCGCCGCCACGAGGACACGGCGGTGCTCCGCCCAAGCCGGGCAGACCTCCACCGTATGCTCCACCGTGTCCTCCGGTCGATCCCCACAATGCCAACACCCGGGCGTTTCCTCCCGCCTTATCCGAAACAGGAACCTCCCGAAACAGCCATGTCCGGTGAGGACCTGCGTCAGGCGGAAGGTGAGGACGCCGTGGCGCCTCTCAAGCCACTCCTCAAAGAGGGGACTTACCGCCGCAATTGTGGCGTGCCCATATACACACTAGGCATAAACACCTAGGTAGGCTAGGTAGGTAGTACATACTAGGCATAAACTTCATCAAGAACTGAGTGTCTTGTCCCATCTTAAGAGAAAATCTCAGATTTCCTCTGACCAGCACGATTCTTCTCAACCTAAGAGGTTCAATCCAGGTACAATAGTATGTCACTTTTGTGGTATATTGGGGCATAAATCTACAAACTGACGCAAGAAGGCCGAGAACACCAAACATCCTGGACCAGCCAGCTTGCCACATAAGGCGACACCGAAGAGAATCGTCTGTTACCGCTGTGGGGAGTCGGGACACGTCGCTCCTCGCTGCCCAAAGACGGCTGGGAGGTTCAAGTGAAGATGCTGCTTTTGCCTTCGAGCAGCCAACCATCCGTGAAACGAGTTGAAGCTTATGATATACGACTTATTACTGGTGTTCCATAGCAATCTGGTGAGTCGCTTTCATTTTGTTATGACTCTGGGGCTGCATGTCCTCTTATTGCTGAAACATTTGCTGAAAAGCTGTCCGGCATACGTTTTTCTTGTATGGTCAATATAATGAGAATTTGAAAATTCTGAGTGAAGTAGAAATAGATGGTTACCATTTAGAGATAATCTTTAATGTGATACCGGATGCCTATGTAAGTCATATTATCATGATAGGCCGTGAGATATTAAAATTAGTTTTTGCGGTTAATATGACCGAAAATAGTCTTACCATTACAAAAGTTAAGATTATTTATCATGCAAATATAAACCACAGTTGATCGAACTACCGTGGGCTCGATAGTAATACTGTAGCAGATAGGTTTCCACTGCTCTTTATAGCTGACCAAATCGCAAGATTATGCGGTGCTAACTTTTACACTTGTCTTGATTGTACTTAAAGTGCCGAATACGATAAAGCCCGATATTATAAGACTAAAGCTTTTTGAAAACGTTTCAAGTTGAAGACTTTGATTATTAGAACTATTGGATGGTGATAGATATTGCTTAAAATCTTTGAGTACCAATAGAATTTACAAATATGCCCATGATAGTGTTCGAAAAATGCCTGAATGTCTAGTCACTGTTAGTGATGATGTCAATGTTAACATTGACGATTTATCTGCTGTTGACATAGTATAGCTGAATTGACAAAATGTCTATGTTGACTCTTGTTTATCTTGACGCTTAATCGGATGTCTATGTTGACTCCTGGATTTGGATGTTGAACTTGACGTTTATGCGGGTTGTCTATGTTGACGCCTATGCGGGTTGTCTATTCGACTTCAAATTACTTGTTGAATCCCATGGTGTGACTTTAGTTGAGCTATGTATTGTCAGAGCAGTATGGTCATTTTGAATGGTTGCGATGCAACTGCTATTGATAATAATTTTATTTGACAAATTCAGGATTTTTCTTTTCATCATACCTTTTCTTAAGGCTTTCGTTTGTCAGAAAGGCCGAACGATATTCACCAAGAGATTTTTTTTTCAGGATTACACGAGGTCGTGTAGAACGTCAGTTCTGGCCGTGTCGGAGTTGGTTATCAATTACAATGTTTTTCTTATTATTTAAGTGATTTTTACTATTAATTATTGTCTAATAAATCTGAACATAATTTATTAAGTACTCGGTGTACACATTAATTGCTTTTTAGCAACTTATTCCGATAATTGTATCCGATGGATTGTTTAAAACAATTGATGACATGTTACTACAATTTTAAAATGATTTACTTTGTGAATTCACTATTGTTTGTTTACGACAATTATTCTTGCATTATTTGATTACTTTATAATGAAAGTATTATTAGATTTAGCACATTTTAATGTTTTGTATCAAGTAAACACGTGACGTACTTCCGTGCGTCATCGGACAGAGTTGTTGTGGAGGGATTGCAAAGTGGGGGCATTATCTTATAAAAGAGCGTGCCCTCTGTTTGCGAGTCAGTCGATCTTCAGATTCGACTCAATAAAGAGCCCCTGCTTCCGACAAAACTGTCGGTTTACCTGGTACAGCGCTGCTGTATATTCACATAGTTGTATTGGCTCTCTGATACACTTTGTTTTTGGGTAGCTTTGCCACTATACGATTTGAGACCTTAAAAGTCTGATCTATTAACTGATTCTTTTGTTGTTACTTCATCTTGTTGTAATTACCATTTGTATTTTGTTATTTTATGTTGTGTAACTAGTACCTACTATAATAAAATTCCTGTAATTATTTATACACTCTTGTTTATCCCAATAAAATGGGAACTCCAAATCCTGATGGCTGATGGCGGCGAGTTTTTATATGATTTCGTTATCAGCATCTTTTGTTAGCGATTCATAATAATATGAAGTACTATCGATCCGGTAAGTAGGTTCTAATAACCAGCACCTTAATTACGTAACACACTATCAATCACAATCTGAATCATTTTGAAGCCTATTGCTAATCCATTGCTTCATTGAATAACGCATTGAATGTTGTTGAACTGTTACGCAATTACCCCGCTTTTTTTTTTGGGTGGGAAATCATCAAATGACTTCTCCCGCTCTGGGCGGAGCGGAAGGGCGTGTCAGACTCTTACTGACTAAAACCCAACGTGTTCCTTCAGTTGCCTGTTCGCCAGGGCCACGGTAACTCTTTCGAACAATCCGCGACCCCGGCAGGCATCGGCCCTATCGGACCCCGTCAATTATGCTGACGTCTCTTTGAGGCGCGCGTGGAACACAACACGCCGTCGACCCGAGCCTGGTCCTTACCGGACGGCGAGCTGCCCATTGCTCGCCGTCCGCAGGCCGGGAGTCGGCTATCGACTCCCGACGCCCAGGGTGTCTCCTCCTGCGGCGACTAGGGGCGTGAGGGCGCAATCATTGCCTCTCCCTCACGCGCTCCGCCTCCTCCTTCGCGAGCATTACTGCTTCGCAGAAGGAGGTGACTGCTTCCCATTCCCTCTCGCTCCGTACCATGGCCTGAATCAGGGCCGGACGCGAGAGATCGCCTCCGCCGATAGCCGCCACGAGGAACGCAATTACCCCGCTGCGCTGTATCGAACTAATATGCAACTTGTTTTGTCTATGCAAGCAACCGTGCCACAATTTTCAGATTTAAATACTCCTAAGTAGTACCTATTTTACGATTCGGATTGTTTTCATCATTGTGTCGTTCATTCATATTCACACATCGTTAGCCTCGTTTTTTCTAGTGATATGAAGCTAGACTACTAAGTGTTAGGCGCCGGGGTTCTATTCTTGGGCCGGGCAAAGTAATAATGGGTTTATCCAATAGGAATTTCTAAGTAGCAGCCCGGATTCTGGATTTGTGCCCGGTTGACTGCTTTCGGCTAGGTTTCCGTTCCATTAACAAACCAAAAAACAGCAAAAAAAAAAATCGTATCACATTTATTTGAATTATGTAACTCAAAAATTGTATGTGTTGTTTAGCTTTGCAATATTTTCTTCGTTAAATTGCGTTAGAGAAGGAAGTCTACATCGTGTTCACAGATAAAGAAGCACTTCAGCCCACAGTCGATCTGGTTCAGACGTCCGGTGTAGAACATTGATCCACACTGGTCGTGACACCCTACGTCCGGTTGGTTGCCCCACCATTCAATACTTGCATTTAAACGTGTACCTGTAAAATATTAAACAAATCTAAAAAATAAAGTCCTACATTCTAATTATGTGACACACTTGGAATTTCAATCCTTTCGATTTCGAACATACTAACAAAATCCATACCTTGAATAGTGTTGGATTGTCAAAATGAAAGGGTTGTCTTTACAAATGCATACCACAATAAGAGTTTTTGTCCTACTCATGGTGTCAAGCATAGATATCCGTGGTGTCAAGGAATTGGTGTCATGCTCCGCAGCAGAACCACTTTGACTATATTATGAAAAATCAAAGGATAAAATGTAGATCAACACACACACACACACACAGTTCACACACACACACACACACACACACATACAGTCACAGTCTGACTTCGGTCATTCGCAAGCGTTGACTAGCACACCCACATTTCGCCAGTAATGTTTAAGTCCCATGTTATTACATGGGACTTAAACATAACTGGCGAGCCTATTACCATGAACCGGGCACAAATTCAGACTCCAGGCTGCTACCGAGAAATTCCAGATGGAAAAACCCAATAACACTTTGCCCGACCCGGGAATTGGACCCAGGACCTCATGCTCAGCAGTTGCGCTTGCGACCACTAGACCAACGAGGTAGTCGGACAATCGATGTTTCCACTAAACATTTTTTTAGTAGCTACGGTATCAAACTCCTCTTTTGTTCCAGTGTGAAAAGGGTATGGAACGAGGAATGGTGACATTAACACTTCCCTGTTCGGTAACTAAGAAAAGTTGATACACACTCACGTACCTTTAACTATCTGCCAGCCACCATTGAATCTGCTATGAAAGCCCAAGTGATATATTCCTCTTAGGTAGCTCCCACCAACCCTGTTTGTCGGTGCAGTTTCAATAAGCTTCACGAGGTCATCCATTTCCAACCAATTGTTGATCACTGCTAGGTAAGATTGTTCTGCGCGGCATACATTGTATGCTTCAGTCCAGTTCAATGGGGTTGAGTGTAACTTGTAACAGCTGCCACTTTTCACGTTGAAATTGTAACCTGCAAAAGAAAAGTATCTGTGAAATATCTGTCATAGATAATAGAGCAGCAGGCGTCGCGCGAACTTGCGGGTTACACTACTCGTGGAGCAATGACAGGATTGAGCAGTTATATTATCGACGCCAGTTGGTGCTACTCGACCTGCCAAAACTTTGTTTTGCAGAGTCAACAATACAAGTCGTTAAACACAACTTTGTCATCATAGAACTAATAAATTCGCAGAACTCTGTGATAAGTAGTTGAGGTTGACAAATTGACAATCTGTTTGCAGTATGTTTTCTTTTAGAATATTTTTTAATTAAAGACATACCTAAATCAGGCATATTGCAACGCTGGTTCCATTCTAAAGACTGGAGGGTCTTCTTACAAAAGAATGGATTATTTTTGTCACATGGCACATCAAGCATTTTGCCATTCGCGTACAGAATTACACAGTCTTCTACGCCCAAATAATTGTTCGGCTCTCCTATGGACCAAGTGTGGTATACGTCCTCCACTCGTTTACCTGTGAAAATTAAGTAATAATAATAAATAAATATTACTGTAGGCTAAAATACCTAATCACCAGACTTGGTCAATATCGGATTGGCGATTTCAGATGTATTTCATTACTAGCAGCCCGCGACTCAGTTCGTATACAAATCATAAGACACACATATACACATACTACGCCACAGATAAGTTACTTTTGGAAAGAGTTCAAAAACGGTTCCTGTGGCACCTCACATTTTCTAGAGGAAAAAGTAAACAGCTTTTCTCCTATAATACTCGACTCAAATATTTCAAATGCACTCGTTATCAACTCGAAGAGAAATTATTGATGCCTTGTTTCTCTATAACTTGCTCAGAAATAAAGTTGACTGCCCAAACCTACTGAGTGTCCTGAAGTTTCGTGCGCCATCCCGATATCCGCGAAACCCTATCACACCACTATATCCACCCTTGCGCAGAACGGTTCTGGGTACTAACTCACCGATTTCTCGCCTGTGTAAAAATATAAACAGTTGCAGTGATCTCACTGATATACATCATGACAGTATAGGAAATTTTTATAAAATAATTATTGAGTACTTATTCCCACAACCAATGATCTCCTTAGCGAATGTTAATTTTTTTATTTTTTATTTTTATCATTTTTATTTGTTAAATGGTTTAATCTTTTTGTTATATTATTTTGAATGAAATTTTTGTTAATATTATTGTTACGCACGAATCACCAAAATTATTGAATAACTTTAATTGTAAATATCCTTTTTGGCTTTGTATTATTATGTAAAACCATAAATGGTGCATTTTGTGTTAGCCTGTAAGTGATTGTTGCACTTATAAATGTATCTACTATTATGGAAATTATTGTAAATGAATTGTGTAAACAATTGTTGGCTAACCTAAATAAATAAATATACTACAATAACAGCCATATTTTTTATAAAACTTTCCTGTATAATATGTTTTTAGTTGAGGTCTCAGCAGCCAAAATATAAAGAGAGTCAGGACTGGTGACGTGGGAGCAAGCGACGTACAGTTGTCCGTGTGAGAAGC
Source organism: Griposia aprilina (assembly GCA_916610205.1). Taxonomy (NCBI): domain Eukaryota; kingdom Metazoa; phylum Arthropoda; class Insecta; order Lepidoptera; family Noctuidae; genus Griposia; species Griposia aprilina. The sequence goes on from OU744288.1 coordinate 16,086,728, forward strand.
AGCCCGTCTTAAGATCGACACCCACAAGCCTTTAGTAGCAATTTCCCATTGCTTCCGAAGTTTTTCGTATTAGAGAATTAATGAGCACCTACTGTCCTGCATATACTACCAAATGACAATATCACTAACATAATCTAACAGTAGACTTTAAACACACGGGATTTCTCATTAACAGTCACCTAACCATAGCTTATTATTTTATAATAACCATAGATGACAGAAGAGGCCTAAACTTGACTTTTTTCTGTGTACGTTCTACGAACCACCATACATATAATAGTATAACGAAAATGTAAAAAAATAAGCACAAACTATATCAATAGTTGAAAATCGAACTTGGGTTTGCTATTTGCTTTGTAAAAGAAAGTTGTGAAAGTTGACTAAAATAGCCGTTCTTATATGTGTCATGATTAACTGCTCAGCTCTATAAAGGTATAGCGTGATGATAATAATTCAAAATATTAAATCTGTAACTGCAATATTCTAACCTTTTGGCTCATCTCTTTACAAATTGCAGTAAACAAAAAAAGAATACGAACATAATGAACATAGAAAAAATAAAGAATAAAATAATAATAATGTTTCATTAAGTAGCGTGATAATTTATATACAGCCTACAGACTGACCAGACTTATAGGAAATATCTAAGCAAAATTTGCACAAAATCCATCCGGTAGTATTTGCGTGATGTCAGAACATACATTTAGATAAACAGACAAAAATTTCTAAAACTATATATTTATGGCATTTAAATCGTTCCCAGACCTCGTAGCAATAACTTTTTCACTTCTCTTGCTAAAAAAGTCCGTCATTGTAGGGTACCAGAGCGGGGATAAAATAGCATATTTTCCTCGAGGGGAAAAAGTTTTTTTATTTTTATTTGCGGCTGTCTCTTCGTAGAAATAAAAAAAAGAACAGAAGAAATTAAAAAAAGCCATTGGCACGAAATCCTTCAGTTTTTCTCTAATAACAAATTAAATTGGTGACCGTAATCTATTTTATTAATATTGTATTGGATTATTTTGTTTTCTCGCAATCGTTGTGAAAAGTAGAGTGTAACATACGGCGCTAAAAACCCATTATAACTCGGTTTCTATTTACTCCCTCGCTAAAGTGCGGGAGTAAAACTACCTTGTATATAATGGGTAATTGTACTGTTTTATTTTTAAGCTATTGCATAGCTTCTATCGCGGGCCTTGAGCGCGGGGACCGGAGCCAGAAATTCCGTAACGAAAAAAAACCTCACGCTCCCCACTCCGACGGGCACGGAGGTGTGGCTTGAAGGCCGTGCATTGTCTAACGTCGTTTCTTTTCGGCAGTATTCGACACGGTGTTTGTGTGCGTGCAACTAGACGTATTGTACGACTCTACGAAGCTCGCACGAATCGAGACGAGCTGCTCCGAAATCGGACGAATACATTTATTATAATCACCACTATCTTAAAACTAAATATCCCAATATCTCGGAAACGGCTGGGAATATCAAAATTCTGACCAAATTCCCCCCCCCCCCCCTATAACCCAGCTCTCAAATAGTACATATATACAGACAAGCCCCTTTGACCCCCCTTTTTTGACCCCCTCTTTTTCGACCCCAATATTAAGTTGTTTTATATTTATTTATATTTAAATCAATCCCACTTATATATGATCCCGGGACCCCCCGCGTCACCCCTTTTGACCAACCCCTCCACCCGTCCCGGGCTACTTCACCCCCCCGGGTCTTAACTTTTGAACCAGAGGTCGTAGAGGTATCGAGTTTGAGGTCTTTGGAATCGGCAGTAAAGCGCCTATCTTTTGGCCCCGATAAGGTTAGGGTAAAGCGCCCCATTTTAAATTTATTTTAGATTTAAAAAAATTAAATTCTTATTTCTTATTCTTATACAAAATGCTATGCAATCGCTTTACCGCGGCAGTCCCCGACTGCCACACGTCTTTTTTTATTTTTCTTCTAAGTTTCAAAAATATTCAATGTACAGTTTTGACTTCGCTACTATTCAAACCAAGACCAGAGAAGATCACAACATACCAAAAATCACTATTTTTGTCATAATTTAATAAAAAGTAATACAATAATCAACATCATTTTTTTTTAAATATAAATTGAAAAAAAACTTTAAACATAGTTTTATATAAATAATATTATGATGTTGATTATTGTTGTATACAACAGCAGCTCCGAGAATTACCGTCAATAGTCTCATATACTCCTTTCACTAAAAAGTCGGATATCCCCACATTCACCTTCCACCATGTGGGCTGGGTACTGTTCCAATAGGATATTACAGCATCAGCTTCTTTCTGGTCCTCCGGGTACCACAAACTGGCTCCTTCCCAAGAACACGTACTTTTGGCTTCAGAAAAAGTTTTCGGTAAAGAGTGTACCTTATAGAAACTCTCTGTTGCTTCTAAATAAACATAGTCATTGCGAAAAAACTTTTGGTCCTTCTGCCCATCTGTAAAAAACATCTTGAATTATGTTTAAGTAAAAATACAAGTTTATTTGGAACTAAGCTAAATGGATTTTTGTTTTATTAAGTTGATATTGGTGCCGATTCTCTTGTACACCGCACTAAACTAACTAAACTATCACTAAAATTCCTTACTTTTGGCTATGAGAATCTTAGAGCTATTTTCTGTCAAAAATATCTCTAAATTTGAAAATAATTTTGACGCAACTAACATTTAATTTGACAATCGCGACTCCACGTTTTACTTGTTTGCCCTACCCCGTGATTTTTTTAGAGCCAGAGGCACTTATTGGGGGCAGCCTCGACGTGTTTTATATAGAATTTTTCACTTTTTTTATGGAAAATAATAAAAAAAATGTTATCCACATGTAGAGTTTTAGGAGTTCAAGGGTTTCATAAAGGGGGTCGAAATTTTCATTATTTTTGCGATAGGACACAACATTTTCGAGATATAAGCAAAAAAAAAAAAAAAATACTGTACTGTTCTTGCACCTGAAGTCGAGGTGTTGTGTTAAATTTTAGACCATGACAACTTATTTTATTCCACACCTTTTTAATCGCGATTAAAAATAGCCAGTTTTAATTAGAAAACCATAATTTTTGATGAAGAACGTCAAATTCAGAATAGCAAAATTGGCATTTTCACTAAACTAATAATTCAGTGCCATCTTAGTGCTGTCAAACTAAAATGTAGTTAAGTTGTGTCACTTTAGTCTATTTCAGAATGAGAAATCGTCGTTTGACAGGAATAAACGAAATTTTAGTGATTTTTAGTCAAGTTTAGAGAATTTTGTGACAACAGAATCGGCACCATTGTCAATTTAAAGTTAACTGTTCAAACATTGTATGATGAGTTTTATTAATAAAAAAACTTACGTGAGAGATTCGATGCAAAGTACACTATAAAAATGACTAATATTTTCTTTAAAAACATTATAAATGATACGACAAGCGTCTAGCTGGACCCAAACACAACGATTGATAAGAGATGCTTGACATGAAATAAAGCAAATGTCAAGACATTCAGATACGTTTTATCAAGTTTATTGTTATTTTACAATCTATAGTACCATACTAATATTATAAATGCGAAATAGGTCTGTTTATTTGTCTCCGTTTGTTACCTTTTCATGCCTTAAGGGTGAAGCGCCAGGGTAGCCCGCGATATTAAAATTTTCTTACGTTTTTTGCAATTTACAGGTCAGTTTCAGGTGGTCTTTCAACCGGCGTGCGTGTATGACCAGATGTATAAACGTAAACGAGGCAAAATAAAACTAAGGCGTGGTGTAAATGGAAGGCATATCAAAATCTATCAGATTATGAACAATTTTCACAATATAGGTCGAGATTTCATACTGGATCTGTTTTCTTTACCATATAGGAAGTTTAGACTCATGTTACTTAACATATTGGAAAATTAATGTGACACTGTTGTTCCACATATGTGACACTATTTACAGCTTTATGCTTTATTGATATTTTACTATTAATATTCCTCTTTTTTATTATTTACAACGCTAGTCTTAAAATTTACCAAATTGTCTCATTGTGTATCTGTGGAGAACGTGGTTGATTTCACATTTGTATAATTTCTGTACCTTAAACTTTTGTAATTCTTAATGTGTAATTGTTTGTTTTCCCCAATAAATAAAATAAATAAAAGGAGTATGTAAGGATCGTAGTAGGTGGCGTTCTGTAGTTTCTGCCTACCCCCATGGGAAGAAGGCGTGAGTTTATGTATGTATACATGTACAAAATATGATTTGAGACCATTTCAATTATGGTATTTACAGAATTATAATCATTAAAATCATCAATACGATCCTGTAAGTTCATATAATTCCATTAAATGACTAATTCATGAAAAAGTAATTCAATGAGATTACATGAACTTCGCGGGCTACCCTGGCGCTTCCCCCTTAACTGAACGGATTTCGATGTTTGCCACTCAGGTAGACCATGGCCTTTTTTTTTCGGTGTGGAAATCCTCATGGATGTCCTCCGCCCTGGAGCGGGCGGAGGGGTCTGTCAGACTTCTACTGACTAAAACCACCCCGTGTTCCATCGCACACTAGCACCGGGGGCGATGCGGGCACTTAAGCAGTCTTCAACCCAACCCCCGACTGGTGCTGGCCCACCTGTGCGGGCCCCGTCTGGAGGTAGACCATGGCCTGGGTTAGGGTTAGGACATAATAGCTAACGGAAAATTGTCCGATCTCCACGCGGGCAAAGCTAGGGGAAAAAGCTATAATAATAATTATGATTGACATGACTGAGACGACGTGACGTTTCTTCGACGGATAATTTCCTCTTGTTTATCGATAATTAAGAAATATTAGAACTTGGGTAAACCCCGATTATTTACGCAGCTAATAGAAAGAAAGAAATAATAAAGTTTATTTGGACACAGTTCGTGAAACACAAAATACAAATAAAACAAATATAGAAGTGAAAGTAATGTTTTAGCAACAACAGTGTGTGCCTCACGGCTGCGCGAAAAAGGTTCATTTCAGCATTAATGTCAGACAGATGCTGTCTGACGCTGGTTTTGTAATGAACCTTTAGGGGCAAGTGACGGGGAGTATAAGCAGTTTCAACATACCTTTTTGTACTTATAAATAAATGAATAAACTAGTAATCAACTATAATTACAAAAATAAAAGAAAATATCGCGAGATACTAGAATTATTATTCGTAAAAATCAGGTATTGACCTTTTGTCAATAGTTTACACCGAAAAACGATACTAACGGTAGATTTTAAAATTTTCGTTATTTACTTTTTATATATACTAGCTGCTGCCCGCGGCTTCGCCAGCGTGGACGTCGGAAATTATCCTACAGAAACGTGCTACCGGTATAAAAAAAAGTAGTAGTAGGAGCCTATGTTACTCCTTATAACATCAGCTATCTGCCAGTGAAAGTCCCGTCAAAATCGGTCCAGCCGTTTCAGAGACTAGCCGGAACAAACAGACAGAAAGACAAAAATTGTAAAAAAAAATATTTTGGGATATGTACCGTGTATACATCCATATGCATTATTTTAATATTACAAACAGACACTCCAATTTTATTTATCTGTATGTATAGATGTATAGATAAAAAGTTAATGATGAAAATGTTAAAATAACAATAAATTGTTTAGGTTTAGTTTTTTTTTTTTTTTGTTTCAATTTCAGTGGCTCTAACAGTATACCACGAAGTTTTACGTATATATTTTAATAATTTTACATGCATGTATCTTTTTTTCAGTATGCTTTAGTGATTGAGCGAAGAGCAACTTTAAAACAGAAATGGTTAGACAATATTGATGAGGGATATGGTCTCCTAGAAACCTTCCTTAGTAAAACGGCTTTCATTGCTACTGATTTTATCACGATTGCCGATATTTCAGCGTACAGTAATATGTCGTGTCTGGCTCATATTGTACCAGTAGACATCACGCCTTGTTTTCCCGAAGGGTTGGGCAGAGGTGTATCTATAGTACACCCACACTACGCCAGTAATGTTAAAGCCCCATGTGATAGGGGACGAGCCTATTGCCATCAACCGGGCACAAATCCAGAATCCGGGCTGCTACTGATAAATTCCACAAAGAAAAACCCATTATCACTTTACTCGACCTGGGAATCAAACGCAAGACCTCACGCGCTTGCGATCGCTAGACCAACGAGGCAGTCCATACTAATACTAATGTTATAAATGCGAAAGTAACTGTCGGTAGGTATGTCTGTTTGTCTGTTACATAAATACGAAAATCTTTATTCCGTCAGTCACAAATACGAATTTCAAAATACCGATTTTCATAATTCCGAATGGTTCAAAAATCCTAATATAACAACTCCAATTTATCATTCATCCTATTTTTATAATTCCGAAATTTCAATAGATCGAATAACAGAAAGTCCGACTTAATGATAATTCGAAATATCAAAAATACGAATTCCAATTATTTAAGTACCGATTAATTAGAATTCCGAAATAAAAACGCCTTATTTAATTATTTAAAACACCTTTTCTGTGGATTTTTGCTGCATTATACTTTAGATGCAGTGTTTTGATCCAAATAGACACTTGTTTAGGCACTGTTTAGATAAAGTTAAATTTATATGTTCCACTTCACGAATTAGCTTTAGCCCACACAAGCACCGTTTCCTTGTTGACTTATGATAAAATTTGCGGTTTTTCACTTCAAAATATTGCAACTTTGATTTATTGACACAAAAAGATACGGAGCTAATGTTCGCGTACGCGCCCTCTAGGGAGGAATGATTGGCCGTGTTATTTTTTTAACTGCACGTTATCTATTATTGAATAAATATCATGATAAGTTTGAGGTTATACTAATTTTGTTAATGATAGGTGAAATAATTTAGATTTGTACGGGCAAGTCATTGATAATTATCTACACAATCAAGCGTATGTATATTATAGTATAAGTTATCGTACGTATGATCAATATGAAACTGTGATGTAATTGTATCCCTGAAAACGGCTGTTAGTCATATTCCTAGCCCTGATGGGCTTTTGTGGGAATAATCTAGAGCCGGATCACATTATTTCTTGTTCCAAAAGTGCAAGTGGGTCCGGCAAATTTTCGGACTCTGCTATGAGGCATTCTTCTTCCTCCATAATCTCACTATCACAAGGAGGCTCAGTAGTATGTAGCAACTGAATTGCTTCAGGCAACAACTCATTATGAACCTGTTTCGTTATTTCAGGCCTTATGTAGGATATGTGGGGATCAGAGCTTATGAGAAGTCCATGGAGGATGTCTTCGTTTGTTGCTAATCTCCCCGTTTTCCGAATGTGCCTCTCCCTGACGTTTCTGAAGTCCTTATTACAGGCTTCCAAAGCTTCTTCAGATAAGGTACCTAAAACGAATAAGTACATACATTTTAATTTCAAAACGCAATCGAGTCAAATAATACATCAAACTTTATTTATTTTTTACTTATCGATTGGCAAAACACCAAAGTGGTTACAGATCTGCACCGTGCATTAAAAGTTTATGTACACTAACTGGCATGTAGTATCACGAATAGTGTTGCACTTACACAACAGCTTTTTCTCTACAGTATCTTCTAAATTTTATTCTACAAGACAGACATGGCTTGTAGAATTAAATTTAGAAGATACTGACGACTGACTAACGGAAAATCTGAAAAATCAGATTTTCGTCAATTCCCGTTATTCTGGATGATCTTTTGTAATCTTGGAAAAAGCGCCTGGCCGTATTCCCGTCATTTGTAGTTCCAAAACCCTAAAATGAGAAAAACAATACTGTAATAACGACATAGAGACATACATACATATATACATAGAGATATAATACACAAACAACATATAAAGAGCGAAAATTAAATACATACCTGTTTGACTATATCAATCAGCATTCCAGTTTGCTCACGAAACTCTTATTGCGTGGTATTTTTTTTACCTTGTTTCAAAGCCTTATTTTCGCCTCAAGCAGTCCATCGTTGAAAACCCAGATTTTAAGATATATGGAGAAGATATTCCATACACCGAATCTTCATATGCAGTGAAGAAATTCCTTGTTTGTAAATTTCTTCACGAAGTAGTTTGGAAGTCAAAGCATACATACATACATACATAAACTCACGCCTTCTTCCCATGGAGGTAGGCAGAAACTACAGAACGCCACCTGCTACGATTCATACATACTCCTTTTGCCTCGTTTACATTCATACATCTGGTCATACACGCACGCCGGTTGTGAGTACTACGCACCTGACCTTTCTGAAGAACATCACCAATAAGGTCACTATATGTCTTCCTAGGGCGTCCCCTCCCGGCGTTTCCACTCACATCTGCCTTGTAAATACCTTTTGTTAATAGGCCCTTCATTCATCCTCGCAACATGACCAAACCACCTTAGCATACTCTATTCAATTTTTGTCACTACATCTTCCTTTAAACCGCACCGTTGCCTTATCTATAGAATGATGTCTTCAGTCTATCATTCATAGTCACTCCATACATGCTTCGCAAGGAACGCATTTCCTCAGCATTTATTCTACTTTCATGCTTCTTTTGCCACACCCAACACTCACTTCCATACATAAGCGTAGGCACCAGCACACCATTGTGAACAGCCAGTCGTGCTTTTTTGGACATCAACTGGTTGGTTACAATTGCATGTGTAGCACCATTCACTTTATTTCCCGCATTTACCCTTCTTTCCACATCTCCATCAATCTTTCCATCCCTTGTAAATAGACTCCCCAAATATACGAACTCACTTACTTGCTCCACACACTTATCATTTAATTTCACATCACATACCGATACATCCTCTTCTCTTTCAAACACCATGACCTTCGTCTTAGTCACATATATATTCATCCCTTTCATTTTAAATGATTCATCCATCACAGTCACCATGTCTTGCAACCCTTCCGCTGACGATGCAAGTAGAACTTGATCATCTGCGTAGAGAAGGCATTTGACAGGCAACTCATTCATCGTCAATCCATACTCACCCTCTTTCAAATCTGTCATGTACAAGTTGAACAGCCATGGTGACGCTACACAACCCTGTCTAACACCCCTCGAGATGCAGAACCAGTTCGTGTATGCCCCATTTATCCTAACACAAGCACTGGAATCCTTGTATAAAGATTTCAGTGCCCGTACTAAGCGCCAGTCCACACCGTACAAGGATAGTGTCGACCACAGTTCTTCCCTCCACACACTGTCATAGGCCTTCTCCAAATCCACGAAAGCACAGTAGACTTTCTTGTGCTTTGCCAAATGTTTTTCGGCTATGCACCTTAGGAAGAAGATCTGATCCATACATCCCATTCCCTCTCTAAATCCTGCCTGCACATCCCATATTTTCTCACCTGTCACTCAAAAAAAAAATCAAAGCGTCTAAATTATTCATCTCGCTCGGTTTTGCCAAGCAAATGGGACACGTTGCATATGATGGTACTTCAGCAATAATACTGGAGACTTTTCCATCAATCATGGTCATATGCAATTCATGTGATACAATAATATTTCCATACTGTGTAGATATTCGTTCATCAATTTGTTTTTTCATCTCAGACTCTTCAGACTTTATAAAACCAGCTGTCTCCGAAGTGAAAGTGAACTTCACTGGTCAACAGCACAGAGTTGACCAAGGTGTGGGGTTCTCCCAAACTATATTTTCATTCCTAGATGATGGGCTAGTAGACACTAGCCGACGAGGGACGATGCTTATCATGACTACTGATGAATCATCGAACTTTGTAGCTGTGTTTGACGTTTTCTGCTTATTATTACTCTGCGGTGAAGAACCATCACGGCCCATTTCCAGGTCAACTTGAGTTCTTCATTTTGAGACCTATCAACAGAATTCATATCTAGTAAAATCCTCTCCACAGTGTGGTCCAATAGCGCTTGCAATTTAACGTGAGCTCCTTTTTCGGTAATCTCCATACTCTCTTGTGGTAAGTAACATCTTTTCTTGGCATTTACAAGCTTTGGATAAGATGGTAAGGCAGTACAGTTTTCTTCTTTCAGAAATTGTCGAAGAGCTAAGTACTTCCATTTCGAGAGCGCAACTGATGTATAAAGAGCTAAACACTTATCTCCAGAGACAGTACTTAAGCTCTGCTTTTTGAATAGTCGCTCGTCTACTTCGGATAGCGCATCTGGATTACTGGAAAGGTATTCGACCACTTTTGCCAGATTCGTTTTGCCGTTGTCTTTCAATTTTGTTATGTACCAGTGTTGCAACTTTTCCTCGGAATCTTTTTCTACTATGGAAGTAGAACATCTTTTTTTTTGATTATTACATAACTCTTCAAACGGTTTTCTGTGCTCCTGTTCTGTAGATGTTCCCGCTTCCGCAGTACATACTACAAGAGTAGCAACATGGGAATCTATATCCACAGGCTCAGAAAAGACGTCCGAAAAGCCCATCTCAATTCTCAGGTCAACACTGTCACAAACAGGCCAGTTGATGTTTTTTTCCAACCACTTGCGATTACTTACACAATTCATAAAAGTTTTTTGATTTCTACTTGACTCTATCCACTTTTTATTTAGATTTACACAAAAAAGTCGACAGAGCTCCTTGATTCGGTTCTTGTCTTCTTCAGAAACTTCGGTAGTCAAGACAGAAATGATACTTTCATATAGAAACATATGCTTTTTCAGATCACCGCCACTTCTTAATTTCACAAAGTGATCTAGGTTGGTACAAAATCCAGCCATAGTTCTAATGTAAATACAAAAATAAAAGTATTTCACTGTGTTCACAAATAAGCGATAAGAGCGAAACTAGATGGTCTTAATGAATGTCTTTATATTCATAGTCAGTGTTAATTACTCAAGTAATTGACATAACAGTGAGTGAAATTTATTCAGCCAATCAGAGACGAACATTTTTCGATGACGCATTAGTTATGCGCTTAGCTGTGCGCACAAACAAATGAGTCATCAATCACAATGCAGGTGCTTCCGATAACATGCAATAATAACTAAATGTCTACCAGAATTACTAGTTATAAGTACCTATTCGCTATTAAAACTATATATTTATCTAAAAAGAAGGTCAATACAGCCAAATGAGACAAAAAATATACTTTGAATTTATTTTAAATGGAAAAAAAATAATTACAAAACATTTTTTTTTACGGAATTATTACTCGCGCCGCCGCGGATGGCCCGCGCTGATTTTTTTTTTGTGGATAGAGAGTGACCCTAGCTATGATATACTCACGCCACACACCCAACATATTAGCACAATTGAAGAAAAAAAAAAAAACGTGATTCGCTCCATTAAAAAAAAAGAATTAATTTTTTTTTCAGACAAACTATCAACTTAAAAATATTTTTTATAAGAATAAAAGTTATCAGGAATATCATAACACGTCATACAATAAAAAATCGCATCGATATTGGAAATTTGTTGCCTAAGTCCACTAATTTTCAGTATGGGCCCACTGTGCGGCGTTACGGCGCCTCGGAACGCATGGAGGTACGCCTCAATCCCTCGCGTCCAAACTAGCGTTCCTTAATCGCGACGCGGATACGGAACGGAGGAACAGTACAGACAGAAGAACATAATATCTGGACGCAGCTAACACTAACCTCTAACCCTCCTTTAAAACATGTAAACCTAGTTTCTACGAACCACAGTGCTCTAACTAAAACAAAAACAAGGCAACAAAATCAAACACATGTTTAAAAGTTCACGGCAAAACAAAAGCAAAGCCCGTACAATTTGTATCGAAATGTAAAGTTTAAAATAATTGCTTGTGGGGGAAAAGTTTTGTAGTTCTTTCTATCAAGTACACGCTGCCTGGGGAACGGATCTGAAGCAAATAAAAATCACTGGTTAAGGAGAGTAAATTTTCCGCTTCTGGCTTCCTTTTTTCCGTCTTGGACACGATATTGTAAGACCCACAGTATAAGTAATTACATTATGAAGTGCGGTGGCCATACAAAGAGTAACGTAGGTATTTTATTTGCTTACATCGGAAGGTTTGTGTTGGTATAATGTTATTAGTTTCAACTTGGAATGATTTGATAGAATTTATCGAACAGTTAAGTAATGTATTTTTTTTTTTTTAAATCGTAGAACTTGTTCTATATAAAACCGGGACTGGACGAATAAAGAACCACAAGACAGATTGGTAGATTACAAAATTTCAATCTAGGTGTAATAATTAAACGTTCAGTATCAGCACCAAACAAATATTTTCATAAACAATCAAAGTCAACCAAAATAACGATATAATTTTCCGTTCCATATCGCTAATATCGTGAGTCTCACGATAAACTTTTATTGATACTGTACTTGTGTCTTTAGCAGCACATGTTATGCATCGTCACGAAGAAACAAACAAGGATTTGAGAACAAGTCACCCCTCAACGCAAGTGGGTTCAAAGACACTTTTTTATTTATTTATTTAATACTAGCTTTTACCCACGGCTTTCCTCGCGTGGGGGTCGGAAATTATCCCATGGCAACGTATTATCGGGATAAAAAGGTTCTTATGTCCTAACCCAGGTCATATTGAGCCGTGTGCCAAATTTCATCGAAATCCGTTCAGTTGTTAAGGCGTCAAAGGTAACAGACAAACAGACAGAGTTACTTTCGTTAAATAATATTAAAATGGATTCTCATATATCTAGTAGGTATAATTTATAATCTATTGGATTAATAAAATTTGCAACTCCCTCTGGTGTAATAATTTGAAGTCAGTTTTTTTTTTTTAAACATAGGTAGCACAACCGCAAGCAACGAACCAGCGCCAGCTCTTTCTCGCATAGGGTCATAGCATTATGTTGAGCGATTGCGTTTCGCGTGGATGTAACGCATATTTTCCCCCACCTTGTTCTTTTTTTGGGTTTGTGTGTTTTTCTCTGCGTCATGTTTAACGCAAATAAACGTATTTTCTTTCTTTCTAACCGCTGCTTGCTACAAGGCATAGGTAGATAAAACACAAAATATTTCTTTTGAGAAACAGTAGACACAGTAAACCAATGCATCAACCGATAACGTTGATAGCTTTATGATTGTTTCCATGTGTTTTTTATGTATGTCTATTATAATCTCATCTAAAGTCACCCTGTGTAAAGTTTTATTCAATTAATTTAAGTGTACAAGTTTCAAAACTAATCAGTGTTGTACGCGAAGGCTAATATTTTGACTGTCGAACTTTCCGGACGCAACTACATATTTATATTCACGATGAACCTTTTGTTGTTTGAGAAACTTCCGCTTGTGACTTCAAATTAATTAATATTACTTACTTAACGATTAAAAAATAAAGTAACCGACTTCCAAAAAGGAGGAGGTTATATGTTCGGCTGTATGTATGTTTTTTTTTTATGTATGTTCACCGATTTCTCCGTCAATTGTGAACTGATTTTGTTTTTTGTTTTTAAGCGTATTCTCTCGAGGTGGTCTCTCTGTCACCAAGTCAGAATCTGATGAGTGGATTACATGGAAAACGAAGGAAATCCTCAATTTTTATAGGCACACCTATAGCGATTTGGGTATTTTTATAGTAACTCGTGCATTTGCTCTCGGAAAGCACCATTTGGTGAAACTGATGATGAAGACCAGAGGTGGCCACCGATACTACTCATTGTGGTTGCGATTCGGTTACTTTAATATGGTTGCTAAGCAAGTTAAGCTCATCACAATAAATATAGTGAAATAGAGCTAATGGTGGCTTCACCATCAGCTCCAGTTCTTCTCGTTTTTACCAGGAGACGTCCTCAACAATTAACGTCCCTGTATCGGGAAAAGCAATATTTTTTAAAAGGTGATGAGCTGTTGAAATTAGGCTATTGTAACTTAGATAAATTAATCTCTGACCCACATAAAGAAAAAAATAAAACTCTTTTTTACAAAAAAAAACAACTGACTTCTAAAAAAAACACTACAAAGTGTAAAATAACTTTGATTTCGGAAGTCGGTAGCAAAAAAACTAAAATACAGATCCAAAGACACCGACTTCCGAAATTAAAGTTATTTTTCACTTTGTAGTGTTTTTTTAGAAGTCGGTTGTTTTTTTTTTAAGTTGTTTTATTATAATGACAGGCAAAACATAGCATCCGTATCTGGTTAGACTGGAAGCTGACCCCAACAAAGTTGGGAAAAGTCTATTATAGGCAGATGATGACGAGTTAAAAGATAGCAAAATAGTGAAGATGAGACTGCCCTATTGGTCCAGTGGTCGCAAGTGCTACAGTTGAACATGTGATCCTGGGTACGAATCCCAGGTCGGGGAAAGCGTTATTTTGTTGTCCATCAGGATTTTCTCAGTAGCAGTCCGGAGTTTGGATTTGTGCCCGGTTGAATGCAATAGGCCTGCCCCCTATTATATGGGACTTTTAAACATAACTGGCGTTATATTATGTAGTGAAGATGCACAGAAATTATTGTTCCAACTATCTACCTCTGCACTTGTATTATTTTCTAAATAAAATGCATTACTTAGCTTCCTACTAAGCAATTTACTTAAAATGTCTTTCTAGAAGTTTTTATTCACTACGAAGTATTTAAAAAAAGAAGCACATTCACCAGCCTTCCAAAAAATTTCGATCTAAGTCGAAATGCAAGCTCTTGATCCAAATACTGTCCATTATTTTGTTAGAAAAGAATAGGAAGCGAATAAAACACCCAATACTCGAAGCTTTGGGCCTTATCGCCAATATCTGAAACAGATAAGCTGAAAATAAAATGCAGTGAAGTAGACAAAGTCTCTAGACGTTCACAAAGCGACATGTGTAACCCAGCCCGATGGATAAAAGTGCTATTAAGATAGTACGAACGTAACAGTCGTCTTGGTCGGGTTTATTGCAACTTTATTTGCTTGAAAGCAATAGAGGGAGGCCCGCCCCTGTAATACAACAGACTACCCGCTTCCGATTGTTATTACCTAGCAACTACAACCGCTACCGATGCCTCGAGGGTATAAGAATGATTGATGTACCTTTTTGTTTATAGTACGAAATGCTGTTTCGTATGCGTTGCTGATGGCCGGAGTACGGAAGATTCCTGTGGTTTTTTTACGTGACGAAATGGATGTTGACATTTGATGTGTGACACAGATACGTCGGTAATAGGGTTGTTTTGTTGTGATGTTACTATTAATAGTATATTTATTAATAAAAATATTGTCCTTTAAAAAACATTGCAGAAGATATTACGCAAACATAACATACATAATCAGACTATAATGTTGACTATAATGGCTATAATCCACCACGCGGGCTCAGTGCGGGTTGGTAGATGTCACATGTCTTCGAATTTTTGGTTCTAGGACATGCCGATTTCCTCTCGATATTATCCTTCATCGTTTTGAGAAGAAAGATATTATAAAGATATAAATCATATTATTTCGCATTAACAAAGAAAATTGGCTCAGTTTATTTAATTCTTAATTTCACCTACTAAACACAATATAACGAACACCGTAGACAGTAGACACAGCTTAAATTCACATCCTCTCATTATCGTCGCTTTGCGGAGAACAAAATAAATGTTACGCTAGAGTCAAGTTAAAATACGTTTACAGCTGCAAAAATTTGTAAGAATGTTCGTGGGACACCCCCGGCAATGTTTTCGTCCGGATTTACGACCCCTGTCCCAGGTTTTTCTGCTGCGAACCCAAGCTTGTCAAATTAGACAACATTAGCAACGGCACGGGTGCATTCTAGAACACATACCTAGCATATAAGGCTAATTTGGTCTTTTATCCCTCTTCTGCTGACCAACTCCTTCACTATTCATCGCAGGAATTCCTTACCCTCACGTTTTAAACGCAGAGGTTTTATTTCACTATTTTCACTTATTGTTGCCAAAAAACAATCCAGAGATCACCATTACCAGGTTTAACGGATTTGCATTCACATCCGTGCAACAAAATCCGGAAAATCTTAGCCGGTTGTTGCTCTACATTCGGCAGAATATTCCAAACCGGGGATCATTCCTAAGGATGAGTATCCAATTGTATAAAATTATACTCTTCAAACATAAAGTAGGATAACAGCAAACCTCGTTTTTGATCTTTCAACTAAGAAGAGAATTTAGTTTCTGGAAACTTCGACCAAACGGGCGGGCATATTTCAAAGCTGCAATAAAATACATCTTCACGTTCATGGCTCTAATAAAAAGGAATATTTGTTTCAATGTAGCCTTGCATTTTGTGCTGGAAAATATTTAGGTATACTTGAGTGAATAAGCTGGGATATTTACATAATTTTGATTTTATTAGGACGAAGTAAAACAGCGAAGTGCTCTATTCTCTTTGCGTACAAAATGTATGCATGTTTGTTGTAAGACGAGTTTAATTTGATAACCATGAAGTTGGCTGGCTGGTTGGCATGAATTTTAATTTATTTCGTAGTTATTATTGTATGCTTTGCTTATCTGGGTTTATGACGGAGTCGTGTAGCTATATCATGTATCTAATAAGACAAAGGTACTTAAGTAATATAAAAATGTGGACATAAAAAAGCCGATGACAAAAACATGAAATGAAGAGTCACGATGATTCTAGAGTGTACTTTACCATCTTTTATGTTACGTATAAACAATATTTCTCGTAAAATCTTTCCTTGACAAATCTATATTTTCATCAAAATAAAAATTGCACATACATAATCCTTATTAACAAACCAGGAAAATTTAAAGAAAATTTCACCGCTGAATCTCCCAGCTATTGCTACCGACATTTTTTCCTTTATTTATTCATAAGCAAAAGCGGACTAGAACTACTCGAAAAATACGTGACTGCCTATGGCTAAATAATGTATGAGGCTAGGAGCCGTCTAGGTATGACGTTTGAACCTGTACCGCAGAAAATGTAGAAGTACCTTGTAAATGTGGTTTACATATGCGTGTAGTGGAATAGGTACATACATACACTGACTGGTTTGTTCTTTGATTCGTTGTACCTTGTATATTGAGCTAGTATAGTTGCGAGGGTTCAATAATGTTTGACAAAAAACGAATGACAAATGATCATTTTAAAAATAACATTATAAAAACTAATCATTTGACAAACATCTCATTTCGCAAACATATTACTTTATAAATATGTAATCATTTGACAAAATACACATTTCACAAATGTTTTACTTAGCAAATATTTCAAATGTTAAAATATCATTCCAGAAATATTCATTTGACCAACCAAGCACTTCGTTTGTCAAATTTGCGATTTAAAAAAATGATACCATTTGATTGACAGTCAATTTAAAAAAATACACGCTTCCCTAACCGAGTGAAATAGGTAAAATTTGGTTCTGGCACTCACCGGCCGCTGCCGAGGCACGAGTGTTGTGGTCGCAGTTCTAACCTAACGTAAACCTAGCCGTTTCTGTTCAATTGATCTAAAGCAATGTATTTTGTCAACCGTTATTTATGCTTTGCGTTGTTTTACCAATTAACATGATTATAAAAAGATTAGTTTGCCAAAATGACATTTTGATGTAATGAAATGTTGTCTTTCAATTATTTGTAAAATGAGTTATTCACAGAAAGAATAGTTTGTAAAGTGATAACTTAATCAAGTATAAATTTACCTAACGTTATTTTTTTGTGATACGTTTTTTTGTCAAATGACAGGACACCAGTTGCGAGGTTTTCCATATGGCCCAGCGCTAATTCGTTTATTTTTTTCAAGCTGAACGCCCTGTAGTAGTTCGATCATGTCTCAGGTTAGTACTGCATTATCACCCTATGAATGAATGTCACTTGCACGTCATAAAACGACGAAGTTAATTTGTCTGTAACGGTGTAAAAAGACACTTAACGAAGCCGAGAGTCACTTGTACTTCCCGTCATTGTAACCATTTTTAACCGACTTCACAAAAAGGAGGAGGTTCTCAATTCGTCTGTATGCATTTTTTTTTTGTGTGTTAGCTCACAACTTTTTTCTGAGAGAACCGATTTGTATGATTCTTTTTTGTTGGAAAGGAGATATCTCAAGGGTGGTCCCATGATAAGGAAACCAGGATCTGATGATGGCATACCACAGAAATTGAGGGGAACCTTCGAAAATCGTAGGGGCAACTAGTGCGTTTGTTAATTTTTTCATTAAGTATTTAAAAGCACTACAATTTAATGAAGGTCTGGAGTCGATCTGATGATGGAGCTGAAAGACAGTCGAGGGAATTCTTTAACGATTTACAGCAGTTGCCTTGTGTTTGGACTTAATTCATTTATATTGATGAGAACTTTGCACCCATATGGGTTATATGTGCCCTTACAGGTCTGACGATGGAGACCATAGACAGTCGAGGGAATTCCTCAACAATTTACAGCAGTTACCTTTTGTTGGGCTTACTTCATACGGTTCTATATGGCAATATATTCAGTTCGGAGAAAAATAATACCTAATTAAGATTGAAGTTTTACGTAGGACAACTACTACCTGCTAGTCACGCTGCTGCGTCAATTTGAGAATGAATTTAAGTTGCGTAATCGCGTCATCTCTAGCAATGCTCTTTCGTTGGTGGCTAAGCAATTTATGCTTGTTACAATGTATATGGTAAAATGGAGCTGATGGTGGCTTCACCATCTGCTACTGTTCTTCCGGTTTTTACCAAGAGAACTCCTCAACAATAAACTCCTCAATTCCTTGCATCGGGAAAAGAAATATTTTGTAAAAGGTGATGAGCAGTTGACATTAGGCTATTGTTACTTAGATAAATTATTATGTAACCCACTAAAAAGTGAAAAATAAAAACTTTTTTACAAAAAAACAACAGACTTCCAAAAAAAACACTACAAAGTGAAAAATAACTTTAATTTCGGAAGTCGGTGTCTTTGGATCTGTATTTTAGTTTTTTGCCACCGACTTCTTCTGTCTCATTCGATCACTTTTTTTAAAATTTTCTTAATACAAACCTTGTCCTGACAATAACGTACACAAAAAAAAAAGAATTATCCAATTTAGTGCAGTCGTTCGGAAGTTATGCGCGTATATACATTTCGGCGATCCATTTTTATTTATATATAAGATATATAACACAACTTTAAATACCCCGACAACCCCGCAACGTTACGTGCAACCATAAGCACAATGTTTTGCGTGTATTACATTGCGCACTACCGCAAACAGCAAATTTTCACACCAAAACTAAAAGTCGTTTCCCAGGAATTATTTTTGTGCAATGTTTCTTAGTTTGATGTACAGAATGCGTAGTTGACGGCTATGTGATGGGTCTTTTTACACCCTGTATGCTGGGAATTGTTGTCAAATGTGTTAAAAAAATAGCAAGGACGACTATACATTGGTATTAAAGTAGGTGAAAAACAAGTAGTCTACTTTTGCCTAAGCCATGACCTCTCTCAAAAAGGTACAAAGAAGGTAAGTATGTACGCCTTCCATGCAGGTTTAAAATACTTAACAAGAAAAGTTAACGGAGTCTAATTTACATGTTAACCAAGTAATGCGAAAATGTGTTCCGACCGAGTAATTGAGTTGAGAAAGCAGGAAATAAACTTATTTAATGGTACGGGTACTCATGGGCCACACACAGGCGATACTATCGTTTGCAAGAACTTTATATGGTTTCAGCCATGTTTTAACCTAGATTTCCAGAAGCACTAAAACAGGGACATGGCTTATAATTGCCCTATATTGTTTTTTTTTTCCAATTGCCTTAACCAACCCTTTTGTGGAGCATTCTTTAATTTTAATATTGCTGTAAACTTTTCATAAATAAAGAAACATATTAGAACAAAGGAAGCTCATGTTTTTTTTTGAAAAATCTTTAAACGTCCAAAACTGATAAACAAAACGATGTGTTAAACTGTCCTCAATTAATTATTTTCGTCTAAAAATAATATTTTTGTATTGTATTTTTTACTAGCTGCGTCCCGCTATTTCACACGCAAGATATTCCTACAGGAAACGTAAATTTTCAGGCAGACAAAGTATCTTAAGAGCGCATACACGGGTCCACTAGCGCCACTCCTTTAAAAAAATATTATCTCGTGACTGAAAAGGAATTTTGAAAAACGGCTCAATAAGCGACCTCGGTAAGAAATAATAAGAATAACAATGTGTATTTACTCAAAAACAAAGCATTGTTGTACACGTTAAAAATAAAATACAGTTTTACAAAATAAAGCACTATATCTACAAACGTATGGGTGAGAACTGCTCTCCTAGCTAGGTTATGAAAACCTGTGTTAAGGAGTAGAAGTCCGGTTCCCTAAGGTATAATGACGTAAAGGTTACATAGTCCTTCAAATGTTACTGATACAATTTTGGAGTATTGAGAAGGACAATTATAGTTAAGATTAATTTTAAGATTTTTTTCTGTTTCGTCATATGAGTTATTTTGGAGGTACGATTGCACAATCTTTTTGCATTTGTAATAGGGTAGACCGTAGATTTAACACTCTTAGTTTATTTTATTATACAGAAACGGACCAAGAAAATGAAAAAATCTCTTTACAAAAGTTGAGCGTACTCGCGGCAGGATGCATATTCTATCTTTTCGACGTTTACTACGTTTTTTATTTACTATAATTCGGTATGGGGTTTTACGGTGTAGCAGAATGACTGTCTGTAGTATGAACTGTTCCGAACATTTAAAACTTTGCAGTCATTGTATAGTTGTTCGGTTGGAAAAAGAATAGAACGAAAAGTGGCCACTTTTAAAATGGCCTTATGTGCTACTTCTAGCGGCTTGAGGGTGGTTTTTGCTGCGCCGCCTCAACAGGAAATACAATAAGTTACGATGGATGCCTGCATAGTGCGAAATAAACATTGCGTATTATAATGGGATTGGAAACAAACCGAAGAGTTTTAAAGATTTATATCAGTTTGCGATCTCGTCCAGTTAGCAGACCGACATGACATTTAAAATTGAGATTTCTGTCTAAGACTATTCCCACAAAAGCGGCCACATTCATTAAGATCGTATTTTGTTGCTTCGTGTCTCAATATGAAAGTTTATAAAAGGTATTAGAAAATTTTAGACACACTTACCGAGGACGCTTATTGAGCCGTTTTTCAAAATTCCTTCTCAGTCACGAGATAATATTTTTTTAAAGGATTAGCGCTAGGTGACCCGTGTATGCGCTCTTAAGTCACTCGAAAATAGTGTACCTTTATGACGGATGAAGAATTTTTGACATCGGATCAGAGTTTTCAAAGATGTCCTATTAAAATTGTTTGTATATATAAACAATTTTAAATATTTTATATTAGCATAAGAATATCTGAAAAACGATTTATTGATCTTTTTTTTCACATCACTACCTACACACAACTTTTCTATTCAAGTGTCTACAAACCAGCTACCCTTCCATGTCAAACTAGTATATCCCGGTTTTAATTCGGATGGTTATCTTATC
This sequence comes from Griposia aprilina, assembly GCA_916610205.1. NCBI lineage: Eukaryota > Metazoa > Arthropoda > Insecta > Lepidoptera > Noctuidae > Griposia > Griposia aprilina. Next base: position 16,108,047 of record OU744288.1, read on the forward strand.
ACCGGTTCCGTCACGTCGCGTGTCGTATCGACGCCGGATGTGATACCGTGCCCGTTTAGTTTTCTGTTATTGAGATAAATTCTAGGGTCCCGGACAGCTCTACGATTTGGTAAAGGAAAGTGTACATTACTGGGTGAATAGGATTGTCGGTTACTGAAACTGTTGAAAAAATAAGTGTAAACAGTAATAAGACTATTTTAAAACAATGTATTTATAAGACATAATTAAGTTATTTTTGAGTAGTGTACTACTTACGTACCTACACATTAATTAGAAATACAAATAAATATACGCCTATCAGCTATTGGTGCCGATTCTCTTGTCACAAAATTCTCTAAAATAGACTAAAAATCACCAAAATTAATTTATTTCTGTCAAACTACGTTTCCGATTCTAAAGTTGACTAAAGTGACACAACTTAACTATATCATAGCTTGGCAGCATTAATTGTCATTTTAGCTAATCAATTTAGTGAAAATGGCAATTTTGCTATTCTGAATTTGACGTTTTTCACCTAAAATTTTGATTATCACACTAAATCAGACTATTTTTAATTGAGATTAAAAACGTGTGGAATAAAATTAGTTGTTATGAACTAAAATTTACAAAGCACATTTCTCTACTATTTTTATTAGTAAATTAGCTGTTGCCCACGGTTTCGCCCGCGTGGAGGTCGAAAAATTCCTGCAAATCCTTCTTCATTAAAAATACATATATACTTACCTATGTGTAAATTTTCATGTTGTTCGGTCAAACGGTGTTGGAGTTCACTTTAGATTTACAAAAAAAACGTTTTTTTTTTTTTTTAAATCTTGTAAAATTTCTAATAATATAATTCAATCATGTTTCGAAAGACACGTAGCTCCATCTAGCGTCCTAAAGTAATTGTGACCGTCGACAGCTGTAATTGTTCTTTCTCTCGGGAACAGTACTTTTTTCTGGATGAAAGGACCCTATGTCCTTTTCTGTACCCCTGAAAACGTATATATGCAAAATGTCATGATGCTGGGTTCAATGGTTTAGGCGTGAAAAGGTAACAAACAAACGCATTTCTAACATTAGAATTAGTAAGTTAGGATTTGCTTTATTATGCTGAAATAAATAGCAAGAAAATCATGCTACCTGAATCAATTATTTAATGCTGTAGTTTCTCGATTTAAATAAAATTAAAGGCTTTTGCTTATTCAAAACCGAAAATACATCGCCGTAGTCACACTACGATTGCGTTACCTTAATTTATTAAAATATAAACATTAATATAGTTTTACGCCGTCATTATGCTCCCTGTATTTTATTTAAAAGATAATTATTTGATATTGCTATGGTTTTTTTTGCACTTCGGATCATTTCGTTCACTTTCTTCATTCACTCTTTATTTTAATTTACGAAATCTTGGTCTATGGTCTACGCAACTTAGCGATTGTCAAACTCGATTATAGTTGTGTCAAAATTGTTTTTAAGTTTAGAGAATCTTGTTTGCAGAATAAATAGCTTTTAAGATTTTCTTAACCAAAAATAAGAAATTTTAGTGATAGTTTAGTATAGTTTGGTGTACAAGAGAATCGGCGCTATTGTCGAATAAATTACTAATGAAATTCATCAGCATTATCATGAACATGAAACTAAGGGCCCGTTGTTTGATCAGTAGTCAAACATACTAATAGTTAAAATGCGTTAGTTAAACTAACAATTTGTTAAAAATCACAGAAGTATGTTAATTGAAAAACGGTTAAGCTAACTATAGTTAAAAAAATATGTCAATTTGCTATGAAATTTTACCATGCTCAGACAGAGTAGTTAAACTTTGACAGCTTTTGACTATTGTCAGGTGACTAATTGTTAAATTGACTATTGGTCATGTTTAACTATGTATCAAACAACGAGGCCTTAATGATGAAATTCGAATCCGCAAACTGTGAAATAATCTAAATAAACAATCGTCAATAATTATTTGACGTATAATTTTGCCAAACGTAAAATCTACTTCTAAAATCGCTGTCTAACAGATAAACGGTATGGCATCATTAATTTGAACTCGTTATTTTAACAATAACAGTCAATTAACGTGTCACGGGGCTTTCATACCTGTTTTACAAATTAATTAGGTACGCCACTCTGGCATTTCCAACTAACAGCTAGTAGTGTTTGATTGAAATTAATTAACATGTGAGTATGTAGGTATTTGTTTTGTAAAGCTGAGAAGAAAACTCTTCAACTTTATGTTGTATACTGGCAGCAATGTGACTTTTAATTGTATGGTGGGTACTACCTACTAAAATTGTATTGTAGGTACCCTACTAACGTTATTAGCGACGCGCCCCCGCTGCAATGTACCTACTGATATGTGTCGACAAAGTCAAAGTCAACGATTTATGTCAAAACATCGAGATTTCTGTAGTATATGTAAGTTAAATGATAGTGTTATTAATGGTAGTATTATGATCAGTGGGTCGTCTTAGGGGTGGAGTTGTAGGAGTCCAAGTATACGCCTAGGGGCACTATGGTCCTGGCGCACAGGCAACTGAAGGAAGACGGGTGGGTTATAGTCAGTAAGAGTCTGACACGCCCTCCCGCTCCGCCCAGAGCGGGAGAGATCATTTACTAACCGTCAGTAGGGACTGGTCAACTCTTGGTTGCCACGGCTTATATTAATTTAAATTTTTGAATTGTTTTTTTTATCTTTTTTATTACGGATACTTTAAACGTGCACGTCTTTCTACATCGTTCTCACATTTTTAATTCGAACATGAATGATGTAAACAATTTGTTTTTTGTAACTATATGTTGATTTAAAAGAGTGTCCATGGAGTTTCTTGCCCGTTCTTCTCCATAGGTACCTACTACGCTTTGGAATGGGTAACTAGCTTCATTTTTCTGACTGACTGACCCTTTGACAATTCAAAAGTGCCTGTAATTGGTTTATTTGAAATAAATGCTTTGAGTTTGAGTTTGAGTTTGATGATATCACACCAAAAAAAAGGGAAAATGGGACTCGACAACAAAGAAAAAAACATATTTTTTTAGGAAATTCTCCAATATTATTGCAGTATCGGATTATCCTTGACCATAGAAACCATTAAGTTTTTGAGAAACATGGCCCTACGACGGACTTTTTCCGAGAAATAGGCCTTCAAATGTTTATAAAAAAAAACATATGACCTGACCTGACATTAAGCAATGGACAAATTTGTCAAACCCTAAACTTTAAAATTATTGAGATTGAGTGCGAGGCTTTTGGCTACTTTGTATAAGTGTGTATGTTATGTATTATTTTTTATAAAAGTGCGTTCTGTTTGTGCAGAATAAACAAATTTTCTCTCTTTTCCTTCTTTCTTATTCCATATATTTTTACTAAAAGAAAACATTATGTAGCAAACTTCCTAAACAGCCGACAATCAAGAAACACGTCTAACTAAAACGTAATAACATTTGAGATAACTTTTATTATGGTAACGAAGTTACCTTAATGAGCCGACGGAACAAGGTAACGCTTTTAAAGAGCGGCAGTTATTTCCAGTTCTTCTTAATCTTGACTGATGGTGTCTCTGCTAAGCACAGGGTAATCTACGTAAACGTATCGTCGACGGAGAAAATTAGCGAAAATCCTCAGGAAGTGTATGAAATATTAAGCCTATTAATTACGGCAGATCACAAAAGCTCCGCAGAGCAAGCAGTGTCTTGAGGACTCGTCTCTCAGATATCTTAATGATCATGTGATCCGTATTCGCTAGAGATTTGCGGAGTCGACGGAATTAACTAGGCGTCTGAAACCCACGCTACGTGCGCCACCAACCTCTGTCTTATTGATTTTACTAAGTGAGTCAATAAACTTATCAAGTCCTTCATTACGGAAGCCTTATTTTTAAAACGTTAATAGTCTTTTCGCTATCAACGTGACTATAAAACTTGTCGCGTTTTTCGTTTAAGTTTTTATTATCATTGATAAATCTAAAACGGGTATTAAAATTGTTTCACGAAACGCAAACGGAATTGTTTGTAAAGGTGACTTTTTATTTCTTTAAGTTTGGGTCAATAACTAAGGGTTGGCACACATCGTCGTCTTGCTAGAGACTTGAACCCCAAAGCCAATTTTCAAGATACGAGTCGCCATTAGAACAGGATATTTACTCAAGTACCAGAATTGAGAAGCATCTTAACAATTTAGGGTGAATTTCACCAATGAATCTGAACGTCAACAGCACATCTAAACTGCGTTTAAGAGCTGTCAGTGTCATCACAACCATGATGACACTAACATCTCTTAAACGCAGTATGTGCTAAACTCATTCAGTTTCATTTGCGAAATTGGCTCTTAGAAATTCATGCAGTTTAAAGTATTTAATTAAAGAAATGTTTCTTTGAGATTCGTTTGCGTTCAGAGCATATTAAGGGTAATAATTTATCAGCGCTGCGTCATCTGACATCTAAAAATAGCAACGTAACAAATCGTTCGGCCAGTCACTTTTGAAAAATTACTTTTGTACAGGATACGAAAATAACTGAACAAAACCTAGGGTTAAAGAAAGACCTGTTAATTGTGACGTCACTCAATCTGGCTTGCTTTCCCAACTATGTTGGGGTCGGTTTCTAGACTAACTGGATGCAGCTGAAATACCAGTATTTTACATGAAGCGACTGCCTATCTGACTTCCACAAGTGTGCCCAGTAACTGGGTTGTGGACAACAACCCAGTTACTGGGGAACACGATACCCCTTGGTAAGACTGGTTTTCAGACTTTCGGCCTTTTGACTAACCGTAACGACTGTCAAAGATCTACAAATGACATACGAGACCTGCCAAGACACGGAAGGGTCTAGGTATGTAATGGATGGGCACTCATTCATGAACTGACCTCGGCAAGCGTAGCTTAACCCTCAATAGACCCGTGCGGCTGTTATTATTTAGCCACGAGCCCCTCGTGACATTAGTACTGGACATAAATGTACAACAGGAAGACGAGATGAAAGTTTACATGCCCCGGTAATGCAATGGTTCTACAGAAGACAAAAGTTTATCGTGTGTACAGTTGGATGAGGAACAAACAAAAGACTGCTGCAATCTCGTCACGTGATTACTGGCTAATGACTTCACATGACACTATGCATTTGTATGGGAGACGGCGCTTGCTCTGTTGACGTTTTTAATGAGAAGAGGGAGGTACGCTTTGTACCTACCCGTACATAGAATAAGTATGTTTGGAAGTGAAACTAACGCTGCGATCGCGTTCTAAATACTAACTTAAATTTTCGGGGCGAAAAAAAACGTTCAGAACTGTCTGTTTTGTATCGTCGTTTACACCCTGGCAAAATTGACAACTCTATAACGGGTGGTGAGGAGAGGTAGGCAATAAGTTTGCCAAATGAAAGTAAAGTCAGGATAATTAATTGTTTATCCAATTTCCTACCAATTCAAATTGTTCATTTATTCGAATTCGAACCACAACTGTAATTTTTTTACAATTGTATGAAATTGCTATAACATGGCAAATTGACGCGGTATGTCGATTTGATAAACAAACAATGTTCCTGGTTGCATACATGAGTTACACTTCTATCGAGTTTTCGTACTCTATGGCCGGAGGTTATGCGGTTGTACGATGTGGAGCGAACACGACGAAGATTTTGTTTTGATAATAAAGTCTGTGATAGCGAGGATTTTCTCTCGTGTTCATTGAAAAAGATAAGGATGTCTTTAAAATTCGAATTGTGATTGGTGGTTCATACTGGATTTGAAAATTGTGGGTTTTTTTCGGTAGTTGAAGTCTTTAATCTTGATCACCAATTCAAAGGGTGTTTGTTATACTTCAGTGAAATTTCTGACTGCACTGAAAATAATAATATTACGATAGATAGCTATATCATCATCATTCCCCTACCCTTATTCCATTTTTTTTTGGGTCAGCGCAGCATGTCTTTTGGGGTCAGCGCAACATGTCTTTTGGGGTCAGCACAACATGTCTTATGGGGTCAGCGCAACATGTCTTTTGGTATCAGCGCATCATGTCTTTTGGGGTCAGCGCAGCATGTCTTTTGGAGTCAGCGCAACATATATTTTGGGGTCAGCGCAGCATGTCTTTTGGTATCAGCGCAACAAGTCTTTTGTTATCAGCGCAACAAGTCTTTTGGGGTCGGCGCAGCATTTATTTTGGGGTCAGCGCAGCGTCCGAAATATTTTTATAAAATATTTCGGAGTATTTGGGTGTTTCCCTTTTCACGCCTAACGGCTGAACGGATTTCGGTGAAATTTGGCACAGCATAACCTGGGTTAGAACATAGCATACTTTTTAAACTGGTAGTACGTTCCCGTGGGACAGCTTCAGTGCCGGCGTTAGGGTAGGACGCGGCTGGGTGACCGCCCAGGGTGCCAGAGGTGAAGGGGATGTAAATAGGCGCCCCTTCACCTCTAAGGCCTGCAGAGTACTTTTGTTCAAATTCGTTTGGACCAAAAAAAATGCTAGGATCTCTGCGCTTGCTCTTGCATCCGACATTCTTTGAATTCTCGAACTTTTCTGCATAAACTGAGAAAGTAACTCCTATTTCTTTATGAATGGACAAAAGAAAACCTATGATTAGATAACCATGGTATAATAATATACTTCGCCAGGTATAGGTGACTGAAAATGTTTCCATAATTAGTGTTTTGTTGCAATAAAGTGGCAACTGGATAGTGACGTAAGCATGTGTCACTCCCGGAATGCCAGACCTTGTTTTTTTTTTATACCTTGTCCATTACGTAACAGTCAGCCTTTGTGCTGCTGTAAAAATATTTGTGTTTAGTTATAGGTAATTTGTACTCTTGTGGAAAAGTACCTACTTACAAGACAAATTAGATAACTTTATATGATGGGAGCTACATCTGCCAACAAACTGCTTTTCAGTTTGGTAGAAGTATTTTTTTTGTACAACTTAGCATTGCTCCACAAAATAAACGCTTTTTAATTTTTTTTTCATAATAATATCTGTTTTTAACACAGCATGAATTGTTCTCATTTACGTAGTTCTCCCACTGTTGCTTATGATAATGAAGAAGGAATCACGCACTAAAGCCCGCTTGTACCACTGGCCCACTTGCGTGCTTAGTCGGGTTAAATGAATAAATGTAGCGTTTGTAAACTCGGAGTTAACTGAAGACCACAAATATATGAAGATAAAGAACGTAAGCGCAGGGCGCTAGGGGTCAGGGGCTGATACACAGGTTCGCTCGTTGTAGATTACGCCGCTGTTCAAAGCATATTGCCAATCGTTCTACACGAGCGGCCTGTGGGTAAAGCATACTACTCGTAAGAGATCGCTAGACACCCTGCGTATTCAATATAATAACTGTTTCAGGATGCTGTTGGGACTGCCGCGCTATTATAGTGCGTCCGGTATGTTCGCTTTTGCGCATACCGATGATTTTTACGCCATAATGCGCAAAAAAAAACAAATTACATCTTGTTAAGAACGCGGTCTAGTTCTAACGACATCCTAAGTGTGTTGATAGTAAGTACGACGCACCTTGGTAGTCGCACGCTGTGGAGGTGTTAGTCAGAAGAACTAACCTTACAATTTTTTTTTTGTTTTTGTTTCTACGTTTGTTTACTAACATTAGTTATTAAGAACAATGTTACTAACAGTTAGCTTTGGCCTAGTCGCCCCGCGCCACTTAAAAGTAACACCAAGTTAGTTAAGCTGCCATCAGTGTTGTTTGAGTTGGGAACATTGCAGTTCAATCGACCAAACATAAAAATAGAATTGCTATGTCCATACCCTGATATAAAATCCTACCAAAAATTAATGAATGAACAACGAACGGAAATTGTATACCCATGTATTTTACACTACATTGAGATACGAGGGCGACACTGAAAGTTTTTAGAACTGGCCACTTGTAAACGATATCATAAAAAAATAAGTTTAAATTTTGAAAATGGAACTCTTTGCCAAAATTATTGTGTATGTATTGTATTCATTTGTCATTTGTTTTACGTAATACTTTCCTATCTTTGAATTTTATAATATGACATTTCATTTTGATCGTATTGTATGTGTTTTCTATGGAGATTTAGTTTATTGATTGACAAAAGCGTCAGTTATGGAAAAATATGTTTTAAGTTGTTTTTATAATTTGTTTTTTTTATATCAGTAGGTACATGAATACAATTGCCTGCTGATATGGTACCGATTTTTCACGTACTACAACGTCGAACAATATAAAATACAAGATAAGTTATCAACCAGTCAGTAAGTACATCATGTCATAATGTCAATTTATTTTGACATTAACAACACTAACCCAGAGTTTAGCGACTTAATATTTAAAAGTTTTACTCTAGGTTTACCTCTAACTCTTGGTGGCGCAAGATGAATTAATAATTAATAATTAATAATTAATGGATTAACCCTGGGTTAGCTGTTAACTCCGAGTTATTTAGGATAACCGATGAACGCGCAAGTGGGCCTAAATGTGTTTAGCGCTGATCGCGTTTAACACATCGTTCTGTTTCTGTCAATCGTTTGAAAATGACGGAGACAGAACGGTGTTTGAATAAAATGTTTAGCGCTTAACGCATTTAGTGATTTGTGGTGAAAGCGAGCCGTTGGCAAAAGCTGGTCCTGCACTTCATACCAACACCAGATTTTTTCAGGATGTGACATAGTAAGGAACTATAATTTGTTTTTCCTCAGGTTTCCAGAAACAATCCGATGGTGCAAAGATATGAAGGAAAGCAAGCCTTATTATGTAAAGCATAATAAATTAATAATCCATCAGCGGCTACCTTTGGGGACTTATTAAGGCAGTGTCGAGAGTCTACATCAGCCTAACAATTATTAAAATATTGTTAATAACGAAAATGAATTATAAACACCATGTTTATCAGCTTCACATTTTTTATTAAATAAGTCTTCATTAAAAAATACTTGTTACAAGTGTTTTTTTTTAATTAGTGAGAGAAAATTTAAAAACCCTATAGAAAATCTTTGTAATGATAGCCCGGAGGACCAACAATGAGGTTCATTTTAAATGTACTGGAGATGTTGGTTTGGCAACTGTCAAGTAGGTACCTCGGACACATAACAGTCTTATGAGGAAGGAAAGATCGTACTAAAGGAATCTAAGGAATGCTTGACAGCCGTGTATCTAAGAGTATTAGAGCTGAGAAAGAAAGAACATACGTCGGCCTTTTTTCTGCTGGGGGAAATAACAGACCTCAAATGTAATGACCACAATGAAAGTATTCAACTATTCGAATTTTGGGTATAATTACAATACCTGCATTATTGACCAAGCGAGGGTGTAGCGCGATCGAAGCGTCTCCGTTTCAGCTTGTGCAAAAATGCTTTCGTATGTCCGGATGTCCGGCGGATGTCCGGCTGTTCTCCTGTACAGGCCGCATTTCTCAACCGATTCTTGTGAAATTTTGTGAGCAGGTTTGATAATTAAATAGATTTTTAGGTGGATTCAGTTTTTTGAATTTTTTCAAAATGGCCGTGATATCGGGGTTGAAAACGTAAAAAAAAAACATATTGCAGCCATTTCGCGCTCGTTGCGCGCGCTTTTTGTTTTAAGGATTATTGTCTAAGGTGCGCGAAACGAACATTTATTAAATTTTAAGTTATGAAAAACAGACTCGTAATAAATATTGGTGGTCTCAACAAACAAATCTGACTGATAACCATGTATATTCCAAACTATTTCATCGCCGCCATTGCATCCGACGAGATTGGATTGAAGTGGGCCGCGTGCCAGTACACGTAGATACACAACCTACAGCATGATATTGTGAATAAATCGTAAGCTGTGCTCTGACCATGATATATGCCGGTACAAATTGGATTTATTTCCCGCTTTCCTTTTCCATTGGTACTGAGCAGAAACTGTTATTGCACGTATGAACGATGAGGTGTCATGAATAATATATTCTGTAGCGAACGCGTCACGCATCCGACGATTTCGATCCCGATTTCAATGTGATACACCAATCACACGACACCTCGTACAAATGATTTATTGCCGGTGTACTCATAAGTATAATCTGTTTTGGCACGTGCTGAAATAGAATTACTGTTCCCAAGCGTTTCGATACTGAAATGTTCTCAAACATAGGACACACGAGAACTGACTTTCATAAACCGGGCCGATTTTAAATGTAACATTAGCATCAAGTTCCAGTTATTCAGAATACTATACAGTACAATAGTATTGCTTGTGAAAAAAAAAATTGAGAAGGGAAGCAGGAGGAAAAATCGAGAAGGTAATTATACTCGTATGTATAATTTTAACCTTCTCGATTTTTTTTCGCTGATGACACGGCTCGTACAAAGTTACAACTAAGTATGTAAAACCAGTAAAAAGTCAACTTTTATTTACATAATACAATCAATGACCTCTTATCGGAGTATTTTAGCAACATACCTACTAAACGGTTACTTTTATTATAATAGTTAGCTCAATAAAAACTTTGTGATGCAAATTAGGTCCAATTAAAAACGACATTTATCAAACAAACCGGGTTTAACATACCTAATTCAAAACTCGAAGAAGAGTAAAGGCTGCTACCAACTGGGGCGACACGCGACGCGACATAAAGGCAACGCTCGTCGCGTGACAGGCGGTGCATTTGTGTCACGCCTGTTTGAATGAGCCTCTACTGTTAATAAATTACGAGGATAATTCTTCATACAAAAAATTACCACCCGCGAAGCACAAAACTTTTTTTAACGCAAGATCTTTTGAATTTCACGTAGGTACTATGGTAAGATGATAGAGTTTGACAAATGCTCAATTCAGAAACCAGGTGTAAGACTAAATAGTTCCACTATAAGACTAATCTATTGACAAACTTTTAGAGTCACTACATAAGTATTACAAATAGGTAGGTACAGCTGAAGTCCGCTCACAAATATTTTTTATGAGTAGCCAGACAGACATTCGTTCTAGATTGCTTATTTCTACATCCATATCATTACTACCTACCTCGCTAAGAATAACTCCGCAATAATCCTGCCCTCAGTAATACCACAAAGAATTGTATTCGGTACTTCTGCATGCAAATGCCATTTGTAAGATTTATGCTTCAATGCAAAACGACTCATTCCTATTTTCCTTTGCTTTTTATTTGAGTATTACCGTAATACCCGTTTTTGTTGTTTTTCCATCGTTGATCAAATTACGCACACAAATCTATGCCGTGTCACAGCTTTATACGGTTTAATCTCCTTTGCAGATACAAATCCCCGCATCGGTGTATTGTCTTTTGGGACATATATTTCAATAACTCTGCTATGGTATTGCGTATAAATCGTTCTTTTAGACATTTGACAATAATTTACGTCAATAATTTGCATCCGGACAAAATATACCTTTATTAACGTATAGTTGAGATATATTTTGTATGGGACCTCATTTATTTATATTTAATGAGTATATTACGACTTAATGACTTTTCGGGGTAACATTAATTTATTCTGCTTTTTTGTGCGGTTCGAATACACTTATTTTGAAAAAAAAAACACTGGCTGCTATTGAATAAATGATGGTGAGTCTGATAGATACTGGCATTCTAAATCTATTTCAAAATGACCTTATTTTTGAAAAGGATCTGTGGATGACGTGGCGGGAGAGTCCGGTGACGCATATTCCATTAGCACGGACCTATGGCTGGCAATATTTTGTATAAATAATGCCCACTTTGACGCAACATAGGGAACGTTGGGTTTATTATCTTTGACATGTTCCTGACAGTGTAGCCGACCTTTTCTGTAAGCACGTACAATGGCTCAAAGGGCGATGTTTCAGCATCCATTGGCAAAAATATCTCGTCTGTGTTCGTACTATCCGAATTAAAAAAAAAAACACTAAGAACCTTATTCCTTTTTCTTTTCAAAAAGGCAATTTAAAAATGATCATAATTACCAATTCATTTGATTTTATTTAAAAACATCACCAGTTTCCGCAACTGTTATTACATTTACAGATCGGTAGGTAGGTAAAAAAACTGGTCTGGTATTTATTCAGCCTCCTCTCTTGATACACACACTTAATCTTTCCCTATTATACCCATGGTAGGTAAATGAGGCTAATGTCAAGTCATTCGAAGCTATCATCACACGTAAGAGATGATAACCCCAAGGGAAGTATCCCATTGCCATTGCTTGGCAAATTTCCAAACTTTAGCGTTTCAAGCACGAATACTGTCGCGTCATTTATTCCTTAATGTTACTACTAAAGATATAATATCAACCATATTTCAATTACAATTGCTAATCAAGCATGAAAAAGACGTTTGAAAGCAGTGGTGGCCTAGTGGTAACGACCCTGACTTATGAGTTGTAGGTCGTATGTAATTGGTTCGAACCCAGGCAGATAATTTATTTAATCGACACTGCCATCTTTTGAAAAGGTGAAAGAAAACATCGTGAACAAAAAAAAGTGAAGGTTGGACATTCACCAAACCGCACAGGGCCTGCGTGGCCCACTCCCTCTGACAGAGATGGTGCCTGTATCCCAGCAGTGGGAAAATAAGGCTGATTAAGCTGATTTTGCTAAATAATGCATTTCAAAATTAGATCCTCAACAGAGTTTATTGCGCTTCCTCTCGTAACTTAGCAAATGAATACCTACAAGTTATGAGTTAAATGAGCTGAACGCTCAGGTAATGAACTAATTAATCGTTGACGACTATAACAAGAGGCTCACAAAGAAACAGTGGTTGATCCAACGGTCGTTTATGTATGACTAGCTTTTGCCCGCGGCTTCGCCCGCGTAGATGACTGAAATTATCCCACGGAAACGTACTACCGGGATAAAAAGTATCCTACATGTTAATCCAGGTTATAAAATTCATTAGTTTTAGCGGAAAAGAGTAGCAAACAGCCATCCATCCATCCATCCATCCATCCATCCATCCATCTATCCATCCATCCATCCTCAGAAACTTTCACATTCATAATATTAGTAGGATTAAGAAAACTAGTAAACGTGATGTGAATTGATGGATGAAGTAGTGTTTTTCACGTTTTTAATGTTTTTAACATTTGAGGTCATTTCGGGCATCAATCCAGCCTAAACTACTGAAGACTGAAAGTATCCTAATGGTAAAACTTAATACCTATCCCAGGATCCCACGCCAGGATCTCCTGCGAGGCGGCGAGCCTCCTTGCCGGATTACCGCCATGGGATCTGGAGGCAAAAGTCCTCGCGCATATTTGGGAGTGGCACGAGGAGGCGAAACGCCGGGGCGTAACTCCGCTGCCGCGAGAAATCGCGGCACAGCGGACAGAGCTCCGGCGGGATCTCATGGCGGCATGGAGAGTGCGACTGTCGCAACCCAGCGCTGGGCACGCCACAATTGCGGCGGTAAGTCCCCTCTTTGAGGAGTGGCTTGAGAGGCGCCACGGCGTCCTCACCTTCCGCCTGACGCCGGTCCTCACCGGACATAGCTGTTTCGGGAGGTACCTGTTTCGGATAAGGCGAGAGGAAACGCCCGGGTGTTGTCATTGTGTGAATCGACCAGAGGACACGGTGGAGCATACGGTGGAGGTCTGCCCAGCTTGGGCGGAGCACCGCCGTGTCCTCGTGGCGGCGATCGGTGGCGGTGATCTCTCGCGTCCGACCCTGGTTCAGGCCATGGTACGGAGCGAGAGGGAATGGGAAGCAGTCACCTCCTTCTGCGAAGCAGTAATGCTCGCGAAGGAGGAGGCGGAGCGCGTGAGGGAGAGGCAATCATTGCGCCCTCACGCCTCTAGTCGCCGCAGGAGGAGACACCCTGGGCGTCGGGAGTAATATGTAATAGGCGCGGGCCTGCGAACAGCGAGCAATGGGCAGCTCGCCGTCGGGTAAGGATCAGGCCCGGGTCAACGGCGCGTTGTGTTCCACGCACGCCTCAAAGAGATGTCAGCATAATTGACGGGGTCCGATAGGGCGGATGCCTGCCGGGGTCGCGAATTGTTCGAAAGAGTTACCGTGGCCCTGGCGCACAGGCAACTGAAGGAACACGGGTGGGTTTTAGTCAGTAAGAGTCTGACACGCCCTTCCGCTCCGCCCAGAGCGGGAGAGGTCAATTGAAGATTTCCCGCCCAAAAAAAAAAAATAAACTGTCCCACGCTAAGCAAGAAAGGTGCTTTATGACAACTACTTGTAGTGTTAATAGCAATTTGATTTATTGTAGAACAAACAAACTGAATAGACTTTTATTGTAGGTACCCACTGTTTTTTGTTTAAATAACGTGATATTTTGCCGTTTCTTTTTATTATTGTTACGTATCCTTCTCTAAATTATAAATATTGCCCTGCAGTTGGTAAAATCAAGTTGTAACAAAAAGTCGTCGAGCGTCTACTCAATGTTCGATTTGTCAAACTGTTTGATTATAGTGGATTAGTCATTAACTAAGTAGATGTTTTGTCCTAAATAACTTATAAGTGATTTCAATTTAGAGCTTTAAAAGATGCAGCTATAACTAAATTGAAAATAAAATAAGTATAATACCTATATGAAAAGTTCGCTAGAAATGTTAAGTTTTGTGTGAACTATACTTACTGAAAAGTTTACGAATAACCGCGAACGTAAAAGTGGTCGACGCTTTGACGCAGTTTTTCATATAAATTCTTTCAGAAAATGAGAAAGTCATAAGTTACACTTTGTACTTTCAAATAAGTACTTATAAAATTTCTGTTTTCATTAAAATCGTTGAAGGTCAGGTAGTCAATGTATGCTAACATCATTTCACCTGTAATCACCTACTGCAGAAGAATGGCAGAAGGGAAAGAAGGCCAGATACCCAGCATTAGATCTCATTTCCCGTTTGCCATACTTCCCGGTATAGAGCAGTGGTGGCCCAGTGGAATCGGCCGCGACTTACAAGATGTAGGTCGTGGGTTCGAACCCAGGAAGGCGTTTTACTTTGTGTAAATAATTTCATCACCACTGCTCTCAAAACGGTGAAGGAAAACATCGTGAGGAAACCGGCATGTCCTAGAACAAAAAATTCGAAGACATGTGACATCCACCAATCCGCACTGGGCCCGCGTGATAGATTACAGCCCATTCCCTCTCATAGTGAGGAGGCCTGAGTCCCAGCAGTGGGAACATTATAGGCTGATTATGTATACTTCCCGGGCTTGTTCTTCCATCGTCCAGGTGTTTCTCGCGGCTATCTAATAATTCAAATTATATGTATTTAATTGAAGCAAGAGAAGAAACTGTTAACACAATTTGAATTAGTGCTATTATATTTACTTGGGTTAATGAAATACAGGACTCTTTGCCTATGTGTGTTATTGCACGATATCAAAGTCTCAGGTGCCCGCAATTTTACTGATATCGTTATCATCAAATCTAAACGTAGCATTGCGTTTGAAAGTCAAAAATGTTCATAGTACTGAAATATAAATAGATTCCATTTTGTATAAACGAACTGTTTCACAAGAAGTTCACCTACAAGTGGTCAAGGGTACTCTAAACTAAAATCGGAATCTGGCTTTTAGGTACAAACATAAGTTTTTGGTTCAAAGATTAGCATTAAACCCTAAGCTTATCGCTAGAGAAATATTTTGGCTACGTCTTTGTTATGACGTCAACGTCACAGCTAGTGTGACAAGGGTCGTTGTCACGTCACAATCCTCTTAAACAGTGTTACTAAAAGCATTGCTAAACCAGCCCACTGTTAGAGTATTTTGGTTTTTTGTAAACTTAGGTCTTGTTGTATTTTTCATTAGGTAGCTATTAATCAAACTTGATGTGGATTTTTATTGTGATAATGTTATTAATGTGACCGTTACGGGTGGTTTGTAGAACTTAAGGCAGAGATGACACAGGTCAGTGCCATTGGCCTTTAAGGCCTTAAGTTCTGAGTTGACAAATGCGTGCACTGACTGGACAGGTCCACTCATTCTGTGTGGTCTTTCCTCAAAAGACCATTTCAGACATAAATCTACATGGTCTTCACATGATCTGACCAAGATTATGTCTGGACTTTAAAAGAGACTGTGACCTCTGAGTTTGTTTCGGCCTTTTTTCTCAGAGTAGTCAGATAGGAAACGCCGACCTCATCTAGTTTTAAAAATATGATTGACGTGTAAAAGTTTTTGTATAAACCTACTTACAGAAATAAAATCATTTATCATTTATAATCGCTTAGGCTATACACTAACTAGCGGGGTAATTGAGTAACACACATAGCAATTAATGCCTTTCATTTTGACAATTCAACAACATTCCTTGCGTCACTTAAGTTGTCGATTAGGCAAATTTTAAAAACATAATATACTAGCTTCTGTCCGCGACTTGGACACTTCGCAAAACTGTAACTCCCCATTACTGAAATAATTTTTGGAATCGGATCAGTACTTCCGAAGATTATATACCCTCTACATACAAACTAACTTTTACCTCTTTATAATCTATATATATATATATATAAAAATTAATCCCTATTTCCCTTGGTCACGCCATCACGCGTGAACGACTGAACCAATTTCACCATTTTTTTTTGTTGTGTTCGTTATTGTCAGGAGAAGAATCTTATGAAATAAAAAAATAAGGAAGTTGATCGGAACGTTACAAAATTTAAGAAAACTTAACCCCAATATTAATTTTAGATAGGTAACTGTCAGTTGTTTGAAATAACTGTCAGCGATTGACAGAATGCACGCTGCAAATATCGTTTAACACAGATGGATCGGTTGATAAATGAGTCGATAGTTTTAGTCAATAGTCAAAACTAAAACTAAACGACATATGACATTCATAGTTAAGACAGGACGACGTCAGTCGGGTCAGCTTGTACTTACTATAAATTAGTATAGATGAAGCAATGGATTAAAAATTCCCATAAAAATCCTTTGAATCGTGATTTCAAGTATGCTATGCAATTAAGGTGTTAATTCAAGACTACCTACAGACTATCGCTCTATGACAACTAAATAAATAAAAAACCACAGTTGTTTTAAATTTCTAGTAGGTAATAAATAAGGTGAGTGTGTAGTGGTAACTGAACGGTTTCCCCATTATCATAATGCATTAACATTATTACTATCCCCTTGGGTTGTTAACACCGACAAGTACCGATTACCATAATCTCCGCTTCGCAAAAATCAATGAGTCCCTAATAGTTTCGTGTAAGTAGATGAATAAAAAAATGATTAAATTAATGATTAAGTATTGGATGTTATTGCAATACAATAATGTAAGTTAGTTGGATATCATTATCGAAAACCAAGTATTTAGCTTGAAATTTATAAAATCCTAATTACTACCCATTAGCTTTATTGAAATAACGTTAACTCAATACATTTTTTGTTGCGATTAGAAATCTATATTCTAAAATCTCGATATATTTATTACTATCCTAACCATAATTTTCTAAATTACCTGAATTCAAAATTAGGCACAATAGAATTAGAATTCCATTTTTGAATATCATGGAGACATTACTTTTTAAAAAGTTCTGTTCATTTGAACTACTATCTACTATCGATGGCTAAAAGGTCTTAGCAACAACTTAGGCCATAACAATGCCTATAAAAAAAAAAGACGTGTGGCTCTCGGGGACTGCCGCGGTAAAGCTATTGCATAGCATTTTGTATCAACTTATGCAATTATAATTATTTATTAATTTTATTTATGCAGTATTTCTTTTTCTTTGATATAAAAACAAAAATCGCAAAAATAAAAATTTAAAAACTAATGATCCTGGGTCCCGGACCCTTAATCTGAATACTCTAATTATCCTAAATATTAAAAATATGAATTTAATTTTTTTAAATCTAAAATAAATTTAAAATGGGGCGCTTTACCCTAACTTTATCGGGGCCAAAAGATAGGCCCTTCACTGCCGATTCCAAAGACCCCAAACTCGATACCTCTACGACCTCCGGTTCAAAAGGTAAGACCCGGGGGGGTGAAGTAGCCCTGGACGGGTGGAGGGGTTGGTCAAAAGGGGTGTCGCGGGGGGGGTCCCGGGATCATATATAAGTGGGATTGATTTAAATATAAATAAATATAATACAACTTAATATTGGGGTCGAATAAGAGGGGGTCAAAAAAGGGGGGTCAAAGGGGCTTGTCTGTATGTATGTACTATTTGAGAGGAGGGCTATAGGGGGGGGGGGGGGGAAATTTGGTCACAATTTTGATATTCCCAGCCGTTTCCGAGATATTGGGATATTGAGTTTTAAGATAGTGGTGATTATAATAAATGTATGGTGTCCGACTGGTAAATGATAAATGGTACGAAAGTAAATGGAAATAAATAAATATTAATTCAAGTTACACTTTCTGATAAATACCTATACACCTATATACTTTCTCATAAACAGCTGCTTATGTATTCGTCCGATTTCGGAGCAGCTCGTCTCGATTCGTGCGAGCTTCGTAGAGTCGTACAATACGTCTAGTTGCACGCACACAAACACCGTGTCGAAGACTGCCGAAAAGAAACGACGTTAGACAATGCACGGCCTTCAAGCCACACCTCCGTGCCCGTCGGAGTGGGGAGCGTGAGGTTTTTTTTCGTTACGGAATTCCTGGATTCGGTCCCCGCGCTCAAGGCCCGCGATAGAAGCTATGCAATAGCTTAACTACTGTAGAAAGATATAATATAATAGGTTGGAGAAAAAGTTTCTTCGCATTTTTTAAGAAAATTCAAAACATTTTTTAATTTACTTTATTTACATTTAACTAAAGTATGTAGGTACAGTCGCCAGCAGGTCAAGTTACACGAAACTGTCAAATTTATCTAAATGATTGTGAACCTTAAAATGTTAGCAGTTAAGTTCAAAATTGATTGAGAAAATCTGTCAGTTTGTGGTAACTTAATGTGCTGGCGACTGTACCATTTTGTTCGATAACTTTTTGCCATCTTGTAGGTAGGGACATGATCCCATTGCTATAGAAATTTTGGGACTTCTGATCAAAATACCGCGACAAGTGGTTTTGGCAGTCCTCTCGTGATGTTAACCTGACACTGCCGAAATAATTCTGAAGAGACCGAAACAGGTGGAAATCTGAAGGTGCAAGGTCAGGACTATACGGCAGATGCATTAACACCTCCCAGCCAAACTCTCTTAATTTTTGCTGAGTGGCTAAAGGTCTAGCGTTATCATGATGAAAAACCACACCCCTTCTGTTGATTAATTCCGGCCGCTTTCTCTCAATTTCTTGCTTTAATCTCATCAGTTTTTCGCAGTAGAGTTCAGAATCGATGGTCCTGCCTGGTGGTAACAGCTCATAATGAATAATGCCCTTCCAATCCCACCACACACACAGCATGCACCTTGTTGCGAGTTAACCCGGATTTCGCCACAGTCTGTGAAGCATGACCGGCCTTTGACCACGACCTTTTTCGCACGCTCTTGTCGTACGTGATCCACTTTTCATCACTAGTTATCAGTTTCTTCAAAAATGGTTCGGTTTCATTACGTCGTAATAAAGAATCACAAATGAGTACACGGTTCATTAGGTTTCTTTCAGCGAGCTCGTGAGGTACCCAAATATCGAGCTTTTTTGTGTACCCAGTTTTTTTCAAATATGCCAAAACTGTTTTGTGGTCAATTCCCAGTTCTTCAGCTACGTCGTAACTACTGATATCTTGCTACAATTTTTCAAAAATGGCCTTTGCGACGTGCCTCTTTGACATCAAAATTTCCGGATTGAAAACGCTTAAACCAAATTTGTGCTACTCTCACAGACACTGCACTAGGTCCATAAACATCGTAATTTTTTTTCGCGGCTTGCGTTTCATTTTTACTATTTTTGTAGTAAAATTTTAAAAACTTTTTTACAAAAAAAACAACCGACTTCCAAAAATAACACTAAAAGACGTGAAAAATAACTTTAATTTCGGAAGTCGGTGTCTGGTTTTGTATTTTCGTTTTTGGGCACCGACTTCCGAAATTAAAGTTATTTTTCACGTCTTTTAGTGTTTTTTTTGGAATTCGGTTGTTTTGTTGTAAAAAAGTTTTTATTTTTCACTTTTTAGTTGCGGTACCTACCCCACACAAATTCTTATACCACTACTTGGTGTGTAAATAACAGTGACAGGAAATTATTAACACATCACCCATATAAAGTAAGTGGAAAAAATATGCAATATTAAAGATAACTCAAAAACTACTGGTCAGACCTTGATCAAATTTAAATGGGACCACATGTGAAGCACCACCTATCAAATAAAAAAAGAATCATCCAAATCGGTTCACCCAGAAAAAAGTTATGAGCTAACAAACATAAAAAAAAAACATTCATACGAATTGAGAACCTCCTCCTTTTTGTGAAGTCGGTTAAAAACGTATCGAATTTCTGCATTAGATTCACTCATCTTGACAGTACGAAAAACAAATGAAAATCACACATTTTCCTTATTTGAATTTGGAATTAAGTTCTTTAAAATGTATACTTTCAATGATACCAAAACCAGCCAGATACAAATAGTATAGCCAAAGAGATTTTATTACAAGTTCATACATACTATAATGCGAAATAGTATATTTCATTACAAGTGCGGAAAGGCTGTCATTGCAAAGAGTTCCGACAAATGTCTACCCGAGCCGAAGGCGAGGGTTGACAGTCGGAACAAGTTGCAATGACGGTTCCGCACGTGTACTGAACGACTATTTTTAATACAGTTGCGAAAAAATGAAGCAATTTAATAAAATAATAAAAACACAATAAACTCAACTAACTAATCATTTATTTCTTATAAAAGTTATAACTCATATAAACATTCAAATTGGTACAGTTTTTTATACTAACTGGGGAAGTTTTAGGTTGCATATTTACTGTTTGAGATAAACTATTATTAATTTCGTATGATTGTTCATGTACATTTGTCATACAATGGCGTTTGCTAGTTGATGGAGTTGGATCTGATGAATTATCATTATCAACGAAGGTAGTTGGACGAACGTTCTCTTCAACATGTGAAGGAGACGGACTGGACCTTAAATTAATGGATTGTGTGATTTTTTTCCCAGTTTCTAGTTTGTTGTTTAATGAATCACCAATATAGCTTTCTGCAACTTTGTCTGATTTCCAACCTCCTAGTCGCTTTAAGGACGTCAAATTGGCTCCTGAATCTGCCAATAATGTAGCAGAGGTCCTCCTGAAGCTGTGCCCAGTATAATACTTAGCATCCGGCAGACCAAGAAACGTAGCTATTTCTTTTGGCATATTACCAAATTTATTTATCCCGATTGCTTGAGCTGTATACTTCCCTTTTTGGTAATTTTGAAAAAAACGGTCGGTTTTTCCTTTTTGGGACCGCTGATTCATATATTTTTGCACTATTTTAAGAAAGTCTCCTTCAACAACAAAGCTTCTCGGTATCTTATTTTTTGTGTTCGGAATCTTGATTAGTAGCATTTCTCCATGGGCTTCAATATCTTTTAAAGTAATATTGGCTAAATCCTCTCTGCGGCAAGCCCCAACAACGCCAAAAATCAGAGCAACCTACAAAAAAAGGGATTTGATTAATATTTTTTTAAATAATGTATTGACTATATTTTGCGATTTCGTAAACTGAATACTAAAGAAAAATATAAGTACTTATTAATAAATTACCTTTGTGGATAAATAACGATCATCGGGAGCTTCGTTCAAAAACCTTTCCACTTCATTCGATGTTAATATTTTCGACTTTTTACTTGTAAAACCGTCTGATTGTCGTTTTAAGAAAGTATTTAATTTTGGGTATTCACTTATATCCACGTTGCTCCTTATTTTCAGCATACTTTTATCATCGAAAGCCTCGACCATAACATAGAAGGTTTTAAATTTGCTGAGAGTTCGGAGAAGTATGCCAACATTACATACTTACTTACATGTATGACAACATTTTCAGAAAAACTATTTGCTTTTTTCTCTTCTCTCCACGCAATAAATTCGTCGTATGTAGATATGTAGCGACTTTTTGACTTTTCCGGTAAAATGTTCTCCGAAGCATTTTGTGCAATTATACTGAGTTCCGGTGGTGTTAATTAAAAAAAACTAGGGTCGAAATTGCTCATTTTGTGCAACAAACAACTAAACTCGCAAAGAAAATTTCTGAAAAATGGCGCCAACCGTAGAATATAAGCAGAGTTTGTTTTTTCTTCACCCATTCTGGAAGGCAAAGGGAACTATACCCATACAGCCAAGTCTTCAGTAGATTTTTTTTATTGATATGAATTGAAAATGAAATTTAATGAGATGAAATGAAATGAAACCTAACATAACTCATTCAATCAAATCATTACATCTGTTAATGAAACAAATTAGTAGCTTCTTTTTAGAAATATACGTATTTGCATGAATCATAAAAACTTCAATGATTTTTTTTAGTAAAAACTTCATGGTTGGTTTTTCTTTATAATAGACATTATTTTGACAGTTGGGAAAGAAAAATCACAAGTGCGGGAAAGGTTAAAAAAAGCACGAGTATGTAATAGCCCACATCCCGAACGCTATACGTCCCTGCAATACGCCACTTTTTGAGCAACTGTATTAAAAAGACTTTTTCCCCAACCTAATATATGTAAAACAAGGCTGTACCATCGAGTACTGGCAGTTATGTAAACACAATTGCCCAAACAAAAAAATATGAACGCGGGAAATTAATAAAAAAATATCAGTCAGTAATTAATCCAGTCGCAGTTTTTCGTCATGGGCTTTGCAGAACTTGAGATAAATTGGTGAGTGTTTTATCATTTTAGTATGTAGGATTACCTTTGTAGGTAAATACGATAAGCCATAGGCACAGGCTTAATTCAATATTTTTTTGTAACACCTCGAACCGTTCGGGAACTGATGGTTACAATCTTTTATTTCGTCTATTTAAAGTTTTCTATTGCACATTCATGTTTCGCATGAGTTGTAATTGTGTGTACGACAAACTAGAATGCTTACTAGTATATCTATCTTGTATTACACATGGGTAAGTAAATTATTTTCTTGCGTTTATGGAGGGCCAGTCGACCGCGTGTCGTCGGTGGTAACACAATTTGACCATGAGCTGGCTTGGCGATGGCGTAGTACGGAGTTTGAAAATATTTATTTATCTATTTGCCACTATTACCTATCTTTATAATATTGTTTTGTTTATTTAAATTAATTTAATTCGATCCTTGATTTGTGTGTTAAATTGCCATATTTATAATACTTTGATTTTTTTTATTCTCAGTTAATTGCAGTAATAAAATGTACAATCTAAATATATAGTGTGGTGTTAGCCCGTAAGTAATTGTTGCACTTATAAATGTATATCGTGTACTTTGAAATGTAATGTAATGTGTATACAATTGTAGGTTAACCTATTAATAAGTAAATAAATAATTAGAGGCCAGCTTATATACTCGTTTTATTACAATTGACGTGCGGCGTACTGTTTATCAGACAAATAAAGTTAGAACTTTGTGATAATATAGGAAAAAAGCTCCAAAAATAAAGTTGTTCGATGACTAGCTTGCACAGCTTCCTAACAATTAAATAAATTAAAAAATCGCTCATGAGACTAAAGTATAGGTAACATTACGCCTGTTTGTCCTGATGAGCTAGACAGAAGTGTGTCTATTACGAGTACACCCACTTTTCAACAGTTATGTTTAAGTCCCATGTAATAGGAGGCGAGCATATTGCCATCAACCGGGCACAAATCCAGATCCGGGTTGCTACTGAGAAATTCTTGCCCGACCTGGCAATCGAACCTAGGACCTCACTTGTGTTGGACCGCGCTTGCGATCACTGGACCATCGAGGCAATTCTTACTTAAGAGACTAATATTTTAAATAACACCACCTGTTACAAAGTACGTCATGTACTTCAAACGCGCACGTTGCGGCCTACCTATCAAACTGTGGAACAAAGCCGGCTAAGTCTTGTATTATGCAAACAAGCATCATGTAAGGCAAGGATTTATGAGGCAAGTTCGTTGTGAAAATCGCGAGCGCCACTCGTGGGAGTACCCCTGCTCACTATGGCTCCATACATTCATATTTACGGTTAGAAAGCTCTAGGCGACCGCCCCCGGGAACGTCGTACGCATGAATGACAATCATACGTAATTGAATTGATTAATCATTGTATATTTATTCATTCATTCATATTCAATGACGTAGTGTTGTTCATCGAATACTTGTTTCTAATAGATTTGTTGAACATTATCTGTGTGAACAAACAATATATTCTAGTTAGTATGAAATTTCTATAGGCTAGGGGCTCGTGGCTAATTATGACAGCCGCACTGGTCGAGCTGCGCTTGCCGCAGTCAGTTCGTGGATGGGTGACCATCCATTACATATCGAGACCACTCCGTGCCTCGGAAGCACGGCTGTCATTCGTAGATGATGTCGTTACGGGTCCAAAAGTCTGACCACCAATCTTATGAAAGGGTATCATGTTACCCAGTAACGGAATTGTAGAGGTCAGATAAGCAGTCGCTCCATTTGAAATATTAGTATTCAACTATTATGGGGTACAGTGATAAATGTTACAACAAAATACCTTGTGATATATTGCAATTAAATGAAAGAAATTTTAAAACTCATATTAAAAGTACACTTTGTAAACAAGCATATTACAAATTAGTGGATTATATCCTAGATAAGAATGCTTGGAAACATGCTGGTCCTGCTCCATAGGACAATCTAGAGTCTAGACAAAATCAAACTGGTTGCTAATTTAATTGTATAATTTATCATTTTTATGACATTGTTTTTGACATTATGTAACTACTTTAACTCACACACTAAATTATTACTTGTGAAATTTTGGAAAAATCATTTACTTTCCAATATTTGTAAATATGGTGAGCACCATGTATCTATCTCATAATTAATTTACCTGTCATGCGTTATATTTAATTATTTTTGACTATTGTGGTACCTATCGTAATTTTATTCCAGGTGCATCGTCTTCACATATAATTAATGTATAGATAATATTGTAAAACATTTTTAAAAGAGTAACGGTGGAGTTTCTTGCCCATTCTTCTCCATACGAAACTACCTTTTGGAAGGGGTAACTAGAATCCATTCAATTTTTTTGTAAATTTTGACGTTCAAAAGTGCCTTTTATGTGCCTATTTGAAATAAATGATTTGACTTTGACTTTGACTTTGAACTGCATCTGGTTAGACTAGAAGCTGACTACAACATAGTTGGCACAGGCTAGGCAGATTGATATGCAATTTCCATAGACATTTTGTTGCAAAATTGAACCTTGAATATTTAGTTCGTATTTAATGTGGTTAACTATACATAAAACAGTTTTTTTTTATTTCGATACCTAGAACAATGAAGATAAAACAAGGTTTTACTTTTCAGCACACATTTTAACACCATCACGTTTTGGGTTTTTTTATGACCTAGGCAGCTATTTATTACCTCGCTTCACTGAATAGTTTATTTTTACATCTAATGTTGTTTATTTTCAGATCTTTAGATAAAAAAATTGTTCTAAAATCCAATTCCGTCATAATAATTATGTCTCTCGTAAGCGGTTATTATATGGGCATATTTGTTTAACCTAGTTTGGAGGTTGTCTGTAGGTTATATGTAAGCCCATTCTAAAAATTTAAGCACAAAAAGTTTGCCTAAGTTTACAATGCGTGCCTACTCGTATCTGTTTAAACCGTAAATTAAATAGATACTTTTCAAAAACATATTACTGTAATTTGTATGAATTTTAACTTACTTTCGTACGTGTTTAAGAAGTATTTTAGTTTTAAATCAAATTTGCTTCTTGTTCTACCTTCAAGTTTAGGGTGCGTTTCCACCAGAAATGAGCGAGAATGCATAGCGAGGAATGTGCGTACAACTTACCAATAAGAGCGCTAACTTAGCTCAAGCTATGAAAATGAAGCGATGTTATTGGATAGTTTCGCAGACATCCTTCGCTACGCATCCTAGCTCTTTTCTGTTGAAAACGCAGCCTAAGCCCTTGATTACACAGCTTGATCTTAAATTTATTAGGTCATTACACAGCTCGATCTTCAGTTAATTATCTCATTACACAGCTCGATCTTAAGTTAATTAGCTCATTACACAGCTCGATCTTAAGTTAGTTATGTCATTACACAGCCCATTTTTAAGTTAACTAGATCATTACACAGCTGGATCTTAAGTTAATTAGCTCATTACACAGCTCGATCTTAAGTTAACTAGATCATTACATAGCTGGGTCTTAAATTAATTAGGTGATTATACAGCTCGATCTTAAGTTAAATAGCTCATTACATAGATCAATCTTAAGTTAGTTATGTCATTACACAGCCCATTTTTAAGTTAACTAGATCATTACACAGCTGGATCTTAAGTTAATTAGCTCATTACACAGCTCGATCTTAAGTTAACTAGATCATTACATAGCTGGATCTTAAATTAATTAGGTGATTATACAGCTTGAACTTAAGTTAATTAGCTCATTACATAGATCGATCTTAAGTTAGTTATGTCATTACACAGCTCATTTTTAAGTTAACTAGGTCATTACACAGCTGGATCTTAAGTTAATTAGCTCATTACACTGCTCGATCTTAATTTAGTTATGTCATTACACAGCTCATTTTTAAGTTAACTAGGTCATTACACAGCTCAATCTTAAGTTAATTAGGTCATTACTATAATTTAATACTCTGCTTCATTGGTCTAGTGGTCGCTAGCGTTACTGCTGAGCATGAGGTGCTGGGTTCGATTCCCTGGTCGGGCAAAACTTTATTGGGTTTTTCTATCTGAAATTTCTCAGGAGCAGTCCGGAGTCTGGATTTGTACCCCGTTGATGGCAATAGGCTCGCGTCCTATTACCTGGGGCTTAAACATAACTGGCGATGATATATGGGTGTACTACAGGTATTCTTATGCCTAAACTTTCGGGGAACACAGGCGTGATCTTACGTTATGTATGTATATTAATACTCGTAGGTATATAAAGTAAATTTAAAGGATGTTGGTACCTATATTACATAAAATCCAGAACCCACTGATTGGGAGAAGACATCGGCTCCTGCGACCGGCTGTCGATAAAAACCAGCGCTGGGGCTCTGTCTCGCATAGGGTCGTAGTATTATGCTGAGCGATTGCCGTTTTGCGTGGATGTGACGCATATTTTCCCCCAGTTTGTTCTTTTTTGTATTTGTGTGTTATTCTCTGCGTCATGTTTTCTTTATTTTTGTAACACAAGTGTTTTTACCTAACGCAGGAGTCAGGGCTTCACTTTGTTTGTACACATGTTTTATGCCCATAAATCCTATGTTTATATTATTATTATTTATTAAAAGGTCTATTCCATTTATTTCCATAAAGTCGTATAGGCTGCAATATCCAGTCACCCCTCGCGAAGAAGCGGTAATACATTTTAAAGATACTTATTAGTATCGATAAGATAAGGATCGTTTCAGCCAATAGAATAATTACAATAATATAATCCACAAATGTTTTAAGAGCATTGCAAAATTGTTATAGGAACAGAAAGATGCAAGACTAATAATATACTTAGAATTTAAATAAATAATAATATAGCAGTAGAATTTCGTTATATGTAGGTAGAAGTTTTAGCAATTCGTATGTTAATGTCGGTAATTTGAATAAAATATAATATTAGTTATTAATTTATTTATTTTTTAAAGGAGGTCAACAAAAGCCCATACAACTTTGCCCAAACATGTACCTCGAGGTACACGTGCACCAAATCGTAGATAAAAAAGAGAGGAATTCGAAAATAATAGTATTTTTATCCTTAAATAATAATTTAAAACTACATAATCAATTATTTTGTAAGCATGTACATTCGCGTTACATTTGGTTGACACTCGGGTTGACATTATTTAAAAAAATATCATTCACATGTCATTCAGTTCGTTCGTGAAACAACAGTGGCTGAACCCGACCGCAGACAGCTGTCAACTTGACAGTTTTTTTTTTTATAAGTAAGTTAGTTGTGCTTGTGCCGATGATAGAATGCCAAAATGGCGTGCTTTTTATTATTTTAAAAGTTATTTTATTCTCTTCCCCAGGTAACCATAACAAAAATATATAAATGCAATATTATTCAGTGTAATCATCTAGACTATTTTATGCCACAAAGTGTACCTCGGTACTTCGTTTGGGCAGATTTTGGTGACATCCTTTGTGTTAGTTATAATCACGGAACATAAAAAAACAGTTAGAATGAACATATGTAAGTAGTTGTAGTCATCGATTAGTATTGAACAAATTTTATCTTTGTTGTTAATTTTTTTTTTGTTAAGTATTTAGTTTTAGCCTTTGTAATTAGTCCCCAACCTTAACCTATCCATTGATAATATTCTTAATTCGCTTATCGACTTCTGCGACGTGCACCATATTATTGTAATGTTTAAGGGCCAATTTCACCAACGAAACGGAAGGCGATCAGCATATCTAAACTGCGCTGCCCGATTGATTTTCAATATGTACCCGCCTATTCGTACACTAATGTAGTTTTTTTCCCAATAAATTGACACTTAATAAATTTAGGAGCCAACTTCTTATTAAAATATTTATCTTTGTCACTATTATAGAAAGTTCGCTTCGATACAACATCACCTATATTAAACTCTTCAGGTTTCCTACGTAAATTTTATGACTGGCAGTTTCTTGCATGAGCCTGGAGAAGCGCTGCTTGCACCTTGTTAAAGATAGAAGATAAATAGCCTAGGTTTACTGCATACGAATCGCGAGGTACGAAACCAAGATCTTCATCGTCTTCTGAGTCGATATATTGTGAACCACAAGTAACCAGTTCACGTCCGTATACAAGAAATGCCGGAGATTAGCCCGTTGCTTCGTTTACAGAACTACTTACAGCAAACTGAATATTTGGTACCAGTAGATCCCAGACACGTTGATCGTCGGCAATAAACGTTGAAATTGCAGTCATAATAGTTTTATTATATCGTTCAACTGAGTTGATGTGAGGTGAGTATTTTGGAGTAAAATGTAAATTGGGAATTCTATATTTGGTAATCATGCTTTTGAGAGTAGGGTCGGGGCAAAAGTTTTTTCGTATTTTATTGAAAGTTGTAGTGCATTTTTTTTACTTTACTGTTTGTACAGGGTGTCCGGTGGCAGAATTAGGATTTAAATTTCGAACTGTTTTCGAACCGTTGAGCGGAGGGGCGGGCGGGGGGTCCAGTTCGATTCGTCATTCGTGCGGGTTCCTTAGTCGCGATGTCACAGTGGACAGGTGAACAACGTGCGTTCGCAATCGAAGCGTATTTTAAAGCAGACGATTCCTGTGCTGTTGCTCGTCGAAGATTTTGTTCGCGGTACAATATCCGACGGTTACGTGAAGCGCCAAGCGAAGATTTGATTCGATTGTGGGTGCGAAGGTTCAGAACAACAAGTTCAGCAGCAAATAATCCGCGGCCGGGACCCAGTCGAACGTCGAGGACTGATGACAACATCGAACTTGTTGCAAACAGTTTACGCGATAACCCGAGACAGTCCGTACGTAAGAGATCAGCTGCTCTAGGGCTCCCAAAAACGATTGTGCACGAAATATTGAAAAAGGACCTTAAACTTCACCCCTTTAAAATTCAAATTGTGCAAGCGCTTAAGCCTAATGATTACAATTTGCGCAAAAGTTTCTGCGAGACAATGTTGCAGCGATTTCGTACAGTGAACACAATCTTTTGGAGCGATGAAGCCCATTTTCATTTAAATGGACGTGTAAATAAACAGAACTGCCGTTATTGGTCACCTAAAGGACGAAACCCACGATTGAAACATCAACAGCCACTTCACAGTCCCAAAGTGACGGTTTGGTGTGCATTGTCAAGTAGAGGAATAATCGGACCCTATTTTTTTGAAAATCGACAAGGACAAGCCATTACTGTGAACGGCGTTTCTTATCGGCGCATGCTTAACGATTTTTTTCTGCCAATATTAAGAGGACATCCTGCCTATGGTTCACAGACATGGTTCCAGCAAGATGGCGCCACGCCTCACACTGCTAGAGAGACCATGGCGCTTCTTCGTGATTTGTTCCCTAACAAATTGATAAGCCGTTTCGCTGACATCCCCTGGCCACCCAGGTCGCCGGATCTTACCCCCATGGACTTTTTTCTGTGGGGGTACCTCAAGAGTAAAGTTTATGAAACCGCCCCACCAACCATCTCAGCATTAAAAGAAAATATCGTTCGCGAGGTTAATGGCATCCCTACGTCCCTTCTCCAGCGAGTGGCGCGGAATACTGAAGCCAGATTCGAAGAGTGTGTCCGACGTGACGGTCAACATTTAGACGAAATTATTTTTAAGAAATAAAACCCGCACTTCCCTTCTTTGTTATAGTTATTGAAATAATAAAAATAAAAATTTTGTTCTTTTATTATTTAATTTTGAAATCCTAATTCTGCCACCGGACACCCTGTATTAGCGGGGTAATTGCGCAACACACTGACAGTAGGAATAGATTTCATTTTGACAGTTCAACAACATTCATTGCGGTACGTTACGTATTTACGTTCCTCAGCAGACAAATTTTTCGAACATATTAGGTCTTTACCTATGAAATTGCCGTTCTGCAGTACTGGCCATTTCAAATCAAAATAATTTTTGTTTGGCTAAGAATTCTAATTTCAAATTAATTTTATTTTAAAAACATGGATTTTTTTTTCTAAAAGTAGTCATTTCTTTATTGATTAGTGTTACATTTTCATCGCATTTCAATCTTTTTCGTCATCATGGATACGTTAAAAATTCGAGTAATTATGGAATATGAGTACCGTCGTGGCAGCAACGCGGCACAAGCGGCACGCAACATCAACGACGTTTACGGAGCTAACACTACAAACCAACGCACCACCTGTTATTGGTTTGCTCGCTTCCGTTCTGGAAATTTCGACCTGAAAAATGAACCTCGCGGTCGTCCGAAGACTTTGGTCGACAATGACGAATTAAAGGCGATTGTGGAAGCTGATGATACACAATCTACGGCTGAATTAGCAGCAGCTTTCGACGTTAGCGTCAAAACAATATTGGTCCATTTGCGTCAAATTGGCAAGGTAAAAAAGCTTGACAAATGGGTGCCCCACGAACTCAATGATCGCCAGCGCGAAGTACGCGTCGAGACGTGCCTTGCACTGCTCAACAGACACACAAATGAAGGAATTTTGAACCGCATTGTTACCTGCGATGAAAAATGGATTCTGTTTGATAACCGTAAGCGCTCAGCAAGTTGGTTGGATCCTGGTTCAGCACCTAAACAATGCCCTAAACGAAAACTTACCCCTAGAAAAGTGATGGTCACTGTTTGGTGGTCTAGCGCCGGTGTGATTCATCACAGCTTCTTACCAAACGGGGTGAGCATTACTGCAGATGTGTACTGTGAAGAACTGAACACAATGATGGAGAAGCTGGCGCATCTCCAACCAGCATTGGTCAATCGCTCGTCTTCGCTGCTCCTGCACGACAACGCGCGACCTCATACTGCACAGCAGACGGTCTCCAAGTTGCAAGAACTGGGGTTGGAAGCTCTCCGTCATCCGCCCTACTCACCAGACCTTGCGCCTACAGACTACTACTTTTTCCAGAATTTGGATAACTTCTTGGCGGGAAAAAAATTTAATACCCGAGAGGCAGTACAAAATGCCTTTGAAGAATTTGTTGCCTCCCGTCCAGCTGATTTCTTTAAGAAGGGCATCAATAAACTGCCACTGCGATGGCAAAGATGCATTGATTGCATGGGTGATTACTTCGATTAATACAAATAAAAAATTCATTAAAAAAATTCGTTTAAATTTTTTCATACAAAACGGCAATTTCATAGGTAAAGACCTATTATTAAGCAATGGATTAGCAATAGGCTTCGAAATGATTCAGATTGTGTGATAGATAGTGTGTTACATAATTAAGGTACCGGCTGGTTTTGATACCATTAAACAGATGTCATTCAAAAAAGTAAAAATGATTTTCCGCCATTTTTCTATTGTTTTTCTGTTCGTCAAAATGAGTGAATCTAACGAAGAAATTCGCTAAATTTTGAAGTTTTATTACAAGACAGGGAAAATTGCGACACAAGCCACGAAAAAAATATGTGACGTTTATGGACTTAAAGTAGTGTCAGTAAGAGTGGTACAAAGTTGATACAAGCGTTTTCAGTCCGGGAATTTGAATGTCAAAGATGCAGCTTGCTCTGGGCGCCCTGTTACGGATAAAGTCAACGCCATTTTTGGAAAACTGGAGCAATATTAGTAGTTACAACATAGCTGAAAGGTTAAGAGTTGAAAACAAAACGGTTTTGACCCATTCGAAAAAGTCTGGGTATACAAAAAAGCTCGATATTTGGGTAGCACACGAGAGCTCCTAAGTGTTGAATGAAACAACTGAACAATGTTTGCGTGTTTGTTTGCGTTATGTTTAACAAAACTGTTACTAACGTTTAGACGTAATGCAGAATGGCTTATCTGCAGTCACAATAAACGTATGGTGTGGCTTCCAATGCCGAATTGGCTGCAGTAACTAAGCTAGGGCAACCTGACCAATTGGTTTAGGTTAGGTTATAACTGAGGTCACCTGCGCGTGAACCGAGCGAGCGCTACTTCCACGTTGGTCGCAATTACTTGACTATTTAGTATTTTTGGGACTGATTTTCATAAATCTCCGATAACTTTTAATTAAAATTGTCCTTACAATCACTGTTTTCACTTGATTTAGGGTCATTTTCACTCATATTACTCGTTTTGTTTATTTCTGTTTCAGACGGCATTATTGTTATTATGACACACAGCCACGAGCGACAAAATTTAGAACAAAAATCTACTTTCTGATGTTTATTTCACGCTGTTTTACATAATCTCTAATCGTTGACCCGTTGTATTGATAAATGCAAAACGTTTATTCAATTATGCGTGTTAAAGTTCAGTCATTATGAAATAGGTACCGCTAAACGTCCTTCAGTTGTTGTACACAACGGAGCTGTTTTGTAAAATAGCTAGCGGTTATGTAAAACAGCGGATTCGACAATCCCTCTGCGACATATACACATCAACCGATTGGAATACATTTTCTAAATGATGGTGAAAACTGTTGCGTAGTTTAGAAGAACATCGCGGCCACACAGAAAGACACGAAAAGTGACTTTATTTTATACTATGTAGGTATAGATATAGATGATTCTAACCAACCGATCTTGCAAAAACAAATAAATTCTGAATGTTTTTGTTCTGACCTCAAAGCAATTTAAAGCCTTTGCCATTAATGTTCAATCTTGTGTTAATATTTAAAGGTCAGTAGAAGCTTTGCCCGCGGAACATCTCGAGCGATGTCGTAAACAGATCTGAAGATGACAAGCAAAGTATTTAAAAGCCTTCAGAATCAGCGGATATTAAAATAAGAAAAGGCGATAGAATGGATGGTAAATTTTTATCTTCATAAAATGTATTTTACGAGTATCATAGGAAGCTCTTTCACTTCAATAAAGAAGGAAAGTGTGCAATATTCATAATAAATTTTGAATGTTTTCTTTATGATTTCCCCTTTCAAATCGAATCAAATAAAAATATTTTATTTCACATAAACCTACATGGGCATTTATGAAACTTCAGAAGCTAGGTGCACGGTTCCAATTGATCGTTTCCTATGGAGAAGAGCTGGCAAGAAACTCTACGGTTACTCTTTTTATAAATAATTGGCCTTTGCTTTTACAATGTTTTCAATTTACAGTGTTAATAGGTATAGAAGGACAGTGTTGGCCTGTCAACAAGTACCAGGTTCTTAATAAAATAGAAAATGGTCTAAAAATCTAGTCTACAAGTAAGGCTTACAACGTTCTCACATTCACAAAAAATATTAAAGTCTCTATATAAAATTAAAATAAATAATAAAAATAAAAGCTTATTTAAACCAAATGATATAATTTCCATTACAACTGTAACAAATCTGAATTAATATCCTGTCTAAAAACCCATTAGTAAAGAGTTGAAATTAGAATTGTAGGTTTATAATGAGAAGATTACGTCAAAAGTATGTAAAAAAAAATACAAAAGAAACATCGTAATTTGGGAGCAGTTAATAGACATTTACATAGTGATGCCGTTAATGTGTAACCAGGGAAGCCAGCGACATGTGCAGGAGGAATAATTGCCAAACTTCATTGTCTTCGTCGTAGTCTTTAATCTTATGTTATAATGTTTTTTTTATAAGGATAGGTACGTTTGATGTGGGTTTTGAACTTTCCATCGCTAAGTTCTGTAACCAACTTTGGAAAATTGTTATTAACTTTAAATTTCAACTGGACTAATATGCATATTGTTATTGGCACTATAAATGGGTGTCATAAACATACACCTCTGCTTATAGCTTCCAGGAAAAGTCATGTTGTTCTTACTTTTGCCTTTTGCCTGATCGAAAACTAAAAGCTTTGATTGAATCTTATTATTTAGTGAGAACTTCAATCTCATCCCTTTAACTAACTCCACGTCTCATTCTCTAAATTTCGGGGGTATTATCCGCCATATTGGATTAGACGTGACGTCACGTACCTCAATATGACACTCTGCCGAATAATACGAATCTAACGACTTCTCGTTTACTCAAATCGGTGAAAGCGTTATGCCTTT
This sequence comes from Griposia aprilina, assembly GCA_916610205.1. Lineage (NCBI taxonomy): Eukaryota > Metazoa > Arthropoda > Insecta > Lepidoptera > Noctuidae > Griposia > Griposia aprilina. Next base: position 16,142,574 of record OU744288.1, read on the forward strand.
TGGTCCCTACCTCCCTGGCTACTAATAGACTAACCCGTCTTTCCCCAAATCTGTCATAAACGATGACTTAGGGATTTCACAGTATGGTTAGATATGCAATAGGCTGTATAGTTCAACCTGTATATAGTATGTAGTGTATATTGTAGATTGAATGGAGGGTTTTGCATAGATTAGATACATATCCAATTTCCCGGGGCCAAAGCAGAGTAATACTTACAATTCCTGAATAGATGAGTGCTGTATTTTTTGTTGTTCTATGAACTTGATAATATAAGGTTTCGGAAAAGCGACATGTTTCACAATAATGATATTCCAATCCAAATCGATGGGTCATCGAAGATTGAAATAACTTCATTCGTAGCTACTTTTTTGTTACTTATGACGTCGGCGTTGGTCCCTATAGTTTTATGAAATCATCAAACACATAATCTTTCAATACAACTTTTAAGAGCAGCCACAAAAAAATATGATCCACATTTATCAGCTTTTTTTCAATAGAAATACATTTTCAAGTCGTAATTGTTCCTCCGTGTTGTCACCACTAGAGAGGGCAAAGCAGTGGGGTAAGGCCTGTCAAATGAAACTTTCGCAATAATAAAAGTAGCGAGATACTCACCAAGTTTTTTCCTGTTTCACAACGAGACTGGTTACATTTTCAGATAACATTCAATTAGCTTTTTGTACAAAACTTTTAAATGGTTGGAACTTTTCCGTACTTGTAAGTATTTTTTTGATAATTAATCATCGTTATTTATAATATTTAAAAATGCAGACTATTTATTAAAATAATTGTTTATTTGGCAAAACACTAGATTTTCTACGTTACGCGTTTACAAAATACAAACAAAGAATGGCATACACCCAAACCGCAGAATTGTTCGAGGCCACCACTTTCGAGGTCTACACTTTAGTATTATGCCTGTCAGTCCCTGTGCCAATAGAGCTGTCAAATTCATACAAAATAGGAATTTATTTGAAAATAGGAAAATATAGACCAAAGTAGGTAATACTAGCTTCCGTGTAAAGTTCATGCATACTTCATGCTTAAGAACCTCCTTTAGCTATGATGCCCTCAATATAGTTTTATCTGATGGAATATCGGAATAGTAAATTATAGCCCCGTAACAAAGTGCATAAAAATGCTATCGATATGGTCTAAAAACATGAACAATGGAGCTGGATGAATTTGAGCAGCAATATTGGATAGGTTAAAAAAAATATATTTGTCGGAGACGGTCATTAGTGTGGACACTAAACGAAGCTCAGCACGAATTCCGGGAGGTGACAGCACCGTCGCGATGACGTGCATACTCGGTTAACTTCGTGCTATCACAGAGCCTGGCTGATGGAGGAGCGCTGATGGGTCGAGTGGACATTTACCATTCTGCCTTCGAGGAGATCAGTACCTCCACCCTAAGAGCTGTCACGCGTTCCGTATAGTAGTGTCGTGTACATACAGTATGTGATTCGCTAGTGTGATTAATTTGTTCGTGAATTATAATTTGATATGAACTGCAAACGGTTTTTCTATTGCGCAATAACCAACATTACCTATAGAACGCCCACATTAGTTAAAATATGGCTGATAATAACGAGAGACACACTACCTTATCCGTCATATTTATTATTATTTTTCTAGCACTAAAATAATATTGTAAGTCGATCGTGACAGTAGGTAGGTACTTAGGACCAAGTGCCTTTGTTTTCATAGCTCTTTTCAAGTGGCTAAAAATATTAGGAAAAAAAACCTTTTGCAATAACAGTCTAATCACACTTTCATATTAAAACATCTCGGTAATTGAAGGCAATTACAATATCGGTGCATGAAAATCAATTATAAAATAAAACCTCTGAGCACCTATAATATCATACAGAGAACCAACTTCAAATAACGTTCAAGATACGGCACCCCACACCCTCTAATCCGTCCGGAATCTTCTAAGTTTTCCCACAGCCACAATGTAGTCTCGTTAAAATCAAGTAGATTGTGATACGACACTGAAGGACAGGATAAAATTGTTTTTGGTACAGAAATGGTTGACAGCTTCGCAGCTGGTCGTTGACAACGGTCGTCCAGAGTGACATTGTAATCTATTACGCGGAACACCCGGCCCCGCGTTTGTTCCCACTGTTTAGTCTGACAACTAACCATTGGCTATTTCGGTGTAGTAAAAAAGTCATCGCTGTACGCGTAGCCGACAATCGGTGACAAATGATGGATGAATTACCGACCTACGTCCCGCTCTTGACAAGTCAACCGCCTTCGCAAAATTATGCGCTTTGGGGCCGACACCAAATAATTGTTCCGGGGCTCCCATGACAATTAAACAACTGCGTCCAAGACCGCCACTAGCGAAAAGCAATATTCAAATATCGGTTTACATAACGTAATTTGTAGTGACTTTGTTGCCTTGGAATGTCATGTTTCTCTATTTCTTTTACGGCGCACTCAAGATGACAAACAGCTAATGCGCTGTAAGTTTTTTTCTGAGTCGGGATGGAAAAGCACTCTCATGCATTTTCAGATTAAATATAACTTCTAACATACGTTGCTCAAGACAGGCGGGAGAATTGATACTAAAGGCTCCTTCAAAAAGGTGCGACACGCTACGCGAATCACGCAAGACACAAAGGTACCGCTCGTCGCATGCGTGACACGCGGTGCCTTTGTATCGCGTGCGATTCGCGGCGCGTGTCGCGCCAGTCTGCACGAGCCTTAATGCTCTGACATTCCGTTCCGCGTTTTATAGAACAATATCTTTCTGAAGTAGATATCCAGATGAGAAATAACTAAAAAGCTTGGCCAAGACATATTTCTTGGAATTCGTATGTAAATTACATTGCTTACGTATTGATTTCCGAAAATACGTAGTCCGTCAGAAAAGGTCTTCCGATCTCCATCTAAGTTATAGTCGTTTCCGCCCCATACCCTTGTTATGTCCGCTTTTATGAGAAAATTTATTCTTACTCGGTTTTTGTTCCGCGAGCGTACGGAAGTACTACTAACTATAGATATGTAAAATGTTCCATAACTAAAGTTTTTATGTTCCATATTTTCGTATATAGGGTGACTGGTAATTAGTGACTGATAATTAGACACATGATTATACTCATCATAACAAAAAACTTTCTAAAATAAACTATTTTTTTGGATATAACAAGCTCTTTACCCCAATCACCCCAATAGAATATTGAGTACCTCACGAGATACACCATCAGCTGTAATTTAATTGAGTTAGTAATCCCTTTTTACAAAAAAAATATTCCACTTTTACCATGCATTATTCTAGTTTCATTCATTTAACAACTGTACAGACCGCGCTCGTGCTATCAGCTGTTAGTCCCTTGACCCCGTTCTGTCTATGTTACATGAATGAAAAAAAGAATAATGCATGGTAAAAATAGAATAATTTTGTTTGTAAAAAGGGATTTAGTAACTAAATTAAATTACAGCTGATGATGTATTATTCTTGTTAGGTACTCAATATGCTATTGGAGTGATTGGTGTAAAGCACTGGCCAAATTAAAAAAAAAACGTTTCTTTGGGAAAGTTGTTTGTTATGATGAATGCAATCATGTTTAAGTATAGGTCACTAATTAACAGTCACCCTATAGGTACACTAATAATTTGATAAATCAGCGAATTGCCTATACGTACTGAGCTAAAATGGTTTGAGAAGATGGATAACTTAATAACCTAGGCGCTCGTAGGCAATGGACTGGCAACATTCCCATTACTAAGCCATTGAAACTTCAACTAGTTTTTTTGTACTACGTGCTTAAAGTTGCATGGTTCCTATTATAAGCTTTGAAGAGAATAATAATTTTAAGCCTGAAAAAGTAGGTGGACTACATTAATAGTCTAGCTCTGAAGAGGAAATTCATTTTGACTTTAAATAAGCGGGTGTTTTAATTATTTTATTGTCTTTTATTGTCGTCTATTTAGAGTGTGGGTGTACTTTTAATAGGTTCGCCTCTATCTAACTCTGAGGGAATAGGCGTGATGTTATGTTAGGCATGTTTTTGTTTATTAAGTTTATCAGGAAATTCGAAAAAGCTTGAAAACACCTTTCACTTAAGTATTTGTAAATACAAAAAGATAATATATTAGGTCTTTACCTATGAAATTGCCGTTCTGCAGTACTGGCCATTTCAAATCAAAATAATTTTTGTTTGGCTAAGAATTCTAATTTCAAATTAATTTTATTTTAAAAACATGGTTTTTTTTTTCTAAAAGTAGTCATTTCTTTATTGATTAGTGTTACATTTTCATCGCATTTCAATCTTTTTCGTCATCATGGATACGTTAAAAATTCGAGTAATTATGGAATATGAGTACCGTCGTGGCAGCAACGCGGCACAAGCGGCACGCAACATCAACGACGTTTACGGAGCTAACACTACAAACCAACGCACCACCTGTTATTGGTTTGCTCGCTTCCGTTCTGGAAATTTCGACCTGAAAAATGAACCTCGCGGTCGTCCGAAGACTTTGGTCGACAATGACGAATTAAAGGCGATTGTGGAAGCTGATGATACACAATCTACGGCTGAATTAGCAGCAGCTTTCGACGTTAGCGTCAAAACAATATTGGTCCATTTGCGTCAAATTGGCAAGGTAAAAAAGCTTGACAAATGGGTGCCCCACGAACTCAATGATCGCCAGCGCGAAGTACGCGTCGAGACGTGCCTTGCACTGCTCAACAGACACACAAATGAAGGAATTTTGAACCGCATTGTTACCTGCGATGAAAAATGGATTCTGTTTGATAACCGTAAGCGCTCAGCAAGTTGGTTGGATCCTGGTTCAGCACCTAAACAATGCCCTAAACGAAAACTTACCCCTAGAAAAGTGATGGTCACTGTTTGGTGGTCTAGCGCCGGTGTGATTCATCACAGCTTCTTACCAAACGGGGTGAGCATTACTGCAGATGTGTACTGTGAAGAACTGAACACAATGATGGAGAAGCTGGCGCATCTCCAACCAGCATTGGTCAATCGCTCGTCTCCGCTGCTCCTGCACGACAACGCGCGACCTCATACTGCACAGCAGACGGTCTCCAAGTTGCGAGAACTGGGGTTGGAAGCTCTCCGTCATCCGCCCTACTCACCAGACCTTGCGCCTACAGACTACTACTTTTTCCAGAATTTGGATAACTTCTTGGCGGGAAAAAAATTTAATACCCGAGAGGCAGTACAAAATGCCTTTGAAGAATTTGTTGCCTCCCGTCCAGCTGATTTCTTTAAGAAGGGCATCAATAAACTGCCACTGCGATGGCAAAGATGCATTGATTGCATGGGTGATTACTTCGATTAATACAAATAAAAAATTCATGAAAAAAAATCGTTTAAATTTTTTCATACAAAACGGCAATTTCATAGGTAAAGACCTATTATATCGAATGGTCAGACGGATTTCACGATTGATCCATCTGACCTCAAAATTCGTAGTTCCGTAACCGTGTGTAACTGTTACGGTAATCATGTATACTGAATCCATAGTTTCAGTTTGTACGTCGATGCCCTTGCCACTCTGTATAGGTAATATTTGTCTGTTCAGCATGCGTAGCGTGACCACTTCTATCTCTACTCTACGAAGAGAAGACAAATCACTTTCATAACATAAAGCCATTTTTTTTTTGAAATTTGACATCGCGCCCTAGAAATCTTTCTACAATCTGTAATTTTGTTTTCCGTTTCTTCTGTTTCTATAGTACGCATGCTGATTAATCTGTTCATCGTAATATTTTGGAAGAACGTATTCCACGTTTTGTTCCAAAAACGAACAACGTATTTCGCCAACGTCCAAAGACTATTTCACAGACATGACCTTTATCGTAACGGCGCGTCGGAGAGAAATAGATTTACTACGTACATTTATTTTTATGTCCCAGTACAGATGACGCTAACAGGCTTATCTTATCGCTTCTGATCTGTCGCGTGGAGGACTTTCGCTGTAAAGGATGCGACGTGAAATCTAGGAAAACTGTTATTATTTTGATCGGGATGATGGAAAATTAACTCCATATTAAAATAATGTAGATACCTATAATTATTATGGAGATTTATTAAATACTAGTGTCTGCCCGCTGCTTCGTCCGCGTGAATGATGGAAATTATCCAACGAGAACGTGCTACCGTGAGAAATAGTATCCTAGCATCCATATCCATTCAGCCGTCAAAGCGTGAAAAGGTATATAATAGGTCTTTACCTATGAAATTGCCGTTTTGTATGAAAAAATTTAAACGAATTTTTTTCATGAATTTTTTATTTGTATTAATCGAAGTAATCACCCATGCAATCAATGCATCTTTGCCATCGCAGTAGCAGTTTATTGATGCCCTTCTTAAAGAAATCAGCTGGACGGGAGGCAACAAATTCTTCAAAGGCATTTTGTACTGCCTCTCGGGTATTAAATTTTTTTCCCGCCAAGAAGTTATCCAAATTCTGGAAAAAGTAGTAGTCTGTAGGCGCAAGGTCTGGTGAGTAGGGCGGATGACGGAGAGCTTCCAACCCCAGTTCTTGCAACTTGGAGACCGTCTGCTGTGCAGTATGAGGTCGCGCGTTGTCGTGCAGGAGCAGCGGAGACGAGCGATTGACCAATGCTGGTTGGAGATGCGCCAGCTTCTCCATCATTGTGTTCAGTTCTTCACAGTACACATCTGCAGTAATGCTCACCCCGTTTGGTAAGAAGCTGTGATGAATCACACCGGCGCTAGACCACCAAACAGTGACCATCACTTTTCTAGGGGTAAGTTTTCGTTTAGGGCATTGTTTAGGTGCTGAACCAGGATCCAACCAACTTGCTGAGCGCTTACGGTTATCAAACAGAATCCATTTTTCATCGCAGGTACCAATGCGGTTCAAAATTCCTTCATTTGTGTGTCTGTTGAGCAGTGCAAGGCACGTCTCGACGCGTACTTCGCGCTGGCGATCATTGAGTTCGTGGGGCACCCATTTGTCAAGCTTTTTTACCTTGCCAATTTGACGCAAATGGACCAATATTGTTTTGACGCTAACGTCGAAAGCTGCTGCTAATTCAGCCGTAGATTGTGTATCATCAGCTTCCACAATCGCCTTTAATTCGTCATTGTCGACCAAAGTCTTCGGACGACCGCGAGGTTCATTTTTCAGGTCGAAATTTCCAGAACGGAAGCGAGCAAACCAATAACAGGTGGTGCGTTGGTTTGTAGTGTTAGCTCCGTAAACGTCGTTGATGTTGCGTGCCGCTTGTGCCGCGTTGCTGCCACGACGGTACTCATATTCCATAATTACTCGAATTTTTAACGTATCCATGATGACGAAAAAGATTGAAATGCGATGAAAATTTAACACTAATCAATAAAGAAATGACTACTTTTAGAAAAAAAAATCCATGTTTTTAAAATAAAATTAATTTGAAATTAGAATTCTTAGCCAAACAAAAATTATTTTGATTTGAAATGGCCAGTACTGCAGAACGGCAATTTCATAGGTAAAGACCTAATATAACAGACAGACAGATCTGTTTGCCTGTTACCTTTTAAATAAAAGCAAATAAGTCTTTTTTTTATTAACAAGTTTTTTATGATTCTAAATTTCTAACTTAAAGATAATAATAATTAATTTTAATATTATCGTCATTAATTTGAAATACTCTAGCCTCGCCATAGGTCAAGCCACATCTACATATTTAAGTAAGTTATTCTAGAACTTCAAATTATAATAACTTTTATGCGGGTGGACCGATTTAAATGAAACGAATACTAAAATAAATAATACCATATTTCCAACTCCTTAAAACTCTTAAAAAGAGGTAATTACATTTTTTTTAAATAAACATGTGAATTTTAAAATCATCCTCCATTTTACCACTTAGCTTTGCTTGCTTTAACAAAAACGTTGCATCAAACATTTTTTTATTTTTACCAAAAGCATAAATTTAAATCTTCATATCCCTAACTTAAGAAATGCTCAGTTTCCCATACAAACTTTTACCCCCTTTTAGGATTTTATTTTTGAGACAAAAAGTAGCCTGTGTTCATCCCCAAGATGCCATCTATCTCTTTGCCAAAATTTATCGAAATGTGTTCAGTCGTTTAGGCGTGAAAAGATAACTTACAGACAGACAGAGTTACATTCGAATTTATAATATTAGTACAGATAGTGATAACTTTTCTAAGGACGTAGGTAAAAACTGCATGCGGCCTGTATCAGAAAGGTGTGGTCATATTTAAGACCTTCAAACTGATCCACTTTCTCCATAGGACCAACATCATAATCGCAAAAAAAAATAACTGTCCCGTACCAAACTGCAATACCTACTCAACTCAAGGATGACTGATTATTTTTGCGCGATTACGATGTTGGTCCCATGGAGAAAGTGGATCAGTTTGATGGTCTATGGGGCCTAAGGGTGTGCCCTTAAAAATTATCATAACTTTCATATACTTGCTGTATTTCTATTTGCTACGAAATCTTAAGTAACAATAGGTATACGCTATTTGGAACACAATGGAATTTATGAAAACCCCAGTAATGAATTTGTTATACCTATTTAAGTTTAAGTTTAGGTTCTTGTTCTTGTTTGTTGGTGTGTGTATACTTTAAAACATAATGTAGGATTGACGATTTCATTGAAATAACTCGGATTTTCAGTTGATTTATCTGTAATTTAGATGTTCATTCGTGAGATAGGTACTAAAACTCGTAGATCGTAAAATAATACGTATCGAACAGTCACATTCAGTTTGTATATCCCGTGAGAATGAATTTGATACCGGCCCCATTGTTTTCCTATAATGGATATTTTATGCAACTCTGTATGGGAGGGGGGAGCCTTTTCGCTTCCAATGCTAGTAAACTCGATGTATCAATTGTTATGCGTATAATAAATATAATACTTGTATAGTTCTATTTTATTCATTGTAGATCAAGTTGGAATTCGTAATATTAGTTTACTCAATATTATGGAAGGAGATACAGCGTTTGCCCTGAAGAACGATACCTAATAGAGTAAATAATAATAACTCGCATTTTGCCCAACAATGGAAAACATAACATATATTCTAATGTTTAATCATACCTATATCTTCATTTTTTTCTCTTCAGAAAGGTTCTCATAGTCATAAACATAGAGACAAGAATTATAACGTTTTGAAAATAACGCACAAATGATCCTTAGTGAGAGACTGGCGTCCAAACCAGGATACCCTGCGTGACGGATCACCAGGCTCTTTGTACAAACCATGTGTTTCTTCAAGCTTTGGAGAGCCTTATCTAATCTCTTTATCGTGCTTTTGGACATTGGGGGCCACCCACGGCTCAATCATTACTTTTATGAGTGCTTCGGAAAAGGTTAAAATATCCCACTAAATCAAAACAGACAAAGACAGTCATGACTAGATATTTAATAAAAAGGTAGACGTACTAACAAAGAGGGATACAACATCTAAAAGATATATCTAAACTGATTATTTCAGCACCGCTGTGACAAAATGACTGGTAGAGGTCGAACAACAATAAAATTTAATCAAAATGTAATTTATGAAGATTAGTGTAACGCGGCGTACAAAAGGATCGTATATTGGAAAGAGAACAATGCTTCTGATGCCGGCGGTTTATTCCCGGGAAATAGTTGCTGGCTAGAAAGGCTTTGTGGTTAAAAAGTCTAGTAGTTTTTTTTTAACGGTTTCATAAAAAGCAATCATTTAAATTGGGTACAGAAAAAGCGATCATTTAAATGGGTACAGAAAAAGCGATCATTTAAATGGGTACAGAAAAAAGCGATCATTTAAATGGGTACAGAAAAAAGCGATCATTTAAATGGGTACAGAAAAAGCGATAATTTCAAAAAGTTCAGATAATAAATGTGACTCAAAATATAACTTTCATCGCAAAAACCTAAACAACTTACGTACTTAAGCTTTTTCACACCCATATTTCACAATAAGACTACACACTCATGCAATGACTTAGCACTATAAAGAACACTACACAGCTCTTTCATACCAATTTGTATAGAAGTACTTATCTAGATTCTTTAGTTCATTGTATCCAACGTTGAATAGGCAAAGTGCGGGTACAAGCCGAATAATAAGAGGTAAATGGTACCAACGTACAGGAGGCACCGATTTTCAAAAATCAATCACTTATGTAGCTGGCACTGATTGAACGGAACGACAAAGCGACCTGACGTACATAAACAAAATTAGTAGAGAAAAGTTTAGCTTAAAATAACTTAGTGAGTTGGCTAATAAAATGTAATAGGTAGATACCTACCTACTATGTGCTAAAACATCATAATTTATGAAATTTTCATATGCCGAAGTTCCTTGTACTACAGTACGGTATGTATGTGTCCATACTACATACTTAAGGGGCTTACAAGAGCTAAAGCGCGGTCACTGTCGGATTGCATAGAAAAGAAAGAGACGCGCGATGACACAACACTGGTAATTTATTGCAAAATATGAAGCAATTATGGATTTACAAAAAATCTATTCATTGGACTAAAAAATTAAAACACTATTATGTTAGTATGTTGCTTGTAGAATAATTGTTTACGACTTAATTATTTGTAAAGTTTCCGGCGTTCTCGATAGATGGCGTTGACGTCGATTTAGAAGTCGCTATGGTTTCGTTACCGCGAATAGTACATAAGCAAAAGGTTTTTTTTTAATAAATGAGCTATCAGGTCAGATCAGTACACAGTGGTTTTATTATCAATTCTCGCTAGTGTACCTTCAGGTCAGCCAGCCCCAAATACCATCAGGTATTTAACATTGGTCCTTCGAGCCGGATCAAGAGGACACTTTTTTGAAAGAAGTGGAGCCACCGTAGGCCCACTTCTTCGTCCCGCGTACTTGCAGTGGATCGCTGCAGCAAGGTACACGGTCCTCCGCACTAGCGGCGACAGCTTCGCCCAGTATTGGCGGCGAGCTGAGTCAGCATTGGAGGACTAGTTCAAGGAGTGGCCACAGAGGGCGCCACTCTCAGATCAACACTTCACTAGATGACAGCAAGGTGACGCAGGTGCAGCCATCAAGCGACGTCATAGGTGACATCACGCGCAGTTCAGATAGCGGCCACAGAGGGCGCCACTTGCAGGTTGAAAACGGTGTTTGTGTAAAGTGCAGTTTCGTGAGTACATTTTATTTATTTATCTTGTCCGTGAATTGGACAAACAGGTCGAGTCAAACGATTTTGAACTCTATTCCAACGAGAAGATAAACTTTGTCAGGAAATAGTGAAGAATTTTCGACTTAGAAAATTATTTAGTAATCTTGGACTTGTAAAAATTCAACAACATTTTAAACTTAGAAAACTTTCGTTAGTATATTACCGTTTTGTGTGCATGTTAGAATTAGGACTTAGAATATTTTATAGAAAACAGGGGAACGGGGAACCTATACCCGATTTCCACCAGATTTTATGTTTCCAAAACACTTGTAAAATTTTAAGTAGTGTTTGGGACTTGTAATTAGTTTGATAAAATTGTACAACTTAGAAAAATTTAGTCAGCTGTTATGAAGTTTATTGCTTAAGTTTGTAACACTTAGAAATTTTGCATATTTTAATTCTTTTGAGAAAGTTGCTAATCATTTGTATACTTACATTGATTTTATTAACTTAACTGAACATTTGTTGTGTTTATAAATATTTGATCAAATTAAAATCAATTTAAACGCATTTTATTTATTCATTTAGTACATTAATCAATTATAAAAATGGATGGATTAATTAATGTTTTAAAAGATCAACAGAATGTTATCACAAAGGGATTGACAAATTTTAAGAAATGTGGTAAAGATAGATTAACGCTAGAATACATAGAAACAAGGCAAGAATTATTGGAAAAGGATTGGGCGTTGTTTAAAGAAAATAACACTAAATTATACGAACGTTATAAAGCAGAAGATATAGTACAGAAAGTGGTTGATATCTATGATGCGACAGAGGACACTTATGTTATTTATAAAAGTTTAATGAAAACAGCTCTTAATAAAATTCGACCAGCTAAGGATTCTGTACATCAAACCGATAATGCTTCAACTAGTATAAATAAATCAAGTAGTTCTTTTGTTAAGTTGCCCAAAATATCCATTCCAATATTCTCAGGAAAATATGATGAATGGACAACATTCCATGATCTTTTTACATCATTAGTACACAAAAATGATACTTTAGATAATGTGCAAAGGCTCCATTATTTAAAAGGTCACCTTTCTGGCGAAGCAGAGCAATTAATACGTCACACTCCTATAACTGATGCCAATTATGTTCAGTGCTGGACTCAGTTACAGAAGCGTTATAGCAATAAAAAATACTTAACAAACTGTATTCTTAGGAGGTTGTTCGGTCAAAAACGTATGCAGATGGAATCATCTACAGCTTTGAAAGAGTTGCTTGATACCACGTGCGATTGTCTTAATGCGTTGAGTAATTTGGAGATTAACGTTAGTACATGGGATGTCATTGTCATACACATCGTTGCATTTAAATTAGACAACGAAACGCGTAAGCAATGGGAGCTTAGTATTTGCAACAATGACTCCAACAATGACTTACCAACTTTCAACCAATTTAAAACTTTTATAGAAAACCGGTTTCGTGCATTAGAGTGTTTAGAGCCTAAAAGGGCACCAGTTCATCAGGGCAACAACAATAGTAAAAGTTCATTTGCTCATACTCCAAAGGCAATGTTGGCTACGAGTTCATCAATACAATGCGAATTCTGCTCAGAAGGACACAAACTTTGTTTCTGCAAGAAATTCTCAAAGCAGTCAGTTGAAGCTAGACGTGATTTTGTAGCAAAACATAAAATTTGCTTCAACTGTTTAGGCGGCAATCACATTGTTTCTGAATGTAGAAAACCTACCACATGTAAGGTTTGTCAAAGGCGCCATCATTCGCTGTTGCATTTAGGCCAAGAGTCGGACAAAAGGGAACAACCTTCGACGTCATCGGCTATCGACAGTGTTAGTTCACCTAATACTAGTCCGATAGTTTCGTGCCTGTCGACCGGTAATATTCTCAAGCCCAGACAGGTTTTATTAGCCACAGCGCTAATAAAAGCCGAGTCACGCTCTGGTGAATTTCAGACTGTCCGAGCCATGATCGATCAGGGTTCGCAGGCATGTTTTGTAACAGAGGCCACAGTTCAGCTACTCAACCTGAAAAAAATCCCTATTCAAGGAACTATTTCAGGCCTTGGTGGTAATAGTTCAACCATGGCAACGTACATGGTATATTTGAATATCCAATCTCGGGTAGATTCAAATTTTAATCTTAAAGTTAATGCTTACGTACTAAATAAAATTACATCGTACTTACCTGAGTGTAGAGTCGACACTACTTTGGATTGGTTGAGAGTTAACACGCTGCAGCTTGCAGATCCAGAGTTCAAAACTCCCAATAAAATAGATGTTTTACTAGGCGCTGATGCTTACAGCTGCATTATTGAGGCAGGCATAGTTAAAAGTCCGTCAGGCACTCTTATTGCTCAGAGTACTACCTTAGGGTGGATCCTGTCCGGTGCCGTTAGTAGAGACTCATCTAAAAGTTCACCTAAATTTAATGTGTTGCATGCACAAGTTAATGAAGATGAAATATTAAGAAAATTTTGGGAAATTGAAGAGCAAAATAGTTCAAAGAAAATACTAACACCTGAAGAAAACAAGTGTGAAGTGTTTTACACTAAAACTACAGTAAGAGATAGCAGTGGAAGGTACGTAGTGAGACTACCTTTCCACGATGAAAATCATTCTTGTAAAGGTGGAAGCTCTCGTGCGATCGCTGAAAAAAGACTCAAGTCATTAGAAAAAAGGCTAGAAAGAAATACAGATCTAAAGGAAAAGTACACGCAGGTAATAGAAGAATATTTACAACTAGGACACATGAGGCAGATAGACAAGAATGATAAGAATAAGGAAGTGGCGGTATACTTACCTCACCATGCTGTGATCCGGGAAGACAAAATTACCTCAAAGGTACGTATTGTCTTCCACGCGTCCGAGAAGAACAACAATGGAATCTCACTCAATGACACGTTGATGGTGGGACCTACATTGCAGTCTGATTTAAGACACACAGTATTAAGATGGAGACTTCATCCCATAGCACTGGTAGCGGACATCGTCAAAATGTACCGCCAGGTCAGAATTTCGGAAGAAGACACAATGTTTCAGTTCATATTACGGCGAGACAGTCCTGAAACCGAAATCAATGACTACGAGCTGGTGACGGTTACGTTTGATACGGCATCGGCGCCATACCAAGCAGTCAGAACCCTATATCATGTTGCTTACGATGAAGGTAAAAATCACAATATTGTGATCAATCAAAAATGGAACAGTAACAACCACGAAATAGTAGACTGGATGCAGGAAATAGAAGGTAATACATTGAAAGGACAAAGATATCAAATTAGGATAAAGGACAATATGAAAAAGGACAACATGAAAAAGGGCAACATGAAAAAGGACAACATGAACAAGGACAACGCAAATAAGCACAAAATCATACAGGGCATAAAACAAATAATAGAGTACAACAAATCAAAGAAACCAGAACACAAAGAAAAGGAAGTAGAAATAAAATTAGATAGTACCATCATAATTCTAGGACTTACCTGGAACCGCACCGCAGACACCTTCCAGTACACGGTGAATCTCCCGCCGCCGACGACCGCACCTGTAACTAAAAGATTCATTATTTCTGTGATAGCACGAACTTTTGATCCATTAGGTTGGTTAGCCCCTAGTGTGGTTTTAGCGAAGGTATTTATCCAGAAATTGTGGCTTGCAGGTGTTGGTTGGGATGAGGAGCTAACCAACGACTTAATAAATGAATGGAGATCATATCGTGAGGAATTGTCACTACTCACCAAGGCTCGGATTCCTCGTTGGCTTGGCATAAAGTCGAACGACTGTCTGGAACTTCACGGTTTTAGTGACGCCTCCAAAACAGCGTACTCAGCTGCGATTTACTTTCGGATTCTAGACCCAGATGGCACTGTTCAAGTGTCGTTGCTAGTTGCTAAGACCAGGGTTGCGCCAGTAACGCAAATAAGTATTCCGCTGTTAGAGCTCTGCGGAGCAGTCTTGCTGTCACAGATACTGACTCAAACATCTGAAGTCTTGAGTATTTCCAAAGACAAGGTCAAGGCGTGGACGGATTTCACTGTGGTGTTGGCCTGGATAAATAGCCACCCAAGTAAATGGAAGACGTTTGTGGCGAATAGGACGTCTGAAATATTCACCTCGATGAAAGCGTCGCAATGGTTTCACGTCCCCACTAAAGATAATCCAACAGACGGCGCCTCTAGAGGGATACTACCCAGTTCACTGCTACAAAACGACTTATGGTTTTCTGGACCATCATTTCTTAAATTACAAAACGTAATTTACAATAGGCCAAATAATTATTGCGGTACAGATTTGGAAGAGTCAGCAAAGGTACATGCAGCGATATTCCAAACTGTCCCTTCTTCGATCAATTTGCTCAGTTACAAAGATTCAAATATTAATTACTTATCACGCTGGCAATTCATTCAACGAGTGCTTCAGTCGTTTTGGAGACGCTGGTCTCACGAATATCTCGTTACTTTGACGATTAGTTACAAATGGTTTGCCCAAGTTGCTGAGCCAAAAATTGGAGACATTGTGCGAGTCAAGGAGGACGACTTGCCGCCAAGTCGTTGGTTTATGGGTAGGACAAAAACATCCTGGGGATGATGACATCACCCGTGTTGTCACGTTACGCACCAAATCCTCAACAATGAAAAGGCCAACCTCCAAAATATGTATTTTACCCGAAGTCGAATAAGATAGTTGTATTGTATTTTTTGTTTACCTATTTTATTTAACCATGTTTTTTTTTACAATTAATTTACACTTTTTATCTTGTTAAAATCAATTTATACAACCATGTTTATGCTTGTAAACTTTAGATCAATTGTGAAAAATCAAATATTACCTACATGTATTTTAAGTTTTTCTTTACACTTTTACAATTTTATGTTAATTTGTTTTAAGTACTTACTCTTTTTTTCTACCTAAAATAATTAATGTTTAGCTCTAAGTTATTATAACATTCTTGTTAGCCATTAGAAATTGAGTGTTATAGATATGTATGTATGAACCATAACTTGTCCATTTTAGTTCAAATTATTTTCTAATGTAGTACAAATGTTTAGTTCAACTTGCTTTCGCAATGTGTCACTTTAGTTCATTTTAGAAGGACATTCCGTCAGTAACGTCCTTGGTGGGCGGTATGTTTACGACTTAATTATTTGTAAAGTTTCCGGCGTTCTCGATAGATGGCGTTGACGTCGATTTAGAAGTCGCTATGGTTTCGTTACCGCGAATAGTACATAAGCAAAAGGTTTTTTTTTAATAAATGAGCTATCAGGTCAGATCAGTACACAGTGGTTTTATTATCAATTCTCGCTAGTGTACCTTCAGGTCAGCCAGCCCCAAATACCATCAGGTATTTAACAATAATCTTACAAAAAATCTGAACGTTGGCATGTATATTAGTATGGTTTTTAATCGTTAAAAAAAAATATTAGAGGTATATTCGTTATTTTTATCTATCATATCAAGTTAATTGTATTATGTTTTCAACACACTATCTAACTGGCATATATCCTGCAGAATATCATATATTTTTCTGATTTTGGTTACTGCAGTGGATCATATATTTTTAGGCATTATAAATTTGCGTTTAGGTCATGTAGTCCCCTTAAAATAAACCAGCGTGGAATACCAGCGCTGAGTCACTTATTTTAAAATGTCGCAGCATCATGCTGAGATAGGGGCCTTTTGGGCTTGTACAGGACTTTCTGTTGATATTTTCATCTAATTTCTTTTTTTTTTTAATAGTGTGTTTAGTTTGTGATAATCCTGTGCGCGTCCCAATAAACATAAAAATAAATCTTTCTTTCTTTACTTATTATAGTTATGGGCTTTCCATTTAAGCTGCGTTCTGATTTAGAAAGCAGTCAAATTCATGATATTTAAAGTTATTTAACACTAGCTGACCCTCAAAGTTTCACCCACACAAGTCTCGATTCCGTAATTATATCGGGATAAAAAGTATTTATGTCCTAATCCAAGTCATGGTCTATCCATTTGCCAAATTTCTTCCAAATCCGTTCAGCCGTTTTAGCGTGAAAGCGTAACAAACAGCAAAAACCCAATCTTTTCTCTTTACAATATTATTCGTTTAGATTAAATTGAATTGTGTTTTATTTCAATTAAATTTAAAAATAACTAAGACGAGAGATTGACCAATATTGAAAGCCGAAGATACATTGTTAATTTAACTAGCAAATCTAATTAATGACAATCGACATTAAGAAAAACCACGGAAAAAGTATGAAGTATGCAGTCACAGCGAATGAAAGTAGTACCTACCAACTTGTTATTTTCTTTTGATTACTCCAATGTTTGCTCATCCTACTTTTCCGCATTTGTTTAGGATATTGGGACCACTTTATTTTTTTATGCCCAATACAATGTAAAAGAAACTTTTATTAAGGTAGGACTTATCTTAACGACCTGAAAAATATGAAAATATAAAATATTTAGTTAGCCTATTTAGGTATTATAAACTCGATTAGATGTTGTATGTATTTACAATATTTATGTAAATGTGTACTATGTGGTGAGCATCTATTAGGCATGTATTTTATAATTTGTTCCCACAAATCCTAACTAATATTATAAATGCGAAAGTAAGATTGTTTGTTTGTTTCCTTTTCATGCCTAAACCACTGAACCGATCATCCTGAAATTTTGCATGTAAGTTGTGAAGTGTACAGAAACTGGGCATGCCACAATTGCGGCGGTAAGTCTTCTCTTTGAGGAGTGGATTGAGAGGCACCACGGCGTCCTCACCTTCCGCCTGACGCAGGTCATCACCGGACATGGTTGTTTTGGGAGGTTCCTGTTTCATATAAGGTGAGGTTTCATATAGGATACGGTGGAGCATACGGTGGAGGTCTGCCCGGCTTGGGCGGAGCACCGCCGTGTCCTCGCGGAGGCAATCGGCGGTGCCGATCTTTCGCGTCCGGCCCTGATCCAGGCCATGATACGGAGCGAGAAGGCATGGGAAGCGGTCACCTCCTTCAGCGAAGCAGTAATGCTCGCGAAGGAAGAGACAGAGCGCGTGAGGGCGAGGCAATCGTTGCCCCCTCATGCCCCTAGTCACCGCAGGAGGAGACGCCCGAGGCGTCGGGAATCGATAGCCAATTTCCGGCCACCCTAGGCGCCGGCTTGCGGACGACGAACAGTGTCAAGCTCGCCGTCCGGTAAGGACAAGACCCGGGTCGAAAGCGCATTGTATGCCACGCACGCCTCAAAGATCGCGACCCTATCGGACTCCGTCCTTTAGTGCGGAAAAGATGTCAGCACTAAATGACGGAGTCCGATAGGGCCGATGCCTGCCAAGGTCGCGGATTGTTCGAAAGAGTTACCGTGGCCCTGGTGCACAGACAACTGAAGGAACACAGGTGGGTTAAAGTCAGTAAAAGTCTGACACGCCCTCCCGCTCCACCCAGAGCGGGAGAAGTTATTTGATAAAATACAACCCAAAAAAAAAAATGTGTACAGAAACGGACAAAGGGTACCTTTCATCTCGAAAAAAGTACTGTTCCCGAATAAAACAACTATAACGTTCTTATGATAATAGATGGCGTCACGTGTCTTCCGTAGCTTTTTATACCGTTAAGGATTATATTGAGGACAAAAAGGCTTGGGATTGAGTTGCTCCAATTTTTTGCATACTGAATGTTATTTTTTTTTTTTGATTATTTTATATTTTTGCTAAAATTTTTAGTTTTTTATTTTACATAAATTTTGACATTTTGATAATTATTATATATACAATTTCATGTCAATTTACTTTGTGAAGTACAGTATTATTATTTATTTATTGTGAATGTGAGGACTATGTAGGTAACTTTTATTTTTTATTTTAATTTTTCACTTTCTCAGGTAGTTTCAATGATAATCTGGCAGTTTGAGTGCTTTATGCGGCCTACCCAATTGTCCTTTCTTTGGTATTGTTCGTCGAGTGGTTGAGCTCCTTAAGTTCTGAGTTGAGCTCCACGATTAGTGACAAATGCGTGCACTGACTGGACAGGTCCACTCATTCTGTGTGGTGTCTCCTCAAAAGACCATTTCAGTCATAAATGTACATGGTCTTCACATGATCTGACCAAGATTATGTCTGGACTTTAAAAGAGACTGTGACCTCTGAGTTTGTTTCGGCCTTTCTTCTCAGAGTAGTCAGATAGGAAACGCCGACCTCATCTAGTTTTAAAAATATGATTGACGTGTAAAAGTGTTTGTATAAACCTACTTACAGAAGTAAAATCATTTATCATTTATCATTTATCATTTTCGAATCATGATTGAATTATATTATTATAGGAACTTTAGTAGTGTGTTAAGATTTTTGTACGCCTCATAAGCGAAGCGCGTTAGGTAGTGCTCTACTCTCGCCTTACAAAGAAAAGTAATTCCTTGAACTAAAAATTTCTCTATTTTTACTTCATATTATCGCACTTGTAGAATAATATTCACACACAAAAGTCAAGAAAAAAACACTAGTTTCAACGCTCATATTATTTTCAAAAGACATTTTGCTATTTAAAATAATAAAAAAAATCTTTAAAAACAATATTCTGTTGACATCCGTGTGTCGGCTGTATGTATGGATCCCGGCGTGGTCACGATATCTCCCGAAAACCTTCACCGCCGTTTCATCATCTTTGTAATTTTTTTTTAAACCCTTCAGTTTTATCGGAAACTAAGTCCTTTCGAAAATAACGGTCTAATTCAATGTAGTTTGATTGTAATTAGTAATATAAAAATACGACTGGACATTTCGTTCGTTGAATATTTTTTATAGAATTGAATGAGATTATGAGGCGAGCATATTAGAATATTCCAAAAAAATAAAAAATTGTTCCTAATACATTTTGTGAGTCCAGATTAGCAGGGGTGCATTTTGAAAAGCTACGTTTTTCCCATGGCCAGCTATTTTTTCTTTTATTTTGGGTGGGAAATCATCGAATGACCTCTCCTGCTCTGGGCGGAGCGGAAGGGTGTGTCAGACTCTTACTGACTAAAACCCACCCGTGTTCCTTCAATTGCCTGTGCGCCAGGGCCACGGTAACTCTTTCGAACAATCCGCGACCCCGGCAGGCAGCGGCCCTATCGGACCCCGCCAATTATGCTGACATCTCTTTGAGGCGCGCGTGGAACACAATGCGCCGTCGACCCGGGCCTGGTCTTTACCGGACGGCGAGCTGTCCCATGGCCACCTATATGTAGCATGTTCGCGTGGGTCCAATATGCCCAGAATACGTATTAGCGCCAAATAGGACATACAACATTGTATATAGGAGTGTCCTAGAATAATGTTCCGTTCTGAGCCCATGATTGCAACGGCCAAACAATAAGCAGAGTACAACCCGAATTTATTGTCAAATTCTAAAAAAACGCGAGCAAATCCGCGGGCAAAAGCTAGTATAAAATATATTCCTTCAATATAAATTCAATAGCATAATAAAACAGAGATACAGCGGACCTGTTGAGGGACAAACTTAAAATAATAATTATGATTAAGATAATATTTCGAAAATAGTGGATGAAAATTGCATTGATATATGTAGTACGTTTCAAGTTCTAAAACAGAGACCCTAGCACGAACCCGCGACAATACAAGTAGGTACCCTGTAATATTTGGTTTAAAATTTTAAAATAAGCAAATTAAGTATCACCCATGGATATTAATAAAGTTTGAAAACTAAGTAAATATACTTCTTAAACTACGAGTATATTAACTAAAAAAAAATTAAAATAAGAATGTGATAACCTAACCTGACTAAAACTATCAACAAACTAAAATATGGCTTCAAAAAATACCTCCGCAACATTGTCAACTGATAATAACTGGAGCCAAGAGACTGGCGGCATTGCCACGTTGTATGGCAAGGCTTAGCCTCTTAGCCGTAAATATTGTGTGTAAAATAGGGATTTTCAATTTTAAAATCGTTCGAATTTACTATACGTTTACTCCACTCGTTGGTGCTAGGCTCACAAAGCATGGTAGATTAGTCCTGTTGTTAAATGTGTAAGTTCTTTATTTCTCGTGACTTTAACAACATAACAAGCAGAAAAATACGGAGTCTACGGCTGCAGTTGCTTACTTATTAATGGATTATTAGCTTTCAAAACTGTCTGGACATGAGGAGACCATTCTGTGTCTGTCCGCGAAACCAACGCTTCAAAGTCACCGATCGCTCATTCTATATTATCACAGTTTTAAGTTTCATGTTTGCTTTCTCGATGCAATATTATGTGAGTCTTCAATCATAAGATATGAGAATATTGCTTATCTTCAACGCGATCTAGGAAGCACTAAATATAGAGACAAACTGTCTTTCTCCGACCAGATAATAAATTACTCCAATCGCGAATAACACTCCAAGCATCCCTTTTTAAAATTACTTTCAATCTACATTTATCCTTAAAGGCAAAAAATTATTCGGATATACAACTGCAGCTTCACTACCAGATCTCAATCCATCATGAAACAAGTCTATCCCAGACACAATCTAGATCACAACATACTTGCTTCTTTATTTTTTATCTTAGTTCTTCAAGCTCTTACGGTTGCATTACGGAATTGAATGAAGATACAAGGCTGTAAGGCATTTAAATAGTTCAGCTATTAAGGCTCCGGAAACCGTCTAGACGAGCACACGCTTGCTCAGTTCTCATGCAAATGGGCATAAAATTTACTGGCATAATTTGTGCACATCCACTGCCCTTATCGTACCTCGACTCACAATTAAAACTTATTATGACAGAGGTAACGGACCCATATACCATTTTTACTGTTTCTAGTTTTAAAAGCCTTTATTTAAATTGCCTTCGCGGTGTTTATTTGGTGGTTTATTTCACAAAATGCGGCAATTCTAATCGATCCTGTGGTAAATTTGGATCATCGAACCTATTATGAGCATTCAACCAAAATAATTACAGCTGTTTATAAATTCATAGTTTAATGTCATTTAAATTAGTTGGTACCTACGATTTTTTTTGAAAATCGCAGATCAATTCAGGAGTATTTTTTTGGGAAATCGTATGTGCTAAAGCACACATTTTGTATTACATGATTTGTTATTATTACTTGTGATTATTTCGTTGAATTGCCGTTACGCATCGGTATTCGTATATTATTAAAATAATAGCTGTATTCCACGGCTTCGCCCGCGTGGATGTCGAAAAATAGGCCACAGGAACGTACATACTACTAGAAATAGAAGTACCCTATTTGTTAATCCAGATTATAAACTATCTGTGTGCCAAATTTGATCTGAATCCGTTCTGCCGTTTTTGCGCCAATTCGGAACATACATCCAGACAAGCAGACAAATTATTGTTTTATTATTTGTATAGATTATTTAAAAAAACTACTTATTTATGCATGCTGCTCAGTTTCCGTACGTAATCCCATACACAGTCTTCTTAATAAACAAGTTATAACATAACATCACGCCTGTATTCCCCGAAAGGTTAGGCAGAGGTGTACCTATAGCACACCCACATTTCGCCAGTTATGTTTAAGTCCCATGTAATAGGGGGCGAGCCTATTGTCATCAACCGGGCACAAATCCAGACTCCGGGCTGCTACCGAGAAATTCCAGATAGAAAAACCCAATAACACTTTGCCCACCCCGGGAATCGAACCCAGGACCTCATGCTCAGCAGTAGCGCTTGCGACCACTAGACCAACGAGGCACTCAAGCAAGTTTTACTGTAATAATAGGTACTGTATTTGAAGTTCTAATAAGCTTTTCTTATATTTTTTCATGAACACTAATCTGGGCGTATACGCACTTAAGAATGACGTCACAATCCATGTCAAAATTCAAATAAACCTCTTTATGTTTCGAAGTTTTTGTGAAGCATGGAAACAGTAAATTACCATAAGTTACTTCAAAGCTGAAGTATTAATAGTGTTGTATAAGAATTATAAAGGCAGTATAATAACGGTGCCGGGGCCAACGTCATATTGCTTCAACAACAATTCATCAAACGTGCAGGGTACTATCGATCACGCCAACGGTGTTAATGCACCGACAAATTAATGATTCCTTTAAAACACTGCCATCGCATTATTACCCTAATGAAATTCTACTATCGATGCAAATTATCACGTAGGTAACGTACCAGCCACGCAATTGTACTGCAAATTACTTTTCAAGACGTAAACTTTAATGTAACCGAAAAATTACTCGTTAAAGTTGCAATTAACCGATTTTCTGAACAATAAAAGTTCGGAATGGTAATTATGCCTGTCTGGGGTCTTGTTTTAATTAGTTTAATGCTGTCTTTGAAACCAATTTTCAAGAACATTTTCCAATTAATAAGAATGCATGACTGGTAGGTATTTAGTTTTCAGTTACTCCAACTGAAATTAATTATTTTAAAGAGGTAGCTCTAGATACTCGATCATAATATCTTAGTATTTTAATTAAATTTAAAAGATTTCTCTTTAATTATTACACTGAAAATATTTTCTGCCAGCTAGTATTAATTTAAAAGTATTTATTTATAAGCCTTCATACCTGCTGTAGGTAATTAAATCATATTTAGACTAACATTTCTAATCTACTTAAAGTCAAATTACGCCTTAAGATTTTCACTCTTATTAATATTTAATCTTGCATGCGATAAGGCGCTAATAAAATATTCACTCACCTCTAACCTAAGTCGAAATAATAGTCTTACTAACGATTTCTTTGTCCAACACTCGAAAATATAATTTGATTTATTTTTTCATTTCCGTCAGTTCATTTATTTGATGGAAACAGAATTATGTTGTAGAGCAATTGTAGCAAGTTAATGGAAGGCAGCGTATGCCTACTACGGTGGTACGCCCCCTCGATTCATTCCCCGTATCTGATTCAAGCACGCGCTTTTTGAATCAACGGCTGCCTCGTTGCACTCGCCTGGTATAAAATCAAGTTTTTTTTTTACACGTAATCTTATTATGTATATAGCAAATGTATAATTAAGTACAAATAAAAACAAAATAAAATGCCTTGTGCCACAATTATGAGGGATAGAAACATTCTTCGAAATGCCGCTATTTGAAATGAGAGTTACAAAACTAAAATAATTAATAGTTCAATTTCGTTATTTGCAGAAATAGAACTATTTAATCATCACCAAAATATGAATTTTAAGTGGCCATTAGTTCAGGACAGATTTTAACAAAGTTTTCATGAAAACCTGCTTTATTAACCACATATCGTTCTGAAATTACTGACATAAGCTTCATCCGTTTTGCACGTCTATATGGGTTAGCTAGGCACCCCCACCCTCTATTTCCATTAGCTGCGTTCGCGTTGAAGCGATTCTGATTGCCGAAATGATTAGTGAGTCATGGTTATACGTAGATTGTTTTCAAATGAATTGATAGGCAGGCGAGCTGAATAGCTAAAGTCTGATTATGCGTTCCTTATGCATGTCTGTGATATTTCAGTGACAGTCATTTTGGTGAGTGATTTTTAAGTTGATGATGAAGCAAAGGCGACCAGTAGATTTGATTTGAGCTATAAATTCGAAATTATTTAACTCTCATTTTGTGTTTTCATAGCTGTTATAACTTTTACAATTACTTCAAATAAAACTGCAGGCTTTACATCATAATTTTCCAGTTCATAATCAGCCTATAATGCTCCCACTGCTGGGAGACAGGCCTACTTTCTTTGAGAGGGAATTTGCTATAATCTACCATGCGGGCCCAGTGCGGGTTGGTAGATGTCACATGTCTTCGAATTTTTGATTCTAGGACATGTCGGTTTCCTCACGATGTTTTCCTTCACCGTTTTGAGAGCAGTGGTGATGAAATAATTTACTCAAAGTAAAGCGCCTGACTGGGTTCGAACCCACAACCTACAACTCGTAAGTCGGGGCCGATACTACTGATACTGGGCCACCACTGCTCCCATTTTCCAGTTACAAAAGTTTAATTATTCACAACTTGGAATCATTATTAGTTTATTTTTGCTGTAGGCACTAGTTTTTAAGAAGAATAAAACTTTTATTTTTTATTATAAACAGTAAAATAAGCTAAGTATTCCTGAGCGTATCCTAATAATCTATTTAATATTTTATTCACAATTGCACATAGAGGCACTTCTCTAGAATAAAATATATTATGACTGATCAGCGGAGGACCAGAATCCCCAAAAAAAAATGAAACATATTTTGTAAAAACTGCTCACTTTAAATTCACTCCAAGCTTTCAAAGTTCCTTGAACATCAATCAAAGAGCTATCAACTATGTAATAGCCGCATAGACGCTGCACTTCACACTGAAAACACTAACAAGTCGGCACGAACCTTAGCAGCACGTCAAAGTGAAGAGACAAGTCACGTATCCTGGATTCGTAAATCGAACCATTCCTTATTTTTTATACTAAAGGTATATATTACTTTTTAAACGGTCCTCAATTCAAATTTGGAAGAATGATGACAACAAAATTATAGCCTTATGTCGACTTCAAAACTATGTAAAAGCTTTTTACTGTTTGCTAACTGTTTACAAAAGAATCTGTTGAAAATTTAAACAAATGGAGAAAGAAAACGTACCTGTAGATGCCAATTTTTAGTGCCACTTACAAATTGAGTGCTTTGTACTTAAGTATTTTAATTTGAAATTACCCGATATTCCAATTTTAATTCACTTTAATTATTTTTTTCATTGGACAATTAAGGTAAATTGTATAACCTCAATTTTCTTCGATAATAATTATTCAATTACAATTTAATTGTTGTAAAAAGTGGTGAGATATAAAGTTGAAACCTTCTGAAATAATACAGATGAATGTGTTATTAATTATCTTTAGTGAGTGATAGCGTAAGAATTTAACTTGAACAGGGTGTGTTTCCACTTATATCACATACTTTTGGAACCGACTACACATGGAAATGCACGGCTGCTCAATTGAGGAGTCTAAGAGTGTACCTACATACTCGTAAAATATGTACCCTTAACCAGAACTCAGCAACGATGAATGATTTCGTTTCATGCGAAGTGTTCCTGAAACAAAGCGGCAAAGTTTTGGCAGGGCCATTTAGCGACAGTCCATTATTAGAAAACTTTAAAGATAAACGCTTGTACGCAAACATAAATATGAATGACTTTGTGAGGACCTGGATAATAGGCTGGCTGTCGACATTATGTTTTGTTAAAAGGAGGGCGAACAATTTTGCTGTAGTTATCGTCTATTCAGATGTGGCCAGTATGTTATCTACGAGTATGTTCAAGATTTATTATTTACCTAGTAAGAAACCTTTTTGCACGCCTCATAAGCGAAGCGCGTGAGGTAGTGCTCTACTCTCCTCGCCTTACAAAGAACAAGTAATTCCTAGGGCTAAAAATGTCTCTATTTACTTCATATCGGCCTAGTAGAATAATATTCACACACAAACGTCAAGAAAAAACCCTAGTTTCAGCACTCGTGTTATTTTCAAAAGACATTTTGCTATTTAAAATAATGAAAAAGCTGTTTAAAAGAATTATTCTTTGGACGTCCGTGTGTCTGTATGTATGAATCCTGGCGTGGTCACGAAAACTCCCGAAAAATTGAACTAATCGAGTCCATTTTTTTTAATGCTTCATTTTCATCGAATCTAAGTCCTTTCGAAAATCACGGCCTAATTCAATTGTAATTAGTAATATAAAAATACGACTAGACATTTCGTTCGTTGTATATTTTTTATAGAATTGAATGAGATTATGAGGCGTGCACTTTTGGATTATCCAAATTTTTAATCACTTCAGACACAGCATCTTAATACCCTCACCATAGCAGGTGGAAGTTAGTTCTGAAAGAAAAGGCCACGTGCATACCTACATGAAAGCATTGAAAGAAACCCAGTTTCATTTTCAAAAAACAGGTTTTCAACTATTATAAATCAGCGGTGTGTTGTTTGAAAAACATTCTAAGGTCCTAGATTCATTAATTAACCGCCGGTACCTATTATTGAATTTATTATGATGAAACGTGGGATAAAACGAGGTATAAATTACATTATAATATGGATTAAAACTGAAGTTACATGATTGTAATAACAGGACTACAATAATAAACACGAGAAAGACCAATATGACCAAAAATCGTTTTTTTTATTAACGTTTAATGAAATATCTCATTTGTACGTTTAATGTAGGCGCCATCTTGCACTCCTTGTCATAACGATTACATATCATTTTTTTATTTTATTACCATAACATCACGCTCGTTATTCCCGAAGGGACAGGCAGAAGTATATAGAGGTATGTGGAACAGGGTGTAGAGTTCACTCATCCTCGATAGTAAAGGGAGGATCCTCCGACCAGATGGGTATTGTGTCTGGTGGGCAACTGCCCGACGATTGATGTCGGGACGTTGTTTTATGCTCGTTGCGCTGTAAACTCTGCTTGCGCGATGCAGGATTTTGCGTGACGTCAGTGTGACGCATAGCTTGCATGTGGCGTTTGTAGATGCCGCTACAGATATAATAGTAGCACAACCGCATTTCGCCAGTTATTTTTAAGCCCCACTAACTATGCAGCGGGTCTGTTGCCATCAACCGGGCACAACTCCTCGCTGCCACTGAGACATTTCTGATAGAAAGCCAATAACACTGCCTGACATGGGAATCAAACCCGGACCTCATGCTCTGCAATAGAGTAGGTAGCGCCGACGGCCAAAATACTGCCTCGTTGGTCTAGCAACGCGGCAGTCTTTTATGAACAATAAACTATTAATCAATACTAACTGAATCTTTATAGCCTAACATCCGCAAATTAAATCTAGTATAAAATCGTAAACCGTACGTATAAAAGGAAGAATGTGTTTGAAAAACATTAGACGTTTAGTAATAATGTGGAAGTTACTACCACTATTAGCCGTTGTGGCTAATTTAATATTAGCAGTGACTTCTGGTACGGATCCGCTGGATTTATTTTTAATATTTTTTTGTGACTAAGTTAGGATTGCAGTAAGGATTTTATTTGGATACGTGGTCTTAACAGTGTATTGGAATTATGTGTGATCTTTTTTTGAATTTTCAATTTAAGGTGGTTCATACGTGTCAAAATATTTTTGTATAATTAACCCTTGATAAAGTGTTGACTGATTGAAACGTTAACTTCTTCTATAAATTTAATCTCAATCAAGTGAATGCCAATTTTGCATATTATTCTAGGCTTGGCCACTTGGTAACTTAATTATTATTTTTCAACAGCTCTAAATTGTAAAGTAAAAGTTGGTTAACTCTAATATAAATAATAAACGAATTGAACCCGCAGTAAAAGTACCTACATCTCGTTCATACGATAAAGAAATCCATAACTCCTTAATATTCACCGACATACAGAACGAATTTATGTTAAGAAAAAAACTTAATTACTAATACTCAAATTAACCTTTCTAGAAGGGGACACGATAATCAAGACGGTGAATGTGGCAGCAGCTGGTAGTTCCGCAGCAAGCAATGGGGGTAAGATTTCAAGCAACAATATTAATAATTATAATCCAAAAGCATAATCAAAATAATAAAACAGTGTCGTGATGGCCCAGCGGTTAACGCCTCGCCTCTCATGCACTAGCTTGTGGGTTCAAATCCGGGAAAGTACCAATGTGACGTTTTCAGTTCATATGTTCTTTTTGAGTTTATCTTGGAAATTATTGACATCGCTAAAGGAAAAACATCGTGAGGAAACAGAAAGATATCAGCAACCCGTCTTGAGCAAGCGTGGAGATTAACGCTCGTGCCTTCTCTGTATGAGAAGAAGCCTTTGCTCTATAGTGGGCCGATTATAGGCTGGTATTATACTCGTAATAAAACGTATCTAAAGGTTCAACTAGTGGTTCAACTCAAATTCAACAATCCAAAGTTAGACAGATAATAAAGTCAACCGTCCACTGCTAAATAGGATGTGATGCGTACGGAGAGGTTTGCCCATTTTTGTCCGGTTCATTTTGTTTGCTAGCCACGTATTCGTGCGTAGCGTGGCTTTGGGTCGCAAACACCTTCATACAAAGCGAAGCTAAGTACGGTCACCATATATGATAAGTAACCAGGGCTGCCGGATATAGTTGAAGTGTAGTAAGAAACAGATGGTTGTTTTCGAAAGAAATTTAATTTGATAAATTTTAATGACCTGTTTGTTTTCTATTAATTAAATTAAATTTTATTCGAAAACATTCATCGGTTTCTTACTAAACTTCAACTATATCGACGACTCTGGTTACTTATCTCTTTTGTACGCGTAGCTTAGCCATCGGCCGCTGTCGAGTGGTGCCGTAAAAACCAAAGCTAAATAATCAACAAGACATGGTCAAATATTTAGTCAAGCATTTTGTAAAACAGTCAAATCTTTAAGTCCTGAGACCTATTCTTAGATAATGAGTCACTGAGGCACTTGCAGACATATTTGATATCTAGAATACCCTTAAAATACCAAAAGTCCACAAAAATAAAACGAAAAAATTATTTTAAGTAGCGAAATGGTTAAGCCATCTGCCTTTTAAACACGAGAATGCATGCGGATTCGAAACCGAGCAAGTGCCAAAGTGTTTTTTTGCATTCAGATGTACAGTACAACTATTTTCTTAATGTCCCTCGGCAAACAACGTGTTTTGTTAGACCGGACGCTCTCAATCGACTTGGAATATACTTCCAAGTCGATTGAAAGCGTCCGGTCTGCACCAAGTGCAAAGGGCAACTGATAGAAATCCGATGACTGACGAAACACGAAATTTGCCGAGGGACATTAAGAAAATAGTTGTAGTATAAGTACCTACGTTCTTAGTTTATCTTGGACGTCACATACTTAAGTACGGTGAAAGAAAACATCGTGAGGAAAACTGCACTTATAATAAATACTTGTAAATCTGAAAACGTCCATCGGCCTTAAGCAACATTGGTGATCAAAGCTCATGCCTTCTCAGTATGAGAAGAGTTCCTTGCCTTGCACTGGGATATTACTAGTCTGGTATTATGTGGTATTATTACTTTTATTAAAGTACCTACCTGCTTTTAAATTAAGCAAGAGTATTCAAATAACAGTTACGTGAAACAGTAATGAAAAGAAAAGGACAACCACGGATAGATAGTCACAATAGTGAATTCTAATTACCTAATAAGTGTGGCAAAGATTGGTAATAAGTTACTTTAACTGGTATTAATGACCTGGAAATACCTGACCTTCTTGCGTCATCCTGAAAAGATACAGATACAGGTAAAACAATATGGTATTTGATAGAGATATGAAAACGTAGGAGTATGTAAGGATCGTGGCAGGTGGTGGCTTATAGTTTCTGCCTACCGCAATTGGAGGAAGGTGTGTTTATGTATATACTCGTATGTATGAGTACTAAATCCCCGGAAACAAAGTAAAAGAATAAAAAATTTCAGGAACCATGTTGATTGCTGTATGCATGGTAAAAAAAATTTGAAACACATCATAATTATATAAAATTTATTTATTTATTTAAACAGTTGCCAGCAATATTTGATGTTGCAGGAAACAGTGTTACACAACTATTTCTCAACTTGGTTTTGCAATAAATACGGCGCTTAATTCTTCTATTATTGATTAACATACACAATTTAAACTAGTATTAAAATTCAGAAGCGTAGGAACGTATAAAAAGAGGATATATGTTTGATAAAACATTTAGACTATGTTTAGTGGCAATGTGGAAGTGACTATTAGTATTGGTCGTTCTAGATAATTTATTTTGAATAGTGTCTTCTGGTAGGTACGTAATAATTGGATTGTTTTTCTCTATTCCTTTTTGGGACTTACATTACCAGCCTATAATATTCCCACTGCTGGGACACCCTCTTTCTGTAAGAGGTGACGGTGGCGGGCCTAGTGCGGGTTGATGGATCTCACATGTCTTCAAATATTTGGTTCGAACCTACGACCTACAAGTCGTAAATCGCGGCTAATACCACTGGGCCACCACTGTGCCGGGGGAGGGGGGGGAGGGTTTGGGACTTATTCAAGAGATTATTAATTATTTTCTTTCAAGGTAATGGCTCAGCAGCCGCAGCAGCATCTGCAGTTGCCAGCAGCTCGACTATTATTGAGACTCATCATGAAAACAGTACGTACTGTGATGTCAGAATAATCCCAACAATCAAATATAAATTAATTATTATTTTGTATTTTTTATTTGATTGTTGGGATTATTCTAACATCAGCACCTTCTCTATGGATGGCATATCTGCCATAGTGATACCTGTGTATAGACTTACGTCCGTGGTCGGGCTATAACTATTTTGCAAATACATTTAAGAGGCTTACAAGAGCCAAAGCGCGGTCACTGTCGGATTGCATACAAAAGAAAGAGACGCGCGATGACACAGCGCTGGTAATTTATTGCAAAATATGAAGCAATTATGGATTTACAAAAAATCTATTCATTGCACTAAAAAACTAAAACACTATTACGGTAGTATGTTACTTGTAGAATAATCTGACAAAAAATTGAATGTTTGCATGTATATTAGTATGGTTTTTAATCGTTAAAATTTTTTTTAGAGGTATCTTCGTGATTTTTTTCTATCATATTAAGTTAATTGTATTATGTTTTCAACACCACTATCTAACTAGCATATATCCAGAAGAATATCATATATTTTTCTGATTTTGGTTACTGCAGTGGATCATATATTTTTAGGCATTATAAATTTGCGTTTAGGTCATGGAGTCCCCTTAAGCATAGCATACATACACCCTTGCATTGTGAGTATACTTGGACAATCCTTGGATTGCGAAAATGACTGGAGCTATCTAAATACTTGCATTATTTGTTCAGGAACATGTGCTGACAACGAAATATACGTGGTTTGCCCTGAGAAACATTGCCAACCACAAGTATGTGAGCACATTGGATTCGCTGACTGTTCTCCACATGAAGAGAAGTACATCCAAGGAAGGGAAGATAAGTTGGACCCAAAAACTGGTACTGAAGAATCGTGCCCTGGACTTCCAGCCTGCGTCTGTAAAGAGAATTATGTGAGGAATCATGAAGGAATCTGTATGTCAGCTAAAAACTGCCGTAAGTATGTTCTTATAAGCTATATTTTCAGCCCTTATTAATATCTATTATATTTTGTAACACTCTATCTTGTGCATAATTAACAATTGATCGTATAATATGAATTGTTTTTTTTTCTACTTTTATATTTACTGTATTAATTTCAAAGTTTCGCTATCTAAAAAGAGTTTATCTGTTGAATACGACTCCAGATAAAAACTTACAATTTTCACTTAAGAGGCTTACAAGAGCTAAAGCGCGGTCACCGTCGGATTGCATAGAAAAGAAAGAGACGCGCGATGACACAACACTGGTAATTTATTGCAAAATATGAAGCAATTATGGATTTACAAAAAATCTATTCATTAGACTAAAAAATTAAAACACTATTACGTTAGTACGTTACTTGTAGAATAATCTGACAAAAAATCTGAATGTTTACATATATATTAGTAAGGTTTTTAATCGTAAAATTATTTTTTTGAGGTATCTTCGTGATATTTTTCAATCATATCAAGTAAATTGTATTATGTTTTCAACACACTATCTAACTAGAATATATCCAGAAGAATATCATATATTTTTCTGATTTTGGTTACCGCAGTGGATCATATATTTTTAGGCATTATAAATTTGCGTTTAGGTCATGTAGTCCCCTTAAAATTATCCATCTAAGCACAAAAATCAAAGACCCACACTTGCAGCTACATGCGGCAACGATAAGAACGCGACGTTTGGTTGCGGCATTAACTGTGGCCGACGATGCTCCAACTACAATAAAGGACCCGTCTCATGCACCGAAGAGTGTAAAACCAACAGCTGTGATTGTAAAGAAGGCTATGTGTTTGACGACAACCGCGACCATTGCGTCTTGCCCGAGGACTGCAGTAAGTACATTCTGAAAATACTTTTACCTATCAACATCTTTCACAACTTTCTCTTTCAGTAATCATCATTTATTATCATTTATAGCTTTATTCCACCGAATACTGAGTCTGTGGTCGTACAGACTTTCAATCATACTTTAACTTAAACTGAAATGAGTTATACTCGGCCTCGTATAACATAAGGTTGAGTGTCACTTGAACGTCATTAATGTCAAAAGTCTATTTTTCTTTAAGACTATCATTACAGTTATAGTTAGAGAGGTAACAATTTACTGGGAGTTTTAAGTCAAAAGTTACAAGTTTCTGGAACTTTCAAGAGCAATAATCGTATGGCATAAAGCACGTTCAATTATTGCCATTCAAGAATGATTGTATGCAAGTGTTTACACGCGTGCGATTTCCATAAAATGGTATACAATAATTGAATGCAAGTTTTGCCTTTCAATAAAATTGCCTTGGTGTAATTTGCATGCAAGTTTTGCCTCGTCCAAACACAAAGTTGCACGTCCATGTACAATTAATTCAAGTAATGCCCGTATTTGCGCTGCCAAATATTTTATTAAAATTTTATTGAACGATTTCTCAAGATTTTTTTAACTTGTTTCGTTCGCTCATTTTTTAATGCAACTTGCACCGTGTAAATGGAGCTTAAAGAGAAAAATTACAAACCAATGAATACTGAAACTATATTCTCCATTCAAGTAGCCAACAAATAAATCTCCATAACCCGTCCTAATATCAAAATGATGATAAACACATACAACTAAAATATTACAGCGGTACATGAAGTGTTAAGAGCAATTACTGAAGTAGATTGTGCACTTACACAAATTGCGCATTACGTATTAGCGAGCACTGAACGGACTATAAACAAACCAAGCATCTCATCGAAACCACTTTTACATTTTAAAGCTTTACCTAGTAGTGCGGAAAAGAGGGTACAATGTGTTATGTCTAAGGTGTATTTTGATAGTCTTATTGTGAACGGGAGATGAAGTAGCTCATGTCAACCATGTTAGATGAAAGCCGACTCATCTAACATGGTTGACAAACAAAGTTTTGTTTTCTACAAAAATACACTTTCAAAACTTCTGTATTCACACTGTCAGTCTTTTGTTGCTGATGGTACCTAGAACCCAAACTTGGTTTTATGGTTTTTACTACAGAATGAAAAATCTTCTTCAGTTTCCTAAACAACTACTTCTTACATTAAAAAGCATTTTATTTAACTTAAAATGAACATCTTGGTAACATTCTGGTACGTTGAAACTTAAAATACTGTTCCAGAAATACAGAAATTAATAAAAAAAAATATCTGCTATCAAATTAAATGGCATAATTAATAATCCGCATAAAACTTGATTTTAGCAAATACAATTTCTATGAAGCACTGCATAGTTTGTTGGCTAATTATAAAGTTTTAGAAATCGACTACAACTTTTGAATATTACGGCGCATTAAGTGATTTACCTAAAATAGTACCTTTCCTTGTTCGGATGCGTAATTTAGAACGTTTTCAGTGAATGTTAGTAGTTAAAGCTTGGGTTTCAGGAAGTTTTACTTATATAGTGATATGAGAAAAAGGATGTAAAGTTCACTCATACCTTCATAGAAAAGGCAGGACCCTCTGACCAGACGGGTGTCGTGTTTGGCGCGGTAAACTCTGCTTGCGCGATGCAGGATTTTGCGTGACATCAGTGTGACGCATAGCGCGCATGTGGCGATGTAGTTGCCGCTACAGCTATAAGGATCTATACGAATTACCCATTAACTGATTTCCCTTTCGGTAAAATTTATTATGGAAACTGCATCGTCTTTGTTAGTCATGTTTCAACGCAACCGATAAATACATAGAATTACTTTCTAAAAGCGAGTATTTTTATACTGTGGATTTATTTATTTAAACATCTGCGGTCCAGTATACGTATCTACTGGGACCAAGCTTTAAAGGGAGGCTATTAGACCCGGTAAAATATAGTACGTTGATACAAAACGACGGTCAAGTAAGATATTCCTTTTTTAATTCTATTGAATTATTTACCTGGACCTCTTTTTGGTTCTGTAGATACACAAAAATAGTTTTTCTATTGGTCGATAAAAACTTTATTGTTCGACGCAGTTGGTATGCTGGGCAGCGTGGAAAAGGTACATGTGAGATGATTTGAGTCGGTGGAAAACGTTGGCAAAAGTTTTGTTTCAATTCTAAAAAGCGATGCAAAATTATGTATCTTTTTTTTTTTTTTAAATGTGCCTCACAGTAATATGATCTATTAATACTGAGTTAAAAGGAACATACCTGAACCATAATTTTAACCACGATGATTGACACTCAAACGAGTACCTACTTATAACGAAAACAAGCGAGATGATACTTAAGATTTTAATATTTAGTCAAGAAGAGAACAGTCCCTGCATATATCGTGTAGCTCAACAGATTATGTGTAATTGCAATAAATTAAAAAACTTAATCAATTAAAAGTATGTTCTTACTCCAGTATAATTAAATAGTTAATTATTTAGCAGGCGCAACGTTATAAAATAGAAATAAGATAATGAAAACAAACGCATAGACAAGGGTTTATGTAATTTTCGGCATCTTCAATTATCATACAAAGGAGGAAACTTTTACGTCTCAAGCCAAATTTAGGCAAAAGGTTGAACGATTTTACGAAGCTTATTCGATATTTTTGATATTTTAACAAAAATACAACGCGAAACTATTAAACGGTACAGAATCAATAAAAAGAAGCAGTCATGAATTAGAATTAATTTATATAAAAAAATATAGATAAACTTTTTGATTTAATTACGAATATTTTAATTATTAATTATTCTGCTCTGACGGCTAAAATCTCAAATATTCATTCAATTTAAAATAGGTTCAACATCTACAACAGCAGCAAGTTCAGAAAATTCAACAACATCACCGGCAAGCAATAGACCAAAAATAACCCCCACAACATCAAGTGGAAACTCGAGTCCAACTGAAGACAAAGGTGTAGATGACAGTGAGTGAAGCATTACTATTAAAACGTCATGTTTTAAAAGGCTACAGCAGATTTTTTATTTCTTTGCCTTTCACTAGGATTTAAAAAAAAAAATGTGTTTGCATAAACACATACAACTCTTACTTCAAATATAGACTATAGACTTCAAACCGAACTCGGAAAGACTAAACTAATTAACATTTATCTTCCAGATATGACTACTAAAAATTCAGAATCCAGTGAAGAGCCGGACTCATCTACTGACGGATCAGAAATGACAACAGAAGAGTCTGGACTAAAAGTGAAGACAGAACATCCAGATTCAGTGTTAACCACAGAATCGACAGAGGATTCAGCGGGCGGAGATATGACAGAAAGTCCAGATGCAGGATCAAACACAGAGTCAACAGAGGATTCAGAGGGCAGAGATACGACAGAAAATCCAGATGAAGATTGGGATACAGATCCTTGTGACGACTGTGAAAATGAATGTGATGTGCAGGGCTCAAGTAGACCGGATGGTGACGAAAGAACATGTGCCACTGAAGGTGGCGATGAAGGAGAGCGAACTGAGGATCCTAATACAGGCCACAGTAAGTTATGATGCTTGTTATAAATCGTACATGCAAAATAAATAATATAGCGAAGTATCAATTATTCTACTCAGACAGCTAAGATCTCAAATACGGGAAAAACCCAAATACTCCGAAATATTTTATTCCGAATTTCGATGTTCCGATTTTCAAAAGTCCGAATTTCATAATGCCTAAGAATTATAATGTCTATTATTAAAAATCACAAAATTTATTTAACCGAAAGTCGTAAATGCAATTTGTTTTTTTTCCGATTTTCATACGTTCGAAGAATCAAACGCTCGATGGGTTCTCGGTCCGAAAAACGACATTCCGATTTTCAATATTTCGAATAAACTGCTAAAATTAGGATTCTGATTTTGTTTCAATTATTAAAATATTCAGACATTCAAAATCTATAACGTTTAATGTAATTTAAAAACGTCTACTTTCTTATTAATATTTGTGTGTTAATATTAATTTTTGGGTTTCCTTCTTCTCCTTATACCTGCGTCGGGTACCATCGACTGTTGGTGAATCATTTGGGTTAAATAATGTAGGTTACAGTTTTACAAGGCGCTTTTATTTCGGAATTCTAATTAATCGGTACTTTAATAATCAGAATTCGTATTTTTGATATTTCGAATTATCATTAAGTCGGACTTTTTGTTATTCGATCCATCGAAACTCGGTATTTTGAGAATAGTAATCATAAACGTAAGGAATATTGAAATGTAGGAATTATAAAAATAGGATGAATGATAAATCGGAGTTGTTACATTAGGAATTTTGAACCATTCGGAATTATGAAAACCGGTAGTTTGAAATTCATATTTGTGACTGACGGAATAAAGCTTTTCATATTTATGTTGCGTACCCCTCAAATACTCATTCAATTTAAAACAGGTTTAACATTTTTTCTCTTTGCCTTTCATTAGGTTTTTTTTTTAATATGAACTCATACAAATCTTACATAGACTTCAAACCGAACTCGCAACAACTAAACTAACTAACATTTATTTTCCAGATATGACTACTAAAAATTCAAAATCCAGTGAAGAGCCGGACTCATCTACTGACGGATCAGAAATGACAACAGAAGAGTCTGGACTAAAAGTGAAGACAGAATATCCAGATTCAGTATTAACGACAGAATCGACAGAGGATTCAGAGGGCGGAGATATGACAGAAAATCCAGATGCAGGATTAACTACAGAATCGACAGAGGATTCAAAGGGCGAAGATATGACAGAAAATCCAGATGCAGGATCAAACACAGAATCGACAGAGGATTCAGAGGGCGAAGATACGCCAGCAAATCCAGATGCAGGATCGAACACAGAATCGACAGAGGATTCAGAGGACGGAGATACGACAGAAAATCCAGATGCAGGATCAAACACAGAATTGACAGAGGATTCAGAGGGCGAAGATACGCCAGCAAATCCAGATGCAGGATCAAACACAGAATCGACAGAGGATTCAGAGGACGAAGATATGACAGAAAATCCAGATGCAGGATCAAACACAGAATCGACAGAGGATTCAGAGGACGGAGATACGACAGAAAATCCAGATGCAGGATCAAACACAGAATCGACAGAGGATTCAGAGGGCGAAGATACGCCAGCAAATCCAGATGCAGGATCAAACACAGAATCGACAGAGGATTCAGAGGGCGGAGATATGACAGAAAATCCAGATGCAGGATCAAACACAGAATCGACAGAGGATTCAGAGGACGGAGATACGACAGAAAATCCAGATGCAGGATCAAACACAGAAACGACAGAGGATTCAGAGGGCGAAGATACGCCAGCAAATCCAGATGCAGGATCAAACACAGAATTGACAGAGGATTCAGAGGGCGGAGATATGACAGAAAATCCAGATGCAGGATCAAACACAGAATCGACAGAGGATTCAGAGGACGGAGATACGACAGAAAATCCAGATGCAGGATCAAACACAGAATCGACAGATGATTCAGAGGGCGAAGTTACGCCAGCAAATCCAGATGCAGGATCAAACACAGAATCGACAGAGGATTCAGAGGACAAAAAGACGACAACAAAAGAATCAACAGGCCAATCGAATACCAAAACCGAAGAAATATCTGATTTTACGTCTACTACTGAAGCATCAACCACAGCTAAAAGACCGAAAACTACTACAAAATCAAGTGGAGAAATTAACACGACGACGCCTAGACCAAAAACAACGGGGAAACCCAGAACTACGACAAGTACAGCCAATATAACTAAAACACCTTGGACTACCACAGCTTCAGGAGAAGGGACAACTGGAGGAACAGAAATTACAACTAAGACTGAGAGATCCGACGGCACGACTACCACAGACGATTCAGGAAATTCAACAAAAACTACTACGGAACAACAAAGCACCACAATGAGAGGTAATAGAGAAAATGTAGGGAGGTCACAGAGTATTACACAAAACGTACAATTTGTCTTTTAATAATATTATTATGGGCAATTCTGCAGACATCTAAATTAAGATAATGTATTTTTCTGCTTCATTTTATAAGATTAGAATTCCCTACCATTCCAGATTTAAAAAAAAAAACATTACGATTTGCCTATTGATTTACGTAAAAATCGTGCTACGTGTAGTTAGTATTAATTTATCTGCATTAATACAAAAATCGATTTTTAAGCGCTATTTCGTTGTTGCACCGATGCATCCAAAAATATTTAATTTGTATTTTTGAAAATGACTTATTAAGTCACGACTATGACACGTATGTGTATTGTCCACTATCTAGACTAAGAAACTTCACAAATTCGGTGATCCTGTCACCTGTATTAGAATGTACGCGACAGTAAGTTATAATGCTTGTTATAAATCGTACATGCAAAAAAAAATATATGGCGAAGTATGAATTATTCTACTCAGACAGCTAAAATTTCAAATTCTCATTCAATTTAAAACAGGTTCAACATCTACAACAGCAGCAAAGTTAGAAAATTCAACAACATCACAGGCAACTAAAAAACCAAAACGAACCACCACAACACCAAGTGGAAACTCGAATCCAACTACAAAAAAAATGGAAGAGGGCACAACCCAAAATAATGAAATGACATCTGGAGGGTCTGAACCAGAAGTGACGACAAAACATCCGGTTACGCGATCTACCACAGAATCGACAGAGGATTCAAAGGGCAAAAAGACGACAACAAAAGCATCAACAGGCAAATGGAATACCAAAACCGAAGAAAAATCAGAATTTACGTCTACTACTGAAGCATCAACCACAGCTAAAAGACCGAGAACTACTACAAAATCAAGTGCAGAAATGAACACGACCTCTAGACCAAAAACAACGGGGATACCCAAAACTACGACAAGGACAGCCAATATAACTAAAACACCTTGGACTACCACAGCTTCAGGAGAAGGGACGACTGGAGCAACAGAAATTACAACTAAGACTGAAAGATCCGACGGCACGACTACCACAGACGATTCAGGAAATTCAACAAAAACTACTACGGAACAACAAAGCACCACAATGAGAGGTAATAGAGAAAAATGTAGGGAGGTCACAGAGTATTACACAAAACGTACAATTTGTCTTTTAATAATATTATTATGGGCAATTCTGCAGACATCTAAATTAAGATAATGTATTTTTCTGCTTCACTTTATAAGATTAGAATTCCCTACCATTCCAGATTTATTAAAAAAAACATTACGATTTGCCTATTGATTTACGTAAAAAACGTGCTACGTGTAGTTAGTATTAATTTATCTGCATTAATACGAAAATCGATTTTTAAGCGCTATTTCGTTGTTGCACCGATGCATCCAAAATTATTTGATTTGTATTTTTGAAAATGACTTATTAAGTCACGACTATGACACGTATGTGTATTGTCCACTATCTAGACTAAGAAATTTCACAAATTTGGTGATCCTGTCGCCTGTATTAGAATGTATGCGACAGTAAGTTATATTGCTTGTTATAAATCGTACATGCAAAATAAATAATATGGCAAAGTATGAATTATTCTATTCAGACAGCTAAAATTTCAAATTCTCATTCAATTTAAAACAGGTTCAACATCTACAACAGCAGCAAGTTTAGAAAAGTCAACAACATCACAGGCAACTAAAAAACCAAAACGAACCACCACAACACCAAGTGGAAACTCGAATCCAACTACAAAAAAAATGGAAGAGGGCACAACCCAAAATAATGAAATGACATCTGGAGGGTCTGAACCAGAAGCGACGACAAAACATCCGGTTACACGATCAACCACAGAATCGACAGAGGATTCAAAAGGCAAAAAGACGACCACAAAAGAATCAACAGGCCAATCGAATACCAAAACCGAAGAAATATCTGATTTTACGTCTACTACTGAAGCATCAACCACAGCTAAAAGACCGAAAACTACTACAAAATCAAGTGGAGAAATTAACACGACGACGCCTAGACCAAAAACAACGGGGAAACCCAGAACTACGACAAGTACAGCCAATATAACTAAAACACCTTGGACTACCACAGCTTCAGGAGAAGGGACAACTGGAGGAACAGAAATTACAACTAAGACTGAGAGATCCGACGGCACGACTACCACAGACGATTCAGGAAATTCAACAAAAACTACTACGGAACAACAAAGCACCACAATGAGAGGTAATAGAGAAAATGTAGGGAGGTCACAGAGTATTACACAAAACGTACAATTTGTCTTTTAATAATATTATTATGGGCAATTCTGCAGACATCTAAATTAAGATAATGTATTTTTCTGCTTCACTTTATAAGATTAGAATTCCCTACCATTCCAGATTTATTAAAAAAAACATTATGATTTGTCTATTGATTTACGTAAAAAACGTGCTACGTGTAGTTAGTATTAATTTATCTCCATTAATACGAAAATCGATTTTTAAGCGCTATTTCGTTGTTGCACCGATGCATCCAAAATTATTTGATTTGTATTTTTGAAAATGACTTATTAAGTCACGACTATGACACGTATGTGTATTGTCCACTATCTAGACTAAGAAATTTCACAAATTTGGTGATCCTGTCGCCTGTATTAGAATGTATGCGACAGTAAGTTATATTGCTTGTTATAAATCGTACATGCAAAATAAATAATATGGCAAAGTATGAATTATTCTATTCAGACAGCTAAAATTTCAAATTCTCATTCAATTTAAAACAGGTTCATTATCTACAACAGCAGCAAGTTTAGAAAAGTCAACAACATCACAGGCAACTAAAAAACCAAAACGAACCACCACAACACCAAGTGGAAACTCGAATCCAACTACAAAAAAAATGGAAGCGGGCACAACCCAAAATAATGAAATGACATCTGGAGGGTCTGAACCAGAAGCGACGACAAAACATCCGGTTACACGATCAACCACAGAATCGACAGAGGATTCAAAAGGCAAAAAGACGACCACAAAAGAATCAACAGGCCAATCGAATACCAAAACCGAAGAAATATCTGATTTTACGTCTACTACTGAAGCATCAACCACAGCTAAAAGACCGAAAACTACTACAAAATCAAGTGGAGAAATTAACACGACGACGCCTAGACCAAAAACAACGGGGAAACCCAGAACTACGACAAGTACAGCCAATATAACTAAAACACCTTGGACTACCACAGCTTCAGGAGAAGGGACAACTGGAGGAACAGAAATTACAACTAAGACTGAGAGATCCGACGGCACGACTACCACAGACGATTCAGGAAATTCAATAAAAACTACTACGGAACAACAAAGCACCACAATGAGAGGTAATAGAGAAAAATGTAGGGAGGTCACAGAGTATTACACAAAACGTACAATTTGTCTTTTGATAATATTATTATGGGCAATTATGCAGACATCTAAAGGAAGACAATGTATCTTCTGTCTTATTTTAATAAGATTAGAATTCCCTGCCATTACAGTTTAAAAAAAAACATTATGATTTGCAAAAGTATAATAAATAGCCCATTGATTTACGTAGAAATCATGCTACGTGCAGTTAATACTAATTTATGTGCATTATTTCGGAAATCAATGTTTACCCGCTACTCCGTTGCTGCACCGATGTATCCAAAAATATACTTCTTGTTTTATTTCATGCAGGTAGATAAACTACCATTATGTTGAAGCTAAATTTTGAAAATTACTTATTAAGTCACGACTATGACACGTATGTGTATTGTCCATAACCTAGACTTAGAATCGTCACAAATTCGGTCACAGGTTTTGGTAAGCACAGATACGTCATGTGGTTATCAACCACAGGGTGGAAAATTCAGGCAAGCTAGAAATTGATGCTCATCTTCCGTAGACACATAGTCGATAAAATTCATAAATACATAGGTGTGGTATGGAATAAGACTCAAATAATATTACAGTTTGAAAGTTTTTGTTGAGCATTGTTAAACCGGTTAAGCAGTTAATCCAAATTTTACTCATAAATGTTTGCAAAAGAACTTCTGCAATTAGCAGGTTTAACTTTTTACTCCTCCACTTTCTATAATCCCTGAAACTGCTTGCCCAAGTCTTGGTAGAATCGATGCTGTGCCAATCTAGTAGAGGTTGGAACACATCCAACTTTGTGTAAGTTACATGCTTGAAAGTATAAGCAACAAAACATTTGATTTAATAGTGTCTCCGTTGAGAAAGGATTTCTTGTAAGAACATTCTTCAAATTAACAGAACTGTAAGAGAGGTATTTTTTGATTGTCCGTTACTTAATTGCAAGTTGAAGTATTTTCTGCTGTCTAGTAATTGTAACAAAACTTGTTCAGTGCCAGCAGAATGCGACCCAGGAAGATGCATGTGTGACCGTTATAAATTTAGGCACCGCGACAGCCAAATATGTTGCGTTGTAGTGCTATATTAGGACTATTTAATGTAGTTTCTACCGTAATACTGCCAGACATTCTTGACGTCTTATATTGTTTTATATTTTCATCTGTAGTTTTGATAAACACTAAGATTCTTACTGCCTCATTGGTCTAGTGGTTGAAAGCGCGACTAATGAGCTCGATCCTTGGCTCGATTCCCAAGTCAAGTAAAGTAATGTTGTTTTTTTTTCCGAAATTTATATACATACTGTGTCTTCTTATATAACAAAAAAGCCTTTAAAAATCCCACAGGTCCAAAAGACTGCAAAGGTAGACACGAATGGTATTTCCTGTGTGCACCGTCATGCCCTCAGAAGTATTGTGCCG
Source organism: Griposia aprilina (assembly GCA_916610205.1). Classification (NCBI taxonomy): domain Eukaryota; kingdom Metazoa; phylum Arthropoda; class Insecta; order Lepidoptera; family Noctuidae; genus Griposia; species Griposia aprilina. The sequence goes on from OU744288.1 coordinate 16,186,369, forward strand.
ATTACTTAAATGGCGTTAGATGTCCGATAAGTGTTGGATTACCAAAATGCAAACCCGAATGCCGATGCAAGCTTGGATACTACAAGGATTATGAAGGAAATTGCTTGAGCACATGGGAATGCAGTACGTTCAGTTAATTTTTCAATAATTTTGGTTAGTAGAGTTTCGTGGAAATATTTTACTTCATTGAATGTCGTTTTGTAGGGAGATGGGCAAGATCAACAACTAATGCAATAGCATCGTCAACTACAACTGCAAATCCTGATAATCAAGGTAACTAATGAGCAACGAAATATCATCAGAAGGCATCGTTGTCTGCGTTTCTGAATAGCGTATTTATAGTAAAGTATTTTTTAAATCTTTTATTCCAACAAAGATAACTGATTGCTATTGGTTCCTGGTCTCACGTTTTCTATGCAATGTTATATCAAAAGATAAATACTCACGCTTCATTGATTGCTTATCTACATAATTTACGCTTTAAATTGCTACTAAATTGGTAGCAATTTGAATCTTCTCTGACGATTTTTTTTAAATTTATCTTAGATATGACATCAGCTTCTACCACCAGAATGGTATCCACGAAACCTGAGCCAAATTGTGAAGACGTAGCAATGGAATTGTTCATAACAGGAAACCTTGCTTACACTACAAAACTACTGATTGTAAGTCTCAATTATTACATTCTTAGGGTTCCGACTAAGGCAAAGCGGAACTTTTATAAGATCACTTTCTTGTATCACTTTGTTTGTGAGGTTTTTCTCGAGATCTGTGCAGCTTCTGAATTTGAATTTTGGCATAACGCTAGGTCTCAATGACGCGCAAACAGATCGCCGGAAAAAGAATAAACATTTTTTTTTCGATTGTTTTTTCTATCCTAGGAAAACCCAAAAAGTTAGTTTAAATGTATTGTGTTAGGTATCACTTGAAAAATATTTGTTTCTTTTTTAAATATTTTTGTCTTGAAGACAAAGCTATAAATTTTCAAAAAAAAAACCGGTTTAATGGATATTATGCCCATATTTTACAAGGTAATTGTTTTCGACAGTGTTATAGTTGTTGAAAAAACACCAAATATATTTGCCTTCTTACGAAAGCCTTTAGAACTATGCAATATTTATTTTTATGTAATAAAAATAAAGGCAGACCAGCGACCGTTCTATAGTCTGCTTAGTTTCATTTGGTTCGGAACCCTAATTTTGCGACCCTGACTCATTCTTGGTCGATTTTATTTTAAGTTAATAATAATAATACAAATCTTTATTGCAGACCACATGATCCATAAAAAAACCACAATAAAAAAAATTACTTACCATCACAGTTTATATCTGTACCTATTGATGGTCTCGTGTACCACCTATTGGTACCTATTTAGTACTCTTTGTGAAAGAGCTTTTCCGGTAAATTACTAATCCAGCGTACTTTTTAACCGACTTCAAAAAAAGGAGGAGGTTCTCTATTCGACTGTATTTTTTGTTTTTTTTTGTGTTTAGCTCAGAACTTTTTTCTAGGTGAAGCGATATTGATGATTCTTTTTTATTTGATAGCTGGTGCTTTTCATGTGGTCCCATATAAGTTTGATCAAGATTTGTTTTTGAATTATCCTTAATAATGCGTATTTTTTCCACTAACCATAGATGGTATACGAATTTGTGTGGGGTAGGTACTACAACTAAAAAGAGAAAAGTAAAACAATTTCACAAAAAAAAACCGACTTCCAAAAAAAAAACACAAAAAGTTAAAAATAACTTTAAATTCGGAAGTCGGTGGCAAAAAACGAAAATACTAAACACAAACTAGACACCGACTTCCGAAATAAAAGTTATTTTTCACTTTTTAGTGTTCTTTTTTTGGAAGTCGGTTGTTTTTTTTTTCTACCGCTACACAGCATTTCTGTGTTCCGGTTTGCAGGGCATGGTTGCTGCTATAATCACATGAGACATAGTTAGAATGTGAACAAAAGATGTCAAAATATTTCAGATTTCTCAACTTGTTAACTTTTAAACAGGATATGTCAGAACGTAATCCCGACAACAATGTACTGGTCGGGGGGGCATCCAACTTGTACCTCCTCGCTCAACTGGCTTTACCAGCCAATGGTACCATTAAGACAGAATTCTTGAAAGTGTGTAATCTCCGTGATACATCACAAGTAAGTGATCTTCATCATCATTATCACCATCACTCAGCCGAAAAACCCCGCAAATGCTGGAAATAGACCCATACCACATGGTTCAAAATCGTTTAACACTACACTTACCAAAACCACCACTTCACGAGGGAAGCTTTTTTCATTCTTGCATTTTCCTCATCCCCACAGATGTGCCGATGCGGTGGAAAGGCTAACCTAAGTTATTTATTAATGGCTGTTTTCAAGCGAAATATTGTTTTCGAGTTAGAAGATCATTTGTCATTAATTCATTTTCACGTTGCTTACAAAGATTACTGTTGATCCTCGTTGTTTCGAGACCAAGGGGGTCACAATTATTGTTGTATTGGTCAAAAAGGGACGGCGCTATTTGTCCAGTACGTATAGCTCCCATCTTTTTCTCACACAGCCCGGATTTTACCGTTGCCCTCATACAGGGCAGTCTCAGAACTTGAAACACGTTAGCCCAATTACTCTTAGGATTCAAAGAGTGGGCTAATAAATGAAAAAAATAATAATTATAAGTCTAAACATTTTACAGATCCGCTGTTTATTCCCGAAATTATTTGCGCTACTCACTGCTGAATATCCTGATATTGAAAAGCATATGTTCTATAAAATATACGCTGATGCAAACTACGCACTTACTGACGATTGTATTCACAAAACAAAACAGTTATTCGGAATAGAACCAGAAAATCTTAATTTCAGTTCCCCGAAAGCAGCACAAAAGATTAATAGTGACGTGAGTTGGTTCATAAATATGTTACTACAATTTATTTGTGATACAAATATGAAGTTTGTTTATAAAATCGATTATTTTACACAGGTGGCCCAAAATACGAATGGTAGTTTCCTAAACTACGTAAAACCAACAAAATTGTTATCGTTGTCTGGTTTGGTACTAGTAGGCGCCAAAAGTTTTCAGGTAAATTTTATTATTTAAATAAAAGCAACATTTGAAGTTATGATATACTTAAATACAAAGTAATGAAAATTAACAAAATAATATAATTTCAGGGAAAATGGGAGAAACCGTTTAATCTAGCGGACACGACCATGGAAGCTTTCTTTTCGTCGGATAGAACCGAGAAAATTCCTACTATGCATCAAACAGCAATTTTGAAGTTTGCACGCAGCGGTCCACTCAACGCAAAGGTACTTATGCAATAGAACGTTTTGCAATTAACATCATTTCACACGAAAGGTTTCCATTGCTGGACATAGGCCTCTCCCAAGCTACGCCGCTGGCTGTATCTTCCGGTAGTTCTGTACGCAGTCACTTTATGTTCCACTGTTCAATCAGAAAAGGCGTTTTGGAAAGAGTACGTCGAATGTTTGGACCACCATCAATAAAATAATAATTGGATTCCCACTGAGAAGTATTCTTTAATCTGGGCCATTGAATTGAGTTTACGTGACACAAACGATGGTCAATATGGCACGGTCAGTAAGTATTTATTCAAACAGCATCCGAGTGTTTATGAGACATCAAGCTTTGAAAAGAGACGCTCTACAAAGCCGGTATTTTTCCAAAACTCGATGTCCCATTTTCACGGCCGGGTCTGTAATTTGTGTTTATTTATTTCTAGATCCTGAAGCTACCCTACAGAGGTGGGAGATGCAGTCTTAACATATTTCTACCAAATTGGATTAACGGGTTGGAGGACATGCTAAGAAGAATGGAAAATCCCAGTAACACATTATCAGCATTTAACCGTCTCAAATATGAGAAAGTAAAAGTGTCTATACCGAAATTCAAAATGTCGAAAGCAAACATATTAAAGATGTCTTCGGAGATGGTAAGCAGAATTATTAACTTCTACAAGGACTATTTTATCCCACTGCAAGTCATACACCTCCTTTTCCATGTCAGATGTACAAGGACCCGTTCCTTAACCGTTGGCAGGGGGCAGGTCGAGGGGCTGTAATAGTTGCACCGCAGATGGTACAAAATCTCTTGACACTTCACGTAAAACCTGTTTTTTTTAACCTTTTTGTCAAATATTGGTCTATTACAGAAGTAAACGGTAAATCCCGAGGGGGCCTACCACCACTGATATAGCAGTATTCTTAATTCAGTTCTGACTTTAAATGTAAAAATTTTGTTGTACAGGCAGGCATAAAGGAAATGTTTAACAACTTGACAACTGACCTCAAGGACATTGGCTCCAAGAAACCGCCATATGTAGGCGAAATCCTACAGAGGATTACCTTCACCGTTAACGAAAATGGAATGGGAGACGAATCAGACGTCGGTAAGTTATTATTAATAAGTGATGAAATTTTACTAAAACTGTCGTGTCAAATATTCATGATACTGCCTATATTAATTTAAAAAAATGTTCATCTGTACAAAGTGTGAGTGTGTAGGTAAATTGAAAAATAAGTTTCTGATAAAATTGAGAACTTCCGCCTTTTTTTAGAAAACGTTTCAAAATAAACCGCATCTCATATGATATTAAAGATTTCATAAGGAGGCTTTTCATTTCAACCTATGAGTTATTATCGTGTGTAGAAAAGTACCTTTATTACATATATATGTATATACACAGTAATTTTTAGATTATCAGGCGTCATTAGCAATAATATATTATTTAATTGTTTCAATACTATAAATATAACTGTGTTTATCTTCAGACATGAGTAGACAAAATGCATAGAATTAATTGAAAAGATTTAAATTTCAACAAGATCGATTCATATTATTAATAAGGCGGCAGGGAAGTCTTTTATGGGTATAATGTTATCTACCCAGAGTGTGGGAATCCCATTTAGGGAATAGAGGATGAGTCCATTGGCATCGAAAAGTGAAGCTGTTGTAAAAACTCCTTTTGGATAAAAATAATATCACAATTTTATTTTTTTACTTTTCAGTGTTCCCTGAACCAGAAGGAATACCGCGTCTACCCAAATTAGCAGTTAAATATACTTTCAAAGCTGACCATCCCTTCGTTTTTATAACGGTATGTGACAAAATAGTGATCAACGTAGGATTGTACGTAAACGAGTGATGTTTCGCTGAGCTAACAAATTACACCAAAATTTTGTATACGTTGGAACGACCGAAACTGTATCGGCTTTTTTGGAATACTCTTTACAAAAACTCTGAAAACGTGGAACGAAAAAAGTTCGTAGTGCCTACAAAAAGATCTGACCAACTGGTAACTTATTTATTAACTGATGTACGTAGTATCAAACATCTTCAATAGCTTTTATTTCTTGAAGCTCAGTATTGCTTATATAAGTATAAGCAATACCTAGGTTCAAGAAAGAAAATCATCAAATTAATTATAAGAGGAAAGATAGCTGGTAAGATTATAAAAATAAAACATGCAGAGGAATGAATGTAGGTACTTTGAATAGGTAAGGAAAAATAGAAAGGCAAAAAAAAATATTCAGTGCAAGTATTCCTGATTTGGTAATTTTAAGTAAGATACACGTTAAAACTTATTCAAATACAACGTAGATTTAAATATAAGATAAAGAAAATATATTTTATTGATTCTATCACTGCAAGTTTCATTTCCTACAAACCTTGTATCATTAGAACCTTGTGTTCTGTGGGTAAATCCTTTTAAATCCTTCTGGGGAGAACGGAGGGTCATGTCGGACTCCTACCGACTAAAACCCAACGGCTCCACCCACTACCATGAGTACTCGTACATTCGCCGCACTGGTGTATCATTAGATTAGCGAATTGTACCTTAAACTATATATAGGGTCTTAATCTAACTATTTATCATGACCGCTTATTTATCACAGAAGTACAATTGAATACCAACGTGGTCTTAATTTATTTTAAAGCTTGAAGAATTTAAACTGTAACAATTTATAAAATATATTTTTTATAAATGGTTACAATTTTATGCCATGGTTTTTCTTTCTACCATTTCAATACTAACTTTCTTACTCCCCTAACTGGCTATATTAGGCCAAATAAACACGCGTTTATTCACACATTATAATAGTTTATTATGAGTGATCTGCTAAATAGTCTGATGAACATGATAAACTTGATTGGGTAAAAAAGGAACTGAGAAAACCATTTAAGAGACTACCCACCAATTTCACCAAACTCTGCTGTTACTAAATTCCAATTTAATCATTTTGAGGGACTATTTTTCGTAGTGAAACAATCCATCAAATGGCATAACGGGATATTTAGAATAAACGCAGTATGGTGAAACTGACCCTTAAGAAAAAAAAACAACTGAATTAAAATAAAATTGAAGGTTGGTGTTATTTTATTATAAAACACTCAAAACGCTTATCAATTATTTCTCAAATCTTCGAATCGTGGTCCTTAAAAACGTTACTCCAGCCAACAGCTATTCACGAATTTAAATAACTTATCGTATACTGTGTTAATTAAACTATACAATGGCGTGCGGTTCTAATTGAAATGGTAACTTGAATTCAAGAACTTAATAATAAAAAAAAGTGTATGTATTTTTTTTATTGTGTACCTAATCCATTAACACTTTACAATCAATGCAAGTTCACCATAGAAACCTAATCTGTTTAATAAACCGCCATTCAAAGAAAGACAATCTGTTTGCGGTGCATGTTTTTTTATTCAACGTTAAAAATAACTTTATTTACTTATTAAACTTCAACCGTCTCCATAAACTATATTTAATCATTGAAATTGTTCACGTACAAACTTACCATGGAAAAATTACACATGTGTTAAGTATTCAATAAAAAAAAACAATAGATAAAATAATGACTGGAACATTATTGGTTTATACCTTCCATATTGAAACAAGTGCACGAAGTCGTGTGAGAAGGTATAAAAGAGGTAATAGCCTTGATAAGCACCACAGACAGTGTTGTTAGTGATAATGTGGAAGCCACTCGTGGTACTAGCCATAGCGGCGAACACGGCTTTGATAACGCCCTCTGAAGGTACGATCTCTTTTCATGACGCTTAAGTACAGCTATGTAAACCAACGTGGTTGTTGAAAGAGTTTATGTAGATTTTAGTTCCGTAAAATACAGTTTTTTAAATTCATAAGCAAAGTGCCGTTATTAATATTATATAATATTTACATAATTTAAAAGTGAACAGTCTTGAAATAATATTAATTTGTGAAATAGTCCTCCAGATCGAATTTCAGCCGTGGCGGCCAATCTCAACGGAGACTAGCCTTCGGCGCGGGAGTTGTTATAGTGCACAAGTACACTCTTTGCTCACTCTCATAATCCGTCTCGTAGCAACTGCCCCGTTGGTCTCGTGGTCGTGAGTTCTATTGCTGAGCGTGGGGTCCTGGGTTCGAATAATAATATGTACAAGTATAAAAAAAGGGACGGGGAAACAATCATAGGGCATCAAAAAAATCGTCCGCATCGTTGTCAACAGGAAAAGTGCCCAAAAGGCTGGAAGCATTGCCACGTTTTATGGCAATACTAATTTTTAGGCCAAAAAATAGGCTAGTCCACGGGTCACGTGAAGAGTCGACCAACTGCTTTGCAATGTTTTGAAAAACTAAGTGGGCACTCAGACCGTAGCGTTTCAGCCCGAAACGAGTCGAACATATACGTTCCAATAAGATCGGAATATTTGCGCGGTTTTCCGCACCTGCAGCAGCCGCCCCAGCACAGCCAAACGCAAGTGTGTCAACACATGTTACATCCCACACCAAAGGGCGACCTAAGTTCCAAGGTATTATGGTCATTCCATCTGGTCTCTTCCCATCGTCGCGTGCCAAGGCATTGGGTTCTAGTACAGCTAGCACCCCGGTGGTGACAAGAGCAAGACGTATGAAGTCATTGATACTGGCGTGCCGTGCTATCGGGCCTGCACTGCAGGATAGGCCATGGTGTCCGAGACAGTCGACATCTTCACCGCATTGGCAGCAATGCAGAGCCATACAAGGAGCGCCCAGGCGCAGACAAATATAGCGAGCCGGAACGCGGGGTCAGCCAGCACCGTGCCTGTTGCAGTGTAAAAGTGCCCCTAGCACGTCGGGGAGTCGAACCCTGACGTGACGTTGCTAAAAATCAAACACTCAAATTGCAAATACACGTAAAATTTATTGAAATATTAAAAATAAAAGAATAAATACACAAGAATAAAAATATTGGCAAAAATAAGGTTTAGTCGTTGGTTGATTTAAATTTATAAGTAAGTACAATAGAAAGAATATAATCAGGGTTAAATAATTTGAAATGATTTCTAGTGACAAAAACTTGAAATAAACTACCAAATTAATATTTTGTGTTAAATTTTGCTCTGACTAATTAAAAGTTCGATTGCAATCGTTACAGATTCGTGTCGCTATCTATAGAAATACATGGAAATAAGCGGAACGTTTTAAGTTTTTCATTACATCACATAGTTTGATGATTTAAATTGAAATAGTGATTAAAATTAGGTGAGTAGTTCAATTGATAGGTAAATAGATTTAGAGTGGAAAATGTTTCCTGACGACGCAGTGCACAAGCCCAGTCTTTCGGGATTCAGGCGTTATAGCGCCTCGTAGACCTTTTAAATGGCATCTGATTATCCAAGAGTCGATGGAATTGTCGATCCACGCCCGTCGACTTCACACGGCATCAATATGCCTGGGACTGGACCGTTCGGCACCTCGGAAGCCGACGGATGAATACGAAGACAGTTAGGTGGGTAGGTAAGGCCAAAATTCGGCCTAATGACGGGTCTTTAACCCTAAGACAAAAATTATTCTTATATGATCAAAGACAGGGCGCGAATTAAAAAGAAAGGAATACCGAACCAATGAAGAGCATACATACTAGAATAAAAAGTATAACGTTCCTGGAATCAGGTAGACGATAGATGTTTATAAATTATCACTTCATGACTAAAACTTTGATTGTGATTCACACCAGATAAACTAGCGTTCGCTTGAATAATGTATTAAACAGAATATTTGCTTTATTCAAAAAAATATCATAAATTTCAGGAATACCAACGACTGACTGACGGTTAGAATTTTTTCTCACAAACTTGTTTGAAATAATAGTCAATTTTGATCTTCTAAAAAATTACGAATAATAACAAGCGGACCGATTGACCCGTTAAAAAGTATTTAATCGCTTTGTGAACAAAAAGTACGTAACAGCAGGAATAATACAGCACTGTTTTGGGTGACGGTAATATAATATTAATATTATATCCTTTGCAATACATAGTCCAAATGTTAAAAATAAACTAACATAAGTGAAATGAATCAACATCAAGGGAGAAAATATGACTTAAAATTGATAAACAAGTTGATGTTATAAAAAAATATCCTAAAGTAATTTTTAAATAAATTTTAATAAATTATTAAAAGTGGTGTATCATGGTCATTTTAAAATTAACATCAAATGGAGACAATAAAAACAAATCTCAATCTTTTAGGAACCGACCCCGCTGGTCCCTGTTCTGAAAAAAGTGGTCTTGGTAATCGTAAGTAAATTTAAAGTATTGTAACTAGAATATGTCGCCAGTTCATTGAATTTACATGATAAGTATGATAACTAATTACTATAGTAAAGCAACTTAGGTATAACCTGTTCTAACTTAATATCATACATAAATACTTTAATTAAATAAACAAAACAGTAACAGAGATAGCACAATAGAAATAGTAGTTATCTAATTTAAAAGTAAGAATTTACTTCAATCACTCGTGTTTATTTCAAAGTATATCTTATCATTTCGTTCCAGCATACGAGTATTGCAAGTGTAAGAAACCTAATGAAATCTATGACGTTTGTCCGAATCCATGTCCGCCAAGGGAATGTGGGATCGACAAAGCTCTAATTCTTTGTGCCCCTGCACCTAAACCTGGTTCTAGTGACTGCAAACCTGGTTGTAGATGCGCAGACGGCTTTCTTAAAAATAAAGCTGGTATTTGTATCCCTGAGGACGAGTGTCTTAAGTATTTTAGTATTTTTGGTAACAGGAAAATCGATTTATGTTGTGGTTGAAAAAAAAAACGAAATCGAAATTTTACGATCAAACATCATCTTCCAGTTCTCGTTCATACCAAATTTGGTTCGAATTAGTGTGAAGTTGAAAACAAGTTGCCGCTAAAAATGAATTTTCGAATTTCGATTAGAATTGGATTTTCGATTCGATTCAGAAGTTGAAGACATTAGACTTGAGCTAGCAAACTCAAAAACTTTATTAAACCCATAGGTATGTTTCATTTTAAGACAAATAATTTCCATTACAGAACACAATTGTGCCAAAAATGAAACCTTAGACCCATGTTTCTCTGATTGCCCACCCCGTCTTTGCGGTGTGAATATAGCTGCAGTATCGTGTCTTCCAATAGAAGATTGTAAACCTGGCTGTCGATGTAGTGACGGATATTTACGAAATGCTGGAGGAGACTGTGTACTTGAGTGCGACTGTCGTAAGTAGAAAAACTTGACGATAATATTATGTTTATTAATTCTTGGTTGTGCCGTACGTCCTTGTTGTCTTGATCCTCATGGATGATTGATTGACCTGCGTAAGGGAGGATGTAGGGTTATGTCGGACTTGTATAGTCTAGAACTCCACGATGGTCTCTTGCTACCATGAGTCAAGAGTGTGAAATTCGCGTGCAAATCAAATAAGTGTGGCTTCAGTCAAAACAGGAATAACAAAAAAAAGTGTGTAGTAGATTTTTTTAAATTTACACAGTCGGTGTACGGACGATAATTTTACGTGACAATGATTCATGCTTTTTCGTGAGTGCAGCCGGCGTTCATCAAATTCTAGGACGTCAAAATGATTTGCGCGGCTTACCTTTACCGAAGTTTCAATTTACCTACCATAGTTTTTGGTAAGTTTTGGTGTCAAATTAAAGTTTTAAAACGCGTTAGTAGTTATCCCCTCCAACGACAAGACCGATTTTTGTATGTGGCCGCGAGAAGGCAACCAAATGCTACGGCCATGCAGTAGTCCCGATTTGGTTTCCCAAAGAGTACGCGTATGGCGAGTTCCTGGTCGTGGGAGCCGTTTGCAACACCCTCAGGAAGTCCATCCATACCACGGCGGGACAATTACGGTTTGGGCAGGAATTCGTATTGGTGGAAGAACAGCCCTCGTTTGTATCAGAAACACCATGACCGCTGAAATATACCGTAACCAGGTGCTAGTACCAATAGTGTACCCCCATCGACTACAAATGGGCCAAGAATTCACGCTTATGCACGACAATGCCCGTGCGCACACAGCGTGCGTGGTGATCAGGTGGCTGCAGGAGCAACTTTTTGGCATCTTAGCAGGACCTGGGATAATGTCCCGCAGCAAGACTTTGATAACTTGATTCAAAGCATATAAAACAGTTGCAGGACTGATGTTAACGTCATCGGTGGTTTTACTGACTACTAACTTTTCACATAATTGCAAAAGACGGAATAATTTCGCTTTATTTATCAGTTTTTCTTGAAAACACGTTCATCGTTAGTTTTACCATTATTTTACTTTTCGTCTTTATTTACTTAAAAATATATTTTTTTGTTTTATTCTGAAGTCTAGTCTGATAAATGGACTTTATAAAAATATAATACCATGTTGTATGTTATGTATAACAAATTTTGAGTAAATTGAGAAAATCCGAAATATCCCTACACGGTGTTGATGTGTGAATCTCTGCATCTTATGGAATACCATTTTGAGTTACTATTTTTGTGCGAACAGCTCAATGCACGAATCCGAATGAAGTGTACCACATTTGTCCCGCCCCTTGTCCTCCCCGTCAGTGCGATGTTGACGAGACACTGATTGATTGCGTGCCCCCTCCAAGACCTGGTGACCCTGAGTGTGAGCCAGGCTGTCGATGTGCTGACGGTTTTGCGAGAAATTCTGACGGCATTTGTGTTACGAGAGACCAATGTCGTAAGTCATTTCGTTTTTGTGAATCTGAAGAATCTGGAGATTGTTAGCGTCAGTGGTACAAATCCTTTTTTATAAAGCGTATTGGTGTAAGAAATCTCTCCTTACGGTTATTTGAAATACGATTTTAAATATACACTCGAGAGCAATGAATCCGGGTCACTTAAAGAATCCTAAAAATCTCGGAAACTAAAAATGCTAGGTTAATGCAATAAATTGTATTTAATAGACAATGTAATACTCCTTAAATGAAGGTATTAAAACTTCTTAGTTATTGTAAAGTTATATCATAAAAAAATCAAATTTCAAAAAGGGCCACTTTCGAAGATGGAACTACGAAATTACAGCATTTGGTTTTGCTTTTGTTTGTAATCTGTCATTTATGTGGGTACATAAACCATGTTGATAGTGCTCTATATTCATTATTGAAGCTGAAATTATGTCGCTTACGCCTGAAGAATGCACCAGAATACTTACAATGCTGGAAACCGGCCGGAGTCAGCGCGATACAGCCAGGACTGTCGGTGTGTCGCTGTCAACAGTACAAAGAGTTCTCAGACGTTACGAAGAAACTGGTTCTAACCTACGCAGACCAGGAACGGGCAGAACCAGGTGTACCACAGCACGAGAAGACCGATACTTGGTGAACACCATGCTTCGAAATCGCTTTCTCACAGGAACTGAACTCACAAATCAGTTTCGACGCCTCGGAGGAAGTAACCCAAGTGCATGGACAGTAAGACGTCGGCTTGCTGAATCTAACTTAAAACCCCTTAGACCTGCAAACGGCCCTAAACTGGAGCGTGGGCATCGTATTTCAAGACTAAGATATGCCCAGAGCCACGTAAATTGGAGTATTGAAGATTGGTCAAAAGTTATGTTCTCCGACGAATCAAAATTTATGCTCTACAAGCACGATGGAAGACACAGAGTGTATCGAAGACCAGGGGAAAGATTCAAGCAAGCATGCATCGAAGAAAAAGTAGCCTACGCTGGTGGGTCTGTACTTGTGTGGGCCGGAATTTCTTCTGAAAGTCGCACAGAGCTGGTGATCATAGAAAACGGCTCTTTAACTAGCGTAAGATATGTGGAAGAAATCCTCAATGATCACGTTGGTCCATTTATGGTCAATTTAGGTGAGGATGCTATATTTATGCATGACAATGCCCGACCTCATACAGGTAGGATTGTGAATGACTACCTTCAAGAGATGAACATTACTCATATGGAGTGGCCAGCGCGCAGCCCGGATATCAACCCGATCGAGCATGCTTGGGACGAGCTAGGCAGATGCGTAAAACAACGAAACCCTCCCCCAATCACGCTTCGTGAGCTCAAAATTGCTCTCACAGAGGAATGGGAGAATATTCCCCAAAATCGTATAAGGAACTTGGTGTACAGCATGCCAAACTGCGTAAACGCAGTAATGGAAGCACGAGGAGGCAATACGAAGTATTAAAATTCAAGAAAATCGTAATAAAGTTCAAAAATTTCATGTTTCCTATTTTTGTTTTAAGGAGAGATCAGCAGTTTTTTTCTTTATGTAATTTTGTGTTAATAAAATGTATGGTGACTCATATTTTTTTTACTTTCATTTAAGGAGTATTACATTGTCTATTAAATACAATTTATTGCATTAACCTATCATTTTTAGTTTCCGAGATTTTTAACATTCTTTAAATGACCCGGATTCATTGCTCTCGAGTGTAGTTTCTTTTATTATGTTAAATTATTTCATATTTTCGTAGCCATTAAGAGTTAAGTATATCCTTTTTTGACACAAGCCTCAAATATTTTTTATGTCCGTTAACCACTCATTAACGTTATCAGCCCCGGTATATTTACTTCGTGTATCAGTCCAAAAATTGACACATTTTTTTTCCACCAGCTCAATGTACGGGACCGAATGAGGTGTACGACATATGCCCCGCCCCCTGTCCGCCTCAACGATGCGATGTCGACCCGCGTGTAATCAGATGTGCGGCACCACCACAGCCCGGTGACCCTGAGTGTGAACCAGGCTGTCGGTGTGCTGACGGTTTCGTCAGAAACCAAGAAGGAATATGTGTGACGAGGGATCAATGTCGTAAGTGATTTCGTTTTTGTGAATCTTGAGAATCTGCAGATTGTTAGCGTCAGTACTACAAATCGTTTTTTTTTATAAAGCGTTTTGGTGTAAGAAATCTCATTACCGTTATTTAAAATAAAATTTTAAATATTGTATTATTTAATATTTTATTTTGGAGGGATACGATTGATTTTTAACGTACCTATAGGCTTGTCATTTTTCTTAATACGAGGGCGTGTGCAGAATTTTAATGCCCGTTTTCACTACCACTACGCGACACCTTACTGTAAGCAGTTACTTAGCATAAAAATTAACCACTTAGCGATTAGGTACTAAAGTTACGACACCGTTAAGCCGATGCGTAAAACTTAAGCAATTCTTACAACAAGTTCTTTGTGGCTTAAGGATCTGCTGACGTTAGGCATTACCTAATTAGGCGATTCCTTAAAATAATAACAATCCATCACAAATCACGATCCGGATGGCGATGACTCATCCACGTGTAAATTTAAATGCGTTAGTTAACTGTAAATCTTCTATTTACCATCAAAAATACCTTCAAATGTATTCTTTTACGTATGTCGTTACTCTTTGTACACGAGTTTGCGATAACCTTCACGATAAATTGGTAACCTAACAGGTGTTTTGTGAATAAAAAACAAATTAAACATTTGGTATTATCACAATACGGAAAATGATATATTGGCAAATAACGTTAAGCTGTTTATTATTGATCGAAATAATCGTTAATTATATAATACACGACGTCAATGACATAGTAGATAAGTATTTTGATATTTAAATAAATATTATTTTAACAGCGCCAGTATGCGGAAAAGATGAAGTTTATTCAGCCTGTACCAACAGCGATTGTCAACCGAAGAATTGTTCACAATTAGGATTTCCGATACCATGTCCCAGAATTGACCCCGCATATTGCATCAAAGGATGTTCTTGTAAACAAGGATACGTACGTGCCGCAAATGGCACTTGTATACCGAAAGAAAACTGTCGTAAGTATCTATAAAAAACAATTCAGTACAAACAAAACTATACAGGGTGGTAGGGACATCGACGCCAAACCGTAACCAGGAATTCAGCACATGATTCTAGACCCCCCCGTGTTGATTTTCTTTGTGGTTCTCAAAAAAAAAATCGGCCTGTTCATAGAAAAGTGCAATACCTACGCGGTCAAAATGTATGGAACAGCATTTTTTTTTTTTTAAGACGCTATATATTTATTAACAATTTAATTAAACAAATTTAGAATGTAATATGTACAGTAATATTTACAATTAAAATATAATACCCAAACTTATTAAAATTTGAAAAAATTTTTTAGATATCTGACGAATATTTTCAACGCACGGGGCATCACAATCATGTTCTGAATCCATGGTTGCCTGTCCATATCCCTGCCACCCTGTATAGTTTTGTTTTACAATCATTATTAGACGGAGACTTAAATATATTTTGTTCATATGACATGCAGTTTTAAGAACGGTGAACGGTTTGTCATTACTAACACTTGCACAACTAAAACAACCCTAACTGCTCAGACATAAAGTCACTGCCAAACTCAATTTTTTTCTTGCGAATGACTCCATGGTAATCGCACGTTAATGGGGACGTCCAGTTGCTGTACCTTTCAAAAATATCGGCTAAGAACGAAATTACTATGTTGATAGATTTTTATCGGTGTTAAACTCCTTACAGCGTCATGCGGGGGAGATCCAAACGCGGTATCAGGTTGTGGACTAAACTGCGGAAGACTTTGTTCCAATTACAATAGCACAAGACCCGTAATATGCCCAGATATATGCGAATTAAACGGCTGTGATTGCAGAGAAGGTTTCGTATTGGACGACAGCACTGGAAAATGTATCCGTCCGAATCAATGTGGTAAGTAATGTTGACATAATGGCCTCGTCATTCTAAAAGTCCTTTAAACAACCTGTATGTCCTACTACTAGGCAAAGTCCTCCCACACAGACTTCTACATCGCTCTTAATGTTGCTATTTCTGGCAATCCAGCGACATAAAAGAATCCAAGTCGTCACGTCAGCGGTTCCTAGCCCTGCTTTAATGTTACAAAATTCTCATTGACTTCAACATATTTGTCCCTGTTGCCATTTCTGGCCAATGAAAGAATGCAAGTCGTCACTCTTGCCTTCCTAGGGCAGCTTGTCTGTCTTCAGGCACCTACTGTTTACCAACATTGTCCTATCTGCCCTAATGCATTTGACAGATATATATGGAAAATAGTAGTTGAAATATAGGGTATTCAGATCTTATCATTCAGATCTGAATACCCTATATTTCACAGTTCAACCATTCGAGTATCCCTATGACTATTCGACATTCAGAATCCTCTATTCAAAACGAATGTTAATTGTATTCAGAATCATCTATTCAAAGTGACTGTTGCATTCAGATCGAAATGAGACATCTATTCAAGATCGTTTATACTAATCTTACTATCGTTTATAATACTCCATTCGGAATTAAACTTCTACTGAGTATTCCTATGACTATTCAAGTGACCCTTAATCATTTCAGTTTATTCCTCTGTAACCTCATAATATATTTAATTATTCAAAATGTTCACCATGTCTCTGTTTTTCAATCAAAGCCACTTATTTCTTCGTCAAGTCATAAAATGGTCTACTAACAATATTTTAGACTTGTTTATTCAATAACATTTTTTAAAATTAAAATGCTGTATAGTAGAAGTGTAAGCATACTCATCAACAGCATTTGTTCGTGTGTGTAAATGAACAGAGCAGTTCAATATGAACTACTCATTATAACAAGCTGTTCAGTATGAACTTTTGATGGCGGTAACTGTTATAACAAATATTGCTAGTGTTTAAGAAATAAAACTGATAAGTAGGTAAAGTTAAAATATTTATTTCTACATAATTACAAAAATAATATAAAGTACATTTTGATAAGATACATTTTTTTAAAGCAATGATACATTTCTTACTTACTATTATTTACATTTTTCACTAAAGAATACAGGTAAGTTTATAGATTATAGATTCACATATTTATTCATGTGAATAGTATCTTCAACTACTCTTCAAAACGCCTGATCTGATCTAGAAACGTTCAATTATCACTTTTCACCTATTCAAATAGGAAAGAAGATCTGTAAACGTGTCTGCCCAGTCCATATCTATTCAACCTCTGTTACTTTTCAACTGATTGGAATTGAAATTTATTTCAAACTGATTTAAATAAAAGGAATTTCATCTTCTGGTAGAATTTGATAGCATATAATGTCTTCTGAATCAGGTATCACTAAATCACGTATTATGTTCCCCATTGATGATGTGCCAGTGTCCTTACACTTTGTGGAACCCGCTTTCAATTTTTCAGCACCAATCTGCATATCGTTAACTCGTGAGAATGTTAGCTCTCTGCTACCACTTTTAAAGACAAGTTCTTGAATGTTTCCTGAATTTATTGTATTATGCATGTTTTGATAGAATAAATCTTCTTGCGTTGTATCTCTAACCTGAGGTTTTGATAAATCTGCGCTTGATTTTTTATGAGCGGGCTGCATTTCTCGGAAAAATATAGCCTCGCCGTTAGCGTTCTGGATAATAATTTTACAAATGCCTTCAGAAGTATATTTCACTGAATCTTGCATGGTAGCTATTAATTATACTTTATACAATTTATTTTTAAATTGTTTAATTCAGTTTAGGACTCAACCTTTTACTACAATGGTAGGAATCGAATGTCGGTTTATAATGACTGTAAGTAATTTATAGTTGATTAGACTCCATTGCTAATAGCATTTAGTAGCTTATTCAGTGGACAGTCAATATAATAATCCTCTTCCACTTTAAAATAATTTTATATTTTTGTTTCTTTAAAAAATAGACGTTTTGTTTTGTCAAGATAATCTGTTCCTTTTACAGCATTTAAATAAAAGCAATCAGGAAAAAATATAGCATGTTGCATCCAAGGATCATCATAATACTCCCAATCTTCGATGCCACCTCCACACGAAAAGCACATAACTTTATCGTTTAAACCACTTCCACAGTAAAAAAAACCTGCATCAGCCATTTCCATCACCAATCTTCGTTTTGAATCTACTGTAGCCCAATAATGTCGAAATGAACATAATCGAATTTTATGTTTATTATATATTTCATATCGTGGGCTGAAATAATTTTGAATCATTTATAAGAAGGTCTCGATACAGGTAAGTATAAAAGATTAATGAAGACTTGTATCTGGTGATCTCAATTTATAAAGATGTGGTGTTCCGAGTTGTAATTGAGCAGGAATGACATATAGAAGTTTTTACTACTAATGAAATACTTAATTTTATATTGTATTGATATCATAAGTGTTCGAAAAATAAGACTGCAGAGTAGTTTAATTGTAAATATTTATTTCTACTTCTTAAATAAAAACACTATTTTAGCAAGATACACTTTGAAGCACTTATATTGTAAATATTTATGTAATAAGCAGTTCTTAATTTATTAGATGAGAACATTATTTTCTTCACACCACTTATTTAAACAAAATACATTTTTTAAGGCGCATATATTGGTATGATGCATACAACTTTTAATGTCAGATGAAGTTGAATAGTTTTTATACAATGTTACTAAACTAGGACAGTTTTTACTTTCTAAGTTAAATACATTATTAATTTGGAATATATCTTTTAACCATAACACTTTTTCGTTGCCTTTTGTAAACAAAGATTTATTTTTGAAAAAAATACCCAAGCTAGCTTTATAGTTAAAATATGGTACAATGCCTTCGTTCCAGTATATTCCTCTATTTTTTTCAATCCAAGCTACTTGTAATCGTTCTTTCTTTGTCAAGTCATGAAACGCTCGCGGTGGTTTTATCAACAATATTTGTATGCGTCCTTTACACATTATTGCTATTTCTTTTGGAATAAACTCGTTTTCTTCACTCTTAAAGCCTTGAACATCTACGATAACATTCATGATAATTTTCTCACAATATTACTCAAGGGTTTGTATTCGAACAGTCGATCGTTTATTATTAAACAATATGCAGATGTATTATCTGGAATATCTTCAGAACATTCGATTTCCACTCGCACGTCAACCGGTCCAGTTTTAAGCGAATCGTTTTGTCTTGAGCAGTCAATCACAAAAACTGGTGCAATTGCTTTGAACTGATTTAGGCTAAGCAACGGATCAATACCTAAGTTGTAATACGACTGACGAAAATGAGCATACATTTCATATAATATACCGTATTTACCTTCATCAAATTTCAGATTAAGTGAGTCATACGGATAGTATTGCGAATTTAAAAATAATTTAATATTGCTTACATTACAATGATCAAAAATGGAAGAACTTTTGGTTTTATTAGCTTTCCGGGCTGTTTGCAACCCACATATAACAAATCTTGGTTTTTCTAGCTGGGAAGTGGTCTTCACTGACCAGGAATGTTTTGTTGTTCTTGGTAATAATGGATATTCATACAAATCCCAATTTCTAAATGCTAACTGTATAGGACGATCTCTCTCAAGACTCTTAAGCAATAACAATTTGTTACGATCAGAAACTTTAATATGTGGTACACGCCATTGTATTTTTTGTATATCTATGTCTACACTATCATTTTTTTCCATAAGCACACAGTTTAATGTCGAGCTACTTCTTTGTAGTATAAGTTCATGCTTACAATTGATTATTACTTTGTTATAATCTTCTGCAAATCCCAGTATTCTATTCAATGGAATGATAACACTAAAATGTTCATTTTTTATTTTCGTACCATTTAAGTTCCATCCCCAGACTGCTGCAGCTTTACTTTCACCTTCATTCATGGAGACGTACGATTTTAAGGTTGTTGTTATACCAACATTTTTAATGCGGTCGATTTCAACACCATTTATTTCATACCTAATATCTTGGAATAAATACGAAACTGGGTTATTTATAAAATCAACATCCTTTTTCAATATTTTTCCAGCTGTATCTTTAAAATATACGCTTGCATACCCTTCTATAAAAATGGAACTGCCTGACGGTAATACATACAAATCTTGTTGATGAATGGGTATTCTGATTTCATCGTTTTCTTTAAAACTGGTATTATACGGATTGTAGCTGTGAATCTCATAACTCTCAATAGAGTTGTCATGTTGTGGTAAATCTGTTATTTGAAGCATTATTTTAATTTAAGTCCAATATCTTGGAGAAATCTTTTATTCTCTTTAGTAATTCTTCTAACGTTAATCACGTTAACACGTCTACCTTCTTTGGAAATAGGAACTGAAATATTACATTTTCCTCTCCCACTAGGAGTTTTATTGAATACTAACATATTATTCTTACATGAATAAACAAATGAGATTTAGCTCAATAATAATTAATAAAATGAGTAGTGACTATCACAAAGGACAACCTACGAATGTGTGTAGAATGTCAAGAGTTAAATATTTATAATGTCATAAATAAGTTACAAACAAAAACATTAAAATAAAACACAATAATTTTGTTATGTTTCTTTATTGTCTTTCCAAAATGACTTAAGAAATTTTAAACATAAGTGTCCACAATTATACATATGATCACGCTGTATGTTTTCATAATTATACTGAATGTTATTTCCAACATATTTCATAAATTCTTTTGGAGGTTTTAGGTTACCATAACTGTCGAAATATTCTATGTATTCATTTATTTTACCATATGCTACCCAATGAGTGCCAGAGTTTTTAGACGAGTCTAGATTGATCACTCCACATTCTATTCGTGATACGTTATCTGGTAGTTTATCTCTCATAAACACACCTCGAAAGAATGGAATATTATTTGAGTGTTTCATTATATCAATATTTGTTAAAGCTCTATTGGGTAGCCGACATTTCAGTTTTTTTTCTCTGCGATGTAAATACCTAAACCGTCTTTGTAAGGCTTAAGGTGTAATCCTCGTCCAATCAACATCGTTTCCATTTCCTTGTTGTGTCGTTCCGATTCAAACAATTGCTTCTTAGCTGTTTTAAATGCATTAATAGCTTTTGCAATCCCAGCAGCACCTCCTGCTAAACTGCCGGCAGCAGATAATCCGGCAAATATTGGTATTAAAGGAAGAAATCCACCAGTTTTTGGTACTGGTATAATTCTAGGTAATTTAATTGGTAGATCTGATGCAAAGTCTTTAGCTGTGGTGTAAGCTAATTCCATCAATGCTTTCTTACATTTTGGTTTTAGTTTTTTAATGTGCTTTTTAGTATGTGTAACAATTTTTTTAAGAGTCTTCTTAAAACCTGCACCGGTTTTCACTTTACTTTTTTTACTGGGTGTAGTGGAAACCGTTTCTCTGGTGACTGAATTACATCGTCTTGTCTTCATTTCTATTCCTTTCTTTTTCTTTAAATCAATAGTAACGTATGTAAACTTAAAAGTGTACAAATACAAGTCCTTATTGTTTTAAGAACAGATTCGTAATGAATAAAACAAAACATGTATTTGCTTAAATATCCATGAGAACCTAATATTCTTGTTTAGTTCACTTAAGTATACTTATAATATATTTTTTTTATCAATCCAACTGTTCTCACTAGTAGGAAGGCCGAGCCATTTAACATAAACTTTATTTCCTTTGCTTTTCAAAACTTTTTCAACAAGATATAACTCAGAATGGCAGGTTTTCTGTAGTTCTTGAGCATAAAATCCTCCTAGTATTGGTCGGCATCGTGAATCTTCTATTAAATAAGTGGTTGGATTCGTTTCTTGTATTGTTTTTATCTTAAATATTTCTGTTGACCAATTTGGATAATAACCTTTATCAAAACATCCTTTGTATTTACTTATTCTCACAAAATCACCAACACAAAATTTCTTACACTTTGTGCTTTTCCTAGACTGAGCTACATGAAAATATCTCTGTAAAATACTTGTTTTATTGATATGATTTACAGAAGCTGGTGTTCGCCCAACAGTTCTGTGCGTAGTATTATTATATTCATATACGTTTTTATTGAGCGTTTCATTAAACCACTTGTAATTTCCATTAAGACTAAATTCTTTATATAATTTATTCTTTAAAGTCCTTATCAATCTTTCAACAATTGAGGCTTTTTTAGTAGAATAAGTTGAATAATGATTAATTTTATGCTTTTTTACAATATTTTTGAACAGGTCATTATAAAACTCTTTACCAAGATCGGTTTGCAAATTTTTTGGAACACGTCCTTTATCTAATAGGGTTTTAAATGCTTTTGATACTTGTTGCTTATTCTTTTGTTTCAAAGGAATTGTCCAAGCATATTTCGAAAAAGCATCTATGATTACCAGTATATATTTGTAGCCGCGATTTACTTTTGAAATTGCTTGCATATCCATTAAATCGGCTTGCCAAAGATCATCAATATCTTTAAGTATGACCTGTCTTCTTGGAAAGTTAACTCTTACACATTTATGAATTTCATTTATGACATCTACTTTGCTCATAATGCTTATTTAATTTTCCTGCAATTTCTTTTAACGCAATATTTTTTTCAAGTCTTCTTACTCTCTCATTTATAATTGAAATCAATATCTTTAGTTGTTCTATTTTCTCTGATACATCAACTTTAATTATGTTAATTTGGTCATCACTACTTTTGTTTTTGGATTCGGTTTTTCCTGATGTATTTGTAATCTCAATATGCTCAACACTAATACTACTATCTTTTATGACTGATGTTTGTTTTGTACAAACACAATTAACATATTTATGTTCACTCATGTTCTATACAACTTAATAACTGAGAATAATTCCAAGATTTTTATTCTTTTATAATACTAGCTTCTTTTAACTCTTCTATTATAGATATAATTTCATTGTCATGATTAGTATTGCCAGCATTTTTTGAAGCAATCAGAAGTTTCAATCTTTCAATGAGTTCATTAGGGTCATCCCAATAAATATAATCCGTATTACTTTTATATTTTTTCAGTTTAGGTAAAAAACCACCGCTTTTTGATTTCATTATCTACCCTTCATCTTGAACATCACTATTTTGTGAAAATAAAGGCTTAATAATTTGACGATATTTTAAACTTTTATCACCTTTTATTTGACCATTGGGATGATAGTCTCGTTTATGCGCGTGTGTATTATGGAGCATATCTTTATAGACAATTTTATCTACTTCAGTCACCAGATTAAGATCAGGTTTATTTCGTAGTAAAAGTTCTTTGAGGCCTGATGTCAATTCATAATGCTTTTTATTAACAGTAACTATTTTGGGTGAATTCCTAGCATTGTTTGTAAGTGAAAGCGCTACTTTGGAATCCCCCATCATCAGATTTTTGTTTTCACTACGTATCCCAAATGGTACATTCAGGTTATCATCATAGATTTCCATCATATCTTCTTTATTCAGTGAAATAAGTGTATTATTTGAATCTTTAGATGAATTTCTTAAACGAACGTCTTTGTAACATTCAGAATCATTATTTGAAGCAGGGCTCATATATTTTCTCAAATTTTCATAATCTGGGGATGAGGTAAGTCTTCCAAATATATTACTCTCGTCTTTAGAAATGTCAAATGTTGCTTTATCTTTATCATTCGCTTTAATTAATGTTTCTAATGGATCTGTTATTGGCTTGAAGACTTTTTTTAAATTTAAATTAGCAGTATCTTCTTCATTTTGTATTATCTTTATTTTATTTTTTATAGTATCTATTGATTTTATCAATTGTTCTTTAATGTTAACATCCATTATCAGATTTATTAATTTTACCCAACTGTTTTTAACAAATGCTAGTCATTGATTGGTATATTTCATTCACTGAGTTGGTATTTATGTATGTTCTAGAAGTATATAAATGTATCGAAGCCTTGTCTGTATCTACCTTTATTAAGAGGACAGTCTTTGTTTATTAATAAAAAATCAAATCGATCTTGCCATATAATCGAACAAAGTTTTTTAAATTGAAACCAGTCGATATCCGTATTTACATGCTCATTATAAATATGCTTAAGATTTGTTTCGTCTTGTTTAAAGATAATCATTAAGTTCACATTATCTCGTATTAGTTGTTTTGGTATTTTGGAATAAGTTTGTGATAAATAAAAACAATCTATCTGTTTATGCCTTCCCATTGCGAAGTAATTACGAATGTTTACTTGATTTTCACATGCAACATCATCAAAAATTATTATTGAATTACTCAAAGCATCATTAGGATGTATAACTTCTTTATTATCATTGAAGACAAATAAATTTGCATCTGGAATACTGTTCATAACTTGTTTAAGAAAACAGTACTTTGGCTGGAAAGCTGTCTTCGAGTATAAATAAATATGCTTGAATTTAACACCGTTTTTATGAAATATCAAATTTAGCATTATGTTGGTTTTACCACAATTAGATGGACCACATATTATACATCTGATAGTATTAGGTAATAGCGCACTATGTCTCACTTTTCGTGAATTGTTATCTAATTTTATATTATTAACTTCAAATGTCTGCGGTTGCTTGACGAACTTCATTGTGTAATGTGGGTAAAGGGAAATGATCAGTGTTTATATACTTCTATAAAATAGATGTTATAATTTATTATTCTTGTTATCTATACATTACTTTATCATAGATACAATTAACTCTAGATTTGGAAGTAAATCGTGAAGAATATTCTGAAGTCTAAGGTAAAGTGGTAGAGTTAAAATAAAATACTTTTTTTATACTATATACGTTTTTATAGGCCTAAAATCACGTCATTCAATCCAAATTTGTAAAAACTGCATACTTGCAAAAATTGTCAATTACCTACACGAGCGTACAAATCGTAGCGGTTTTAAGTTTACAGCGTTTTATATAAGACGAATGATAAGCGATTTTGAATCTTATGTAGGTACTTACTTAAATCAACAAGAGTGAATTTTATACTTACTTAGAAAAAAAAAACAAAGTTTGGAGATGTGACGAGTCAGAATCCAGCGTTTAAAACGCAGCGATTATAACACTCGTCTGGAGATTGAAATCCATCTTTGTGCACGTGTCAATAATTCCTAGCCATATGGAGGCAAGAGGAGCCGTCAGTTTCGGATTACTTTACATACATAAAAAGAAAATTAAAATGAACCTTAATGACAAAAAAAAAATGGATTACTACCTATATAAATCAATCCAAGATACCAAAAAAAAAATCATTCGAATTGACTTATCTGCTCTGCGATGTCGGTAAGTAAAATATCAAAAAGTATTTTAAATTACTTATTAATAAAAATATTAAAATGTGTATTATAAATGAATTTTTAATATTTTCACAGGGGTCTATTCTAGGATAGTTCATTTGTCTTCGTTAACTTGTAATTTAAGTATTATTTAATTAATATCTACTTCTTTGTTTCAGATGTCCAGCGATATTTTCCCCACTAATTCTTCATACTCACCAATTCCTGCTGAACAAGCCCTACGTCAAAAAGTGGTCAACTATTTGGAAAGAGAAAGACCATTTCAACCATTTCAATTTGAGGAAACACCACCTTGCAGCAATAGTAACAACAGTAACAATAATAAAAGACGAAGAAGTGATGTTGTTTACTCATACATACAGAAACCATCAACCGGTCATCGTAGTAAAATAATACGAATACAAGTTTTTGACGCGGAAGAATTCACAAATTCACCATGTGATTGTAATGCCAATATATGTGTCCAACATGTTGTGGGGAATGTATTTAATGATGATATTTATAAATGTGTTAAGGATATTTTAAGCAAATTGCATAAAAAAATGTGAATAAACAATCAATTCAATCTCCGTATGGTTGTCTCATATTCATGAATAAAGAAAGATTATTATAATTATATTTCAGCTGTTTTATTTCTATCACTCCTGTTAGTAAAATATCAAAATAAAAGTCACCACCACACCAAACAGACAAACAAACAAACAAATAGACAAATACTTAGTTACACATTAATTAAAATTACTTAACACTTCTTTATGATAGGGTACACTTACATTTTATACACATACCCATACTTGTTATTGTATGAACAATAACAAGTCATGACATGAGTCTGTACTCATAATGTAAACCTATTCATTTGTCGTAGTCGTAGGTATACATTAGGAATGTGGTATATTGGTTTAATCGAAATACTACATGCTGATTTCTGATGTAAATTAATAATTATAACTTTATAGCTATGAGGCACACGATGGGTAGAAAAGAATACAATCTGCTTCCTTTACGGGAATGGGAATGTGTTTGTTATGTAAACAATCAGTCGTGCTTAGCAACTGATTATGAATAAGATTTTTAAACGACGTTGGTATTTGTATTATACTCAGAGACCACATTAACCCATAATAAATTCACATCACTGCATCATACATTACTAAATGAAAATTTTGTCTCCCTGCAAGGGAAGGAAATACCTACATGTAACTTATAAATACCTAATAGGTAACTCTCAGTAATAAATATACACCATCATAGAATAAAATCCCAATAGTAGAAGTTTAATTCCGAATGGAGTATTATAAACGATAGTAAGATTAGTATAAACGATCTTGAATAGATGTCTCATTTCGATCTGAATGCAACAGTCACTTTGAATAGATGATTCTGAATACAATTAACATTCGTTTTGAATAGAGGATTCTGAATGTCGAATAGTCTTATGGATACTCGAATGGTTGAACTGTGAAATATAGGGTATTCAGATCTGAATGATAAGATCTGAATACCCTATATTTCAACTACTGAAAATATCTTCTTAAGGAATTAAGTATGAAGAAAGTTAACAAAGTATCGTTGTTACACCTACAGTTTCTTGCGGTGGAGACTTTAATGCCAAAACTGGTTGTGACAAAAACTGCACCAAACGTTGCCCTGGCCCCAAACCAGCTGACTGTAAATGCTATAAAGATGGCTGCGTTTGCAAAGACGGATTTGTGTACGATCCTAAAGTCAAGAAATGTGTACGTCTAGAACAATGCAGTAAGTGCGACTTATTCGTTTATTAATGTTAATATGTTACAAAAAAAACAACCGGCTTCCAAAAAAACTTTAATTTTGGAAGTCAGTGTCTTTGATTTTGTATTTTCGTTTTTGACCACCGACTTCCGAAATTAAAGTTATTTTTGACGTTTTTAAGTGTTTTTCTTGGAAGCCGGTTGTTTTTTTGTAAAAACGTTTTAATTTTGCATTTTTAGTTGGGGTACCTAACCCAAACAATTCGTATACCACTACTTGATATGTAAATAACAGTGACAGGAAATTATCAAGACATCATCAATATAAACTAAGTGGAAAAACATACGCAGTATTAAGAATAACTCAAAAACTGCTAGTTAGAACTTGATTAAATTTATATGGGACCACAAGTAAAACACCAGCTTTCAAATAGAAAAAGAATCATCCAAATTGGTTGACTTAAAAAAAAGTATGAGCTAACACACATGAAAAAAAGAAACATACAGTCGGATTGAGAACCTCCTCCTTTTTTTGAACTCGGATAAAAACAAAACACTTTTCTAGAGAGTATTTTTGGATTGCCAAGTTGGCCCAATGCCGATCGCCAATCGGTCCAAGATGGAGTCGTGATAATACGGCTGTGAACACGCCATATGCTCCCCGTGACACCACCCATGACTAGCTTGCATATAATAATATTATGTGCAACTGTAACGAAAAGTTCTAAATATTATAAATTTAAATACTCCCACGATCCTTGTCCCGTTGCATGCACCCATAAGCACAATGTTTTGCGTGCCTTACATTGCGCACTACCGTAAACACTAAACAGCGCATTATTACGTCAAAATTAATAAAAGTCGTTTGCCAGTAATTATTATTAGACAAAGCTACCTACTTTGTTTGATATACAGAATGCGTAGATGACACCTTTGTGATGGGTCTTTTCACAGCATGTATAAAACGATTTCCGTCGAAATGAAGCTTTAAAATTCATCCAGAAAGAGCGAGGCATGCGCCGCAAATGTTTTTTTTAATATGATAGATGCCTCAGCCTGCGGCAGACAAACATATAAAAAAAAAATGCGGCGCATGCTTCGCTCTGTCTAGATACACCTTAAAATACCTACCTATATCTATTCCTTAGCTCCACCATGTGGCAACAACGAAGTTCTTTCAAACTGTAGCAACGGTGGATGTGGACCCTGGCGTTGCACGGATGTAGGAAATCCTACAGGTTGCGTCAAAATGGACCAAAAAAATTGCATTGTCGACTGCGTCTGCAAAGAGGGCTATGTAAGAGATGACAAAGAAGTTTGTATTCCAGTAACTGATTGCCGTAAGTAGATGTCAGTTATTATATATGTTACTTATGAACAATAATAACAATAATAATAATTGACTGACTACACTCACAGGCACAACCAGGTTGCAAACATTATCCTTCAAAAACTAGCACTCAAACACAGTCTCATTCAAAACACTAACACTCCCTATTATAAGTACACGCCACAAACTATCCTAGAAAATTACACACATAAACTGTATTACGATCGCGCCATACTTACAGATAGGACCATCCACTTTAATAGACCAGACATAACCCTACATAGGATAAAATAAGAAAAACCACTTACCTCATAGACATTGCAGTTCCCAACACCCATAACCTACAAAAAACAATCGCTGAAAAAATAAGCAAATACGTTGACCTCAAAGAAGAAGTTACAAGAATTTGGAGACAAGATAAAGTTTATGTTGTTCCTGTCGTTCTCTCTACGACAGGTGTTATTCCCAACCATCTCCTCCGAAGCCTAAAATTAATAGACCTAGAAGAATCCCTTTACATTAATCTGCAGAAAGCAGCCATCCTGAACACATGCAGAATCGTTAGGAAGTTCATGCAGTTAGACGAAAGTACATTCTCACCATAAAATTCACCACACGCTGCATTTACTTGGCTTTGGCCCGTAAATGTAGCTAAAACCAGCCTAAAAGCTGAGAAAAAAGAACGCTCCCGATAATAATAATAATATTTATTCGCAAAAAACATGTGTGAACAATATCTCTTGTGCTAAAAAAAAAAACATGTGAAACGGGGTGTTCCTTTTTAATGCACCCAATGAACATAGACTAACTGCTGTAGATATTGCATTCTTCTTCTACCGATTGGCCTTAAGGTTATAAATAAGACAAAAAAATAAATTAATATATCAGGCAAATATATAATTATAATTTTGCCTGATATGGCAAAGGAAATATGGAAATTGGAAAAGACGAAACGGAAAAATAAATAGAAAATACTAGAGGAGGCCTTCACCCTTGATGGGGTCCACATCTCAAACCCATATCTTGAAACTTAGTAATTAAACTGTAGCGGTATCAACATCACCACATGCGTGCTACACGTCATACTGACGTCACGCAAATCCTGCATCGCGCAACCAGAGTTTACCGCGTTACTAGCATATATACAACGTCCCGACATCAACCGTTGGGCAGTTGCCCACCAGACACAACACCCGTCTGGTCGGAGGATCCTCCCTTTTCCATAGAGTATGAGTAACCTTTACACCCTGTTCCTCATACATCTATAAAACTAATAACTAGATGTAAGCAAACTACCAAATCACATACAAACACACATATATAACACACACATACATTATTTCAAATGTCAACTTCTCTCTATATCTACACATCTGAACATATTATGATAAAATAGTAACGAAGTCAAAACTGTACATTGAATATTTTTGAAAAACAATAATTGCTACGAGGATTTTTTGTCCGTTTGTCTGTTTATCTGGATAAATGTTCCGGATTGGCGCAAAAATGGCTTAACAGATTTGGACTCATCTAAAACCGTTAGGCCATTTTTGCGCCAATCCGGTAGTTAGTTTAACTACCTAAATTAACACATAGCGTACTTTTAATCCCGGTAGTAGGGTCCCGTGGGATATTTTTCGAAATCCACGCGGGCTAAGCCGCAGGAAAAAGCTTATATATAAGATATGGCAGGAATAAATATTAAATAATAAATATTATTATTTTATTGATATAGCTGAATGCGGTGGTGATCCAAACGCAGTGGCAGGTTGTGGTATAAACTGCGGTAGACTTTGTTCAAACTACAAAAATGCCGAAAATGTGTCCTGTATAGCTCTATGCCTTGACAATGCTTGCGATTGTAGAAAAGAATTTGTGTTGGATGAAAATACAAACCAATGTGTCCTACCTAAAGACTGCAGTAAGTATTTTTTTATTACATCTTTTTGACTTGACTTAATTTTCGACTTGACCGTCATTTCTGCTCAGGATAAGTTTTAGATACTATATTTCCCTAAGGAGACAATAGTTTTAAATCAAATGGTAGGAAGTCTTCAGTAATCCAAAAAGACTTTTGAAGTCAGCAATAAAATATTTATCTTAAATTTATTTTTACCATTCACAGCACCAGTTTGTGGCAAGAATGAAGTATTCTCCCCTTGTGTCAATGGTGGATGTCAGGCGAAGAACTGTTCCCAGATCGGAGAACCAGTCCCATGTGTTAAGCCTGCTAAATGTAAACAGGGATGCCTTTGTGCTGAAGGTTTCCTTAGAGACGCCTATGGTAAATGCATACCAAAAGACCAATGTCCACGTAAGTATAATCTTCTCAATTGGGCACTCAACCTCTCCTAAAGAGAGCTATCTTGAAATATGAGACATGTTAATTGATGCAAAACTGCAAAGTGTTCAGTTAAATGTGGTCAATTAGTAATCTTAAATATTGTAAAGAGTACTAATTGTGACATAGTAAAACAAAAATATTTATGAAACCCTACTCTTTTATTCTTTCAGCAAAATGTAGAGGAGCAAACGAGATCTACGATCCATGTCCACCAAATTGTCCACCGCAAACCTGCGAAAGTATCGGTCAAATATATTTCTGTCCGTTGATGCCCGCTAACAAAACTTCCGAGGACTGCCAGGGCGCCTGTCGATGTAAACCAAACTACTTCAGGAACAAACTCGGAGATTGTATTTCGGCAAAGAATTGTCGTAAGTTTTTCTCTGTTTTGAAACTATTTGAGATTCTATAGCTTAAATTATTGTTGAACTTCTATCAAAATCTTGACTCCTGATACCTCTTGTCTTGAAATATGACAAATATGGTTAGTATAACTTAACATAACATCACGCCTGTATTCCCTAAAAGGTTAGGCAGAGGTATACCTATACTAAACCCACATAACGCCAGTTGTGTTTAAGTCCCATGTAATAGGGAGCGAGCCCATTGCCATCAACCGAGCACAAATCCAGACTCAGGGATGCTACTGAGAAATTCCTAATGGAAAAACCCATTAAAACTTTGCCCGACTAGGGTATCGAACTCAGGAATCTCATACTTTATATGTAATATATGGTCAATTTATTTGTTAATTACAGTGAAATGTACTGGTCCTTATGAGTTCTTCTCATGTGGCGGTGCATGTGACAATGTCTGCGATACACTGAGCGAACAGAACCAAACCGACTGTCCTATCGTCAACATAAAGTGCAATGAAATGTGCTACTGTGAAGAAGGATACGCCAGAGATAAAAATAAAATTTGCATTCCCATAGATAAATGTCCAGGTAATAAATTTGATGACTGAATGTTAAAATGGTCATAAACATGATCAAACTCAAACTCAAAGCATTTATTTCAAATAAACCAATTACAGGCACTTTTGAATTATCAAGAGGTCGGTCAGTCAGAATGATGAAGCTAGTTACCCATTCCTAAGCATAGTAGGTACCTATGGAGAAAAACGGGCAAGAAACTCCACAGACACTCTTTAAAATCAAAATACTGTTACAAAAACTTGGTTACGTCGTCTATGTTGAAATTATACATGTGAAAACGATGTAGAAAGACGTGCACGTTAAAACCATCCGTAATAAAAAAGATAAAAACAAAATAAAACATTTCAGCAATAAAAAATAAGCTGTGGCAGCTAAGAGATGACTTACGTAGTCTGTAAACCTTCCCTTACATTATAACAACGGTTTCTTTGCGCATCAACTCTGCTATCTGCTTTGTCTTCCTATTAATAGTATCCATACTCCAAATTAGGGTTGATTCTACATGTCTTCATTTTCCATTATTCTTCATCATTCAGCATAACAATGTTTACTCCCATTAAGCTATATTATCATCTTTCATACAATACATCCATCGTTTCTTAGTCTTCTACGGGTACTATATTATTTGTATCATAGGGAAATGCAGTGAAAACGAAAGATGGGAAGATTGTCCAGCAAGGTTTTGTTCCCCGCAGTCATGCAAAGATTTGGGCTTCGAAAGAGCTTGTGGTAATGCAACAAACTCGACCTGCCCCGGACCACCGGGATGCGTCTGCGACTACAACTTTGTCAAAGATGAAAATGGAAAATGTATCCCTGAAAAAGAATGCCGTAAGTCAAAATTCTGTAGTTACATAGGTATTTAATACAGCAACCGGTAGCTTACTATGTTCATGACGAATATTTCTAAAGAGCCGAAATTGGCAAACGTAAGACAAGACGACCTTTGTAGGGTAGCTACGAGTAGCAGCTGGATGAGTTTAGCCGGGAATTAAATTACATGACGTTCAACCGAGGAGGTCAGCGTCCACAATGAATTGCTTTTATCTGATGAAGTGATGATATAATAGTAGAGTTAATCTAAGAGTTGAATTATTCACAGCATCATGTGGCGGTGATCCGAATGCCGAAGCAGGTTGCGGCCTAAACTGTGGTAGGCTATGCTCCAATTACAATAAAGGACCAGTACCCTGTCCTAGGATCTGTAAACCCAACTCTTGCGACTGCAAAAAAGACTACGTATTCGATGAAAACATAAAAAAATGTGTTAGCCCCAAAAATTGCAGTAAGTAGTAATGAATGTATTATGATAAAATAAGTAAGTATTGTAGACAAATTACTCATCAATCATGTTGTTTCTAGCACCTGTATGTAAAGAGCATGAAGTATATTCGGAATGTACCAACGGTGGCTGTCAAGCTAGAAACTGTTCTCAATTAGGAAAACCTGTACCTTGTGTAAAATTGGATCCCAAATCTTGTATAAAAGGCTGCGTTTGCGAAGAAGGATATTTATATGCGAAAAATGGCACTTGTGTTCCGGTAGATAAATGTGACAGTAAGTAGTACCTACTTATACACCGGCATTCAATATTGTTCTATGGGCACACCTAAATACTCCGAAATATTTTGTTCCGAATTTCGATGTTCCGATTTTCAAAAGTCCGATTTTCATAATACCTAAGAATTATAATGTCTATTATTAAAAATCACGAAATAAATTTTACCGAAAGTCGTAATTGCGATTTGTTTGTTTTCCGATTTTCATACGTTCGAAAAAGCAAATGCTCAATGGGTTCTCGGTCCGAAAAACGACATTCCGATTTTCAATACATCGAATAAACTGCTAAAATTAGGATTTTGATTCAATTAGTTAGGTGCGCATATAAATTCAAAATCTATAAGTTACGTTTAATGTAACTTAAAAACGTCTACTTTGTTATTAATACTTGTGTATTATTAAAAAAAAACGTGTTTTCTTCTTCTCCTGGGTCGGGTACCATCTACTGTTGTTGAATCCTTTGGATTAGGTTAGGTTAGAACAGTGGCCATAAAAGTACGCCTCCACGTACTCCTCTATTGTTGGTGAATCATTTGGGTTAGGTTAGATTAGAACTGAGGAGGTTAGAAACAAAAAGTGACATTTACACTTTTTCTTTTTTCTCAGGAAACGACAAAAATTGTAATATGGGTATGCACGATCGAATGTAAAATGTTAGCTTTTGTACATTATACTCCTTTTAGATGGCATTTTCTCGTGAAATAAGTCACAAGTTGAACCAAATCTGTTCAGAAATTGATAAAATTAAAGTTTTGAGTCCAAATAAAAAAAAACAATGAGCTGGTAGCGTAAATGTTACTTTTTGTTCCTGACCTCCTCAACTGTAACCAGAGAATCTAATTCGGAATTCTAATAAATCGGTACTTTAATAATCGGAATTCGTATTTTTGATGTTTCGTATTATCATTAAGTTGGACTTTTTGTTATTCGATCTATTGAAACTCGGTATTTTGAGAATAGTAATTATAAACGTTAGGAATATTGAAATAATGGAATTATTTATTTATTTATTTATTTATTTTATTATTTATGTACACACAGTAAAATAGATACAGATACGGCATATTAGTATTAAGTACAAAGGTACTATAAAATAAGTAAGGTATTATAAAATAGGATGAATGATAAATCGGAGTTGTTATATTAGGAATTTTGAACCATTCGGAATTATGAAAATCGGTATTTTTAAATTCGTATTTGTGACTGACGGAATAAAGTTTTTCGTATTTATATAATGTACCCTTGTTCTATAATGAGTCTGTGTTTATTTTTGTTCTCGATTATAAGTTCTGGTCCTTTCTTTCGTCTCTCTGGTCTTTCGATATGACTTAACCTTCTTAACACTATATCTCAATCCACGTATCTTACAAATACAAACAAAGAAACAAAAAACCACAAATAGTCTGTCCCTTTAAAACCATATTTTCGTTTAGATTGTAACAAATCCCACGAATATTACGACCCTTGTGCTCCATCATGTCCACCACAAACCTGCAAGAGCATCGGAAAAGAGTACAAGTGTCCAGTAACTGCTGCAGTTTGTAAGGGAGCCTGTCGATGTAATGAGGGATACTTCAGAAATGAAATAGGAGAATGTATACGTAAAAAGGATTGCTGTAAGTAAAACTTTATGACCAGAGGAAATGAATCTGTTAAAATATAAGCCCTAAGTCTAACGAGAATAGTTGCACTTATCTATAAAGTTATTTTGAAATCCTCGTTATTCTGTTTCACCAAAATTGCGAACAGATATTATAGATGATGATTTTGATCCAACTTGTTTTGTTCAACAATGTTCTAATTTTTACTTCGTATTTTTAGTGAAATGCAAAGGTCCCCACGAGTACTTCTCTTGTGGCAGTGCATGTGATAATGTATGTTCAACATTATACAAACAGAACCAGACCAACTGTCCCATCAAAAATATCAAATGCAATCCTATGTGCTACTGTGAAAAAGGATACGCTAGGAATAAATATAATGTCTGCATACCCATCGATAAATGTCCAAGTATGTACATTGTATCTTCCTTCTGCCCTATTCCAAATTTATTTGTCAGCTTTCTTCTTCCTTACATCTCTATCAATCGCCATTGCAGCATTCTCGATATATAAATTGTGTAATTTTTCGCACATTCCGTACATAGTTAGTCTTCCTCTACTCTTAAACCCAATCACATCCTTAAACAAAACTTTCCTTATGACTTGTCCCTCATTCCTGTGCATCACATACTATACCGTGACAACCAATTTCCACACAACTTCTGGGTTACCAACGTCATTCCGTTCTTCCTTTTACCTACTCATTACATCTGTGTGTTTATACTTTAGTAATGATAAATAAATAAACTTCTTCTTTAGAACCAAAGTGTGGAGTAAATGAAAGATTTGAACAATGTCCACCTGGGTTATGCACGCCACAGAAATGCTCGCAGTTAGGATTTCCCTATGCTTGTCCTGATTTACCCAAGTACGGCTGTCCTGAACCACCGGGTTGCGTCTGTATTGATGACTACGTGAGAGATTCCAGAGGAAGATGTATACCTAAAGCGAATTGTTGTAAGTGGAGAATTTATTTTCATTAATTATTTAATGAACGTCAGATGAGGTCTTGTGGCTAAGTAATAACAGCCGCATGGGTCGATCGATCAGGTTAAGCTGCGTTTGCCGCGGTTGGTCAATGGATGGGTGACCATCTTTACATACCAAAACCCCGCCGTGCCTCGGAAAGCACGTTAAGACGTTAGTTCCGGCTGTCATTCGTGGATCTTTGACTGTCGTTACGGACAGTCTTACCAAGGGTTATCATATTACCCGGCTGGGTTGTGGAGGCCAGAAAGGCAGTCACTCCATGTAAAATATTGGTACTCAACTGCGTCCGGTAAGACTAGAAGCCGACCCCAACACAGTTGGGGAAAAGCTAGGCAGGTGATGATGATTTAATGAACGTCAGATTAAATTTTATCGGTATTGCTATTACAATCAAAACACATTATATTAGATATTTGATAAACAATCTTATTGGGAGTACCCATATCAAGCACTAAGATCCGTACTTTTAATCAGTCCTCAAGCAAGATACTCGATTCAAACTAAACGATGTAAAACTAATCCTTAATTAAATCTAATTGAGCGTCGTATTAGAAAACGCGGTTCGGACTACGTTTATAGGAAAAATCTTACCATCTCACAGCCTATGTGAATATATATATATTTTTATATGACATTTACATACTTTAATATGAATAACTACATAAATTCTAGTTTCTCAACATTCAATTTCAAAAAATATCTTTCAGCTTCGTGCGGAGGAGATCCTAACGCGGTATCGGGTTGTGGTGTAAACTGCGGTAGAACATGTTCTGCTTATAAAAGGAAAGACATTGCTTGCGCTGCAATTTGTTATTCCAATGCTTGTGACTGTCGAAAGGGATTCGTATACGATGACAATTTAAAAAAGTGTGTCCGGCCTAAACACTGCAGTACGTATACTTTTCTTATTTTTGTGATCAAATTATTATCATTGTCTTGAACTTATCCTTATTTATTATCATCGTCTTGAACTTATCCTTATTTATTTGGGGTCGGTGCAGCATATCTACTTCTACCATAGATCTCCATCAGCTAGATGGCGGCTGTATTACATAATTTCTATCAATTACATCTTTCAATACATCCATTGTTTTTATGATCTTTCCCTACTCCTAGTCACTCATACTCAAAATTATCCTTATTTTCGTCTGATTACATCTGAATAATCCTTCATTGGCTATATAATAAAAGCTTATATTTTTCCATAGCACCTACATGTAAAAAGAACGAAGTCTATGATTCATGCGCCAACGGTGGATGCGGAAAGAGGAATTGTTCACAGTTAGGACAACCTGATATATGTATTGATGTTATTGAATGTATCGGAGGCTGTGTTTGTCAGGAGGGATACTTAAAAGCGAAGAATGGTACCTGCGTACCTATTGATCAATGTCCAAGTAAGTTTTATTTAGAGATTAACCTCGATTAAGATTGTGTATATTTTTTAAATATTAGCACCTCATGAATGCAAGGGAAAGGCCCCGTTTCCGTCTTTCCAATTGTCTCTGACTACTGCCGTCTGGGGGCCATTCTTTTGGATACACCCAATTAGTCCAGCTTAATCCACCATCTTCTCTCTTCTGACCTACTGAAAAGTCTTTTGCTGCTGTGATTGATTCATAAATCATACGGCATGCTACTCACGCGCTACTTATCTACACTCGAGAGCAATGAATCCGGGTCACTTAAAGAATGTTAAAAATCTCGGAAACTAAAAATGATAGGTTAATGCAATAAATTGTATTTAATAGACAATGTAATACTCCTTAAATGAAAGTAAAAAAAATATGAGTCACCATACATTTTATTAACACAAAATTACATAAAGAAAAAAACTGCTGATCTCTCCTTAAAACAAAAATAGGAAACATGAAATTTTTGAACTTTATTACGATTTTCTTGAATTTTAATACTTCGTATTGCCTCCTCGTGCTTCCATTACTGCGTTTACGCGGTTTGGCATGCTGTACACCAAGTTCCTTATACGATTTTGGGGAATATTCTCCCATTCCTCTGTGAGAGCAATTTTGAGCTCACGAAGCGTGATTGGGGGAGGGTTTCGTTGTTTTACGCATCTGCCTAGCTCGTCCCAAGCATGCTCGATCGGGTTGATATCCGGGCTGCGCGCTGGTCACTCCATACGAGTAATGTTCATCTCTTGAAGGTAGTCATTCACAATCCTACCTGTATGAGGTCGGGCATTGTCATGCATAAATATAGCATCCTCACCTAAATTGACCATAAATGGACCAACGTGATCATTGAGGATTTCTTCCACATATCTTACGCTAGTTAAAGAGCCGTTTTCTATGATCACCAGCTCTGTGCGACTTTCAGAAGAAATTCCGGCCCACACAAGTACAGACCCACCACCGTAGGCTACTTTTTCTTCGATGCATGCTTGCTTGAATCTTTCCCCTGGTCTTCGATACACTCTGTGTCTTCCATCGTGCTTGTAGAGCATAAATTTTGATTCGTCGGAGAACATAACTTTTGACCAATCTTCAATACTCCAATTTACGTGGCTCTGGGCATATCTTAGTCTTGAAATACGATGCCCACGCTCCAGTTTAGGGCCGTTTGCAGGTCTAAGGGGTTTTAAGTTAGATTCAGCAAGCCGACGTCTTACTGTCCATGCACTTGGGTTACTTCCTCCGAGGCGTCGAAACTGATTTGTGAGTTCAGTTCCTGTGAGAAAGCGATTTCGAAGCATGGTGTTCACCAAGTATCGGTCTTCTCGTGCTGTGGTACACCTGGTTCTGCCCGTTCCTGGTCTGCGTAGGTTAGAACCAGTTTCTTCGTAACGTCGGAGAACTCTTTGTACTGTTGACAGCGACACACCGACAGTCCTGGCTGTATCGCGCTGACTCCGGCCGGTTTCCAGCATTGTAAGTATTCTGGTGCATTCTTCAGGCGTAAGCGACATAATTTCAGCTTGAATAATGAATATAGAGCACTATCAACATGGTTTATGTACCCACATAAATGACAGATTACAAACAAAAGCAAAACCAAATGCTGTAATTTCGTAGTTCCATCTTCGAAAGTGGCCCTTTTTCAAATTTGATTTTTTTATGATATAACTTTACAATAACTAAGAAGTTTTAATACCTTTATTTAAGGAGTATTACATTGTCTATTAAATACAATTTATTGCATTAACCTAGCATTTTTAGTTTCCGAGATTTTTAGGATTCTTTAAGTGACCCGGATTCATTGCTCTCGAGTGTATATACTTATTATAAATTAAAGTCGCTTTTCGTGTCTGTCTGTTTCTTCTAATCTACGCAAGGGATTTTGATGCGGTTTACCATCATTTAGAGAATTTATTCAAGAAGGTGTATGTGTGTAAAACATTAATAATAATAATAAATTAATTGAAGTAACAAGACTCATAGTGTTAGTAACAATATACTGACAAACTATGTTAGTAAAACAACATCACAGAAAACATTTGTGACATCATTGCTGCAAGGTGACAGGCCCAGCCGATACCTTGTAGCAGTGGTTCACAAACGCACAATCTAGCCTTGTTGCTACCATAGACAGAATGCTGTTGGTGGTGCCCCGCACCCTGCTAACCAGGAATGCGCACCGCTTCCGCATCACAGTGTAGACGCAGTCAACGTGAGCTTCAGCGTACATTCCTGATGCGCTGCACTATCGGGACAACCCCTGAATGCGTTATTGTATTGAACACGAAGGACACTGTCTGATTTCTGAGTATTATGAGCCCGCAGACTGCAAGAGTAAAAAGACGTGCAGTAGGCACTAAATATAGTGCGCTTGACCTCTAATAAACATAGGTACAAAAATCTCAATGATTTGAATTGCGAAGCAGGACCGGCTCGCTAGTAATAATAATATAACTCATGTGGAAAAATTTGAACTTAAACCTGACATTCCTATTACAGTACCGCCTTGTGGTAAGAACGAACGGTTCGAATTTTGCCCAGATTCCGTATGTGAGCCACAGACATGTTCAGAGCTAGGCTTCCCTGTAATGTGTCCAGCAACAACAGGTGATTTTAGCTGTCTAGGACAACCGGCTTGTATTTGTGATAATGGTTTTGTAAGGAATAGTCGTGGAATTTGTATACCTAAGAAGAAATGCCGTAAGTATTTAACTAATTATTTTATAGGTATAGTAAAAGTCAACACTTAATACAGACAAATTTAAAAATGGTGCTTAAGAATATACAGTTCTTTTTCATCCACGCCTGTTATAGATGCACACATTCTTTTATAAAAAGACCAAAAATATTTTCCAAAAAAAAAAAAAAAAATCTGACTAGATTCTATTCTAACATTAAAAAAATATACTCTTTTCTTTTACTTATTCTATATTTTATGTCACGTTAATATTTCATTACAGCATCATGCGGTGGAGATCCAAACGCGCAATCAGGCTGTGGTATCAACTGCGGTAGACTTTGCTCCAATTACAACAAAGGAGCTGCACCATGTCCCAAAATATGCAAATTTAATGCTTGCGACTGTAAAAAAGATTTTGTACTTGATTTAAATACCAATAAATGTGTACGCCCCAAACAATGTAGTAAGTGTATAATGTAACGTGACTTAGAAATTGCATTAGCGTCGATCAAATTTATTAAAAAACTAAAAATACCCTTTCAGCTCCAATATGTGGAATGGATGAAGTATTTTCGAAATGTATCAACGGTGGATGTCAACCTAAAAATTGTTCTCAATTAGGAAAGCCAGTCCGTTGTGTGAAAATAGATCCGAAATATTGTATAAAGGGGTGTCTTTGCAAAGAAGGATATTTGAGGGAACCCAATGGCGTCTGCGTGCCAAAAGAAGAATGCGGACGTTAGTATTTTCGAATATAATTTAATTTACTTACTTAGATATCCTACGTATAGGTTAAAAATCCAGTTGGTTTTGGTAATAGTGCCGTCTCGTTCATCATCGGCCTATGGCAGCCCACTGTTAGACATAGGTCTCCTCAATCGGACGCCATTCAACTCGACCTTCGGCCACTCATATTCAGCTGTTACCAGCCACCCTACAAAAATCGACGCTCCACCTTGTCTGAGAATAATACTAATACTTTCTTTAGCTCATCTTCCGGTCTCTTCTGTAAAAATCTTATCCTGAAAACTTAGCTGAATTCAGCTTGAAGTGAGCTGTCAATCACTAGCATTAGGAGGAATGAAAGCTCGGCTCTTAAAGCTCATTTTAATGCGGGCAATACTAAGTGTTAATTTATATCTGAACGACAGCTAAAGTAGTTTCTATTTACAGTAAATTGCTTGGAACCACACGAAGTCTATGATCCCTGTCCACCTAGTTGTCCACCACAAACTTGCGAGAGCATCAACAAGATATATGATTGTCCACTAATGAAAATTGATAAGGAAGATTGTAAACCTGCCTGTCGATGCGAGGAAGGCTACTTCCGAAATAAAATCGGACAATGTACTTCAAAGGCGAATTGTCGTAAGTAACATCTAACCATAACCTTCCTGAGTACCTATAGTAATAAAAGAGATTAGTAAGCACGCAAGCAAAAAAAATACGCAATAACTGAGACGAAGAATTTCAAAAACTTGAAATGAAATGTAATTTATTTGCGAGGATTGTAGTAAATTAGAAATGATCGAGTTTGTGTACCTTTTCTAAAACAATTCGTTAAGACTTGCATGCAAAATTATTCAATAAAATAATTAAATAACTGTAGCTGACAAAATTGACTTGAAATTAGCTGTCTATTGGATTAGTTTCTGTAGACTGTACCGCACAATCACTTAAAGTGACTATTTCAGTGGGATTTTTTACAATATCTTATATTATTTTTTAGTGAAATGCACTGGTCCTAACGAGTACTTCTCATGTGGTGTCGCATGTGACAATGTGTGTGCAACCTTAGGTAAACAGAACCAGACTAACTGCCCTATTATCAACATCGTATGCAATCCTATGTGCTACTGCGAAAAAGGATACGCTAGAGACGATAACAATGTCTGCATACCGATTGATCAATGTCCACGTAAGTAAATACAAATTCTGTTGATGCCAGAACAGTTTAATTAGAACCTAACTATGAATAAAGATGCAAACCCGTCACTGTTCCTTTGGGAAAATGGGATGGTGC
Source organism: Griposia aprilina (assembly GCA_916610205.1). Classification (NCBI taxonomy): domain Eukaryota; kingdom Metazoa; phylum Arthropoda; class Insecta; order Lepidoptera; family Noctuidae; genus Griposia; species Griposia aprilina. The sequence continues at coordinate 16,228,258 of OU744288.1, forward strand.
TATTCATCCTGTATAACTCCATCTCTTTCTTGCACCAAAACGGTGATGGCTCCAATCCGTCTGAGTTCGACTGATACGTGATCAAGGTTCTTTAGGACGCCCAGATGTTTGCATGTGAGATTTTTGTTTGTAACAGAAAAAAATATAGATTTATCCTTCGAGTTAGTCCACTTGCTAATCGTAAAATCTGCCGGAAACGATACGAGCTAAGAAGTATTCAATAATCTTAATCCAAGTCTTGGTTAAAATATCATCTAAATCAATGATTCCATTGAAGCATAATTTAATATCGAACTGCAAAACTTATTATTTCCTAGATTATTATAGCTATTTTTTCTCTGCAGCGCCAAAATGTGGAAAGAACGAGAGATTGGAAGACTGTCCAGATTGGTTGTGTACACCACAAAATTGCTCCCAACTAGGCTACCCAATAGCTTGCCCAGCAATCCAGGGTGACTCCAGCAGCAATCAAACCTGCCCAGGAAGCCCAGGCTGTGTCTGTATCGATAACTATGTTAAGGATGATTCCGGAAAATGTATTCCTATCGATGAATGTCGTAAGTAAAAGGCCATTTATCATATTTTTTTGTTTTTACATTTTTGCTTTAATTATTTTCTGAAAACTTAATGAATTATATCAAATCAGATTGGCTATTGTAATTTTTTTATGTTTTATTATTGCTAATTTACTTTACAGAGACTTTATCAAGATATCTGAAGTCGGTTGTTAATTAATAAATAGTCACACAAACAATTTCAAGAACATAATTTGAAATTATTGTCAGATGGGATTTCCCAAAAATTATGAACTTTCATGCACACTTAACCTTCCATCTTGCCTGAATTTTCAAAAATCCGTCCTTAAGTCGCATGCGTTATTTATTTTTCTAGACCCAGCGGCTTAGGCTGTTCTGTCAGGGCGTGAATTAATTAACAAATTACAGATTTTTATTAAGTATATTAACAGCGGGGTAGTTGCGTAACACATTATCAGTAGGAATGACTTTCATTTTGTCAGTTCAACAACATTCATTACGTTATTTAAGTTCTTGAGCAGACAACTTTCTGAACATAACAAGCAATGGATTAGCAATATCCTTCAAAATGATCAGAATATGATTGATAGTGTGGTACGTAATTAGAGTGCTGCAATATTAGAAACTGTATATTTTATAACTATTTTGTTTACAGCATCATGCGGAGGGGATCCTAACGCGAAACCAGGTTGCGGTTCGAACTGCGGTAGACTTTGCTCCAACTACAAGAAAAAGAACGTTATTTGTCCATTAATATGTAAACTTAATGGCTGTGATTGTAGAGATGGATTCGTATTCGATACTAATTTAGATAAATGTGTCCGACCTAAACATTGTAGTAAGTACTTGGCGTAAATGTTAGTACTTAATAAATATATTTTGACTTCCTCTTTGGTCTAGCGGTCGCCAGTGTAACTGTGGAGTATTAGGTCCTGGGTTCGATTCCCAGGTCGGCACAGTATTTTTGGGTTTTTCCATCAGGAATTCCTCAGTAGCAGCCCCAAGTCTGGATTTGTGCCTGATTGATGGCTAAAGGCTCGCCCCCTATTCCATGGAAATTTAACATTACTGGCGGAACGTGGGTGTACCTACTTACACTGTATAGACAGGTAAAGATCGTTTAATTTAAAACTGCACGCCCCTCCATAAAAATTTCCTTACAAACATTTAAAATTGTGTATGCAACAAGTTGTGGAGGGGCGTGCAATTTTAAACTGGACGATCTCTACAGCCCTGTCTAACCCTTCAGGATGTGAGGCATGTGTGTTATTTTGTAAATTATAACTTTAATCATTCCATTTTAGCGCCAGTCTGTGGTTTAAATGAAGTCTACGATACTTGTGCCAACGGTGGATGTCAAGAAAGAAACTGCTCCCAAGTAGGAAAACCTATACTTTGTATAGACCCTATAAAGTGCATCGGAGGATGTGTTTGTCAAGAGGGATTCTTACGAAACGAAAACGGAACTTGCGTACCTGAAGAGCAATGTCCTCGTATGTATTTACTTAATTTTAAAATGATTATGTAAAGTCAACAAAAGAAATAAGTATCCAGGCAGCAAACTTGCAACTATATACTTTTAATCCATGGTGTGCTTGTGCTAACTAACTGAAATATAAATTATCGTTAACGTTTATTATCTTTACCCGACTGCAAAAAAGGGTTGTCTATTTATTATTTGCTCTCACTCAATTTATTTACCGCCATTGCGGATTAGGTACATTTGAACAACTGAGGTCATAACAATGAATGAATATATGCAAATATTTATTGTGCATCTATCTAACTCTTTTATTTATATGTATTTTTTTCACAAACAATGTTGAATATAATATTTATTTATTTACCTATCTACAATAGTACAATGCACAAAACCGCACGAAGTTTACGACCCCTGCCCGCGTTACCCTGAAAACTTAGCTGAATTCAGCTTGAACTGAGCTGACAGCTCGGCTCTTAAAGCTCATTTTGATGCGGGCAATACTAAGTGTTAATTTATATCTGAACGACAGCTAAAGTAGTTTCTATTTACAGTAAATTGCTTGGAACCACACGAAGTCTATGATCCCTGTCCACCTAGTTGTCCACCACAAACTTGCGAGAGCATCAACAAGACGTATAATTGTCCACTAATGAAAATTGATAAGGAAGATTGTAAACCTGCCTGCCGATGCAAGGATGGCTACTTCAGGAATAAAATCGGACAATGTATTTCAAAGGCGAATTGTCGTAAGTAAAATCTAACCATAACCTTCTTAAGTACCTATAGTAATAAAATAGATTGGTAATCACGCTAGCAAAAAAAATACGCAATAACTGAGACGAAGAATTTCAAAAACTTGAAATGAAATGTAATGTATTTGCGAGGATTGTAGTAAATTAGAGATGATCGAGTTTGTTTACCTTTTCTAAAACAATTCGTTAAGACTTGCATGCAAAATTATTCAATAAAATAATTGTACCTAATAAAATTGACTTGAAATTAGCTGTTTATTGGATTATTTTCTGTAGACTGCACAATCACTTAAAATTACTATTTCAGTGGGTTTTTTTTTACAATATCTTATATTATTTTTTAGTGAAATGCACTGGTCCTAACGAGTACTTCTCATGTGGTATCGCATGTGACAATGTGTGTGCAACCTTAGATAAACAGAACCAGACTAACTGCCCTATTATCAACATCGTATGCAATCCTATGTGCTTCTGCGAAAAAGGATATGCTAGAGACGATAAGAATGTCTGCATACCAATTGATCAATGTCCCCGTAAGTAAATACAAATTCTGTTGATGCCCGAACAGTTTATTTAGAACCTAACTATGAATAAAGATGCAAAACCATCACTGTTCCTCTGGGAAAATGGGATGGTGCTATTCATCCTGTATAACTCCATCTCTTTCTGACACCAAAACGATGATGGCTAAAACCCATCTGAGTTTGACTGACTCGTGATCCGGGTACTTTAGGACACCCAGATATTTGCTTGTGAGATTTATGTTTGTAACAGAAAATTTATAGATTTATTCTTCGACCTATTTCACTTCCTTATCGTAAAATCTGCCGGGAACGTTACGGGATTAAGAAGTATTCAATAATGTTAATCCAAGTCATAGTTAAAATATCATTCAAATCAAAGATTCCATTGAAGCATAATTTAATATCAAACTGCAAAACTTATTATTTCCTAGATTATAGTTAGATATTTTTTCTCTGCAGCGCCAAAATGTGGAAAGAACGAGAGATTGGAAGACTGTCCAGATTGGTTGTGTACACCACAAAATTGCTCCCAACTAGGCTACCCAATAGCTTGCCCAGCAATCCAAGGTGACTCCAGCAGCAATCAAACCTGCCCCGGAAGCCCAGGCTGTGTCTGTATCGATAACTATGTTAAGGATGATTCCGGAAAATGTATCCCTAACGATGAATGTCGTAAGTAAAAGGCCATTTATCATATTTTTTTGGTTTTACATGTTTGCTTTATTTTCTGAAAACTTAATGAATGAAATATCATATCAAATTGGCAATTGTAATTTTTTTATGTTTTATTATTGCTAATTTACTTTACAGAGACTTTATCAAGATATCTGAAGTCGGTTGTTAATTAATAAATAGTCACACAAACAATTTCAAAAACATAATTTTGAAATTGTTTTCAGATGGGATTTCACAAAAATTATGAACTTTCATGCACATCTAATCTTCCATCTTGCCTGAATTTTCAAAAATCCGTTCTTAACTCGCATGCGTTATTTATTTTTGGATCTCTTGTGCAACATTCCATGCTTCTAGACCCAGTGCCTTAGGCTGTTCTGTCAGGGCGTGAATTAATGAATAAATTTCAGATTTTTATTAAGTATATTAACAGCGGGGTAATTGTGTAACATATTATCAGTACGAATAACTTTCATTTTGTCAGTTCAACAACATTCATTACGTTATTTAAGTTCTTGAGCAGACAACTTTTTCGAACATAAGAAGCAATGGATTAGCAATATCCTTCAAAATGATCAGAATATGATTGATAGTGTGGTACGTATTTAGAGTGCTGCAATATTAGAAACTGTATATTTTATAACTATTTTGTTTACAGCATCGTGCGGAGGGGATCCTAACGCGAAACCAGGTTGCGGTTCGAACTGCGGTAGACTTTGCTCCAACTACAAGAAAAAGAACGTTATTTGTCCATTAATATGTAAACTTAATGGCTGTGATTGTAGAGATGGATTCGTATTCGATACGAACTTAGATAAATGTGTCCGACCTAAACATTGTAGTAAGTACTTGGCGTATATGTTAGTACTTACTAAATATATTTTGACTTCCTCTTTGGTCTAGCGGTCGCCAGTGTTACTGCGGAGGATTAGGTCCTGGGTTCGATTCCCAGGTCGGCACAGTATTTTTGGGTTTTTCCATCAGGAATTCCTCAGTAGCAGCCCCAATTCTGGATTTGTGCCCGGTTGATGGCAAAAGGTTCGCCCTTATTCCATGGAACTTAAACATAAGAGGTGAAACGTGGGTATACCTACTTACACGTGTATAGGCAGGTAAAGATCGTCTAATTTAAAACTGCACGCACCTCTACTAAATTTTCTATACAAACATTTAAAATGTGTATGCAACTAGTTGTGGAAGGGCGTGCAATTATTAACTGGACGATTTCTAGAGCCTAGTCTGACCCTTCAGGATGTCAGGCGTGATGTAAGGTATGTTATGTGATGTAATATATTTTGTAAATTATAACTTTAATCATTCCATTTTAGCGCCAGTCTGCGGTTTAAATGAAGTCTACGATACTTGTGCCAACGGTGGATGTCAAGAAAGAAACTGCTCCCAAGTAGGAAAACCTATACTTTGTATAGACCCTATAAAGTGCATCGGAGGATGTGTTTGTCAAGAGGGATTCTTACGAAACGAAAACGGAACTTGCGTACCTGAAGACCAATGTCCTAGTATGTATTTACTTAATTTTAAAATGATTATGTATAGTCAACAAAAGAAATAAGTATCCAGGCAGCAAACTTGCAACTATATACTTTTAATCCATGGTGTGCTTGTGCTAACTAACTGAAATATAAATTATCGTTATCGTTTATTATCTTTACCCGACTGCAAAAAAGGGTTGTCTATTTATTATTTGCTCTCACTCAATTTATTTACCGCCATTGCGGATTAGGTACATTTGAACAACTGAGGTCATAACAATGAATGAATATATGCAAATATTTATTGTGTATCTATGTAACTCTTTTATTTATATGTATTTTTTTTTTCACAAACACTGTTGAATATAATATTTATTTATTTACCTATCTACAATAGTACAATGCACAAAACCGCACGAAGTTTACGACCCCTGCCCGCGTTACCCTGAAAACTTAGCTGAATTCAGCTTGAACTGAGCTGACAGCTCGGCTCTTAAAGCTCATTTTGATGCGGGCAATACTAAGTGTTAATTTATATCTGAACGACAGCTAAAGTATTTTCTATTTACAGTAAATTGCTTGGAACCACACGAAGTCTATGATCCCTGTCCACCTAGTTGTCCACCACAAACTTGCGAGAGCATCAACAAGACGTATAATTGTCCACTAATGAAAATTGATAAGGAAGATTGTAAACCTGCCTGCCGATGCAAGGATGGCTACTTCAGGAATAAAATCGGACAATGTATTTCAAAGGCGAATTGTCGTAAGTACAGTACGATTCACGAAAGATGACCACAAATGGCGACCGTCTGCGCACGTACACTCATGAAGAAAAGACTTAAGACAAAATAATATTTTAATGTTGGTTAAATAATTGGTTAATTAATATTTAATAATAATTTCCGCCCGCGCCTCACCTCGCACCTCCAAAGGGACCTAAAATATGCCTTCTGCGCCGTGGTCATCTTTCGTGAATCTTACTGTAACATCTAACCATAACCTTCTTAAGTACCTATAGTAATAAAATAGATTGGTAAACACGCTAGCAAAAAAAATACGCAATAACTGAGACGAAGAATTTCAAAAACTTGAAATGAAATGTAATTTATTTGCGAGGATTGTAGTAAATTAGAAATGATCGAGTTTGTGTACCTTTTCTAAAACAATTCGTTAAGACTTGCATGCAAAATTATTCAATAAAATAATTAAATAACTGTAGCTGACAAAATTGACTTGAAATTAGCTGTCTATTGGATTAATTTCTGTAGACTGTACCGCACAATCACTTAAAGTGACTATTTCAGTGGGATTTTTTACAATATCTTATATTATTTTTTAGTAAAATGCACTGGTCCTAACGAGTACTTCTCATGTGGTGTCGCATGTGACAACGTGTGTGCCACCTTAGATAAACAGAACCAGACTAACTGCCCCATTATCAACATCGTATGCAATCCTATGTGCTACTGCGAAAAAGGATACGCTAGAGACGATAACAATGTCTGCAAACCAATTGATCAATGTCCACGTAAGTAAATACAAATTCTGTTGATGCCAGAACAGTTTAATTAGAACCTAACTATGAATAAAGATGCAAACCCATCACTGTTCCTTTGGGAAAATGGGATGGTGCTATTCATCCTGTATAACTCCATCTCTTTCTTGCACCAAAACGGTGATGGCTCCAATCCGTCTGAGTTCGACTGATACGTGATCAAGGTTCTTTAGGACGCCCAGATGTTTGCATGTGAGATTTTTGTTTGTAACAGAAAAAAATATAGATTTATCCTTCGAGTTAGTCCACTTGCTAATCGTAAAATCTGCCGGAAACGATACGAGCTAAGAAGTATTCAATAATCTTAATCCAAGTCTTGGTTAAAATATCATCGAAATCAATGATTCCATTGAAGCATAATTTAATATCGAACTGCAAAACTTATTATTTCCTAGATTACACAGGCCTGCAAAATGAAGGTCATAACTTCCTCTCTGGAATTTGATAGCTGATTCTGGAGTATTTTGATGCGCTGATTACGAATATGTACTTAGTTTTTCTCCATCACCTCCTGATTTTTCAAAAAAGCTACAGATAGAAAATTGAGAAAAAAGACAAGTTTTCACTTAAAAAATTATATATTTAAAAAAGTACTTAATTTTTAACTTAAAAAACTATTAACACGTAATAACAACTTATTGCTGGGTTAAAATACACTTAAATTTTATTTGTGGAACCTGGTCCTTTTTTCCTGGAAGCTTCTGTTGTGCGATTTTCGCTTATATTTCCGGTTTGGATCATCACGCTTCAACAACCAACAATAGTCCGCCATCATGCTGACATTCCATCTTCAGCAGAATCTTCAATTTGTATAGCTGGATACGGGGGCTGCACCATTTCTGAATCTCCGAAAACTGCAGGCGTAACTGATGACACATTTGGATAGCTTATGTCACTTTTATTTTTAGAATTGTATCCAGTTATGTCACAACAACAAAAGTAGCAATCTTCAACATGGTTGTTAGGCTCTCTCCATAGCATGGGCGAAACGATTTTGAAGCTATTTTTCTGTCCTTTTGACCACTTGCGAAGTTCAAGTAAACAAGTCGAACAAACTTTTTGAGGTGTCCAAGTTTTGTCTTGGTTACATAAAGAATGTCCAAAATAACTTTTGTAAATATTTTTCACATAGTCTGTAATGTTGTTTCGTTGTTTTATCACCATGAATTTCCCGCAAATATAACAAAAACAATTCGAAGAGTTTAAACAACTTCGCGACGACATTTTAAAGTTTAGGTTGCAAGATGCGCACTTCGACTGTTAGTTTTCTAATTCAGAGTAGGTACTTATACAAAAAAAAACCTTTTGTTTTCTTCATTATACCCTTTTTGAACAACATTAACAACAATTAGGCAATATCACCTAAACATCGTGTATTAATGAGCTCATTACTAAATGAAGCCAAAATGACCCGTTTTCGAAATGGTTAATGCGAATTACTTACACTTATTATGTAGTAATTAACAAATTACTGATTTGCATTCATTTCTATGTCGTCTTAAACTAATTAAATGCAATAAAAATTAAGCTGAAGTAATTAAGTGACGTTTTATAGATTTTAAAATGTATGCGCTCAGACATTTTTAGTTAAAATCTTAAATATTCAATATCAAAGAATCCTGACGTGATAGAATTTTTTTATTATTTTTCTCGTAATCAGCACATCAGAAACTATAGAAAACGTTAATCAGATCTCAGAGAGGAAAACCATTGCAGACCTGTGTTATTATAGCTATTTTTTCTCTGCAGCGCCAAAATGTGGAAAGAACGAGAGATTGGAAGACTGTCCAGATTGGTTGTGTACACCACAAAATTGCTCCCAACTAGGCTACCCAATAGCTTGCCCAGCAATCCAGGGTAACTCCAGCGGCAATCAAACCTGCCCAGGAAGCCCAGGCTGTGTCTGTATCGATAACTATGTTAAGGATGATTCCGGAAAATGTATCCCTAACGATGAATGTCGTAAGTAAAAGGCCATTTATCATATTTTTTTGGTTTTACATGTTTGCTTTATTTTCTGAAAACTTAATGAATGAAATATCATATCAAATTGGCAATTGTAATTTTTTTATGTTTTATTATTGCTAATTTACTTTACAGAGACTTTATCAAGATATCTGAAGTCGGTTGTTAATTAATAAATAGTCACACAAACAATTTCAAGAACATAATTTGAAATTATTGTCAGATGGGATTTCCCAAAAATTATGAACTTTCATGCACACTTAACCTTCCATCTTGCCTGAATTTTCAAAAATCCGTCCTTAAGTCGCATGCGTTATTTATTTTTCTAGACCCAGCCGCTTAGGCTGTTCTGTCAGGGCGTGAATTAATTAATAAATTACAGATTTTTATTAAGTATATTAACAGCGGGGTAGTTGCGTAACACATTTTCAGTAGGAATGACTTTCATTTTGTCAGTTCAACAACATTCATTACGTTATTTAAGATCTTGAGCAGACAACTTTTTCGAACATAAGAAGCAATGGATTAGCAATATCCTTCAAAATGATCAGATTATGATTGATAGTGTGGTACGTAATTAGAGTGCTGCAATATTAGAAACTGTATATTTTATAACTATTTTGTTTACAGCATCATGCGGAGGGGATCCTAACGCGAAACCAGGTTGCGGTTCGAACTGCGGTAGACTTTGCTCCAACTACAAGAAAAAGAACGTTATTTGTCCATTAATATGTAAACTTAATGGCTGTGATTGTAGAGATGGATTCGTATTCGATACGAACTTAGATAAATGTGTCCGACCTAAACATTGTAGTAAGTACTTGGCGTATATGTTAGTACTTACTAAATATATTTTGACTTCCTCTTTGGTCTAGCGGTCGCCAGTGTTACTGCGGAGGATTAGGTCCTGGGTTCGATTCCCAGGTCGGCACAGTGTTATTGGGTATTTGCATCAGGAATTCCTCAGTAGCAACCCCAAGTCTGGATTTGTGCCCGGTTGTTGGCAAAAGGTTCGCCCCTATTCGATGGAACTTAAACATAAGAGGCGAAACGTGGGTGTACCTACTTACGCGTGTATAGACAGGTAAAGATCGTCTAATTTAAAACTGCACGCCCCTCTACTAAGTTTTCTATACAAATATTTAAAATGTGTATGCAACTAGTTGTGGAGGGGCGTGCAATTATTAACTGGACGATTTCTAGAGCCTTGTCTGACCCTTCAGGATGTCAGGCGTGATGTTAGGTATGTTATGTGATGTAATATATTTTGTAAATTATAACTTTAATCATTCCATTTTAGCGCCAGTCTGCGGTTTAAATGAAGTCTACGATACTTGTGCCAACGGTGGATGTCAAGAAAGAAACTGCTCCCAAGTAGGAAAACCTATACTTTGTATAGACCCTATAAAGTGCATCGGAGGATGTGTTTGTCAAGAGGGATTCTTACGAAACGAAAACGGAACTTGCGTACCTGAAGAGCAATGTCCTCGTATGTATTTACTTAATTTTAAAATGTTTATATACAGTCAACAAAAGAAATAAGTATCCAGGCAGCTAACTTGCGACTATCTACTTTTAATCCACGGTGTGCTTGTGCTAACTAACTGAAATTTAAAATATCTTTAATGTTTATTATCTTTACTCGACTACAAAAAAGACTTGTCTATTTATTATTAGCTCTCACACGATTTATAAATACTGCCATTGCGGGTTAGGTACATTTGAACAACTGAGGTCATAACAATTAATTAATATATGCAAATATGTATTGTGTACCTAACTCTTTTGTTAGCTGTATATTACAACAAAAAAAAAACGAATAAAGTGGGTAGGTATTTTTTTTTTCACAAAACAGAGTTAATTTAATTTTTTATTTATTTGTCTACAATAGTACAATGCACAAAAACGCACGAAGTTTACGACCCCTGCCCGCGCTCTTGTCCACCACAAACTTGCGCTGCCATTGGAATTGCCTATCCCTGTCCAAATCCACCTGAAGGCGAAGAATTCTGCCAGCCAGCCTGTCGGTGTAAAGACGGCTACTATAGAAATTCTATTGATGAATGTATAGCAGAAGCAGATTGTTGTAAGTAAATTAAATCAGCTACTACTAGACTGTGTACCTAAGTCAACCCTGATGTAGAGAGAGCATGCCTCCTTAATTTTTCCCGAAAATGTCAGTGTTTTTAGGGTTCCGTACCCAGAGGGTAAAACGGGACCCTATTACAAAGACTCCGCTATCCGTCCGTCCATCTGTCCGTCTGTCAGGTCAAATTTTCACGTTGAAAATTTGACTTGAAAAAAAATATCATTTTTTTCGTTGCCGCTATAATAACGAATACAAAAAACAGAACAAAATAAATATTTAAGGGGGCTCCCATACAACAATCGTTTTTTTTTTTTGCCGTTTTTATAGATAATGGTATGGAACCCTCCGTGCGCGAGTCCAACTCGCACTAGGCCGGGATTTTTTCAAAATCTCTCTTCATCGTCTGCATCTCGCAGGAGATGCTGATGATGATGAATTCTTGATCAATTCTTAAAGGTTTTCTGTTATTTTAAACGGACATTCCTGTGGTTTCTTAGTAAGAAAGCCTCCAGCCAGGGCATAAACTTGTGATTTTTAGGCAAACGCTCTTAGTTACAAGTATATTTTTAGGCTAATGATAGCTTTTGATGCTCCAAGAAGGCACAGAAGTAGATATGATTGCTTATAAGTATTTTTTGAGCGTTCATTAAATTACATTTTGTTCGCAGTGAAATGTACTAAACCCAACGAATACTTTTCTTGCGGCCCTGCCTGCGATAACGTGTGTGCTATATTATCAACTCAGAACCAAACAAACTGTCCTATCAAAAATAAGCGATGCAATAAAAAATGCTATTGTAATGAAGGATATGCACGAGATGATAACGATATCTGTATTCCTATTGACCAATGTGGAGGTAAGATCATCGAAGAACTAAAAATATGTAAAAGACGGTACCCATCGCGATCATTCGCTTCACAAAATTGTTTTGCAAACATTCGTTGCACGTGCGTTTGTTATGCTACGAATATTCAGTAGCGAAACAAACATTCGCTCGCGATCACAGCTGTTATAATTGGTTTTCGTGTTTGGATTCACATTCTCGCCAAACTGTTCGTTTTAGGGATGAAAGTTCGTTGCGTAACAAAAAAACTCGCGCAACGTAATGTTTTTAAAACAAATTCGTGAAGTAAATCCTCGCGGCAGGTACGGTTCTTTATACAAAAAATTCTTAGAAGTCGCTTCGAAGAAGAAGCCCAACAAATGACAAAGCAGAAATTGTTTTGGTGTGTAAAAGAGGTGGCACTATTACAAGATGAATAGCACCATCCCTAGTGATGATTTTTATACTACATAGTCCAGCTGACTCCTGATGTTACTAAATCGTATGTTTTAGTATCTTGCGATGGGGATCCAAATGCGACACAAGGATGCGGTAATCACTGCGGTAACCGTTGTTCCGATTACAATAAAAAAGTGACTGCTTGTCCACTGTTCTGCTTGTTAAATGGTTGTGATTGCAAACAAGGCTACGTTTTCGACGACACATTGGAAAAATGCGTGCTGCCTAAAGACTGCAGTAAGTAATACCTATTATTTCATTACATATTGTAGTCTGTAAACGAAGATGTAAGTTATCATTCCATTGGGTTTTTATTTTTCATGAAAAATACTAACTTATTTTTAAATAAAAACAATATTCAGATGCCAGCTGTCCCTGAAAACCAGTGCTGGGGCTCTGTCTCGCATAGGGTCGTAGCATTATGCTGAGTGATTGCCGTTTTGCGTGGATGTGACGCATATTTTCTACCAACTCGTTCTTTTTTGTATTTTGTGTTTTTCTCTGCGTCATATTTACCGCAAATAAACGTATTTTCTTTTTTTCTTTATACAACAGGCGTGTGTCAACGTCTCTATAGATAAATACCATCACCAAATAATTAAATTAGACCAGATTTAATCAATTATCAACCTTATAAGTTATCTGCTACATTTCCAGAAGTGGTGAAAAGCACAATGAAATTAATTGCCCATTAATTTGTTTCAATTTTTATGATGTTACGTTTTAGCACCCGTTTGTGGTAACGACGAAGTTTATAACACTTGCATCAATGGTGGATGTCAGAAGAAAAACTGCTCTGATTTAGGTCGCCCTGATATTTGTATAGACCCTAAAGAATGCATAGACGGCTGTCTTTGTAAGGAAGGTTTCTTAAGAGCTACAAATGGAACTTGTGTCCCGATCGGCGAATGTCCTAGTAAGTTTATAAATCACTAGCTTTTGCCTGCAGCTTCGCCCGAATGAAGGTCGGAAATTATCCCACGGGAACGTATTACCGAGATAAAAAGTATTTAATGTCCTAACCTAAATCATGGTCTACCCATGTGCTAAATTTCATTCGAATCCATTCAGCCGTTTTAGCGTGAAAGCGTAACAAACAAACTCACTTTCGCAATTATAATATTAAGGAAGTTAAGATTAGGATTTAGGATTAATCTCCTTATTCTTAAAGCGTGATCAGAAAATGTCCCATCAAATTTTATAATATTGTGAAATTGTGATTGGTTGGTCCTTATTGGGCCAACCAATTAAATCATAAGACTCGACAAAAGATTTAACTACTCTATAACAAGTTACTGGAATTCAGAGAAAAGAAAACATACGCATAATTACACACACAATTACATACACATATTTTTTTTCAAGTGTGTAAAATAAACGAAAATCTGGTTCCTCTTAATCCAAATACCGATTGTTTTTAGCACCCGTTTGTTCCAAAAACGAAGTCTTTGATAGATGTGCCAACGGAGGATGCAATAGGAGAAAATGTTCGGAATTAACAGGCCCCATCATTTGTAGTGATCCTATGGAATGTATAGGAGACTGCGTTTGTGTTAAAGGATTCTTGCGAAATGAAAATGGAGTTTGTGTACCAGAAAGCGAATGCAACTGTGAGTACGCCAATTTTCATTTTATTAGGCCTTAATATTAAATATGTTCGTAAGACTCCAGGGCAGTCTTATGAAGTGTTAATAATTATCAATGTTCTGTTGTCAACGAGGGATGGTGCTCCTTTAAAGTATTGGTCGTCCTGTAGAGACCCTCGTTCTATACTAATATAACAATGATTAGCTCGAACATGTGAAATGTCATTTCCAGTACTAATTCGAAAACAGCTTTTGTTCAAATCAGTATACATCTGGAGGCCGCGGAACTGGTCTTATACAAAAGATTATTTTTCAGCACAATGTGACAGACCACACGAAGTCTTTAACCCCTGCCCTTCAACATGGCCACCACAAACGTGCGAGAGTCTTGACATGGCTTATATCTGTCCCATCAAGTGGGGACAGGACTAGGGACCGCTAGGGATTGGCAAGATTGACCTAAGTTCATCTAATTTTTCACTATCGGCTGGTGCCAAATCTGCTTTCTGTGTTAGTTTTTGTGTTTGTTTATAGATAATATGACCAGCCAGAGTTAGGTCTTCAGGAATCCGGGCTATTGAGTCTAATCTAGCCATACAGAAGCCTCCATAATATTTCTCAATTACAGTAAAATGCTACGGAGAACATAAGGTCTTCAAACCATGTCCCAAAACGTGCCCACCACAGACCTGCGAAAGTCTCGACAAAATATACATCTGTTATCCGGAGACTGGCGAGCCGGAACCTCCTTGTCAACCGGGCTGTGTTTGTGAAGAAGGGTACTATGAGAACGCGATCGGACAATGTTTAACGAAGGAGGAGTGTTGTAAGTGATACAATCATCTTTTTTTTTAACTTAGTAGTGTTTTTAAGCTGGCCGCATGTTCCATATACGAGAAACAGAACAACTGAGAATAAATATTAGGTTATTAATTAGTCAAAGCTAGGCTTTTCCGATGAAACTGAGCATTATTGGAGATGCAAGACTTGGTAGCTCATTTTGATAAGAATAATCATTAAAAGAGACATAATAAACGAGTCTTCATCAGTTAAGAAAATAGAATCTGGGCCAGCCACCTGCTTTGCTAACCGTGCCGACGTGCAAATCTTACTCCTATTGCTGACATGAGAGAAGAACAGTGATAAAGGTATCATACCTCGCTTAATTTCGCCGCCAAGGTTCCTGTAGGTATACTAATGTTATTTTATCCTTAAATAAATAAATAATTTGAACAGAAGCTAATAAAACTTGTATGCTGCGTTTAGGTAGCCGTTGGTAGTCATTAATTTATATCTTTATTTACTTTTTAATTTCTAGTAAGATGTACCGGACCACACGAATACTACTCTTGCGGTGGTGCCTGTGACAACGTCTGTGAAACACTGAACGAACAAAGCCAGGCCAGCTGTCCCATTATCAACATTAAGTGCAATGAAATGTGCTACTGTGAAGAAGGATACGCCAGGAATGCCAGTAATATCTGTATACCCATCAAAGACTGTCCTCGTAAGATTTTATTTCATTAATTATTACAATATATCAAGCGATTCAATCAATAATTAACAATCGCTCCGAGCATTTGTTAATTTTTGATCGGGTGCTTTATAATGGCACAAAAAATACTCGCTAGGCTAGATCGTAGATGCCAATATTACTACAACCAAGTCAAGGAAATGAAGAACAATCGGAAATAACGCTGATCCGTTCGGACCGACGACCTCGGGTCATTGGACGTTTAGGTAGGTCTTCGGCTAGTAGACCGCTAGGATTGTATAAGAACTCTTCTGGGGAAGAGACTGGTTCGTCTCAACCTTTTGCTTATAAATATTTTTTTCTCTAGCATCCCGATGTGGTCCAGACGAGAGATACGAGGAGAGTCCCCGCCGGGTCTGCGAGCCTCTAACTTGTAGTGAAGTTGGCATGGAAATGAACTGTCCACCTGTAGAAGATAATGATTGTGATGATACACCGGCCTGTATCTGTAAATCCGGTCTTGTGAGAAACGACAATGGAATTTGCATACCTATTTGTGAATGTCGTGAGTGATTTCGTAATTTATTTGTTAGACTATTTTTTCTTTTTAAATTCTTCGCATATATAGATTCAACATTAAGGACAGACCGACTAAGACAGTTTTAAAGTGCTTGTAAATAGTTTTATTCAAATTAATGTTTCGGCTTTGAGTTTTGACTTGACTGTTAGCCTAAATACAATAACCCCCCCGCCCTAGCTTTTCAGTTATTTCAATTAAAACTTGTCATTATATGTACATTATATAGGTTGTATAATATGTACGTATATTATATATTATATGAAATGTGACAATGTTGCAGGCCTAACATGTAGACTGTAGATTGGTAGATCTTTTTCTATTTTGTTGACTACCTGTTACTTGTTGACAGCCTTGCATTGTCCTCCCATACCTATTAATACTGTAATTTGAAAACATTGTAAAAGCCACTTATTTTTAAAAGAGTAACCGTGGAATTTCTTGCCGGCTCTTCTCCATAGGAAACGGCCAATTGGAACCGTGCACCTAGCTTCTGATGTTTCATAAGTGTCCATTTAGGTTTATGTGAAACAAAATATTTTGATTGATTGATTGATTGATGTTTTACTTATAGAAAGTGTTTGTTAATAAAATAAATACTTTGACTATGACTTTAACCTGACTTTACATCCGTACTTAATAATAAAACCGTCGTTGGAAATTAACTAATGTTATCTGATGTCGTTTACCTACATAACTATATTATATCTAACTCAAGCCACTCATTAATGTTTATAATAGGGTTAAATATCACACATAATATCACGCCTGTAATACCCGAAGGGTAAAGCAGAGGGTTAAATAGTACATCCACAATGGTTAAATATATTTTATGTATTTATATGTTGCTATGGGCTTTATACTGATAAAGAATAAAAGGTGTGAAGAAAAGAACAATAAGTTAATAAATTGAACATAACTACCTTTAAATCCATCCGTGAAATATAACAAGGCAAAGCAAGTTCGAGCCCGTTTTGGGGTTCAACACTGAATCAGACTAATGTTAAGTCAGCTGTTCTTTGAATACTAAAAATGCATTCATTTGATACTAGTTTCCTAAAAATTACCTATCCAAATTGATTGAATGATTCCCGAGTTATAAGCTTTTCTGCTCTCTATATCAAATGCGCTTACAAAAGAGTGTAAGCGCACAATTTAAATTTTAGTTGCACGATGAAGGCAACGTGCAACTAAAATTGAAATTATCGTAAATTACTGCCGAGAATTGGGCAATTAATTGTCCGTGTAAGCGTATCCTTGGGATGAACAATTTATATGGAAAGATTTTAACATAGGGTACGTACATTCATGCGAACATGAGTAATTTATGCGGCCTACCCAAATGTCCTTTCTTTGGTATTGTTCGTCGAATCGTCAGGCTCCTTAAGTTCTGAGCTGAGCTGCACGATTACTGACAAATGCGTGCACTGACTGGCCAGGTCCACTCAATCTGTGTGGTTTTTCCTCAAAAGACCATTTCAGACACAAATCTACATGGTCTTCACAATATGATCTGACCAAGATTATGTCTGGACTTTAAAAGAGACTGTGACCTTTGAGTTGGTTTCGGCCTAGTCAGAGTAGTCAGATAAGTAACGCCGACCTCATCTAGTTTTTAAAATAGGACTGACGTGTAAAATTGTTTGTACAAACCTACTTACAGAAATAAAATAATTTATCATTTATCATGATACAGAAAGAAAGACAATTAATTGTTAATATCTGCACAAATTCAACGCCCAAAAAACTAAAACTATTGAATAAATAATATACACAAAGTAATTCAAAGAAATTAAGAATGTTCTTATTCACGAAACCCTTCAGTGCAAGGAAAACTTGTTGTTGACCAATTTCTCATAATCATTTCTATTTACAAAACAAGAATTCTAATCTTGAAATTCAGATTCGCCATGTATTAGGTAATTGTGCATGACTTTATTTTACACGCGTCGAAAGGTTAACTATTCATTAATGTTTTTGGTTTAGTATATCAAAGGTTTCAATACTGCTATACTGAAATTAAGTGTTATCAAACAGGGCATACCGTGCAAATTTTAGTAATTATTAAAATGTTTAAATCATCACACTTCGTGGCTGTAATAATTCTTCTGAATGCAGCGTGTTACAGTGCAAGTAAATATATTTATTTTACTCACATTATGAAATTGGTTCAATCATTGCCTTTTTCATCATAGTTTTATTTTATTTTATTAATTAGGAACAACCAACAGCTACACATTATACAACATTACAAACAGAAACACAAGTTAAACGACCATTCTTAGGGTCATATTCAAAATAATTATATATTTAGTCTTAATGTCCAAGGCATTTATTTTTATAATGAGATACTGACTAGAATTTAATAAACAAACAGATTAAGTGTTTATTTGAGCATGATAAAAAACAATGAAACATTTGATACGGCTAATAAATTAATTAAAAAAATTAAACCAGACATTGCGTAGGTTCCGTTTCATACAAGTATTCAATGTCCACACGTCTTTAACAGTAAACTAAAAAAGCAATATTTATCTATACCTAACTATTACACAAAAGTTAAAAAATATATATTATTCAGAGATAATTGTTTAAACTTCATCACTTTGCTAAATAAAGTATAAATTATTAGTTATTGTTTTTCTAATTTAATTTATTAATGTGTGTCCTGATTTTACACATATCTGTACTATAGCCGTACTATGACGTGTTAATTCCATCATGGTTTGCGAAAAAGGGATAGTGCTATCGGTCATACATAGCTCCGTCTCTCTTTCACGCTGGAACAATGATGGCTTTAACACGTCTTAGTACGGCCGCAGTTCTTCCTCTCTGTTAAGCTATTTTAACATTATTTCCATGGAAATAACGAAATTTGATATACTGGGAACCTTAGTTCACTAGCTGTCATAAATAACGGAAAAATAAATGCTCGGCCATTTTGTTCAAAGTAGTTTTTCGGATGGTTCCGTTAAGTAAATAAAATTAGACTTTTAAAAGTTAAATTGACTGAGAGACGTTTAAAATACCGGGAAATACTTACTGTTTTATTACTCACACTAGGAAATGGCTTTGTATTGCGATATTTGCTATAAATATAAAATATTCCTATAACATGTGAATTGATGTCGAAATAAATAGATTTGTAGGCTAGAGACGTGCAATTAATCATACAGGTTACATTATTTAATGTCATTTTTTTCTGTTACATAACAGATATGAATGATAAGGCGTTATTCACATTGTCTCATGTATGCATTAATGAAAATAATAATATTACTTACTGCACCGCAGGTTAGCCAAAACCTAAAACATTTTTTTTTTCATTTATTTGAAGTGTGTAAAGTTTGTGTTTAATGTGTCATGTATTGCATTGTTGTGCCATGTATTGACTGTATGTGCATGTATTACTGCGTATCCCTGCCGCTTGCACCGTTTGTACCAGCCGCTAAAGATGGGTGACTCTCTTTCATTCAAATGCCGAAATATAATACCTATTTATATACAATAAAGATCTAAATTGTTATAGTCCGACCGTCGAGAGAATGCGTTCCTGACACCAAGCAGTGCGACAATTCTAGTAGTTCTAATTCGCAAAACACGTGTTCGTTTGTATAAGACTGACAGATGTCAAGAACGCATTCTCTCGACGGCCGGACTTTGATGCTGTCAATGCTTAGTGGGCTAGCAAAAAAGTTGGCTACCGCTCGAAAAATAACATTCATACAGAACTATAATTATTGTAATCATGCAGAAATTTGAACTGCTTTACGAATCGTTGAATGATTTATGACAATTATACTAAAATATTATGTTATACGAAAATATTATATTATTAAAAAATTATACGAAATGTTGTTTCATTATGTACCTACCTCGCGACCCATCCCAGATTAGCACAAGATGTGTGCAAATAGCACTGTGCTATTTAAACTAAGCCCAATAGTTCCTTTATGGATTTTTTCTGTGACATTCAAATAATATTCATATTCGTTTCCTATCCGCAACTTACAATTATTTTGAATATTACCCCTTAATGAATTATTCTCTTAATTAATAAAATTAAAATAAATTATGACGACTTTTCACAAACACGCGATTGCAAAATTCGCGTCTGCGTCGCAAAACCATTGGTAAAGTAAGCAAGGTACAGATAATGAACTGTACCGCCATTGCATCGCGTTTGAATCGCTGCGGAAGTACTGTAAAAAGTCGCAGGTGTAATCAACACAAGAATTGCTTTCGATCTTGAAAAATATGTAATTTTTGCCAGAAACGAAAAAATATCCATTAAACAGATACTAGATCAATAGTGTAAGTACTGCAGAACTCATGTTTTTCGTTCACCAAGGCTCAATTCTGGGTCCTTTGCTGTTTAAGTAAGATAAAAATCATATTATTATACCACCTATTTCCTTAAATTTGGCAGTAAATTTATTACACGAGCTTATAATTAGCTAACATCAGCATAGTATATTTGAAGACTAGTAAATAAAAAAGGAATAAAGTAAAAAAAAAGTCTAAGACCTTGGCTAAGACATAATAATATAGTATACAATTGCATTGTTAGAAATAAAACGGTTTTTAAAAGCATACTCCATAAAATCGATTCAATATCTAATTTAAGCATACGTATTATTATGAAGCCAAAGAAATATAAAATAAACACTATTTCCTTGAAAAAAGAAACCAGTTGGTAAGAACTAATTTTATCACCACATTATTTTTCTTAAATGGATTTTTATTGGTTTACTAGCTTCAGAAAACACGACAGTGAATATCACAGAGGCAAGAGCTCGACTCGATCAAGGAAGCATTGCCTTATCTGGAAAGTTTTTACAAGTAAGTATTTATGCTACATGAACTAATCTTTCTTTAGTTTGTTTGTGTGGTAATCATCAAATCAGGAGATAAATAAATGCGGGAGGAAACGCCCGGGTGTTGTCATTGTGTGGATCGACCGGAGGACACGGTGGAGCATACGGTGGAGGTCTGCTCGGCTTGGGCGGAGCACCGCCGTGTCTTCGTGATGGCGATCGGCGGCGGCAATCTCTCGCGTCCGGCCCTGGTTCAGGCCATGGTATGGAGCGAGAGGGAATGGGAAACAGTCACATCCTTCTGCGAAGCAGTAATGCTGGCGAAGGAGGAAGCGGAGCGCATGAGGGTGAGGCAATCATTGCGCCCTCACGCCCCTAATCGCCGCAGGAGGAGACACCCTGGGCGTCGGGAGTCGATAGCCGACTCCCGGCCACCGTAGGCGCGGGCTTGTGGACGGCGAGCAATGGGCAGCTCGCCGTCCGGTAAGGACCAGGCCCGGGTTGACGGCGCGTTGTGTTCCACGCGCGCCTCAAAGAGATGTCAGCATAATTGGCGGCGTCCGATACGGCCGATGCCTGCCGGGGTCGCGGATTGTTCGAAAGAGTTACCGTGTTCCTGGCGCACAGGCAACTGAAGGAACACGGGTGGGTTTTAGTCAGTAAGACTCTGACACGCCCTTCCGCTCCGCCCAGAGCAGGAGAGGTCATTTGATGATATCCCACCCAAAAAAAAAAAAGGAGATAAATAAATAATTAAAATCTAGAATTATGTCAGCAATCATTCAGGTCATATTGAATGTCCAAATGTTAATAATTTATCGTAAATTTTGTTCCTTAGTTCCTGGTTACGAGCAAACCAGATGAAAACTGTGTAGCATCAGCTACATCTCTTCTGATTCCTTTGGCACAACTTGCACTTTATGCTACCGGATTAGTTTTAGAACAACTACTCAAACTGCTTCGTCTTAAGAATAAAGAAGAGGTACGTCACATCATTTTTAACCTACAAGCTTTGGATGATTAATTAAATAGGTCCAAATATAATCAACTTTTTTGAAATCCTCTTTTAGATAAAGGCTGTTTTCCCCGGAATAACAGCCGAATTCAACAATCAAAAAAATGTTGAATTTGAAGTGGCTACTAAATATTACGCAAATGTGAACTATCCACTTAGCCTAAATTTCAAACGTGACTCGCTACAATATTTCCAAGCTGGAGGAGAAAACATAGACTTTAGTAAAAATGTTGCAGCTGCTGCTTTAATAAACAAATGGGTAAGTAAAAAATTACAGTTACATTATCTGTCTCATTGTCTGTTATAAAAAAAAGCTTTCAAAAACGACTTTGAAATCCGTTGTATATAAATTTTTTCGCCAGGTTTCTGACCGTACCCGCGGTAAAATCCAAAACCTTGTAACAGCGAAAATGTTTACTGAGGATACAAGACTATGTTTGGTCAACGCAATTTATTTCCTGGTAAGAATTTTCTATCATTTTCAGCTAAAATAAGACAACAATCCAAAATACAAACACTCGTTTTTTTTCCAGGGTAATTGGGTAAATCAATTCAATCCTAAAGATACACAAACCAAAGACTTCTACAAAAGTAACGGAGAAACTGTACCTTTAAAAACTATGTACCAACAAAATACTTTCAACTACGCTGAGACTGACCAATACCAGGTTTGTATTTTTTAAATATTCCTGTCCAGTTCAAATCAACACATGCCATAGAATTTATGTAACATTTCGATTCAAACATTCTGGGTGCATATGTTATTGTGTATTCCCCACGTACAGGGCCGGTTTTAACCTATTGGAGGCCCTAGGCGGTTTAGGCTACTGGGGCCCTATGGAGAATCTAGTATGCAAGAGCGAGCGAAGTGAGCTCGAAATTTGTAGCACCCTGTCTCTGATAGCCCCTAGCTCTGATGCTGGCATGAAATAGGGACAAATCGAGGGACCCTGGGCACTTGCCCAAAGTGGCCAAAGGAAAAGAAGGCCCTGCCCATGTATATTCAATTCCCTTGTTTCTTATTTCAGGTCCTAGAAATGTTTTACAAAGGCGACAATTTCAGTTTCGTGGTTGTTCTTCCAAGAAATAAAGAAGATTTACTGGTTACACTTGAGACTATTGGAGAACCTGATGAGTGGAACAAGATAATGCAAAGCCTTAAACCTGAAAAATGTAATGTTTACTTGCCGAAATTGTTGATAAACACCCAAGCAGATGTAAAAAAACTACTTAAGGAGGTATTATTATGCAATTTTATTAAGATGTTTACATTGTTATATTTGTTATAAATCAAACCTTACTGGAAAGTTGACTTTCGACACAATTTTTTTCGAGGGACCATTTCTGCGGACCAGATATAGTATTTTTTTTCAAAAACTACTTTGTACTGTTTTAGATCGGGGCAAGCGAAATGTTTAATTCAAGCGGTAATGGATTGGAAGGAATTTTAGAAAAACCGGCGAAAGTGTTTATTTCTGATGCTGTACAGAAAGCTTTCGTATCTGTTGATGAAACAGGAACTGAGGCAGCGGCTGCCACTGGTATGTATCGACAACACAAAGTAACTGTCACGTCGGCATCAGTCGGCATGTTGAGAGAATGAATGAGAGACAAAAATACTAAAATAAATACATACATACATAAACTCACGCCTTCTTCCCATGGGGCAGAAACTACAGAACGCCACCTGCTACGATCCTTACATACTATAAAAATAGTAAATATATCCTTACAAAAATAGTAAAAGGAATTAATAAGGCGGATACTACATAAAGGAAAAGCCAGTATGAACGCCCTAGAAGAAAATACTCCGATCTTGGTGCCGTCATTCAAAAATGATAGGTGCCTAGTACTCGCAAACGGCGTACGGGAGTATGTAAAAATCATAGCACTTTGCTTTTTTAATTACAGCGACTCGTTTGTAGATAATTGACGAAACAAAATTTACAAGTTTTTAGCAGTATTTCTATCTACGTTTGAAAAAAATATGATTCTTTGTGCAGGTAAATCTTGAATCAAGAAACCAAAGTGTGAGTGGGAGTGAGTGAGTGAGTGAGTGAAGTGAGTGAGTGAGTGAAAGTGAGTTTACCAAGTGTGTGACGAACGAATTTTCATTATTTTAATCATTCATAATTTATTTACAGCTATCGTTATTACTAGTGGGAGTCGCCCTTTAACTCCGCTTTACATCTTCAACGCTAATCATCCTTTCCTATTTTACATTATTTATAAGAAAACTGTATTATTCTGCGGAGCCTTTATTCATTGAGGTGAATTTACTCTAAATATCAGTATTGTGATATCACTTGGACTCCGCAGTTATAAATCCAAAGGGTTTTTTAATATTTTTCAGCTGTAACAGTGACTGCTTTATCACTCCAGTATCCTCCTCCGGATATATATATCTTTGAAGCAACACACCCCTTCATATTCTATATAATGTTTGACAAAATACCTCTGTTTTGTGGGCTATTTGTAGGGGCGCAGTAAAAGGTGAAATTATAGTACAAAAATCGTTACAATTTGTTAAATCTTATCAATTGGTGGTCGGTTTCTGATGACATGTATCTCAAGCACTATTTCTACCTTTGGGACTTTTCCAAGCATTTCCAAGTGAATTTCGATCATAAGAACTTCCATCTGGCAAATGATTTGTGAGATGGAATTTCACAATATTTCGTTCTTTCTACTTTAATACCAGATTTTTTTATATCTACAGCTGCTATTCTATCAAGAATGAACATAGCACCTGTAAATCCGCCAAAAGTTTTTAATGCTAACCATCCGTTTATATTTCATATCAAAATACGAGAAATGCTATTATTCTCTGGAGCCTTCGTCCAATACGGTGAAATAAGATGCTCTAAATGCATGTTTTTGTGCTTGCGCATGTATATAAATTGCCAGATTTTTAAGCTAAATTATGAATTATTTTTATATATTTGCTTACATGCGTTACCTACTTATGCCTGCAGAATAGTTTTAATCAAAATGTCTTACTATATTTATTTATCTACCTACTAATTTAAAACAACTTGTTTACGAAGCACATCTTTCAAACTATCATTTTAATGCAACTAGATTTGCAATTACAAGTGACTTGGGCTCTGTAGCTATCCAAAATTAAGACATATTTTTCATTTTCAGATATTATAGTCGGCCTTACGTCAGTTATGTATCCTCGGCCAATCTATGAGTTTTTGGCAACTCGCTCTTTCGCCTTCTACATATTATTAAGAAGTGCAGAAAGTCCATACAAAACACCTTTGTTCTGTGGGACATTTGTAGGCGCAAAGTAAAAGGTGAAATTAAACGAAATAATGCGTAATATGGTCATTTTGAATTGGTGGTTGGTTAAATGGTGAAAGAGTACTGTTTCCACAAGCACTATGTGTTATGTCTTTTATATTATGTATATTTTCTCGGTTATAGTATACGCCTTCGCCAGTCACCATAAAAATAGAGATTTGAAAGTCCCCGTCCTACATAACCAGAATAGAAGATACCTGACATTTGATCTTTTGAGATAGTTTTACAGATCTTTAATTAAATTATCGATTCTAATCCTTTTCAGCTATTATAGGCCTTGCTAGAAGCGCAGCACCCTCATTTCCTCCAAAGATTTACGTTTTCATAGCAGATCGTCCTTTCATATTTTATATCGTATTTGGCAGTAGCAGTCCTATATTCTGTGGAGTGTTTGTTGGTGGCCAATAATGCGAACCTTTATTGGTAATCTCAGTTTTTTTTATCATATATTTTTGTTTTCGTCAATAATATTTTGTTAGTCATGGTTGTGGGATTATTGAAAAGTAAAGTGTAACGGAATGTTTGTTTTCAGTAGTGTTCTTATCATCATTGATGTCATATTGACCGTAAGTTTTAACTAGTCCATATGGGCTTCCACCTTTATGTACAACATGTTTCGTCGTCCTGCGCTGGGAAGTCCTTCCGTCTTCTGAAAGACGGACTACATTCCGTCTTCTCGTTCCAGGTCGCTATACTTACTTTCGAACTATTCTTTGATCCCAAATTTTTTTTTGGGCATCTTTGTTATTTCGGTCAATGATACCAGTTCGTTTATGAACTTCCTCATTCTGAAAGTTAAGGATGAAAAATTATTAAAGAATAAATTGATATCGTAATACTGATGTTGAGATCATTGATGTGAAAGAGTATTTTACTCAATTGATTTCCGCTATTGTCAAATATACGCCAAATTCTTTTGCTCTTCAACTTTTATTTATTCCTTTCAGCTTTTATTGGAGCTAGAGCAACTGCTGTCCAATTAGATCCTCCCAAGATCTATATATTTGAAGCGATACGTTCTTTTATTTACTATATTTTATTGAATGGCGTTCCTATATTTTGTGGAACATTTGTTGGCGCCCCATAAAGAGGCTTGCAGTACTGTGACATAGGTAAAATAACCAGAGCTATTAGCGATTGACAATGGTGGAAGGTTGGGTTATGGTTTGGTGGCAGTATATTTAGATCTAATATATAAACATTTTAATTTGTAAGTATAACATTTTTAAAACAACAAAACTACGACCATGATCACGGCGTATGGCTGTATCCTCCAGATTTCTCATTGCAGCCATTCAGTGGGATGCCTCCGTATACGTACCTATTGAGCAATCTTAGTGATTGTGGCTATCTTCCCTCGTGGCCTAGTATATTTTATTAGGGCTAGGCAATGAACATCTCCGGCTAACAAAGCGATTATAATAACAGTGGAAAGGACCTTACCTAAAACTAGGAATATTCTATTATTGCATAGACATTAAATATTTGTTAAATTGAACATTATTAAATAAAGGTAGACTTGAAATACCACGTTCTGTATTTCAGAAATCGTGATGACAGACGGAGTCACCATGTATCCAGAGCCAGTTAAAGTTTTTAAAGCTAACCGGCCTTTTATATACCTGATACTGTCTGGAAAAAAAATAACATTCAGCGGGACTTTCGTAGGCGCCCAGTAAACCATCTAATAATTAGTCCCTTTGAGATCAACAGCAGCGTATATTATATTAATAATAACTATTATTCTCAAGGCTCTTTTTATGTATCTCTTGATTTTTGAATACCTACTTTCATCTTTATACTTGATTCTTATAAAAACTAACTACCTATAAAAGATACCTAAATAATACGTATTAAGGTGAATCATTCATTATTGCTAACACACCTATGGTCTACAAGATGCTTTAACCGTCCATAATTTGCTCTTCTCATAACTAAACCTAAATAATGTAAAAATAAAGGCTCATGAATATAATCTTAAATCTTTCTTTTTTTAAATGTTACATAAATAATGATTGCGTATTTCTATTTAACCTGTGAAGTAGGTAATCAATCATGGCTTATGGTCAAAAGATCTCAAGTAGGCATAGCGCAAAAAATGTTCTGGCGTTATACCGCCGCCGCCTAAAGTTGTTAATGCTGACCATCCTTACATGTTCTTTATAACATCTAATAAGGAACCTGTATTTAGTGGGGCTTTTGTTGGCGCAAATTAGAATGATCATAAAGCCTGGTTTGCTTTCCAACACAAGCGGAAAATATCAAATAATTCGTAACATACAATTAATCTTTTTATTAACTTTAATTGACGCGAAAATTCTTTTTTCTGGTATCTTTATTCGTGATCTACCTTTTGGGGCCTTAAAGAAATACGTATTGAATCCTTTCTCTAACCTCAAAGTTTGATATAATTGACTCCAGTCTCCTTTGTTTGACTTTATAATTATTACCTACTTACTTTATATTATCTTTAATCTTTATGAACTTAGATTATTTTAAAATACGTGGTTTCTTGTACCAGCTAAACACTATACAGTGAAATTTTTAATATATTTCAATTATACTTTTTATTTGTAATTTAATATCGGGGATGTGTGTGCAGGCTTTGCTTGCTATGTGTTCCTTATTTAACATTATTGCTATGTATGTACCTGATGTACGGAATTAATTGACATGCTTCTATAAAGAAATATAAAATAACTATCAATTTTCTTTTTCCAGATTTGTCTGAAGAAAACTTAAAAGTTATGTTTTGGAATAAAACTTTGGTCAATAATAAATTGTATATTTATTTCACTCCCAATAAACCCAACTTATTATTAAACAGCGAAGCCCTTCGTAGTATAACAAAAAAAAAAACGTACTAGTATAAATTGTAAGTTCTTTCAGAATAAAATATCTACGACTTTATTTTAAAACAGTTTAGTGCTCTGATTATCCTCATTCAGTCATTAACAGCACTTGAAACACTTATTCCGAGTCTTAGAAAAATATATCACCAAGCAATTTGAATACAAATTGAACAAAAGTAATTAGGACGCCATGCCTACCGTCGTTCTATAAACAAACGAACTCAATCCTATAAAATAACCCAATGTCTGTAACCAGTAAGAACAAATTATAGTACATTATGACGGTTACCACGAACAGACCATTGAGGGACTAGTTTCCAATTAACAGGTATTATTGGAACTCCCTCGGGGATCAGAATATCGACAGGACGGGATCAAATGAAATTACGAGTTAGATCTCACTTATCCAAGCAAAATCCTAGATAATCTTCTGAAGGAAATGTTATTATGGCTTCTAGTCCTGGTTAAAATGAAACGTTTGTTTCGCTCTCCTACAAACCTTTTTGATAGTGTAATCCTCTTCCAATTTATATTGTGAATTAGATAATACTTTGATGAATGGATTTAATTGGAGCCTATTGTGCTTCCGAATTGAAACCAGATGCTAAAGGACTAATTTTGAATTAAACGTTCAATGTAAAATTAAAATGGGGATTAAATTACCCGTAAGGTAATAAAGGGTTTTTCAACAAGAACTTTGTTTTTAAAACAAAATAAAACAAAGAATTTAGATTAAAATGATTCAAATATTTATTGTATTAGAAAGAGTAAGGTTTGCCAATTATGAATGAAAAAAGACATCGGACAAATATCCACCTCGTCCACGCTCACAGATGTGGATTGTTTCATCAATTTTTTTTATCACTTTTTGGCAAAATGGTGGTCTATTGCATTTTGAGTTTTAAGGCTGCAATCGATTCGAGTGGCACCTCTGTCTTTAAGGCTGCTCTCTCGAAAAAAGCTTGAAAAAAGCATGCAGTTGAAGCGACTTTTCGTCGGCATTTACAGAGAAATTACATCTGAATTTTTTTATCAGTAATCTACATGATATAATACGTAATTTGGTTTAGCCATAATTTTCATATCGGTATCAAATAATTAAAAAAAAAAACACCAAATCACCTCCAAATAATGGGTTTGAAACCATTTTACTCCTTAATTTTTGATCAAAAGAGTATTAAAAAAAATATCTACTGCTTTGCAATACAAAGGAAAATAATTTGGTTTTGTTACTTTTTTTAAATATGTGTTATTTTTATTATAATAAATTAAAAAGGTGTCCGATTAAGGACTGCGTCTACATCACCCCCGCACTCGTCCATAAATTCAGTGCGGGGCGCATCGTGTTGCTAGGTGAACGTATGTCGCGTTGCGAGAGCTCAGCATTACGAAATAAAATCGTAAAATATTACTGCAGAAATTGAATTTTGTAAATAGTGGAGTAGGTTTTTTCTGATTCTTGTAAATAAGTAGTGTTTTATAGTTATATTAATTGTACAGTTTTATTAGTTTTTAAAACATGGGGAATAAGCAGAAACGAACAAAGGGGGGTCTAAAAAAATATTACAAACAAAAGGGTATACATTTATCAAGGTAAATTTAGAGTTTTATCTACATTTTCATTACACACTATAGCTTTACTTATCTTTCTTAGAAATAGATAGCACAGAGTAAACGGACAGACGGTAAGCTTCATACAACCGCGCTGTGATAGGTACACTACTACAAGCAAGCCGCGTGTGTGCGCTTCGCCTGAACGAGGCAACTGGCTGAGCCAATATGATCCTGCGGGGTAGTTACGTAACACACTAATAGTAGGAATGAGTTTCATTTTGACAGTTCAACAACATTCATTGCGTTATTTACGTTGTTGAGCAGTCACATTTTTCGAACATATGAAGCAATGGAATAGCAATATGCTTCAAAATTATTCAGATGGTGATAGATAGTGTGTTACGTAATTAGGGTGCGGTGTCTCTTCGCACGGACGAAGCCGCCAGTGGACGCGCCTCATGCTTGTAGTAGTGTACCTATCATAGCGCGGTTGTATGAAGGCTCCCGCAGACAGGCGCGACGAGACAGCGCGACACAAAGGCGCCGCTCGTCGCGCGACGAGCGGTGCTTTTGTGTCGAACGCGATTCGCGTCGCGTACTGTTTATAAAATACCTACCTCATTCAAACAAAGTCGTAAGTATAACGCTTCTGTGTCATATAGTAGTGAACGATCACAGAAGGTCCACGTCCACGCAATGACTTTCAGCCAATATTACAAATTTTACTTTTCGGTACCTAAGTAATTCTGATTCGTTGCGATTATTTGTGACATATTTTATTATTTTTCATGTCTAGTTTACGAGTAGATACAACTACAGACGAAAACTTTGCCAAAACTGAAAATGCTCCTGAAGTAGGTATTAATTATGGTTATAGGTTAAGTAGGTAGGAAGATTATAGGTTAGGTACTTGCTAATAATTTGTTAGTTTATTGATTACTGGCGTAATTATTTTCAATTATATTTATACAGGGTGGAATTTTTTAACCTCACCTGGAGAGAAAGTACTCTAAATACTGAATACGAATAGGTATTAAATATGTATTACTGTGTGTTGCGTTTTTTTTTACTTTTGTCGTAAGAATGGCGGTTATCGTCGATTTTGCTAACAGACGTGAAATGTATGCAGATTTTAGTACAAAAGTGAACCGTTTCTGACGGTAGTAACATCTACCCCCAATACAGAACGGTTGAATTTTAAGATACTTTTCATAATACTAGTAGGATCATGAATAGCTCAGTTGGCAGATCGGCTATATCCAGTAGGTTTAATGTCGAATACTTTTTATTCGACTTCTATCGGGGGTGATATCAATCAATCAATCAATTTAATCAGCCTATCGCAATCCGCTGGTGGCACAAACTAGATACAATAAGAAAAAAAAATGGCAATCATGTTTTTATTATAATTATCACTTTCATTATTATCCATGCGGGCTAAAGCGGGGCAATAATATTTAACTAATCATATTTTTTTTTTTAGGAATGTTTTGTTGAGTTAAATCAAATAAAAAATTCACTACCCATACTCAGTGAATCAGTTAGTTCTACCAGAGAAGTTGAAGGTGATTCTGTTGATTTGGATGTGAATGTCAGTAATTAGTTTTTTTTACAAATTATGAACATTTTTTATTTATTTTACTTGTAAATTATGTAGAACTGCATTCATTTTAGGAACAAGATGATTTGGGCAGTCAAAAACTACGTTCTCTACCGGATGACATGTTGACTCACAAGCATCTTGTAAGGTCTGTCGAGGAACTTGAAGATTATTTTAATATTTAAAAAAAATACTGAATTGGTCCAGGCATTCTTGAGTTTTGCGCTTAGCAGCCCATTTAGCCATTAATTTTAGTTAAAAAGATACATCAAGTTGTTTACCTCATGTTGCCAGCCAGGCTGATTTATACTAAAGATAAAGCTTTTACTCACGGCCTCGAAAGCTTTTAACAATTTTATTCGTAATCATAGCCCGAAAAGTACATCCCTATCAATAAATAATAAATAAAAACAAAATTAGACTACTTTATATGCGGTTCACATATAAAATAATTTAACTTTCATGATGACTTGACCTTCTGTTATTTCGTTACTCTGTGACGAGACTAGGCGAGGCAACGCGTGGCGGCGCGCGGGCCGCGCCGCACGTTTTCTGTTGCATGCGGGTAGCGGAGTGGCGCGGAGAGGGGTCGTTAGCTCCGCCCAGATGCTCAAGGTTATTGGCATTATTACAGGCCTTAACATAGCCCCACAAAAATTAATCCAGTGGTATTAATCGCAACCCGAATCGATTGCAGCCCTAAAACTTATGAGTTTTACGCGATTAACGAAACAGACCCGCCATTTTGCTAAAAAGTGATAGAAAATTTTGATGAAAGTTTCGAAATCGGTGAGCGTGGTCGTGGTGGACCCTTTTGTATGTACCTAAGGCTATTAAACACAGAACAATTATTTTTTCTAATCTGCTATAGGACCTTTTATCAGAGGCCAATAATGCCTGAACAAGTGATCATTAAATTTTATACAAAACTCAAATGGCAGTAATTTCTAGAGTCATTGTTACAATCACATTGCGAAGATCAATTTTTTTTTACGATTTTGTCTGATCCCCATAAATTACGTAATATTATCAGAAGATCTGCAAATAAAGCGAGCAATACATCACTCGGGCACGGACCGTGGTTCCCCTTGAGACTCCTATATTGATGATTTAATTAAGCAGTTGCCCTCAAACTTGTGTATTGGGATGCTCCAGTTCGCGACCGTCGGAGAATCCTGTCCGTTACATCGGAATTTGTAATTAAGAAACAACGTCTCAGAACAAAATCTGTTTACGAAGTCAGCCGAAGTATTTTATCTTGTTCACCGCGGTTTAGCGTAAACATTCACATAGGATATGTGGTAAAGTAAAATAGTTCGCGTTGTTGGTCGTTCGCTGTTGAATGATTTCTTATTGAATGAACTTTGCTTGAACGCGTCAGTATTAATAGCGTTCACAGAGGATAAACACAATATTGAAGTTCTTATAGGAAGCTTGGATCCGGATAATGTGCTTGAAGAAACAACTAAGCAATGTAATATATTAACTGTTATGACAAGAGTATGTGATAAAACGTAAAAACTATTTTCGTAGTTTGTATTTTAGTAGTGGAACAATCAACAACGAAAAGACAATGTTTCAATCGTGATCCTACTGTAGAACTTTAGGATCCTCAACTGTCCCTGATGACTGTTATAGATATTCGTATTACAATCGGTCCCCTTGAGACCATAGAGGTCTGTGGTCAACACTAAACGGTCAATTAAGCAATGCATGACCATGATGACAAGCCGGATCCCTGCAGCCCTTTGTGTAAGTATGTATGTTTGAACAACCATAGTAGGTGTATATTACTAGTCGTCGTCTCGTCTAACCTGGAGGCTGTTCATCCTTGCGGTCACGTGTGCATATAGCTAGCCTGGCCCCCCATGCCTTTAGGTGGCGCGAAGTGTATATTGATACACTTCGCGCCACCTAAAGAAAATAATCCAACGAATATACTCCACTTCAAAAGGTAAAACTCTTTTATAAAAATAGTTTGAAGTTCTCTTCGGTAACCGGGCCAGCCTGGCGCACATGCGATCATACCGTACTATGGTCCGGTTGTCTTAAGATATGTTTATAAAAGCAAAAAGCTGAGCACTAAGAGCCATTCATCATCTTTGAAGTTATCTTCCCTTATCCTCTCTTTACTATCTAAAATCATACTTTCAACAGGTAAAGCGAAACGAGTCGATAAGTAAAACCAGTAAATTAGCTTCGGATAACATCGAAGTTCGTCGTAAATTTAGCTCAACTCCGTCGATTGTAAAGACCGCTGGCTCTCCGGCAAATTGATCTTATCGGGAGGCTACCCGATGTTCATAGTTAGTGGTCCATAGTTCATTGTGAAATTCGCAAGCGGTGCTAAACTCTGACGGTCAACTAATTTACCGGCAGACCAATCTTTACCTTAATAGTTGTAGCTCCAAAGTTCTTCAGTGCACTGCGACCGCTAGGTAAACTTGGCTGCCTCTCACAATTTGTATAGAAATAATTAGGTACTACGATTTTCTGAACAAGATCTTCAAAGTTTTGTCCTAGCTGGTTTTCATTTGGTTTTTATTCCTATTTATTTGCAATAAGGGACTATCTAAGGATTTGATACAAATCTGTACAAATAAAGTGAGATCCGAAAAGCAAGTACTTCTTCGACGCCGCGAATCGTCAAACATAAGGTAGAACGTCCTCAAGCTAGGTGGAGCAAAGATCTTCGCAGGGTGGCTGGTAGCAGCTGGATGAGAGTTGCCGAGAAACCATTGTTCCAAAGCAAATGAGGCTTATAATCCAGTAGTGAAGTAAAGACTGAGAACCATGTCAGTAGTGCCCAAGAGGCTAATGGATCCTATTTTGACATTACCTCTCAACCATGTCACCCATTTAATCCAGAAAAGAAGAGATGTTAGACAGATCGCTTAGTATAAGCAGCAAACCACAAAAAAGAGTAGGTAAAGATTAGAATATTTATGAAACTATAACACTTGAAAATTGTGTACTATACGAGTACTCACCGCCTCCGTAGTCCTTGGCTCATAAAATTACTTAGAACACGGCCAACTTCGTTCTGACCTAACTTAGTACTGGAACACAAAACTTGACTAACTATACGTATATCTCGGCCACATTTTGCACATGGGTGGTTTATTTACGAGTATGTGTATAGCATGTGCCATATCGACCCTTAATGCACATTAGCTATGTAAATACACATACATAATTTGCGCTTTTATAATTTCTAACTTGATGACATTATAGTGGTCATCCACGTCTACGGCCACGTCCATAAAATGTATGGAAACAAGTGCACGTTACAACGTCATCGTGGACGGAAATATAGCGTCTTCATGTTCAGCATCTTCATTTATTTCCATACATTGTACTTCCCTGTGTTATTGTGATGCCGTGGACCTCTGTGATAATATCGTCACGTAAGAAATTGAAGCATTAGAAAACGATAGCAGTGATGGCCCAGTGGTAACGACCGCAACTTACAAGTTGTAGGTTGTAGGTTCGACCCCAGATGGGTGAAGGAAAACATCGTGAGGAAATCGGCATGTCCTAGAACCAAAAATTCAAAGACATGATGTGACATCCGCCAACCCACACTAGGCCCGCGTGGTGGATTACGGCCCACTCCCTCTCACCGAGAGGAGGCTTGTATCTCAACATTAAAGGCTGATTGTGCTAGAAATTTTAAAAGCGGAAATAATCCCGTGAATTCGAGTTACACGCTCAAGCAACATGCGTCTTGCAACAGCGACGGCGGAAAAAACAAATGAAAGAAGTTTTTAAGAGCATGCCACGAGTCACCGAGACACCACTTGCGGAGCGACGCGACCGACGCGCGCGCATGTCGCTTGACGCAAGTCACATCGCTCGAAACTGTGAACGGTGCTCTTAATACCAACCTGTGGTTGTTCTAGTTCACAACAAAGGCCACATAATATTAAGAGAATGAATGAGCATTTATCACTTCACTAGGACACTGCGTCTTAAGAACATTAAGTTCAGCCGGTCTATCCTGCAAAAATGTCATCGTGAAAAATTAGGTGAAGTGACCGTGAAATGAGCTGTCATTCCGACTAATGCTTCCATTAGTCGGAATGACATCTAAATGAAAACTTAGGTGAAATGACCGTGAAGTGAGCTGTCATTCTGACTAATGCTTGGGGGAAACATTAGTCGGAATGACATCTTAATGAAAACTTAGGTGAAGTGACCTTGAAGTGAGTTGTCATTATGACTAATGCTTGAAGGAAGCATTAGTTGGAATGACAGCTCAATGAAAACTTAGGTGATGTGACCTTGAAGTGAGCTGTCATTCTGACTAATGCTTGGGGGAAGCATTAGTCGGAATGAAATATCAATGAAAACTAAGGTGAAGTGACTTTGAAGTGAGTTGTCACTTCGACTAATGCTTCCCGCATTAGTCGGAATGACATCTCACTTCAAGGTCACTTCACCTAAGTTTTCACAACAAGATAACCTTTTTTTTTACATAGACCGGCAAGTTTTCATGGTTTTCCTTCACAGTCGGTCAGTGGGAACTTTATGCCTACATTAGTAGATGTACTGGGGTGACTATTATGTTTATCAAGTTCTCAAAAAATGTATATTTAAAAACTAACTAAGTACCTACTTATTTTAAGAATTGAACTATGACTGCTATTTCGTTAAACACCTGTGAGCGTTTAATTTCTGAAACATTTCTTGCAACTTAAAGTAAAGAAACTTTACTCATAAGTTTCTCGCCTAGATAATTTGCTACTAGAAAATTATCTTGCTAATATAACTTGACGCTCACGGCTTCAGACTTTGAAGTTTAATATGTCAAAAGACTGTCTCGTTGGTGTTGTGGTCGTAATTGCGGCTGTTGACGATAGGGTCCCAGTATCGATTCTCAGGTAAGGTACAGTGTGATTGGATTTACGTAATAGATACCTCAGTAGCAGCCCGGAGTCCTTGTGACTGGTTGATACCAATTGGCTTGCCTGCTGGGCCTGAAACGGAACTGGCAAAATGTAGGTATACCTACTTACACCTTTTTTTTTTTTTTTGTGTTGGAAATCATCAAATGACCTCTCCCGCTCCGGGCGAAGCGGAAGGGCGTGTCAGACTCTTACTGACTAAAACCCACCCGTGTTCCTTCAGTTGCCTGTGCGCCAGGGCCACGGTAACTCTTTCGAACAATCCGCGACCCCGGCAGGCATCGGCCCTATCGGACCCCGTCAATTATGCTGACAACTCTTTGAGGCGCGCGTGGAACACAACGCGCCGTCGACCCGGGCCTGGTCCTTACCGGACGGCGAGCTGCCCATTGCTCGCCGTCCGCAGGCCCGCGCCTACGGTGGCCGGGAGTCGGCTATCGACTCCCGACGCCCAGGGTGTCTCCTTCTGCGGCGACGAGGGGCGTAAGGGCGCAATGATTGCCTCTCCCTCACGCGCTCCGCCTCCTCCTTCGCGAGCATTACTGCTTCGCAGAAGGAGGTGACTGCTTCCCATTCTCTCTCGCTCCGTACTATGGCCTGAACCAGGGCCGGACGCGAGAGTTCGCCGCCGCCGATCGCCGCCACGAAGACACGGCAGTGCTCCGCCCAAGCCGGGCAGACCTCCACCGTATGTTCCACCGTGTCCTCCGGTCGATCCACACAATGTCAACACCCGGGCGTTTCCTCCCGCCTTATCCGAAACAGGAACCTCCCGAAACAGCCATGTCCGGTGAGGACCTGCGTCAGGCGGAAGGTGAGGACGCCGTGGCGCCTCTCAAGCCACTCCTCAAAGAGGGGACTTACCGCCGCAATTGTGGCGTGCCCAGCGCTGGGTTGTGACAGTCGCACTCTCCATGCCGCCATGAGATCCCGCCGGAGCTCTGTCCGCTGTGCCGCGATTTCTCGCGGCAGCGGAGTAACGCCCCGGCGTTTCGCCTCCTCGCGCCACTCCCAAATGTGCGCGAGGACTTTTGCCTCCAGATCCCATGGCGGCAATTCGGCAAGGAGGCTCGCCGCCTCGCAGGAAACCGTGCGGTATTCCCAGTCCAGCCGGATGGCCATGACCCTTTGGGATGCGTTCAAACGGCGTGCTGGTCGGAGCCTCAATGAACGCGCCCACACCGGTGCCCCGTAAAGGGCCATGGACCGCACGACCCCCGCGTAGAGCCTCCGGCAGGAGGCGTTTGGACCCCCTAGATTGGGCAGAAGCCGCTTCAAGGCAGCCCCAGCCCGGCCCAGTCTGGGAGCCAAACGTCGGAAATGCTCGACGAAGTTCCACCGGCTGTCGAGGACGAGTCCCAGGTACTTCATCGTCGACTCGACGCCGATGTGAACCCCTCCCGCCATTATTTGGGAACCCGAGAGTGGCGCGTTCCGAGGACCATGAAAACACATGGCCTCGGACTTGTGCAGGGCCACCTCGAGTCCCAATTGCTGGATCCTCTCAATGACTGTCGCAACCCCGCGTGTCATTAATTCGGCCGCCGCCTGGTGCGACCTCCCCTGCGCCAGGACTAGCGTGTCGTCAGCGTAACAAACGACGCTGATGCCGCTAGGGAGGTCGGCGCGCAGCACCCAGTCGTACCCGAACCTACTTACACCTGCCTACCCCTTTAGGAAATATTAGTGTGATGATGTAAAGTAAAAGCAGTATAGACTCGGATATAATTAACGTTTGTTGATTGTTCTCCGGCAGTTTCATCAAAAAACCGCTAAAGCATCTCATGAATTCCTTTGAAAAGTAAATTAACATTTCCCTGTGGTTATAACCGTTTCTTTTACTGCGCTCTCCCCCACTCACCGCTTTATTTTGAGTCAAATAAAAAATTGTTAATCAGAATAAAGTTTCCATCGCACGTACCTACTCTCTTCATACTTACTAGTTTTATCGTTCGTTGCCGAGTTTCATAAAATTATTATGCTATAAATGAGAACGGAATAAGATACTACATATGCTAAATAGGATTAACTTTTTGTTTTATGGTAATTGATTTTCAATAATCTAATACTCCATAGTTTATATCCATATCTAAACATATAATAAAATCGTAGTAAAATATAAGTCAAAACTGTAAATTGTTCTTTATAAATATTTTTTGCAAAGTCTGGGAACGATTCTAATGCCGAAATTTTTTTTTTGTCTTTGTTCCTGAATGTATGTTCCTTCAACCATGCAAAAAATTATGGATAGATTTTTTTTAAATTTTGCATTGATATTCCCTATAAGTCTGGTTAGTCTGTACGTATAAATTATCACGCTATTTGCTATGGGGGATAAGTAATATTGCAATTTCGTCGTATTCTTCTGTAATTTAACGCAAATTGTAGAAAGACGAGCCAAAATATTGCAGATAGTTACAGATTTAATCTTTTAAATGATTATCATCACGAGCTTAACTTTATGGAGATAAGCAATCAATTGTGATTTATACAGGGTGGATTTTTGAGATGGGGCTTTAAGGGCAGTTACCTTAATCGCTGTCACTACAAGAATACTCTCTGTCTTATGAGATTGTTCTTAACTTTTTGAAACATTTTGATCTGCTTTTACAGATTTATTTAAATAATCTACAGACATCAAGAAAATGGGCAATTTTTACAAAAAAATGTTGATGCTAATCTATCCTGTTTCTTTATCGGACCAACTGAGGTTTGAGTAATTAATAAGAAAAGTCAGAAATCGCAAAAAAAATACTTCCCATAAATTTCATAGGAAATGAGACTGAGATGAGAGAGAACACAATATATCAGTGTATATTGTATATATATATATACAGTCGAATTATTCCATTACTTCACTGAGCTGAATAGGAAACGAATATAGCAGATAGTTACAGATTTAACGTTTGAATGATTATCATCCCATAGCTTAGCGGTTCGAGGACTGCTTTGCATACCTATGTTCGTTTCCCAACAATTGACGTGTTTTGTGCCTCCTTTTTTTGCATGTTGTTATACTATTATAATTTATATTATATATATAGTATTATATTATGATAGCTGCCTCGTTGGTCTAGTGTTCGCAAGCGCTACTGCTGAGCATGAGGTCCTGGGTTCGATTCCCGGGTCGGGCAAAGTGTTATTGGGTTTTTCTATCTGGAATTTCTCGGTAGCAGCCCGGAGTCTGGATTTGTGCCCGGTTGATGGCAATAGGCTCGCCCCCTATTACATGGGACTTAAACATAACTGGCGAAATGTGAGTGTGCTATAGTACACCTCTGCCTAACCCTTCGGGGAATACAGGCGTGATGTTATGTTATTATTATGATAGTTCATATAACGTACACAGAAAAACATAAAGTTTAGGCCTGTTCTTTCATCTTTGGTTATAAAAAAACTAAATATCTATAGTTAGGTTACTGTTAATGAGAAATTCCGTGTGTTTACAATCTACTGTTATATTATTTTAGTGACAGCTGGTTCATCAGGAATAATCTGTAAGAAAGCATCAGTCAGTGTATTAGTATTGTGCCATTAGCTAGTATATACAGGAACGCAAAGGACGTTCGACGCACGAAAGCCGTTCATTAATTCACTAAAAACTTCGCAAGCAATGGGAAATTACTACTGAAGGCTGCGGGTGTCGATCTCAAGACGAGCTGCTTCTCACACGGACAACTGTACGTCGCTTGCCCCCACGTCACCAGTCCTGACTCTTCATATTTTGGCCTAAGCCATTCCGGCCAAGCCGTAGATCATAGTAGGTTGCATTCTGCAGTTTCTGCCTACCCCCATGGGAAAAAGGCGTAAGTTTATGTATGTATGTGATTGTGCTATATTATTCAACCATTGTATATTATAGTGAAACTTTTATTACATCGTCTCAAACTTTTTCGCCTGTGTGTTGCATGTCGCGTGACGGTCGGCCGCGGAGTAGGGTTAAAGTGAAAGGAACGGGGTTTTTAGTTAAATGTCAATAATGTGAAAAAAAGTTTCACTTTTACCGTGGTTTCATAAAACCACACAATCCTTTTTTTTGTAGTGTTTCATATATTTTTTGTTATGTACGTACAGAATAAATAATAGTAGCTGTTTATTGGGGATTTAAGACCACCGGAAGTCCAGCGTAAGTTGAGCCGTGATGGTGTGTAGTTTGGTGGAAGGTGGCGACCAGGTTATGTTGGTTTGTTGTGAAAACGGGGTGTTGAGCGGAAGTCGGTGGTAGGTACGTAGTGGTGTTATCATGGTGCTGACAATGTTGCTGTGGTTGGGATGTTTCGTGTCTTGGAGATAAGAAGCTGTGACGTCGAGATTGCGGGTGGTGATAATAGTAGCTGTTTATTGGGGATTCAAGACCACCGGAAGTCCAGCGTAAGTTGAGCCGTGATGGTGTGTAGTTTGGTGGAAGGTGGCGACCGGGTTATGTTGGTTTGTTGTGAAAACGGGGCGTTGAGCGGAAGTCGGTGGTAGGTACGTAGTGGTGTTATCGTGGTGCTGACAATGTTGCTGTGGTTGGGATGTTTCGTGTCTTGAAGATAAGAAGCTGTGACGTCGAGATTGCGGGTGGTGATAATAGTAGCTGTTTATTGGGGATTCAAGACCACCGGAAGTCCAGCGTAAGTTGAGCCGTGATGGTGTGTAGTTTGGTGGAAGGTGGCGACCAGGTTATGTTGTAGTGGTTGCGTAGTTAGTTCCCACGTTTTAGCGCGAGGTGTGATGTAGTACTGGTTCTGGCTGACTGTGTTGCGGAGGCGTACCCACGCTGCCGATTGGCTGGTAATGATGGTGATAAGGATATATCGCATGACTGATGTTGCAGTTTGATATGGAATTGATTTACTACAACAGTACGTTTGTATTTATTTACATTCAGATCACAACATTGTTGGGTGAAGGTTTGATTTTACTGTTATCTCATAATGTTATTATTTTAAATAATTAATATGAAAGGCATTCGTGATATTATTTTCAAGAAAGATAGAGATGAGATAATGAATATTAAAACTAAAAGTATGCGGACTGCTCAGAAAATATCAAACACAGTTACATCGAAACATCAGGAGGACAATGCTGATGATGAAAGTTGTATGGAAGATTTGGTGACATCTAATATTGAAAACACACATTACATTGTATTCAAGACTGATGGTAAGATTACACATATATT
Organism: Griposia aprilina; assembly: GCA_916610205.1. Taxonomy (NCBI): domain Eukaryota; kingdom Metazoa; phylum Arthropoda; class Insecta; order Lepidoptera; family Noctuidae; genus Griposia; species Griposia aprilina. Next base: position 16,269,471 of record OU744288.1, read on the forward strand.
TGCTCGAGTTGACGACGATGACAACGACGAGGCTGCGCAGAATGATTGTGTAAAATATAAAATAGAGAAAGGAAGTGACGATTATGATAACGCACCAGACGGAATAGATGAGTGTGGTAATTGTCTATTACCATCATCATCATTACCGGTGAGCACAACAATAGCTTCATCGATGAGTCTATATTATAGAGATGATAAACCACAGTACCAACAATACAGTTCAAAAACAAGTCGCTTGCGCACTTTCAGAGACTGGCCGCGACGTATGCGTCAGAAGCCTGAAGATCTTGCAGAAGCTGGTTTCTTTTATACTGATAATGGAGACAGGACCATGTGTTTCCATTGTGGTGGAGGCTTAAAGGATTGGGAAGACGATGATGATCCATGGCAGCAGCATGTTCAGTGGTTTAGTGGTTGTGCTTATGTAAAGTCTAAACATACGTAGTGTTTTATGCAAGAATAAAATGGGAAGGTAAAAAAAAAGAAATAAAAAATTGTATACAACATACAATGTATTTTATTATTAGATTATATAATGTCCCCAAGCCAAAGTGTTTATTCCATCCTTAGTAATACATCTTCTATCATCATTACCAGAAAGTATTTTTTTTCTCTTAATTTGTGTATAAACATGATGCTTATCACTAGTAAACGTATACATGTTATCATATTTTACATAGTCACAATCAAGTGCTTTTTTATAATTTTCGAAATGTAGCTTTCTTACAATAGCGGCGGAGGTGCCTTTGTTTTTCTTTACAGTCAAATCTTTACACTCGTCTCTAGTTAATGTTATCCGATTAGCGATATCAATACACTCATCCAGTAATCCATTGATTTGATCTGATGGCTTCAAATATGTTATAATGTATGGAATCGTGGAGCTGGAAACTTGATACATATACTTACAAACTTTAAAATGTAAGGGTGGAATCGACGGAGTATATGATGATGGATACATGTTGTCGCTACAAGTGTTGATGATTATCTGCTCGCTCAACTACTGTGACAGCGAGTTTATGAAGTTATTTTTCTAAAAGCTTTTGTAAGAATACAATATTCGAAGAGAGAGTCATATATAATTAGGCAATAAGCAGTCGTATCGCTCGGTATAGGTTTTTAAATTCTAGCTCCAGTTTGATGTCTACAGTGCCTCCGGTGCCTGAACGAAGTGTGTCAGTTTGTCTGGAACAATCGATGATAGTCAGAGGGGTTTTCGTTTTGAAATGAGGTGGGCTTATTTGTACGCTGGAGCTCTTCAATCCATAATAGGATCTTTTAAAGTTTATGAATGCATTATACAAAAACGTGAACACTCCCTTTTCAAAGTCATTGGCGAATGAGTCATACGGATAGTATTGGGAATTGAGATATAAACGTGCATTATACAAGTTGATATGATCAAAGATGCTCTTATCTTTGTTTTCTTCATTATTACGTGAATGTTGGAATCCGACTATGACGTCACGGGGTTTCTCCAACTGTGTGGTTGTTTTCACAGTCCAAACATGTTTTTGGGATGTTGGCAACACTGGATACTCATAAAGATCCCACGAGCGGAATGCAATGGGAATCGGGATGTTGTTCTCCACATACTTCAACAAACGTAGTTTTTCTTTATCAGATACCTTAACAATGGGCATACGCCATGCTATACGTGTTATGTTAATGTCAATCTTTTTTGTTGCCTCTTTGAGAACTGCACAGTTGAGATTAGAAGAGCTTCGGTTCAATACCAGTTCATGTTTCGCGTTAACTATCACTTTATTGTAATCTTCAGCGAACCCCAACAAGTGTCGAAGTGGAATAGTGAAACAGAAGTCACCTTCAAACTCTTTATAACCATTTATATTCCAACCGCTATTTTCCAAACTTTTACACTCCTCTTCTCCTTAGGACACCGCTCCCTTAATTGACAACATTTCATATTTTTAACTTGCATATATTATTACGTTAAATAAAAGTAAATTCAAAACTAGGGTACTTGGCTAGGTAGCCATATTTTTCCATTTTTCTAAATAATGTACTTTTCATTCATAATTTTAACTTTGAAATTCTGTGTATTCTAAAAAGACGTAAGCGCCAAATGACGTCATGCTTACGGTAGAATGACGATATAACCTTTGCATTACTGTGACCCATCAAAAGAAAGTAAAGAAACTGCTAGATGTCACTGTCATGTGAGAGCTTGTCAAACTCGTTGGCGCCTAACCTAAACTTGTTGGTTTGCAATTAATTTCGTAAATTTTCTTATTTTCAAGTGTTATTATCCTCATTCTGTTTTTATTAAGTCACCATGAAAGTTTCGGAAGGATTTCTAGTTGCCGATAGCAGAAACTTGCCGAAAGTAGACTATTTAATGCTATTCCAATATATGCACGAAAATGAATGCTACAATATTGCGGAAACACGTAGTGCCAAGGCATTACTAGCATCACGGGAAGCATATGTTGACACAGCTGTAGGATATGTAGAAGTCAAGCGAGAAGGAAACTCATGCACCGTTAAATGCAGGGTAACACCCGAACATAAAGTAAAATCAAAGTTATATCAGGTTACAGCTATAATCGATGAATCTGTCGAGAAGATTATCACAGTAGAATGCAACGACTGTGCAGCTTCTGCAGGAGGATGCAAACACGCTATATGCTTTGCCATTTGGCTCATAAAACGGTCAGACGAACCTTCAACTACGTCAACTAAATGTTATTGGAGTAAACCAAAACTTGCTGGAGCTGTAGGTAACCAAAAATTCATCTTGGCAAAAAACATTGGCAAAATTAAGAGAACCCCAGATAATGTAGACATGAGTGTCAATATTTCTATGTTTTCTGAAGAATGCAAGAGGCGTAAAGTTACTACAGGAATGATTTTAAATTACTGTGGGAATCACCAGCCCCAGTTAAATGACTTTAGTGTGTTTAATTTAGTGCTGCAGTTTGTACACAATGTAGATGATCACAGCTACGACGATTTTAAATCTTTTACTGCAACAACTATTACCGTAGATGTAGTTGAAACAATTGCTGAAGCTACAAAAGCTCAAGCAGACTCAAAACTGTGGCATTCTATGCGTCAAGGGAGAGTCACAGGGTCTAGGATCTATGAAGCTATTCACTGTAAAACAGAGAATGGTGCTTTAGTGCAAAGCATTCTAGGAGGTTACAAGGTGCCAGAAACAAAAGCTATCAAAAGGGGCAAGGCATTAGAAAAAGAAGTACTCAAGGAGTTAGAAAAAGAATTCGGAGCAATTCAACAAACAGGGTTGATTTTAATATCCCCTATCATTGGAGTTTCATCTGACGGGATTTGTAAGGACTTTGTGATTGAAATAAAATGCCCTATAAGTGATAAAACAATGAAAACTTATGTGAGACATGGTGAATTGTATGAAAAATATAAAGCTCAGATGATGGTTCAAATGCATGCTGCAAAAAAATTAAAAGGACTGTTTTGTATAGCTGATCCTAGTTTTGAACAGACAAAACTCCTACACAAGTACTTGGTGGAGTATGATGAAAAATATGTGGAAGGTTTATTAGATGCCGCTGAAGAATTTTGGAAACAATTTACTTATTTTTTTTTTTTTGATCCGTTGAAAGGGGTTTCCTGACAAGAGAATGTGGTAGCCGAGATTTCAACTTTGGCCGCACTTTCATTGTCATCCAATACCAGTAGTTCTTAACATCTTCCTCCAACTAAAAGATAAATAATAATTTAAATTTATATTTTGTGTGTGTCCCAAAAACAACCTACATCATAAGTTAAAATCATTATGTTATCAATATACATATTACAGCTACTTTACAAAATAGTACTAGTGAAATATTTCTGCAAAGAGATAGCACTGCACTAGGGGGGTTTATGAACTTATTTAATAGGTTTGGTAACAGTTATTACAATATTGCTTGATATGCTTCTAAATTTTGTAACACCACTCGTAATACCACCAATAGATAAACACCACGTGCACTTTGCCTTGTGTGGTGGTATGTGGTATATAAAAATCATTGTCATTTAGGTACTTACATTGAGATGATCTTCGCATACATATATAACGCGTTTAGGACATGACGTACGCACAGCGTTGCACCACTCTTGTTTTGCTAAGCTAGGCACCGCAAATAATGCTTTTTGAGTATCTCTTGAATTGTTTTTGCAGGCTGGTACAAAACAATATTTTGGTTCCTTCATTGGCGTATAATGTTGCATTGCGATCGATTTTATTGGCTAAATATCAATCAAAAGTTGATAATATTAACAGTAAGCAGCGTGTCCAGTTGATAGGGAAAAATATTGCTCAGTTCAATATTGTTTTAAAAACTTCGTAACATGTGACATTGACATGTCTTGTTTGACATTAATGTTTTCATCTAAAACATTGGAATGCTTAGGCAAAGGTAACTACCTCATTCCACTGTTTATGTGACGTCACCACAGGGTTTTTGCTTTTCATTTTTTTTCTCAGGAATGGAGAAATATATAAAATATATTTTTGATCTCAGGATACGAAAATAAAGAAATGGTATTTTTGTTTTAAGGTCATGGCAGTTTTAAAATGTTGTCAATTGTGGTAGTAACACCGCAGTTTTTTGTTCTATCAATCTCTACACCATTCAATTCATAGCAGATGTCTTGAAACAAGTGAGCAAGGGCATTGTTGATGAAAGCAGAAGATTTTGTAGTAGTACCCTCAATCACCAACTGACTCTCACAAGGCAGTACTATTGCATCCAGATCCTTCTTCCAGATAGTGAATAATGTTATCCAGTTCATAGGAGCCTTCAGGAACTGTGCTAAAAAATCCACGTTCAATAAGGAATCCGTTCCATTAAGTGATAAAGAAAGAGACATTGTTACAATCTAACAGAAGGATGTGAAATGAATGAGTGTTTTTTTTTTGGTATAGCATTTATATTTTACTTTATTCTAAACATATCATTACAAACATTAAACAGAAAACGTAAACATAAATGACCGCAATTATATTTCTGATCTTTCTGTACATTGTTATAGTTATAACTGATATTGATGACGTCATCACCACTTGACATGTATTCTAGAAACTCCTGCGGTCGTCTCAAATTTCCATAACTGTCAAAGTACTCGCAATTTTGATCTTTCTTCGCATATGCTACCCAATGCGTTCCTGGGCCATGTGAATCATCTAAATTTACAATCCCCGTTTCATACCTCCACGGCGGTGATTTTCGCTTCTGTAGAGCATCTCGCATGACTACACCCCGGAAATGAGGAATGTTTAGCTGCTTAATGGCAACGTTTAGTTTTTTTGATACGGTGTCAGATAGAGGCCCATACCCTTTTTGTAAGGAGCCATATACATACCCCTTCCTACAGCTACCGGTACTCTATTACTCGATTGATCTTTCTTTTTGACCATTTCATAATTATTTTTTCAGCGGTTGTGACACTACCAGCAAGAGATCCAGCAGCAGCCAAAGCGCCCAGTATCGGTATCAACGGAAGGAAGCCACCAGCTTTCGGTAGAGGAATAACCCTCGGCTTTTTCACATTCCTCTTGTTGACCTTGATGCTTCTTTTAGTAGCTTTAATAGCTGTGCTTATCAATTTAGTGGTAGACATTTTTTTAACCTTTCCACGTTTACCGCTCTTACCACCATGATGTCGTTGATGATGGTTCTTCACAGCTTTACGTGCAGCCGTTATATAACCTTTGTGAGTGGCATCATTCCTAAACCTCTTTTTACTTTATGTTTCATTATTTTATTCACACCAAACGCCACCAATCGTTCAGATAAACTATTTGATTCAAGTTGACGTTTCTTCGCTGCTAATGCTAACTCCAAATCAGCTCTGTATCGACGGTCTAAGGATGAGTCTTGAGCGTATGCAATGTCGTGTAATTTACAGGCCTCGTCCAAAGGATTAATACCTACATCACCTCTCTTTAAACGTTTTTCCAATTTTGTTCCGGGTCCACAAAAATTGTAGCCGGGCACGTGTAATTCGAAAGGTAGGTTATTGATGAGTGTATTGACTAAACCACTTCCGCCTTTCACAGAAGGTTCGTGAAGACTGATGTTATTTCTCTGTTGTACAATCATTTTAATTAAGAGAAGACTACCGGCTACTCTTACCGCTGTCGCTACTGTATTAAGATATATAAAGCATGAGCAAGCGATTAAATTGCTTATCTCAAAAAGAAGTTTCAGAAGCAACCCACGTGTTTATCAGTTAAAGGATGGGATGTAAATTCAAAATACAATAGTAATAATATACATTATAGACATAGTGTACTCTTACCTAACAGTATCAGATGTCTAATATGTGGTCCATCTGGTTGTGGTAAGACTAATCTATTACTCACCTTACTGCTTGAGTTAAAAGGTCTGATATTTGAAAATGTCTACTTGTACTCCAAATCGTTAAATCAACCGAAATACATGTTTTTAAGCAAAGTGTTTAGTCAGGTTCCGGAAGTGAATTTCTACACTTTCTCAGATAAAAGTGAGGTAGCCTCACCGGAAGAGACTCAGAGCAATAGTATTATATTTTTTGATGATGTTTCGATGGAAGATCAAGAACCTATCCGTTTACACTTTTCGATGGGTAGACACAAGGGACTAATTTTTTTTTATCTATGTCAAACATACAGCAAAATACCTAAACAGCTGGTGCGGGATAATGCAAACTTCATTATACTCTTTAAGCAGGATGAAATGAATCTAAAACATACGTATGATGATCATGTGAATACAGATATATCATGGGATACTTTTCTAGAAATATGTAGAGCTTCTTAGAAGAACAAACATGGATTTTTAGTGATTAATAAAGATGCTGAGATGAATAAGGGTCGATATCGGAGGGGTTTTGATGAGTTTATCACATTATAAGCCGTCTATAAGAATATGTGTTACAATAAAGCAGTTTACATTTCACCATGGACTCTTCAACAGTACAGATCTTTGGAGATAAGGAGCTTAAGCGTAAACTTGTTCAGTCTGTGAGTTCAGTAAAAAAGAAAATCAAAGCTTTAAATGAGGGTAGAGCCGAATTGACGTCAACCTTACAAGAAACATTTCAACCAATCACACAGCCTCTAAACACTTTATTACATCAGATCAATTCAAACGATTATAATGAGTTAATTGTGAAACATAAAACTGCTGGTAAGAAACCATTCCAAAATAAAATTAAACAAAAAATTCGAAATGCTGCTGATAAAGTAATGCACGACAAAAAAGGAGATTACAACAACGAAGTTGACGAGAAAGAGTATAGTATGAATATGCTGATGATTTTCAAAACACAACAACCCAATCGGAAACGCAAGATTTTGAAACACATCCGTTAGCACGTGGCTATTTGGATAGTATTATAATTAATAACATTCAAAAAGTGCCTTATGGTATTTTTACCATACGTCGGAGGGGTATTGTATAGGTGACAGGGCTGTTGAATTCGATAAAAATCATTTAATAATAAAAAATCAGAAGTTTACCTATACACCAGGTCTGATGGAACTGTTATTCAAACGTGAACCTAATACTTCTTTGATCCAACCTGCGGATAGCGATGTCTACTATAAAATAATAATGATGACTAATGCACATAGACGTAATTTTTTTGCAGACGGTCAGATACAGGGTGATAAGAGTCTCAAATATACACAATATATAAAGGAATCAAAAAATCCACATTCTACTCTTATTAAAAAAAAAACTGGTGGATGTTTAAACAGATTAGGTGGAACAGATAACAGATCAGATAACAGATCAGGTCTGTTCGATGTAACAAGTAACCAATCAGATGGAACGGATCTGTTAGTAACAGGTAGAGACTTAACAGCATCTACTAATAATAACCGTTCAAATACAGACACAACTCTATTAATGAAGAAATACTACCCTAATACGGATATTATGTACTGGGACAACCCTAATGAACTAATAGACCGATTACGACTGCTTATCGCTTCACGAAATGTCGGTAACAATAGTCATGACAATGAAATTATTGCAATATTGGAAGAATTAATAGAAGCTAACATAATTGAATCACCTCATCGACTTTCCAACATACTAAAACATGTACTCAAGTAAACATACTTTCATTGTAATAATGACTATTGATAAGTTTGAACGTCATCTGCGTAACACTCGATAGCAAACACCATCGTTGCTCAAGGTACTGAAACATCAGGTGGACTGTGGAAATCGTTTATTAAGAAACGCTAGCAAAGGTATTCTAAAAAATGATGTGGTTACAAAAGAACAACTGGACGAGGTTCTGATTCAATGTTTGTCTAAAATAAAAATAATCTCTTAAAGTCTAGATGAGATCTCAAAAAAAAATTCATCTGGCACCAGCACGTTAACCACCACTAGACCACGAGCACCACCAACATCATTACCACCAGAGATAGTGCCAAAACCTCGAGGAAAAGAAGAAGTTAGTAATAAAAGACCCCGTCGAGGAAAAGAAGAAGAAGAAGTTATTAATAAAAAACCTCGAGGAAAAGAAGAAGTTAATAAAAAACCTCGAGGAAAAGAAGAAGTTAATAAAAAACCGTAAATATGAGTAAATGGACAGTCGTTCAGGAACTTCACAAGAATGCTCGTAAAAACTTCCTTCGAAGACGTTTCATACAAAAAGGACTTGATGACACCTGGCAAATAGATTTGATTGATGTCCAAAAGTATTCCAAGTACAACAGAGGATTTAAGTATATTTTAGCGTGCATCGATACATTTTCGAAGTATGCATGGGTTCAACCGATAAAGAGTAAATCAGGTGGAGATGTGACACAAGCTATGCTCAATCTCTTAAACAATAATCTAAGGCGTAAACCTAAAAATATTCAATCTGATGATGGACGAGAGTTCTTCAATGAAAAGTTTCAAGCTCTGATGAGAAAGTTTAATATAAACCATTATTCTACATTTAGTGTAATGAAGGCTTCTATTGTAGAGAGATTTATTAGAACTATCAAAAATTGGCTTTGGCAGCGATTCGCATACAATGGCTCTTACAAATGGGACGGAAAAGAGCTCTCTGACATAATAAAGAGATATAATAATAAAGTAGCTCGTACTATTGGAGTTGCTCCTGTAACCATAAATCATACTAACTCTAATGACCTTCTATCTACTGTTTACAATCATATTAAAGTACGAGCTAAATCAAAATATGTATGTGGTGACTATGTACGTATCAGTAAATATAAATCCACTTTTTCCAAGGGATACACCGGAAACTGGAGTTCGGAGATATTTCAAGTGGTGAAAGTGAACAACACCAATCCGGTGAGCTATCAGTTGCAAGATGAAAGGAAACAACCAATCTTAGGTGGATTCTATGAACAGGAACTGCAAAAAGTTAAATATCCTGATGTGTACCTAGTGGAGAAAGTGTTGAAGAGAAAGGGTGATAAAGTTCTAGTGAAGTGGTTCGGTATAGATTCAACAAGTTGGATAAATAAAGAAAACAAGATTAATTAAAGTATAGTATGTTTTTTATTTGACTGATCAACCTACCTTTTTTATAATTAGGTAAACATAGGTAATACTTAAACGTTTATTATTAGATATACATTAAAAAAAAAAAACGAATGAACCATACATTGTATGTGCAACACCGATTTCCTACACGTGGCTCTTTTGCTTATCATAAAACTGCAAACTCAAACCAGAACCAACTCAACGTGATACATCTTTACCAGCTAACCGCTCAACACCCCGTTTTCACAACAAACCAACATAACCTGGTCGCCACCTTCCACCAAAGTACACACCATCACGGCTCAACTTACGCTGGACTTCCGGTGGTCTTGAATCCCCAATAAACAGCTACTATTATCACCACCCGCAATCTCAACGTCACAGCTTCTTATCTCCAAGACACGAAACATCCCAACCACAGCAACATTGTCAGCACCACGATAACACCACTACGTACCTACCACCGACTTCCGCTCAACACCCCGTTTTCACAACAAACCAACATAACCTGGTCGCCACCTTCCACCAAACTACACACCATCACGGCTCAACTTACGCTGGACTTCCGGTGGTCTTGAATCCCCAATAAACAGCTACTAATAATTTAATTAATTAAACGCCTTATCAAAATATAAACCAAATTAGAGCATGCATCATCAGAACAGTTTTCTATCAATCATGCACCCGATGGCCTGGTCTAATGGATCAATGTTAAAATTGTTACGTTTGCCAATGGAACATCGGTAAAACCAGACACAAGGTGTGAAGGTCACATGTACCTGAAATTAGACCGACACCCACACTTGTTCAAATAGGAACAAAGCAATGTAGTTTGGCGGCAGAATACTTAAACAGATTACGTTACTTGTGTTACTTACAATAACCATAATGACTAGTTCCCTATAAAATTTTCTCCGCACACAAGTGAGACAGATCCGAGGATAAGTTCAAAAATATTTCACTTGCCCAACAGTCGTAGCACGTTGGCGCAATCTAACCTCACGTACGCTAACTATTGAAACATTAAAACATGTTACCGAAACGTTATGTAGGAGAACCTATATTACCAACACATTAGAAAAAAATACTATTTAAATTATGTAATTACCTATTATTGTAAAATTGCTAATACTTACTAATATGAAAGAAAAACATTTTCTATTTCATTGTCAAATAATTTTATTTTTGTGTGCTGCAGTCCAATTCGCCCAGAGGGGCCGAGAATTGGAATTAGTCTGTTTCACATTGGTCCAGTATTTCAATCCAGCGCTGGAATCCAGTGTCACTGTCTTGCTATAATAACGATCCAGTATTGAATTGAAAAGTGTTCACATTGGTCTAATAATTGGATCAATGTGAACACTGTTCAAATCAGCCCTGCACCCAGTATCTATCATGCGTTTCGGCGCGTCTCTGCGTCAGAATTCATAAACCCAATCTAATTTACCCGTCTGTTAATCCCCTAGAATTACCAGAAAAACAAAAGACAATCACACCTTTCACACCTTTTAGCCAACCAACTAATTCGTAGCCCTCGTTTTGGGCAGGTATCTCCGACATCCCTTACCTACTTATGTCAAAGCAAGTGCCTCTATGAATGGGGGTTTTTGCAGGTCTAAATTGCAACTGAATATTTAATGGCATCAGATACCATCAACAAAGAAGAGGTGCTGCGGGCCACGAGAAATCTTTTATATATTGTTACAATACTTTTTAGAAATGGTGTTTTAAATGTTTCAGTTCTGTAAATACTGACTTAGTTAAATGTTTACAGAGTTACACAAGGCCTCTGATTGTTAGCTAATTTAAGTACTTAGGTGTTAAGATTAATGCAGGTGTTGTTTGAAGATAACATTCAAGATAATCACGATGATGACTTAGGTCTGATGATGATTTCAGAAAATCAAAGAGAACTTTTGTAATCCTAGAAAATAAACGTAACTGCGACCACAGTAACTGCGGTCACAGTTCTGTTGCGGACGAGTGCGACCCCATTTGGTAGCAGTATCCTAATTTTGCATATAAATTTGATCGATTTGCAAAATTCGATCTAAAAAAAAGCGGTCACATTCCTCTAGATCGTATTATGTTGCTTCGTGTCTCAATATGAAACTTTATAAAAGGTATCAGAAAGTTCTAGACACACTTACCGAGAGTGCTTATTGAGCCGTTATTCAAAATCCCTTTTCAGTCACGAGATAATATTTTTTTAAAGGAGTGGCGCTAGGGGCCCGGGGGGCGCCCTCTTAAATAATACCTAGGCTCAACAAAATGAGACACCAAATACGCGGTTCTGAGTAAAATTCATACAAATTCACGCAACACAAACTCAACACAAGAACAATCAAATACTAACAAACAGCACACAACTATACAAGAAGCAAGCTGAATAAGTTGAAATTACGGCTGACATACGAGTAACCGCATTTGATTCGACGATAGCTGGCGAATCTTCACGGTTCTAAAGTCACGTAGCACTTGTATAATATCTGAAATTCAGTGGGACCATCTAAATTGGTACGAGTCGGATAATAAACGGACTGGATACAGGGAAGTGAGACGATTTATGAAAGTAGACTTAGAATTAAAGTTGCCCGTCTGTGCGGGTACGTGCAGTCTGAAAGTTGAAATTATACTGAAACGAATGTTCGGGTTTATGGTGGGATGATGGAGCGATCTAATAATCCTTCTGTGAGGATAATATGGTACCTATAATTATTAAAGTCGCATGTTTTGCGTTAGCACAGCTATTTGCACGTTGTTACAATGTTATGACTTGATTTTTTGTCACCGAAACTCGTGCATATAAAACTACAACTTGAATTCCTACTCATCATCACTAAACATTCATATAAACTAATATTATAAAAAAGTAACATGGTTAGTTTGTTTACAAAGGATCATCTCTGAAAATACTGAACCGGTTCCAAAAAATATTTCACTTCTAGATACTAAGGCCCACTTGCACCGTCAATTACTAAACACGTTTAGCGCTAAACGAGTTTTAAACATTATTCTGTCCTCTTCAAACATTTGACAGAAACAGAATTATGTTTTAAAATCGTTTAGCGCTAAACGTATTTAGTGGTTGGCGGAGCAAGTGGGCCTTAAACTATTGCCGAGTGGCATAGGATATGTTTTATGGTACAGACGTGGGCAGAAGCTATAGTCCTAACTCATATCCTAACTAATATTATAAATGAGAACGTAAGTTTGTTTGTTACCTTTTCAAGCCTAAAACACTGAACCGATCATCATGAAATTTTGCCTAATACGTTGTCAGGGGTACAGAAAAGGACATGTGGTACCTTTCATTCAGAAAAAAAGTACTGTTCCCGAGGGAAAGAACAATAACTTTCGACGGTCACAATTGCTTTAGGACGCTAGATGGCGCTACGTGTCTTTCCAATCATAATTAAATTATATTATTAGATACTTTAGTAGTGGGTTAAGAGTATTTTTTTTAATATAATCAATGCCTTTTGTGAGTCTAGAAATAACTCTAACACCGTTTTACCGAACACCATGAAAGTTAGCACATAGGTAAGTATATACATATGTATTTTAATGATTTTTTGTCGACCTCCACGCGCATGAAGCCCTGGCCAAAAGCTAGTATTCTATATTACTGAATATTTTTATTACATTCTACTAGGTACGTAGCATAACATCCGTCTCTGAACATCAATAATAATTGACTGAATACTACTAACTGCTATTAAGGCACGGTAAGAAGCAATTTTTTAGGTAATTGACAATCGCACATCGCGGCCACAAATAAGGTTCAAAACAGCAACGCGTTTGATGTTAGTTGTATCGAATTACCACCAATTTAAAATAATTTTTCAGTATTAATTAATTATTTTTTAAATGCACGACTCTGTGGAGTAATTTTTAGGTATTTCTTTAGTTGATTGAATTGCCTTTATTATCATTACAAAAAATATGATAATTTACGCTCAACATTTAGCAAATACGAAAAATCTAAAAAAGAATTAGATCTGTTTAACGATTTTTTATCATGATACCATTTTATTTTTATTTAATATTTTTGAATAAGTATTTTCTTTGAACATTTGACAACACAGTCATATTTTTTTCTGGCTTGTAATATGTACCAATACGCCTGTGCGACAAAAAACGAAGGGTTTTACTAATCCTACGTTCAGGCAGCGCCTTAATCAAATCGGCCTATGCACTGCTCCACTGCTGCTGCTGTGCTGCTTCGTCAACTGTTGAGCCAAGGCCTCTACCAAGAGGGTAGAAAGGTAGCTTTAGAACAGTATTTTAGTGATGAATTTATTACGCACACGATCAGAAAGAAACAATCATATGAGAAGATTTGTATTATATCTTGTAACTTTTATAATCAAAGGTGTAGATTTTTATTAGTTCCAATAATTTTTAATAACCTTCTAGCCGAAATAAACAACCCACTTTATAAATAAATAAAATACTTAAGTAACTCTATAATATTTTTTGTCAATGCCTCACTGTATATCTACAAAAATGTGTGTAATCGGTGAAAAGTGTTATTATAAATTATTATTAGCTTCTGCCCGCGACTTCGTCCGTGTGAAATTTATTGTACCCTGTCCCATCCCGTCGCATCGCATCGCCTGCCCGCGCTATTACTTCGTTTTCGCTTAGCGTTCTTTCTGCACGGCTCCTAAGGGTCGTAGCATGGTGTTAAATAGCATATAACCTTCCTCGAGAATTGGGCTATCAAATGCAAAAAAAATGTTTTTTTCAAATCCGACTGGGAGTTCCAGAGATTACCATTTACATACATACAAACAAACAAACAAGCAAATTTTACTTCTTTATAATATTAGTATAGATATTTATGTAGGTAATAAAAAAGGAGCTACGTCTGCTAACAAAAAAATATATTTTGTCTGTGACTAAACACTTTTTCATTTCGTTTATTTTTAAGCTGTGCCATAATACCCGGTTCTTCGCCTTTCGTAAGATAAGATATATGTTGAAGATAAGTTTTTTCCTTCCAAAATAAAAAACAACTAGGTTTTTAATTTACCCATAATGATGAAAAAAGAAATAAAACTAGTCCTTGAGACTACCTCTTGAGAGAATTATGTTTTTTTATTAAAGTAGAACGACCACTTAAATCTTCATAAATTATTTTTCCCGCCAAATACTTACATCGCTCGTTTATCTACAGATAACAGGAAAAATATAACGTTTTGTTCATTTTAATATCTTGACATTTAAACGAGGTACATTGTTATAAAGTGTTTTGTTATTGCATGAATAAGGGAGATTTTAATATGAATAAAATTTTAAATATAAAATACAGGGAAGTTTCGGACGGCGAGAAATAACAATTTTGGCTGCACCAACTATTTGATTCGCAATGTAAAACAAAATTGAACTAACTATGTAGATACCTATATCGAAAAGTAAGATGGCTCTTTTTAACCGACTTCACAAAAAGGAGGAGGTTCTCAATTCGTCTGTATGTTTTTTTTTTTTTTTTTTTTTTTTTTTTTTTTTTATGTGTGTTAGCTCATAACTTTTTTCTGGGTGAACCGATTTGGATGATTCTTTTTTTATTTGATAGGTGGTGCTTCACATGTGGTCCCATTTAAATTTGATCAAGGTCTGACCAGTAGTTTTTGAGTTATCCTTAATACTGCAGATTTTTTCCACTTAGTTTATATGGATGATGTGTTAATAATTTCCTGTCACTGTTATTTACACACCAAGTAGTGGTATACTAGTTTGTGTGGGGTAGGTACCGCAACTGAAAAGTGAAAAATAAAAACTTTTTTACAAAAAAACAACCGACTTCCAAAAAAAACACTAAAAGACGTGAAAAATAACTTTAATTTCGGAAGTCGGTGGCCAAACACGAAAATACAAAACCAAAGGCACCGACTTCCGAAATTAAAGTTATTTTTCACGTCTTTTAGTGTTTTTTTTGGAAGTCGGTTGTTTTTTTGTAAAAAAGTTTTTATTACGTTACTTTCGCTGTACTTTACTAATGAAACTATCTCTGCGTCATTTTTACGAAAGATAATTAATTATTATATAAAAATAACATTACACAGACAGTTTATACCGAAAGGATGGTCCAGATTACCTATCTAAACAACAAAATTGAAAACCACTACTTTGTATCTATATAGCACTGGATATTTAAATAACCAAAGGCATTTAAATATAGTATCCTAAATATCGTTGAGAGCTGGTTCAAGGTGGTGCGGGAAAAGAGCTCCTGGAAGGACTTGGAGGAGAGCATTTCTCAAGAGTGGGACAGCATGTACAAAATAAATAAAAAAAAACGCTATAAATAACACACAGACTAACACACAGACTAACAATAAATCATTTAATCATAACAAACACTAGCACTAAAAGCAGCGGGGTAATTGCGTAACACACAGTAGGAATGGCTTTCATTTTGACAGTTCAACAACATACATTGCGTTATTTACGTTGTTGAGCAGACAAGTTTTTCGAACATATGAAGCAATGGATTAGCAATAACCTTCCAAATGATTTAGATTCTGATTGATAGTGTGTTACACAGTTAGTGTCCTGGATATTCGTCATCGCCACTGAGGGTTGAAGCCAGTCTGGTCTGTATAGCACTTCCAAGCAGGATTTCCTGCAGCTAAGCAGTCCGACACTCCCTGTTCTCCAAATGTGACTGTGTCTATCACTGGAAAAATATACAGAACTTTTACATATAAAATCATGATTGACAATCCTACCTCAAAGTCACAGTCAAATCGTATATTTCAATGAGACCATTATAAGGCATTTTAGAACGTAAAAAAATACAAGAAAAAGAAGAAATGATTCGAATTGCGACTTTGAAAAAGTGGGTTACTATGGAGAAGAATGAATGGGTAAGAAATTCCGTTGCATCGCTCCAAAGCGAATGCCATTTGTCTAGACCTTCAGGTTCGCGTAAATAAACCCAAAGTAAAGTTACACCAGTATTAACTTCAGTTTTAGTCCGGGCTATGAGTAATTAAGGGTTTAAAGATCCTGGTTTAAGTCTAAATAGGTAAATGGCTTTGACACCTAGCCTTAATTATTCATTAAACAATATGTAATCCCAACACGTGTTCCTGTCTTTAAGAAAACAGATATAATTTACCCGTTTGCGACAAAAAGAAAGACATTACAAAATACCACAGTAACCACAATAATTATAAAGGTCTTAATGAAACAAAGGATGTTGGAACGTAAATTAGTCACCACATTGGTATTCTACATAAGAAAAAGCATTTAAAACATCTTTGTAAACATGCTTAAGTATAGCTCTCAAGGCAAGTCGGTCTAACCCACGCACTTATTTTGTAAGCCACATATTATTTAATAACAGACCTGTTTTCCTTGAATACAGTGTTCATTCAAAGTTATTTAGATATAATTTTAGGTATCCTAATGAATATCGCATTGGGCTAGCTGGCAATTATTTTTAAGGATCTACTTGAAATCGAGCACCTTTAGGAAGAGGTCGTTTACCTCCTTAAAACCTTTTCATTCGACATTTTTACCCGAGTGTAATTATTACAATATTTTCACTATCTGGCCAACAAGCAATGAATGATAATCAAAATAGAATTATTTTCTGTAATAATTTTTTGAGTAGATGCATACTAATATTATAAATTCTAAAGTAACTCTGTCTGTTACCTTTTCCAGGCCTAAACCACAGAACAGCTTTCGATCAAATTTGGCAAGTAGATAGATGGCATCCTGGGTAAAACATGGGCTACTTTTTGTCCCGGTAAAACGTTCCCGTGGGATAATTTACGTCCACGCAGGCGAAGCCGCGGACAGAAGCTATTATTAATATAAGCCATCAGTATTCGCAACCAGAAATATTCCAGGAAACCGTAAACCACTATTATTATAAATCACTGTCTATTCACAAAAAAAAAACAGTATTACACACTTTCTCAAAATCAAGTACCTACCTAAATCGCGACACACTTCTCGTCTCAAATCAAGCAACACAAAGTGACTTATAGCAGCTATAATACAGTTATAATACACCTACTACTCTAACCTCCAAAGTGCCCGAACAACTCATATCAATCGCTGAAACTCAAAACTTTCAGTAGCGCCAACAGCAGGCGATAGTTTATTTGATTTGATACATTATTAATGTAACGTACTCACTCCATGCTCCTTCCTCCTTCTCTCTTTGCCAAAGTCAATATTTACTCCCAAACAAGTTATACGCAAGTTTATTCATAAATGAGAAATTTATTGACAATATAGGGAAATAAATTTGCGAGCAAATATTAGGCCGATTTGGGAGCAAAGGAATGTGGAATCAGTTGAATTGGAATTGCTTATCTTCGCAACCAATATGTAATGTTTGATTTACAGATTTTTATGTTCACATTCATTTTCCCCCGCGACATAATAAGATTCTTCTTTCAGATATAAAAGACTATAAATAAACAGCAAATATTCCTCCCGTCTTTAAAAATGTTATTAAAATGGTCCCTAAATTAGATTCTAAGTTGATTTTAGTGCCATAAATAAAAAATGTAATGATTCAAGACTGATATCAGCCCATTAACATCCAAGGAATAACGTTTCGGCAGTCGAAATGAAATAAAAATGATATATCAGTACTTACAGTGATCGTTGCTTCGTTTAACTTTTCCCTGTAAGTAATGAGATTTCCTGTAATTAATTAAAAAAAAAATCTTTACAACTACCTACTCAGGTAGCGAGAAAAAAATGAAGAAAAACTTTATCTAGAAATACCTAATTTGCATTTAAATCTGTTTAAGAAAAAAACTTGCAGCAAAAAGGAAACTGTTAAGTTCTATTAGAGCTGAGCAAAGTTAAAGTGTATTTCTCAAGTTCCGGAGCAAGGAGCAGGTAAAGTGGAGTATTGCATTATTATGATTCAATTCCAACCAACGCCTCTACAAATTGTTTTTCTACAGCTCGTCTTTACAAACTGAGATGAGAAAGAATTTAATAAAAAAATCATTTAAACAAACTGAACTTATTACTACTAATATAATACGTAATTTTAATAAGCCCTGAATTACCTGGTAAAGAATATTTATAACGAAACTCAATATTTATCGTTATCCCAATAAACTATTCAAATCTTTTCTAAATTATCATCATTCCAAAATTATTCAAATTTTCCAGCCAGCCACTGCATCCCTTCCAATTTCAAAACACGAACCATAAATAAAGCAGGAATCACACTTACTGCACTCACGAAGCCCGCAGCCACAACAATAAGTAGAACGAGGCGGAATCTCATGTCGATTTGCATCAAACAACTCTACGGAACAGAGAAACAAACTGTCTTGTCGCACGTTTAATGTTGCCTCACTTAATAAAGGCTTCCGAGGCACTGGCAGACGGTTTGCTAACGAGACTACCTTGGGGTGAGGTGTTTGTGTTGGGCGGTAGCGATTTTGGATTTTGTTTAGGAGTTTGGTTTTGAAATGCTTGAATGACCAGCGAGCACATGCGGACGAAACGCCGCCCGCGATAGCTTACAAATGATGTTTTTTTAAGAAAAACTCCCATCATAAGTCGTACTATGAAGTTCTTCAACAAACAATAAATTAAAATAAATTCACTTTTAACGAATATAAGATTAGAAACACCTAAAAACTATAGTAATAATACATATTATGTGTCTATGACAGAAAATTACTAAAAACAAGATTATTGAAAAAGGTACACATCATGAAAATGAAATAAATAAATAAACGTTTGACCAACATGCAGTAATTTATTAATGAAGTGACGATATTGAATTCCGGGAAGTTGATAATAGTGTTATTAAGGGTTATTTACTTTAAAAAAAATGAAACGTAGGTACCTAACCATAATATTGTGAAACATAAGAGAAGAACATAATTTTCTAAAGTTTTCCCTCCTACACAGAAACGCGAACCTCCCATAACTTGTACCAACAAACTAAACCTGTTCGTGGTATGATTAGAAACACAATGGTAGTGTTCGTATTTATTGCAGCCCTGCATAAGACAATTCAGTCTCTAGTCACTTGTGGAGAAGGAAATGATATATACTAAACTTGCTAATTACAACTGATTTAAGGCAAGCTACGAGGGATTTACGTATTTTTTAATGCAGAGTGAGAACTGAGAAAACTTCGAAAATCAGTCGAAATTTCTTTTTTAATTTGTTTTTCTAATGCTTTAACTTTTTTTAATTGCCTGTTTGTATACAATCATTTTACAAAAAATTATAACAATATTTGAAAATAAATAAATACATTCATTTATTTCAGGTAAATAACACATAAAAAACACACAAAAAAAATGCACCTTTGATGATGCGAAATATGCACTTTGATATGACTAAAAAACCAATTCGTGTCACGTGCAATTTAAAAGCTTTTTCGAGATATGAAATAGAAATCAAGATATTCCATCTTTAGGTCCTAAAATCTATCTACCTACGTCATTAATTTTAATTTGGATCACTAACAACGTAAACATAATCAATTAATCGGTCGATAGACTTTGAATTACATACAAGTATTCTTGTGGTTATGATAAGATCCCAGTATCCGTAATTAAGGAACATATATCTATACTAGCTGAGCCTATGTGTGTGTGTTTTTTTTTTTGTAATAAATGTATTGAGGAATCTATATTCCCGGACCTGCTTTAAGTAGCCAAAGTAATACCTGTCTACAAAAAAGGCAGTAAAACTGTTCCTAAAAACTACAGGCCTATCTCCTTGCTACCAGTCCTGACAAAAATATTTGAAAAGATGATACTCGTAATAAAACGACTTTTAGCTCACTTGCGTGTCAATAGAGTGTTAAACCAAAGACAGTTCGTTTATCAAAAAGCTGTTGGCACTTCCGACGCCATATACAGGGTGACAGGTAAATTCGACCTATTCCTTGAAAGGGGTTATACTAGAGGTCATTAGCAACAAATTAAGTCCTGTTAACTAGGGGTCAAAACTGGACGGTAACCGAGCTATGACGGGTCTTCGATTTTTTTGAATTTTTCTCTTTTGTTACCAAAAACAATTAATTATGAAAAAACTACTTCACTCTAAACATTAAATTGATACTTTTGTGAAATCTGAAAAATTTGTGATCATCAAAAAAATAAATACTTGCCCAAAACTTACATAATCTTAGAAATAAAAGGTCTTTAGTAGCAATAATCTTAAATTTTTGTATTCTTCCCGTAAATCGACGTACATTATTGGGAAAAAACTATATGACAGTTAGCGTACAAATTAGTAAAATGACTAACTGGTTTCGTAAGCTTTCGAAAAAACAACAATTTTTATATCATATTCCGTTACAGTTAGAATAAAAAGTCGTTGATGCATTCCATGTAGCTGATTTCTTAGAATCGAACATTGCACAAAAATAGGTCACTGCCATTCCAGGCTTTTTTTTTTTTTTTTTGGGTGGGAAATCATCAAATGACCTCTCCCGCTCTGGGCGGAGCGGAAGGGGTGTCAGACTCTTACTGACTAAAACCCACCCGTGTTCCTTCGTTTGCCTGTGCGCCAGGGCCACGGTAACTCTTTCGAACAATCCGCAACCCCGGCAGGCATTGGCCCTATCGGACCCCGTCAATGATACTGACATCTCTTTGAGGCGCGCGTGGAACACGACGCGCCGTCGACCCGGGCCTGGTCCTTACCGGACGGCGAACTTGCCATTCCAGGCTGTAAAACGTGTTATATTTTGCCTATTGTTAGTCAATGTCTATGTCAATTTTGACTTCCACGCAATAACGGTCACCGCTAAATATCCGTGCCGCGAGCTGTACCTACCCACATTTTTATCAATTGGTGTTTTTGATAGCAACTAAACTACGTTAAAACGCTACGCCTGTCTACTTGTGGAATGGCTGCTTTTCAAAATCAAGAATACGCCGACATTTTGTATTTGTTTTGTTTTCAAACTCAAACTCAAACTCAAAGCATTTATTTCAAATAAACCAATTACAGGCACTTTTGAATTGTCAAGGGGTCGGTCAGTCAGAAAGATGAAGCTAGTTACCCATTCCAAAGCGTAGTAGGTACCTATGGAGAAGAACGGGCAAGAAACTCCATGGACACTCTTTTAAATCAAAATATGTTTACAAAATATTGATTACATCGTTCATGTTGAAATTATGCATGTGAGAACGATGCAGAACGTTAAAAGCGTCCGTAATAAAAAGACAAAAGCAATTCAAATATTAAATTAAATTAAAATAAGCCGTGGCAGCTAAGAAATGACCACTCCCCACTGACGGCGCCCGGTCACGAACATGACGCATGGATCAGCACCATTCAGCTCAACCATTTTGAAGGGAACTTAATGATCCAACACACACGCCACCACCAGCGAGACATTAGAGTGAGCATGACATACTTTCAGCCGCCAGGGTACATTCAAGTCAATGAAAGAAAAACCTATTAAATGGTAGCTTTATAGTAGGAACATAGTACTCACACATGTGCTATGCAATTATTCAATACTAAAACATTGAATTTATACAATGCAAAGATAAGTTTTTAAAATCTTCAGCAGCTCCAACAGTAATTTCAAATGCTAATCAATTAGTTTATGCGCCCTTGTGGAGCAGGACCAGCGTTGAGCCAAGCATTTTTATTAGCGATGTAATCCCCCAACCTATAATATGCTTGGCTGCATAGTGTGCGTTTTATACAAGATTCGAATTTAGTTTCATTCAGTTGAAGAATATGGGGAGGTATTTTATTGTAACATTTTAAACAGTACCCCATGAAAGATGAGTCTACTTTAGCCAGCCTGAAACCTGGTTGAACTAATTGATCCCTATTTCTAGTGATATAATTGTGTCTTTCACCTCTTTAAGTAAAAAGATGTAGATTTTTCCTTACGTACATGATGTTTTCATAGATATATTGACAAGGTACCGTCATGATGTTAATATCTTTAAACCGTTCTCTTAGAGAGTCGCGCTTGCGGAGGCCTTATATGGCTCGGATGGCTTTTTTCTGCAGAATAAAAATAGACTCGACGTCTGCAGCCCGTCCCCATAGTAAAATACCGTACGACATAATACTATGAAAGTAACTAAAATATACTAGCCTCGTGGGACCTACATCAATAAATTGACGGATTTTTCTCACAGCATATGCTGCTGAACTTAGCCGTCCTGCAAGGGATGTTAAATGAGAACCCCATTGAAGCCTTGAGTCAAGCATGATCCCCAGGAAAACAGTTTTATCGACGAATTCTAGTTTCTCTTGATTTAATACTATCTCACAATTTGTACTTCTGACATTTGGTAAGGAAAATCTAATACACTTATGTTACGTTTTGTGACGGTGACGCTGCTGCAGTACAAAGAGCCGTTGTTATTGCCGACGAAGATAATGACATTCTTCAGTGCTTTCAAGCAGACCCTTCTGTATAAACAAGACAAGTGGTACTCTAGTGGTACTTTGATACTCTCTTCGTGCTGCAGCGACGTCACCGTCACAAAACCCATACAAATAAAAAATGTCGGCATTTTCTTCATTATGAAAAGCAGCCATTCCACAAAGAGACAGGCGTAGCGTTTTAGCGTAGTTTAGTTATTATCAACGACACAAACTGATAAAAATGTGGGTAGATACTGCTCGCAACACAGTTGTTTAACGGTGACCGTTATTACGTAACGTCAATATTGACCTTGACATTGACAAACAATAGGAAGAAAATAACACGCTTTACGCCTTGAAATGGCAGTAACTTAATTTTTGTGCAATGTTCGATTCTAAGAAATCTGCTATCCGGAATACATCAACTGCTTTTTCTAACTCTAACGGAATATGATATGACAATTGTAGTTTTTTGGAAAGCTTATGAAACCAGTTCAGTCAGTCATTTTACTAATTTGTACGCTAACTTTCATACAGTTTTTTTTTTGCAATAATTTACGTTTCTTTACGGGAAGTATACAAAAATTGAAGACTATTGCTACTAAAGGCCTTTTATTTCTATGATTATGTAAGTTTTGGGCAGGTATATTTTTTTAAATAATCATCATTCATCATCATTTTTTTTTCAGCTTTCACAAAAACATCAATTTAATGTTTAGAGTGGAGCAGTTTTTTCATAATTAATTGTTTTTGGTAACAAGTCAGAAAATTTAAAAAAAATCGAAGAACCGTCATAGCTCGGTTACCATCCAGTTTTGACCCCTAGTTAACGGAACTTAATTTGTTGCTAATGACCTCTAGTATAACCCCTTTCAAGGAATAGGTCGAATTTCCCTGTCACCCTGTATACTTTAGTTGATGACGTAATAGGTAAAATAAATAATAAGGTGGGAGTAGCCGGAAATTTTCTTGACTTAAGTTCGGCGTTTGACACTATAGACCACGAATTACTTCTTACAAACATTACTTATTATGGTATAAGAGGTAAGGCTTGAAATTATTCTCTTCTTATCTCACAAACAGAAAAATGTACGTTGAAATTGACAAAATACAAAATGGCTACAAAAAAGCTTACAAATCAGCAACAGTAGTGATGACTACGGGCATCCCGCAAGGATCTATATTAGGACTTGTTTTATTTATCTTATTTATTAATGACTTAATTAATTACAGGAATTCCATTTTACCTGACATTGATATAGTAATTTTCGCAGATGACACAAATGCCATAGTAGCAGCAAATGATATAGATGAATTAACAGAGACTGTAAATGCAGCGTTACAAGCATTTCACGTGTGGTTCACTATGAAAAAATTGTTAATCTACACTGCAAAGACCAAAATACTATTATTTAGAACGACAGCCCATAATAAGGATGATTGAATGACGAACAAATTGTCCTCGTCAATGAAGTTATATTCTTAGGAATACATATAGACGAACAGCAAAATTGGAAAACAGAATTTAATGCTATAAAGGCATCGGTATGTTCCACATGGTATCCTTTAAGCGCACTTAGAACTGAAATGAACATAGAGCAATTGAAAATGGAATATTTCGCGTTGTTATAATCAAAAATTAGATATAGCATAATGTTTTGGGGATATAGTTATGACTATAATATAAAATGAGCTTTTGTGTTACAAGAACGCGCAATTCGCACATTAGTCCGTATTCCGCAAAGAGTGAGTTGCCGTGAAAATTTTATAAATTTGAATATACTTACAGTGCCGAGCATTTATGTATATGTACTTCTAAGTAACATGGCCAAATATATTCATGAATACGAGACAGCAGAAGAACGACAGATTAGACAGCAAACGTAGACAAGACATTAAACGTTACAAAGTACAGTCTAATTGAAATATTGTGAAGCACAGTCTCAGATATCAATTGGTTATATTATTTAATAAGTTGCCTCTAGATATAAAACGCCGTATCTACTCAAGTTCTTTTTAAAATCACCTTAAACGTTTCTTGCCGAATAAGTGTCTTTATGCTGTTGAAGATCTATAACGAAATTCCTGTATATCTACATTGCATTTGTGCATTGTTGTATTATTTAACGTGTTTCACACGGTAAATAATACACATTTAATGTTCTTTTTCGATGCTAATTTCAGATAAAATTTATTGTTCATGAATAAACAACCAAACAAATCAAATAACTTATTGATATTTTGATGGTAAACATACGTTTCCGATATTATACATTCATAAGTTTACAAGAACTTAGTTTAAACACGTGTATGTAATGTTAGGGCGCGTGTACTTTATGCCAGTAACTAGCGCGTTAATATACTATCATAATAAATGTAGGTACATATTTTGTAATTATTACTAGTATTTATAATCAAGTCATGTTTGACGACAGTATATTATATAGAATCGTGTTTACTACAGCTGTATTAAGTTTAACACTTTTGACACTTAAAGAAAGGTATTTTTATTAAACATACTAGCTTTACCCGGCCCGGCTTCGCACACGGAGCACTAGGTATCTAACACCTACCCTACCTACCTAGCCTACCTACCTACCCTGCCTACCTACCCTACATACCTACCCTACCTACCTACCCTACCTACCTACCCCACCTGCCTACCCTACCTACCTACCCTACCTACCTACCCTACCTACCCACCCTACCTACCTATCCTACCTACCTACCTACCTACCCTACCTACCTACCTACCCTACCTACCTACCCTACCTACCTACCCTAACTACCCTACCTACCTACCTACCCTACCTACCCTACCTCACCTACCTACCCTACCTACCTACCCTACATACCTACCCTACCTACACTACCTACCCAACCTACCTACCCAACCTACCTAAAAACCTTGTCCTGACAATAACGAACACAAAAAAAAAGAATTATGCAATTTAGTGCAGTCGTTCGGAAGTTATGCGCGTACATACATTTCGGCTATTCATTTTTATTTTTATAGAAGATTAATTACAGTTTTTTCAACACATGCTCTCCCCTTGTTACCTACTTATTGGTACTACATCACACTTCACAATACACCACACATTTTTTTTTTTAAATTAACAAGTCTACAAAGTGGCTTATCATAAAAACAAGGCACCTGTTTGTTAATAAACAATCAAAATTCAAAAACTTTGAGCTCGTAAAAAAGTAGTTTCTACAAGGAACATTAATTTTATTGTACAAATGCAGATTTTATAATATCACCTTGAACTATCAATGCATATTAATTTTGAGGTATTGGGAAAGGTTATTTTATTTTAGTTTTAATAATATTAGCAGCGCGTTTTATCAAACGAGAAATAAAATTACCGAAATAAGAAATAAAGGCTCGCAGGTACACACGGCTACACATCAACCTAACCTGATTGGACTTGCACTAGGGATGAGACGTATTTACCATACGAGGTTTGTAAACCAGGGCTTTGCTTCGAAGTACGGCGCCCTGGTACGGGCAAGAAATACTTACAAGTGTGGAAGTATTTATTGCTATGCTATCGAACGCAGGTGGAGCTAGAAAATACTTGCATAGGAAATCGATCCATGTCTTTATATAAATAAGGAGTACAATCGTATATGCAAACAAAAACTTTAAACATCCAAGTATTTTTTTTCGCTGATACGATTATGCTCCTTATTTACAAGGTAACACGGATCAATTTCCTATGCAAGTATTTTGGTGGCGCCGCCAATGCCGCCGCGAGCCCTTCGCTTCCCGCGGCCGTGCCTTTAGCGCCCGAGTTCAAAATACTTGCATAGGAAATTGATCCGTGTTACCTTGTAAATAAGCAGTATAATCGTATCAGCGAAAAAAATACTTTGATGCTTAAAGTTTTATTTATTTGCGTATACGATTCTGCTTCTTATATGTATACTCCGTATACAATGATCCGATTTCCTATGCAAGTATTTTCAACTTTGGGCGCCGAAGGCTAAGAAGTTCGGGGCTACGTGGTCGGTGGCCGTGTTGGAAATATTCTAAAGTTGTCAGAGTGCATGAAACGAAATCTTTATAGGTAACTTTATAATTTCCATTCCGCCATTCAACCTTACGTCTATTGTGAACGGTTATTTTCACTTTTCTGTAGCAAGGAACATATAGACGTAGAGGAGATTCCGATCGGGGACTCGAATAGTAGAACAACTGTTGTTGCACCAATAAAAAAAAAATTATAGTATACGAACTAAACCGAGCGCCACCAAATACTTTCAAGTATTTATATACCTGGTTTTCGACCCTGGTATTTTTTCATACTCGTACTTGGAAGCCCTGGTGTTGAATTTTGCAAGTATGTCTCATCCCTAACTTGCACTATTAGTAGTTGAACGCTGCGAATCGTGCGAGAAGGTGCGATATGTTTTTGTTATTTCGTCCCACTCAGGCACGCCACCTGCGGGAGCGCGGATCACGCGCCACTGCCGCCACCATGCGGCATGCAGCGCTCTATTCTTACTATTTTATACCTACAAATATGTATAATTTTTATTATTTCGTAAACACGCTGAGCTCGCTGGGTTCAGATATAATAAATATGGGTTGTTGTTTTTCGATTTACGCTGCGCCGGTTATTGTGCACCAATACATCCATTAGGTATTATTATCAATTATTACATACTAGCGACCTGCCCCGGCTTTGCACGGGTGCAATGTAGATGCTAATGTGGTGTCAGTGTGGAGTGATTAATAATATTCTGTTACTAAATACATAAATAAAGGTACTTTACTACTTTTATTTATATATTTAGTAACATATTGGATTGGTTTATATGCATGCGCCGTGCCCCCGCCGCGCCGGCCGCTGTCACCGGACGGACGTTCGGCACGACTGATGCCGACGGCTGATCTGCTCCCGCATTTTAAATCCCTGATATTTTCTAAGATATTCATTTTAATGATATGCTGTACAGAGCAATTCTGATCTACATTAAATGCACAACGTATCTAACGTATTTAATTGGATAAGGAATAATACTGTATTGTTCAAATAGTTTCGTAAATAACCCATTTTTTTTTTTTGTAATAATGTAAAAGATAAAAATGGTTAGGTACTGTGGATTATCCTTAGGAGATAGACATATACAAATGTGGACTTTTTCGTTAATGTTTTTAAGATATACAATTTCGTAGTATATTATTTTGATCCATCTGGTAAGGTTTAGCCGTTTGCAATGTAAGCGCACAAAAATGTTTTTTACGACATCATATTACAAATCTTTGAAATTCTCGGCTCTGCTCTACTATACCTAAACCTTTCTCTTGAATCACGTTGTCTATTGATGAAAACCGCATTAAAATCCGCGTAGTTTAAAAGATCTAAGCTTACAGACGGCGCGGCGGCGGGAAGCGAGTTTGGTTTATACTATGAAACTCCATTTGAAATAAGATTAGAAGTTTAAATAAACCTTTTTTACAGTCCGTTCAACCGATTATGACTTCTATTCCGTAGGCATAAGGATGGCATTAAAAGCAAAAACAACGTTACAATACCAACTGTTTACTGCAGCTGCCATTTGTCATGCCACCAACGCAATATAAGTCAAAATCGGTTGAACGGACAGTAAAAAAGGCTTATTTAAATTTATTTTCTATTTTCAATTGGAATTATAGAGATTTCTAGCTTTTCCCCATGGTTAGCAAGCGTGTAATTCGGATATCTCCTTAATTATGGATTTTCATACAAACTTTAAACCCCTATTTTACCACCTTATGGGTTGATTTTACAAAAATACAAACATATAGTCATATACTTTTTTTTATTTTCAACCAAAAAGCTAAATATAAACTTCCATACATCTAACGACGACATTCAAAACGATGGATTTTCATACAAACTTTCAATCCCTTTTTTACCGCCATTGATTTTATATAATCACTGAAACACGTATTTCTTCATTTTTTATCAAAATAATCATAATAAGATTTATCATCAATTTTAAAGAAGGGATCTTTACGGCACAACGAAGCAATCAATACATCAACGTAATTTTTCATAGACGATTGATTTTGGGAACTGACTGGCATAAAACAGAACATTGAACACGAGCGAAACTATTATAGCGAAAACTTTTGGCAAAAAAAGTGCATCTGTGTGCGTAGGCGCAACGCAAATGCTGCCATTGGCCGATGCCACGATACTCAGTCCCTTTCCTACAATTCTCTGTATTGCTGGTAGCGTAGTTATGGATATATAGGGTGTCCGACTTGATTTGTAGCCGTGTGTACGTACAGTCGGGGAAATTAATTGTTAAGCAAATTGACACCCTACGTCAACTTGCCATGTTACAGTCATTTCTTACAACTGTCAAAGAATGACAGTTGTGATTTGAATGTAGGTACAATTTAAGTTGGTACTCAATAAGCTCAGTAATTAATTTTCCTGATTTATTAGATGTGGAAACCGTTAAAACAGGCAAGCCTGGTTTAACGTTTACCTAAATCGCCCTAATTGTCGATGTACACTCAAGGTTATTTTGGTTCTTGGGTAGGGCTTCCGAAAATCAGAGAATTCGTCAATATACAGCCATTAACACGGGATAAATGATACCTTCCCGGCTTTGTTATAAGTTTACCTAGCTAGTAATACCATTCAATAAGCAAATAAATCTGACCTTATCTCGCAGTGATGTGATATATTTCCATTTTGATAATTTCCACTTACATGACCTTTGAACTTTATCACAAATACATCGAATTCTCACACACATTCACCAAAAAACACCTTATTACGATAACACAATATGTTTAGGCAATGATAACACAATTCAGTCCACTTTGAAACAATAAAAAACACCATAAAAACTATTTATTTACACAACGAAAAAAACTCAAGTTTTGGCGCGCGCGCGCGGTCGCAAACACACTATCATAAACACTGATGGCCTACGTGATGCACGGTACCCGCGCCTACCACAACGATTCTCAAGGTACGCAGGAATCGCCGAATTTTACTCTTGGAAATACGGTTACGATGACAATACGCACTAACATCAGTAGCTTTTAGCCGAATTATGTTCGCAGATTAATAAGCTAGCTACTTATGTGTATTTCCAACAATAAATAACTACACTTACTTCTAAGTAATTCCCTATAAAATTCTTATAAGATTACGCACTGTTTACTTCTTGAATCCATTTTTTTATCCACAAACAAAACAGTCACACACGAATTTTGACAAGTATGTCGACGTGTTGGGTCACCCAACCACAGATCATTTTTTTTTTTTTTATTAGTTTCGGGGTGTTTCCATTAAAATGTTATTAAAACAGGTCAATTATGAATCGATTAGTCCAATAATACAGCCAGATCGTGTTGCAAGTGCAAATAAACGTAAAATATGATCATCCAATAGCGACCGCGGCTGTAACAGTAGTTGTGAACCTATGAGACACACTTGACATTTTGAGCACGAACCTATGCGGTATCATGCGACACGGATTAATTTGACATACAGAATTTTTGAATTTTGGAGATTAATTTATTTATTATAGTGGGCATTTGAAATGACCTTTGTCCTGTTCAGCTTCATTTTAAGACCCACTCTTTCGCAAGCTCTACTCAGTTCATCGAACATTATACTGAGGTTCTCCTGAGGTTATACTGAGGAGCCATGACTAGTATATCGTCGGCAAACCGGATATTAGGGCGTTTTCGTACAGACACTTCAGCACCTCGATGTACCGATAGTCGATCGACTTGGTTTCTCAGAAACTATAGTACAATGATACTAAATTGTATTTTCGTATTTCAATTTAAGCATTTCAATGTGGTTTTATTATCTGTTTTCAATATTATATATTATATTATAATACGCTTGTGACATATCTACAATTCGTTCGCTGAACTGTGAAAAGTAATATACGAAGCATAAGTAATTAACATTTTGTATGTAGCAACTCTATTAATTTCGTATTAAAACTCGGCTGTTTTTTATTTAATTATGAAAACAATAGAGCTGTTTTGCATTCAAACAAAATCTGTTTGTTATGTGCTAGTGAAAGAATACTTGAAGGATGTAGATGATAAATGAATTGTATATTGAAATGGAATGAACGAATATTTCAGACCGTATTCATTAATTGTTCATACTAAAAATTAAAAGTTTTCAATCTATTTATCCTATAAAATACAGAAATAAAAACGTCTTCCATAAATTTTTATAGATGAATGGCAAATCTATTTGCCTTATTTAAGGTGAACATGAAATATAAAGCTATAATGATAATTTAAAATCAATGAGATCTAAACTGAATTAATATAATAATCTCATCACTAAAGGATAATTGGATCACTTATATACTTAATTAATACAAGTTAGTTAATCTACTTGGGAAAACGTTATGAAATCAAAGTACAAATATTTTTGAATCTCTTAGATAATTTTATAAAGATGTGGGAAAACAAACTCAATATCATAAATTACAAAGTTAAAATTCCATTGAAACTGAAATTTATTTTTATTAAAATGGTCAATAGAATAATCCTCACAAGTAAATGGTCTAAGAAGGGTATTGTTAGCGCGGGGAGCAATAAAAGAGTGGACTGAATTTTAGGCAGTGGTTTATCGACGAGCTTATAACAAAATATATACTTTCCCGGACAAACAGTAAATAATCTAGCTTAAAATTAAGAGAGGAGCACCGTCCGTCACGGTGAAGTCCGAGGAAGCGATTCGAGTGGTCGTCGGGCCAAGCCGTGTCGCAGCCGCGCCGCGTCTCAGCTTGCTGGTGATTCGTTGATTACGCCGCATGACGGTCTACATGAGCAGTCATGTAGACCGCGCGCAAGGTGTTGGGGTCGATTCCCAACAGGTATTCTAGTATATATCTTTTTTTGTCAATTAAATTGACTTAAAATGTGAATCATGTACACAAACATATTTAATATTTTTTCATAGGGAAATAAAATTCCTCATACGATAAAACCTCTTCCCCTCTCACAGAGAGGAGACTTTCGTTCCATCAGTGGGAACATTATAGGCTGATCATTCTAAATTCTCTTGAAAGGTAGCCCTGTATATTACTGCTTTACAAAAGTAATAATTCTGTAAGCATAATGGCTCTTCCAGTTTATTTTCACCTGATGAACTAATCACCAGTCAGCCCCCCGAAGGCTACCACAGATCTTTTACTTCCTGGAAGCTCCTCTATCATAGTCTGTTTAAAAATCTTTCGAGGTAACTAAGCCACACAATTAATAAATTAGTTAGATTTTAAGTAAACACCTTGATCGCCGTGTCTGTGAGCCACAATTAGGCCGCATTTAAGAGTTGTGAGATACCTTACAATATTGGGGTATATAAATCTCTGTCAATCAAGGGTAATTTTCTATCACTTATCGGTGACTTTCTTGGCAGTGGCTAAGCTAAGGATAATGCTTTTGAAACTCACTAAATGGACAAGGAACTGTTTAGATCTAACACCTGTTGGCAAAGTACGTGCTTTAAGCAGAAAAACATATTGCCATCAGGTTATTTAGGATTAATGCTATGTAATCTGCACTGTGGCATTACCTCTGAATAGGCGCTTTAAAAGTAATTAGTGTGAATTATCTCCAACTACATTTTAGCAAGTCCCTTGTGCTTCTATCGACCAGTACCACATGCAACCTGATTGGCCCCCCCAACTTTCCAACCTAGGTTTTGTAGCATGTCAGATCTAAGAGGTTCTTACATAGATCTTGTATAGATACAGTCTCTCCGAGACCTCTCGTCTCCAAATTCGGAAGCCAGGCGCACTGGGTCCAGTATGGGTCGATTTATACAAAGTACGTCCCCGTCCAATTTCCGAGTTCAGAAGACTGAGCGCTCGGTCTTAAATTGGGCGAAGAGAACACCCATGCTAGTCGGTGCTGTCACCTCTAACTGAAAGCATCTGCAGAAGCTTGCCAAGCCATCGTTTGAGTCCCATGTGACGTAATGTCGCACACCGGCCGACTTATCTAACGCAAAAAGGTCGACGTCGAGGACGCCCCACTTTGAAACATGGCCTCCGAGGCCTGGCGCCTGGAACAACAGGAGCCAATCCGGCTGGTCTGTTCCTAGATATACGGTTGGCTAAGCGTTTATAACACTTTTAACCTCCCCGGAATGTAAACCGCTGACAGAGCGATGTTCAGCTAATTTGCTAACTTCGTAATTTTGCAAGTTAGGTTCAGGAGCACAAGGGAACGTACTCCCGCACATCCTAATTGTGCAACAAATGGTCTATTGTCGAATTGAACTACAATATGTCGGCAAGGTTGGCGCAGTGGTTAAGCGATTGACTGCTGCGCTGCGTGTCGCGGGTTTGATTTCCGCACGGAACAAATATTTGTATGACCTACAAATAGTTGTTCCGGGTCAGGCTGTTTGTGTATGTGAGTTTAATTTTTTGTAAACGCACCCACAATACAGGAGAAATTCCAAGTGTGGGGCAAAGTTTAAAAAAAATAAAAATAAAAATTGCACTCTGAAGGCTGGCTTTTTGGCTGCTTATTACTGCGTATACTATGACAAACATCTCTCAACTTCGAGTGCCATTTTTTTCTGATTTGGTCAAATTTCTGAGAAGAGTAGGATAGAATAGAATATTCTTTCAAAGTCCAAGTGAAATCATTTATTTCAAACAGGCACATAAAAGGCACTCTTGAAATTTACAAAAAAATAGAATTGATTCTAGTTGCCCCTTCCAAAAGGTAGTTTCGAATGGAGAGGAATGGGCAAGAAACTCCACCGTTACTCTTTTAAAATGTTTTACAATATTTTGTATACATTAATTATACTCGTATAATTATATGTGAAGACGATGCACCTAGAATAAAATTACTAAACCACATTAGGTAAAAATAATTAAATATAATGCAATGACAGGTAAATTAATTATGTGATATATACACGGTGCTCACATATTTGCAAATATTGAAAAGTAGATGATTTTTCTAAAATTTTAATAAGTAATATTTTTTTGTGTGAGTTAAAGTAGTTACAGAATGTAAAATCATAAAAACTATAAATTATACAATTAAATTAGCAACCAGTTTGATTTTGTCTAGACTCTCGATTGTCCTATGGAGCAGGACTCCTTGGTCTACACTGGTGTTAAATATGACAGTTAAATAGGGCGCAAAGGTTTCGATGAGAAATCTACAGACTTTTACAGACATTCCCCGGAGATCTTATGTTGATTTCATTTTAAGATCTATAAAAGCTTTTAATAACAGCTTGGGGATTTGTATGCTGAAATCTAAACGCCAAAGGGCATGTCTTTAAATTATTTTTAAATAAGGCAGCAGAAATAGTGGGTGAGGAATTTAAAGCTTTAGTAGTTTTAAGGGGAATATTAGCAAAAAAGTTTTTTCAAATTCTTGAGCTATATTCTACATCTGAGTTGATCACTACCACCACCATACACCATGTATCTATCTCATAATTAATTTACCTGTCATGCCTTATATTTAATTATTTTTACCTATTGTGGTATAGTAATTTTATTCTAGGTCTTCACATATAATTATTATGTATACATAATATTGTAAAACATTTTTAAAAGAGTAACGGTGGAGTTTCTTGCCCATTCTTCTCCATACGAAACTACCTTCTGGGAGGGGGAAATAGAATCAATTCCATTTTTTGAAAATTTTGACGTTCAAAAGTGCCTTTTTATGTGCCTATTTGAAATAAACGATTTGACTTTGACATTGACTTTGACTTTGATGGGGCCACGTGTCTCTAAATTAAATTCAGTATTACACTGTTTTTTGCTACCTATTTCATTATTTATTATTTGCCAGGTAGTTTTTATCCAGATTATTTTAATATAAAGAGCTTTATCTATTTTGCACAAACTTTTAAAAGGTTTTGAATAGTATGCAACATACTGATGAAAGCTTGTATTATTCATACATTGCTTTAGACCATAAAGCTCAAATAGTTATTCTCTGCTTTTACGAATACCTGGGGTCAACCAATCACTAAATAAAACATTGTGTAAATACTTTTAGTCTTTAGTGGACAAGTGTCATTAAACTGCGTGTGCAAATTACGTCAGCCAAGCCAAAGCTTGCTTACGAAAGCCAAGCGTTATTAACACTCTTAACATTATGTCTTGCTATAAACTCGTGCTTTAAACAACATCAGCACCAGAGACATGGGCACTCACCAAATCGCTCAGAGAAAAGCTTGCCAAGTGTCAAAGAGCAATGGAGAGAAGCATGGTAGGCTCAAAGAGACAGGACAGAATTAGGAATACAGATCTCCAGTCCAAAAGAAAACTGACCGATGTTCTAACAAGAATAGACCAACAAAAGTGGAGGTGGACAGGCCACATGATGCGAGACGCTAAAGGCAAGTGGAGCAAGGTAGTGACAGAATGGTATCCAAGCGACGGTAAAAGAAATCGGGAAAGGCAGCCTACCCACTGCGAGGAAGAAATAAAGGTGACAGCAGGTCCAAACTGGAGGAGAGTAATTCACGACAGACGTCAATGGAAATTGTTAGAGGAGGCCTATGCCACGAGGCACACCGAAATTCGAAATTCTTGTGATTTTTGTTTTGTTAGTGTAATTGTCTGGTTTCGGAATAAAAGGCTTTATTATTATTTACTTGTACTTTAAAACAACATCATCACCAAAGCTTTAATGTAAAAAAAAACACCAGAAACTGTCAATCTACGCTCAATATTAAAAGCCCTCGAACCATAAAACTTATCTCATAAAAGTACATGAGTTAAGGCCGGTGTCAAGACATCATTTACGCAGACAAAATAAGGATCACAGTCCCGAACCGTCGTTAAACAATTTGTAAGGTCGTATAAACTTATCCAATCTTGTCTGACTGAGTGGACCAACAAAATATGTGGTAGTTACAGCTCTTGAAATTTATTGACTGTTTAGTTCATTAGTTGAATGGTAAATACGTAAATAGTTCACGAATGGGTACCTCGGAATTAGTTGTCTGGGTATTTTAGTATAGTGAAGTTGTATGCTGTTTTTCTTTGTTTTAAAGTCAAATAAGGAAGTCAGAGGAAAGTACACATAGTCAGGGAAAATAATTGTTAATCAAATTGACACACTATGTCAATTTGTCGTGTTATAGAAATTGCACAACTGTCAAAGAATG
Source organism: Griposia aprilina (assembly GCA_916610205.1). Classification (NCBI taxonomy): domain Eukaryota; kingdom Metazoa; phylum Arthropoda; class Insecta; order Lepidoptera; family Noctuidae; genus Griposia; species Griposia aprilina. The sequence goes on from OU744288.1 coordinate 16,305,469, forward strand.
ACAGTTGTGATTTGAATGTACGGACAATTTATGTTGGTAGTCAATTTGCTAAGCAATTGATTTTCCGGACTTTACCTACATTTTAAAGTCAACATCTCTCATTCAATAGGGAAGTTGTGTTCTGCTAATGCGGCTTTGACGACCGACAGATAACAGAGTAAGCTATTCAATTTGTTTTTATTTCAGGAGACGCTATTGGAACGTTTTCATTTATGAATAAGATGGCCTGCAGTAACCGGTTTGGCCAATGATGCTGCCAGTCAGATGATAAAAAGCAAATAATAATGTCAATTACTTAGTTATAAATGCCATGGATCAACTAAGGAGCGACCTTCTGAGAAGTAAGCACAGGTACGGTGTTTCTTATTTAATCTGCAAGTGGAAAAGCCTAGCTTGAAGTGTGGCAAAATAATACTAAATGTTCGTTCCTGAGAAAATAATATAAGTGCTTTGACTTGATTTAAAAACGTGGACAATCAGCAAAAATACTTTCTGAGAAGTAGTTTTTTTTGGACTTTTAGTACGGTCCCGTTGCTCTTATGGTTGCAAGCGCTACTCCTGAGCATGAGATCGGGTTCGATTCCCAGGTCGGACATAGTGTTATTGGGTTTTTATATCTCGAATTTCTCAGTAGCAGCCTGATTCTTGTTTTCCGCTCGGTTAATGGCAACAGGCTCGCCCCTATTACAAGAAACTTCAACATAACTGGAGAAATGTGGGTGTAGTAAAGGTCCAACCCAACCCTTCCGGGAATACAGCAAAATCAGTCTATAATGTTCCCACTGCTGGGACACAGGCCTCCTCTCTTCGAGAGGGAGTGAGCTGTAATCTACCACGTGGGCTCAGTGCGGGTTGGTAGATGTCACATATCTTCGAATTTTTGGTTCTAGGACATGCCGGTTTCCTCACGATGTTTTCCTTCACCGTTTTGAGAGCAGTTGTGATGAAATTATTTATAAAAAAAGTAAAGCGGCTGTCTGGGTTCGAACCCGTGACCTACAACTCGTAAGTCGGGGCCGACACCACTGGGCCACCACTGCTCCCATGCTGGGGGAAAAAGGCGTGATGTTAATTAGACGTATTTTTAGACGGTTTCTTGCAGAAAATAAAGCCTCTACGCCTTATTGTTTCATCTTTTCAGCTATCCTGCTAACAAGTTAGACATCATAATTAAGGAGTCAAACGAAATAAGACTTGACAAATAACTTCAAGGTAAGTTTCGGTTCGTTTAATCCTTAAAACTTAGATCGTTAATTTAAATGGAACACTTAAGCTTTTAGGCATTCAGTCTAGTTTTAATTTATTTTAGTGCCTCCTTCATTTTAGTTAAGATTTACTTATCTTTTAACTTAGTTGTTCAACAATAATTATCGTCTATAGTGGATATTTCGTTGTTTTTTGTTATATTCGTCGTTGTCTTAACGTTTCCCAAGCGGATAAGAGAACAATCTAATACCTACTGTAGCGAAATAAATAAACACGTTCAATTTTCAATTGTTTAAAAATACACCGAAATTACCAATAAATAAAAGTAAATAAGCGAATCAAATTAAAAAAAAAACAGATTTCGTTGTCGATATTTTTTATAAAAAAAAAGATAATTACACGTGGAAAACTTAGACGCACAAGATCGGTAGGATTTTTTTAGTGTTGTTGTATGCTATACGTCCATTGCAATCGGTATTCTAAGGACGCGCACGTTAAATGTAAGGTTTCTAGTAAATATACTTGTTCTATCGACGCAGTTTATGCTAGTATAAGTTTTGGAATCACTGACTCCCAAGTCACAGGCAATAAACCTAGTTTGGGAGCCAGGAGATTAATTAGTCTCACATCTCTGTATCAAATTATTGTACAATTGTTTTTGTCATCAAGTTATAGATAAATAAATTATTATTATTATACTGTTTGATAGACGGCAGTAAGTTAAACCGTGGTCATGTTACGGTCTTAAATTAAGAGGTTAAAGATTTATTCATAACCGTCTTATTCATAATAAAGCTGTTCGTTTCATAAACCTATTTTAGCTATCGACCTGTTTTGTACTATTCTGTCAAGTTAAAATGAAGTTTGACAGAAAGGGACAAAACAGATCCATAGCCAAAACAGGTTTATGAAGCGGATGGCTTTATCTATATCTATATATTTATACTCGTACTAATAATAAAGTTGCAGAGTATGTTTGTTTGTTTGCTTGAACGCACTAATCTCAGGAACTACCGGTCGGATTTGAAAAAATATTTTTGTAATTGATAGCCCTATTCTTAAGGAAGGCTATAGGCTACTTAACATCACTTTACTACCCTTAGGAGCCGAGAAATAACCAAAAATGTCGGAAAGAACGCTAAGCGAAAACGAAGTATAGCGCGGGTAGGCGACGGGGTGGGTCGGGGGAACAAGAAATTTCACGCGGACGAAGTCGCGGGCAGATGCTAGTTATGAATAAGACGGTTAGAGTTTAGAATAATAAAAAAAAAAAAAAAAAAAATTGGAACTTCCACCAATTGGCGTGCGCCGTCAAGACAGGATCATGAATTACAATTGTGTACTCTCGTTGCAGACCGAGGGGTTATTTCACTACGACTCACAAACTAGACATTTAACTCGGAGGGTGAGACCGAAATTCGACTTGACAAACACGGTAAATACCGTTTTGTCGAAGATAGGATTATTCCTATAAAACACTCCAAGCAAAGCGTTCATTGAACGTTCCCAGTTAACAACCGAATAACTAATAACTTCATTGTATAAATCGAGTGTGTATCGTTAAATCGACTTCATTATTGTATTTCACTAGGGGAATTTTGGCTTATATTGGCTTAACCATTTGGTTCTACGATTTTTTTTGCAAAGGCATCCATTGTAAGAAAATTTTGCTTGTCAAAAGCAGGTGTAAATTTAAAAAATATGAACAATATTAATTGCCGGTCATGTAAAGCTTAAAACAGGTTGAGTATGTTATAAACGAAGGAAGTCTAACACAAAAAAAAAATGCAGGAATATATTACTGCACTACGAATGAAAACACTTTATCTTTTTTAAACGTGCCTGTGGTCTAATTTCGCTCCTATGAACTAACATACACCTTTGTACTTAAATTACGTTAATTAACACAGGTCTACAAAACAAGCCCAGTAAATTAACATCACAAAAGCAACATTCATCACAAGTCTCAACATTAAAAAAAACCTACATTCAAATCAAAAAAATATATTGAAAAACCGACCTAATAATTCGACAGTCATGTATAACAAAGGATTCGCGTCAAAGAAAAGGCATTACCATAATTTTTGAGCCCTCCTGATTGGAGCTCATTGTTGCCTACACTGCCAGTCCACAGCCTAATCAAAATATTTTCACAGTACCCTTTATAGACATGCTATAGACTCATTTAGGAGTACGTAAATTATATGAAGTGCCAATTTGAGGTATTTTAGATGGTACTTGTGGACCGGTAACTACGTCGTCATTTTATAAACAATCATGATTTTTAAGCTTTATTTGGTGGCAATATAGCGAACGACGGGTTAAAAGTTAAGGTGCTCTTCCGAAGGCGACCGCAATCGCAAACCGCAGCGACAACGCCGTTCAAACGCAACGACAGTCAACAGCGACACGACTGGTTTCTATGTAACTCTATGAAAACAGCAACAAGCGGCCACGTCGCCTTCTAGGGAAGCGAAATTTGGAACACCTTTGGAATTGTACCTTTACACTGACAAAAGAGGTTGTACCTAATAATAAAAAACCAATAGTTGTGTTGTACTAGCATATTCAACTTAGTTGAACGAGTTAACAGGAATTACTATAAGGGAGGAAAACCACATTGATCGAGTACGGGAAAATTTTAACGCTATTTTAAGGGTAGTAAAGTAATGCATCAGATCAGAATAGTATAAATACCCAATAGTTTTTTCAAGGGGACAACACTAATTCTACAAGCTGTTTTCTAAAATATACGTAAGCTTTATCTTGCGTTTAAAACTACCAACCAAAGGAGCTCATTCTTAAAATTCTTATTCCTCATATTGCCCGTATCTATATTATCGATGCTTCCTCGATACAGATTCAATTTAAATTTTCCAAAAATTCTTAAAGCAAGCTTATTGGAACGGAAAGCTTTGCTCTGAAAATAGACACTTGAAACTTCGCTCAAAGCTTAACATTTCAAATACTTGGGAGTATTTAGGTTTCGGTAACGTTCAATTACCTGCAACGTTATGAAGATAGTCTTTGACAGTAAAATATTTTATAATATTGGTAAAAATATGGTTTCTATAAAGCACATCTTTGGCAATCTTTTTTTTGCTTTGAAAAACTTTGAATGTAGTTATTCTTAACTCTAAAATTGACCACATATTTCCTTAGAACTTTCTATAAGTTCAATAGGTTTTGATATCTCCGTACTGATCCGTTCAATGGATCAACCTATGTAAGGACCACGCAAAATGGATTGTTTAATCCATCCATACTTCCATACTAATGTTATAAATGCGAAAGTAACTCTGTCTATTTGTCTGTACAAGACGGTTAGAGTATTATTATTATTATTATCTATTTTTCCTTTCACGCCTTAATTACGGCTTAATGGATTTCGATAAAATTTGGCACAAAGGTAGACCATGACCTAGGTTAGAACATAAGATACTTTTTATCCCGGTAGGCCGTTCTCGTGGGATAATATCCGACCTCAGCTGCGGGCTAGCTAGTCCCATATATAACATTAAAAGATTTTACGTTGGACTTGGGTATATTATGATAATTCTGTCTAAACATAATATTTGGCTCTTAATATGAAATTGACGTTTTGTCGAACTGGCCACTTTGATCACAAATATCTGGCGTTTGGTTAGGAATTCCAAATTCAAATTCATAAATTTAGGTTTGTGTATTTGTGTTTCGAATTTAGTGGTTCATTTGTTTTTGCTCGATTTGATTTTTCTTTGACATCGTTCTGTTCGCATTATGGAAAACTTAAAATATCGCGTTATTTACGCATACCAGTTGCACCTTGGCACCAGCGCTGCAGGAACAGCTCGAAGGATTAATGACGTGTATGGGGAAGCTACTATAAAAGAAAACACGGTACGTTTTTGGTTCCAAAGTTTTCATTCGGGAAATTTTGACCTACAGAACAAACACCGTGGACGGCTGGAGGGAGATCCTAGTTGACAATGAAAAATGAAAAGCGATCGTGGAAGCGGATCCATCGCAAACCACGTCAGAGTTAGCGGCAGGCTTCGGTGGGAGTGATAAAACAATTTTAATTCACTTGAAGCAAATTGGAAAAATGAAAAAGCTCCAAAAATGGGTACCGCATGAATTGAGTGAAGCACACCGACAAACACGCGTCGAGTGCAGCGTTACATTACTCAACCGTCACAATAACGGGGGGATTTTGAATCGTATCGTTACTTGTCATGATAACTGGATCCTGCACGATAATCGGAAACGCTCATCACAATGGTTGAACCCAGGAGAACCGGTCAAATCCTGCCCCAAGCGAAATTTGACTCAGAAAAAGTTACTGGTGGACGAGTGCTGGTGTCATGCACTACAGCTTCCTAAGATCTGTCCAGACGATTACGGCAGATCTGTAATGTCAACAATTGCAAACAATGATGGAAAAGCTAGCCGTTAAACAACCGAGACTGGTCAACTGCTCTAGCCCAATGCTGCTTAAGGACAACGCTAGACCACACACTGCAAAACAGACGGTCGCTAAATTAAAGGAGCTGAGATTGGAATTTCCCCGACATTCACCTGACTCCTCGGACCTTGCTCCAACAGAATACAACTTTTTCCTGAATTTGGAAAATTTCTAATTGACTGCCTGAAAAAATTGTCAAAGATTTTATTGATTCTCGCTCCCACGATATTTTCAGCAAAAGAATCAATGAAATACCTAGAAAATGGTGAAAGTGCATAGATATAACAATGGTACATACTTTGGTTGATGGAATATATACCAATATAATTTCATTTAAACAAAAACGTTTTGCTTTTTTCATATATAACGCCAATTTCATATGACAATGTAAGGACTATACAAACTTTGTACCCCTAGTTCAATAACATCTTGTGTATAACGCAGCGGCTCCAAATCAACATGCCACCCTCTTAATCCAACATGCGAGTCCAAACTATCACTTGTAGACCAAACACACTTAGTATCATTAATCATAAGTTCGCGAACTTTCCACGTATAAAGTTAGTCCTCTTAAGCCAAAGGAGGCATTAATGCTGTAGTGCTCTTTGCGTAACAAGTTACCTTGCTAGCCATAAATATATTAGCACGACGGTACGACGTACAAGTTTAATGAGAGCGACACGTGCCTAAGTGACGCACGTTAACACAAACTGAGGCGTAGTTCTACTGATGCACCTAGTTGGACTTGGAATGTTCATTTATGTTTGAGAGAAGTAATGGAGAGGCAGAAGAAGGCCAAAGAAAGCATGAATTGTGTGAGGAATTATATGAAAGAGAAGGGTGTGTATAATGCGTGATGGTTGACAGGGGAGAATGGAAGAAGACGAGGTGTTGCGCCGACTCAAAGTAACATGGGACAAGGGCAGGGAGATGATGATAAGAAGTAATAGCCAAAGTGAAGTCATCTTATTCCGGAAATCTTGCACCGATGACCTTTTTTCGGCTGCTGTCGCTGAAAACCAGCACTGGAGCTCTGTCTCGCATGGATCTTAGCATTATGCTGAGGGATTGCCGTTTTGCGTGGATGTGACGCATATTTTCCCCCAACTCATTCTTTTTTTGTATTCGTGTGTTTTTCTCTGCGTCATGTTTACCGCAACTATACGTATTTTCTTTCTTTTTCTAGAGTCATTTTATTTTGTTTTACTCGATAGGTTTCCAATCTCAACCCATATTTTTTAGGCATATTCCAAATTCTTTCTGATTTTGATGCCGGGTCATTCGCAATTAAAAGTACTACTACTCCTGGGCATCCGCCTTCTACGTCGGTTCATAATGAGGTCGTTAGTTCGAAGCATTGTCTGCTCAGTTTAGACGAACAATGTAAAGAAAACCTGCATATCATACAAAAACTGCCAAAAAGCTGTGAAAGATCAAATTACAAAAAGAATAGAACAAAATAGAATACTCTTTATTATGTATACCATACGAATTACAGATATAAGTATAGAAATTTTACTTAAGGTGACACAATGGGCGGTCTTATCGCTAAAAGCGATCACTTAAAGACAATCTTTGGATGAGTTTAAACGGAGAAGGAGAGACAATACTGCAGATAGTCTGTGGTGTACCATTTACATACAATAAATACATACATACATATACATAAAATTAATACTCATAAAAAGACATATTACAGCCTTTTATCCGTCACCAAAAGTAAAATCGCCAACTTCAAGGATGTCGCGTGATTCGCCATAATGTTTTATGTAAATAAGCAGAAATTATTACATTTGATACTTTGTTTAAGTTCCGTGTGTATGCACGGACTTGCCCGTCTTAGCTGCAGGATCAAGGGAAAATTGAGAGGATCAAGAATATAATTAAGTGTACCTACATTGACAAGATACCGGCTGTACATCATCGAATAATTTGTAGATACTATATAGGATTGGTTTACTATTCTGGGGCAATTGGTATATAGGTATAAAGTTTTAGGCAGCTGAAATTGAGGTTAAATAACCAGGTGGATGTTTTACCTAATGTTTTTGGACAAAATGTAATAAAAAAACTAACAATTTTAAAGACTTAATTACGTAACGTGATCGTTATTACGTAACCAAATCACCGAGCTCGATATTAACGCCCCAAAAAGAAATATTTGTGTTAAACATAAAAGAACTTTCGCGTGTCGCCTACCTATAAAATTTTGTAATTAATAACCACGACGCCAGTCGTTTATGGTAATACAAGCTATTTTTCTTTACACTAATGCGCGTCTTTGAGTTCAACGTGCTTGAAACAGCACTTTGCAATTTCAGTAGCCCTGAGATCTTATCTCTATCAATTATGGCCCATAAAACGTAATGACTTCATCGTAAATCTTAGCGTACACGACAGAATTTTACTTGGTGTTGAATAAATGAGGCCAAATTGCTCGAAGGTATTAATGACTGTTGTCCCGAGCCACCGCGAGCTGATCGCTGGTGCGTGAGCACTCAAAAGGACACCCTGCCTTTGTTAAGAAATTGTTGTGACCCTCTTAAATTCATAAATTAAGTAGTTGGCCGTACCCCATCAGATATGGCGAAATAAAGCTCACCAATTATAAACAAAGCCTTATCGCTAAACTGAGTTTACAAGCCTAATTCTCGAACAAAGAACATGTTAGAAATTAAACTTGCCTACTAAGTGATGTATGGATTTAGGCTAGAGGCTTAATTAACTCGGCTATTTGCCAAGAGACGATGTTACTACATACTTGCCAGACATTATCTGACAGGGGACAGGTGAAGATCGTCAGTAGCTGATCCCCTGTCATCTTAATATCTTCTCGTGAAAATTGTATTTTTGCTTGGAACTTTCATGCTTCAAAATAATGAAGCATTCCGTGACTTACATAACTACCTCGCTCCGTAATACCTGGCTTATTTATGAATCAAAAGAATAAAAATGTAATAAAGACGTCTTTATTAGAATTTTATATTTTCAATTGTGAAGTTACCTGAGTTTGAGGGTCGTATTTTGAATAAATAACTCATTGAAACGGTGATAAGGCCAACGTAAAGGGTATCAGGGAAATTGGAAAATGACAATTCGTGTAGATATTCAAACGCTTTTATATAACGAGTTGGAATACCTACGAAGTTTTTGAGTGTGCTTTTGACTTACAGCTGTCAGGTACAAAAGTAAATATCCCATAGAATATTTGAAAGTAGTATTTAAGCTTTAACAAAAGTTCAGCGTTGCTGGAATCGAATATTTTTATTGACGGATCTACGGACATCTGACAAGGCTTTTCATCAACGTGGTCACATATGGGTCAAGTAAGTACACAAAATGATACCAAATTTTTATTTCTTGACACCAACTAAAATTAAACACGGTTTCACCATCCAGCTCGGCCACTTAACTAAGCACTTAAAATGTCGTAGAGATGAATGGCTCAACTTCAGAGTTGCCTTTAACTTTTGACAGTGGAAAATCTCTAGAATTTTTATCTAGGAAGCTAATGGAGTCGTACATTAAAACGCTTTTTAATCACATTTTGTTACAGCAAATAATTTCATGGGTATACAGTAGAATGTTTGCGCGGGTGACATTTTACGAAAAGTTTGTTAAAAACCTCTCGACACTCAGTATCAATTAATATAGTACCCAATTAATTCCAGGTATTTTAGCTAATATATTCCTGTAAAACATTTATGCTACCGAGGAAAAGGGTAATACATAAATAAAAATAGAGTATTTCTCGCCATTAAAAGTTACAAATAAAAATAGGAACAAGTATTTCAAAAATTTTGCGGTGATCATAATAAGGTGCACAGAGTATTGACCCTAGCTCCCGAACTAGGCTCCTGAGACACAGGTTCCCATGTGTCTCAGGGGATAGTGTTCAGCTATTGACATTCTAATATTTATCTTAGGACATTTGTGTGTCACTACTATATATAATTCGCCTTAGTAAGTACGATTAGAGAGTGCTAGGGTATGTTGGTGAGTTTGAAGATATGAGGTATGGATGTGTGGGTATGTGTGTTAATATGAGTGGTGAAATAGAGGAATGCGTGTGATGTGTTATCTCCGCTTTTACATAAGTATTTATTTTCATAGCTACTAACATGGCCGCTTGGGTATTATCATTATACAGGTACTCGTTTTCGGTAATGGAGACAGCCTCGTTGGTGGTCGCAAGCCCTACTGCTGAGCATGAGGTCCTGGTTTCGATTCCCAGGTTGGGAAAAGTCGAAGCAGTAATGCTTGGTGGTTAGTAATGGTTAGTGGTGAGTTTTAGTCAGTAAGAGTCTGACACGCCCTTCCGCTCCGCCCAGAGCGGGAGAACGCATTTGAAGACTTCCCAACCAAAAAAAAAAAAAGGTTGGTTATAGTGCTATTGGATTTTTCATCTGGAATTTCTCTTTGGCAACCTGGAATCTAGATTTGTACCCGGTTGATGGCAATAGGGTCGCCCCCTATTACATGGTACTTAAACATAACCGGCGAAATGTTGGTGTACTTTAGGTCCTCTGCCCAATCCTTGTGAGAAACAGGCGTGATGGTATAAGAATACATACCCAACAATTTTTCAGTAGGGAAACTTGTTTTACAACTAAAGGCATTTGCACATGGACCACCCGTGATCGCCATGACAGTTATTTACGGTAATAAATACAGAAAATAAATTAGCACACAATATAAAAATCCCTAAACATAAATTCAAAAATTCTAAAGAACAAATATAGAAAATCTCTAGAAATGTACGCTGGTAAAGAAAGATACAATTTCTATGTATAGTTTGAAACTTTGAACTTATCAACCACGTGAGAAAAGGTTCCTTTCCTACATTGTTCTTAGAGCTAAGATTCGAAATAACTGATGTAGTGATAAATTTCATTACTCGAGAAATACTTAGAAAGGATTTCAGACGTCTCCTACAAGTCCTTTGTTTGAATCTGTGCCCTGAATGATAATGAAACTACGACTAACTAATGTTTAATGTAACTAAAACAAATTCCTATGCGCATGGCAACGAATTTTCATGTAAAGAAAAGTAGAAAAGTAGTGAAAATAATAATTCCAATGTTCTTTCATACAGCATGTATGAGAAAGGCGTGGTCAAATTTAAGGATGTGGTACAGACCATCAAACTGAACAACGTTCTCCATGGGACCAACATTATCGCAAATAAATGATCAACCGTCAACTGTTTACATACGAGTACAAAACTTCAATGCCTACTCGTCCCAAATGGGATGGCTGATATTTTTTTCGCGATTACTAGTTGGTCCTTTAAATTTGACCACACCTTTCCGATACTCATACGAGTATATGCTGTATAGTTTATTTGAATGCATGATCAAAAAAGTTCTAATATCTAAATTAGAACAACTGAAAAGGAAGTTAGTAAAAAAGCGTTTCTATGAAAAAAACAATTATAAATATGGCTTTATATTTCAGTTTTGGTTGAAATAACGCTTTGTCTTAAGGAACTACGTAACTACTGTAAGTTAAAGAAACAGCTGAAAGTCAAATATACCTGAAAACATAACAATCTTCTAATTACCCCACGCTACTCTAACAACAATTACTAAAATTAACATATTAACGTACTAACATAATCATAAAGCCCAGCGAATATTTTTCGAACCACCTTTTTTCAGCGTTTTTACAATGAACTTAAGAAAATATACTCCAATTGCTTCCGCAAGTAATTACTATGAAAATTGCTTTCAGTGGCTCGCTAACGTCTTTATAAGCTCTTTGATTATATTAGATGACACTTTTATTCGGCCATAAAATGGCCAAATATTTTCGAGCTTTTGGTTAAATGCGTAGTAAGAAAGTCAAGAATAATTACGCCTATTCAAACTTTAAGAAGAACTTGTGATCCTTATCTAAAAATAGGATATTTTGGAGACGATGCGATGTCTTTAATAGCCAATTTGAATTATCTGCTTTCAAAGACTGACTTTCAGTTTCGAGAAAAATATTCAGGTGATGTTTTTTTTACTGGATATCGATCGAACTACGACACTGTAATTTGGTAGCAGTAGGTTGGACATTATGCACCCCCGGCAAATCCCCGGAATCTGGTGAACTTTTAAAGACGTACAAAAATGTCTACAATAATGATCCTTCCTCAGAGGTGACTGTTGAAACCGGTGAAAAACTGCTTTCACTCATTACCGAGTGCGACGCCAGGAAAAATTGATGAAAATGGTTACTAATATCGGTATGACTCATAATAGCACAACAGCGTGGACCACTATTTGCAAACTCACCAGCGAACCACCACTAACTCATATGCCTAGCGCAGTAACGGCTAATCAAGTTGCTCATCAACTCCTCCTAAATGGTAAACCGCTAAAACGCCTCAACCTCCAGTGAATCTGTGTGCGATCCATTCACACTAACGGACATTGTTATGGACATTTAATGGCTGAGTTCTGGTAAGGCCTCCGGAGTAAATGACATATCAGTCGAACAAATGAAATACCTTGGTCCAGTATCTGCGTCGTGGTTGCTGCAACTTTTTAACCACTGTTTGGAATCTTCAAGTATTCCTCGCCTTTGGAGTAGATCAAAAGTCATCGCTATACCTGAACTTGGAAAGCTTCATCACGATCCTAAGAACTACCGTCTTTTATCCCTACTCTGCCCCACCTACAAACTCTTCGAAATATTACTGTTAGCCGGTCTCACAAACCTCGTACACCCAAAACTAATTCCAAAGCAAGCTAGGATCAGGCCAGCCAAATCTTACTGCAGCCAAGTCCTTAACCTCACCCAACATATCGAGGACGGGTTCGAAACAAAGAAAGTGACGGGTGCAGTATTTGTGGGCTTGTAGGCAGCATACGAACCAGTAAAAATTAAACGCTTGCTGTAGGAGGTTACCAACCTGACAGAAGATCTTAAGTTCACACGAATTCTTAGAGAACTGCTCAGTAACCGACGATTTCAAGTGAACCTTCTTGATGATAGAAGTAGTTGGCCCGCCCAAAAAATGGACTGCCTCAAAGTAGCGTACTGTCCCCGCTACATTCCAAGATATACACTAACGAGCGGTGAGCTTGTGAGCTCGAACACGACTCTACACGCTGACGACCGGGCACGTACTTGTCAAGCTACTAACTATGAGTAGATTAAAGCCAATCTTTCCACAGCTTACACTGATCTCAGTCACTATTATGCTGATAACGCGTTGAAACCGAAACCATCAAGAACGCAATCATGTATCTTCCACCACCATAACAGACAGGCGGGTTGTCTGAACATCTCAAGGCAGGAGGTACCAAATATTCACAATGTTCACCCGAAATACCTCGGTATTACTCTGGACCGGTCACTTACCTGCAAAAATAACTGCCAAAACATAAAATTGAAAGTTCATGCCAGAAATAATATGCTACGCCGCCCAACATCTATCTGATGGAGGGCGTCTCCCCATATCCTGCGAACAACTGGAATGGCGCTATGCCTGTCCAGTATAGAACCATTCTGCCCACGCTGACCTAGTGGATACAACTCCAAATGAGACGTGAAGGGTAATTAGTGGTTGCCTTAAACCGACTCCAGTAATAATGCTGTATCTACTGAGTGGCATTGCGCCTCCAAACATTCGTGACACCATAGCCAGGGCGAAGCTACAAGCTGACTCACGTCACCCAATGCACAACTGCGTCTCAGTGCCCCAGAGGCTAAAGAGCTGAAAAAGTTTTCGTGGGTGCGTGGATCCAGATAGTCCAGCCAATAGTAACGCCTCCACAGCAAGATGTAATCTATTTCGGGAGTTGTATAAACCCCCTGACAATTTTATGGAACCATCTGAGAGCCTTCCGCCTGGGCACGCGTTACCTTGGAAATCTTTAAATAGACTTCGAACCCAAGTCGGCCGGAGCAAGGACAATCTCCGCAGATGGGGGTTCACGGACGGCTCAGATCTCAATTGCGTATGCAGCACCTCCCCACAGACATTGGCCCGCCTTCCATCCTGCGCCGCATGCCCTGTCACCTGTGCACTTGATGATCTTATGACTGTGCCGGTGTGGCACAGTTCACGCAACTGAATTTTGGGCCAAATATGTTCGAACTTTATGCCATCGGTACGCTAAGAAGAAGTAGGTACCTAGGTACGTTGTCTTACACTGATAATTTCGTTATTATATACAAGAGAGATTATTAATAAAAACCTTATTAGGTACGAAAGAATTTTTCATAATAAATATCTATATACCGATATTATTTGACAAGGCATTACCAGATAAATATTATGTGATGTTCTACAAAACAGTGTCTGCCGAAAATAGGACATTGTATATTGAGGACAGTAACACCTACACTGAAATAACATGTATACTATTTACCTTAACCTAAAAGCCTTAAATGCGTCACTGTCTGAGCCTGGCCTAGGCCCACACACAGCAAACATTTTGTAGGTATTGTGGGAGTACTACGTGTATCTAATAATAATTGGGGGGACGTAGAGTTTAAACACGTAGTATTCTTTAGAATGTAAATATATTAATATCAAGGAATTATACACCGGCAGGCCCTAGCTCTGCCTCTCTACTTCTTAAAACAAACTACCGTCACTTTTCCTTTCGAATCTTATTTTAAACTTGCTTGACTGTCCGAGGCAAACCAACGATAATATATATCCAGCCAGTCAACATAAGGTTTAAGGTTGACACATGCAGACAACCTCTACAGTATCTAATTTATTAACAGCCGATTAATTTTCTAAGTATTAGTTCATTTGGGCTTAAAACCTTGCATAGGAGTCCCTTTCGAAACCATACATAAATACTTGATGGATTAATTTTGTAGGGATGTCTCACGTTTACAGGTCTGCATAAGTGCATATCCTACTTATTTGGTTGGGGTAGTCACGTGACTTAGGATAATCGTATTTTGAAATATTCCACTACTATCTGAGCTGCTACTAACCAAGCTGACTGACTAACTGGCTATGTTTACAACGGCGAGAAAAGCCAATATAAATATTTGAGTGTGCAGATAGACAAGATTTTTCTAAACGTAATGAGGAAAATGTCAATACAGTAGTCAGAGCTTCCGTGCGGTTTTTGGGTACAAAGATTTCGGTCTAATTTACCAAGTTGACGAACAAAAAAAAGGTAATAACAGAAACTCAATGCACCCATTTTGTAAAATAAATCTAAGCAGTGAAAACCAAATCAACATCCCAGATCCCCCAGATCCCAAGAACAATATTGACATTGTAGTTGTAATACATGTTCTGCCATACATTCCAACTGCAATTGTAAGTTTGTACGCACAATATTGAAAGATTTACCATGTTATTTTAAGACCCTAGACTTCTTATAGATTTTCCTGTAATCTGTTAGTAATTAACTAATTTCTGTATTTTTCTCAACATATTAATCTCTGTAGTTTCGGAGTTCAGGAGGGGGGAATAGTCAATTTTCATATATTTTCTAAAATAACTTCGAAACTGTTTATTTTAAATTTATACAAAAATTACATTTGAGACTCTCATAATAAGCCCTTTCATTTAATATGTCACACGGTACAGTTTGCAAAACTATTGTTTTTAGTTTTCTAATTTGCCCCCCAAAGTGATCCTCATTTTCAAAATTCATTTATTTAAGTTACGCGTCCCGTGTTCGGGTTACAAACATTTATATGTGTACCAAATTTCAACTTGGTCTAGTAGCCTCGGAGCAAATTGACTGTGACAGACGGACAGACAGACAGACAGACACACGAGTGATCCTTTAAGGATTCAATTGTTTCATTAGTCCTGTACGGAACCTTAAAAAGGTAATAACAGAAACTCAACGCACCCATTTTGTAAAATAAATCTAAACAAAGAAAACCAAATCAACATTACTCTCCCACCCAAACAGAGAGATTCAGCACGCATCGTTAGGCCCCGTCAAGACGAGGCACTACCGTATGTGTTCCTTTACTTAGCCACTGAAGACCACTTATTACTTAATTTACAAGTTAAAGTGCGACCGCCCGCGCACAAAGGAAAAATGGGTTATATAAAAGCACTGCGTACCTATTACATTTTGAAGGCTTTCAGCCGTTATTCCGCCTTCATGTAAAATAATATGTTTATGAGTAAAATTCTAGGAGATCGTTTCAGTCGACCTTATTTTTGCCTGAATAAGTACGTTATTAATGGCTTTGTTTAAAAGCTAGCCTTCAAAGTGGGAGCTTAATGCGGATCTATACCCCTTTTGTTTAGGATTTCCAGTTTTGTTAAAAAAACCATCTGCTATCCGTTTGACTAGCCATGCGTGTTTATTAATGCAATTTCGATTTTGTCATTTTTGTGGTCATAGGAAGGACATATTTAGCTTTGGCAGTGGTGGCTACTTATTTCGTCTCTTAAACATTCTCATAAAATACAAATAAAGCCAGATTTCAAAACTGTAAGCAACATAGACAAAGCTAGGAGCAAAGATATTCTATAGGTATCATCCTATATAGATCTTGGAAAGCTCTCGGGCACAGACAAGAGCCCAAAATCGACAAAACTTATCAAATATCTATATTAAAACATTAGCCAAAGTAAACTCACAAAACCAAAGTTCTACATCCGTCGTCCCTTCCCGAAATGTACCCTAATTTTATCACTTAAAGCGTACCTATCCAGTCTAATAGAATAATGTAAGTACATGATATACCTGTTGCTTCAATATGGCTGCCAAAGTTACGCCTTTGAGTTAAAAGCCAAAGCTTATGTAAGTTGTTACATAATACAGACGGGAACAGGTGTCGCCGAACTGTTGTTACAAACCAAGCCAGCCGGAATTAATTTGAGCCTTATTATACTTAATCTGTTGATTGTAATTTATTAGTATCTTTGACAGCGTTGCAATTGGTGTGGCTGCTTTCATACTTATGAATAATAATAATATCGAGGGGTGAAAGGCTATTTGGTTTAAGCGACATTTTTGCAACTTTACACGAGAGCCATTTAAAGTTTAAAATTTCCGAAAAAAAATCATAACAAAAAAACTTCTTCAGCTATTGGAATGGAGTAAACTTAATTTAAATTAATTTGAAAACGTCAAGGTGTTGATGCTTATACCATATAAAACGGACCTTTAATTAAGAAGATAAATGTCGCTTAATACGAATTGCCTTAAGCCACTATTTTTCAGGGAACGGAAAAAAGATTTAAGTGACTTCATAACTACAATTGGCTACAGGAAAAAAATACTAAGCGACTCTGCAGTATATTTTCAGAATAAGCCAAACAGCATGAAGTGACGCAGCCCAAAATTAACTGTAGCAAGCTATTTATCTCACCTGCCAGTTGAGATTAAATTGACTGACTGGCTAATTCACATAAGTAACATAATAGTATTGAAAATGTGACGTTGGATGTAACATTTTAAGCGTCTAAATCAGTCAATGGCTGTTGAAACAACCTGAATATACCGCTATCACCGAAAATTTCAGGTGCTGATATTGAATAAATAAAGAAATACACAGAATCAGTTCAAGTATTTATTAAGTCACGTAATAATAATAAAGTAGAACTCTTGTACAAAACGTCTCAATGTAGGAACATCAATATTTTTATTTATTATCTTTCAGTCTTAATCAACCACATCAGTTAAAATAAGTATTACTCGCTTATTCATATTTAACAATATTAGGCGTAAATCTGCATATTTTAACACCATCCTATCCATCACATTTGTCACCCTTATGATGATGAGATAACAATCACAAGTTTTTTTGTAGCTATATTCTGCTTAGTCACTTTCACACATTTGGCAGGAACTGTCAATGACAAAGTGACAAAGAAGAAAATAGCTATAGAATAAATATTTTTATGAATTACACCACACACATTACACACTGTGGTGTTTAATGTGTGTGGTGTAATTTACCTTAGTATAATAATCATGTAAAATCAGTCTCAATGTAGCAACATCAACTATAATTATAATTAACTTTTAGTACAAACAACAAAACTTCTAGCAATTATATAAAATACAATCAATGCTTGATAATAAAATGCAATAAAAAATAACGAAAAAGTATTTAGTTAACATTTTCTTCGACTGTATCCTCTACATCAGTATCGAGTAGAACGTCTTTGGAATTGCAGTATTGTAGATTTAAATATTCTTTATGAAATATCTTGGGTACAACCCCTGTGTCACATAATTTCTTTAGATCCATGTATTTGGCTTTGGTAATCGGCAAACTTGAATTATATCTACGATTGATAGCTCTAGGTTTCGCAATAATTTGTATAGTATCTTCCGGTGCACTATCTTTCATTGAAAATTTTACTTTCATCTGATTTGTATGAGATTTCTTAAATGTTGCTGTACGGATTTTACTTATCTTACCTACAAGGTTTCCCTTAAAATATTTATCAGACATATCATCAAAATTTAAGAAATCCTCATGTGTCAGATTTTCAACATTATAAGGTGCCGGTTCTTTTCTTGCTAGCTGGCATATTGTAGCCCATTGCGATGGAGCCCATACAGTAATATTTCGAACGGATTGTTCTATTGTAGAATGTATGCTATCTACTGACATTTCCGTGTGACCAGGGAAAAGGTAATTTATTTGAATTGCTTCTAAATTGGTCGATTGCAATAAAGCATTGTGTATTGCTGCAAGGACTATTTTATTTTTGTTTTGTCCAGGGCAAGAATCTGAATACAAGATCAAAAATTTAATGTTGCCCCGAGCATCAACATTCTGTATGTACTTCTGTATAATAGTGGCAATTTCATTTGCACCCCTCTTTGCTTCAGATTTTCCCCAGATAAAACAAAAACCGTTCCTTGTGATGCTTTCGTAGAAACATAAATTAAAAACGGCATACTTTCTAGAATAAAACAGTAACATATTATTGCCATGAGGCGTATTGAGAACTTTCTGGAGGTCAAAAGAAGTGCACAGAATAGAAGGGTTTTCTTTACCTAATTGTCGATGACAATCCAACCGCTTCTTCGATGCCTCCTTTTCGTCTAAATGAGCTTGCAATTCGGCACAATCCTCTGGCTTCTGGCCTTCAAAACGCAGGCACTTTATGCATTTGTCCTTTTTAGGTACGTGAAACCCAATATTAAAATCAGTAGTGAATATTAGACGGAATACTTTTTCACTTACAACATCCACTCCTTTACTAATTAGGTCTTCTTTATAACAGCGGTATAAATTTTTAATATTTTTGAATTCAACAGGCAGATATAGTTTTGTGCTATCCTTTCGGCAGTAGTGCGATGGTATAGCAGGTAACCTTTTGATAAAGGATTTTACTGATTCTTTGATTGCGTTAGATGTTTTGTTGGTGGGAATGCATTTTCCTCTTCCGTCTTCTTTCGCCATACCAAGTTCCTGTGTCGTCAATGTATAATAAATGTATCTTTGACTGATATCAAGAGTGTTCATGAGGAACTTTAAACAAACTTGTCGCCGACCTTCTCCATCATTTATGAAATAAAAGAATGTATTATTCCTGTAATTAGAGTCTTTGGATCTCTTCCTTTTTATGGTTTGTTTAGAAGACATAGATACGATCCACTGTTTTTTTCTTTCTGTAGATAATTCCCAAAAATGTTTAAATATGGCCATTCTCTTTTCTGAGGGTATTTCTTTACAGTTATAGGGACAGTTTTTTTCCAAGCAAGGATTCGGTTTCATATTTCTTTCTTTCACAATTGAACCATCTGCCTTAACATATTGAACGCCCTTTGATCTAGCATCTTTTCGTACCTTTTTCTTATTTGTTCTTTTCTTTTTTAATCCTGCATCTCCTACTTTTCCATCTTTTATGCTTATTTTCTTTTTCTTCGCTATTCTTTGATCATCTTGATCACTTGAAGACTCATCTGTTTCTTTCCACGACGTTGAGTCCCAAGCAAAATCTTCATCATCACTTAAAAAATCAACATAGCTTTTTTTTAGAACTCGTTTGTTTTTCTTCCGTATTGGATGATCACCTTCTGTTTGTATTTCTACATTGTCATCAGTATTATTATCTTCTAAAGATTTCCTTAATATATCCATGTCGGTTTCAGGTATAATTTCAGTAATAGTTGGTTGAAGACTGTCGTTACTAATTGTCCTTTCTATTTCTGTTACTTCAGGTTTGTCCTTTTCTTCTTGATTCTAAAAGACAATTGAAATATTATTCACCATCAAATTTGCAAAAAAAACTCCGCACTAGATTTTACAGTAAACGCGAAAGTTTATGAGGGTAGATGGATAATACGATGTTTGTTGCTCATTTATGTTGAAAATATTAATTAGGTTTTGATAAAACTTAACAGTAACATAGATCATAAATCAAAATAACACGTAGACTACTTTTTACAAAGTTACGAAACTAGTGACTATATAAAAAAATCACCTCTCTTTCCACTTCAATCGTTACTTCGTTAATAATTAAATCCTCGTCTTTCAAATCATCAGGTATATATTGTGTCGTTTTTGTCTGAAATAAGTAAAATTTAACGTGTTAATAACAAATGGCTACTATTACAAGTATTACAAATATGAAACATATACCTACTTCTATATCCACAGAATGTGCATAAAAGTTCGATTCATCATTTAAATCAATTGGATCATCAATCAAGGATTCCGGTTGTTGATCTATGCTGTTCGAATTAAAAATACTTAAATCGTTGACTTGTTCATGATAGGTGGCACTTCCTAAGATTGTTACTGTAGATTTGGTGGTGTCGCTTTTATCAGTTACGGAAGACGTATTATCCTCTTTTGACACACTGATTCGTTTGATTTTGTGTTTGTAGAATTTCTGTCTTTCTGTCTCCATATTTATCTGAAATAGTAATTATAAGGGAAGTTCATAAGATGATCCTTTTACAACCACAAGTATGTACCTATATCATATTCATAGTTGGCGCTAAATATTAGTACTTAACATAGTTTACAAATAAACGACAAATCTATTACATAATAGATCACTGAAAAAGTAATTTGCATGTCGCTTATCGGTAATTTTATTGTAATAAACAAACTAGGTGTACCTAAAATGCATCTAAAGATACGAGTATTAAATAATTATAAGTACAACTATATTAAACAGTGTGTATATCAATAATAACAATCATGTATTGTTATACAATTATACCGAACTTAAATGAAGACAGTTAGCCTAAGATTGCAATAATTCTCTTAAAATAATGAATTAACTACATACTTAATAGAATTAGTAACATAATTAAACTAATAAATAATAATAACAAATAAGTAAACGTATTACATTTCATCTCAATTTGAAATCTTACATAAACAACACTTACGATTTGTTTTGGAGAGCGCTGTTTTATAAACACTGGCGGCAACTGTGAGTCACGTCACACCTTGATACACTCTGAAGTTCGACTGAAGCGCCTGAGCGCTACAGTGTCGTTGAATGATCACAATTTTTAACTCCCGGGTGATAGAATAAATAATGGTATTATATGACATGAATGAAATGTATCATATTAGAATTGAATGATTTAAAGGTCGACTTTTCTTTTTATTAAAATTGAAAAAATGTTTCAAATTCCATCAGTTCATTTTACCGTCTGTTTTAAGAGTCATTCATTTAAAAAAATAATAGGACCAAAATGTTTTAACGAACATGCAAAATAGCTAAAACAAAACGGCTATTTAGTTTAAGAAGCACCCTAGGTAGAAAATAGATGCAGCTGAAAGAGCTTAAGCGACACTCCATGTCGTATTTTGTTGATGGACAAATGATTTAAGCGACATCGCGACATGTAAATCGTGGATATCAAAATGATTTAAGTCACATGTTAATAAAAAATAGAAACAAGAAAAATGCTTTAACCGATATTGAATCTTTTTTCTGAGAAAAGCCTACTGATTTATGTCTCGGTTCTTTAAATCATTGTATAGTTCAAGTACACTAGTAATAAATTAATGCAAAAACGACGTCAGATAATACACTGCCACTTTGGAAACAACCCAAAAATAGAGTTGTTTGAAGCGCCAAAAAAGTGCTCAGATTTAAATGAATCCGGCATCATCCGACGGAGAAAAAATTGCTGATTCCGAATATGTATATAACTCAATATCGCCCAAGATGTCGCTTCAACCAAATAGCCTTTCACCCCTCGATATATTTTATTTAAAAAAAAAAAAAAAAAGTGTACATTTAGTCACAGTAGTAATTACCAAATCTTTCCTAAACAATGATTTATTAGTGCCTAAATATTATAAACTATAACTAAAATATATTTATTACAGACGCGGTGCCTTTGTGTCGAGTGCGATTCGCGTCGCGTGTCGCGCCTGTTTGAAGGAGCCTTTATAATTCACAAGCAGAATGCATCTACATTTGTATCTCTAGAAATGTGCCTACTTACAAAGGACATCTTACATTAAATTATTCAAACAAAGGACATACCTATCATTTATTTTTTCGAAATTAGGATGTTAGGTGGTCGCCTGCCTGATCTAGGTTTATTCAAACTTTTGTTTCTGTAAAGTAATAAGAGATGACCCCCGTATAATAATCACTTAAATTATTCCACTAAATAATGGGCATTGGCCTCCTACTCTTTTCACTTCTCACGGCTGTTCACATTTTAGTTCAATTCCTTATTAAGCAGCTTAATTCGCCTCGTCACCTTCACCGCGTCGCTTTTTCTCCTTTCCATACAGAAATCACTTAGCTAAATCCCAAAAAACAAATGAATTTCAGGTCATAATTTGAAAATGAAAGTTACTCTTATCTTCCTATATTTCGATCTTGTGTAAGACTCATCAGACGCTTTACTTTTTTAATCATTTTATGTCTTTCATTCGGCGTCTTTCACTCGAAGTGAAACGTTTGAACACAAAATAAATCAAAAGTTAAAAATTCATTCATTAGTGGACCAATCCAACGATGTTGGATTTCGGCATTCGAAATCTTTCATTCGCGCTCCGAATGCTCGAAATGAAATGAAATGAGCAGATGGACGTTCATTCCTATGTAGTTTGACGGTGTTATGTGAACGTGGAATGGAACAAAAATGAACAGTCATTTGAGTGAACCATTCACTCGAGTGAAGCATCCGATTAATTGCGTGAGTGAAGTGTTGAATTTAATTCTTATTTTTTTTTTGCAATGCGTTCATTTCCTGGGAACCCATTTTTATTTTTTCAAAAATCTTAAGATTTAATTTTGATTGTCTCATATTGCAGCATATTCTTTATTTATCATTAATTCTCATACGGTTTTCAAGCTGAAGTTTCAAAAACCCACCCACAAAGCTATACCCAAAACTTTATGCGTCAAAAACTACGTGTAATCATCTGAAATATCCACAAGACATGCCAACGACGCACGTCGCAACGAACTTTCCGCATAGCCTCTAGGAAAACAGAACTATCTAACTATGCATATAAATCCATACATTGAAACTAGTTACAAAGGAAGTTTATCACAATAGTTACAAGGGTCATTCAATTTCCTTCAGTTGACAATGCCTGAACGAAAGGGTACAAATAACCCTAAGTAAACTCGGTTCTCTTAACCCTCTCTGTGCTGAGATTCTGTTTTAAAAGAGATTTTTTTGCGGTAGGTTTGAAAGATTTGTTTGGGAATAAATAGACTGATAACTTATTTTTATATTATCTGTTACGAATTAGAATTGAAATTTTCTAAGAACAACTATTCTCAGGAATTACATCGTGATTCTGATGATTTTTTCTATTTTAACGAAAGTCGTGAATTTATTTAACTGTTATTATTGATATTTTTTTTGTACATTTATGAAGAGCGAATTAAGTATCAACTTACCTTACTTGTAAATATAACAATCATTCATTTCATGTTTAATCTTGAGCTTTAAATAAGCATAAAGTAGGTAGCGCAGGCTTGCTGCGGACGGCGGGCAATGGGCAGCTCGCCGTCCGGTAAGGACCAGGCCCGGGTCTTGTTCCACGCACGCCTCAAAGAGATGTCAGCATCATTGACGGGGTCCGACAGCGCCGATGCGTGCCGGGGTCCCGGATTGTTCGAAAGAGTTACCGGGGCCCTGGCGCACAGGCAACTGAAGGAACACGGCTGGGTTTTAGTCAGTAAGAGTCTGACACGCCCTTCCGCTCCGCCCAGAGCGGGAGAAGTCATTTGATGATTTCCCATCCAAAAAAATAAAAAGGTAGGTATGCCAATTAGGAATCACGACTAATTCAATCTACTACAATCAATTCAAACTCATTTAAACCTACCCAAATATAGCTGAGCTAATTAATACAAGTTGGAATAATTAGCTTCCTAATTAAATTAAAAGGAGAGGGTATAAAAGCAATGTTCCTACAAAAATATTTCTCTCGATATTAAGAAATACAATAAAAATGAGTTTTTTCCCGAAACTAAGTTCTTTGAAGATTTCGTTAATCACATTAACGGAATGTACTCGTATTTCACGTAAAAAGTATTTATGCTTGCTTTCAAAAGAACGTGATTTAATATTCGAAGGTTTTGATTTTTTCCTTAATTTAAATTATCGGTTGTAACGGGGAATTTACTGCTATTATTTATTAAGAATGTGTACAAACTAAAGTCTTACAATCGTGAATGTGGAGACTTCTAAAGGCTCGTGCAGACTGGCGCGACGCAATGCCGGCGACGCATAGTGGTCTGAAAATCAAGCTCCATACTCATAGAAACTTAACGTCAGAAATTAATAAATAAAAATATGTTTTGTGTTTAGTATACCTCCCTTTGTTTTACTAATATAGTATGAAGAGTTTGAGTAGATCCATGCGTGAGATTTTTTATTTTTTTATTTTTTTTGTATGGATTATAACACTTAAAGTGCTTTTTTTCAAAACTGAATAGAACTGATGGGCTGGTACTCACATGAGCTATTGCACCGTACACGGCGATCAAGATGACATACAATTCTTGTGCCTTTCGGGGCCGCTTTGCATGTAGCAAGCAAGCTTTGGAAATTTTGAATTTACAGTTGTTGGTCTTTCAAATCTTTGACATAATTAAATGAAGTGACCAACCACATAACTGATATTGTCGTTAGTTAATAACCTGCTAATGACTTTTATAATGAAAATATAGAAAACGATGTAGATTATTTACATTTTACTACAAAATTCATTTCACGAAATAACTCATTTGTTAATCACCGTCATTATTGTTGAATTTTAATTTAATAAGCATTATAGGACAGCGAGCGTTAATGTGGGTAGTTATAATATATATAGGACATTTAAACTAACTTCACTCAGTAGCTCTTTGCACTTGTGCGCGCTTACTATACTTATTACGTTCGATTTGTTTTCGTGTTATGATTGAAGGTTTTAGTACCAATTTGGATATTTTTATGTTTGTGGCTAACAATAGCTGTTTCTCACAGCCCAGTGTATTATATGAAGTTTTTGTCAATGCCGTTGATTTGTCAGAAAACGAAAATAAAGAATTGAAACAATTCTGTCAGACTCATGTGTGTTCGTTGAGGAACAAATGGATCTCGTGTACTCGCACGAGACATACTTTCATAAAAAAGTATGAGAAATGGCTGCAAGAAGACATAAAATGGCCTGAGTCCATGAAGGACAAGATGACACCTTCTTTAGTGTTAGAAGAGCAGCAACCATGTTCCAGTTTTGACTTCGGTGTAAATGAGGGTGCATCAACATCATACAAACCGGCGACGTGCAGTGTTGGAACATCAACTGTTGTGAGTCCAAGAAAAGTGTTCTCGGAGCTAAGCCCGCTACAGAAGAGAAGAAGAGTGAAAGAGCTCCTCACGCATAGCACTGAAAGCCTTGCTTACCCCCCCCCCCCTCTGCCTTGTTTGCCTTGCTTGCTTGTTTTTTTTTTGCCTTGTTTTTGCCTTGTTTAAGTGCAGATAACAAAAATGTAGCAGATATAATAAAATTGATCACAGACCATCCCGAAGAGGCTACAAAGATAAAGGAATTGTTGAAGTCCAAGAAAGCTATGCCCATATATTCCGCAGATAAAGATTTAGGAATTCTGACTTCATTGAAGCTTTCGAAATGGCAGTATACAACATTAAGAGCTTGTGCAAAAGAAGAAGGAATACTACTATATCCTTCATATACTGCTATCTTAGAGGCGAAGAAGGACTGTTACCCACCAAAAGACACCATAGAAATCACCGAAAGAGGGGTAAAAGTAAAGCTTCAAGCGATTTTGGACAAAACTGTTGCTAGATTTGGGAAATTCCTACGTTTGGAATCTTCGCTAGATGGCAAAGAGCTAACATTGATATGCAAGTGGGGCTTTGATGGTGCTTCAGGGCAAAGTTTGTACAAACAAACTATGGCGGGTGAAGATGATTCAAGCAATTTTATGTGTTCTTTTGTGCCTCTGCGCTTAGTTTGTGGTGAAGAAAAGTTATGGGAGAATCCAAAGCCATCTTCCACAATGTTCTGCAGACCACTCTATTTTAAATATGCAAATGAAAACCAATTAAATATTAAGGAAGAACAGGCTTTGATTGAAGCTGAGATTGCAGCACTGGAGCCGTCTATTATGGGAATTCATACTGTTAAGCACTCAATGCTTATGACCATGATAGATGGTAAAATCAGTTCGCAACTGTCAAATACTTCAACGCAGACTTGTGACATCTGTAAAGCTACCCCTACGGAAATGAATAAGTTAGAGAAGATCTCAGAGTAAGTTTTGAATAATTTGATATATTTCAGATTACCGTAATGCTGTGTATCTTTTTATTAATTAATTCACTTTCTTTCCAGAAAACCTGTTTCAACAGATATATATCAGTATGGTTTATCTACACTTCATGCTTGGATTAGATGTATAGAGTGCCTACTCCATATTTCGTATAGACTAGACTTCAAAACATGGCAAGCCAGAGATGCAGATAGCAAAGAGTCATTGAAGAGTAGAAAACAAACCATACAGCAGAAGTTCCGTGATGAAATGGGCCTCCTAGTAGACATCGTTAAACAAGGTGAGTTATGATAACAGTCTTTGTTCTTAAATCTTATTTTTTTCAAATAACGTTAGTTCTATTTATTCTTTACAAAGTTGTGGATTAGTTTTGATTCATTTATAATTTTTGTTTCAGGTTCCGGAACCACAAACGATGGAAACACAGCGAGAAAATTTTTTGGTAATCCTGCCAATACTGCAGCTATTACAGGCTTGGATCCTAGTTTGATCCAAAGATTTGCAACACTTTTGCGTGTGATGTCCTGTGGGGAGCCCATAAATGTTGAGGCGTTTAAGAACTTTGCGCGCCAAACAGCAGAATTGTATGTGGAGCTCTATGGCTGGTATTACATGCCTTCGAGTGTCCACAAACTTTTACTGCACGGTGCTAAAGTTATTAAACACTTCAATATTATGCCCATTGGCAAATTATCTGAAAAGGCATCGGAAGCCAGAAACAAAGACTTCAAGAAAATCCGAGAACAGCATTCGCGCAAATTTTGTCGAAAAGCGACAAACAAAGACATTTTCAATGGTCTCCTTGTCTCGTCAGATCCCTACCTGTCCAGCATAAGACCTGTGCTGAAAAAATCAGTAAATACACCTATTACTGATGATATGAAATCTCTTCTCATTGGTGACGATGCAGATCTAGACAAAGAGAATGTTGAATTTATTGATATTAACGCGTCAATGCTGGACTCGGATTTAAAGGACTGACGACAGCAAAGATACTCTCTGCTAATCGTTTTTGTATAAGTAGTTATAGCAAATAATTATAATAAAATAATAATAAGAATCTAATTAAATTAATTAATATAATTAATTAGTAATATAATTAAACAGTAATATTTAATATATCATAGTTATAGGAGCTGTAAATACACTCGAGAGCAATGAATCCGGGTCACTTAAAGAATGTTAAAAATCTCGGAAACTAAAAATGATAGGTTAATGCAATAAATTGTATTTAATAGACAATGTAATACCCCTTAAATGAAAGTAAAAAAAATATGAGTCACCATACATTTTATTAACACAAAATTACATAAAGAAAAAAACTGCTGATCTCTCCTTAAAACAAAAATAGGAAACATGAAATTTTTGAACTTTATTACGATTTTCTTGAATTTTAATACTTCGTATTGCCTCCTCGTGCTTCCATTACTGCGTTTACGCGGTTTGGCATGCTGTACACCAAGTTCCTTATACGATTTTGGGGAATATTCTCCCATTCCTCTGTGAAAGCAATTTTGAGCTCACGAAGCGTGATTGAGGGTTTCGTTGTTTTACGCATCTGCCTAGCTCGTCCCAAGCATGCTCGATCGGGTTGATATCCGGACTGCGCGCTGGCCACTCCATACGAGTAATGTTCATCTCTTGAAGGTAGTCATTCACAATCCTACCTGTATGAGGTCGGGCATTGTCATGCATAAATATAGCATCCTCACCTAAATTGACCATAAATGGACCAACGTGATCATCGAGGATTTCTTCCACATATCTTACGCTAGTTAAAGAGCCGTTTTCTATGATCACCAGCTCTGTGCGACTTTCAGAAGAAATTCCGGCCCACACAAGTACAGACCCACCACCGTAGGCTACTTTTTCTTCGATGCATGCTTGCTTGAATCTTTCCCCTGGTCTTCGATACACTCTGTGTCTTCCATCGTGCTTGTAGAGCATAAATTTTGATTCGTCGGAGAATATAACTTTTGACCAATCTTCAATACTCCAATTTACGTGGCTCTGGGCATATCTTAGTCTTGAAATACGATGCCCACGCTCCAGTTTAGGGCCGTTTGCAGGTCTAAGGGGTTTTAAGTTAGATTCAGCAAGCCGACGTCTTACTGTCCATGCACTTGGGTTACTTCCTCCGAGGCGTCGAAACTGATTTGTGAGTTCAGTTCCTGTGAGAAAGCGATTTCGAAGCATGGTGTTCACCAAGTATCGGTCTTCTCGTGCTGTGGTACACCTGGTTCTGCCCGTTCCTGGTCTGCGTAGGTTAGAACCAGTTTCTTCGTAACGTCGGAGAACTCTTTGTACTGTTGACAGCGACACACCGACAGTCCTGGCTGTATCGCGCTGACTCCGGCCGGTTTCCAGCATTGTAAGTATTCTGGTGCATTCTTCAGGCGTAAGCGACATAATTTCAGCTTGAATAATGAATATAGAGCACTATCAACATGGTTTATGTACCCACATAAATGACAGATTACAAACAAAAGCAAAACCAAATGCTGTAATTTCGTAGTTCCATCTTCGAAAGTGGCCCTTTTTCAAATTTGATTTTTTTATGATATAACTTTACAATAACTAAGAAGGTTTAATACCTTCATTTAAGGAGTATTACATTGTCTATTAAATACAATTTATTGCATTAACCTAGCATTTTTAGTTTCCGAGATTTTTAGGATTCTTTAAGTGACCCGGATTCATTGCTCTCGAGTGTAGTTGTCGTAGTCTTAAATTGACCAATGTACAATTTTGACGTTACTTTTATTGTTATTGCCTTTCTTGCACATAATTTTTGTTGTAATGTATTAGTATTAACTATTTCATTAACAGTTCCCCCAAACGTATTTTGCATTAACTATTTAATACATGTTTTTATCTTTTTTCACTTTTAACCATATATTTAAAAATAAAAATGTAAAAACATCCTTAGTACATATTTATTCCTTACTAGCTGCACCCCGCGGTTTCACCCGCATAAGTCTCGATTCCGTGGGAATATCGAGATAAAAAGTATTCTATGTGTTATTCCAGGTTATAAACTATATGTGTGCTAAATTTCACCCAAATCCGTTCAACCGTTTGAGCGTGGAGAAGAGACAAACATACACACACACACACAAAGTTTCGCCGTTATAATCACACTAATATTATAAAGGCGAAAGTTTGTGAACGTGTAGGGGTGTGTGTATGTGTGTATGTTTGTCTCTTCTTGTATGAGTACTAGTTTACATACTATTTTCATATTCAAAGCGATATGTAACTTCACAAAATACCATCAAAGATTTGAAAGATCACCAACTGTAAATTCAAAATTTCCAAAGCTTGCTACATGCAAAGCGGCACCGAAAGGCACAAGAATTGTATGTTATCTTGATCGCCGTGTATAGTGCAATAGCTCATGTGAGTACCAGCCCATCAGTTCTATTCAGTTTTGAAAAAAAGCACTTTAAGTGTCTTATTCCATACAAAAAATAAAAAAAATCTCACGCATGGAGCTACTCATACTCTTCATACTATATTAGTAAAACAAAGGGAGGTATACAAACACAAAACATATTTTTATTTATTAATTTCTGACATTAAGTTTCTATGAGTATCAAGCTTGATTTTCAGACCACTGTGCGACGGTGCGACACTAAGGGGGCGCTCGTTGCGCGACGAGCGGTGCCTTCGTGTCGCGCGTGATTCGAATCGCGTGACGCGCCTATTTGTAGGAGCCTTAAGTCTATAAGTCCTTTGTTGTTGATTCCAAGTACCTCTACTGTAGCAGGTACTTACTTACACAAACATAAATATTTTAATTCTATCGAAAGATGCTTACAGGAATAAGTAGCATAACATCACGCCTATTATGAACACCCATATTTCACCAGTTATGTTTAAGTCCCATGTAATAGGGGACGAGCCTATTCTCATCAAAAAATCCAGACTACGGGCTGCTACTGAGAAATTCCAGGTGGAATCGAAATCGACCCCAGGACCTAAGGCTCAGCAGTAGCGCTAGCGATGACTAGACCAACGAGACAGTGAGTACGTACCTACAGTCAGTAACTACCTACTCGATAAACGAGTTTAAAACATAATTCTGTTTCTATCAAATGTTTGAAGATGACAGAGATAGAATGATGTTTAAAACTCGTTTAGCGCTAAACATGTTTAGTGATTGACGGTGCAAGTGGGTCTAAGAGTCTGGTCATACGGATAAAAGATATAGGTACTTTATTGTGCGACTTTGCATATTACGGTTCTTAAAAAAAAATATACAAATCATATCAAATCAAAATATTTTATTTCACATAAACCAACATGGGCACTTATGAAACGTCAGAAGCTAGGTGCACGGTTCCAATTGGTTGTTTCCTATTGAGAAGAGCCGGCAAGAAACTCCACGGTTACTCTTTTAAAAATGTTTTTACAATGTTTCCAATTACAGTGTTGATAGATATAGGAAGACAGTGTAGGCCTGTCAACAAGTAACAGGTACTCAACAAAATATAAAAATGTCCACAAATCTACAGTCTACAAGGCCTGCAACGTTCTCACATTCACAAAATATAGAAGAATCTATATAAAAATAAAAGCCTATTTAGACCAAATGACATGATTGCCATTACAACTGTAATAAATCTGTATCAAAATCCTATCAAAAAAAGCCATAAATAAGGCAATCATTTCTATGCATTTAAGGTTTAAACCTAACGTAGCAATTAGACAGAGAAAATTGTATACCTAGTGACTGAACGGCGACGGTTGAGATAATCCCGGAAAACTCAAACTCAAACTCAAAGCATTTATTTCAATTAAACCATTTATAGGCACTTTTGAAAAGTCAAAGAGTCGATCAGTTAGTCAGAAAGTTGAAGCTGAAGTTGCCCATTCCAAAACGTAGATCTCTAAGGAGAAGAACGGGCAAGAAACTCCAAGGACACTCTTTTAAATCAAGAAATCAAAATGTAGCTGAAATCAATAAGGGCGTATAAATAGAATCATAGCCTAAGAATTACTAGTAACATATACCTAACAACAAATGTACTTACGAAAACAATTACCCTGAAATTCCAACTAAGTTTATCTTCTACAAACATAAGGTGCCTATGTAAATCTAAACATTCAGTCTTTAATATTCTCTACACCGTCCCAATGTTGTTCCGACGCCGCCGCGCCAGTCGGTACCAAATAATTGGATCAACAACAATTTTATTAACCACTAAATTGTATAACTAGTTGGTAAACACATTGGCTAACACGGGTTAACTAATTGGGTTACTGACTATAATATATGTCGCAGCTATACAGTCAAAACAAATGGGGTTAAATTATTTACGGCATGTATTTAATCGAATTTCAATAAAAAAACCCATTCTACTTTCCCAAAAATATTATTAGCTTAGTTACTGCGACCTGCTGTGAGAAAAGGTCAGAAATTAAAAAGAGGCTCTTTTTAACCGACTTCAAAGAAGGAGGAGGTTCGCTATTCGACTGTAAGTTATTTTCTTTTTTTTATGTGTGTTCGCTCAGAACTTTTTTCCGGGTGAACCGGTTTGGATGATTCTTTTTTTATTTGATAGCTGGTGCTTCACATGTGGTCCCATTTAAATTTGATCAAGTTCCGACCAGCAGTTTTTGAGTTATCCTTAATACTGCATATTTTAACCGACTTAAAAAAAAGGAGGAGGTTCTCAATTCGACGGTTTTTTTTTTAAATGTTTGTTAGCTCAAACTTTTTTCTGGGTGAACCGATTCGTATGATTCTTTTTTTGTTGGAAAGGAAATATCTCAAGGGTGGTCCTATGATAAGGAAACCAGGATCTGATGATGGAATACCAGAGAAATCGGGGGGAACCTTCGAAAATCGTAGGGGCGACTAGTGCGTTTGTAAATATTTTCATTAAATATTTTAAAGCATTACAATTTAATGAAGGTCTGGAGTCGATCTGATGATGGAGCCGAAAGACAATCGAGGGAATTCCTCAACGATTTACAGCAGTTACCTTGTGTTTGGGCTTGATTAATTTGTATTGATGAGAACTTTACACCTAGATGGGTTGTGACTGTCATTAGGGGTCAGATGATAAAGACGAATTACAGTTAAGGGAACTCCTCAACGGTTTACAGTAGCTACCTTGTGTTTGGACTTAATTCATTTATATTGATGAGAACTTTGCACCCATATGGGTTATAAGTGCCATTACAGATCTGATGATGGAGACCATAGACAGTCAAGGAAATTCTTCAACGATTTACAGCAGTTACCTTTTGTTGGGCTTACTTCATACGGTTCATTATGCCAAAATATTCAGATCGTACAAAAATAATACCTAATTAAGATTGAAGTTTTACTAGTAGGTAGTGGTTGTCCAACCACTACCTACTAGTCATGCTGATGCGTCAATTTGAGACTTAATTTAAGTTGCGTCATCTCTAGCAATGCTCTTTCGTTGGTTGCTAAGCAATTTATATGCTTGTCACAATGCATATCGTGAAATGGAGCTGATGGTGGCTTTACCATCAGCTCCAGTTCTTCTGGTTTTTACCAAGAGAACTCCTCAACAATAAACTCCTCAATTCCTTGCATCGGGAAAAGTCAGTGTCGGAAGTTGGTGGCAAAAAACTAATATAGAGATCCAAAGACACCGACTTCCGAAATTAAAGTTATTTTTCACTTTGTATGTTTTTTTTTCCACTTAATATACTCGTATATTGATGATGTTTTAATAATTTCCTGTCACTGTTATTTACATATCAAGTAGTGGTATACGTATTTGTGTGGGGTAGGTACCGCAACTAAAAAGTTTTATGTAAAAATAAAGTGTGCATCATTAGAAGCCCAATTTTTTTTTAGAGGTTTGTCTAAATTAGTATTCTATTCTATTGAGAAAAGATTTAATTTTTGTATGTTTGTTTGTTACGTTTTCACGCTAAATCAACTGAACGGATTTGAATGAAAGGCACAAAGGTAGACCATGATCTGGACATAGAATACTTTTATCCCAATATTCCCGCAGGATCTGTACTTATACGGGCGAAACCGCGGGGTGCAGCTAGTTAATTTATAAAAGTGTTCATTAATAGAAGATCAATAAGTTTTTAAAGGATCAGTTAAATACTTCCCATTATTTAATATCATCAATCGATGACATAACATCACGCCTGAAATCCCCAAAGGATTAGGCAGAGGTAAATCAATGAGATATTGTAGAATCTCTATAAACTGACGAATTGATTAACTGACTTGATTAATTGATTGACTAACTGCTTTTTACTTTTTTCAGTGTATGGGTGAGTAATTTATTGTATATGTTACACCGCTGACTACTTGCACAATTGTCTCTCCTTCTCCCTCTAATCCATTCAAAGGTTGTCTGTAAAAGATCGCTTTAAGCGATAAGACCGCCCATTGTGTCACCCTATGTAAAATTTATACATTTATATCTGTAATTTTAATAGTATTCTATTCTATCCAAATGGTAACTAAGGAGACTCAGCAAGGTAGTCACGGGAATGACTGCTCAGGGTGCGGTGGACTGCCATTTTAATTAGGTACCTACAAACGGTTACGCCCGCCCTTTTTGCATTCTGTTAAGAAAAATATTCACGTGCACGTCGTTTTTTACACCGTTCTCACATATAATAATTGTAAATTCAACATTAATGATGTAACTGATATTTTGTAAGAATCTCTATATTATAAAACAAACAAGGACAAGCAACAAGGAGCAATGGTGGCCCAGTGGTATCGGCCCCGACTTACGAGTTGTAGGTCGTGGGTGCGAACCCAGTCAGGCGCTTTACTTTGTGTAAATAATTTCATCACCACTGCTCTCAAAACGGTGAAGGAAAACATCGTGAGGAAACCAGCATGTCCTAGAACCAAAATTTCGTAGACATGTGATATCTACCAACCCGCACTGGGCCCGATGGTGGATTACAGCCCATTCCCTCTCAAAAGAGAGGAGGCCTGAGTCCCAGCAGTGAGAACATTATATGCTGATTATGCTTATGCTATAAAACAAAGACCCTTCACCAAGTCTGTCTGTCTGACCGCGATAAACTCAAAGACTACCAAACGGATTTTCATACGAGTTTCACCAATGGACGGAGTGATGCATGAAGAAGGTTTAGGTGTATAAGCCATCAAGGTGTTCTGTAATTTCAATTTAAAAAAAATGGAAATATCATGCCGGCTGGTCGTGCGCCGCGTAAACCAATAAATAGGGTTATATGAAAACCATGTTTAACGGAATTATTGTCGGAGTGGCCATGGAGTTTCTTGCCCGTTCTTCTACATAGGTTTCTACTTACTACGATTTGAAATGTGCAACCAGCTTCATATTTCTGACTGACCGACTCCTTGACAATTCAAAAGTGCATATTAATGGTTTAATTGAAATAAATGCTTTTAGTTTGAGTTTATTGTCGAATCACCAATACTGCAAATCATGATGATCATGGTGGGCATGCTTAGAAGGTTTGGTCATGTTGAGCGGATGAATGAAAAGCGACTAACAAAAGGTATTTATTTGCAAGGCAGATGTGAGTGGAATCGCCGGGAGGGGACGCCCTAGGAGGACATAATAGTGACCTTATTTTTATTATTTTTTATTATTATTTATATATCAAAAAGTTTGTAAAAAAAACCTTAACTTAGAACTATGCCGGGAGCGGAACAAACAAAATTACAAACAAGTATATTAGACCTAATACTTAATTATCACTTATTGCACTTAAAGTAACTAACGATAATAACTTAATTCTTAGACATATGGAAATTTAATGATGTGTTGATTGGTGATGTTCTACAGAAAGGTCAGATGCGTAGTACTCACAACCGGCGTGGTATGAACGTAAACGAGGCAAAAGGAGTATGTAAGGATCGTAGCAGGTGGCGTTCTGTAGTCTCTGCCTACCCCCATGTGAAGAAGGCGTGAGTTTATGTCATAGTGATGTTAATTTGAAGACCAAAGTCTAGCAGTGATTTATTGCAATGATATAGACATGTAGATAACTATATGAAAGCCATATTGACAATATACCTGCGACATACACAAGAGGAATATAAATCAAGTCAATTATAATTATGCTAAGACACGGCTTAGCTCTTAATTATTAGCATATTAATGAATTGACACAGTGCACTTTATCACATTAACGAATCAATGTTTGATTGTTGACTTACTGTGCATATTATGTAGTCAATTAATAATAGCGTTGTAGCTTCTTCAATCATTTGCTGTCCGGGGTAATTGCGTAACGCACAAACAGTAGGAATAGCTTTCACTTTGACAGTTCTACAACATTCATTGCGTTATTTACGGTGTTGAGCAGACAAGTTTTTCGAACTTAAGGGGCTTACAAGAGTTAAAGCGCGGTCACTGTCGGATTGCATCGAAAAGAAAGAGACGCGCGATGACACAACGCTGGTAATTTATTGCAAAATATGAAGCAATTATGGATTTACACAAAATCTATTCATTGGACTAAAAATTTAAAACACTATTACGTTAGTATGTTACTTGTAGAATAATCTGACAAAAAATCTGAATGTTTGCGTGTATATTAGTATGGTTTTTAATCGTTAAAAATTTTTTTTAGAGGTATCTTCGTGATTTTTTTCTATCATATTAAGTTAATTGTATTATGTTTTAAACACCCTATCTAACTAGCATATATCCCGCAGAATATCATATATTTTTCTGAGTTTGATTACTGCAGTGGATCATATATTTTTAGGCATTATAAATTTGCGTTTAGGTCATGTAGTCCCCTTAAGAAGCAATGGATTAGTAATAGGCTTCATAATTATTAAGATTGTGATAGATAATAATGTGTTACGCCATTAGAGTGCTGGTAAGTATTCCACTCGGATTTTTTTTGCATTCATTGGAAACTTGGGGATATGCAGCCACTTATGGGCAATGAAATAGGTTCGGTGTGATTATCAGACCACCTAAAATCTTCGCCACTTCCACGGCATCATCGGTGGTGACTGCATTTTTTGGGGTGATGAGGGCAGGATAGGAGTTTTGAGCCAGCAAAATGTAATACAATACGCCGTCAATACTAATATGCCGTATCTGTATCTATTTTACTGTGTGTACATATGTAATAAAATAAATAAATAAATACAATGTCGTGCCATTGACACGACGAAGAAGATCTGATTACCAGACGTCTTGGTTGACCCTGCTCGAAGGAATTTGGTCTTCTCAAAAAATGTTATCAGCATGGTCAATTCTCCATCATCCATCGATACAATTGAGCACTTCATTTTCAGCACAAACAAAAAAAAAACATTTTCATAAACACAATAAAAACTGCTCATGTTCCAAGATAGATACCAATATTTTTACTGTGCTCGTAACAAGTAGCGCCATCTGTTATCACTCTCAGAACAACGTCGAGAACGTCGCCACATTTTACATCACAGATTGACACGACTGATAAAAAAATATTGTTTACTGAAAATATTCTTAAAACACGAACCTTTGACATCTCATTTTTTGTAGAAAGATTAATGTGTTTTGTGTTTGCGATACACTGTGCTGACGTGTACTTGTACTAAGTCTGAACAATTTAATTGCCTATCCTACGTCTGACCGTCGGCCGGCGTCGGTATCGGCAAACTTTAGTCTTTTACTATCAATCAACTTGTCAACAAGCCACGCAGGACTTGTTCGAGCTACGATTTTCCTATTACAAGATTTTCTTGGCTGACCGCTTTTTCAGGCAACGGGAGTAATACCTACTGACGTAAAAATACGTGGACTTAGGGTATAACGTCATAGGAATACGTTATTACATGTCTGTAATAGTTTAAAAGGTAGTTAGTTGAAACGTTATCATCATCATTTTTGGAGAATGTAATTTGGAACTCATTCACGTTATTATAACCGTCGTTATCAAATACAAAAAATACAAAATACAAATACAAATATTTTATTGGAACAAAAACATTTTACAATTTTTGTGTACGTTAATACTGCGTTAGTTTAATAACTGTGTCGCAGTTATTAGCGCCCACCCCAGGAGTGAAAGACAACTGAGTTCCATAACAACAGTTTTGGTTACTTATAGGAAGAAACTAGACATAAACATTTAATAATAAAACTAGAACTAGACATTTATAAAAAAATGTTGTAGCAGTAGAAGTGGGTTTGTGTGAGTGAGTGTGTGTGTGAGGGAGAGTTTGGTTTGGGTTTGGAGTTTGTTTTGGTTTGGATCATTTCTTGATCACTAAAACTTTTCAAACAAGCAGGTTATGTAAACAATTATTTATTTGTGATAGCTCCAGATTAACAAGAGTTTGATAATTATAGGTAAGTACCATTTGATAAGATTCCATAAACCCATACTTAAGCTCTCTTAATAAGAACACGATCAGTAATGTGGAGTATGCCTACCCTCAATTATTTAGGGACTACACTCTTTAATTGAAAAGGGTGTTCGGCCCAATACTTCTGTCAATTGGAAAAATGTAATTAATTCTAGGACGTATAGTAATGCGGTTTTTTTACAAATAAATTGTGATTTAAGTAAGATCGAATCATGTTATTGGCTGCAAATGAACGGGATTGAAAAGGTCTTAGATATCGGCTGTTACACAGGTGTTGACAAAACGCTGTACAATATCGGTGTTTTTCTAAAAACCAACGTAATAAGTATTTGAACAGCTACTTGCTCTACAAAAAAATATTTTGATGTTTGCGAACGACACGACCTAAACCACGAAAAACTTGCACGTTTCATGCTTTTACACAAACCATTAGGTAAAGCCCGCTGTAAGTCGAGATGCCAATGCCATTATTAAACTTTGAGAACAGCTTTGAGCATCTGAGAGCAAGATTCAACTTCACGTCGTTAGCTTTCTAATTAGTTGTTTGCTTACTAATTACGCGATAGTAATTAGCATACACATGCTAGCAAAATAGAGCTATCAAATTAGTCTAAAATGTTATTTAATAAAACAATTTACCAGAAGGTAAAAATAAACATAATTTTATAGAAGTCACTTTCCAACAGTAATTATCTGAAAACAAAGTTCACGTTAGATCTAAAACTAAATATGAAACTTAATCAAAAACTCAATTAATTTTCAACAAAGAACAACATGACGGGCCCATAAGTATGTCCCGCCTTAAAACAATACACAAATAAAAAGTCTATATTATAATGCATTCGAGCCAACAACCAGCGGATCGCAATATTCAATATCAACGTGAATTTCAATAGAGTGTCCTCCACGAGAAAATTGGAGGGAAATCTGAATATTCCTCGTCAATTTAGAAAAAAAATATGTTAATCTATTTCCCGAGAGACGGTGACTATTTTCATAAATTGATTGCTCCGAGCCAATATCAAAAGAATTGTAATATTGAATTATCGACTCTAGAGGTTCATAATGAGTAACAAGGCAAGCACTTTAGATTTCTCTCATTCTACGTCTCATTAGAGGAAGAATTCAATTGCTGCAATGGAAAATATGAAAACGTTGGATTAAACAAATATAAATACCTACAAAACTCACAGCTCTTTAAAATAAATAGAAATGTAAATAATATATTATTTTGAACCTTAATATTATTGCCACATTGGATAGATAATTTTATACCTATCTCTTTTGTCCGTCGTGTGTAGAAATTGGACCCAATAATACCTACGATGCGCACTTTAATAAGAATCTAGGCGATACCTTCCAAATGGATGCACATATCGAAAATCAAAAAAAGAAATCACATTCGAAGAGAAATAGAACTCATGTCTAGACTCAATAGAAGATCGATGTCATCGGCCGGCTAAGGTCGGCTTACAGCTGAAATACCTAACATAGAAAAAAAATGGCAACACACAAAATGAACACTTTTCGAACGCTCGAAATAGTGTAAAAGAAAAATAAATACCATGTTAGCAGTCGTCAAAATGAAGAAATGATTTTGCAGTTTTATTTCTACGCCTTGTCTTAAGGGTCTGTCATTTGGAATGAGCCTGCCGTTGGGCACAGACCTCACACTAGATGGCTTTTTATGCCAATTTTTCCGTCCTCTTTTGCCTATCCCGCGAAAATATCTGGCCGCCTAATTGATACTACTTCCGCTACCTAATTCTAAATGACATATAGTTTGCATTTTATCAAAAAACTAATTCAATGGTTTTAATTACCTACGTTATTTCCGCTGATTTTTCTTCTCATGCATTGGACATTGTGGTTATTGATCATTGCCCGCAATGTTCTATTTTTAAATGACCTAGCTACCCGTAGCTAACTGAATCACACGAAATATGTAATAATATTAACAGGCAAAAACAGACCCAAACAAAAAAAGAACAGTAGGTACATAAAAACAATTCATTAAGCTGCAACTATCAAACCACATTTCCCATTCATTTCGAAGGTAGCTCTCAAAATACAACCACAAATGGCAGTCACATTGACGCCACCACCACAGACGCCTTTAAACGACTCTATTTATAACAGAAAGGTAAACAAACGTTTGCCTTTAGCTGCTAAATGAAAACGGACGCCAGAGCGGCCACAAACGCAGGCAGCCCAGCATTTTCATTCGTTGGCCACTGAACCGGAAGGAGCGAATAGCTTTCGACCACGTTTTCAAAATAGTAAAGGACTTTTCATTTTAGTACGTGTGATTCACGGCCCTTTCGTGTTGGGTTAAGCACTTGGAATGGTTATTTTGCTGTGCATAATTTTTAACACACGTCGGGGTTTCAAAAGTTTTTAGTGTACTTTGGTGTGGTATAGGGAAGTACAACGTCCGTAGTTTTATAGACACCTCTTTTGCAGTGATTACGAGTGTGACGATAGTTAAGGCACTCATTGATTCATTGTAGATAATGAAAACAATGGAAGCTATAAATCTAGGTATAGAAAATCGGATAAGTAAAGTCTCTCTGAATTGCTCTTGGAAGATAAAGAAATAATTGACAGTTTAACACCTAACCTACCAAAATCTTAAAACAATAACTTTTCACGTAGCTCTTTTATACTTCATTTGTCGTTATCAAATTAGCCTAACATTTTTACACCTTTTACTTAAAACGAGAAAAGGAGCAGCAAACATTTTGTATTTTTAATTAAAGCTCTTTTTTAAATTGTTTCTTTTTAATAACAGGCTGTATTATTAAAAATTCTTGGTTCAATACTGGCAATATTGCATTTACGCCAGAGAATTCGCGGCAAAATGGAATAAATTAAAATGCTTATGTAATTTCGTTAATTATGAGTGCAATGTACCGAAGGGCGGTCGGAAACAATAGTGCGGTATGTTATGGGTTCTGTAATGTAAAACTAAAGTGACAGATATCTGTATAATGTTTGCATGATATTATTTAATTATGTAAGTAATGTCCGTCACTTTTTAACCGACTTCAAAAAAAGGAGGAGGTTCTCAATTCGCCTGTATGTTTTTTTTTTTTTTTTGTCGTTTGTCGTCTTTTGTGGCGTAAAAATGAATCATGATGGTGATACAATATGTAACATAGATCGTAAGGTGGATGTAACAACTAAGAGCCCATTCACACGTACCACAACCATACCAAACCACAACCACGACACGTGGTTGGGCGCTAATTTGTATGAAAATTCACACGTAACCACAGCTTGACCACATTCTGTCGCTGCGATGTGGTATGGTTGTGGTACGTGTGAATGGGCTCTTCTGATAGAGATCGTGTAAATTTAATAGTGTAATGTATTTTTTATTATTATTTTATTGATTATGAAATAATCAATACTTATTGTAAAACCAAAATTAAAGGCAAAATAAAAATATTTTTATATTTATTAAAGGAATCAACAACCTATACAATTTGAACTTATATTTATACTACACCTTTGTAGTTGACTCCTTCACACTTCAACATCGTAAAGTATTTTTTCTTCTGATAACACAATTTAAAAAAAAAACAGCGAGCCTTACAGTAATCGCTTATGATGCGTAACATCTGACATCTCACCTTATTAATAAGCAACATTGACATTATATCCTGAATAATCATTTCATGATACTAAAACAGTACCTACCTAGGTAATCTCTCTTTCGACTTGCTTGATAAAGCTAGTAGAAAGTCAAGACAACTAGACTTTCTAAAACAACTTTGATTTTGTATAAGAAAAACATTGTTACGTTTCGTATAAAGGCTTGTGCACACTGGCGCGACGCGACAGCCCGATACAAAGGCGCCGCCCATCGCGCTGCACGCGGTGCCTTTATGTACGCTGTCGCGTCGCGCCTGTGTGTACGAGCCTTAAATCATAAATATTGCTTAGGTAGGTACCTATAGAATAAAGGCTTGTGCACATTGGCGCGACGCGACAGCTCGACTCAAAGGCGCCGCTCGTCGCGCTGCACGCGGTGCCTTTGTGTACGCTGTCGCGTCGCGCCAGTGTGTACGAGCCTAAAGTGTGTCTGCACAAGTTTACATATACAAATCAAAAGGTGGCATTGTATTGTATTGTCAGCGTCGCGACCGCTTCAAAGCGGGCGGCGACTATCAAACTAGCGGAGGTAAAACTATCTTAACTTCGAATATGAATTCTTCATTTATGAATATATTTCAAAAAACATAATGCTTAGTACGGTTTTTTACATTATAAAAAAAAATACGGAAACTTCTCCATTGAGCAGCAACAGAAATTAAACCCTAAAATATTGAAATATTTATTCGAATAGTTATTCTTTACTACTCACTTGCATTTTTTATCAATTATCTGCACTTTTTTCAGACACTTATTATCAACAGTAAATACATTTATTAATATAATTGTAGTTTACACATATACTCGTAAATTTGTTTAAATAACAGCACACTATGCACACAAAACTATACGTTAAGCGCACAACTGATGCGTTCTCCTTCTCTATTTCCCTTTCTCGTCACACACACGCACACACTGTTAGCTGACAGTACCAACCTCTCAGAAAATGGGTTGGTACCATCTGACGGCCAACTCCACAACCTTGCGCGTTCATTGGTCAAATGAAATAGCGTGCGCTTCCCCGGCTTCCTGTTACACACTTCCGTCCCTTTTTACGAAATCACTCCCACAAATCACAGAAAAGCGAGAGGAAATGTGTTACACATCAAAAACAATTACAACAAAAAAGGCACACAAAATAAATAACTGGAAAAAAATATACTAGTTCAAAATTGATACTCGGAGCGTAAGGTGTATTTAACGCACCCGCTGACACCTTTGACCTGGTCTGAATACTTCGCCGGGTAGCGGTCCACTGAGCCCTGACAATCGGCGATGCCTTACTACCCCCGCGCAGCCACTCAGACGCACAGCCTAATAACGATTTACCACTAAAATAGCGATCAAATTCATCTTTGGTCTGGGTGTGCCACACCCAACCTTATCCTGGCAGGCAGGGTTAAGCGATGCGATGAGATATCTGACCCCTAGAATTTGTGCAAAAGTGAACTAGCTCATAATAGGCATTATATAACATGTGTGAGTACTATGTACCTACTATAAAGCTACCATTTACTAGGTTTGTCTTTCATTGACTTGAATGTGGCCTGGCGGCTGAGAGTATGTCATGTTCACTCAAATGTCACGCTGTTGGTGGCGTGTGTGTTGGATCATTAAGTTCCCTTCAAAATGGTTGAGCTGAATGGTGCTAATCCATGCGTCATGTTCGTGAACGGGCGCCGTCAACAGGGACTGGTCATTTCTTAGCTTATTTTAATTTAATTTAATATTTGTATTGTTTTTTTATTACGGTCGCTTTTAATGTTCTGCATCGTTCTCACGTGCATAATTTCAACATGAACGATGTTACCAATATTGTGTAATCATAATATTTTGAATTAAAAGAGTGTCCATGGAGTTTCTTGCCCGTTCTTCTGCATTGGTACCTACTACGCTTTGGAATGGGCAACTAGCTTCATCTTTCTGACTGACAGACTCCTTGACAATTCAAAAGTGCCTGTAATAGGTTTATTTGAAATAAATGCTTTGAGTTTGAGTTTAGGAAAAAAAGGGTAATAAATCCGTGACTAACGCCTTTACCTACGATTACTGAGGTCGGATCAGTGGCACCATGTCTTTGTATGACATTGCAGCTAAGTGTCTGTGTCGATAAATAAACAGACGCGTTTCATTGACGAATGCACTCAACATTCCACTCGATCAAAAAGTGACAGCAAAACAACTGCCAATTTCGATCGAGTCCACGTAGCTGGTACACGAATATGTCACAGCAAAATGACACGACTTCCATCTAAATTTAGCACCCGAGTCGCGTCTATCCTGCCCGACACATCACGATAACGTGTTCAACTCGACACATCCGACACAAATGCCATGGAAATCACAAACTCGAACATGTCGTGTCAAAAAATGTTTACGACGCCAACTTATCGGACTGTGAAAGAAAACATTTTTCCCCACTTTCCTCCGTTAGTGGCACTCTGTAGCGGAGATTCCTTAAAAGCCGGAAAATTTGTCCAATTTGCTCTTTGGCCTGTCTTTGATATTTTGATTCAAAAGAGATTTTATTTACAGTTCGCGTCGCGAGCACAAAGCTGATTTGAGCTGACATAATAATATATATCGTGCTTCTATTGTCTACGCAAATATTTTCGGAGTGTAACAACACTAAATTCAAAGTTTTATGAATATCTTTATTTGTATGTAGTGCGACCTAGATTCCTTAATTAAATCATACGTATAGTGTATGTGCGTAAGCGAATGCTCGTTTGAAATTCGGGTCTCGCACGGCGTCGGTAGTAGTCCAATGAATTTTGCTGTAGGCAAAGTGGAGACGCATCGCCGAAATCCTTCGGGGGTTACTTAGAGACTTTGTCATGTAAATCAGCCACTCCAACCCCTAGGGGAGGCATTCAAACTGAAATATTGTAAATATTTTAGTCGTGAATAGATACGACTACTTTGATCTTGGAAACGTAATTTCTTGTTGAATCTGCGAAAGATTGGGCCTATTAAAGTATTAAATGGTTTAGGTCAAATACTATTGGACTATGATTTTATAAATGTGTTGTTCTTTTTTAGATATTATCACAGATAGACTTGCTTTTTTCAGACTTAGTTTATACAAAATATTTTCCAGCATCACTTAGGGGTTCGTGGTTTAATAATAACAGCCGCACGGGTCGATCGAAGTTTAAGCTACGCTTGCCGCAGTCGGTTCATGGATGGGTGACCATTCATAACATATCGAGACCCCTCCGTGCCTCGGAAAGCACGTAGGCTGTCATTCGTAGATCTTTGGCAGTTAATTGTTACGAGTAGTCAGAAGCCCAAAAGTCTGACACCCAGTCTTACCAAAGTCTTACCCAGTGACTGGGTTGTGGAGGTCAGATAGGCAGTCGCTCCATGTAAAATACTGGTATTCAGCTGCATCCGGTTAGTCTGGAAGCTGACCAACATAGCCAACATAGTTGGGAAATGGTGGGCAGATAGATTTATTGATCACTTAGTGTTTACCTACAGACGTGACGTAGCCTACCTAGTGGGGGGGGTTACGTCATTATTTTTATTTAGTGATCGAAGAAAAGAAACGAGTTTTGATCACATTCACATTAAGGCGCAGATATACGACTCTTAATGATTTCAAATTGGACATCAAGTCTAAACGAATAGTCTTA
Source organism: Griposia aprilina (assembly GCA_916610205.1). NCBI lineage: Eukaryota > Metazoa > Arthropoda > Insecta > Lepidoptera > Noctuidae > Griposia > Griposia aprilina. Next base: position 16,350,429 of record OU744288.1, read on the forward strand.
TTTGTTTGAAAAAAATATATCATAAACTAGACTATTTTCTTCATAATTTGATTTGTGAATATTTTAAATTATATTTTTATAACATAGTGTAATTAATTTGTAAAGTAATGTCTAACGCGAACACAAAAACGATAATCACGCAAAAACTATCGAGCGTATTTTCATGAAATGTGCACCATCTGAAAGACAATTTGACTACCCAAATTTTTGTATATGGCTTTTATTTGTATTGCGTTTGATAAAACAAGGTGGGTTGTTTTTGCGAATAAACTTGATGCGCGTTGAAGCAGGGGCTTTTGCGGGTGACGGGCGGCAGTGCATCGCTGACTAATGTCCGGGTAGATGCTAACGCTCTGTGCAATTTTATTCGCTTAAAAGTTTCGCATGCTCCTCCCACTCGCTCAAGGTCGCTGGCACTTATTGTCGCCTTAAAACTCAATTTAATTTTTAATTCAAAGAAAACTTTTATGTCTTTTCAAAATTAACGTCTCCACAATATTATCGAATTGCAAGTACTGCAAACAATATCATTATTCTATGATAACAGCTATGAACTATTTCTAATAAACCTATTGATTTTTTTCGAATGGTAGAATATTCTGTTTTCTATAAAAATATCACTTCACTTTGCGACAGATTTTATCTTTGAGATGCAAATCAGACCGTTGAGGATTCATAGCTCAAATGGGGTGGGTGAAGGTAGCTGAAACACGAGCTCATATTTATTTATACTACTATTTTGTAGATAACGCCCTAATGGCGCTTTTGCAAAAATCTTATATTTTTCTCGAAGTTCATGTCGCATACATAAAGGATCTTTAGAAGATTTTTGTTCCGTAAGGAATGAAATGTGTTAATATTTATGTCACCTTTCTATCCATTGTGCTTACTGCTACATCATTCATTCATACACTCACACACACAACTGAAATCCGTCCAGCGGGGTAATTACGTAACACACTAACAGTGGGAATGGGTTTCATTTTGACAGTTCAACAAAATTCATTGCGTTATTTACGATGTTGAGTAGACAAATTTTTCGAACATATGAAGCAATGGATTAGCAATAGGCTTCAAAATGATTCAGATGGTGATAGATAGTGTGTTACGTAGTTATGGTGCTGATTTCAAAGGTTACGATGATTCATTAAAAGCATCCATGAGTTACCTACGAGCTACGATACTACATTGCAGTGCATCAGACGATCCCTAGGTAAGGCCCATTAGACAACGTATGTCACTGACTAATAGTTTCGCCATAATTAGGCTGCGTTTCCACCAGAGAAGAGCGAGGATGCGTATCGATGGATGTGTGTGAAATTATCCAATAACATCACATAAGGGGGATGCGCTAAGGTAGCCTTCGAAATTCAAATTTTCTGTTTTTTTGCAATTTGCAGGTCAGTATCAGGTTGTATGTTGAACTAAATATGATTCGCGGCCGTATCAAATATTTATTTATAGAATTATAATCATAACATCATCAATACATCTCTCTAAGTTCATATTACCCTATTGAATGACTATTTCATGAAATCATGACATTTGAGGCCAATTCTAACATAAAGAGTTGTATTGCTGGTTCTAATGATCATAATTCTGTAAAGTCATATTTGTTACTTTCGCGAATCATATTTTAATCAACATACAACCTGACAGTGACCTGACCTGACAGTGAGCAAATTGCAAAATACGTAAGTATTTTTGAATTTCGCGGGCTACCAGAGCGCATCCCCCTTAGTTTTCATTGCATGAGCTAGCGCTGTTATTTGTTGGCTGTACGCACATTCCTCGCTACGCATTCTCGCTCCTCTCTGTTGGAAACACACCTTTGCCATGAAAATTCAAAGCTCTGACCTATTGCACAACATCGATATGAAAGCAGTCCCAACATCAGTATCTGTTGTTCCGGTAAAAGTTTCAAATCGGTGATAGTTGACTAGGGTAGGTATAGCTATAATAACAAAGGAACGTGATCTTTAAATGGTACTGAAAACTGCTACACATTATTGGAAGCGGTGTTAATGTAACAGCTTCAGATAAATTGCTCACACATCGCTAACGATGTTTCGAAGTATTTTATTTGCGTCCGTAATTCTCTGATGTAGGATATCTTGCTCTTTTATTTATTTTACTATTAGACAACGTTCGCACGGACGTGAAAATATCGCGGCGGGATTATATCACGCACTGGATTTTCAATTCTCGGTGTTGAACCGAGCTTTGAGAATCCAACAGAGTGCATTTCAGCGCGTCGAAAAACATACGGATGGATTTTCAACTCTCGGCGCTTAGCAGTGCGTTGAAGATCTAGTGAGCGAAAAAATCCCGCCGCGATATTTTTACCTCCGTGCGAACGTGGTGCCGCCCCGGTTCGCACGATTTTTACGACTTGACTTTTGTCAAGACTTCTATATTTCTTATAGGTACTTGGGTCATACTCAGAAAAAGTGTACATTTTATTTTTGTAACTAAACTGATAGGTAACGATACTGAGAATCTCCGTCAAGAAACTGATGTCATAAAGTATAGTACACATGGAGCGATAGGTACAATATAATGGCGTCTCTGTCTCTCTAACTCTACTGATATTTAATGCCATATAAACGGACGAGTAAACCGATTAACTAAGCTAAACTTTGCAAGCACAGCCATTTAAAATGGATACTCACAACCGAGTGACAGAACAAATTTTATATTAAATGTGTAAACTAAGCTTTATAATCTCTCAGTTTCATAACGTTATGAAATATAACGAAATTGAGATCAAAAACTGAGAAATTATAACCTCATAAATAATTTCCATTACAACAACTTGTTGTATTTATGAGAACTGGGTGTATTTGTAAATATGTAGAGCGAAACTATCATTACTGGATAAATTAGTACAAGATAAACAAATTTTTACATAAGGGAACTGTTGTTAATCACCCTGAGATTTTTTGTACAAAAACCACTTTCAGCAAGAACACTTCCAAATTCGTTTGACAACAAAATGGCCTCGTTGTCTAATGATTTACACAGATGCTAAAGTGATGCCAGAATATTAATTAATACAGTGCCAGCCTTTAAAGCAATGCGTTCGGAATAATTTTTCGTTACTGAACCTGAGTAACGAAATTTTAGATTTTTGGGACATGTTTATATGGCTGTAAAAATATGTTGTTACGTTGTAAAACTACATATTAAAGGCGCACATATTGTAGGTAAGCTTAATAAAACTAAGTAAAAAAAATTACAACCAGGCTCGAAAGCCTGGTTGTAATTTTTTTTACTTACTTTTATTATTTTTTATATTATTATTACTTAATTTTAAAAACTAAAGTAACTAAGTTTTTTAAAAATTCGTAACAACAAGCTTCGAAAGACACACACGTATCAATTGGGACATTAATAAAATGTATGACAGGCAAGTTGCAATTTATGTTTGAAAAATTATTGCTTTAATTTTGTAAATGAAACAATAAATAAAAAATCAAAATTTTACTACCATAGACCTCTATAATACGAGAAAATGCAAAAGTATGCATTTCTTTAGATATTATATTTTCAAACAGCTAATAAATTCATGGGACATAAAAATTCTACAAATGTACATATTTTCTGAAAATTACCCACTTAAGTTGAATATTAATGTTAATTATAGTAAAACTACATCAAAATCCATTGTTTAAGTACTTTAGAAGAACTAAGCGCTCACACAGGCAGACACGAAAACAGTATCGGCTATAAAGGGGGGGTACTCATAGGTAATACGGGCTGGTAACCGCAACTCCACTTCAATGCGCGTATTTTGCGTGCGCATGGGAAAATCAATTATTCGATCCACTCCAGCTCCTCGAGGTAGGCCAGCAACGCCTTAGTGTTACTGAAAATCTCACGTAGGATACCTGGGTTACCGAAATACTTTGTCGTGTACGTGGCGTGGCGTGGCGTGGCAGTTTAGGAGCACATGAGCTCATGTCTCGTCGTCCTCCATGCAGGTCCTGCACAGCGGACTGTCCGTGACTCCTATGATAAAGAGGTGTTTATTAAATGACCCTTGGCCAGTTAAAGCTGCTGTAACTGTACGCAGCTGTTGTTCAGTTATTCGGAAAACCTGTTTCGTGGGATGGCCATCAATTGTACGGAGTGCTTCCTTAGCCTGCCTGCACTCACCTTGATTCACCCACATTTTGTAATGTTGGTCCGTGGTGCGTTTCCTTACCAGAGTGCGTAAGTACCCGAAGGGGAGTGGTGCGATGGGATCCCACTGGTGCGATGCTCGACCCACTTCTGGCAAGTTCGTCGGCTGCATCATTACCTAGCGAACCGCTGCGTCCTATAATCCATTTAATGGTTAAGGTATTGAGGCTACTCACCTAGTTGAGGCGCTTGAGGCCCAAAATCAACTTCTGCTTGCAGAACAGCCAGCTGTCTGAGAGTATGCAGATCGAGTGGCCTCTAACTTAGGCTACTCTTAACACTTTGCTCCATTATCATCACCCTATAACAGTCTACTGTTGGACATATGCCTTTCTAAACGCACTTTATTTAACTCGATCCAAGGCTACTGTCATCCAGCTGCTAAACTGCAATAAACTGTGCATAAAAAACTAAGGATTAAAGTTTTTGTCTGGTATAGGCTTACGTATCGTGTTACCCAGTAACTGGGTTATAGAGGTCAGAAAAGCAGGCGCTCCATGTAAAATACTGATATCCAGCGGCACCCAAACCGAATGCAGCAGGATATCATACCGGAAACCGACCCCAACAAAGTCGGAAAAAAAAAGTTGATGATGATAAAAGGTAACACGAAACAAAAAAAGGACCTACTTCCAACCCATAGAGATGTTCAGTCTGTATTTATTCCACCCAATAGTTAATATACTCTTTGATTCCACCGCTATTATATGTGCCTCAAGGTGTTTTCAATTAAATTATCGTGCAGTACGGAATACCCTAACCAAAAATTTCGGAATCCTCACCAAATAGACCTAGGCAAACGGCTCTGTTTGGTTCCTATTATTAAATAAACAAAGGCCTGTTCCGTAATTTACATTTCCGTAGCCAATTTCATTAAACCGCGAGTTATTCGCTCGAGGGAACGAGGTACATTCTCTCTATCCTGCTTCACCATGATTCGACCAATTACAGCTCGGTTAATTACATATTTTGGTGTGTTTAGAACACGTAATTGGCTGGTTTTGTTTATATTTCTGACAGTTTGCCATAAACTTTTCTTTTTGATGTGAAACATCTATAGGCGCGGGTAAACCGATTGTTAGCGTGACGCGCGTCGCCACGCTATATTTTCTTTACAAAATAGTTTTTGATGTGGACATAGTGTAAATAAGAATGAATTTGCAATGTTAAGCTTCGCTTGCCAACGTCAGATTTTGGATGGGTTACCATTTTGATTCTTAATTAGCTCGCAATAGTGAAGCCGCCAGATTTAGCAGCGCTTGCCAAGGTCAGACTTCGGATGGATGGCCATTTTGATTGTTGATTAGCTTGCAATAGTGAAGCCGTCAGGTTAAGCAACGCTTGCCAAGGTCAGTCTTTGGACGGGTGACCTTTTTGATTATATCGTGTTTTACCTTGATTAACTCGCAAAAGTGAAGCCGCCAAGTTAAGCAGCGCTTGACAAGGTCAGTGTTTGGATGGGTGACCATTTTTGATGTGAAACATGTAAAGGCGCGGGTAAAACCGATTGTTGGCGTGGCTACGCATGCCGTGGCGATGCGTCGCCACGCTAAATGATGGTATGTTTCACATCTGCCAGGCGACCCGTGACGGCTCATTTTTTTTTTTTTCAGTTTTTATTGTTGTGTAGATCTATGTGTGGCCAGCATGGAATTAGTAAGTACTGTACATGTAAGTGGCCAGAGACAGAGTTAAAAAATATATATTAAAGTTTTACCATAAAATATGTCGATAGTATTTAAATAATGAACATACTTTCATATTTAGCGAACGGGCCTCAGAATGAATCATGCATTTATACTTCATTCATATTTATTGCTGCTTATCTTACTAAACGAAAATGTATGGCTCTAAACGCATATTTAGAAATGCAGATTGCTGAATGAAGTATTCAATAAATGATGGTTAATCGAGGCAAAGCATGCATATATTCAGCAACAACTTTAGACCAAGGCAGCCCGACACACGCGTAGCTTAGATACCTACCTACTAATGAATAAACATAGGTACCAATCCTTTGATACTGTTTAGAATTCACGTCCAAAACACACAGAGAATTTTGCAATGGCTATAGGGATACGACTATTGTGCTTTTCGACATCACATAGAATGAAAGAAAAAGTATTTAGGTGTTCGGACTCGCACAGGATTAAAGATGCTGCAACACCATGCTCTTTTCTTATCACAGGGTATCTATCGAAAAACAGATGATTTTTTATGATTTATGATTCTAGTAAAAAATTACCAGCCACCCTTTTTTTTCTTTTTATTTTTTCCTTTTCCTTAAAAAAGCAACTAAGTTATCACCTCAAGAACAGCTCAAATTGTCTCCTATTTTAGTTTGAATTTTCATGTGCCTCATGCCTATGACTTCACTTGACAGTTAAATAAACCTGATCATTTTAGATTTCGGGAAAAAGTAGATCTACTGTCCAAAAAGACAAAGCGTCTCCTCTACACAATACCTATTATAAATTAAATTCGCTTTTCATCTGTCTGTGCAACGCGGTTATGCGTTGCTCTACTTAAGAGCGTATACACGGGTCCACTAGCGCCACTCCTGTAAAAAAATATTATCTCGTGACTGAAGAGAAATTTTGAAAAATGGCTCTTAAGGGACCTCGGTAAGTGCGTCTAGAATTTTCTAATACCTTTTATAAACTTTCATATTGAGACACGAAGCAACAAAATACGATCTAAATTAATGTGGCCGCTTTAGTTTAGATCGAATTTTGTTGCTTCGTGTCTCAATATGAACTTTTTTAAAGGAGTGGCGCTAGTGTAACCGTGTATGCGCTCTTAACAACGCGATGGATTTTCATCCGGGTTTCACAGTCATTTATAGAATTTATTCTAGAAGGTTTATGTGTAATAAAGTAAAAACAAATGAAGAGTATTAAATATAAGTAAAAAATTGTTTTATTAAAGTCGTAAAAATTTACGAAGCAGGGCCAGGTCGCTAGTTTATCTATAAAAAAAAACTAATACCTACTCAGCAACATTACCCCACATCCCCATTCCAATCACCACAGCCATTGTATCTATAACACAAACACACAGAACACTCGAATGACATAGTATACGAGCCTGAGCGTTTAGCTATCAACAGTTTCAAATATTTGGAATAACGGCGAGGACATGGAACCGTCCTAAGCAAACAGGCTTGAAGACGATCCCTCGACTAAGATCGATGATATGGTAACAGACAAGACACGTCTTTACATTTTGAATAATAAACATGGTATATGCCAACAATGTTACTTCATGTAGCGAAATGCCGCCAGGTGTGATTCATTTTCAGTGACAAAAATCTGTCATAAAGGCCAGAGACTGTAATTTTAACTTACATTTTTTCCGTACAAGCAAAAGGAGTATTTAATGTCTGCATACCCTCATGGGAAGAAGGCGTGATTTTAATATGTATTGTACAAGAAAAATGTATTCCCTATGTATACATTAATTATATAAAGATATAAAATTTGTTTGTTTGTACGTAAGAGGTAATGTCTGGAACTACCGGTCGGATTTGAAAAAATATTTTTGCATTTGATAGCCCAATTCTTGAGTAAGGCTTAAGGTTATTTAACTTAACGACATGACCCTTAGGAGCCGAGCAAAAAGAAAAAAAGTCAGATAGAACGCGAGTGAAAACGATAGCGCTGGCAGGTGATGTGATGCGACGGGGTGGGTCGGGGGACCAAGAAATTTCCCGCGGATGAAGTCACGAGCAGAAGCTAGTCACTAATAAAAGATAAGCTAGTCACTAACAATAGATAAGCATGTCCCTTTCCTAATAGTTACGCCAGATGGCAAAAAATAAGACACAAAAAATAAGAAAAAGCTCAGAATATCTGAGCCAGATGTGACACTAACACAATCTCGACACTACGTAAGCACTCGATATCTAACATCCGCTCCTTTTACCAACACTCTCCTGAGTTCAAACTCTTCAAAACCATAAAAGTTAAATTGAAAGTCAAGAACAAAAAGGGAGTTGGAAATGCAAAGTGCAAAGCGGAAAGCAATTTCAAAGAATGGGTCCCGGTATTTGAAACAAGAAGTAGGTACTTTACTTACCTAAGCGATTCATACAGAGTTACCAATTCTGGGGCTTGGCTATCGAACGGTATCGAGCAATTGACAGTCAGTCAGGGGTATTCTCGGTACGATATATAAATGTTGGATTTTTCTAGATTTTTAACCTATTTTAGCAACGTCAGTACGTTGAACACGTTCAGTATTAGACGTGCCAGATTTCTTTAAAATTGTTTTGATTTCAAGTCTTTTTTTTTTTAGGCCGTGATTACGAAAGGTTTTAGTGTCAACTCAGGCTCACATGTTTGAAGGTTATTTGGTAATTACTGATCACGTTTGTTGGTTTTCGTTCTAAGAAGAAGAATTTCATGTTATCTATTCAAACTCAAACACAAAGCATTTATTTCAAATAAACCAATTACAGGCACTTTTGAATTGTCAAGGGGTCGGTCAGTCAGAAAGATGAAGTTAGTTGGCCATTGCAAAGCGTAGTAGGTACCTATGGAGAAGAACGGGCAAGAAACTCAACGGACACTCTTTTAAATTAAAATATTGTTACAAAAAATATTAACATGCATTTCATGTTACCCAAAAATATGTTATTAGGTAACATGAAATTCTGAAAGATGCTAACTGGCATACTTAGTACGTATCTATTTTCCCACAGTTGTAAATGAAAATAAAAAGGAGGAAATATATTTTTATGAGGAAAATAGCTCTCAGCAAAGATTATTTTTGCCTGATAAACACAAACGAGAAAAGTACACTGCCCTTTTATACCTTATTTTTATAATAATGCACAATATTCGTAAAGAAAAATATACTAGTTCTAATACAGTTCTTAAAATATGGTACAGCTGTATCTGATACAAAAATATCTTGTAGTTCTTACTGCTTATTAGATCCTGGTACTATTTTCTATATTCGCCGCTCTGTAATGCCATTCTATGTTATGTTATCAACTTTTTACCAAGTTGTTTTACTTGGTTACATGGCCACTGTATTTGAAAAAGTAGGTAAGAATCTAAGCTCAGTGTTAGCATTAGAAAAGGTACATTATTTGTTAGTTAACATAGAGCAAATAGTTTAAAAGCTTTTTAGAGAACTTAAAAATAATTAACCTGTCCTATCGAAACAACTTCATCTATAAAACATAATGTGATGAAGCTACCCAAATAAAACCTTCATAATGAAAATCAATAACTAAACTAAATAAAAAAACTATATTTTTTTTATAATACATATTGCAGCGATTGTAAAGGATTTATTATTCCCAGTATTTTGTAGTGAGTTTTCGTAAAGTTAAATATTTATGAGGTGTATTTATTCGGCGTGGTTTCGACGCGAGTCCAACGGTCGATTGAATCTCAAAGCGTTGAACACAATGTGAAAATTTCCTATTATAACATCCGTATTGATAAATTTATGAGCGCAAATGCATCACGGGGAATATTCTGTAGACATAAATGGTTTTGATTTTGTGCCAGACTTGCCAAAGCATGTGTTCACAAAGCGTAATTTTCTGCTCCAACGCCAACATCTACATTCTGTTAAAGATAAAAGGCATTATTTTATTATGCACTTTACTTTTATAAGCAAAAATAACAAACAAACAAACTACAATATCACACACATAATATATTTCGCCCTGTCACGTCTGCAATAGTTAAAAGGCTGTACTTTTACTAAATTACACAGACAAGCTCTAACATTTCCCCGGCGCGGCGCAGGACGCAACTGCGAAAAGTAGATGCGACAACGACCGAAAAGTTCTTTTATTTTCACACCACGCTACACGTGTCGTGCCTCCACAGCGTTCATCGTATACCTATTTGATCATAATGCGAACGGGAAATAATCGTGCAGTCATCCAGAGCGAACTGCCGCTGACACTCGCAAGGCTTTATTATTTTTGAAGGGAGTGTAGAAGGGCCGGCAAATAGCTGAGCTTACAAACACGGTGAACAAGCGTTCATTAAACACTTCAGCGCAATTAACGTGAAACGGTGCGGCGTTGAAAACAATGTTCGTTTTATTTAACGCAACCTTCCGACAAACAGCGGACCTCCGCTATCCAAATACGAAGCGATATCAAAAAGGATTTCCCTGCATGGGACCGCGTTTAAAACTATTTTTCAAATTACAAAACTACGAAACCTTTTATGTTGGCAACTATGTCCGCGCTCGAAACTTATCTGGATAAATATTTCTAGACTAGATATTATATTATTGCACTGGACTGCAGGATAGCGCTGAGAATTTACTGAGTTTTCGTGCGCTACTATCTGGCGATGGCTCATCACTATTTATTTCAGTTTAAGGAACTGTTCTAACTCTCGGATAAGATACGAGTAGTGGTCAATTCGTGAGTGTTTCAAACCTAAATCCAAGCAAAATAGCGAAGTAGGCGAAATTCCCGGTGGTTGTATTTGCAGCGTAGCACCGACGCTCGATATTTATTATTCATTCATAAGGAGCACTGCGATATTTATTCTCCCATTACTGTGGCCTCGGAGTCGCATTTCTTGCATTAAAAATTTAACACGAGTCCGTCTAGAAACAGCACATGAATAAAATGTGCGGTAAATAATTTTAAATAAACATAAAGTCACATAGGCGATTGCTCTTAATTGATTGATATTGTTGGTCGAATTCAATGGATTCAGAGAGTTTTAGGAATTGATGAAACTTTTTCACAAAACGGACCAAAATATCTCTACCGAAAAAAGCCTAATCCAAAATCGAATTCCGCAAGCCGCGGACCGCTGGACACCGAATAAATAACCACACAATGATAAAAACGGGACAAATGTCTCTCCACAAAGCTCAATGCGCGCACTCCGCTCAAAAAATGAAAACAATTAGCACTACAGCGCAGCCTGTGCCGGCCGCCAGCAAAAAACTAGCAACCATAGATAATTTACTTTCAATCGCTGCAAGAGCCCGGGAACGCGGCAGATATTACACGTAGCTTTACTCGGCAAAATATCGGCGAAAAATCTCCATTTTTGTTGGCGCACCAAATTCATGCAGTTGCTAGCAAAAATTTCGTGACGTACTTTTTTTATTGCTATCAGTTTGGGGCCTTCATCCAATTTTAAAAAAGTCCCCTTACACCATGTTTCAGCTTTACTGTCACCGTCCAGTTTGAATAAACACCGGTGATTTCGCGAAAATCTGAAAATCGATAAACCTTCTCATATCCTATTAAAATACAATAAATTAAGGATATTATCAGATTACAGAATATGGGGCGGTTCAACTGTATTTTCATTAGAGTTACTGTCGTGTACGAAAAGTAGGTCATTATGAAGGCGGATTTCAATTCTTTGCAATGTACGGGTCCCTGCTTTGCTATGAAACAGTTGACCCATGAAGCACTAATAATAACGGGCGGACAATAGGCGTAGCTAGCAAAACCGAGCGGTTTCGTTAAATCAGTGGAGTGAAAGGAATCCTTGAGTTGGATAGGCGCCCGGCGTCGCGCGTCGGTGAGATTACAGCAATTTATCCGGACTGGCGAGATCTGGAATAGGACTTCGTGTTAACTTGTAGCTTTCACGGTAACTCCTGATATTGGAGAAAGATAAACAAATTCAGGTCACGACTTCTAATAGAGTTAAAATATTTGAAGATTATTCTCTCACCCTTGAAATAACTCTCTTCGAAAACTATATTTCTGGAAAATTTACTACCTCATCCTTTTCTGCAACGAATCTAGCAATAAAATATTTCTTTATTTTTACTGCTCGTGCTTTTCTTCATCCAATTTGATAAATATCTATTAGATATCTAAGCTCATATATAAAATTGACGATGAGATCATCCATTGCGTTTGCATGCCGGAATTTAATCTGAGCACACCCCGAAAAAAAAAAGCCACCAACACCTCTGCAGACACATAACTCATTGAACTAATCGCCTAAATCACAAACGATTGCCACAATCCCACCTATAAACGAGGCAAATAGATCAAACACTAACAAACTTAGCTAGCGGGATATAAAACCAGTATTATAGGGATTTATACGCGGCTAACTAGCACACACTCGTGTAAGGCTGCGTTTCCACCAGAGCTAAGCGAGGTAGCTAAGCGTAAGGGAGGAGAAAACTCCCCGATAGATTTAGGTACCTACTTCATTTGCCTAGCCTCTTTCACCGCAGCTGCGTAGTTCTGGTGGATTTATATTTTTTTGGAAACTTCACTGACTTGCTGGTTATTGATATCTTAACACGATAAAAGAAAAAAACTGATTTTCTCAACTCATAGATATTAAGCTGATCTCAAACAGAAATATAATCGAATGTTTTTTTATTTTTCATTTTATCGCGTTTAGATATTGATACCCATCACGTCTGCGGAGTTTCGCCAGCTAATTTAATTTGAACCTGCATATAAAACAAGCGAGAGATGTGTGTGAGGCGGTGTGGCTCTCGAGCTACTAGAGTAAGAAGTATAGTCGCTACCACCCCGCTGGTACCGATTTTCACCCTCCTCTATGCTATGTTTTGAATTTTTGATGTGTGTGAAGAATAGAAGCCGGGAGGGTTACTAACTATAAGAATAGAATAGAATACTCTTTATGTACACCATAAAAATTACAGATATAAATGAAGAAATTTTACATAGGGTGACACAATGGGCGGTAAGTAGGTACTAGTCAATAGATTGTGTTTGTTAAATTAGAGGTTTCGACATTAGTGAAAACATTCCGCAACGCCTCCTCGCTCCGGTCAGCTTTCTCGCACATCTGTGGTGTGAACGCAGCCTTTAATGCGGCTCTGGGCGGCCGGCAACTCTAATGGCCTTCCATTACGATGCTTGCCACCTGTGCTAATGGGTCAGAAATATTTAATTGATGAGAGCTGTACAGATTTCTCGATTCACATTTTTCATCCATTTCGTAGTGTTTCACGTCCGCTTTGTGGCCAGCCTCATTACTGCAGAATGTTTTACTCTTTCTACGAGAATGTTTAAAGCGAATTGCTTTGAATTCCTCTGTCTTGTTATGTGCTATTATTAGATAGCCTTGTTTTGTTTTCTAGATGGGGCGTAGTTGGTGTTATTTTTGTGCGATGGTATATCTAATGCAGGAGTTGTTTTTTCTCTTGCTTTTCGCATATAGGTACCTAGGTTTCCAGTTTGCATGTTTATTTATTTTTGGTTAGGTCAACATCCATTTGCCTTAAAGTCTACTGACTAGGTATGACTCTGAAATGTTGCTAACTAAGAGATAATCTACATATTATGTGTTCAAATTGTAGAAAATTATAGTTCCGCATTTTTCTTAAACTAAGGTTGAAAGTGCTTTGAACTAGATTAAAACGAAACATACGTGTATCAGCTATTGCCATGAAATTCTCACAACAATAACAGGCATCAAAATTATGAACAAAATGTTTAATTAAAATCATAATTGTGAAATGGTTCACATACATAAACGATAAAACCAATGTAAACCAAATGCGGTTTGAAATCAAATCCCGTATTTACGGGAACAATGAGCTAAAACAAATTCTCGTCGGCAATGTGTTTGTATTAACTGCATCTGAAAGCAGAATCTATAGATACAGCCAAACGTATTCATTTGCTCAACAGACAATAACGGATTCGAATAACGTGTTTTAGACATCAAATAATTGCTTAATTTGATGATACGGTTCATTAAGCCATTTAGAGATTTTGTTGTTTGAAAATTTTAATTGATTTATCAGCTCTCATCCTGGGGCTGTAGATGTTGTAGGTTAGGTTTTTGAAAGATACTCAGTGCCTTCGTCATCATCAGCATTATGTACTGGCAAAAGGCCTTCTAAATTGTACTCAATCCAGCTGCCGTGCTGGCCCATATTATGATATTGTCGTGATGTTCACTTAAATGTCTCACTGTTGGTGGCGCGTGTGTTGGATCATTCGGTTTCCTACAAAATGGTTGAGCTGGATGGTGCTGATCCACGCGTCATGTTCGTGCACCGGCGCCGTCAGTTGAGACTAGTCATCTCTTAACTGCCACGGCTTATTTTTGTAATTCCTATATTTTGATTTCTTTTTTAATTGTTCTCACATATAGAAGCAACAAGAATAATCCACCAAGGATTTTGTAATATCTTGATTTAAAAGAGTTTCCTAGGAGTTTCTTTCCCGTTCTTCTCCATAGAGACTACGTTTTGGAATGGGCAACTGGAATGGACTAACTCACCGACTCTTTGACAATTCAAACGTGCCTGTAAATGGTTTAATTGAAATAAATGGTTTGAGTTTGAGTTTGAGTTTGATCCATTGGTAGAGGCCTCTCCTCTCATGTGTAAGGTCATGGGTTAAAATCCGAGCAAGTAGGTACATAACAATGTTGCTTTTTCATTTCTTATGTACTTTCTACTTTTATCTTCGGCATCGATGAAGGAAAACATCGTGAGGAAACTTGTAGTTTTAATTAATTTAAATTTGAAATCGCCAACTTGAGCAAGCGTGGTGATCAATGTCTATGCCTTCTCTGTATAAGAACAGGGATTTACCCTGCAGTGAGACAGTATCACAGTAATAGGTAAGCAGGTACAGTTCGTGCAAAATTTTATGAGCCCTCTGAACGTAGGCCCAAGAACGAAACCGCGCATGGTACAGTTTAGTAAGAGGGAGAGAGTTCCCTCAGACACCTATATTATGCATACTGCGCAGACACTCGCTGCAACTTCCGAGAGCTTATAAAGTTTTGCGTGAACTGTAGTATTAATCTAGCTATTACCGCTATACCGCTTGCCGATTCGCAGTCTCCACTCAAGAACACGTCTACCCCCAGCTCGATTCTAGGGTTAACATGGCTGGTTGATTGCCACTCCAGTTTCCTTATTTTGTGAGTCCTGTTGACCTGGACCTCAATTGCGTAACACATGTTCAATCACAATTAGAAAGATTTTGAAGGAAATTCCTAATCCATTGCTTCATGTTTGAAAAATTCGTCTGCTCAACAACTTAAATAGCGCAATGTATGTTGTTGACGAGTAACTGCCAAAATGAATGGCATTTCACTTAGGGCTTCGCAACTACCCCGCTGTTTCTCTGATCAGACATCATTCCTCAATAACTACGTGGTAAGTAGGTACAACGCTTACAAACCCAAGACAAGAGTGACGATTATTACAATAGTCCCAGGCTTTCAGGGTAAAATCCTATAATTGGTACAGCTCATGCATAACACCTGCGGGGTAATTGCGTAAAACACTAACAGTATGAATGGCTTTCTTTTTGACAGTTCAACAACATTCATTGCGCTGTTTACGTTGTTGAGCCGACAAATTTTTCGAACATATGAAGCAATGGATTAGCAATAGGCTTCAAAATGATTCAGACTGTGATTGATAGTGTGTAACGTAATTAGGGTGCTGTTTTGAAAAAGCAATTTTATCGTCTACCTACCCACCATTTCAAAACCAAATAACAGCAGCGATTCTATTGTCACGTATTTCGCGTATTATTCGTGGTTAATTATCATCGACCGAGACGCCATTGCCACAATAATTGTGGTGTGTTTCCGCATTGTATTTATGTAGTGGCGGGAAATCATTGGCACAGTATAATAAAGTAAGCAGTAAAGCATAAAGTAAACATCCAGCGCGTCAGTCTGGGGACCCGAACCCATTGTGCCCATCCCCTTCAACCAGCTACGCATGTGGCTACAGAAGTTCACCCACACACAAGTGGAGAGCTGGTGGATCTCGACACCGGGCTGTAGGCAGTCCAGGGAAGCTATGTCATCCTTAGATGGCAAGCTAACCAGACGTTTATTACGCCCGGACAGAAACGGCCTCGCCTGCTGGCGGGGCCATCACGGGACACTGCTCCCTAAACAAACACTTCCACACAATAGGCATAACGGACCCTCCCTTATGTAGGACTTGCATTGAGGCTGCGGAAACCGTTGCACATGTGCTCTTTGAATGTACAGGCGTCACCCAGATCCTACCCAGATGTTCTCAGCAGACCAGGAGACACAGTCAACTTCTGGAGGGAGGTGGGCTGGTTGGAATAATCACCGACGACCGCCATGGCTCCCGCCTAATGGTCCACCTGAAGGACTAAGGGCGGAAACCAAAACCCTAAAGAAGAAGATGAAGAAGTAAGCAGTATTACGTCTCGACAGTGTCCTTGAAATAATTACATACGGCCGCACGGTAGATAAATACGCACTAGGGTTGCCCACGGTCTGTGTCTCTTGTGTTGTAATTGTACTTTAAAAGAAAATTTTATTACGGGCATTCTTTTTTAAAACTTTGCGGTTTGTTGTAGGCAGTATATGAAAATGTTTTCATAAATCCGGTAGCCTGTGGGGTAAGGTTTGTTGACTAAATCATCTCGGCACATCAGTCGAAGCCAGTCGGACATTCTGAAATCATAAAAATAGCTATTATGCATAAAATATTTCTTTAGGAAAGCTAGACGTTATAATCTAAATGATCAGCGGGTTGATTGCGTCCCACACTATCACCAGCAATAGCTTTCATTTGGACAGTTTGTAGCGGTATCTACAACGCCACATGCGAGCTACGCGTCACACTGACATGACGCAAAATCCTGCATCGCGCAAGCAGAGTTTACCGGGCAACTAGCATATATACAACGTTCTGACATCAATTCGTTGGGCAGTTACACACCAGAGACGACACCTGTCTGGTCGGAGGATCCTCCCTTTCCTATGGAAGATGAGTGAATTTTACACCACGTCCTCATAGCTCTAAAGTTCAATAACATTAATTGCGTTATTTACGTTTTTGAGCTGGCAAATTTTTCGAACATTTGAAACAATGGATTAGCAATATTCTTCAAAATGATTGATAGTGAGATTGTGATTTATAGTGTATTACGCAATTAAGGTACAGGTTAATTGACAAATTGATAAAATATGAACGAGTTGTATAAAAAAAATATCTAGGGCTTATCCTCAGAGACATTTTATCTAGATACAAATTGCAATTTATACCAAATCACTTGGATGAATATGAGATGAATAGTTTAGATTTCACGAACGTGTTATTGGTCGCTTGACGCACTTTAAAGACTTCTGTGACAGACCGAATTCCACGCGGGCGAAACCGCGAGTAGAAGCTAGTATAGGTATATTTTGTTCCTTCACTTGGCTCCCTATGCTTCAATAAATTTACAAATAACTATGAATAAAAACTAAAATAATTATATTTTTATAGGCCTTCCTTAACGACTGAGTTAGTAATATAAAAAAAACTGATTTCAATATTGATGAATTCAAACATCATACATACACTGAACAATACAGTCGATAACTTCAACCCATATTTCACATAAATAAATGTGTAGAAGCGTCTCGCACCGTTCGCGTCCGTACGTAACTGCGGCGCACTCGAAACTGTTGAGTACTGGTGTACACTAAGATTTCGAAGCGCGTTGTTACAGCCGATTTGTAAGAATACGTAATACTGCTTACTTTATTATACTGTGTCATTGGTAGCGGCCATTGTGGCTTAATTGTGCAGAAGTAGGTATTTAATGAACTAGTCTGTTTCTGATACAATTAATGGACGAATCGGGATACGTTGAATTTTTGTGTGTTAGTTATCTAAGCAACGATTTTGTGTGTACGAGTAAGTAGCTACCTAATTAATAAAACCTACCTTACCTATCTGAACCCTAATTGCGTAACACACGATCAATCAAAATCTGAATCATTTTGAAGGATATTGCTAATCCATTGCTTCATATGTTCGAAAAAAATTGTCTGCTCAACAACGTAAATATCGCAATGAATGTTGTTGTACTGTCAAAATGAAAGCCATTCCTACATTTAGTGTGTTACGCAATTACAAGAAGTAGCAGTGGGTACCTACGTACCTACCTACCTACAGCTACGTACTTTACAAAGTATGTATACTCG
Source organism: Griposia aprilina (assembly GCA_916610205.1). Classification (NCBI taxonomy): domain Eukaryota; kingdom Metazoa; phylum Arthropoda; class Insecta; order Lepidoptera; family Noctuidae; genus Griposia; species Griposia aprilina. Next base: position 16,368,548 of record OU744288.1, read on the forward strand.
AAAGGTGTAAGTAGTTAAAGGTAAACAAATCGTAAAAAGGGTTTTGTAAAGTTGACACTTTCTTGTTTAAAAATACGTTACAACAAAATTAAAGTTATTTGCGATTTATACGATAGTTTCCTCTTTTATTAATGTATGCTAAACTTTATAATTTATTCGTAAACTATACTCTTCATACATGTAATTGCTTGAGCACAATTTTTTTGTTAGATTTATAAAATAGTATAATATTTTGTAATCTGTCTATTGTAAAGAGCCCAAAAAGTCAGGTTCCCTAAACCTTTTAGAAAATACAACGAATTAAATAACGTTGTTAAATTGAAGAGTACACCTGTGACGTAGTATGGCAACTGATGTAGCAGGTATTACGTTTAGTCGGTTAACCAGATTGCTTATAAGTTGTGGATGAATTAGAAAAACTGTTATATGGTGTCACTGTATTGCGGCTGCCACCATACCACTGTGAGCGCAATTCAATTGAGTTAATATGGGCTCAAGTTAAAGGGTTTCTAGCCGAGAAAAATAAAAATTTTAAAATGTCTGACTTAAACATTCTTTTGCCAGAGGCTTTAGCTAATGTGACTGCTGAGAATTGGAAAAATTGCGAGGGTCATGTAATAAAAGAACAACAGAAAATGTTTAATATAGACAAAATAATTGATGATACCACTGAACGCTTTATTATTAATGTGACAGATAGTTCCTCAAATTCAGATTCAGAATAGACCCTATTAATATGGGACTTAAAATAATATCATTTTTACATTTGAAATTAAAGGTTTAACATCTATGAGTCACGTGTTTTTTTTTTTGTTTACCTTTATTTAACTACCTAAACCTTATATAAGTATAGTTACTTATTAAAAAAGTGCAGATACAATTATAGGAACCTAACCTAGAAGCACCCTCAACAGACCGCTACCATGAACAATTTGCGATTTGTTTGTACCTACCTTACTAAACCGAAACTCGACATAGACTACTACCTACCTAAGTAAACCTGTCACAATCATGCTAACCCATGGCAGTCTTGACGCAAACATCTCAAAGAAGATAATGTTAAGTGGTACCTACTTTGGAACAGATAGGTAGTGTACTGACTGATTTTGAATCTGAATGTAAACCCAATGAACATAAGTACTGTGTGAATAATTAACAAGATTCTTAGCCTGTGCTTGTGTAAACGTGTATTCTTCCGCTGTCGCTTGGATACTGTGCTGTGATAGGTACAACTAAACATCTATTACAGCTGGACCGAGTTTCATTTATGTAAACAGGGTGCCTTAAGGGGGATGCGCCAAGGTAGCCCGCGAAATTAAAATTTTCTTACGTGTTTTACAATTTGCAGGTCAGTATCAGGTTGTATGTTGAACTAAATATGATTCGCAGCCGTATCAAAGATTTATTTATAGAATTATAATCATAAAAATCATCAATACATCTCTCTAAGTTCATATTACCGTATTGCATGACTATTTCATGAAATCATGACATTTGACGCCAATTCTAACATAAGGAGTTGTATTGCTGATTCTAATGATTATAATTCTGTAAAGCCATATTTGTTACGGCCGCGAATCATATTTTAATCAACATACAACCTGACAGTGACCATTGGTGGATACAGGGGGGGGCATGGGGGCCATGTCTCCCCACAAAAGACCCAGGAATTCTATACTTTCGACTCAACTTTTGGATTCAATTCAGCCGAAAGGTCATTCTCCACTCTACGCCGATTAAAAACATGGCTGAGTACGCGGACAGGGGAGGAACAGCTTTGCGGACTTGCACACCTACACATCCACAGGGATGTCCCAGGTGATGTCGATAATATTATACCTAAATAGGTTTGCCAAAAGCGGCACAAGGCGCGTTAACTTTATTTTGTAAGACTTCAAGCTAATAAAAACTATTTCTTTTGTTTACTTGTGACTTTAACCCTAGCTCTGAACCTTGTCATAATGCGCCCCCCCCCCCCCACCCCTCCAAATGAAATCCTGCAAAAAAACGTAACAAAATTTGAATTTTGCGGGCTACCTTCGCGCATCCCCCTTAACGAGCCTAAAGGTCCATTATGTCCATAGATACAAAAAGAGTCACTTGCAAAAGAGTTAAGATCGGAAACGGGCGGAATGATGTGGCATTATCTTTTTAATACAACTCTCAGTCCACACCCGAGCTACAAAGTAGTGTTCCATTTTAAACATAGTAAACTCATACAGGTTGCGTAATTTTAATATTTAGCGTCCTGTGTTGACGCACACATACCTAGCTAACCCCTACCGCATTAAACGCGTTTGCTTTTGCGGTAGGTAACCGCGGTCAGTAGATCCCTACACCTTGAACCTTAATTTACATAGAAAACCCTATTTACTACAAACTCGGGTCAAAGCTAGTATCAGAAATGCAAAGTGCATTCGAAAGATACCTAGGTACCTAGTTGTTAATTATAGAAACTCGAATTTGCATGAGATAATTCCACTGCGCCGCTCCAGAGTATGCCTCACTGCTCCCTAAAGCTTCATTTTGTACAGTGTATCCTGGCAAACATCCGAAATAATTTAAGACTTGCTAAGTAAAGAGGATTAATTAACGTAGGTAGGTGCCTACTAGAAACGGCAGTATTTTGTGTGTTATCCTCGTAGCTGCTTTATTAACGGGACAGTTTATTAATCAAGTTATTTCACAGGATTAGGTCAGACAATCTATGAAACGCAGGTTGCAGCCGCAGCATTCTCGTGCTTGCCATGACCTGCGTTGCTAAACTAAATCCATGTTTTTATTAGCCGCATGCGGCCAGCCGGATCGTGGTCTTTACTATTGCCGCATCAGCATAGAATACATTGAGATACTACCTACGCATCGAATGCGCGCAGTGCGCGTCTAACCATATTGTGTTTTGTTATTTCATTCGGTTGGTGATTGGAGCAGTTTAGTCTTTCGTCAATCAAACGGCAACCAGCGAATCACACACAACGCAAACGAGACTAAGAACACAATCGACCAGCAAATCGCGCCTGTATAAGGATAAAAGTGTCCAAAGTATCTTGGTGACAGGAGATGGGCAGATTATGGAACTAAGGCGGATCACACACTGCAATGCATCGAGCGGCGGGGCGCGGGAAACGGAGACAAATTCCCCGCGCGGAAGCGCGTTTATATTGAATTTGTATGAAAAATGTCACGCGTGTTATCTACGCCCCGCCGCGTGATGCGTTGCAGTGTGTGAGGCGCCTAATAACAAATTGAAGCATTTTTGACATTCGCCAGTTGGTTAGTTCCATGGAATTAGTATGTCCTTTATAGTACAGTCGCCAGCAGGTCAAGCTACATGAAACTGACAAATTTCTCTAAACGATTTTAAACCATAAAATATTGGTTGTTAAGTTCAAAATTGAATGTGAAAATCTGACAGTTTGTGGTAACTTGATGTGCTGGCGACTGTACAACTGGAATGCTTACAAGCAGCGAAAAGTCGGTCTTAAAAGAGAAAACTGAAATATAGACTCCTTTTCTAATAAGGTGACCATTTACATTACGATACATTTGCCTATTTGAAAAGTACGACACGATGGAAAAGTTAAGATCGATACGTTATTGACGGAACTTAAGTAGTAGTACGTAACAAGTGATTTTTTGGAACGAAGTTCCATAACTCGGCTTGAGGCAGGAATTGACTGGTATCTTCACGAAAGGAACAGGCATTTTAACTCTTCCATGCGACTTTCTCTCTCTCTCTCGCTCTCTCTCTGTCTGTCTGTCTCTTTCTAATAAATACAAGTGTTTAAGTGCGTGCGAGTTTCACGCAAGGAACTTCGTTCTTGACGGGGGTCCCCCGACCGCACACTTTTTTTTTATCGAATTATGGTTTACCAAGGAAGAAAATAGAGAATATAGTAACAACGCTGCTAGGGATAGTTACGTTATTGAGTCTATCTCGCGAAAATTACAGATAGAAAGAATATGGTCGTTTCTAAGTTACATCATTATCGAAAGAAAACAAAAACGCAAATTGTTTATTACAAAAGAATATACATTATTTGCAGAAAAAAATGATAATAGTATAATTAATTAAAAATATCACCTAACCTTTCGGGTGACTTAGTTTCGAATAAATCTTGGGCTCAATATTTCAAAGTCAGACTCTAATTGAAAATCGATTTGAAATTGACAGCTGTCTTTTGTCTATGGCTGACTGTCAAGCATGTCATGATGACATGATGATGTCAAATTGTCAAATTCATCAAATTGTCAAGTGAACACTAATGTTGGCTGGCTATAATTTTATTATTTAATTTCTTGTAATACAGTTTATTTTATACTGTTATTTGTGAATTAAATTGATTTGTGGGGTGTGTGTATTGTAAGATAACTGTAAGAGTAATATCATTATGTCTCATCAAACCGGAATTCAAGGTACGAAAATATACAGTTATCTACCTATTTCAAAATAAACCACGTAATAAGCTACTAACCCCGGCAAAAACATTTTCTTGCCGTTTCAAGGCGAAGAAGTTATTAACTGAATGAAATCTAGTATATTTTTAGAAATTACGTTACTCTGGCTATCAACCAGATCTCCCACGCCAAAATTCCATATTGATAACAATGGTTGATAATGGAATTCCAAAAATGAAATCATAAATATATTTATATTCCATTAGCAATGTAAGCAAAAGCTTGAATAAATAAAAGTAGCACTGTTGTTATGAAATACATAGAAAGAAAGATAATTAGTGCAAAGCCTATGATTTATTTATTTACTTAGTCCTAACTAGAGAAAATTATTAGGTAAGTAATTATAATATTTTTTTAATTTTTCAATAAAAAGTAAAGTATAATATGAATGGTTTTAGAAGTCATTCTAGTTTTGAAGGTTAAGTACCATAATAGAATATTCTGAAAATAAACATCATTGCCATGAATTGAACTCTCAATAACATAAAACACAGAATTTATTAAACCTGAAAATATTTAATAATCTCAAAAACACAATAGTATGTTCTGAGTCACTGGATCTCTAATTCCTTGAAAACAGAGAATTCGGAGTATCTTCTCTACCAATTGAATGTGAATAACTGAATTTTGGGTCTAGAACTAAACTCCACAAATGATGCCCAGCGTTGCCTTGCATTTTAAGTAATTTCCATTTGCAGGGACATTTTAACAAACACCGTATTGCAACAACTAACAGTCATAATCAGCCTATAATGTTCCCACTGCTGGGACAGAGGACTCCTCACTGGGAGGGGGAGTGGCTCGTAATCCACCATGCAAGCCCAGTGCAGGTGCAGATGCCACATGTCTGACAGTAGCAAAAATTGTAATAACTCATCTTTTCATTTCAGCCAATGCAGAGTTGAAAAAGTATTTGGGAAAATGTAGGGATGGAAAAATTCGAGCTTTGAAAATCAGTATAGAAAATGGTATGGTATTAACAAAATCATCATCATAATTCGCATGCCCTTATTTTGAGGTCAGCACAACATGTACATTTCTCTTCCATACTTCTCTATTAGTCATCATCTCGGTAGTCACCCCCCTTTCTAGTCATATCATCTTTCACACATCGCACAATCTATAAAATGGGTCCTCGCAAGTCTCTTAGAAACAAATTCAAAGAAATTGATATACTAACTCTGCCTCCTCTTTATATCTTAGAAAGTATGTTGTATGTTTGCAAAAACTTAGGACTTTCAAAATAAGAAGCGATTTCCATAATATAAATACACGTAGCAAAAATGAAATTTTAATACCTAAATTTAGATTAACTAAAACAAGCAAGTCATTTCTCATAAACAGTATCCGCTTTTATAATAAGTTGCCAAAGTCAGTTACAGAACTTAGCGATGGAAACTTCAAAACCCACATCAAACGTATACTTATCAAAAATGCATATTATAACATTAAAGACTACGTTGAAGACAAGGAAGTTTGGCAATAATTCCTTCTGCACATGTGGCTTCCCTGGTACCACATTAACGGCATCAATAAGTAAATGTATATTAACTGTTCCCAAATGACTAGTTTTTTTTTCTTCTTTTTACTTACTTCTTTGACATAATATCATTATTTGACATTATATACTTCGGATTCTTATTTCAACTCCTATTTATGGCTTTTGTGGATAGGATTTTGATTCCAATGTGTTTCAGTAGTAATCACAATCATGTCATTTAGTCTAAATAGGCTTTTATTTTTATATAGATTCTTTTATATTTTGTGAATGTGAGAACTTTGTAGACCTAACTTGTAGACTAGATTTGTGGACCTTTTTATATTTTGTTGAGTACATGTTACTTCTTGACAGGCCTACACTGTCCTCCCATATCTATCAACACTGTAATTGGAAACATTGTAAAAGCCCCTTATTTTTAAAAGAGTAACCGTGGAGTTTCTTGCCGGCTCTTCTCCATAGGAAACAACCCATTGGAACCGTGCACCTAGCTTCTGACGTTTCATAAGTGCCCATGTTGGTTTATGTGAAATAAAATATTTTGATTTTGATTGACACAGTCCGTCCATGGCATCAACAAAATAAATAGCCTTTTTGTAGCCAAAAACCCAAAGACACTGTTTATGCAGCTTGTGGCATTCATTTAGTCGGGTATTTCAGTGGTAAGCTATCTTTGTATGTACAGGTGATATCTGATACCTATCTACAACCTGGAATACCTAATCAAGCAGGTTGCGTTGATAGACCATCTATACAAAACCATTAAAAAAAAAGGTTACATATCCAGCAATCCTATCCAATAGCAATGCTATCTAGCAGTCCTGTAAGCACAGGATTGCTTGTCCACTGCAAGTAATCCTCTGCTTTAGTTAATAAACAACTGGACTGGTCACTCGTCTCGTCTAGTTCATGTGTAAAAGTGTTTTTTAAAACCAATTAATTAACTGAAAATAAAATCCTGCTGCAAAGTTGACTTGTGTCAACAGCAATCTTTTTATTTTTATTTCTATACTACATTCAGTAATATATATTGTTATTGTATTGAATTTCAGAGCAGTTGGTATTATCCAAGTATTACCCGACAAAGCACTCATGGGAACAAGATTTCGACAAATATTTACCTTCATTGGTAGTTGAAGAAATGCCATGTTACATTTTATACAGGTTAGTTATTTTTACACTAAGAATATGTTCTCTAATAACCTGTGTTTGTGTTCTCTCTTTACTCACAATGTAATAAAATACTGAATGCAATGGTCCATTAAGTAGTCTCACTTCAACTATAAATATTTTTTCTGATATTCATAGCAATCACCCTAGTACAGACAGAATAAAGAGTAAAAAGAAATAGTAACATAATAATTCCCTTCTCTAATACATATATTTCCTCAAGATTAAGTAGGGGAGCTCATACATTTCCTGGTCTTTCAGATTTGACTCAACAAATTCTCTCGGACATGAGTGGCTGCTCCTCAGCTGGTCTCCAGATAGTGCCCCAGTCAGACACAAGATGTTGTATGCTTCCACTAAGGCCACACTCAAGCAGGAGTTCGGATCTGCACATATTAAGGATGAAATGCATGCCACTGTAAAGGTATTTTATATTTATATATTTTTACTTATTCACAAATTCATACCCACTATTAGACCAATAGAAGACTTATAGTGAATTGAAGCATTAACTTCTCGCGTAAATTACCAATTTGATTGGAGGCCATAGTTGATAAATGTGTCTGGTTGTTCGGGATTATATCTTCTCCACAATATAATGGCAGCTAATTCCATGCCAAAAAGTCAATTTTATTTATCTTAATAATTTCTAATTACGAAAACAGCAATGATCTCGCAATAAACAAGAATTGCTTCATTGTCTTCAGAATTCTGCCGATATATAATAATTGTTGTAATTCTGGTTGCAAAAAACTTGTCCTTACAATGACATAACATAAATACATTATATTTGATTTGAAATTGTAAACAAACAATTTGATAAGAAGTTTTATCTTTAATTTTCTAGGCTATGACTCACATAGTGATGAGTTCAGATAAGTAACCTATACTCCATTTGAAATAAGATTAGAAATTTAAATAAACCGATTTTTACTTCTATTTCTTAGGCTTAAGGATGGCATTAAAAGCAAAAACGTGGTTACAATACCCACTGTTTACTGCGGCTGCCATTTGTCATGCCACTAACGCAATAGAAGTCAAAATCGGGTGAACGGACTGTAAAAAAGCTTCATTTAAATTTCTAATCTTATTTCAAATCGAGTATAGTTAGTTACTGAATTGATAGGTGTTATGATAAGTGATGCATTAAATGATCAATCTTTCAAATTAAAGAAATTTCTTTAATCAGTAAAATGTTGAACCACTGTTGAGTTTTAATAAGTATTGTTTGAATTATAACCGACACACTGCAAAACAATATACAATGTCAAATTAAATTAGCCAGCGAAACTTCGCAGACGGGATTTGTATCAATATATTTATAAACAAGTTATTTTTTTAAATAGTATTCAACAACTGCTGAGATTTTTTTGATTAAGTAGTTGATATTTTATTTTTTCGTTGTATCGCCTTTTGATATCGTTTACCCAAATAAAACTGTTATTTCATGTAAGTACACTACCAGCGGTCGTGGACCCCATTAAAAGCCACCTAATGAATGTTTGTTTGAACCTTTTTTGTTTTATAATGTTCAGATATGGATACCTATCTGCGGAGTTTCGCTAGCTAATTTAACTTGACCCTGTATTGTAACAGATAATTCTCTATTCCATCCATCTACCCACATCCCGACTTCGTCCACTGCTGGGGCATAGGTCTCTCTTTTCTTGCGCCGAACCCCACGCTCCTATTCCAGCCTCATCCAAGTTTTGCCCACGATTACTCATAATTAATATTGTAATATCAGAGAAGTTTATGACCAGCAGTGGATTATTAGAAGCATCAGCCTATCAGATCCTAATTGGAATACCTTAGAAAAGTGCCACATCAATTAGGTACAAGAATTTAACTGAAACTGTTTCCTTTTGTCCTTCCTAAGGCGTGATGAATGACGTCATTATTCACTATTTATATTTTAATATTTCTATTTATAGGACGAAGTAAGTCTGAAAGGCTACAAGGCTCATTTGAGCGGGGTGAGTGCGCCCGCCCCGCTCACCGACCGAGAGGAGGCCTTGAAGGAACTACAGGAGAGTGAACACGACACTAACTATGGAACTGATGCTAGGTAAACTATTTACTTTAAGGTCTATATATTTGTTTGGATAAAATTTGGCACCTGAGTAGACCATGACCAGGAGTAGGACATAGGAAATCTCGTTTTATCTGGTAGTATGTTCCCGTGGGATGATTCCCGACCTTCACGCGGAAGCCGCTGGCAAAAGAAATATTCATTCATTTATATAATTTTAAAAGTAGATATGTAATTTGGAATTAATTTAGAGTTACTGTTTAAGAAAAACCTCATGAGGAAACTTATAATCAATTCAATTTATTCAAAAACAATTCACATTGTGTTTGAAATAAAAAATAAAAAAAATCAGGTTCATTAAAATTATAAAACTAACACATTCATAATACAATCCATTATAGAAAAAAAAAAAAACAATATCATTAAAAATTCAATACCATTACAAGCTACTACATACTAATATTACCCAGTCTCATATTAACTAATATCATTTTTTTAAAACATGGATGTGTCATCGCCTATCGAATACAGACATTTCTCCAATAGGAACGTTTTGAGTCTTGACTTAAATGAGCTCTTGTAAATTATAGATTTTAATTCCAATGGCAACCTGTTAAAAATCCGCACTGCTTGATATTGAGGACTATGTTGAACAATCTTAAGTCGGGGTATTATTTTGCTATTAGAATCTTTCCTGCGCGTACTTTCCCTCAACTGTCTATCCTCATCTGTTTTATAGTTATGCAGGTACTTTTTTTAAATTTACCAACAATACTAAAAAATAGAGGCTGGCCACAGTAAGAATTTTTACATTTATAAAGTGTGGCCGACAGCTCTCTATTTGTGATGTCCGGACCATGGTTCGTGTGGCTCTCTTTTGGAGTACAAAGGCTCTCTGGCAGTTATATTTAAAACTATTCCCTCAAAACTGAACACTATATCTCAACCTTAAATTCTATTAGAGCATAGTATACTATTTTAAGGTGTTTTATGTCTATTTTATCCCTAAGACTAAGGACGTAAGGCATTACACGCTGAGGAAATATACAAATCAATGGCTTGCAATATCCCTTTTCCAATTTAAATATTTGTCAATGTATACCACTAGAAACTTTACCTCATTAACTACTTCAATTTTAACTTCATTAAGTGCGATCGTCATGTTGTCTTTATTACGAGCTGTTGTACTAAATAACATTATTTTGGTATTTTCAGTGTTATTTATGAGCTTGTTACTTTCAAACCAAGAATTAAAAACTGTCAACACTGCGTTAACCTTAGCGGAAAGCTCCTGTATGTCGTTAGCTTCAACTATTGCGTTGGCGTCACCTGTAAATAATATAAACAAAATAGGCCCAGAAATCGATCCTTGGGGTACGCCCGGTACTATATCTTGCATAGAAGATTTATTGTAATTGCTATTACCATTAGCTTGCATATTACTAATATCCACATACATTTTCCTGTTTCTTAAATAAGATGAGAAAAGTTGTAATGTTTTGCCTTTCACACCATAATGCTCCAATTTTGCAATGAGTAATTTGTGATCAATTGTATCAAAGGCTGAGCTTAAATCAAGGAAAATGCCAGCTACCCTCTTTATGGGCGGAGCACCGCCGTGTCCTCGTGGCGGCGATCGGCGGCGGCGATCTCTCGCGTCCGGCCCTGGTTCATGCCATGGTACGGAGCGAGAGGGAATGGGAAGCAGTCACCTCCTTCTGCGAAGCAGTAATGCTCGCGAAGGAGGAGGCGGAGCGCGTGAGGGAGAGGCAATCATTGCGCCCTCACGCCCCTAGTCACCGCAGGAGGAGACACCCTGGGCGTCGGGAGTCGATAGCCGACTCCCGGCCACCGTAGGCGCGGGCCTGCGGACGGCGAGCAATGGGCAGCTCGCCGTCCGGTAAGGACCAGGCCCGGGTCGATGGCGCGTTGTGTTCCACGTGCGCCTCAAAGAGATGTCAGCATAATTGACGGGGTCCGATAGGGCCGATGCCTGCCGGGGTCGCGGATTGTTCGAAAGAGTTACCGTGGCCCTGGCGCACAGGCAACTGAAGGAACACGGGTGGGTTTTAGTCAGTAAGAGTCTGACACGCCCTTCCGCTCCGCCCAGAGCGGGAGAGGTCATTTGATGATTTCCCACCCAAAAAAAAAAAAAAAAAACTACCCTCTTTATCCTATTCAATTTACTAATAATATCTTCCACTATTGCATATTTATAGCGTCCCCTGTTCCGATTTTTTTTTGGTATCCTAACTGTTTCAAGTGCAAAGCCTTGTTTAAATTTAGATGAACTACAAGTCTACTCTTAATTATAATTTCGAAAAATTCGGAAAGAATAGGGAGCAAAGAGATCTATAGTTTTTTCGATCTGTTTTAAAACTCTTTTTGTGGAGTGGGATAAATTTTGCTATTTTTTACTGTTCCGGAAAGATACCCTCGAAAATGCATTTATTGTATAAAATAGTCAAAGGTTCAGGTAATATATCAAAATTTTCTTTAATAACTGCTATTGGAATGTCGTCATAGCCACATGATTTCTTATTTTCCATACCATTACCTATTTTCACTATATCATTTACAGGCGCAATAACAATGTCATTTTGAACTCTTTTAGTGCTTTGTTCAAGAAATATTATGGGATCTAGATTCTTAATATTACTCAAAATACTAAGTAAGTAGCTAAATTGATTTAGTAATACGTTTGCAACATGTAAGGGATTTTCTATAATTTTAACGTCACATTTAAGCAAAACAATTTCAGAATGCGGTGCTTTTATTTTATTCGTACTTATTATATTTATAACTTTTCAAACCTCTTTACCTAAATTACAAGAATTGTTAATAGTTTCACTTATTGTTATTTTTTTGGCCTGATATAGTACCCTTCTGTATATTCTTATATCATTATTTTTTTATAATTCAGAACATTTCAGCTTATTAGTACTAACAGCACACAGCAAACGTTTCATTTGGCTTGATTTTTGAATGCCTTTTGTCATCCACCTTAATTTGAAACCAGTTTTGAGTTATTTTTTTTGTTCTCACTTTCTGTAACAATTTCTGAAAATTGTAGCAAATGTCTTCAAGAACGTCATTCCCATACCACTCCAGCCAATTTCAAGAATTCCTTGTCTAAAAGCTAGGGCTTTTTGGTGTTAAAGACTCTTTTATTTACAACTACATATTTATTTTTATTTGAATGATCAATTATTATCTAAGTAATAAAAAGTCGCCCAATAGCGCACCGTGTCCACCTGCCAAGCCATTGTGGTCTACTTCACATTTATCTATACAAAATGCGCAATTTTTGCGAATAAACGTAGGTGTGTGTATTAATAAACAGTCGGAAATTATAACATGCCAGTAAACTTATGCATTCAGTCCGGGTTCTGCTCTCTACCATTAAGTCCACATTAAAATCGCCACAAATAATGCTTTTCCTATTGAACAAATATTCCAACAACTTCTCCATACTTATCATAAAATGTTTGAAATTCTTATTATTAAGGGTGCGGTAACAGCAACACAAGAAAGAATGAATGAATGAATGGATGAATTACTCCCTTAAATGAATCGATTAATCTAAACTAAATCTAAAAAATCCTAGTACTGAATGAGTTATAGAGGCAGGAAATCTTGAAACACTTTTTAATGTAGGTATTCTCGTTTTTTTTTTTAAATAGACATTTCTATCTTAATTCCAGGCAGTCGACAATGGGCGGTGTTTCTTTCCCTATTACTGAAGATGCCAAACAAGGAATTCATGATCTCAAACGAGGTTCCTATAACTACTTGCAATTTAAGATAGGTGAGTTTTTATTCAAATTAGCCAGTCAACCTACAATTCAATGCTATAAAAAACGAAAGAAAACAATATATTATGAGGATTGAGAATTGCAGCAAGTTGTCGCAAGTACCGTTACTATACTCTGATAGTGCCAGAAAAGGTTTCTACCTTAAAACAGTGTTGCTGGTGCCGTATTCTGGTGTGAAGGGTATGCGTGCAACAGATGCAGACGATTTCAGCTTTCACATTGGAATTGGCAACGCACCTGGCGATGCGTTTGGTATTGTGGTTGTTCTTTATGCAAAGGGGACCACTTACAACAAAGTGTAAAAAAAATATATACTCCGTTCAAACGCTCGTGGCACGCGGGGCCATAAAACGTGGGAGCGAGTAGCACATAATATAAAAATAATTTTGTATTTTTTTAAATAAATAATTAATTACTTAAGTATGTACTTGTTTATTACTGTTTTTTTGCGATAATATACAATTTCTAAGGTGATCAAAAAAGTACTCGATACTGAGTAGTATCGATACTTTTGGTTCGATACTTTTATCGGTATCGATACTTTTGAATTTTTGCGCGCTCCCTTGCACTTATGGGTCTTATGGGCAGGAGTAGTGATGTTTAGGGATCCGCAAAAATTCAAAAGTATCGATACCGATAAAAGTATCGAACCAAAAGTATCGATACTACTCAGTATCGAGTACTTTTTTGATCACCTTAGAAATTGTATATTATCGCAAAAAAACAGTAATAAACAAGTACATACTTAAGTAATTAATTATTTATTTAAAAAAATACAAAATTATTTTTATATTATGTTCAATGAAATTACTCTTTCTGTCGGACTGCAGCACTGCAGAGAAAAGTATCGGTAGGCACTTGTAAAATTAAAATTAAAGTTAAGACCTATTAAAATTCAGTAATTTTTTTAAACCCCAATCTTCTTCGATGCAGTCAGACATAAAAAGTAATTTGTCTATATGTGACCCAGTGAGCCGGTTCCGCGCCGCTGTCACCGTTGCCCCAGCTTTCGAAAAAAAGCCTTTCAGATTGTACTGAAGTGCCCGGTATTTTTAAATACCTAGTTGGCAAACAATATAATTTTGGAAAAACTGTTTTCATCTCCACCCAATGTTTAATTGGAGTAGCAAAAGTATCGAGTACGTGAAAAAGTATCGATACCTAGTGAAGTATCGGAACTAAAGTATCGAGTGCAAAAATACTAGGTATCGAAGAGAAAGTATCGATACGTTTTGCGGATCCCTAGTGATGTTACTACTATTATAATATTATTCCGCTCCCACGTTTTATGGCCCCGCGTGACACGAGCGTTTGGACCGAGCTTAGCTTACTGTTGGCGTTATAATGCTGACCACTGTCAAAAAAAGTTATTCAAGAAATCTAGACCCAAATCTGATCAATTTTAAAACGATTGCATTTCAGATTTAGAAGAAGAAAAGATCCATTTATCCAAAGCGGCCAACATTTCTCTCGTTGAGTTACCGCAGCAGGTGCCGAGCGACCAAGCCAGATATCACTTGTATATATTCAAGCATACGCACGAAAGCGACTATATGGAGAGCATAGGTTAGTAATTAAAACAATAATTCATATGATTCCACTGTAATTATAGTCTGTTCCAAACTTATCTGATGAAACTGTAAACAAAGGGATTAGAAAACATACCTGTGGATGCCAATTAGTAGTCCCATTTACAAGTTGATTGCTTTGATTTGATTATTTGAATACTTAAACCCGAAATTCTAATTTTAAATCATCTTTTTCATTTGACAATAATTGAGCTGAATTTTTGGATTCCGTACCCAAAGGGTAAAACGGGACGCTATTACTAAGACTCCGATGTCCGTCTGTCACCAGGCTGCATCTCAAGAACCGTGATAGTTAGACAGTTGAAATTTTCACAGATGATGTATTTCTGTTGCCGCTATAACAACAAATACTAAAATACATATAGCCCCCTATATAGCCTCCCATACAACAAACGTGATTTTTTTGCTCGTTTTTGCTCGAAATTGATAACGGCAACAGGTAGACGCTTGAAATATTCACAGAACTTTTAGTTATATATTCACTTTAATGATAAATAATTAAATTAAAATAAAACATATATTTAAGGGTGTCTCCCATACAACAAACGTGATGTTTTTGCTGTTTTTATAGATAATGGTACGGAACCCTTCGTGAGCGAGTCCGACTCGCACTTGGTCGGTTTTTATAAGTAACCTCAATTTTCGTCCATGATTTTTCAATTAAAATGTAATGGCATGTTCGTTTCAATGTATGGTACATTTCCTGTTACGTTTTACATAGTAGTATGTTAACCAACCATTATAATACAAAACAATTCTAGGAAGAGCGGTCAAATAGAGTTGTTATCAACTCATTTGGCTGAGTTTATTATTTTGTCAACCATTACACGACAAAAGATTTATCCAAACGCTTTAATAAATTGATTGTTATTATTGTCATTCACAGTATTCATCTACTCCATGCCGGGATACAACTGCAGTATAAAAGAAAGAATGATGTATTCTAGCTGTAAGGGACAATTCTTAGAAATTATTGAGCAGTTGGGCGTCGAAATCGTTAAACGAGTAAGTGTGATCCCTATTTTAATCATCTATAATCTTTAGGTCGGCTTCCTTTCATTAGACACATTCAGTGACTGGTAGATAACTTTTAAAGAGAGGAGGAGGAGGCAGGAGGTATAAATATAGTAAGTTATAACTGGTGTAAAATGACACTTAACGAAGCCGAGAGTCACTTGTACTCTCCGTCATTGGTATATTTTTTTTTGTACTGGACCATATATAGGAACCTTCTGGTTACGGAGATATTGAAGGTCAAAAATCCAACAATTACTGTTTTTTTTTACGTCAACAAAATTTTAATGACATAACACAACTTCACGCCGTTGCATGCGTCCAAAGCACAATGTTTTGCGTGCGTTACATTGCGCACTACCGACCGTAAACAGCAAATTTTCACAACCAAATATAAAATTCGTTTCCCAGCAATTATTTTTGTGCAATGTTTCTTAGTTTGAATATAATGTACAGAATGCGTCGTTGACGGCTATGCGATGAGTCTTTTTACATCCTGTAGATATTATCAGATTATCAAGTTTCTGAATTCTCGTAACAACCACTGTATGCCAACCGATATTAGTATGATAATCCTAGATTCGTATGATTATCTGATATCCTATATCCATTATGTCAGCACTGCCGAAAAGTATAATATCTAGTTCTTCATCTTAGTATAATCCAGCAACAACACGGATGCACGGATGTATTATTTGTTGCTTTTGTCATACATTACCATTGCTTCTACACATTTTTATTTTTTCTTGCTTAAAAAGTATAAATTATTTTAAAACTGATCGTCTAAACACTTATTGAACTTCGAATGATAGAATTAATTGGCCTGTAAAATCTTTTTGCGCTTCTAATGATGCACACTTTTTTTTAAATATTTGAGCCTCTTTTTAACTTTCTAGCTTTATCACAGTAGGTTGTAGTTGGTCACAATTATTTGGCTATTTAGCATTTTTGGGTCCCTAAAATAGGATTTCTTTGAGGTTCAAATAAAGAGGCGCATTCATTATATTAAAGTGTTCAGTAATATATTTAGGAGCGCAAAATGGGAACTAATATAGGTTCGATTAAACACATGCCGTTTAACATGCACTCCCCTAGAGACGGTATTTTTGATTATGTCTATGACTATTGATATCCGTAATAAAAATAAATTACATAGTTCGTAGAGCGACAGTATGCCGCGGGGTGCGCGCAAGGCGCCTGTGAGCTACCTCTTGTCGCAGTAACGCAGGTATGCGGGCACCTCTGCGTCTTACTAATAAACTAACCATCACTCCTATTGATATGTTTGCTCCATGTTCTGGTAAATTCAAAAATATTGTGCTCTAAGCACTAGGTCACTAGTCATTCTTATTAAGATTTGCATGCCTTGATGATTATTTGTTTGCTTAATTTGCTTTTGTTTTACTATTTAACACCTCAGTATACCCTGTCCACTAGGTTATTCGCTTTTTGATAACTGACTTAGAACGTAACCATTCCAGACTACGTAAAAGTTAACCTTAAAATGCGTAATAAAATAAATTTGTAAATTGCCTTATCTTATTTATGACTTCTTACAGATATTATAATACCGTAAAAGTATGAGATTTTCCAAAAAAAATATATAATTGTTATGCGAATTAAATATTGTTACATTCTATCGTACTAAGTGATGGGATCGAATGTATTCGCTTCAATAGATGAATCGTATAGAAAAACCTTGCATCCACTCAAATATCAATAAAATATCTAAATTAAAGAATCCTAAATACCTATAGATTTTGAAAAGAAATGGATTTATATTGCGAGTTTTGTACATCGAAAATTAAACAACCAAATAAATATTAACAAGTTGTAAGTATTTTACTAAAATACGTATTCCGACATGGAACTTTCATGTGATGACGAGTCTTTCACCAAAATTTATTTTGTTCTGTTCTTGCTGAAAGTCGCATCTCTTTCCCAATTAGATAATATTAATCGTATAGTCCTTTCCACTACACTTGACCAATTTGCAGGCATCACTTGATTACAGGAATCCTTGTAATCTTGCGAACGATAAAGTTCTACGCACACACAAAGTTAACACGGAATAGGTTAACAAGGAATACAGTGTACTCAACTCGACGTATTTAAAATGGGGAAAACACTCAGCATACAGAAAGATGTGACTAGCACAGGCCCCTCGTTACGATTGATAAATGTTAACAAAATGAATATGAAGTCAACCCCATACTTATGTGTATATATATATACAACACAATTAATACGACAAACAAGTGGATATTTTATTTTTACGAAAATGTTTGCTATAAAACCTGCATAATTGAAATTAAATGAAACGAACCGGCTAATTTATATTGTTTTGTATTTAATAATAATAAACACTGGCATAAAAACCGCACCATTTTTTATTCGACATCAAAAAATCGATAAGACATACAAATTAAAGTGTCAATAATCGAAATGATACGTTACTGCAATTACTAATTCTATCTGTCAAAAAGCGAATAACCTAGTGGACAAGATTACAAACAGCAGCTTTAATAAAATAATATACAGGGTGGAATTTTGTAATGCCACCTGGAGGGAAAGTACTCTTAATACTGCAGATAGAAAATTTTACTCAAAGGAAACATTCCTTTATTTTTGAATAGAAAGCAAACTGCATTCAAATATTTTCGAAAATTCTCTTCTCCCACACCCGGGAATCGAACCGGCTAAAATCTGAAAAAATTATACCCTGTACTTTTATTGCATCGATCGTTAGGGTCAATTATAAGGATGAAATCTCTCTAACAAACATGATAAATTAAATGAAAACCAGGAAATCATAAATTAATTTAATTATTTACAAAAAATGGTAAACTAACTAATTAGTTGCTCGTAATGGGCTCCATTCTCTTGGATACACAAATTTATTCTTTTAACGAATTCATTTCTAGTAACCTTTAATAAAGTGTTGTGGTGAATATTATAAATCGTATTCTGAACTTCAACTCTCAACTCGTTGTCATTCGCATAAAATTTCATGTAAATTTGTTTTTTTACATATCCCCACAAAAAAAAAATCTAATGGGGTGAGATCTGGCGATCTCGCAGGCCATCTGATTGTGCCGTTTGTACCAATCCAGGTATTAAAATGGTTATTAATGTAGGCAGTAGTGATTCTGCTGTTATGTGCTGGAGCACCATCTCGCTGTAGAATTATTTGGTTTCGCTCTTCCTCGGGGAAACCATTTAACTCGTTTCTTAAGAGATCCAGTATTTCAATATACTTGACAGTGTTTAAATGACCTTCGTACACGTGGACTAACACTACATTATTTCTCATAATTCCGCACCAAACGTTGAAAGAAAATCTTACTTGATTGTTAGTTTCATGAACACGAACAGGATTCACTCGAGACCAATAATGGTTATTGCGGCGATTGTACATGCCATTATTGCTGAAGTTGGTTTCGTCAGACCATACAATGTTACTCAAAAAATTAGGGTTTCGGTCAATTTCTCCAAGCATGTTTTCACAAAATTGTAATCGTCTGTCACGATCCCCAATATGCAATTTTTGCACCAACCGACCTTCACGATAGCATTTATACTTATACTTTTTCAGCACTTTAAGTACGCGAGTGTGGGTTGTTCCTAATTCATTGGCAGCATCTCTACTTGAAGCCTTTGGAAATGATTCAAAGTATGTTAAAACATCTAGTTCAAAATCAAAATAGTTTTGCTGAATAGTTTGCCGTCTCTTCTTGAAACCACCCGTATTCTTTAAATTTTCTACCATTCTTTTCAATACGAACCGAGTTGGTGCCTGTCGGTCTTGATATCTCTCTCCATACCACCGCAGAGCTAGATTCACGTTTTTGTTATTTAAAAAATAAGCTTCCATTAAATCAAACTGTTCTTGATAAGCCATTTTCACCGTGAGACAAAATGTGAAATGAGTTGTAAAAACAATCAAATGTGAATAACAACTATGACAATCTAATTTTCAAATTTTAATCTAACATTCCATATTTAAATTACCTCATACACGCAGCTACGAGTATGTCGCAAAGGAGTCTGCATTACAAAAGATGGATGTTAGTTAAAGAGTTTAACTTGACTCATTGAATTTGTAACTTCAGATTTCCTGGTTTTCCTTTCATTTAATTTGTCATGTTTGTTAGAGAGATTTCATCCTTATAATTGACCCTAACGATCGATGCAATAAAAGTACAGGGTATAATTTTTTCAGATTTTAGCCGGTTCGATTCCCGGGTGTGGGAGAAGAGAATTTTCGAAAATCTTTGAATGCAGTTTGTTTTCTATTCAAAAATAAAGGAATGTTTCCTTTGAGTAAAACTTTCTATCTGCAGTATTAAGAGTACTTTCCCTCCAGGTGGCATTACAAAATTCCACCCTGTATATATATATATACATTTCTTTATTTCTATAGTTACTGTTGGTTTTGTTTCTTTTTCTATGTTTGTGTTTTAATATTTGGTCTGTTCTTCCTGTGCGAGTCGCAAGAAATACTTTTTCTTTATTATTTTCTTTTTATTAACTTAAAATAATGATTGTAGTCTGAAGGTTTAAATCGCAGGACAATTTTTTATACGTATTCCATGGAAAATTGTGTTAAGTAGTTACAAATATGCCGTATCTCTACTAAATACTAATAATTACTATTACTAATACTAATTTATACTCCCTAATAAATAAAACAGAATAAACCGTGTAATGAACGAAACATATCGAATCAATTTTATAGCCCCACTAGCCACCCGCCCCTGCTTTTCGCAGGTGCGATGTATTGATGTGGAGACATGTCAAAACATCAAGATTTATCTGCTATATCGAAGTTAATAGTAATGTATTATAAGCATAAAACTTCCGGGATAAATTCTCTAAATAATGATAAAAACTACAACAAAATCCATTCTATACTTTGAATGAACTAAACGTGACGGGACACTAAAAGTGACTTTGTTTTGTACTAATTATAGATTTATTTTCCTTGCAGCTAGAAATCGACGACGGCAAGGAGCTGACTGAAGAGTTCTTGTACGATGAGATTCATCCCAAGAGGAATCTCCACCGTCCCGCCTTCGCCAAGCCCAAGGGTCCACCGAACAGGGGCGCAAAACGAATCACCAAGTCACAGAGTTCGCAGTAATTATAATAAGTACAGCAGATGTTGCAATAATCACGTGGCTAAGAAGAATTTAAATGAAGATAGTATTTTTTTACATACATATTAGGTATAGTCGACCTCCTAATTCATTTACCACCCAGTAACTTAAAGTTTACTAAGGCTATGGCACTCGAATGAGGATGACGTTGGGCGCTGTTGGTAAACATTTTGTGCTAACGCCACCATCTTGTTTATTCAATAATAAACAAGATGGTGGCGTTAGTTCGTATTTTGGCCACGCGCCAAAAGACCTTGTAAGCGCTGTCTAACTGTCACATTGGTTTGAAACTAACGTTATATGACCTGCAAGTGACATTTCGCCTTAAGACGTTTTATGACGTGCAAGTGACATTTCGCCTTAGGGTGGTAAACAACGTTGAAAATAACTTGTAAATACCTTTCAAATGTCCCTGTATTTTTCAATAAAATACAGATAGTTTCCGCAAGATTTTTTCCCTTTGATTTTTAAATATGAAAAATACACAGTACTTATTTAACAAGATGATGATTGTATTTTTCAAACGAAAGTGTTTTTTTTTTTGAAAATTACATGTATTTTATAGGAAAGATACAAAGTTTCGAACAAAACAAAATGTATCTTTCGCAATTTTCAACGCTAGTGGTAAAGCGACAATTACAAGGTCGGCTATACGTCACGCCTTTTGCCCGAGAGGTTAGGCAGAAATTACAGAACGCCACATGCTCATATATTTAGTACTTTTCCTTCGTCCAATCGTGAGTTTATGTATGCATGTATTTTTCTAACGAGTCCAGCGGAGTAATTTTTTATTAGCAATATCCTTCAAAAGTATTCAAATTGTGATTGATAGTGAGTTCCGCAATTAGGGCCCAGTATTGTGTGATACTTACCTAATTTAGTTTTAGTAAAGAGATATACTTGAAAAAAGCTAGGTTTTCTTCATTGAGTAGTATGGAAAAATAAATAGATAACTAAAGTTTTAACATTAAAATCTATGTTAGTAGGAAGACCAATTACTTCATTCTTAATCCATGCAATAAAGCCACGTGATTTGAATACTTACTCCTGAATTGTAGGTACTTGCCACTGAAAAGTTACCTATCCATTTTGAAACAATAAAGTATAGAAAATAAATAAAGACTGGTAGGTCGGTGTGCAATAAAACAAAATTATAACAGTAATTCACAAAAATGTTTAAAACATCGATTTGAGAGGGATTCTAAAGCAAAATTAACTGTTCAATAATGAAGTTTATTTACTAAAGTATAAATTGTATACTCTAAAAATGTTTAAAACAATTTAGTACGGTACGTATTTAAGTAAGTATGTTGAAAATATTAAGTATTATTATATTACATAATTATTGGTAAAGGAAACGAATTAGTCAACAATGAAATTATAGATGTGTGAAATGGCTTGAAGTTGCATAACAAGACCCGTGGTTTTTTTTAAATCGTAAATGATTGTATTATCTGGGAAACTAACGCGAATGAAATATTATAATAATAAAAGTAGTCAGGGGCTGTATATTCATGTAGCACAATGCCACGCTATACCTCTGTTAGTGCATGTTACTCAGTTTAGATTTAAATTCTACTGTAGAGTCATTTAGCTGTATACACGGCTACATATCAAGCTATACATTTCCAGTATAAGCTGACCTCTCATTGTACGGAAATCCTATACAATGCGAGATCAGTTTATACTGGAACTGTATAGCTTGATCTGTAGCCGAGTGTACAAGTATTTTTGTAAAATTAGATATCACTGTCCAAATAGTTACTTTTTTCATGTACATTTGAAATTAACAATCGATTGTATTTTTCTTAAAATGTTGCATGGACTTATTTCAAAATTGAGTCTTGAAAATATAATATGAACGCATATGTAGCTCAATCTATTTATTAATTAGATCTTGCCATTTTTAAAGTTTTGTAACTTTTATTATTAAATGTAAGCGTTCTATAAAATCTCGTTTCAATAATTAAATATTATAAGTCTTAGCATTTTTTACCTTTCGTATTTACAATTAAGCGAAAATAATTTGTTTTTATTATGAAATTGATGCACAAATTCAATAATTATGAAGTTTGTAAATACATATTTCCTTATATTTTTGTAAATCGGTTTGACCACATCTGTATTGTGCAATGTCTATTATAAACAAATAAAATGCTTTTAATATAATATCGACTCTTTTTTAGGGTTCCGTACGTCCTAATGAAAAAACGGAACCCTTATAGGATCACTCGTGTGTCTGTCTGTCTACACATATGAATTTCTGTAGCTCAAACACGGACGCGTAACGTAAATAAATGAATTTTGAATATGGGGGTCACTTTTAGGGGGCAAACTAGAATATTAAAAACAAAAATTTTGCAAACTGTGCCGTGTGACATATAAAATGAAAGGGCTTATTGTGAGGGTCTCAATTCTTTTTCTGTAACTTTAAAATATTAAAGTTACAGAAAAAAAATTGAGACAGGTTTGAAGTTATTTAATAACATATTATGAAAATTTACCATATTGTGAGTACAAACTTATAATAATTGCAGTTGGAATGTAGGGGAGAACATGTTTTACAGTTGTAAAAAAAAAAGATCCCAAAATCAAATTTGACATTGTAGTTACAATGTCAAATTTGATTTTGGGATCTGGGGGCAGCGTATTTCCATTTCCGTGTTTATTAGGAGGCAGTACTGTCTTGAAACACGCACGGATTTGTCGCGCTAACTGCCTTTACAAAATCGTGTTCAATCCAAGGCACGTATCCTCCAATCGCGCACGGGTTTGCAACGCCAACTGTTCTTCCAAACACGTGTTCAAGGCGATGCATGGAACTTAGCCATGAAGTTCGCGCGTAATTTCCCTTTCCGTGTTCAACTGGCGACACCGGTCTCGCGAAATCAACACGCTTTTGTTTTACTACGGAATCCTACGATCCCGTGTTCAATTCGCGTCAACTGAGCACGCCTTTGTGATCAAGTGGCGCTGGGTAAGGTTTAACAAAATCGTGTGTAAGTACCAAAGTAAAATATGTTAACTTCAAATAAAATAAACCCTCTCTATACCGAGGTGCCTAAAGAACAACGCCTTAAGTTCCAAAATAATTATCATTACTCATCAGAATAATTGTACGTGTTGTATTTATATTCTTATTGCCTACCAAAATGGATAAATGCTCACCAAATCTAACCATAGAAGGTCGACATCAGGGGCACCCCGAGGTTCGGTTGGTTAGGTTCCTTTAAACCCTTTAGACAGAAATAGGAGCCCCGCGAAGCGGGGCTCCGTCGACCTGCTTATTAACCCTAACCGAATTGAACACGTGTTTAGAAGAACAGTTGGCGTTGCAAACCCGTGCGCGATTGGAGGATACGTGCCTTGGGTTGAACACGATTTTGTAAAGGCAGTTAGCGCGACAAACCCGTGCGTGTTTCAAGACAGTACTGCCTCCTAATAAACACGGAAATGGAAATACGCCTGGGGGCACGGTAGTACCTCTGCCAAGACGGGCCAAAGACAAAAGCAGAGACTACCTACCTTTGTTCGAAGCCTTTCGTCGTATTTGCATATCCCCATGGCTTCGGCCTGGATAATGCTAGAGAGCTCAAATTCTCAGGATAAAATGTAGTTAGCAAATGTCACGTGTCCAGCTTTGGATTTTATGAATACCTAAAATACGTCGCTTTTGTCACTGACTGACTCACTCACTCGCTCATCAAAACCTCTAGGGTACTTCCCGAAGTCCTAGTAAGCTGAAATTTGAAAATTTTACCCCCAATCCTCGATGGGGGGTGCGGGTCTATAAAATAAAACCTCTAGGTTATGTACTTCCCGAAATCCTAGAAAGCTGAAATTTTAAATGTGAATTACAAAAAAAATAAGAAGTTTGTAACTTCCCCCTCTAAGTCCCTTAAAGGGAGGTGCAATTTTGTATTTCGTACGGATAATCAGTAGGTATACCTACTTCCATTTGTTACATATAAGTATATAAATAACAAAAAAGAATCTCGTTTTCGTTGGCTATGAAAAAAGTAACCGCTGGCGTGCAAGAAACACCTTTTTAACCCTAAGTTCTATGCAAAACTAAGGGTTATGATTTTAACATGTATGTGTAATATCAGTACAATATCACCGCTAAATTAAAAAGAAATAGATCATCCTACCAAAAGAAATGAAATCCCACCAAAAACATTTCATGTACCTATAGTAGGTTGTCAAGACTTACATAACGGTTTCACTGTTAGAAAGTTATCATATCTAATGTAGAGCGCAGCCACTGACGAGGCCTCGTGAGGGTGAGGCAATCGTTGCGCCCTCACGCCCCTAGTCGCCGCAGGAAGAGACACCCTGGGCGTCGGGAGTCGATAGCCGACTCCCGGCCACCGTAGGCGCGGGCTTGCGGAAGGCGAGCAATGGGCAGCTTGCCGTCCGGTAAGGACCAGGCCCGAGTCGACGGCGCGTTGTGTTCCACGCGCGCCTCAAAGGACAGCCTAAATGACGGAGGCCGATAGGGCCGATGCCTGCCGGGGTCGCGGATTGTTCGAAAGAGTTACCGTGGCCCTGGCGCACGGGCAACTGAAGGAACACGGGTGGGTTTTAGTCAGTAAGAGTCTGATACGCCCTTCCGCCCCGCCCAGAGCGGGAGAGGTCGAGGAAAAGCCCCTGACGAGGCCTAACTCTACAAACCTTACATCTTGGTCAAAATGTATGGCTTAGCCGTTCCATTTAACTATTGCATGACACAACATTGTTGAAATGTTTTTAGTCGGAACCCCCTCTACGCGAGTTCAAGTCGCACTTGTCCGGTTTTTTAGGTAACAAGGCAAATGCTGTCGTCTAGAAAACATACAATTCTGAACCTACTTGCATTGTAAAACTAAATAAAGTATAGTACCGACACGACCGATTTCGGTCAGGGTGCCAATCTTAACGCAGATTAGCCAGGTACGCAGGGAATATCATAGTGCACAAGTGTGTGTGCAAACACAGGTGCACTCTGTTCCTTTGCTCTTAAAGTCTGATGGAACGGCAACACGACACTCGCGGGGAGAGATCAGGCGCAGGACACGGTGACACGTGCGATCTGAAACACAACCCAGACCACCAACTTTCTAATGGAAAAACCTAATAACACTGCCCGACTTGGGAATCTAACCCATGCTAAGCAGACACGCTTGCGACTTCGAGACCAAAAGGCAGTTAAGGCGGGGTAAGTACAGTACCCGTCTGTTAATATGGCACGTGGAGTTTTAGAAGAAACTAATTAAAACTGTAAAGAAATAATATAAGTTAAAATTCTTCTGTAAGTAACTACATGGATTCAGCATTATACAGTACAAGAATTCGTCAATAAAGGGCATAATTCCTTTGCCTACAAATAAAACACAAGTTATAAATATTGCCTTTATTTTATTTATTTACATTAAAATATACCTACCTACTTCATTTGAGATAACTATTCATACTATAAAAAACAGAATACCTAACTAAAAGTTTATCGTCATAAAAAAAATACTTTAAAGGTTTTACTTTATTATTCCCAGTCCATTTTACAAACATATTTTATGTGATACACAAACAAATAAAACAAAAAAATTCAGTGATGTCCTTGAAATCTAATCAAACCAAATAAAATATTTTATTTCACATAAACCTACATGGGCACTTATGAAACGTCAGAAGCTAGTTGCACAGTTCCAATTAGTTGTTACCTATGGAGAAGAGTCGGCAAGAAACTCCACGGTTACTCCTTTATAAATAATTGGCTTTTACAATGTTTTCAAATTACAGTGTTAATAGATATGGGAGGACAGTGTAGGCCTGTCAACAAGTACCAGGTACTTAACGAAATGTAAAACATTCACCAATAAATTGCAGATGACCGCTTTTCTAAGAAATTGTAGCTTTACCCGAAAAGAACCTGAACTAATAAAGTAGAACCTGAGATTAAAACTATTTAATATCATCTATCTTTTTCTCCCCCTGTTCTATAACTAGCATTTTATGGTGGTCAGTGAGTTCGTCGTTCTTAATTGTTGCTGATTTTTCTAATGCTTGGTTGTATTGGTCGTCTCTGTGAATAAAAAGAAAATGCTTCAAAATCAAATACTATTGTTTTTCTACATTTTAGAAAACTTTTAATTTTTGGGTACGAGGCTTTTGGCTACTTTGTATGTCTGTATTTTTATTAATGTCATTTATTTGTAATGTGCGTTTTGTTTGTGCCGAATAACCTATGTTTCTTTTTTTTTTCTTTCTAGTGTAGTTTTATGTACAGTCACCACAAGAGATAAGTATCCAGTGGCGTCGGATATCGTTGAAGTTTTGTAAGAAACCGTTGGATTTTTTCGAATGAATTTTAATTTGATAAATGACCTGTTCGTTTTATATTCTTTAAATTAAATTGTAGTAGAAAACATTCATCGGTTTCTTGCTAAACTTCAACTATATCGACGACCCTGGTAACTTACCCGAATTGCGGCCTACCCAAATGTCCTTTCTTTGGTATTTTTCGTCGAATCGTTGAGCTCCTTAAGTTCTGAGTTGAGCTGCACGATTACTAACAAATGCGTGCACTGACTGGACAGGTCCAGTCAATCTGTGTGGTTTTTTACTCAAAAGACCATTTCAGACACAAATCTACATGGTCTTCACATGATCTGACCAAGTTTATGTCTGGACTTTAAATAAAAGAGACTGTGACCTCCGAGTTTGTGTCGGCCTTTCTTCTCAGGGTAGTCAGATAGGAAACGACGACCTCATCTAGTTTTTAAAATATTGACTTGATGATTGACGTGTAAAAGTGTTTGTACAAACCTACTTACAGAAATAAATCATTAATCACTTTTGGTGACTGCACTTACTACCCATTTTCGCACCGAACGTTGAAAATCTGGCGGCGCGCTTTTATTTAGTCATTCTTTTAGATGTCGCCTAGTGGTAGTGAAAACGGGCATATGTGTAAAAATGACACAGGTCGCGGGTCATTTATTAACATAACATAACGCACGTAATTCCCGAAAGGTTAGGCAGAGATGTACCCATACTACACCCACATTTCGTCTGTTATGTTAAAGTCCCATGTACTTAATAATAGAAAAATCCAATAACACTTTGCCCGACCTGAGAATCGAACCCAGGCCCTTATACTCAGCAGTAAGGCTTGCGACCAATACACCGATGAGATAGGTAGACATTTATTACCAAATGAATTATGATTTTTCAATTTTTCAGACATAAATTAATTTTAATTATTTTTGGACATAGAGTGACCTTATTGGTGATGTTCTTCAGAAAGGCCAGGTGCATAGTACTCGCAACCGGCGTGCGTGTATAACCAGATGGAACATAAACGAGGCAATAGGAGTATGTAAGGGCCGTAGCAGGAGGCGTTCTGTAGTTTCTGCGTACCCCCATGGGAAGAAGGCGTGAGTTCATGTATGTATATGTAAATAAGTTTTATCCTGTTTTTCTCTGTAATTTAGAGTTCAGTTAAATAACTTACCTTGCTTCTTTCAACTTATACAAAGCTTTCCTAATATCTTCCATATTGAGACCAGTCATTTTCAATATTGCTATAATCAAGAGACCAGCAGCAGTACTTAACACAGTTCCTGCAAAAACAAAACATGTTTTGGTTATAACTAAAGCATTTTTTCATACATTACATAGTTTAAAAAAATGAACATGGATAAAATAAGATACCGGCCAAACTTGATATTCAGATATACTTCTGAATATTTATATAAATAAGGACAAGGCGCCATGTATAAAGTACGTCATAGGAGGGGCGGGGCGGGGAGGGGGAGGTGGTACACAAAATGTGTCATTGTGTGACAAGGCGGGGGACAAGTCATAAACTTTGTACTGTCACATGCATAAATCTAAATTATTAAATAAAATAATGATAATTATAATTTTACCAAGTCCAAGAATATTAATATAAGGTTTAATTTAAAGTTGGAAAATATGTAACATCACACCAGGGGTCACATAAATATGACCACCAAAAAAAAAATGGACTTCAAAGTCATAAAACTCACATAACAAAATATCATGCCTGAATTTCCCGAGAGGTAAGGCAGAATCGGTGAGTGTACTATACGAGTAGTACACCCCCCGATTCTGCCCCCCCTATAAGTGGTAGATCTATAGGTACACCACCTATATATAGTACGGCCACCAATTCAGACTCCAAAGTTGCTATTGAAAAATTTCAGACGGAAAAACCCAATAACACTTTGCCCGACCCGGGAATCGAACCCAGGACCTCATGCTCAGCAGTAGCGCAGACCAACGAGGCTGTATTTAAGCCCAAGTGGGTTCCAGTAGGGTACCTAGAGTTATGCAACTTCCTTGCTAGTGATCTTTTTGGCAAGAAAGTGCTTTTATAATATTACACTGGATATGAGAGAAATTATTACAATGATATCCCGACACTTTTGCATTGACATACCTGTTACTGGGAATACTTAAACCTTTATTACTGAGAATGCATTTATTCCATTTTTTCGATTTTTCCTGCTATAATTGGGATTTTACAGTTCAATGGCCTGTATAAGTAAGACAACTAATAGTAATTTATCATTTTGAAAATATAAAATAGGCATTTTTAATGAACATTTTCAACTTTAGAAATGAAAAACAGTACATTTTGACCTAGCTTAGCGGGAGTCCTTTGTAAATAAGACAACTGTCATTTTAAACCTGACTATTTGGGAAACTGGATACATGAGAAGCCTCTATAATTGATAAATAATCCTAGGTCCCTTGAGATCCCACTTATCCAGGTTACACTTTATATAGAAAGATATTTCATACCTAAACCAGCACCAACTAATATAGCTGCTAGTCCCATATCGATCTTGTATAACGCGCCTGTGAGTGCTCCTGCTGATACATATTCAACTAAAGATGTGTCTCCTCTGTACACTGACACTGTTGTGGAAGTTAAACTGAAAAAAGTAAAGTTTCTTATAAATAAATTTCAATATTTTATATTATATTATTTTTATTTTACATTTTTTTTTTCTTTTTAGCAGATGCAGACTGTGCATATCCTAATGTCGGTAAAAGACTTGAAAGTCAGCATAATGATTAGAATCAAATTAATAAAATTAATCAATTTTATTTTTAACATAATATATCTTCACGCCAATGTCCGAAACCACCCAAGCAATTTCAATGAAATGTGAATGTGTATGCTTGGTTCTTGAAAGATAGGATAGTTCTGAACCCAATAGGTGGCACTTCATGCAAAGCAGAGGCGAGTCGCTAGTATATCATAATTTTAATCTATTTCAGAATTGGCATGGTTTATCTGCAAAATACAATGTCTATTTCTGTAATTGAGAACTTTTTACCTGAATATTCCTGTGAAGAAGCACAATCTCCAGCCCCACTTATATGCTCCCTTTGCAAAGGCTACCGTCACATAATCTTGTAATTTTTTCTGGAACGAAACATAAATTTTCATATAAATTGAATATTTACATAAATAATGGCATGGAAAGTACATTATATGGAAAAACAAACAGGTCTTTCAATCATTTCATCAGTAAAAGGGTATAAATACAGTCAAAATTGTTTATAACAGCTTCGCTTAAAACAATGTACCGAATATTATGATGTTAAGTAGAAGTCCTGCGATAAGGACCTATGTACAGATATGTATGTTTATAACGATTATCGGCTATAACGTCGCATTTGGATGGTCCCTTTCATTATAAACGGTTTTGACTGTAGCTTTAAATAATAAAACCTAGGAAAAAATAATTAAAAAATGTTTATGTGATACTTAATAACGTTGGCAGTACCTTAGCCTCCGCAGTAGATTTAAATATAGTAGCTTGATTATTTTCTATAAAATTCATATAAGCCACACGGGAGCTAACGAATCCTCCCATACAAGCACCGATGAAGGCCCCACATAATGATGACTGTAGTACTGTATTCAGTTCTTCAGACACTTCTTCATATTCACTGAAATTGAGTAGAATATGTATGGCTTTTAGTTTTTATTCTATGGTTCATTCTATTTTAGTAAAAGAGGTTAGAAGCATTGGTTTTGCAAGATAACAGATTCTGTAGGATTTGAAAATTCGTTTTTTATATTTAAATGTTTGAGAACTAAAGAGAAATACATTTGTATTAATTGATTAATGGAAATATCCTCCAGAAAAACATCACTGTACCAGGAAGATTATCTTATGGATTTTCAAAGTTTGCTGACTTACTTTCCAGTATACATTAATTTCACTCGGTCCCAACCAGTTTGAGGAGCAGTAACATCAGGTCGATTAAGTAAATCATGGTCAAATTGCCCACTAGTTTTAGTAAATACAGGAATCGCGAAAGACGGACTTAATCTTAACACTGTCCGAAACATTGTGAAGGCAAATTTTGACCACTAGACCACCAACATCACAAATTGTCTTGTTCAATAAAAAATCTTACTAAACGTAGAATTAAGTTGAATTATTTTGATTTATTTTATTATTAATTCTTCAGCAATTTCCATGAACAGATCCCGGTGACATCCACTATCTATTTAGTATTTTCCCGTAATGACATTGACATGCATGATTGACATATTGTTGAAATTGACATTATAGTCTTTGTTTAGAAATGAAACTTTGGCAAAATCATCTCATGATCATCTCATAGCTCAACAATTGTAGTGGCACAACTTGAGAAAAGCTTATTATTATTATTTCCATTTTATTTCGGACAAAATCCATATAAGTCAGAAACAATTTTCTTAAGATCTATGTTAGTAAGTACATAATCTAAAGACATTTCTTATTTAAATTATAATTGCCCCGTTACTATGGCCATCGAAGTCATTTATGAGCTCTGCAGGCTTAACTTATTGTTTCATTCTTATTTAGCTACCCAGTTACAAAACCAACGGTATTCAAGCTCAGTCAGAAAATTCGTCTATAATAGCTCGACACACTATGTCGAGTAACGAGGCATATTGCAAAAAAACCTTTGTAAACTAGTTCCTAAAATTAAATCGACATACCTTTAAACTCTTCAAAACTCTAAAATCTTCAAAAAGCCTTCTCAATTTCTGGACGTAGAGATAGATTTCATCCAGTGACCCAGCAAAAGTATGTACCATATTTTTTTATTTTTATTAGGTTAATTACGTGAACAATCAACTACCCACTATAAAAAAAAAACCGTTTACTCTGTTCTTAGCATATGGATCAATTTGTAGTCTAAATTCTAGTTGTCTGTTTTCATTTTGAAAAGAATAACGCCTGGCATTCCTACGCTAGTTTAACACACGCAGCCAAAATGTTTGGCAATGTGAGCAATAGATACTTGGGCACAACTTATTAGCTATCATTGAGTGTGTGTTATCTTACCTACGTGTTCGCAGTTACAGGCTGTTAGTACTAACGTAACACGGCCTCTATCGAATGTGTGCGAACGTGCCTTTCTAAGCGCGGCGAAGGGGAGCGTATGCTCCCCCCCACCCGCGCCGCCGCGTTAACCGACGACGGTGGAAGTGGACGAAGGATCATGAAGGATGCCGAGTCCGTACGCCACGCTCGCGACCCGCTCATAAAGTTTTTCATCGTTTTTTTTTTTATTTAACTGTTTGTCCCCATAAACTATGTTTTACAAATATACTTACCTTTTTACTGCTAAACGAGCGTTCCAATCATTTAAAATTTAAATGATTAGAACGTAGGGTTTGTCAGGGTAGGAGTCCGACACATACCCTGAGAATAACTTTCCTACACTGTTATATTTGAGTAAAGTAGGAAGATGGGAATTATAAATAAAAAAAAACTCCATTTTCAACTATATTTTATTATAAAATCACAAAGAATAAATCTAGAATTCAATAGGGTAGTCACTTAGATATTAATATTGTTGTATATATTTATAATTCATATAACTGTTTTACATAATGTAGTTTAGTGAGCGTCCGGCCTCTCAGACGGACCGTACGCGATTCATAAAATTAATTTTCACAAAACAATCATCAAAATATGTTTTATCTTGAAATATAGCTCGTTAAAGCTTGCCATTTTGATTTTAAACGTGTATTTATTAGAGATAAAACGTTAGTTAAGTTGAAAGGAAAAATATTATTATATCCCTGTTATTTTTCCCAACGATTGGTCTTTGGCATATTGAATTAAGACTAATTAATATTGACATGTTCGAATTGTTTCAGCAAGTCTTACTACGATAGTGAACAAAACTAGATGTGCTTCTCAAGAAACTGATGAGATAAACGTTACTCGAACGATTGTTACATCTATTTAACTATTTTAACTTTACACACAACCCTTTAATTTGCACACCTTTATTTAATTCTTTTAATGAAACAACTAAAACATTTTTAAATCAAGAGGAAACCAAGGGAGGTAGTAACAGTAATACTTCCTAAGAAGGGTTCTCGATAAGTTAGGTAGGTATATAATTAACTAGAGCGACTACTGAAATTAAGATAGGATATTTAACTAGTAAATCTTAAAGTAATGATTATGTTAATCTTTACTATAGATCCTATTAATTTAATTTGTAATTATTAACATAGTCGTGTATAATATTTACATCCTCAGATTAATTTAACATGAGTGTAGCTGCCACTTTCCCGCACGAAATGCTTTCGAAACAATTTAAATACATTCAATACAATGTCAATACTTGGTTGTTCTGTCCTGATGTTGTTCGGGTCTCGTTTCTAAAGTGGCAGGCACACAATAATTTCACTAATAACGTTTCATTACGGAATGGTTCAGTTCTTTCCACACAGTAGGAATAAGGGACGCAGCACGGACACAAAATAACCGCCTCGGGCGATCAAATGCCACGGGCAGCGCTATAATTTTAATTCACATTATACCCTGTGCGAAATACAATATTCCACTTGATAATATTATATAAAACATAATTATCATTGGCAATATTTTAAGTCCCTTACTCCCTTTACAGTTCAACTAAACAACGTGTTTTTATTTCGCCTAAATATCTTTTCTCAAGTCAGAAGACTCAGTTGAAAAAGGTAGAGATTTTTCTATTCACAAGTTATATAAATATATCGAAGCGTAATAGATATACTTTAAAATGTAGTCGAGTGTAGATTTCGCCAGGATAGTAATAATTAAGTTCTATAAGTACGAATATGTCTAGAATACCAATTGTGTACTAATGTACATCATCTCATTATATTGATCCCCTTTAACATTTATAAGTTTTATTTACAAATAGTTTCTTGAAACTTCTTCAGGTGGTCTGAAATAAAGGGATGAAATTATAACCACAGACATTCATGAACAACAAACTGAATGAAGGCAGTGAGTGAGTGAACTAAACTTTTGTCTTGTCGTTACTCCGCCCCGCTTTCGTTTCGTAGACAATTGGTATGGAAATTGAAATAAAAAAGGGATGTAGGTAGAAAGGGAAAGGATTGAAAATAAAGAACAAAAAGTATCAATGATAATAATAGTTTAATTATGAAATTAAAAATAAAGAGTGAAATTAACCACACAAAAGGCTTAAAATTAAAATAAGAAGATGACGACGACACGTGGACGTTACATGAACCATCGAGCGGTCGCCGCTGAGGTGAAAGGAAGTCAGACAACATCTACGCAGAATATCGAGGAGCATGACAGAGTATAATATATGCGCCTTAGCCAAAGTTCTATTTATTGATATGTTGGCCTTTATTCATATCATTATGAAATACTAAATACAGCTAATATATGTATGTAGTAGAGATAAATATTATAAAGCGCAATAAAATATAAGCATATTCAGTATGATATGCGGAGATATGTATGGAACGCAAAATATACATAGGAAGTTCACGATAACGCAGAGTAAAGCATGACGTGCAGGCCGCGCCGACTCAACAGTCACATCGCGCGGATGGATATCAATTAACACATTCGAAAACAACTTTCACATCACTTTTCAACGCATAACTTTAACTAACAAATTGAAACAATGTTCACTTACAATGAATAAAATTGCATATATTGCGCTTAATAAAACTCTCAAATATAATTTAACTGTAACATTTTCATCAACTTTTCAATAAATGTTAAGATTACTTCAATTACCTTTTACCTAAAATAATCTGTATTGACTTTAAATTTGGCATCTCATCCTAAACACTGATCTATTTATTTATTCTTTAATAATATTACCATTAAAATCTAGATATTTAAAATACTTCTCTAAACACATAAATTCCTATAATTACCTATTAGTCAATACCAATGTTATTGAGAAAATTTTAGGCCTGAAAACGCTACACACACAGTAAATAGTAATCGACCATGTCTACGAACGTATTGAGCATAAGCGACTGAGTAACTGTATATCTATACGCGAGCTGCGAGCTAATCATCGACGGAAGTGAACCGCGGCATGTGTGTAGCGTTCTACGCTGAGTACAGTAGATATGTAATCTCCTCTTTGTGATTCTTGTTTAATTTAAATACATAATAATAATAATACAATTATTATTAAAATTACAAATGCGATTACCGCCGCTCTCACGTCACTCGACCACCACTCCTCACCATTTCAAAACACAGGCACAGAATCCTGCGCCGTATAGAAAAACATTTTCAAAAACGTGCAAAATATCACCACACCCTGGTCACCTAACATTATCTAAACCAAATAACTACTTATACGTTCTTATTATAGGTAGGTACTGATTAATACAATTGTATGATTAAATTTTTTCTATTAAACCTTACATCTTAATGACAATCTAATATTTTTTTCAGTTTAATCATCTTACTAAGCTCTATCTTTATTTCTTATGTATGTTACGTGATATATATTATACATTTCTTAATAGTGTAAATATGTGATTTTTATAACTTCACAAATGTTTTCTAAAATAAAAGTTTATTTTTTACTTTTTTTTTGCGACTATTTTTCGACAATATGGGATATGTTCAAATTAATGGAGTAGTTAAGACTGCCTGATGTGGTATACGTGCATACACTTGCCGGGCGGCTGCCCACGTGACTACGTCCTGCAGGTAGGGTGTGTCACGCGAGTGATTCAATCTATGTACACCTCGTAGCGTGACGTATTGTTTATCCTACAATATACATTCCCTTTTTCTATCCTAATTGAATACCGACCGTGGCATCGTCGAGATATGTTATGCATTGATTGATAAGTGACTTACAATATTAATTAACACGCCAGCCGGCTCGCGGCGGTGTTCCCGCGGTGGCGGCAGTATCCTCTAACTCGTCATATTCAGGTATCTGTTTCACGCATGCTT
The DNA here is from genome assembly GCA_916610205.1 of Griposia aprilina. Taxonomy (NCBI): domain Eukaryota; kingdom Metazoa; phylum Arthropoda; class Insecta; order Lepidoptera; family Noctuidae; genus Griposia; species Griposia aprilina. The sequence continues at coordinate 16,404,555 of OU744288.1, forward strand.
TGCCTAATCACATAATCTGGACGTGTAACTGAACACTTAAACTGGTCCTAGCGGTAGCGGCTCTCGCGGGCTTCCCTCTACCAACAAATTCGTTACCATATACAATCTTTTTACAAAAGCTTTCCTACCAGACTTTAAATATTTTGAGACGAATTCATAAGATTTTGATAACGTAATCACTTAATTCACAAACTTAATCTCTTTTGCATTGGACTAGACATATATATATTTTTAAATTAATTTAAGAAGGCAAAGATGTGTGAAATCCAATCGAGAGCTTAGCGAAGTCCGAAGTGTGAGAAGCTTAACACATCGAAGTGGGAGTGTGTCTATGTACAAAACGAAGCATCGAGAAGGACAGTTCATTAACTAAAATACTATTTCATGAAGTTATTGTGACCTAGTGTAAATACTGTTGATTAAATATGTCGTAGAGCAAAATCAGATCTGGCTAATACTTGATAGACCGTCGCCACAACTCCACTGCAGAGTGGCATCCATAGCTATAGTGAAAATTATTCTAAAATATATGTTCGCGAGGTTGGCCACACCGCTGCGCCTCCCACCGCTCACAAATAAATAATTATCTAAAATTAACCACTTAGTGAAACGTATGCACGAGCATTTATAAATGTTGTAGCTACCATTAATATAAATTAACATCAAAATAAATGCATCATGTCACTATTATGTCACTGAACATAACGTTTAAATAGTGATATACAACTAGATGCTTAGCGATAAGAGTTGTGATTACACTAACTAATCGTCAATAACTATGAATGAAGTAAAGAACAGACAATATTCTCCTAACAATGAAACAAGAATGGAAGCAAGAACACCGGCCACCGGTGACAGAACACGGTTACATCTAAAATATATTATTAAAATTATATCTATAACTAATATTGCACACACATACACATTTCTAAACATAACATTCCATTAATAAAATAAGAAAAAAATGTGTATGCGTACAAAACTATATTTACTTACAAAGAAATGCAATAATAGTAAATTGTGCATATTAAAATAGACAATAAAATATATGTATAAAATACAATTTTATAGTAATAACTGTAAATTAATGTGACCAAGAGATATTTCAACAATGTGCTCATTATGTGATGAATATAAACTTGTAAGGTGGTATCTAAACTGGCTGCCGTACTGAGGACAACAAGCGAGCAATGTTTAACACTGCGAGCCGACGGTACACACGCGAGTTGCCCCGTGCAAACGTAAGTAGCGCAATCTAATTGCAAAACATACCATCCTGATAATTCATTATAACGAAACTATATATTGTATTGTAATCACCGGGAAATATTACGAGTTTATAAAAATAAAATAATTGATATACTTATTCAAAATATGGAATGAATATCACACAAAATATAATTCCTCTCTACGTTAATACGTCCGTTTAGAATCGTATCGAAAATACAGTGGATATAAGCAGCGTTTGACTGTGATGATAGTATCTTAGAGTAGATGTACAGTAACAGTAAACGTACGTATTTATTAAGAAAATAGAATAGCACTTAATATCTAGTGATCCGTGTAAGCGTAATACAGATATATTTTAATTTCAGTCGAGGGAAATTCTCGATTTGTGTGAGAGGTACGATGTTGGTCAGTCGCGTCATGGAGGCTCGCGGCGTCGCGGAGTGTGCGGGGGGCCTAATGTTGGGAGGACGTACGTGCGTGTGTCGGGCTGTTGTGTCGGCGGCCGCAGACTGCGCGACGGTGACGCGACTGCCCCGCTTGTGTGATATTCCGGTCGCGCGGACTTAGATCGAAGACTTGGAGAAGGACACTCGCAGGTGGTTGGACTCGGACAGCTGGTAGTTGTGCATCTTGATGAGCGCCGCCACCGCGTCGTCGATCGATGGGAGCTGCACCAACGCCATTTTGCGGTCCTTCCTGTAATTGGGAAATTAAAAATTTAAGTAAAAGCTTCAGTTTTATTGCCACCGCTTTTTTTTGCAATGCATAGGTTATTAAAAAAAAAAAAACATTCTTAAAACTCAAATAAAAACAAAATATAACAATGTCAACTTACGGGAAGAACTTGAAAGCCTTAATTGTGAATCCTCGCTTGGTGAAGGCTTCCTTGATATCATCTTCGGACACCGTAGCTCTGTAAACAAATCACAAATTCAAGCTATCCCTCCAATTCATAGAATAAACCGTTGTAGGTATTTTTTTAAAAGAAAGAATTACGAGGATTATGGTTTGAAAATATTCGGAAACTTACGGAATGTTGGACAGGTGAAGAGTCGCGCTTGGTGGGTAGATGTTCTGGTAGTTTTTGCTGCCAGGCTTCTTGAATCTATGCAGCGGGCTCTGGGAGTAATCCCTGAAAAATTCACGAAAAAAATGTTTAATTCACGAAGCGGTGAATTTTGCAGCGCGTTCCGTGCTACGCCGCGTAGCAGTTTGCCTACGCACGTAGCAGCGCCGCTACGACATTTCGGCGTAGCGTAAACGTCGGATAAAAATTGCTACGCCAAAGCAATTGGCGTTAGAACAGACCAAGACGTGTAAGTTTGCTAAAAGAATTGATTGATATTTTATGGTAGTTAAAGAATTATGTTCAAATTTGCGAAAATAAGAAATCTAAATCCAATATTTATCTAAAGATACCCTTTACAAGTATATGAAGCTCGTGAGATATCAGTAGTAGATCAACGCTTATAAATCCTTACTATAGATATTCTCAGAGCTTTCAGACTACTTGACGAATATAATAACGTATTGGGAATATCAGTTTAACCAGTCATAATAATACAAATATCCGACACAAAATGGGATCACAAAGTCAAGCTGTGATACAGACAGAGTGATGTAGGTTTAAAGGTCATGTCTATCACTTCTATATCGCGCTTACTGAAAACTGACCCGGTAAATAGAAAATGTATATACTTATTTGGGAATCTAAATTGGGTATAAGTCGACAGATTATAAATAATTAAGATCCTTGTCAGTGAATGTTACAATAATAACGTTTTATATTGGTTTTGTTGATGATGTTCTCATTTAGATGTGAGCACGGCACATGTATTTAACATGTGCCGCATTATTATTTATTATATTGACGTACCTGGTGAGTCCAGCATCAGGCTGTCCCTCCTTGGGCAGCTGCACTGTCTGGTGCTTGCTGAGCATGACGCGCATCGCCTTGCCGAACACGCGCAGCTTGTCCATGTGGGTCATGGCTGTTTGAAGATTACATGTTAAGTGACCATTTCTAGGCTTTTGTAAAAAATAATATTAGTTTGTATACCTGATAATAAGCTCATTTGTTAATGTATAATTCTGTTTTTTTTAAATACATTGTTATAGTTACTAATGCCTTATTATTAGGAGATTATCTAAGTCAAATCTATACTGAACTAACTGAAGGGGAAAAAATAAAGAAAATGTTAATGAATAAGACTAAGATAAGTAGTAAGTAAACAACGACACTTCATGTTACAAGAAAAATAAACTACAGCAGAGAGGAGAACCATAAGTACGCTCATAATCCTAAATAAATACATCCCTTTTAACGTAAAATTGACCTTAGGACAATGAAGATAGGGTTTGTAATAGAATACGTACCTAGATGGGCCTGGTGTGGTTCGGCCATCTGAATGAGGGCTGAATCTTTCTTGTTGTAGAGAATCTTCACCCGTTGCACATCGCCATACACGCCTATACGCAAACAAAAGTCTTACAAACAAGCTTTGAGATCATTTAGATGTACAAACTATGGATAAGTAATATAAGTATCCTTATTTGTGTAGAGTGTGTTTTGTTTTATGATTTATTATGTCATGAATTTTGGTTTTGTTTATTATTGTTTTGGGTGAGAGAAACACAGTCTAACAAAAGGAAGATGCACTCTCAATGTTGTCTAAAAAATACCTACAGCTAACTAAGTTACTACACTTAACACGTTTCTTTAAAATACACAGCATATTTTAGTTTAACGGCTTGTAATATAAATAATGTCGTGAAACGGGACAGTTGGAAAATACAAGAAGAAACAACTCCAAGCTCTAAATTGGTCACGTTAAGCTTTCGATTAATGCTTTAGCGGTTAACAGCACCGGCCGTGTACTGGCGCGCTGTGTTAAGCAAATTACTGCAAACAATTATTCACTTCTACTCACTATTTAATTGGCAGAGTTCTTAAACTCTCGTTTGCTCATAGTGAACGCACCTCTCATTTATAAAAAAAAGCTCTTAACAACGATTACCATGTTTGTGGTGTCGCTGTCCGATTACCGATATTCAGGTAGGTATACTAGGTACTAATACTAGGTAACTTAATAAAAAACATAAAAATAAAATAAGGACTATGACGTCATCGTCACATAGAGATGCGTATTTCGCTGTACCGTATCTAGTTTGAAACTGACAGCCCACAAAGAAAATAAAATAATAAAAAAACTGAAATAAAGACAACACTGGATGATCTAAGTAACTTAGCTACGACTAGGGTGTCTGAAACACAAATTGTCATACGAGTTAATAAAGCGTTTAGAATTTAGATTCGATAGTGTTATCAAGCAAAGCTTCGACAAGTGGTCGGATGCGGTTATCAGTACAGAAGTCGAGAATGTTAGCTGACAATTTGTCTTTCAGGCGACAGGGCTCAGGAGCAATATTAATGTTTTAATATAAAATACGGAATGTATGTGCACACGTACCGAAAAGGGTAAAGAGAGCGTCAGGCGTGACCATCTAAAACAATAGGAAAGAGAAAAGAGACAGTATTATAAATAGTCGTAAAAGATATCTGACATCATGTCTATAAATAAATTAGCAACTTATCTTTAAGGAGTTTAAGTAGAATATATAAATAGAACAACCTGTAACGCCCTTCGTGTGGTTAATGCATTAGTTTGTTTGAATCGAAAGTGAACCCACAGTTACAATGGTGTCTGACACGGGCGTTACTGGCTATTGTGTTAGCGTAATGAATAAATTTGCCAATAAACATTAAACTACTAAGTCGAAACAATGTAGGAATTTTGTCTAAACTGTTTTAAGTACAATCGGGAGTGTTTTTGAAATTCAATTTTCGAATTCTGTATTCTAGAAAAGGGCGGTTATGTGAAAGAGAGGAATAAATCCGGCCGCCAGTATCGAGGCGGGTCACGCCGGCACCAACCTCCTCGTTGAGGTTGGACACCAGCAGCACGGTGGCCAGCGGCAGCGGCGGCGCCGCCAGCGCGCGCAGCCCCGGCGACGCCGGCGTCAGCGTCAGCGCGCCGAACGCCGGCAGCCCGCCCACGCCCACGCCGTACGGCGACGCCAGGCCCGAGCCCAGGCCCAGGAACTGCGGCGCCAGCACGCCGCCACCTGGGATCACACGACAACTGTTACGATACTGCTTTTCGATTAATATAGGTAAAAAAATCAAAGGAAAAAAGTAAGAAAAATTGAGAAGTCCTACCTAAAAAAGTTCAGGTACAGGTAAAATGTTTATACATGTTATAATTCATTCAAGCCCTAGCCTAGCCTAAATAAAAAGCGGTCGAAACTACATATGAAACGGATGTGAACAAAATTCTAATTTTTTAAAATAATGTAAATACAATAACATGGAAATTAGGAAGCTTTTATAATATAAACAAAACAGAAAAAGAACATAATTATAACAAAAGCAGAACATTCGAAATGGCGGAATGATCCACACATATTACAACCCTCGACGGTGCAATACGGATTTATGACGAGTTATTAGTCACCGTGGGAATATTTAGCATTGAAATATGAATAATAAACAAGAAAAGAGCTAACGTGGAATAGCAAATGTAATTTGGGAGCGTTATTGAAGATTTATTTCACACTGTTACTTCATACGTAGGTACATAATATTGACGCAACAAAAAACATACACATTTACAGGCAAAAATACAAAATCACCGTAATTTGCAACATAAAGAAAGAAAAACAAAGGCGCCTTTATACAAAAACATCAAAAAAAGTGAAAATGAATAAAATATGGGGACCTATCAGGCTACACGGGGAACAAAGCATATTTCTCAGGCATTCAAGATTAATGCTATTGCTAGGGACATAGAAAATGTTCTGCGAGTTCTAACGTAATGAGCCTACCTGAGCTTAAAGATTTAAAATGGAAAGACTTTTTGAGATAAGAAAACCAGTAAACTACCGAAGTAAAAAGGTGCAAGAGCGATCGAAGTCCAGTCCAATAGCCAAGTGTAAATGGGGCAGACGAGATTACCGGGAGCGCGCTAAAAACCTTGGCGTTTAAGATGATTAATTGCTTGACAAAAAACAGTGGATTGGACCAATCATCTGCCCCATTGGGTGGGTATCGTTGGATGCAGGACGTAAGAGTCTACGATACATGTGTGAGAGTTGGAGCGCGGTGAGAAAGCTTCCAGGTGCGCAGAGTAGTGAGGACTAACTCATCCTGGATGCGAGGGCCAGGGCGAGGCGTGCCCGCAGTGGCATCAACTCACTGGTCAACAGCTGGTGCGCGTCGCCATCGCCCGATGGCAGCGTCGGGTTCGTGTAGTCCCGAGACTTGTCGTTGTTATACTTCACATTCAGACACGTCATCTTCGAATAGTCGATGCGCAGTGTGCAGCAACCGTTGTAAATATTCTGCCCATCTAAAGCCTAAAAATAAATAAAAAAAATTACGATTATTGATATAACTTTTCTCGTTTGACACGAAAACAGAACGAATTATAAATCTCATCAAAAACATATTACAAGTCGGAAAAGTTTCACTTCTTTTGAGGGTCGTTTATTCGAGTGATAATAAGGATGTGACGATTTTTATTAGTAATATAAAATGAGTCGCCTTCAATTTAACTTTTTAATACGATCAGGTTAAAAGAAAAGGCATGCGATAAACCTAGGTGCTTGTATTTTTATTCATTTTATAATTTGCATCGGAAGTATAAATAAGGCCAACAGAGCAAAATTCCTTTTAGCACGAGATAAAAAAGTGGATCGATACACTACCCGTAACAAAGAAGAAAAACTCGCATTATGGCCGTGTCAAAATTGTTACGTAGCGAGAGCAACTGCTATTTGTTTGGCCGCGACGCCTGCGGGAGGCTGATAACACCACATCGCGATAGAAAAGGGAATTAATTAAAATGCAACAGCACTCAACCCATTCCTGCGAGCATAAAGCTCGTCGGCGCGGGCGGCGTGTACATAATATTTTTATAATGAAATCAGAATGCAACACGTTTTATTTTCACTAATGAAACTAATGCTATAAAAGAACCGTACAGTCATATTTATGATCGCGTACTCAGTGCAATCGTCTGGCATAATTTATTGTTAGAAATGGCATAGAATTATACAAAGAGCACTCAACGTTTTCTGTTTGTTATTTGTTTTGATGTTAACAGAATGAGTCGAAAAGTATAATCGCTGTAGTAAGAGGTATTGTAATACTCCTTCGCTCTTAGACGTTACTTTTTTAATTGAAACAGTAGATTTTCGTCATTCGGGACCATTGTTAAACTTAACAATTTGCCAAATTAATAACACAGTTTTGTAGAATGAACTTAGTGATCGTAAAGAATCCCGGCGGTTTCAGTGGGGCTTTAAAAGCTTTGTTAGCATTTCAGTGAATACAGAACACGCTTAGGTAGCTGTGTCATAAGACACAGTACCTATTAGAATTAATTTCTATTACTAGTATAACTTATTTAATATTCCAAAAATGGCACGTGCCAAAATTGTTATAAGGTAACGTTACTAAAATATGTAAGAAGCTTGCCGAGAGAAAGTTTTATCAGAGGATAAAAATTAAAACCCTGAATTACTTAATTCCTGTGGAGTAAATTGGAGTTCCTTTGTAAACCGTCATCTGTCAAATGAATTATGACATTTTTACGACGGACTCCATTAGCTGAATAAAAATGTTTTGGGCTTTTAGAGCCTTAGTAACGTAAATGATTGTGCTAGTAGCCATCGTTAATTATTGCCGCCGCAATTGTCTTCTCTGTTATTTTTATGAAAGAAGGTCGGGAACAAAAATTATGAAGGGCTGCAGAAGAAATAAATCAAGTAGATACTTTCATAAGTACGGCTCATAACAACAGTTTTACAGTGCAATAAAAATATCAGGGGAGTCGTCGAAGAAGCAAAAGTTCGATGTCGGAACGTGAGATATTGGCTGTAGATTTAATAAATTTCTGTTCTATATGCAAATGCGACCCCCTGATGTGTAGACGTGAATAGATTGGCTCGTTTAAAGCTCAACTTATATGGAAATGCGAAAGGCACGTAAGAAAGCGTGGAAGAAGATAGCTTCGATACGTAATTAGTTTTGTAGAGCCTCGCGGGCCCGAATTCGATTTTGAATGCCAAATGTACCGCGGCAAGAGTAATTAATTTACAATTCTAATGTACATCCATTTAATACATAGCCCTTGTCGAGTGACATTTTAAAAGTCAAATGAGAACATAATCTGTGATTCCAATATTGTTTCATTTTCAGCAATTTGCATTCGTTACATCAAAAATTATGGGATAACGTTGCCAAAAACAAACAATTCGTGTCCCAAGTGGGGAATATCTAGAATTCATAGATATTTTTTGTTTGTTTGTGAATAATCTAGAAAGTTATTATATTAATTGATATAAAACCTTTTCAATCGGTAAGCAATCCGAGCGACCAGATTATCACTGAAGCGGGGATATAAAATTCACAGAAACGAAAGTAGTATATCTAAAATAGTGGAATAGTTTGGGATATGTTTATAATAACTGTGTGTAATATTTTAGTTTATTAATTTGCACTAGAACATTGTGAACAAACTAATTGGGCTTAAGTAAATTTCAGGGCTTGGAATTCCCAGTACAAGAAAAGTGAAAATAAAAGTATTGAGAAGACTTTTTAGGAGACATTAAAAAAAAATGGTTTTGAGTAAACTAGAACGTCCATTCTTAAGATTAATTATCTCCATATATGAATATGGAGCTGTTGAGACCGACACCGGCAATCACGTACTTATAAAAATTTAATAAAGTTACTCTTAAGGATAAGTAGAAATAAACTGTTATATTCACAATTAGACCTTTAATGAAGGTATTTCAGCTGAACGTTTGTCGTGGATTTGCAAAAGAAAAGAATGAGACGAAAAAGAATAAGAGGGCAAGAAGGATTTTGAATTGCAGATTAATTTCTTACTTTTTATAAGCTTTTTCGGAGGCACTTTTGAATTTAACTCGGTCGTTACTTTAAGAAGTCTTATTTTAATCTAAAAATCTCAATGTTACTTAGAAAAGATTGTGTATATTTTACGAAAGGATCTGCGAAAACATTAAGTCGTTGAGTACTGTGTTCTATGAATGCTTTCTTAATTTATTTTTCTTGCTTAGCAATAAGGAATCGTAGACATCGAGAATCGTACACATTTCAAGGCAATTAATTCAATGATCTTTCTGATAAGTTGTTTCGTTGTTATAAAACGACTGACTGCAGTCTCTAGGTCAATTCCCCTCGAGACTAATATTTCATTTTAGATATGACTTTAAGAGATCCGCCGGCGAACAAAGTTATTCCGTAACGCTTAGCACCTGACTGCTGTAAAAATCCGGTATTCAAACTATGGAAGAAAATGTTCTGCTCAGTTTATAACACCCGGCCGATCTACTCTCTCTCAGTATCAATATTCTCGAGAAATTCATTTTAATCTTCTGAAATGGTTATTTGCGCTCGCGGAGGGAGTCGTAATTGAGGTAAAAAAATATTAGGAAGAGTGACAAGGTGATAAAACGACAAACGTCACGCCTGATTTTATATTGGAATCTTTTACTGCGTAATAGGGTGAACGAATTTCCGTTCAGTCGATTTATTGGATTCGACAAATACTGATAATAAATTAGAATTTATCACTTATATTTTCTTGGGCAGAAAGTTAAGTTTGAGCACTTCGAGCAGAAAGGAAGGGTTCGCGGCTCCGGTGTCGTCGGCGTCAACGTAAGACGTAACAAGTGTCCTCCGTATCCCTTAATCACGTCCCCGGTAATTGTTTTATCTTTAGCTCGTTAGAACTCGTTTAAGTAAAGCCTTCTTAGTGAAGGATTAAATGCGGTCCGCCTTAATCCACCCCCCCCGTTGCTAATTCTGGCGGTTTTTCCACGGAGACCAGATAAACGTTTTTGTTGGGGTCCCGAGCTCGCCGCGTTTAATATTTATAAGAGCCCACATAGCTCAGAGTGCTTCTGTTGCCGGTGCAAGGATTACGCTAGCGCCGGAATGCATTTGGTTTCTGTCTGCAGATGACGTCAGAGAAATTGTAATGAAAACATTTCGGGCGTATCTTTTTTTCTCAAGTGACAGACTTTGAATTGTGCTCAATTTGTGTTGATAGCGGAATAAAATATAATTGGGTTTGTTCACTAAACAATGTTGTTTTGGACGGGTAGACATCCGCTCGATTAGCTACGGATAAAGAATCACTTATCGGGACGGGTCACGGGCGGCCCCAGCGGTGCACTAACAACGTATACTAAGAGCAAGCTTTTAACTAATAATAAAAATAAACCAACAAACAAAACGACTGCAAAATTGCTCATTTTAATCACTTCGCTTTTGCTATTGGAAAAGCATTTAAAAATTTTAATCGGCACAAAATGAGATTGCACTGTGACGAATGGCACTTTGAGTAATTTCTTTTTGGTTTGTTGGGATAAAAAATTAAAACTGTTTTAATTCCATGCCGAAAATGCATCCGATATTTTTTGTAAACTGTTATGATTTTGATCAATAAAGTATAAACAAATCAAGTATGTAGTAAACAACACTTTGTAGCAAAGTATCCGTAAGCATAGGTGCAAGCACACCTGATTCATGCGAATACTCCGCAAAATTTACTGCGAAAAGCGGACTTCAGTAAAAGGGGAAATAATAAATTAAGTTTTGATAGTGGCTTTAACCTAATTACGGTACGTAGGTACACATTTGGGGACGCGTCACCTAACAAACCGCGTTCGCTCCATTAGACAATGTAATTAATACTCGCGGTTACCCCTAATTGTGGTTGACTGATAGTGACGAACGAAAATCGAGTGACGATAGCTCAACAACCGCGCCCACTTAACACACCGTTCTAGTTTGTTTTGGAAACGAAACTAAATTGGTGCTAAATGTATGTACATTGTGACATCATGAATAATGAACTCTACCACTTTAGCCGCGGGGGTAAGGCGTGAATCAGTTTTGTCCAGGAACAATGTATTGTTTATGAAACATAATGGCATTGTTTTACCTATATTCATGTAGAATGAGCGTGTAATACAGCCTACGGGCGGTGTATTGTGAAGTGCCAGAGTAAAACATGCGAGTGCCGAAAGTTTAAAACTTGTCGTGTTTGACGCTTGATTGTCACCCGCCTCTTGATTACGGTAAGCAAACCAGCCACAGAACACTAACAAAACAACTGCTAAACAATGTTTGACACGTAACTAGGTGATACAGAGTGCAGCTCAAGCGATGTTGACACAGTCTGTAGGAGCCCAAACAGGGCTGGGCGATGGCACGTGCAATTTTAAACGGGACTCGGACCTCGGTGCAGGTGAACGACGAACTGTTTGTTAGCCGCTGTGAAATTTCTATGAAGTTTGACCGTCACTAGCACAGAGCAAACGAGACTCTATAGGTAGTTACCAAACTTTGATACAATGTATTTTGCGATGTCAATAGCAATATTTCAAATAAAGCAGTTCTGCGAGGCAGCGGATGAAATTTCCTTTGATGGTGCATTGATATCTTTCAGTAGATAGTTTTACTGCACTAGATTCGAGAGACGCCAACCGTTCGGCGCAAGTATTACAGACTCGCTCAAGGCGAAGATATAACATTTTTGACGGTTACATTGTTTGAACACGTCCCAGTGTTGACACAAAGACACCGGTTAGACGTTGCCGCAGTGCAAAGTGCAATTTTAAAATGTAAACAAAGCCCGCACCTTGAGTCCATAAACGGTATCTCGGATTTCGCCTTATTGAACCTTGGAGACGAAGTCTTGTCAACTTTGCCTCGTTTACTTATATGAAAAATACGAAAGGCTGTTACTGACACGTATTACTTTTTAAGACAATAATTCATGCAAATAGACTGCGCTGTATGGAATTTGACAATTATTTATGATATTGGAAACTGTTCATATTTCATTTATTCGTGCTTCGTTATGGGTCAAACGATTCAGAATTTGCTATATTCATGGGTGTAATGAAAAAATATGGATGTAACATGATGTAATCGGTCTGTGCATATTTATTTTGGGGTGCGTGATGAAAAATCGTGTGCGATATAAACAATAAATGGGGACGCACCTCGGACTGTTAATATGGATTGTCTGTGACAGCGTCGGCTACGTTATGGATGAGGCAGGAGTAGCAGGCCGGATGGCCGCATGAATCACATTGTTATCAATCATAACTTACTGATGGAGCGGCCAAGGTTCTGATTAACGGCCCACAATACAACCACTACACTAATGACTGTCTCACTAGCGAGTATTGCGACTAGCGCTCCTCTAGGATTACTGTGTTTATACGTAATACCACGCTTTAAATGTTTGACAACGTGTGATGAATATGATAGACGAGTGTTGTTCATGCTTTTAAAATGATTGATCCTCTTTCAATGATAAAAAATGATTGACATTTTTATTAAAATCTATCCTGCAGTTAGTGACATACTCAGAGCACTTCCACAAAGTCAACACAGTACATTTGGTCGGTTGCCCAAAGCGCTGCACGGCTATTTTATACATTTACATGTAAGTACATGTAGTCGAGCGCATTAAGAGCGTACATTTCGTGTCTGGGCGCATAAGCCGCCTTCTGAAAAGATTTGATGGCGAGGTTAGAGATTTATGTCAAGGATCATAGAGGCGGGATCGGGGGATTTCAGAGCTCCTAACATCCGACTGTACCCTTTGTGGCTGGAGCACTATCCGGCTTCACTTCACTTTGTACCTCTTACTTGTGCTGCCACTTACCTCGCGGGACGTTTTAATTCCATTTCGAGAAAAAACCGAGTCCGAAACGAGTGCCTACACGGGACTGCTCCCGGATAACGTTCGGTTTTAAAGGTGCTGTGTAATTCTGTGTGTAGTGTGCTTGAGGATTAGGTCGGTCCGCGTAGCTCAGAAATTAGGAAAAAAAGATGTCTGCAACTCAACCTTAAAATATTTGTGAAGTGTATTTTTTTTTTTTATATTTCGCGATACGAAGATCCAAGTGTATTTAATTAATTATTTAAAAAGTAATTGGCTGCTTACATGAAAGAAACAGCATACAATAAAACTTTCACTAGCCAGAAAACGAAAAAGAATTACTTATACCCCAATAAAATAAACAATGATTAACAAGAACATGCCGATTGCATGTAGCATTGCAATAAACAGGAGGGGCAATAAAAATAGATGTAGTAGCCAACATTGTATGCTCGTTAGGTCGCAGCGGAGTTACGGAGTCGCGAGTTACGGCCTTAGATCCGTTAACGAGAGCAGACTTATTGCCGTCGCGGCCACTGCCGGAACTAGAGTACCAACTAAACCAATGTTATTGCGCTAAAACTGGGATTAAAGTATGCCATACTCATTTCAATTACGTGTTAAAGTGCGGTTCAATTTTGATGGAATGGTGTTTAGGTTTTGAACGGTTTTGTGTGAAAACTTTATTTTATTCAGAAGTAAACAATTGGTTGTACCTAAGTCTGTTCTTTATTTTTCATAATTAAATCAACACAGGTATGCAATTTGCAGTTATTTACGATGATGCAGCATGACATACTCAATCGTAACAGCACTACAAACAATACAGTCAGACAACACATATTTTATTCATAATACCAAATGGTAGTTTGAGTAAATCCGCGTTTATTACAGCTAAAATAAAGCCATATTTGATCCGGCTGCACTAGTCGCGCCAACATGGTCCTATGCTCGACTCCAATCATGACGCAGTTGATGGGACTTAGCGTTGCTAAGTTTTCACCACTCTGCTCTGCCGGTGATATCTCTATTTCACGAGGGGTTTCCCGGCTACCCAACATTAATTTCTAACGTTAAGTCATAAGCTGAACGCGGCGCAAACTCTTAAATATATACCTGTATCTTTCAATTGCAACGCGCTACCAGTTTACAGCTTATACCAATCGTATTAAGCTCCACAGGAATTGGGCGTAAAGAGCGACTAATTAGGACGGATAGTCGACTCGCTATTGTAGAATTCATTAGCGAATTGTACCTACGCCCCGAGGTATTACAGACAAATTCGGCAAATGAATGGAGTAACAAGCACGTTAAAATTATCTTTTGTGCTGTTATTATCCTTGTTCGAATTGTTTCGTTCGTATACATGAAACTTTTGAATGTAACAAAAGAAACTTTTGCATGAATCGTTGCGTTCGAATGATAAAAATCAAAAAGCGAAACTCCCATTCGCCATCGGTCGCAAACAAAGTTACGTTCAGCGATTCATAACCGTATGGCAACGAAAAAAAAACAAAAACTCGATAATTATACTCGTAAAGCGAGTTTGCGGAAGCCGCAAAACGAAATTTAATTTGCCCTGAACGCTGCATCAGAAATAAAGTTAAAACAGTCGCTGCAGTAGGCGGCAGTACGCCCAACTTCTAACGCAAATGAATAGCGAATGGGAAAAGTTGAGCCGAGAAAAATGATGTCCCACTCGTCGAGTCGGGCGCCGACTATTGTCGTGGACTCGCGGCTGCTATGTTGTTTCTCGATATTATTGTTATTAAATGCACATAAACGTTCTGTTGTTGTTAAGGGTTTGTTGTAGGTAAGCTGCCAACGAACGTACGCGAAAGTTTAATGTTTTGAGGGCGTCCACAGTCCAAATGAACTGAATAGATTTCCCACAACTTTTTTCGTTCGTTTGTTCAAAGTTGATTTTTATTTAGAATAAATGTTACACCAACAATTTTGTGACTGGCGTGTTTTATCGTTTTTCATTTGTTTGTGTATTTCCGAAATGTTTGTAATATGTCATAGTTCTGCGTCGAGCGAGAAAAGACGTAGGTCGTCGTAGTAAAGACCGAGAAGTCACTTCATTTCGAGATAGTTCGAGAGTCATTAAAGTGAATGAAACGTGCGGCAATAGGAACTTTGTTTTATGGCTTTACTTTACAAACAGTTAAATAAAAACAAAGAAGTCTTTTACTTACTGTTTTTGCCGTTTGCGCCGATACCGTGTCTGGATACTGAATGAGGGCTTGGAATGAATCTGTAAACAAAATAGACTTCGGATTAGGACTAATGAGAACTGGAGTGTTGAAAAAGAAAATCTGTAAAGCTTGTTGATCTTTATTTAAAGAAAACGAAATAAAGGTTTACTCGATGTTTTTAGATCCTTAATTAAAATGTACAGTGGTAGTGTATTGCGTAAGTATTAGTAGCAGTATTTATGATATTGAAATATTTGAAGGTGAATAATTAAGGTGATTTTATAGATTTTACTACGTAGTTTTAAAAATCTAATCATAATAGCCGGGAAAGCGTAAAATCCAAATGATCCACATTTTCGTGTGTACAACACATTACTCCAAACCAGTCTTACCAAGGGGTATCGTATTACCCAGTAACTGGGGTAAAATACTGGTATTCAGCCGCATCCCGGTTAGACTGAAAGCCGACCCCAACACAGTTGGGAAAAGGCTCGGTAGATGATGATGACAACACATTACTCATCAGAGCAGTCTGACAACATAAAGGCACCACACCAATAGTTAAGTAGTATCTACATGGGTTTTTATAAAATATAACAATTTTCGTAGTGGTAAAACAATTTTCTCTAGAGTACTCGAGTGTTGGATGTCTCACGGAATTCCTGACAGGCAATAGCTTGTTCACAAGAACGTTCAAACAAGGTGAAATTGGCGCCCGACGTGGGACACCCGCGATCCACGAACTCTATCCGAGCTAGTCGCAGGTGCACCACAGCTATTTTAACATCAACACTTTACCGAATATTCAACTAAACAAGTTTCAAGCCTATTCACTTTCGTCATAAACCCCGAAAGCAGGAATTTATTGCGTCTGTCGCGTTGTTTTACTCGCTCACCTTTTGAAACTTTGATGTGGTATCGTGTAAAACAGCCTTATTTCGAGACTATTGTAAATAACACATAGTTACACGTGTACTGCACGGTATTCTCTGAGGTATTCAATGATCAAAAAACTCGTTAATCACAAAAACAAGTGCGTAAACAACGGAGAAACTGCGAGCTCATTCAACTGGAATGGTCCCACAAGTAATATAGTTGGTGGAGTATATTTAGTGTGAGGATAAGCGTTAAACCCCCTAATTTAAGGCATGAGCCGGGCGATCATTGCCGTCCGCTGGGCGAGACCATAAATTCACATTTTTAGGAAACATCGTTTAGGTAGGTAGCACCTGCGTTGGCCACATTACGTACCATTAGACGGTGTGACACGGACTCTTGCTCGGTTAAGGCACTGTTATTTCGTTATTTTGAGGTTGCTTAGCTGTTACGAAAGACCTCTGAAGCT
This sequence comes from Griposia aprilina, assembly GCA_916610205.1. Lineage (NCBI taxonomy): Eukaryota > Metazoa > Arthropoda > Insecta > Lepidoptera > Noctuidae > Griposia > Griposia aprilina. The sequence goes on from OU744288.1 coordinate 16,421,099, forward strand.
GAAATATTTTTTTAGTTGAGCTCCTTAAGTTACGAGTTGAGCTGCACGATTACTGACAAATGCGTGCACTGACTGGACAGGTCCACTCAATCTGTGTGGTTCTTTCTTCAAAATACCATTTCAGACATTAATCTACACGGTCTTCACGTGATCTGACTAAGATTATGTCTGGACTTTAAAAGAGACTGTGACCTCTGAGTTTGTTTCGGGCTTTCTTCTCAGAGTAGTCAGATAGGAAACACCGACCTCATCTAGTTTACAAAATATGATTGACGTGTAAAAGTGTTTGTACAACCTACTTACAGAAATAAAATCATTTATCATTTAGTAAATATTTGTACTAGTGAAAAATCAAGGATTTATTTAGTTATGAACTTGATGTAGTAATTACTAGGTACTAACCAGGTAACTAAGTACAGATATTTTTAGATTTTCAATGCGTGCTCTTTAATTTTCAATATCTGTTCTTTCATGAGATTTATTCCGAACCATCGGTCCAATTTAAATATCAAATAAATATTTTTAGCACAGCCACCCAAAAACCTTGTTTGCACAAGGCTTACTTCTTGTAAATCCAAAAATTTGTAAGGGAAGCCCTTAAGTCAAGGAAGAGATTAGGTTGTATAAGATATGAAGCTTATAACAGCATACAAAACTTCCGGTAGCAAAATTCGTTATTGGACCTCTCTTGTACCTTAACAATTTGCCTGCACCTATAAAATATAGAACGTAGAACCACTCAAGGTGAAACGTCGTCGGCATAAATTAAAAGTAACGCGGTGTCTCCTTCATACATAGTTAAATGCTCTTTAAGGCTCCATATTTTCTTTGGCCCATTTGGGAACGTTAAAATGGAATGCATAAAAGGCTTACCGCAAATTGGAGTTTTTATGTAATTACAGTGAATAAGTAAAAACTTTTTATAGAGACAATGGAGACGGCCACTTGAATGTAATAGTTACTTCGTATGCACGGTGTTCATGAAAACAAAGAAAAATTGTAGTTCAGGTTTATTTGGTATTCTAAAAAATGTTTTCACTTTATATTACTACGGAATTTTTATAATAAGGACTGAGTCGGAAAGCCGATCTTGGCAGAGATTAGGTATGCTGTTTTGAGGAAGAAAATGTTTGTCATTGTAGGTTCAAAAGTTGCAAGGACTTATACAGGTTGCTCTATTTTTATGTTTAAAAATAATAATGACAGTTGCTCTCTTGAGGTCTTGTAAAACACTAAGGACAATGATGTTTTTGACCAAATTTAAGCTTATTTAATTTTAGACTTTTCTAATAAAACTTATTTTGTAACCTTTTATTTAAGATTAAACGCGTTATGTAATTAAATACCTGAACCTTGTAGGGAAAACTTCTTTCTGTATATCCCTAAATATAACTCCATGTAAACAAAGGAAAGTGAACGATGTAAGAGATTTTGCTTATTCCAAATATGTTATGATATTTTTATTTATTCGTTATCTTCGGTACAATGCACAGGCATGTTACAATTTAGGCTGGCGGCGTGTTACGTGTGTTATCGAGATATTTTGCGACATACCTACTACGTTCGTTTGATGTTGTACTTTTATTAGGAAATTAGCTTTAATTAGCCAAGTAGGGTTGTTTTTCTTACAAAAAGGGTCTTTAATGGGAAATGAGTCTTTAAACACAGTACCTGCATCATTATGTTTTTTTTGTAATATTTCTTACTGTCATAGGACTTGAATAGGAAAATATAGTGTAAATAAAACAATCAAATGCATAACAGAAAGCAGTAAAGTTGGACTTTGCGTAGCAATTACGAGAAAATTTCAGTAAATTCTCCATTAGCCGTACAAATGTTAAATATTAATTTTAATTAAAGCCATTCACAAGCTGCTGTTGATACAAAAAGTTTTATGCACTTTAGGCAATAATCAAAATGGAAGTTTGGCAAAATAATTGTCCCCTTTGCTCTGTTTTATTTATCCAAGCTGAAATATTCAAGCGCTAATTCAATAACGTTGCTTGCGGCTCCGATTGCGCGCAAGAAATTCAAATCTCAATCAATCCGTAGCGTACGCGCTGCTTCATTATGTTTCATTAAAAATTCAACTCGAATGCGCAATTACTTTATGGAATATTTAAACGCCAATGTCTGCGCAAAAACAAGATGGGAGTTGTGGTAAAATTAAAATTTCGTAATCCACGTTTCGCTGTGTAGCAAAGAGGTTGCTTCCGCTATGTTAATATTAAGCGGTGGGGCAGGGCGGTGCGCCGGCCGACCGATTACAGTATAATTTGATATCTTAAATCTCGACGTCTCCCCTGAAATGAGCGAGCTCTGTCAAGCCTGAATGCGTCCTCGTTCGCAATTTACGCGCCTTTTCAACTAACCTCCGCCTCCGACACTCGGATACTACTTGCAAATTGCTAAATACTTGCACAGCAACAACGTTACGTTAGCATTAGTGCACTTACACTTCGAGAACACAAGGTTATTCCTTAAAATTGTTCCGCACAATTAGTTGCGATCCGACACGTCGGTATTCATTGGGGTATGTAAATAAGCTCACTCTCGGCATTTCTGCGAAAACTAAGACGCCGCAAAGATGATATCTGTAGACGAATCAAATCCTTAATTAAGGGAATCTAACGACGACATAGACACGACACCTACCGCAAACAGGGGACGCATAATAATTGTAGCGGTCTGCTACACCTTAATAAAGCCAATCGAGGCAGGTTGCGGGGCAAGGGGTCGGGGCCGGGGGGCGGTGTAGGATTACGGCGACTCCGCGCTCTTCATTGAGATTTGTTTCGGGATTAGGAACGCGTTTGATGGTAACCTCCCGTCAGCCTGTGGCCGACGCGCCAGCAGAGCAGGAACCGCTATTATAAACGTTTTCACTACGCCGAATTCAATATTAACGCGATATAAACATAACGGAATATTCATCAGGCAAACTTCGGAACTCATGAAAGTAACACGCATGAAACAACATGAATCAAAATTCGGTAACAACTTCTATGCGATTCATTTTATAAGAAAATTGTGGCTTTGCCAAACGTATACGGCGAAAGTGTAAATATACTTGTAAATAAATGCGGAATATTAAATTTCCGATGTCGGGAAACTCAAACTCCTGTGTGCTCACGTTGATAAGGATAGCTGACAACCCCTTCAATTTTTAATCTGCTCAAGCGATGACTTATACGAATAATTCAGGATACGAGATTGAGTATCTTAATAGGGAAAAAAGTTATGTCAAACATTATAACTTCGCAGCGTCGGCGTCGGTGGAATTTCAAAACGATTTTGTAAGCGATTTAGAAAAAAGCACGAATATCATCGGCATAAATAAGAAGAAATCGCTTTATGTAAATCGTGTAACAGGTAAAATATGTACTAGTAGGTAAGTTTAGGCAGGTGCGTGACACACAGAGGGTATTGAAAGGCGAAAATGAGAGCGATATAGCTATGTGGTTTATTTGCTCCCCTACGAGACAGGATAATTGAAATAAGGATTTATACGTTTCGGATATGCAACCTACTTCAGTTTGCGTCTAGGTATTTGATACGGTTTTAATATATTCTAGGGCATACGTGTAGTTTAATTAATGTTGAGCTTAATACCGAGTGTAAAACAACTTTATTTTTTATATTGAAAAAGGATATTTTTGCCTGACTACTTACTATGATCAGAGAGCTAGGTAAATAATTTATAACCAAAATAAGGAATATAAACTTATTTTTGATTTAGCTTTTGTCTTACAAAAAATATACGACCCCTCAATTTCCTTGAACGTAATAGGACTTATTCTGATGCTATTTACAATATCACTGCAGTACATATAACAGTCAAACGCCCCAGTCAGGTGCCGTTATGAATATTCAAAAGCAGAATAGGTGCCGGGAAATTGTCCGGAGACAAAAGCTTTTACAATTGGACAATGATGAATGTGGTAAAAAAGCAAACAGCCGCTTGGAAAGGTGGACGTTCGGAAATTGGAAACGCTGCATTAGGAGAACTGATGTCATGATACCGACAACTTATGAGTCTGAACTGCTTATACTCGCTGCGATCCTGGTACGTGTATTGAGATTTTGCGGAACAAAACCGATTAACTGTAACGGCAGATTGCTGTGATTTGAGTTTGATAGCTTTTTTTATGGGAATGTTATTTACCTTACACGTATTGAACAGGGGTTGTGTTCATGTTTGAACGTTTAGATACAGATGTGCCAGAATATTTTTGATGAGGCAAAGATTTTCTTAGGCGTTTTGTTCAGGTGAAGTAGTAAAAAACATTTTATGCCACCAACTAAATTTACGCGTAAGTAGATGAAACAAAACTTAATAGACGTTGGATAAAACAAGGCGGATCGGATTTAAAATTGCAACTGTTTCTTCATAAACGTTGACAAGTCGCTATCCCGGCAACATGGCAGTATTAACTTTTTTTTTGTTTTTTTTTACTCGTCGAGTTTGAGATGAAGGAACATGCTGTATAATTTTTTCTTGGACCGGTATCTAACAGTGTCGTAATAAAGAGGTGTAATATTAATCCGGTTATGAAAATATTTGCGGGGTAGTTTCAGACAAACAATTGGCTACTTCTATCCATTTGTGGGTTGGATTAAGAGAGTGTCAAAAGGTTATAGGCAGCAGTATCCTTTTATCTATTCATAAAATTAGGTACTAAGATCACTTAACTGCCAATCGTAGTGATAATAACATTACCCTCTCTGATAGTTCATTGGTACACATACATACATAAACTCACGGCTTCTTCCCATGGGGGAAGGCAGAAACTACAGAGCGCGGTGGAGCTCTGTAGTTTCTGCCTACTATAGCAAATGTGCTACGATCCTTACATACTCCTTTAGCCTTAGTTCATTGGTAAAGGTCAAAATAGCGCTTCAGTAACAAGAAAATGAACTGAAACCCTGTTTATTTTATGAAAAAGATGGTTTTAATATTAATAATTAAATGTTAATCATTGACGCTAAAACGGCGTCCGAATCGACTTAATTAATGAAGGGACCGATAAAAATTAATTAGTCATATTTTTTACGTTTTGACTGCTCTATGAGTATTCATCTATCATTAATTTCAGTAATCGGATTTCTAGAGGTATTTCATAATTGAAGATCGTAATTTATGGCTTTTATCAAAGAGATTATTTAAGCTAATGTGTATACAATTGCTTTAATTACAATTTTCTGTGAGCTAATTCGGCAAATTAATATCATTTTGGAACTTCTTCCTTATAAGCACTTGTTTTCAGCTAAATGTAGACAACTTGAGATATAATAAATAGTTTGCAAAAATGTGCTGATATTGTATGTGTTGTCTCATGTTGGTAGGTCACTGTGTACGGCAGCGTAGCACTACGGCCATTGTGTACACGCAGCGTAGCACTTGCTTTGCGTAGCACACGTAGGCCGGTGCTACGCTAGTCAACTTCTACGCTACTCTATCAAATTGCATCTATCGCCCGATTAGTATCATAAGGTTCGTTTACAATATTAGTATATAGTATATACGATATTAGTAAAGGTGAGGTGGACCAATCTTGAAGCAAGGTAAAGTCAACCAACTCGTAGCTACACTGCTACGGAAACTCGTAGCAGCTTATCAATTATCTTTGTTCATTTTGCTGCATCACACAGTCTTGCAATGTTTGAAGTCTCTCACCTCATCAATGTTTTAATTAAATAGAACTCAATTAGGTTAATTAAGTGAAAATGTCGTCAAGAATCGTTTTAGCTTGCAATTTTCGCGTTCAGCTTAATAATTCCGCGGGCGTTGCCCAGCGGGGTTTTTAAATAAAGTTGATTTGAGGTTTCTCGATTAGGTACTGTGTAATTAGCCAAGAGTGAACTGTAATGTCGGCACTCGGTACCGCCTCGCCGCGCGCTGCCCGCGGCTCAGGGGAGCTTATCAAATATGTACCTACCTACCTGCCTCCTGTGTGCCGGATTTATTTAGGATATGCATGAGGGTATGATTTAAATTTTAAACGGATTGCGCCCTTGGATTTCGGCCCTGTGTTATGTTTGGTAAATCTATCACTATAACACGTCCGTCCGAAATTAATTTTAAAGCCCGCCTCGTTCCGATTCAATAATAGTTGTTTTAGTCGCTGTAATCCTGGGTGGCCATAGACACAAAGCGATTGTGACAAAAGGCTTATTAAACAATATATTTGAAGCAAATTACAGAGCGGTTGCATAATTAATTAGGTGGATTTTGTGCAAAATTGTGTTAAAACAAATGGAAGGCTCCTGAGGTGTGGTGTATGAGGCTGGGAGGTATTGTTTGAGGGTGCGTGAGGCGTGCGGTAATGTTCCCTCGTCCCTCCGCTTCCTCCTTTTTCGGTGCCTACTCCTCACTCGCAGTTGCCGACGTACCTGGGGCTCATCCATCAAAATTGCGTTCGTCGCTGAAGATGTAACTGTCTTCCGCAAACATTACGAATATGCATATGCATAATTATATTTCGTAAATTTAACCCTGCGTACGTGTGTGCCATTTATAGCAAAGAGCCTGATGTTCATAAAGAAGGCTATGTACTTACTATTTTTAGTGAATGTGACGATCTTGAGCACCTTGCCGTACCGTTGGAAAATGGAGTAGAGTACGTCGAGCACGATCGGGTATAACATGTGTTCTATAATCACGCGCAGGACTGTGTTGGGTCCACCCTGTGAACAAAACTAGTACATTAAAATATGCTGTGTTTAAATACAAATAGTAATATAGGTGCAATTAATTTCAAACTGTTTTAAGAGATAGGAAAAACATACATTCTGCCAGATCCAGGCCAAGGATTTGACGCTGAAAACCAGTGGTTGAACCAATTTCAGCTAAGATTTAATAAGGAAAATTCAAAATAATGACGGCCCGTATATAACCCAAGAAATAAGCACAAAAGAACCTTTTCCAAGTATCTGCTTGTTTACATGAAATGTTTGGTTTAATTAATTAAAACACAAAAGGAAGTTTGGCTATCAATTACACGGTAATTACGAACAAAGAATATAATAATCTACTTCCGTTAAAAGCATTAATTAGTGCTTATGAGAAAAGCTTATCAATAATTAAAGTCCCCACAGACACTTTGTGACTGAAGCTAGCTAAGATATATAGAGGTAAAGGTAGGGACACATTGAGGAGCGGCGCGATATTGTCCAATGTGTCTTTGTTATAAACCCGTTGGGTGTTTCTTGGAGACGTCAGTTAGATATTGCATTGGACATGAAGGTACACGAGGGAACTTTGAACTTAATGTTACGTCCAATAAGAACAAACTATCTACATAAGTAATATTTGTTTTAAATGGGTAACAAAATTTTTAATCATGATTTCTATTCCAGATTTGGTGGAGTGGCGCCAAAAGATGTCAGCAAATTTTCCAAGAAGCTGTTGAACAAACTGTTGCCAGATTTTTTGGTAGGAACTTCTGAAGACTGACAACCTCGGAAAATCGCCATCCAACCCACTACGTTCGAACCCTACTAAAGTATATTGACCGATGCAACTGCATGATCCCTACCCTCCGGGCGACAATCTGTCGAACATCTTAGATCAGTCCATCTGCATGCTACCCGCAGTCTACATCTTAGTCTGCGACCTCTAGAGAATACCCAAACCTAATTTGTGGAGCAAGTTTAATATTTAAAGGTCTTTGTAATCGGCTCTATTTCACCGGCTCATAATTATATTGGAATTTCACTGTATTACTTTAGTTATATGTTATTTACTTACGTGTATCGGGAAAGGTAAGATGATTAATGGATTCAGGTGAAATTAATTATGTATAGTTTTAAACACTATTGTTGGAGATAATTATTTTGGGTACGCTAGGGTATTAGTTTATGAATAATATGAATTTAGGGTTTACTCGAATACCTGGTGATGTATTGTGATCTGTTTACTACCAAGCACAGTTGTAGACATTTTCTTGTCAAGGTTTGAGTAACTGAAAACGCGGCATTAAATTTTCTGTCTATGTTAAAAAAAAAAACAGCAGTTACTTCGGAATTAAAGGTTTTGCCATCATCACAACAATTAGTTGACTACGAGCAACATTTGAGCTATAGATAAAACATAGGCAATGTTTAGCAAATTAGGAAGCAGTAATAATACCATGTGAAAAAAATGGTATTATGATCCGTAACTCTATTAAAATAAGGTACAGAAGTCAAGAAAATTTTAATTCTTACCTGTATTTCCGTGCCCCCATTCGCGGGCTGTAGAGCTGCACCCGCGCCGGCAACGAGCGCGGCGCCGGCGCTGTTGGAAATGGCTTGCGCTGCTTGTAGCGCCGCCTGCGCCGATGCCGACTGCAAAAATATTACCTATAAATAATAGGTAAGTGTACGCCGAAGGTATATGTCGTGTGTTAGCTTATTAACTAATTATGCTAGAACTTAACTAAGTAAAGTAGCAAACTAAGGGTATGGATGGGTGTGGATGGACGGCATAACTGGATGTAAATCTGTCATGCAAGGTTTTGACTTTTAAAGAGGTGTTTTAAACTTAAGTTTACTTCAGCTTTTCTTTCTTTCTAACCCAGATAAAACAAAGAAATTTGAATCCAGATGTCCAAACGTCAAGTGCGCTTCACACATCAACACAAAACGTGTTAATTCCTACATTTCAGGACGTCCTTCAGCAAGTAAAAACATTAATTGTCACGTAGAAAAAAGTATGTACAAACAATAGCCCTTCGCTCTCATAATTTCGCGAACAATGAAACGTAATAGGGGAATGGAGAGGAGAGTTATCTGACACACGCGTGAGCCACCTTCGAGTGTCCAAGACCAACAGATAACATTGACCACATCAAACAAAGGAGGGGTCATAAACTTATTTTGTATCGTCCGGGAACAATTTGGTACTTTGTTGCGTCGTTATATAGGGGCGGACGGCATTGTGGACGCGACACTGGGCGCTTAGCAAGTTAGATAACATTCATAAATTCGTCATATTAATGACGGGTTTTTTTTTCAGTATTCAGGCTGGGAATATGTGTCGCGGACTAATTTGATTGTATTCGTTTACTAAAAGGCTCTATTTTTTTCACAAGTAAAAAACCACTACAAGTTTTTCCAACAAAATCAAACAATGTCAGTTGCAGCCTACTGCTAAAAAAACGTGAAAAGCTTTCAACACGATCTACGGTAGGTTCGAATAAAAAAACGTAATGACACGCGAGTGAAATTCAGCGTGTTGTTTACACGTTACGATCGCATGCAAGGGCGCGGCACACTTTGATCCTATATTTTCACATGGCTTTGTGCGACGACGGGCTGACAAGCGGGCAGGCCAGACACAAAAATAAGGCTTTAACCGTGTCATGGTAAGCCTGCCGCCGACGGCAAAGGCTCTGGTACAAATTCACGTTGACTTGTTCCCCCACACTCCTCTTTTTCTCTGCTACGAATTCTTTGATATGTCTTTGTTGGAACTATTAGACAAAATGTATGTTTTCCATAGTATGGCCGGTAGGCGTTTAAAAGTTGACAAAATTTATTAGAGCTTTTGACCATTACATATTTTTTTGTAATTTCCTTTGTTTAGTCCGCTTATTTCATCCAAAAACAATTTTTTCATTGATTTAAATCTTCAAAAATAAAAAACTTAGTGTGTACGAACACGCAACAAAAGGATTTTAGGAATGCGATTCCATCAAAAATATTTTCCGTGTCACCGGCGCCCGCTATTTCGAACTTGGAAGATATTTAAAAGGTCTTATTCGGGGGACGCGCAATCTTTCAGAGGCGACCACGGGCAGACTTTCGTCGAAGAGACGCGACAAAATAACTCCATCCGCACTACGAGAGTTCTATTCAACCACCACAAAAACCTTTCGCATCGCATGATTGATCAAAGCTTTGCGTTCAATGCACATTCTTTAAAATGCAGCTGGTCGACATCATTCTCTCAAGTCGGGAGCGTTCAGGAGACAATTCTGTTAATACGATTAAATTTAGATGCTCAGTGATGTAATAATGTATAAAACGTGTACTTTTCATGTGAATCACAATAACAAATCCTGTCTATTTGTAACAGCCTCGTTATAACTTTTAATAGTGCGCTACAAAGAGATCCCGAAATGTAACGAGATAGCGATAAATCTTTATAGTCATATTATCTTGTATGTAGGTACTTATGCGTTCAGTGTTAAGACTCAAACTGATATTTTGTTGAAAATGAGTAGTGGATTATATAAAAGTGAACGGTGCACTTATATTTTAGTTTTATGAACGATAACTTTGATTCCTTGTCGTGCACTAAATTTTGGGTCATATCTGTTCACTATGTTCCTACATTGTTATCTTTTATTAACTTTAAGAAGTTTTCTTGTTGACGCTTATATAACTCAATATTATCGAAGCTTTCAGGCGTGCTGAAGTTTCAATTAAAACATTCGAGTGGGTTATTTCGTGAGTGAAATTAATATGGATGAGAATTTTGGTACGAACTAGTCAAATGCGGGTTAAAATCTACTCTGAATGGATAGAAATATCAGTAAAATTATTTTAAAACCTATCAGTTGCACCTGTACAAAGAAAACCCAGTATCAAAGGTTTAAAAGGTACATGAAAAATGTGCAGGGAATAAAGTCTTCAGCAATGGTAACGAGTTCTCGTCGGAGTCACATCATTATGAGGTATCGAACAGATTACGCTACGTCAAATAATATTCTTGCTTCCTAGCCACCGAAATAGGGACTTCTTTGTGAAGAGAAATTTTAAGTGTATTCTTTTAGGAGGTTGGTCGACTTTCTTCGGTTATTTTTTATGGTCTGCAGTTATTATTGTGATGATGGTTTTTTTTTGTAGCTCTTCAGATCGTAATATGTAAATTATTTCTACTCTTTACAACTATGTTATACAGTGTATGTTTGTGGCATATGTAAGCTGTTTTTATTTGACCAATCTTATACTATTCTTGTAACAATGACGTAGTTGATCAACCTACACACCTTTGTAAATAAACACCTATTTTCAAACCAAAATTTTCGTTTGATTACCCCTACCTGAAACTATCGAAGAGTGAATAACCACACCTACTTTAATCAAGGTATGTATTTGTACCGAGTCTCAACCATAATTCGCTTAAGATGTTACAGATCAATATTTACACTCCACTACAGAGAAACACGGATTAATGCAAACAGATAATAGACACCTAGATTTGTATCCGTTTTGAGTTTAATCATCACATTAATTAGCCACGTATTGACACAAACGCCTGTTTGCGATGCCGACAATTTGATCAAACAACCTGTAACTATTTATTAAACAATGTATCGCGAATATTATTTAATGTTACAATAATAATGTAGTGTACATATTTGTGAAGAGCAAACTTGTGAATAAATGACTAGTAGCAGACTTGCTAATGATAACTAAATGCGCTAACTAAATAGTCAACTGTATTTTCAGTACATTTCACGTGATAATCGAAATATCTTGTGCAAACTCTTCTCTGCTTTATAAATTATGACGTCTAAGAAGCTCTTACCACAAAAAGGGTAAATTATTTTGTTAGTGGCAAATAATGATTTTGTTGTTAGACAATCCGGTGGGTAAATATTCCCCGTGGGCTGAAGTTAACCCTTGTGCATGCTATCGAGTGCCATCCCCTCAATTATGGCAACACAAATTTGCCAAAAACAATTTCTCAATATTATCAGCCATCAAAATGGTTGAGGGTTTGTTTTTGATAGGTTTCGTGGATAAACGAAACTAATTAAGCGTTTTAATTAATCCTCCCATTGGGTGTTTTGTTACCGAAAATATTGATTTCCTTTCTCATTGCCGAAGAGCCTCCGGTAAGAAAGGTTCAGTCACAAATGTTCGGCATTTATCTCCTTTTTTACCTAACGTTATCCCGAAAGCCTTATTATAGAGGGTGGTAAGATTCGGCGAGCGTTGCCAGTTGATTCTTATAGTGACGAATTGCGACATAGGTGCTCGGATCCCAGCTTTATTTTTCACAACAAGTAGTACGAAAGTCCCGAACTTGTGTAGCGTTTAGTAACAAACTGGAGGATGGAACTAGCTAACTAACGTTTTGATGCGGTTAACTGAGCAGATTCAGCGACATAACCTGTCTGTAGACACAAATAAGTTCTAAAGGGTTAGTTACCAGTTTAACTAGAGTAACTTTAGTTTAACTTAAGTGATCTATTCGCGTCTATTTAATTACAACCGCTTATTGAGAGGCATAAAGGACGTTATAGTTGTGAATAGCTGTGTTCGTAATTATAAGTGAACGGGTAAAATTAAATAAAGGGAACTAAAGCAATCAACAAGGTACGGCGACATTAAAGAGTTGAGCATATTTTTTAGTGCTCGAAGATGTTAAGGGGGAACGTTAATTATAGAGAGCTGATGAAGTGACATCCTATTAAAGATGGAGAACCATTTTATCTTGAAAATAAATTTTATCTCGAAGCTGAGAAAGTTTCGTTAGAAGAAAAAGCAATGATGTTTATTACTACATTATTTTCATATTGGATAGACAAGTTTATAAATAATGTATTTAATAACTGTTTAAACTATATAACCCGCCTATTGAAATAGTAAGGGTAATTCCACATGAAAAAATCTGACATCATGAATCAAAGTCATCGAGAGATTTACAACCTAGTCCCATACGAACAATATAATCGCGACACACACTGATTCATCCATTTACGACCTTTTACCCCGTAAACGAGGGAACTTTTCGTGAAATTATTCAGTAGTCACGACACGCACGGCCGGTATCACGGCAAATGTATAGACAGAACAGTAATAGTTTAGTAACTCAATCAAATCGGAACAACGCCGGCGTCGGCGACTATGTCCCGTCGCGGCATGCGGGTTTATTGAATACCGTTATCTAAATTGTGGGGTCTTGATGCCCCCAACAAAGATTAAATTAACAGGTCGAGTGCAGGCCACAGCCGGGGGGTCTGTTCCGCAAATGTAACATCGGCTTAAATGCCCGATCGTATACCGCACGATAATCCCGCTGTTGTGTAATAGGCCTAATTGAACTGTCGTTTCGTTATTACGTATTGAGTGGTCGCGTTTTGTGTCTATCCAGCCCGTGAGCGTAATCCTAATTAGTTAATGTTAAACATGTTCTATGTATATGGATTTGGTAACCTCTCCGCTGATTAATATAACTACAGTATGATTTGTATGTAGAATTAACATGTTCTGTGTTTCCTTAAAATAGCCCCTTCATTTTAGAATCGCTTTTATTTAACATAAGCCCTATCGTATCTTCAACGCTTTTGCCTGTCATCGGTCTATAAAATTGAAGTCATTTCGTTATTTGTTGGTCTTCAAATACTCATTAGTCAAGCTTAAGTTAAAATCTTTACAAAATAAAGATACTTACTGCATTGCTATGTGTCTGATCGGTCTTGAGCTCCTTATGGTTAGAGAACTGGACGTAGACGGCTCTGCCGCGAAGCTGGGCCACGCAGCCGCCGAAGTACGCCACCATCGCCACTGCCGATATCTCCTCCGCCATTTCGAGGAATGCCTGCACAAATAAGGTCAACTTTCAGTTTCTGTTATAAGAAAGAAATTTGATTCCATCCTGAAAAAAAAATCCTAAATGGGTTGTCTCTAAGCTTTACCGTTTACCACGTCCTTCTAAAATTCTCAAGATCCCTTTCTCAACTCCTCTTCCATACCTACATATTTCAAGATAAGGACTATTGTTATTTCCATCTGGCCATAGTCCTACTTTGCACCTATTCCAAACATTCTAAACACCATCTGTCAACGTTGAGTAACGGACAAGACAGAATAATAGTTCTCCAACTCTTTTGTTGGGTCGTTAAAACATTCATACGCTCGTAGAGATAAATCAATTGTTGAACAACAGCGTTAGAGTAATGCGGTGCACCCCAAGTTTGTGTTTACCGGGCCTATGGAGTCCAATTAATCGGATCCGAGCCCCCAACCATACATAAACCTACTGCCCACCGACTGATCTGTTATGTAGTATTCTGTAGTCTGCATCATTCTCTAAAACCGTTATGATTTCAATGGCCGTTTCGTCCGTAAATTCATCTATTCAACATCGTTTTCAAACCACAGTATCCTGCTTTTGGCATCGGATGATATGAAACACACGGCTCTTTGTGTGTGTTATACCGCAAATTAAATAGAATACTTGCCCGGGGCTAATTAAAAATATTCCTAAACACGGCGATGAAAAGCGGGGTCAGCGGTAAACTTTGACATAAGTAGGTATAATGTGAACTAAATGTTTGCGTGCCTTATTTTTTCAGTATTCGCTTTGTTATCTATCGGATAAACAATTGATTACAAATTGATATGCAAAGCATAGGTATTAGCAAAACAAAAATAATGATAAACTAAGAAAAAATATATTTGAATTGCAATTTCGAAGTAAGCAAACATTTGTAATTTAATGTTTTTCTTTGGATACGAACTTTGTATTTACTGATTAATAAGTCTCTGTATAATTTGAAGTTACTGTTTGGTCAAAGGGGTAAAGGTCCAAGAAAATCAAACACTCGATAACAAGAGTTAGATACCAACATTTCATCCCATCGAAAACTGTTACGGGATCAAAATCGATGCAGCACAAATTAATAGAACCGTAGCTGTCACGCGAGCGACGATCGTAAAATAGTGTCAACGCCTCTTTCGCTTTAATCACCGAGAGTGGGGGCGATTGTCCGCACCCACTCACATCCATGTTTGCCCACCTCTCCACAGATGGCGCCTTTGTAACTGGACTCTCACAGGTTCGGTAACCACCGACTACCAACGATACTTTTCATCATCCACTCGAAGTGCGTCAAAGGACTAGCGTCGACCACGTTCGGTACTTTATATTGATTAGTTTCAAATAATCTAGCGGTGTGTTAACTTTACGAAAAGATTTCGTACGGACTTTTTTTACGAAAAATATAAAACCAAACGTTTTTATATTGTCTTAAAAATACCGTAATTTTGCACAAAGTACATTAAAGCTGTAATATTTAAATCGCAATTAGAAAGAATGGAAACTTATGAAATTTTCCAGTACTTTGCACCTCGAGTATGGCTAGAAAAGGGCACGGAATATTTTATAAGAAAAAGCAAGTAAAGAAAGAGCCTGTGACCGTTCATAAAAAGGGATTCGACTTGTTTCTCGTGCTAGAAGAGAGATTGTTTTCCTTCACGGCACGCTATATACAGGGTGGATGTCATGCGAGCTATTTATTAGACGGGATAACATTGTCGCGGCTGCCTCCTGCGTTCGCGTAATAGGATTTTCTTTTTATTATTTTATTTCTCGGTTGTAAACTAACTCATTTTTAATTTGTCAGCGGGAAATCGTAAATTTCTCATTGCACGTGCCCAGTGGGTGTTTCGACGTAAAATACGCAGTAAAACCGGCTGGATGTCGCCTTATAAAATGCTCGCACTTCGCGCTCGCGTGATGATGTGAACATACTATTTGATGAATCACTAACTGTACCTCGACAACTTGTTTCTGGACTTTACACTCAGGGTATATTGCACACTTGAGCTAACAACGCCATTTGTTTTACAAAAAGCTTCACTACAACACGACAAGAAACTGATACAGAAATTAAATAAAACATGATCATAAAATATAATTTGAGGAGGTCAATCACGGCAAACGTATCTCGATCTACTCGATTCATGAGCCCTTCTCGACCCAAATTGAAATTTATATTAAATGTCATCGCCTTTAATTTCCGCAATGTACAATTTTAGATGCAATCTCTCCCTTGGGTTACAATTCACGAAGTGTACTTTTAAAAATAAGCTGGTAAAAATGGGAAAAGGGCCTAAAATGTAAGAGTGAATATTTGTTCCAAATTCGCCGTTCATTTTGACCCCGCAATAGATAAACGTCTCTCGTTTGACGGGGGTTAGTAGGGATGTCGATCATACTAAAATTGCTTTCCATCGTCGGCGTAACATTTTGTTTTAAAATATACAAAGCGTCATTTATCGTGCGTCTTCAATATTTGGGTTCGTTTTTTATTGTTTGGTAAACAAATGATCAGGAAATGAGTCTGAATACTTTTTAATTATGACTTCTATTATATAGTTCCTCAAGTTTTGATCTATATGGTGGCACGTAGTATTTACAAGAACCATAATATGATTGTAGGTTACTGGGACACACAGGAAGAATCAAGAAACATCAGAGCGATACTCATTAGTACTGTATCCGACAAATCCTCTTCATTCATCCCTTGTCCCCCTAATACTGCAGTTACAATAAAACGTGGGTAGGGGTAGGCTGTGACAATGGTTAGCGGCCTATTTGCGGACAAGCCGTGCCTGCCACTTGTTGTGCTTCCTGTGGAGGCGAGCGCCATTGTAACTAGAGTAGCTACATGGCCGACTTCATTTGTTAAATGAGGCCTGATCGGTAACGTGGCCTAAGTTTGGCTAATCTGCCTTCGTGGTTGATGAGAGGCTTAGCAAAGTTGGGCTTAATTATGTATCTATTCGGTTTTAATATCCCTCTTGGAGGCAGGTGCTAATTGTAGCTGCGATTGATGGAAATCGGCTTGTTTGTTCGTGGGTGGTAGGAATGTTCACTTAAAAGTAACACCAAATGTAAAACCAGTCACTTTCTATTGTAGCTTTTAAATATATTTTGTGTAATAATTGTGGTCGTTAAACAACAGTTACCCTCGTAACAAAAAATCTCAAATCTACCATTCTAGTTCAATAAGTACCCTAATTAAAAGTATTACATTTACAAACCAATTTACCAAAAACAAATGTAGTATCTTACCTGGTTTTTGCCTTTAAGCACGAGTACATTAGTGACCCTCCCGAAGGGCAGACCAAGTTGTATGATCTCGGCTTCTGTCGTTTCATTAGGTATGTTCCGTATGTGGATGACCCGCGACGGTTTGCCCACATTCTGTTCGAGTTTCACCTGTTAAAGAAAATAAATGTTAATTAAAACATATTAAATAAACAAAGTTATAAACTAATAACTGACTTTTAATCTTCCTAAATGAAGACAAGAAAGATCCATAAAAAATATTACTCAAAGGACTTAACGAAGTGAAACGTTTAGTAAAGAAAAACAACTATAAAAGATTTCTTATCCATAGTGTTTGCTGGACGCCATGATCCGTAATCAAATGGCGTTCAATTCTGGCAGAGCAAATGCTAATGTAAAAGGCACACAGCGTATAAAATGACCGTTCTAATATACATAAATAAAGCTAGCATTGTTCGCGAGGAAGAGCTGGTTGGATAATTGAAAAGTCGATGTAGTATAATTGTCGTGGCTTATCGGGCCCAACCCCGATGTGGGCGCCATTGTTCCCCAGAGAGCCTTTTGATTACGGCGGCGGCGGGATCGAACCGAGTCCCGAATATATTGTAGCTTTGTATGACACTTCACTTCCCATTGAAGTGAAAAGAGCAACCTTTACAGCGCAATTTATGATTGTAAAAATATCATAAACAAATTAAATAAAAATTCTAAATAAATCTCACGACGACAAAACAGTGTTATCAAGCATTTTCACGATTACAATTATGTTTTTGAGGAAATCTTAACAGACATTTCAGGTGGAACAGCGAATAAGATTTGGGGAGTTGCGGGGTATCTAAGCGTCTCCTTTTTAACGTTCTTTGGCGGGCGGCGAAGCGTGGAGGTGTAACAAATGAGTCTAATGCCTATTAGTTCGACCTTGTTAAGTTCAGACAAAGTGAGCAGCTGGTCTGACAAAAGTGCAGGGAAAAGTCGAAACACTTGGAGAAATGTTCCATTGTGGCTTTTAGTGGCTAGACTCCGTATACTGTTGATACAATGCGATTGACTTTTTAATTTAAATTTTTTACCTGCACAAAATTTGAAGTACGAGTGCGATTGGGTCTTTATTTAGACTTCAGTGCGTATTTAATTAAAAACAGTCATTAAAAGAGCAAGAGTTCATAATTAAATGAATACATAATACCTATGTAGATCCGATTGCTTAATTTATAATACGTATTTATGATCCAGGGTAGGGCAAACACTGAATAGGTATACAATATGTTTTACAAAATAAATATTTTTACGTTACGTCCAACCGGTCCAACCTAACCAAGAAAAAAAAACAATCGAACTCTCAGATCTTTATAAAAACAAACCGCTAACTAAAAGAAAAGAGAACACAGATATGATATTTTTGAACAGACCGAATTTCGTTAGAATCGACATCAAAAGAACCAAATCTCCGTAAATAAACAAATAAAAAAATATTTTTCCAAAGTGACTTGCAAAGGGAGGAATAAATCGTCGCACACGCTCGCCCACCTCGCAGGTACATTTCGGTATTTTCTCTTCTCACGAAAGAAAACAACTGGTACGTAAAACGTAAAGAAGGACATTACTTTCGCTGGGTCAGAAAATCTGCGAGGAACGATTTCCACATCAGGCACTTTAAATCATCCGCTCCGTCTCACATTTCATCCATAAATATTAAATCTTGGCTTGGTTCTTTGGATAGAAAAAAAAGCTATCGTATGACATTTTCCCTGTGAGGATTTCCCGGAATCGGTCAATTTTCCCGGTGATCGCGCCGGCCGTGTTTATTGAAACACTATTTCTCAGTTGGCCGCGTCTACGGCACCATATCATGAACTATAACTACGGCCACACTCGTGTTGACATCTTCTTTTACCTATCAACACCAATTTTATCGTTCGGATATTAATTAATTAATATTTTACCTACTCAGTTTTTTTTTATAATTTTCGTGTATATTTCGAAGCAGTTGGTGCAATATAAATTAAGATATTAAACCGGGTATCGAATAACATAACAGCGCTGGAGTACTGTCGTAAATTGATAAAATATGGGGAAATTTGACTTTAGCAGCGATTAGAACTGTTTTCAAACTTGTTTGCGGTAACATTATGGAGCTATAAACTCGCTGCTACAACTTAACATTATTACATACATACATACATAACATCACGCCTGTATTCCCCGAAGGGGTAGGCAGAGGTGTACCTATAGCACACCCACATTTCGCCAGTTATGTTTAGGTCCCATGTAATAGGGGGCGAGCCTTTTGCCATCAACCGGGCACAAATCCAGACTCCGGGCTGCTACCGAGAAATTCCAGATGGAAATACCCGATAACACTTTGCCCGACCCGGGAATCGAACCCAGGACCTCATGCTCAGCAGTAGCGCTTGCGACCACTAGACCAACGAGGCAGTAACATTATTAACATTATTATGTTTTCTGAAAAAGCATTACGGCACTTGTCTGTGCTGTATTTAAGAATTCTCAGTGGCTGTTTAATTATTGAAAGCATTTTTCCTCAAAGGAAAACTCCGTGAACGGTTTAATTTAACCCATCTTTTTTCCATCTAAATGCTCTTTATCTTCTATGTTTTTCATTACAAACCATTTATGTTAATAGCGATAATTGTTTTAGTAGTTATTCTCGTTCGTTTCGTGAGTTTTTTAGCCGAGTTTCGATTGCAAAAAAATATATATATAAGATTAACCCGTTTTACCACGAACACAAAACTGTATACACTTCTCTACCAGCAATGCCAATAACAACCTTAACACCCGCTTATAACATAACTAACCAACTTCAAACACATCTCAAGCATCGGAATTTGTAATCATGTAACGCCCCTGTAACCGAACACTAATATTGGCACGTTCAAGTAAACGTAACACGAGTCAAATGTGCCTGAACACACTAAGTATTCTGCTTACGGCCCGTTGACAAACGCCCTGTCGTCGGTAGCACAGTGACTAAGGAAACGACATTCTGTAATCCGCTTGTGGCGCACGGGTCAGGCTTGACCCATCAGGAACGGGTGCTATTACCCCGTTTAAGAGCCACGTCTTATTTTTTAACATCTGTTAAGGATCATGTTAAGGTTTTTAAGTCTTGAAAAAACATTTTTGCTGTATACGTTAAGTACCGGATAATAGTCGTTCCAAGCTAACGATATTATATTTTTAATATTCGTCGCTTACCTGTCTTGGACGGCTACTTTGCATCGGGTAGTGGTTCAGTAATTGACAACGGAGATGTATATTAAAAAAAAAAATGGTAGCCCACTAATAAGGCAGCAGTTAGTCTTGTTAGGTATGGTAGGTAATAGGACTGTGTTAGTCGAACAAATTTCAGATAACTTTATCTTGTTTTTTTTTTAACCTATTTTATTTATTTCTTTTTTACTTTTAACACAGATTAAAATGTATTCTGAGTTCGCTAATGTCATTATCTTTCTATACCTACGTACGATGCGAGTCTGGTGAGAACCATGAATAGGTTTTTCAATTATTTACTAAGCATACTCGTACAACTTACGGCATGCGCAGTAAGCAGACAATGACTGAGCGAATATCAAAGAAAACGGCCCTCGAGCCTACACCGTAATCGATTTCGTGATGCAGGAAAACTTCCCGCAAATATTTATTTTATCTACGTAAACAAAATGTCTAGGAATTTCACCGTATTCACGTGAGAGGATTCGTTAACCTTTTAGCTTTAATGTTTACTGTTAAATAAATTAATATTGTGCTAAGTAGCCTTTGGTTCCTTCAATTTATTAAATAAGTATACCCCAGTGACTTGTTAGAGATTCTGATAAAGTGATAACAATCGTTTTAAAACATTTCGCGTCGTTTCTTGCTTCTAAACGTTTAAACATTTTTAAGATAACTGTAGAAGGTCGGGACATTTTCAAGATGATTTTCTTCATTTCAAAGAGGGAGAAATTCATGTATTAGCATGTAAGACGTTCTTGCATCAAATCTGAGTAATATTTTAAATGTTTGAATTAAAGTTACAAAAGCAGACTGCAGAAGTTTTTTTTTCTATTTCTAATGTTATGTATACATTCCAGCTTTTCTTATAATTACATCAATTCAAACTCAAAGCATTTATTTCTAATAAACCAATTACAGGCACTTTTGAATTGTCAAGGGGTCGGTCAGTCAGAAAGATGAAGCTAGTTACCCATTCCAAAGCGTAGTAGGTACCTATGGAGAAGAACGGGCAAGAAACTCCATGGACACTCTTTTAAATCAAACTATGGTTACAAAATATTGATTACATCGTTCATGTTGAAATTATGCATGTGAGAGCGATGCAGAACGTTAAAAGCGTCCGTAATAAAAAGACAAAAGCAATTAAAATATTAAATTAAATTAAAATAAGCCGTGGCAGCTAAGAAATGACCAGTCCCCACTGACGGCGCCCGTTCACGAACATGACGCAATTGAAATGACGCATGTAACACAAAATCGACAATTCACGACAAAATGGACGAATTTATCACAGCTACCTTAGGGATAAAGAAGGTTTATTGATGGCCTTAACCATGTCTATCATTTGAGAAATAATCTACTATCGTAGCGAAATCTCTCAAAGTCAGTATCGGAACCCTTGAACTAATAACAATTGCGATTTAGTGGTGCGTTCGGCAGCAACTCGATGAAAGTTGGAGTACCACAGGTATGGAGCACAAGTTCTCATATAGCAGCGATATTTATAGAAAGAAAGAAAACACGTTTATTTGGGGTAAACATGACGCAGAGAAGAGACACAAACACAAAAAATAACAATTTGGGGGAAAATATACGACACATCCACGCAAAACGTCCATCGCTCAGCATAATGCTACGACCCTATGCGAGACAGAGCCCCAGCGCTGGTTTTCAGCGGCAGACGGCGTGATGACGTTAACCAGTGCAACCTACGATACCTGTAGCAAAATACCTATGCAAGTAAATACCTACTTGCCAAAACAAGTCCTAAATCCTTCCAAACTTTATAAGGGAACCGATTTCCAAGGGAATATTTTTTTCCCACCTCCATAATTATAGAAGTTTACTAAAACAATCCGCCATAATTGATTCTTATGGTTTGCACCACACTTGCAGTTGCATCCGCCGTTAAAATTTCAAGAGCATTATTACACCAGAAATCGCTGGAGTCGATTCGTTGAAACTTTTAATTGGCAGTCCAGTGGAATATTGTATTTCATTGCCGACCATCAATGATATTATTTGATACAGATTGAGAGCTACTTCTGAACTAGTTATTATAGTTGGAGCATCAAATAAATAGAAGCACAGCGTTTATAGTATTGGGTCTATTCATTGGTATTGTGTAGAAATTATTCGCAAAATGTGGGTAGCATAATTAGTATGAAATTATATCGTACGCGTTTTTGGTGAATACAACAAAAATATCTGGCTGGTCTGTATTATTAGCTGAATTCAGTCTATTTAAGTAATAGAAACTTTGAATTTAAATGTTGCATTAAATTATAGCATTTCAAATAGGTAGATCGTAAATGAAGTGTAAGCAAGGCTTATTTATCAACTAGCTTTAACAATTAATGATTAGAGAATCGACTAGTTCTAACTGTGGTGAATATTTACTTACTAATAAAATATAACGCCTATCTTATAAAAGACAAAAAAGTAAAGACTAACAAAACCTCTTACCTCTTGTGAAAAGTTGTAAAAATCAGGTGCAGGAAATTGGTTTGCCGATACGTGGCGACGACGGACGAATCAATAAACTTAGTGTTGTTCACTAGTTTAAGACATCCACTGTGATACTGTTCTCGAAACTTACGAGATGCTTCATAAAATTCCAAAGGGTAGCCATATGTAAAATATTCCAAAAATATTGTAGAGATACTGAAGTTTTGGTTTCGAGGGTATACTTACACTATGAAACAAACATAACATCACGCCTGTTTCCCCGAAGGGTTAGGCAGAGGTGTACCTATAGTACACCCACATTTCGCCAGTTATGTTTAATTCCCATGTAATAGGGGGCGAGCCTATTGCCATCAACCGGGCACAAATCCAGACTCCGGGCTGCACCATGATAAAGATATAAAGTCAATATGGCGTATATGTATCTACCTACTATAGCCTTTTTTATGGCCGATATAATAGTTGATCACCAAACATTTTCCCACTTTTCCCAGTACTATAATTATCGGCCAGAAAGTACGAGACGTTATATTTTTGGTCACCACGGACTAGAAAAAAAAGAAGGACTCCGCGCCACGCATATCGAAAGTGAAGCAACGTACCGATTTATGTGTGTGTGTGTGTGTGTAAATAAGTGTCTGACTTGTGATATGTTATTCCTTGACACTTTTTCTGGGATGTAGAATTATTTTTACACCATTTCAATACACAAGATGGCATTATTTTATTTTATTATTTGACGTAAACAGTACCTAAAATGACGCCGTAGTGCCGCGTAATGGCACCTTATGATGTAAATGTGTGCGTGAGGCATGTTAGTACAAACGGTCCGGCTGCTTATAGTGCTTCACATTCGATGCGCGTGGCGCGGAATTGTTATTTTTTTCTAGTCCGCGGTCGTCTCTTAATTTTATAGTTCCTGTGCACTGTGGTATGGCCAGCGACAAAATTCGATTAACACTGCTACTTTTATACATAATCTAAATTGATACAAAATTATTCGATACATTTGATATAATAGCTAACTA
Source organism: Griposia aprilina (assembly GCA_916610205.1). NCBI lineage: Eukaryota > Metazoa > Arthropoda > Insecta > Lepidoptera > Noctuidae > Griposia > Griposia aprilina. The sequence goes on from OU744288.1 coordinate 16,444,625, forward strand.
TATCAAATGTATCGAATATTTCGCTCAACGTACTGGCGAAATGTGGGTGTATTATAGGTACACCTCCGCTCAACCCTTCGGGATATACAAGCGTGATGTTATTTATTTATTAAAACTTTATGCACAAGTAAAAAAATACTGTACAAAGGCAGACTTTAATGCCCGAGGCATTTTCTACCAGTCAACCTTAGGATGATGCAGAGACTAAACATGGCAGGTGCAATATACGGGATAGATACCTTGGAAATAACTATAAAATACAAGAATAAATATTAATACATACATACATAGCAACAAAATAAACTTTGTCAGGAGAAATAACGATCGGTAGAGGAGAAAACGAATCCAGCAAATCAACGCTGAGATGTTTCAGCCAACTTCTGACGGATATGCTCACGTGCCTTCACTTTAAAAGCCTTTATGTTCTGTTATTTAGCTCAAAAATTAATATTAAAAAAATACTGAAGTGTTAATCGACTTTTGTCGCAGTGCATACCTATATTTCAGGTCAAATATCGGTTTCAATTTTAAAAAGACTTATTTGTTTAAACTTTATTCTAAAGCTTCCCAAAGAATATTCCAGAAGGAAAGTCGACGAAAATCCACACTTTACGTAGCTAGGTGCTAATTCATCCATGCATAAGAATGGGACCACTTCGCGCCGGTAAACTTTTAATAGTGGCCATCGCTGGGCCTGAATCGCTTCGAAACTTCAGCCATTTTGCCTTAAGAACATTATTCACTGAAATAAATATTGTTATCCGTTAATCCTTAATTAGGTCGAAGATTTTTTTCTAGTTTGCAATGGGTAAAAGTGATACAAATCGGTATTTATGCAGGATTTAATGAAATAAGTGAGTGTAAGTAAAACCTGTTTGTTTCTAATAATCGGAATGGCTATAGGAATAAAGAATGGTGGAAATATGAAGCGTAACACTAATACCTACTCCTTACGTTTTGAAATCATTCGTTTTTATTATTTTGTTTATATCAAGGATCTTTTATTAAAGTAAAGATAAATGGTTGTATCTATAAAAAGTTACAATATTTTTTTGATTGCATTAAGCAACCAAACGCACACCATTTTCAATGGGGCACGTCTACGGGCTGATATGGTATGAAGAAAATGTCTAGATAACGCACTACCAAATGAATTCAAGAACACATTAAGTAGCCAATTAAATAAACTTTTGAAAGACTTTTAAAAACTCTCAACTAAAATATTCACCCAAAACTGACAGAATAAATCAATGAAATAAACACACCATCGATAAAATTCGTATACCTACTCTTACATTGAATGTTAAGCAATGTATGTAATAACGATAACAAACTATAAAGGTGTACAGTAAACGTTCTCCTCCATCTGTAACTATGTCTTAAATCACACGTACCATAAGTTTTTGTTTGAACAGACGCTCAGGCCGTGTTCGTGGTAGGAAATCGTAAAATAAGATAGCCAAATGGTTTTAGTACCCCCTAAAACTAGCAGTAAAATAGTAAGTGCCCAGCAATGAATATCTTTATGAGATCATTTGATTGATTACTGAATTTTCTGAGAACAAAATCGATGAAGGAGAGTGGTTGTATTATATTTCATTAATATCGTAAGTTTGTTTTAAGATAGATAAATACGAAAACGAAATGAATTTTGTTTATGCGGCTTCATTAGTAAGCAATATTGATGTTAATTATTCTATTAGCAACTAAACTATGTACTAACGAAGTCAATAAACGCGGCCACGTTATTTGCGTACGCGCTTAGCGCTCACAATACGTAAATATCTTACAACTCCAAAGGCTGTTTAGGGTACTTTACTAAATAAGTTATTCTCGCTTTGAGAGCGTCATTCGAATATAAAACAGAAAGCTATTTATAATTTAGCCAGCTAATTTACCGTTCCACCGAGTGGGGGGGCTGTTTAAAAAGAAAATAACAATTAGGTACTCCAATGAATAAGAAAAAAGGGACAGAATAGATCGTAAATTCTTCTCCAAATAAGATCAGCAGTCAACCTGTGCAAGCGAAGTCGTAAGACAAGCTCGTAAATTCTTAAGTAGTGGCAAACGCAGTCCCCGGACATCTTCTGTTTTGATTGATCTTCACAAGGCAGACCCTTTGCGTTTTTACAGGGAACGTCAAGAAAATGAGAAAAAAAACGGGGAACATAATTAATTACTTGATTTGGACATTAATGACCCGGTCAAAGAGGACGAGGGTTGATTAGTGTGTTTTCTACAGACGTTCGCCCTCTGACATTGGTATTATTTCAACGAGAGTAATCTACTAAATACACTTGTATGTATGATATAAGTTAAAGCAAACGTTTCAAATTAATTAAAACTGTCTGCATTTTCCATTTAATTTGAAATGGGAACTCGAAAAACATTGAAGAATTACCTTTATTTATTTTTCCTCTAATGGCCCAAATACAGCTCATAAAACATTTTACATAAAAACAGAAGCTCTGAGTTTTCCTTCAATATTTTCACAGCATAAAGTGTTTGCAGTACAACACAAAGGGAGAACATAAAAAATACTTTCAAAAACGAGTCGCCATTCCGCCTATAGGCACCAAATGAATATTCAGGGCAACAAAGGAGAAGGGGTGTCGCAAAAAGGCACTGCCTTAATTTTCATTGTAGAAAAAAGCGGGGCAATCGCTAAACCATAAAATAGCAAATAAATAAGCAACGTTGGGACACGTCCCTATTTAATTATGAATTAAGGCTGAGCAGTAACGAGATCACAATGTAATTAAGATTACTGCGGCGAGGTTTTTTCAGGGCGCCCCTAACAAGTGAGAGTAAATGGACGGCAAAATGCCGCGAAACTAAAATGGCTACCTTGTTTTGCTTGAGATAGGGAATCATTCAATGAATCTTGTTGGGATTAGATGATTAGGAATTAATGGATCTTCGATGTATTGTTACAAGGATTACTTTTGTAATGGCTTAATGATCCTTTAATCTAACAAGTTTAAAAGACATTAAAATATTTATACTCAACTTATAAAATGAAAACAGAAATAGAAGTCTTCGTTCTAGTCAAAATTAGGAAATATATCAGAATACACAACTCAGTTACGTAAAATGTTATTCCTACGTTTCCTAAGATGATTAACTTAATAAAAATAAAATAGGTACTACAGATAAAAAGTAGTAAGTACCCCAGTTTCATTAATACGCGATATCGCGAATAAATTGAGAATAATTTCAATTTCTTCAGAGCGACTAATCATCTGAAATACATACCAACCAGAATCATTAAAAAGGTTTTACGTATAATTCCTATTGAAATGAAAAAAAAAAACTCTTCTCTTGTACGCAACAGCCAGTATGATATTTTATTTTCGCAGTGACATAATGACCGGTGACAGCGGGGGAAATAAACTGGCTAAGGAAAGAATAAGAAAATGGTTTCTTTTCAACGAGACGGTTCGCTTCTATTTAATTTGCGTAAATGATACCTACGGCAATGTTAAATGTAAGGTTTGTGAATGAGAACACACTTTTACTGTATTACCTATGTTTACCCAAGAATGCTGGGCTCCCTCACAGTTTATTACGAAGTATGATGCTCCAAGAAATATCGAGGAGCGGTAATATATTGAGTTTAAAACTTTTAGCAGTGCATACGTAGTGACAGGTCCATCGCTTACTAAAGGTGCTACACTTCCTATCTCCTAAATTGTTTGTTATCATATTTCTGGGATTATACATCATATTTCGATTTCGAGGATATTAACTGTGACAAGTTCAGTAATTAGATGCTGAATGATTAGATTTTTCTGCAAACATTTATAAATGCTGTTAATTTGCAACTTATTTGAAACACCACATGGTTCTTTTACATGAGTCTACCAAAGACGCCAGAGGAAGTCGCGAATTAAGCCTTATTAAATTGAATTGCAGCTCTAACGTTGGCAGTAGAGCTAATTAGCACTCCGGGACTTGAAGTCTGGCTTTAAACTCAACATTTTTATAAAACTTCTTCAAGCGGTGCGTATAGTTTTTATTAGTTTCCCAAGCTCAACCACAAAGGTAGAGGAATATGTAACACAATCTGACCAGGGAATGAAACACGTTATTTCGTTTTAATGGATGATGCAATCCATTTGGCGGTTGGAGCACACGGCCAGCACTGGTCTCGACAAACAATGAACTGTTTGAACAGCACCAAACAAAGTGTGCATGCAAAACTCGCCCCATATTTATGTAAATATACGATGAAACAACTGTGCAGTAGGAAAGACCCAAAACTGCGACCTTGTTTATTTTTATAAACAGTTTTCTTCTATGTTGATTGTTTTCTTTTTACGTTTTGCCACGTGCGAGTTTTGTGTTAAGAGTTTTTTTTTAAGCTTCCCTCTCCAGCATCACGTTGATTAGTGCTGTGTACACACTGTATACATTTTTGACCCTTGTAACCTTTCGGTTAACGGTGTCGGTTTATGTTACATTGAAATATGGGCAGTGAATAACCTATAACGTTTTTATTTATTAAAGTGTTTTACAGCTCATTACCTGTTTATTAAAATATTTTACTGCTTATCTATTTGAAACTACAAGTTATGCTTTACAGTTCACACAAGTACAGATAGTTATGTACTTAATTAAAGTAATTTGTGTAAACATTATACTGCAATATACTTTTACCTAACTAAAATATTATGGCTACGAATTTTATCCCTCATATGCGAATTATCTCAAATGGATGCAGAACATAAAAATGTTAGAAATAACAAATATAATAACAAGCCGATAGAATATCACATCTCATTGCAAACGCAATAAATTATCAAGCGAAGGAGTGAAACGAGGAAATGTTCAAAGAAATAGGATAATGGGAGTTCTTTTCGTGTACTTCAAATTGTTTTATGAATATTGAACAAAGAACCTTATTTTTATGCATCCGTATTCAATTAATATTTAATTCTGAATAACGTTACGTTTCTATTTCAGCACATTTTCTTCTTGTTCAAACATTAATTAAAAATTCATTGAAAATATAAAGAAAAAATATCCATACAAAATTAACCTAAAATTATTTTTTATTTAATTTTAAGGCGTATACACACTGACCACTTATAAAGGGTTAACCGGTTACCTTATCGATTTAATTCCTATATGTAAAAATTCATCCTGGTATTGGCAACTCAGGGGTGGAGATTAATAAAAATTGGCCCCCAAACCCTCAGGGTAGCTCTTTATGGCACGTTGGCTTTTTACGAGGGACCTTTTATTTAATACTTATTACGGTTTCGCGATTCCGCCGTTTTATCGCGATTAATCGTTTTTCAGTTAATTACACATTTCAGCAAAAGAAATGCCGTTAAAAAGGTAAGTAAAGGAATGGGCTGTAGCTACTTAGTTTCGTCTTTGTATTGAGCTTGGGCGAATTTTACATTCATGATATATACCTGATAATTTGTCAGAATCGATATCTTTAACTTAATAAAAAATACTTAGAATTTGCTCAATGCCTACTTCAGTTCACCTGCGCCAGCGACGGTTGTTGTGTTTTATCCTCCAATTACGACAATTTTTTGACATAATGTGCAGCAATCAGCCTATAATGTTCGCACTGTTAGGACACAGGCCTCCTCTTAGCGAGAGGGAGTGGGCCATAATCAGAGATCGGATATTCGGATGCATATTCACCTAAAGTTAAGATGTTGGCTAATATGGAATACGCTTTTGTATCGAAAAAAAAGTTAACTTTAATTAACACATACCAGCCTTCTTCTTATACCCTACATATACATATTTGCATCTGGTGTTACAAATTAATTTTAAATAAATGATTTTTTAGGAGTCACTTCCATACTATACACCCGATTAGTTATGCATTGCCGGTGTTCCTGGCACCCAGGGATTTTTTAACAAAAAAAATATTTTAAGAAGCCGCTTCCACAGTTTCATAGCTAAAATTAACTTTTGGTATATATGAATACGAATATCCAATTTCTGGCCATAATCCACCAAGCGAGCCCAGTGCGAGTTAGCGGATCTCACATGTCTTCGAATTTTTGGTTCTAGGTTACTCACGATGTTTTCCTTTACCGTTTTGAGAGCATTGATAATTAAATAATTTACGCAAAGTAGAGTGCCTGCTTGGGTTCGAACCCTCGACCTACAACTCGTAAGTCGCGGCCGTTACCAACGGGCCACCAATGCCGCCGACCGAAAACAAGGTTTATCTTTACACAAAGGTTTGAACCATCGAGACATCTTTTAATTTTCAGCTTTATTCCATCGAAATTAAAGTTCTAAATACAAAAACCGACTTTAAACCAGAGTCTTGTCCATTTTATATTAAGAACGATTACCTCGCTCCTCAGTCGGAATAAGGTTCGAAATACAAAAACTGGCTGGAAAGTTTAAGCTTGAACCAAAGGTACTTAGAACTCGTTTTGTGATGAGACGGTTAGTCTACCTGCATATTTACAGGCATCTTATAATAATAATAAGACCAGCCTGTTATTGTCCCGCTGCAGGCCAAAGGCCTCTTCTCATACAGAGAAGGCACGAGCATTGATCATCACGCTTGCTCAAGACGGGTTGGCGATTTCAGACTTAGTCCAGACTTCCTCGCGATGTTTTTACTTCATCGATGTCAGTAATGTTCAAGATAAACTCAGATATATGAATTGAAAAAGTCAGTTTGGTACTTGCCCGAATTTGAACCCACAACTTCGTGCAAGACAGGCGAAGGCCTTAACCACTGGTCCACCAGCATATTTTACTGTAATGTTACTGTAAGTTATTGTGGTTTGTTTACCTTTTTCGCAGCGGAGTCTTGGTTGTTATTGTCGGCGTGGTGCGGAGCGGCGGGCGCCATGACGGTGACGCCACTCTGCGAAAGAAGCTCGTCGGAGCCTCTCTGTGGACAAGAGACAAATACTTTGAAGAACATTGTATTGTTTAATAGAATGAAGTAATCGATAGCTAGAATTGCGAACTACTTTATGGTGTGGAAATCTATCTACAGTTTATTTTTATTTTTTACTTTAAAAAATACGTTTTTAATTCCATAATTGTTTCACGACACACACGTATGGCACATTATGTGTTGCGGTGTATTGGCGTTGTTGTTTTCTATATTTGTATAAATATCACTTTAATGAGCATAGAAAAAACAAGCTAAAATAGAGTAAAATAAATATAAAAGTAAAATTTGGTAAAATATGAATCAAATCCGTAGGTAATTTAGAATCAATGTTTGTACAATAACGAATGTTTCTACTGAAAACCAGCAAATTAACAGATGTATGCTGCCGTTAAAATTAATTAATCCAAATTATAAACTAAAATATAGCTAATTTAAAAGGAATGTTACGGGCAATGAAAGCAAATGCTTGTGTACTGAAAATCAGTAATCGGACCAATCGGAAAAGCGGAAAATTTTCAATTCATCAGTTACAAAATGTTTGAATAATTACTTTGGATAGTTATACCTAATTGTATAATTTGTTATGGTGCAATTGCATAAAACTTTTTATGAAACTGTGAAATGTTTTAATTGGCACGCTATCGAAATTTTTCGAAACGTATCAACATCGAGGTTTACCGCAATGTAAACCGAGCCGTTAAACGACGCGAAATAAGGCCGCGTCGCTGCCAAAATATTGACAGGTGACTTTGCATGCGCGAAGACGTCATCTCCCCCGGCACAAAGGGAAAAACGTAACAAAATAAAACAAAAACACAATTCCGGGACACGCCAACGCACACCCGCCCTTCCCCGGGATCAATCTCAATTTAAGACGGCGAAATGACAGACCTCAGCAGTTAAACGCACCGGGCTAAGGTATAAATCACGCTACGTAATAAAGAAAACGTACAAATGACACAACACCGCGGATTTTGTATCGCGAAGCTCACACCTGGCGACGTCGCCTGGATATCACTCACACGAGACACTTAATAAAGCCGAACACATCAATTGTTCCTAACGCGAAAAATGACAGACGGTGATACACGCACCAACCAATGTAAAAATACATTCGATTATGAAAATGCAAATTAGGAAAGTAATCTGTTATTAGGAACATCCACATCAAACCGACGTAATCCCTTCGAATTGTTGGCACGGGCTTTTTATTTTATCAGAGCAGAATATTCGTGGAGCTTCACAATATTTAAGGTGATAATAAATTCTTAAACAAAGTATGCAGATTTTGTTTGAACTACACTCCAATAAAAGAAAACCTTTTAGCTCTTAGTTTCGCATTTGTTATAACTGTGACCCTTTATTTGCATTTTGCTTAATATTATGAAAAACAGATAAAAGGTAACAGCGGGATTCTCATTTTTCAGCAGAAAGCTTTCATTGTGGAAAAAAGCGTTCTCTCTGAAATAAAACCAACATTCGCGAGTCCTATTCCTTGGAGTAATTTCGTAGAGCGCGTGTAATAATTGCCCGAAATTAAATAAAAAAATTCACATCAACGAAAAAACAGCACGGATGAAAATGTTGTGGAAGGAAGGCGGATTGTGTTGGGAAAGAGGGCAGTTATCGTTTCCTTCGCAATTTCTCAACTTAATGGAGAAGGATGTTGAATGATGCCTTCATGATGAAGACAATGGTGACATTGGGTATAAATACGGGGACTAACGATATTTGTCTAGAGGCTCATCGCAGTACCAGGTAAAACGTATCCGTCAGGAACGTAAAAACTGGTGCCATTTTGTTTAAATGATGGACGCTTATTTTTTACAAGGGATTTTTATTACAATACCTTTAGATTTAAAAGTCTGTGTCCAAACGAATTCGTTTGAACTTTTTTAACATAAAAAAACGCGATCTATTTTTATTTTCTTTAGTCACGACAGTTTACAAAAGCAGATATATTTTCTTTACTACGTATATAATATCGTGAAATGAACGTATTAATAAAAAATGTAATCTGTCCATATAATACGTGCGTAGCTATGTACGAATGGGACCTACGACGCAAAATCAATTCCCTAGATTGGTTCTTCACAAGATGGTATTTGGTTTTACTCTCGAAAGAAAACTGTGATCTTTTCCCGATGAAAAACATACTCAAACGTTCCTCCAATATGTCATTTGAATGAGCGTGATACGAGGGGCCCACATATCAAAATATAGGGAATAAAATATACATGAAAGGTTTACTTATAACAGACGAACGAGCTTGGGCCCTTCTTACAGATAGTGAGGACGCAAAATGATATGTTTACGTGGTCAAAGGGAGTATCGAAGTCCATTGTCGGAAATCAATACGGATAATGTATTAGTGATATTAAAATGTGCTGAAAACGTTTGGGAACGATGGGACACAAAGATACTGTTGTTATTTATAGAATCTATAGGCATATGATATTACTTTTGATACTTGGACATATAACATCTTGAAATCAATTCACTGAAAAAGCTTCAGCAAAATAGGGATAAGTAGAATATCTGGTTCAAGTATTGAATTCTTGTAGGCCGACTTCTTCAGCGAATTAAGTGTAGGTAAGGGTCAATTTGTGGAAATAGACCACCGGGTGTTCGAATACGACGAAAAACTGGGCTATTACAGAAGTACCTTATTTTTATTCTCGTTACAGGAAAAATCTCAGTAATAGATTTCAGAACAAACAGTTCAGATTTCTTACAACTAACTAAGAATAAATTAATGGACATTTAAGTACTGATAAGTCTATGAGATCTATTATACCTACTAAACAGAAAATACACGTTAAATTAATAGCCCTGTCTGCAATAAAACTCTGTGTAGTGTGTAAAACGATAACCAGAATATAACAAATAATACCATTTGTTCCTAAACTGGCATCGCGCGATTTTTATGAACATCATAAACATATCCGACAGCACTATCGTGTCATATGAAATATTTATATCCCAATAACACTCTTCAGAGATCATTAATCGATATGTACACTCGTACATACATATATTAGATACTCACGCACAATATTCAGGACGAGTACATTCAATTAAACGAAAACAACTACCAACGGATATTATTTTGAGTCGTCTCGAGATAGTGCCATTATTAATAATAATAACGTTATTCATCAAAAAGTAAGAATACAATATGTGATATGTTCGATGAGCCACAAACTAAGCGTCGCTTGTATGTTGTGGCTCAGGAGGGCGAATTAAATAAATAAAATTTATAATGGTTAACTTACAGTTGGAGGAAGTTAAATTATTCTAGCTAGAGAAAAGAGTTAAAATGTGATGATTACTTTCGAAATCTGTTACAATATGATCGATGCAATTCCATCAAGATTTATTTCAAATAAAACAATTACAGGCACTTTTGAATTGTCAAGGGGTCGGTCAGTCAGAAAGATGAAGCTAGTTGCCCAATCCAATGCGTAGTAGGTACCTATGGAGAAGAAAGGACAAGAAACTCCACGGACACTCTTTTCAATCAAGATATTGTTACAAAAAAATTGGTTACATTATTCTTGTTGAAATTATACATGTGAAAACGTTATAGAAAGACGTTCACGTTAAAAGCAACCGTAATTAAAAAGATAAAACAAAAAAAAAACAATTCAGAAATTAAAATAAGCCGTGGCAGCACAGAGATGACCTGCCCAACTGACGGCGCCAGTTCACGAACATGACGTATGGATCAGCACCATTCAGCTCAACCAACCATCGACGGATGTCAAATAAAATATTATACCCACTATGCACCATCGCAGGAAGAGTAGGGTAAAGCTTATATAATAAAACTCGTGTCGGGATCACCTTGTTTCTGTGGTCGAATGAAATAGGGGGAAACGAGAGAAAACGAACATTTACGATGCGAATGAAAAATCGCTTCGGCATTTATGACGACATTGTTCCTGAGAATGAATCTAATATGAAAAAAATAAAAGGGTCTAGCGTGGAAAGGCTGTAACGAGTCTAATAATTTTTATTGCGATTTCACGAGCTTACAGTCTGATTTAACTCGACGTGTGTAAATTATGATTTAATTTAATAACCAGCGTTGAAAACGAGCGTAAAATGTTTTTATGTGAGATAATATACTTTTCATTAAGAGTCATGCGTTACTCGCACAATTTTATATTCATGTTTACTGGCGCAAGCAACTCGGCGGAATTGAATCGTTAACAAAAACATACATGGATTTGCGTAACAGCTTGCTACAAATGCTGCAAACAAGAAGTCAATACATCAACCAATATAATTTCGTATAGTTCAGGGGATTAATAATACCGTTTATGTTAATCTCCCTAATTCGTTTAAACCTCTTAACAGAACAATTTTTCACCTTCGTGCCCAGAGAGTGTTAATTAACTTATTTTGCCTTGATTAAAATAAGGGGTTTACTTAAGTTAGAAGGAAAATGAATGAAAAATAAATACTACTACGTGAAAAAATTCTTAAAACATGACTTACGTAGTAGTAACTTTACATAAGAGTATTAGTTTAAGAATACCTTATGCACATACATAATAAATCAAGCTACTTCAGTGGAAATTTTAAACCAAGCAATATTCTGAAGTAGATAAAAATTTCTGGGAAATAAGATAATCATTGCAAGCTACGTACCTAAGCTATTATGAACCTTACCGCTAAAGCCCTCGAGTAGCGTGTCGAGCGTGTAGACAGACGGCGCGCTAACAAGCCTGTGTGTACACCACGCGGTGCGCGTTAAGCACCGCGCTGCTGTCGATCTCATCATCGCGAGTCGCACCGTGTGCGCCGCACATTCGTCTAATGCTTAATATCATCCCGCCCAACCGCCTCCGTCTAAGATGTCGAAATTAACGATCTTGATAATATTTGTCGGCTCAGCGCTGCCAAGCTCCACTCGTAATTAATTGCACCAATTTGTTCTGCGCTTATAACGGACATTTGTCAAGCGCCCACCCGCGCCGGATGATTTTCGCACTAACTTCATAATCGATATTCGGAAATATCGATTATCGCCCAAACTCTTTGCCCCAACTCGGATATTAAGACGTTCCGCAGTCATTAATAAGCCGTAACGATGTTTTCTTCGATTCTAACGAGCAATATAAATTCCAGTCATAATTTATTATGTTTGCACTTGCCGGTGTAGTTGAGATGGCTGTATTAAAAATTCAAAGTATGACTGCGATAAATTAGGCAGATAGGAGGAGATGTAAAAGTTAACAATTCTCATCACAACTAGGAGAGAAGCCTCTTAACCCCAGAACAATATAAGGAGACATTACTCGCTGTCACAACTCTACTTTATAGGGAAAGTAGGAGCTGCGAGTTTGTGTGAACAAAGTTGTAGGGGCCTGGTTACTTCAGTAACGAATAGAGACGTCAGGAGGTAACCGCCACTCGAGCGCAACTCGCGTGCCATTTTAACTCGGGCCGAACTATGTCGAGCTAACGCCGGCATCGATGCGGCAAACTGCTCTGTTACTCTCAACAATATATTAATTAAAGGGTTATTTAGTATCCGCGTGTATTACGATCCGCTTTTAAATCGCACCTGTTAAAGTTGTAAGACAGATCGGATCATTACGCTCGCTAAACTTGAGCTTAATGGCCGCTCAATTTACGATACTGTTAGAGCAAAACTAATCTGTTCTGAGAAAAAGTTGTGCGATAAAAGTTAAGAGATACAGAGCGAGAGGAACAAAGGGCAACGTTTAGAGGCGACGTTCATTTGCATACGAGACGATATGAATACAGTGCAGTGGGCGCATTGCTGTGTTTTATGGCTCTCACTATTTTATAAACAACTGAAATGAAACCTTGAATATTTACCAAAAGAACTAATTTACGTGGAAACGTTTATCATTAAAAATTCAGAGATATAATGAAAAGTTAGCGGCCTACATTAGTCATAATTTATATCTGCCTTTCCCTAATTACGTTTTATAAAAATAATATAGAGCTTACTTTATTTGGGCTCAATGAGATTGAGTTAGTCCCGTGGATCCAATAAAGGCTAATATCACTATAAGAAACGCGTTAATGGTTGTTATTTATCGTGTGAGGCTGGCGAGCGGGAGAATAATCATAGATACACTCTGCGTCTTCACAAGGATGGTACAAGCCATCCAATATGATGTATGAGGCAACATTAGTCGCAATGTAAAAATAAATAACAAACCTATTTTTTTTTTAAACTCCGTTATGTTCAATATTTTCAGCAATAAGAGTGAAGTGCAGAATTCATAATTATAATTTGCAGCTAAAACTTATCTCACTCCCACAATTGAAGTCTTTAGTTTTTACTAAGTACCCATATTTGAGAAGTTGCGAAAGCGGCTTACTGTAGGTTGTGACGAGACAGGTCCGGCCGGCTCCTAATGAGAAACTATCAAACTCCAACGGAACATTTGTCTTGTTAATGCTAATATTCAACTCTCTAGGCGACGCCGCGCCGCTAACTAGGCTTTTAGCTGGTCGTGTACCGGTAATCTAATGTAGATACCGACATGTAATGTAGATGCAGATGCAGTCAGAAAAAATTAAGTTAAGTAGTTAGGGGAATTTTTTGCTCAGGCACCTAAGGCACGTTAATCAAATCAACCTCATATTCCAAGTCGTAAATTTATCATCATTTGCTTAGCCTTTTCCAGTCGGGTTCAGCTCGGGTTCCAGTCTACCCTGATGCAGCTAATGGGACTGCCTATCTGAAATAAACAACCCAGTTACTGGGTAATACGATATCCCTGGTTGTCTGACTTTCTTTTAGTCAGAAGACTACTCGTAACGACTGTCAAAGATCTACAAATGACAGCCGGGACCAACGAATTAGTGTGCTTTTCGCAGCACGGAGGGGTCCCGATAAGTAATGGATGGTCAACCATCCACAGACCGACCTGGGCAAGCGTACTTAACCTACGATCGACCCGTGCGGCTGTTATTATATATCCACGAGCCTCTCTATTCAAGTCGTAAACAGCCAGCTAAAATTATGTAAAGCATAAATATAACATCACGTATATAATTTCAAAGATGTCACTTAAACAAAGGCCCATGAAGGGGTTCGCTTGTATCGCATTAGCACATTCATATGGTAGACAATCGATATCACTTGACTAAGGAAAAACAAATAGATTCTTTATGGCAATGTACGAAGGTAACAATTCACCCCTCAATGGGCCGTACGGAATCTAAAGCGATCGTAATTTCGTCTGGCAATATTCCGCCTTTTCATATTTTCCTTTTGCCTTCCAAATGTTGTATCGTGCCCAATACAAGGCAGCGATTTCGTTTGTTATTTCAAGCCCTCTCACGCTTCTCCGATTTTGTAAATCGACACGTGAAGCATCAGTTAAACAAAATATGGAATCGCTTAAGTTTTCAATTGCGATGGAGACTGATCTGAAGTGAAAAGACTTTTCTTACAAGCAAAACTGTGTCGCATCGTTATAAAAATAAATGAAATCTAGTTTATTTATTTCAATTCGAATGATATTATTACTTTATTATATGTTATACTAGTAACTAATAGAACCCAATTAGGTAGCTTAAGTCAGACGGCTCGGTGACCACGACCACGTGGATCAACCACTCTGCCATGCTCTGGAGCAATAGATCCTGTGCGCTGGCAGCGTGATTGATATTAGCCTGGGGAAATGGAACTGTACCATCAGTGGCATTCCATTTCCTCAGCTCCTCCTTCCCTGGGCCGAGGGTCGGCTGCTGGGTTGCTAGGCTGTCGGAGGGGTACAGGTCCTTCGACAGCCCTAGTTCTATTTTTCCTGGCTTTGGGCGCCTTGCAGGCTATCCCACCAAGTCTGTGCTTCGTAGTCTTTCCTGTAGGTGCGCAAAGACTGCAGTTTGGTGCCGCAGAGCACAGGTTAGGCTAACATAACCTTACAAAGATACCAGAGAAAAAAAATGTCTCTGGTAAAAGAAAGGTTGTATATAATAAATGAGAACCATAGTAAGGTTGCTATATTCTATTCCTCTTAGTTGCACTCTAAGAAAATAGACATACATACATAACCACACGCCTTATCCCCATGGGGGTCGGCAGAAACTACGGAACGCCACCTGCTACGATCCTTACATACTCCTTTTGCTTCGTTTACGTAAGAAAATATATAATTATGTAAAAAAAATGCTGAATTTGAATTTAAAAAAGTAATTTTCCAGGTGTACCCCACACATAAGAGGAATGTCGTCATAGTAAAAAATATCTAACCTACCAGACGCTTCGAATGACACTTGTTTCAAATTTGTTGAAGGGTTTCTTTCCAATGACCTTTTTTTTTACTTTTTCTTCGTTAAGCGAATTAATAACCAACTTAAATTGTCTGTATTATTCACAACCTGTCATTCTTTGACAGTTGTTTAAAATGGTTAATAACACTGCAAATTGAAGTAGTGTGTCAATTTGATAAATAATTAATTTTTCTGACTGTACATCGACTTGTTGCCCACACGTCACCCGCTTCGAGCCACTTATCTATTTTACCGATGAAAAGTATAACAAGGTATATCAGGGTGTCACATTTTCAATAGTAACAATCGCACTCCGGATACCTACGAGAGAATGCAAAACGTGACACCCTTTAGTCATCTCGTAAGGCTGCGTCAAAGAGGACCGTTTCACAGCTTATGCTGATACAGTGTCTTTGAGGAAACGCATCCCGCGCTAGATTATGTATGCCATCTTTAAAACAACTCCAAGGAAATATGTTTCGTTCAACTATTGAGGGAATTTCGCGAAGTGAAAACTTTTTGACTTTGTAACCACTTTTTGTTTCTTCCTTTATTTCTTGAAAGGGGTTAAAATACTTTCGCATTTTTATGTGTTGAATGTTTACGAAGAACAGTCAATATTTAAAGGTCAATCCTTTTTAATCAGTTGTTTCTTTTGTGTTGTCATATTTTATTCAGGACAGCGAATAAACTTCACTGTTATTCTTTGAAAATCACTCATACTTATATTATGTTGAACTAGGTAAGTAGAAACTATGACGCGATCAAATCATAACTTCCAACATAAATTAAAAAATAATAACATTACATTCAAAACAAACAAACCAGAATATAAAATGACAAAAAGAATACGTCACACATGACAAACAATTTTAACTTCACGTCAAAACTATTTATGGTATGCGCCGGCGTATATTCGCGAATGGCGTTTTCAAAGGCAACGGGTGTGTTTACATTTGTCTTCAGAAGAGCGGCGGGTACCCTCAGATATTTAACCGCCGGCGGGGCTTTGCAAAGATAAATAAAAACGACTGAGATTTAAATACTTTTCGTTCCTATTCTTCACCTTCCCTCTTTGAAGCGAGTCCTTTATATTTATCAACGTTGGGTAGCAATATTTAATTATCATTAGATCGTTCTGAAGTTTTATTGGCTGGTTTGCAAAGGGCGTGAAAATTTTAATTTCACTTCCAGTTTCTGGTCCTTCGGTACACGATCATTAAAACTGTCATCGTTTATTTATTTTTTCGTTTTAATGAGCAAAACCGGAACTTTAATCAATCTGTTCATTAACGTTTTTCCGTTGGACAGACAGACATTCCAGTAACCAGACACGAGCTTTGAGGACGTCTGATGTGTACCAAACGTGCTCAAACAGACCATCGCCAATCAAAAACCTCCAGTCGATACGGACCAATAGACTGCAGTCGAACTTTTGAGAGTCATCTGGAAACCGATGGATCAGGATTAATTACTCTGGCCAGAAAAGACACAGGTTTATTTTAACTTTTTCTATTGCCCGTGGTTTCACTCGTGTCCTAGGGAAACTAGTTGAATCCGTATAAAAATTATCTTATATTTTAATGCCGGACATAAGCTACCCGTGTGTCAAAGTTTATCTCAGTCGATTCAGCCTTTAAACAGTCTTTGAGTATCAAACGTCCGAACTCACAAACATAAAGTAGGATTTTCAGTTTTCATAAACACTAGGTAATCATAAATTGAAATACAAAACACAGCAAAAATACACAAACAGAACAGTTATGGACCATAGTTGTTACAAGTGCACTAATTAATTACTAAGTACATAACACGGTGTATTTAGAGTACGGCTGCGAACATTGGCCAGTGCAGCTATTGATTAGACCCTGGAGGTGGTAATACCAGGAACATTGCAGTTCGGAACTACAGTATCGAGACCGATACCAAGTTACCGAGCATACAGGACTAACTAAATGTTAATGTTATTGTTATACCAAGCTATAGGACCATTGTTATGTTGTTGTATGTGTTGTTAGCTTAATTGCGGTGGGCAGATGTTAGGACTTCCGTGTCAGACGTTGTTCAAAGAAATCATTCATAATTTTAAGAAATAACATAAGATAACATCACGCCTTGTTTCTCCGAAGGATTGGGCAGAGGTGTACCACAAAAAAAAAAAAAGAAGAGAAGAAATAAAAATGAATAAGAAAAGAGAGAAGAGATTTTAAGAAATGTTATTCTAAAATTAAGCATTCAACTTTTGAGTATGATTTTCAGCCACTCAGCGCCTCTCTAATATTTTTGCTGAAAGAGCGAACCGTACGTAATGTTAGTTTTACATTCATAATTTTATTAAGTTCTCCTTCATAAACTTTTAAAAACATATTTTAATTTCTGCACTACTGTACCAGGTTAAATGTTGCGACTATGAATCAAATTACGTCTCGTAGCGAAAACAGAAAACAAATTAATGACGAAAATGGTTCCCGGGAACCCGGATACAGATAAATTCATAAAATAACAAGAAGAAACAAACCAAAGACATAAGGACCAATAAATGATTAAAGGGAGTTTTATTTCAGCCACCAAGCCCGCCTGTTAACAACCTCAAAGCAATGAAACGTGAAAACTGCATTGTTGAGCAGTAAAGCTCGGTTAGGTTCGGTGAGAACCTTCTATAATCCAATAAAAACACGAAATTTTCGTACAAAGGCTTGCACAAAGCAATTGACCGGATAAAGCAAGTGTTGTTAGCCGAAGCGAGTGCCAAAAAGCGTTGTGCATCAAAATATCTGGCGTCAAAACATAGTCCACAGCTCTTGACGCGTTAATGGACTTAGCCGTGGTACAAGTTTGGAAGCCTTGTAGCGTTACAACAACCATGTTACGAGTTTTGAGCGCTTATCAACAACACACCGCAATGTCTAAGAGATTAAGGAAATTAGTTTCCCTTCAAAAATTTTACAAGCTACTCAGAACTTTGTGAGTTAGCTTCGCTGAGAATACAAATATTGAAAATGTATTTTAAGACATTAGATAATTTAAAGAAAGTACTTGAAAGAACTTATCATACGATACGAAGAAAGTTGCATGAAAGTGCAAGTTGGTAGCTTTCTATGCGAAAAGAATCACTGATATAAATAGGTTTGCTTGAAACTTTTTCTCTTACAAAACTCCGTTCCTTTTACCAAGTTGAATAAAATTAAGAAAACAACATTCGAGATTCGAGTTTAAAAGTGAGTCCAGATTTGGAAGTAGCTAATGTCCTTAAATCGGAACAGACGGGTAACGAGCCAGGACAAATATTTTGCCACTTTGGAACGTTACCTGACCGGGGAAGTGGCCACGGTGGAGTCAGCCGCGGGGAGACAAAGTAAATATGTCCCCGTTTCCCGGGTCGTCCCCACATTTTATCGGGGAGCGATCGGCGCTCGGGTCGGGAAATGAATTTAAAACGTGTTTGCGGGTAATCTGTTATCGGTCCCTTGTCTCTGGCTGGAATATAGACGTCCAGCCCGCTCCTATATCTCGATCGTGATTTTGTGCCGCCAGTAAACATCACCGTTTATAGTTGTGATCGTTGTGCCTCATTACACATTGTTCCCTGTTAATATCGTTATCAGCTACCCTAACACCGATAGCATTGTACAGGGTAATTATTACGTTAAAATAACATAATAGAAATTGTTGCTATTTCAATTCCATAGCATAATACAAAATGTCGAGTGAGGGATTGAATTGAATAAGAGCCACGGCCATGTTCGCTAATTAAAAGTGATCTGGTGGGTATCTACTCCTTGCAAAACAAAGATACAACCTCATTATACTGCTTATTGAGTTATAGCCTACAGCTAAGGAGCGGAGGCATCGTTATTTTTATTAAATCGCACAAAGGAAAAACATCGCTAATCTGAAGAATTTTCGTATAAAGACTACAATAAAATGTTAAACGTATAAGTAGTGAATGTCAGGTGAAAGCGGAGTCTAATACGAGCAACACTGGGTTAATTATTTCGTCACAAGAGCCCTCGTAAGCCACTGTAACAGCGCTTCAGCCGAGCTCGGGGGGGCCATAAAAGCTACATAATACGCGGCGACGTAAAACTCTTATTATTTTAGTATCTGCGAAATGGTCGCGGAAAACATATCGTAAAATAAAACCCGTCGCCTTCTACGAAGATGCAAGCCTCTCCATCGCAGGCGCGGTTCAGCCAGCACGCTCTAAATCCAGGTGGATTCAGCGTGGACACCGGTTAGGATCGAAACCAGCGAGCTAGGTGGATTTCTATGGTAAATACAGACTTTATGGTAGCCGAGGGATAAGTTTCCATTCTAAATTGAAGAGAAATTCTGAAATGTTTCCTTGTCTCCCGACGGGGCTGAGCGCGCGAAGCTGAATAAAAATTCACGTCAGGTAAGCACACGGAAATATTTACACAACTGAAGAATTTACTGGGAGTTGCAAGTGGTTATATAAATAAATGCTTAACCTTATCGTAACTCTTTCCTATAGATTGGCGTCAGGTGAGGTGAAAAACGACATGAAAATATTAAGATGTTGCAATAAGTGATGGCACTAACATTATCGTTTTGCTCGTTTTTTCTATCACAGCAAGATAGAAGACGTTGCGACAAATCGAGAATCACAGATTTGAGTGAAAAAATGTCAACATGAAATTATTCAACATTTTTTTTTTGGTGAAAATGCTACTAAGTCCCGGTAACGCCCATTTACATAGCCGATGTCGGCGCGATGGTGCGTGGCGACTTCAAATGGGAATTATAATACCAAATTGAATACAAAACTTTCCTTTCAGTGCCGAGTAATGGAGGAGTCTATGCACCGGAACAATCGAAAAGACAAATAGAATGAGAGAGGAGACGAGACACTCGCTCTGTTGAAATAATAAGTGCCTGACGTCTTTTTGGACGTTCCTGCCGCGCTTTTTTTGTAGCGATAAATTTTTACGCTTTGATCTTTCCAATTCAAATAGGCTTTTTTTTCTCGTAGAATCAGAAGTTATAGGAATATTTCAAAAGCTTTAAGTGAGGCGACGGAGCAGATTTTCTTTTCCACCGGCTATATCGTTCTGATTGAAATGCAAATGAAACGGTGTCTGTTCTAAATGTATTTATTTTATCTTACCTCTTTGGCTAATCTGCCAAATTAGGGAGATAATAAAACAGTACATAATTAATGCTGATTGAGTAGGTGTAATTAAATATACACAATTTTAACTAAACCCCTGTTCGCTGAACTTCTAGGAAAGTATTAAATTCCACTTTTTGTACCTACCCTGATATTACTCCAAGAAACTATAAAAATATTAAATTTAAATATCTCAACATTAGTAGTAAAATTTATGAAATTTTAATCTTCTCTCTGCAGTCGAGACATGACAGGGATTGTTTGCTGAAGAATCTGAAGCGGTTCATTATTCCGTTCCGAGTTATTTGGCGCCCAACGAGGGGCGCTCGACGGCGAACATCTGACGAATCACTCGCAGATTTGAATCTGTACCCGCGGAATGTTTCATTTTTAAAGCCATATGGTCTGGTTTGTTTTATTTATACACTCCATGTGTGTGCGTCATAAGCGTCTAACCGCGTTTTGTAGTTGTAACTTCAAATCTGAACAAGTTACACAACGAAACAAGCTGCAACAAAAACATTTGCCTATGCCGACGTTAGTGAATTGTTCTCCCGCTCGTGACTGGGTAATTTCCATACATTTCAAGTTCCATCGCCTGCGGGACGTTCGTTCTTTTGTTGATAAATGTTTGACGGGAACTCCGGGGACGCCATTAAAAGTTTTTTCGTGAATAATTCCAGTTTACATACGCAAATGTTTACTTGTGAGTTTACCCCCGCGCTCACCTATTCGGTGATTTCTTTTCATAGAGGCGTTTGTTCAAGGAGTGGTGAATTTCTTCTGAGCGGAGTCGTTGAATATGTAATTGGAAAAGTTTTTGTGTTTTCTTTGTCATAACCCTTAGTTTTGATGTAATTTACCAGGGATCAGGGGCAAACACTGTGCTTTTAATATGTAGAATTCTCTTGACAAAAAGTTGGTGGCAAAATTTTGGCTTGATTGAAAACTGCCAACAGACTCGTAGGTATATTAATAGGAGTCAGTTTGCGGGTAAAGTTTATTGGAAAGTTTTTGTAGGAATAAAGTGACCGATAAAGACACGTAGACCTTAAAGTTGTCGGCGACGTAGTCGGGTGAAGTGGTAAGTTCTGAGCCATAACTCAGAGGGACGAACTTGGACGATCAGATTGTGTGGCAGACAAAAAGAGCCTGACGTCACGGAAGCTAGATTGCGTGGATAAACGCGCGTGCTCCCGACACCACGGGTTAAGCTCGCGCTATATCAAACCTTTTTACTCGAATATCTAGTGTGTTAGGAATTTTGGAGCAAGTTAATCCACATAGTGCTTAAACTTTATTAAGTGAAGTAGTTTAAGATCTGGTTTGCTTGCAGTGCTTTTGAGTTTAACTCATAATTTTAACGCTGAATCATTTCATATTATCATTATTTTTGCATTATATTGTGGTAGATAACTTAATCTTTAATGAAACAGCTGCAACAGCGCTATGATAAGAAATAAACCATAACTCAATTAGAAATCACTGAGTCATTAAAATTATCTAAATATTTAAGTAATCACTGTTACTCTAGAATATCTGATTGTATAACTTCTGTGTAAGGTACTACATAATTCTGCCATATCTCTTTCCTTAGAACTAAGCTACTGAGCCCAGATATCTTCAGATTAATTAACACTACTAATTCCTCGGAACTCGCTCTTGAACTAAGACACTACTTAGGTAATCCTTTACCGGAATACCGTTAACTAACTGCAAATTAAGATAACACGTCGCGATAAGGCGACGTGTCGGGTTAAAACGGAATCTCCAATAAGTGGGTGTATCAGACCGCGCTTATAAAGGTGCGCTTACACGGGCAATTTTTTCAGCGGGCAATTATAATTGCCAGAGGTAGTAAACAAAAAAAAAAGAGAGAAAGAATAACGTAAAACGAAAACATTGGAGAAAATTTTCAATTGCCATAAACTTCTTAAATTAGTTTTGGCAATATAACATACAACATGACATACCTACATAACATCACACCTGTAATCCCCAAAGGGTTAGCCAGAAGTCTACCTATAGTAACACGCACATTTCGCCACATATGTTTAGGTATGTCCAATGTAATGAGAGGCGGCGAGTCTATTGCCATCAACTGGGCACAAACCAAATTGCTGGCTGCTACTGAGAAATTCCTGATAGAAAAACCCAATAACACTTTGGCAGAACTGGTAATCGAACCTAAGACCTTGCAAGATATTGCCTTTAATAAGGGCTCCACAGATTCTATATTGTTAAATATCGCCAAAATAAATTGCCAAGTATTCCATGCGTCCTTATGCGTAGTTTATTAAGTTGCGCCATTCTGAAGGTTCGTATGGTGGAGTTATCTCTAACTACAATTGGGTACTAAAATCTTGGAGTTGCCAAAATTGCTCAGTATTGCTGTGTCGTCATAGTTAGGATTGCCAAGAATTGCGCAGTTTTAGTTGCCAGTGTAGGCGTACCTTAACCAAGTACCACTAGATATTTATAGCCCAGCTAGGTTCTCCAGTGAACCTATTTTGTTGAGGCTGGTTCAGAAATCAACGGTACATTTTGTGGTAAGTGGAAGTTTGAGTCGATATTAATGTTGTTTCAATATCTATTATTGTTCTTTCTGAAATGATGATTGGTTTTTCCTGTTATAGTTATGTAGGTTTAAGTAATTAAGTAGCAGTTATTAAGTAGGTTGTTTTTTTTTTAAATAAAAATTACTTACTTAATAAAAAATAATTCATATGATAAATGATTTTATTTCTGTAAGTAGGTTTGTACAAACAGTTTTACAAGTCAATCATATTTTAAAAACTAGATGAGGTCGACGTTATCTATCGGACTACTCTGAGAAGTAACACCGAAACAAACTCGGAGGTCTCTAAAGTTCAGACAATAATCTTGGTCATTATAATATAAGGACCATGAAGATTAGTGTCTGAAATGGTATTTTTAAGAAAGCACCACACAAATTTTATTTTGATTACCAAATTAAATCATCATCAAGCCCAAAATATTATAAATCAAAAGCAAAAACTATGACTTTCGGAATTTTGAGATTAATTTTAGTGATATTGAAACTAATGAATAAAATAGTAAAAAACAACGAATCCACTCTTTGATTTACAGTATACGAGAGGCGCTTGTGGCTAAGTTATAACAGCCGCACGGGTCGATTGATCAGGATAAGCTACGCTTGCCGCGGTTGGTCCGTGGATGGGTGACCATCTTTACATATCAAGACCCCTCTGTGCCTCGGAAAGCAAGTTAAGCCGTTGGTCCCGGCTCTGATTCGTAAATCTTAGGCAGTCGTACTGGGTCACCGGGAGCCTGAAAGTCCGACAACCAGTCTTACGAAGGGGTATCATACTACCCGCAGTAACTGGGTTGTGGAGGTTAGATAGCCAGTCGCTTCATGTAAACTACTGGTATTCAGCTTCATCCGGTTACACTGGAAGCCGACCCCCACATAGTTCGTAAAGGCTTGGCAAATGGTGATGATTTGCAGTGTACAATAGTGTTTTTTTTACGAAATATTAGAACGGTTTTGAAACTATGAGCTACCAATTTACTTATTAGATTGAGGGTTCAATGTGTACATACATACCTACCCACAAATTTAGTATTAAACGTAAATAATTTAAAGGATCAGTGGGGGCTGGCTGTGTGATTATTTCACGCTAACGAAATTAATAAGGTAAATTTCAACGGTGTGCGAGTAAGGGGCATTATTGCGTTACCTCGGAACCGCTTGTTTGATGTGAAACAGCCAGGAAAAGCAGCGATTTTAACAATACTGTTATAATCTTAACATATATTAACTTTGTTAGAAAAGTGCGGTTGCGATATCTATCAAAGGTAAAGATTTCATGAGAGATTTTTGTCAGTAGTATCGTTGTCGCTGTATTAGCGACAATGATAGAATACAAATCCAGCCCCTGCAGTCTCGACATTAGACAGCGACAAAAATCAGTCGCTAAGTCGTATCGTTGTCAAATTCCTTTAATAGATTTTCAACTTTATTTCGAAAATGTAAGGTTGAAAATCTATTAAAGAAATTTGACGTCGATTAGACTTAACGCCCGATTTTTGTCGTTATATTTGTCGAGACTGCAGGGCCTGGATAGTGACTACCTACGTTTTGGCAACGACAAGGTAAGTATGTAAAAGGAGTAAAATTGAGATAGATTTAGCTCCTTTCAAGGCTGTTTCCTAAGACGAAGAAATCCATTCCTTCAGAGGGTGTCACGAGACAAATAACTAGGGAATTATATACAATACCTTAGCTTCCACAGATATATAACAGACAAAGCATATTTCAGGAAAAAATAACTCTATATCACCAACATTTTATTTACTCCCATAAAAGCAAAATCCACAATATTGTGAGGCTGCGAACTATCAAACTATACTACCAGGTAACTTATTATGAAATATTCAAACATACAAACCTGGCGGAAATGGCAGTGTCGTGGGAAAAGCTAAGTGTGAGCCAAGATTCATGCAAGTTAATAGATATGAAGTTTTTATGAGCAATAACGTCACCTCTGGAAGTGAAATAAAAAGTGATATGGCTTTTTTTATGTGGCTGCTAAAATATTATATTTTTCCTTAATTTGGACTTCTGTATTACTGAGCGATTTATTGGTTTATGTCCAGCTATAGACAAGGAGAAAGCAGCTAATACATAGGTACCCATGCGTGATGAGAACTAGTTTACTTTTGTGATATTTATAGTATTTTACTTAAGTAACCCCTAAAAGTATTTAAAAAAAACACAAGTAAACTACTTCTCAACGTTTTACCCTTGTAGCCTGGTAGATAACATTTTATTCTGTCTACAATATAAAAAGAAAAGCAGATTTATCAGAAAGCTAACTGTCTTGAAAATCGTCATAAGCACGTATTACTCGTGTATAGACGGAGTAACAGTCACTTCAAAGGGCGAAGTCGAGGCAAATCGAGGGTGTCCAACTCTCGTACGACAAATTATGTGCCCGCGAACAGATAGCGATATTGTCGCCCCAAAAACACTTTTCCCTTGTTTTTCCCCGAAATGGGGAAGGAAGAACGGTAGTTCGGCAAGACAGCTTGATCCGGTGTACGGCCGTTTTAGGGGCAGCAACAAGTCTCTTATTTACACATGGGAATTCAAACTTTGTACCCGAGAATAAAGAGTTTAATTTATTTTGTGCGCATGCCAGGGAACAGAGAATTCATACGTGCCTGTATAAGGAGGAATGTGAAAGTGATGGAGCGGCACACGAGGAAACGAGTTATAGTCTGAATCAAGTACTTAGTTTTATTGCGTTTAGGCTCACTGGTGGCTGGGTAATGTACGAAAAAGATATAGTCAGTGACACCGATCACTAGTTGTTTTATATTGTTCAGATAAATCACGACACGCATTTTCGAACCTTCATTACACAAACATTATTCAGCGTTCTATAATAAGCGCTTGGAGTAAATAAATCTGAGCGGACGCTTATATACGAGTATGTTATGTAAGCAATGACATTAAAAGCTAAGGCACCTTCAAACGACAACGCCCCAAAAGAAAATACTTTAGAAAGAAAGGAAAATACGGGAAAAACCAATTGTGCATCTCCGCTTCATTGTGAGGAGTCCAAAAGAAGCCCGATATAAACGAAGGACGGGGACGACTCGTTAAAAGAGATACTTATGAAAAGAGGAGATTCGTGGAAAAAATCGAAAAGCTGAGGTAAACAATAGGAGACGCGGTTGGGGGCGCCGGAACAAGTTTTCAATTAACAGAATGAGACTCAAGTAGACGGCAACTCGACAATTCGATAGCACACTACACTAGCATTGGCTCTTGCTATAGCGTGTACAGCCGTAACTAAGTGTACTAGCGAAATGTTGTGTTGAAGCAAAAGGGGCGATGAACTGCACAATACGTAATACATAGGTGTTTATGCGAAGGTGAGTTGGCGGAGGTTTCGGAACGGCCCGCAAACTGAGTGGGTTAAATGGAGCGTGGACGCGACGAGGCCCGCTGCACTTGTTGCAATTTCTCTCCAACTCCACAACTTAATTGTAACGAGTGTGCCTTTACTTTTGTTATAGACGAATCGCGTTAATTTCACCCGGAAAGGTTACCGTCCATTACTCTAATTGCGAGCCGCATTTCATCTAAGCATCTCTCAACTTCAGTCCGCAACGAAGAAGCCTTCAACAAACTCAAGAAAATTCACAGAAACTAACTACCAAAGAGTATGGAAGTAAACGAGGACTCTTCGCTAATATTCCTAATTAAGCTTTTAATGTAATTGAATGAGTGGAGACACATTGCGATTGGAAGGAAGGAGTGAGCGAGCAGCGCACACCCCTTCGCTCGCGACCAAAAATACTTTCAGATAAATTACTTAGAGCGAACTCAGCGCGCATACAAATCGGCCAGCGATTCTCCATATTTCACCTTGCCGAACACCCGCTCGATTTACACACTTCTGTAATAGGCGGGGAAGGGTAAACGCCGCGATGGACGAGTGCCGATGCAGAGATCTCAACTCGGTGAAAATTAAGCCATTTCCGTTTAGGAGCGTCGTGTTCTAACTTTATTACTAATCGAGTCACGTCACGAAAAGAATTTTCGATATACAATTAAAGGTGAAACGGGTGTCGAAGATCTTGAGTCAGAGGTGGGCCGATATCGGCGGCGTCTGTCGCGAGGAGGCAAATAACCGGAGAGTAGGGGCACCTGTGCTCGATAATGCGCCGCCCCGTCTGGCCGGATGGGAGAGGAATCAATTAGGCCGTTGCCGAATTGCGTAACGGCTCTAGTTACGAGCATTACGAGTGGGTCCGCAGCTGCTTTTTGCTCATCCAACCTCTTGTTATTGCACAATCGACATTCGACGCCTCAGATTAAGATATTACGTATTCATCGAACCTTTTCATTATAGTTTTATGGAAGGAGGTTAAGTAAACAGACTTGGACCTCTAGGTCAGTTTCTGGCTACCTTTTCGTTTGATCCATCTTCTAATGATTTCAGGGCACATCTCAGTGGTAAAGGAATCTGTTCCTATAAAATTGCATGTAAAACGTGATATAGTTTTAAACGAGTGACCGTTGTCATGCGTGTATTTAACGACGACCGCACGCGTTCGCTGCTGGCGGCTCGGTAATGGATTACCTTCAACGCAACTGTATCATCGGGCTTACCGCAGCGAGAACGATACCAACAAAAAATTACATTTAATCCGTTTGGAAATATCGCGGTTTTAACTATGAGTATTATATTTTATGATTGTTTTGTTTTCTTTTTAGAGATTGTTCCAAGGTATTGAAACGTTGATTACTAAGATTTAAAATTGGTTTTTGTATTATTTTGCTCGAAGTAAGTGCTGTACCTACTACACAATGAGTTTTCATACTTGGTAGAAAAAGTGTCCAGATAAAAACGCTAATTAAAAAATGCCGTGTATACAAACGATAAAAGGGAAGCCGCAAAAATCATATGTGGCGAAAAGTAAGCTTAAAATTAATCGATGTCTATAAAACTCAGATAAAGGCTGCACATCCATCGTCACGGGCCGATGCTTGAGTATTAAAAAAATCCAAATTAATTAGGGCGAATACATTAAAATCGTCAAGGGAACGAGCTCGTAATTTTCGCCATGTCCGCTGTAGATTGCGGCGTGTGAGGGCAGTCGTATGTGAATTATTTAGAGGCGGTCGCGCGGCCGACTGGCCCGCAATTAATGAAGTGGTCCGAGTCGTTTGTCAATGCGGTGGTCTGTGGCGGTCGGCGGACCCTCACTTACACCAATCTGTTACCTAAAATGTGTCAGATGCAGTAAGCCTAAAGAATATTTGTGATTCATTCTACCAAATCAATCGTAAGCTACAATTGCGAGTTGTTCTAGTAACTTAAATTGCGTTCAGTCTTGCTGTAATTGCTTTCAGAAGAAATTGGTAACTTTTCAAGAATATTTTGCTGGTTTCAAATAAAGTTTAAATGACGTGGACGTTTATTAGTGGAGCTTATTAAATTAATGTTTTCCTGTCATAAATACCTAAAGGTCTCCAACATGCAATTATTCTGGCTACAAACCTACCCATAATAATTTTATTATGCGGATTACATGGCATTATCTTACGTCCATTATGTATAATTTTACTAATAACTATTCAACGGCTTAACATCACTGTGGCGATATTCTAAAAGGTGATTATAAATCTAGTGAAGAGGTCGGAAGCGGGCCGGGCAGGTCGCCGTTAATTTTAATGGTGAGATTTATTTGTCCCCGATTACGAGGAGTTTGATCAAATTCCGAGGCGGCGTGTAAGCGCCCTCGCAATGACATTAGGCGCGATGCCGCGCCGCGACCCGCCGCGCCGCGCCGCGCCCCTATAATCGTACCGTTTAAATATAATTGCAATAAGTTAATAAAATCCCACAGCGCTTTTAATTAATTTGTGGCGACACAGGCGCCCAATTAAATGGGGATTTCGAAAATTCCATAAAGCGCCGTTGTGTGGTAAACGCTATTTTTGCAGGCACTTTTGTTTTTGTGCAGTTTGTTTGTGAACGCGTGGCTCGTCAATTCTGAGTGAAAATGTAAATAATGTAATGGCTTTCATTTAGTGATTGAATTTATGTGAGCTTTCAAATAACAGCGGTTATAAATCAATCACCAATTTATTAATTTGACGTAAAAAGTTCGTAACGCACATGGACATGGGCGCATAAAATATGAGTAAATGAATAGGTAGATATTAATGGAACTCATTTCGAATCATGAAATATGAAATATCGAAATTCGTGTACGCGGTTGAATTACTAGGCCAGAAAATGTCCGTAGTCTGTTATCAAAATGTAGCATCCCAATTCGTTGTCCTTATTGTAAATATGCATTAGGGCGGATGACGTAAGCTTCGGCTCCTCATTACGGCGGGCAATGCGCCATCAAAGACGTCCACGGTCCGGACCGTGAAGTGTCCCGGATACAAGCCGCTCAATTATGTTAATGGATTTGCAGCATTCTGCCTACAACAAGCCTGCCTTCAGCTGATTGATATGCAGCTTCCACTACATTACATGTACACATTTATGACGATTACATTACGATCTATAATTTGAGTAACATTAGCACCACACGTAATTACGACGATAATAATAGCGGTCGAAACCAAACAGAAGTGTATTTGCTTTAGACTGATGCTCATTTCATACAAAATCAATATGTTGCCCTAATAAAACAAATACATTTTATTTCTCGACGTGTCTAGTAAGCGCAAGGGAATGATTGATAGTGCTTTGAGCACACAACGCTTATTGAACGGCAACAGAGGGGACCACCGAAATAATGACAGTTTTTATCGAACCGACAGGGGTATGTTATCAAAAATGTATTAATCTATACTAAAATGGTAATTAAAGGCAAACTTTTGAAAGCAATCACGATTGGAAATAAATCGAGGTCACGAGGTCGAGCTGATGAAATAAGAAATGATATCGATACGAATGAAAAACACAATTTGTGTGTGAGTCCGCAAAAAGGGAATTCATGGAGGCAAGGGTGGGCTCGTAGGGGCAACGTCATTTTACATAACAGTTATAAGAGAAGTCGCACACCTGCGACTCTAACCGTAAGATTGGCAGCAAAACGCCGACTCACCCGGCCGGTATACGCTTAAATTACGCGTAAAGCCGAACACAAAGGCTATGCGTATTCAAATTCCATTAATCTCCCACCCGGGGGAAGGTGGGGTAAAATGAACCGGCGCGGACAAAAACAATGCCGCCGGCAAATAACCGGCTCAGCATTGTTCCGGCAATTAGAAAGCTTTCCCATGTACCGGTCGTGTATAAAAACAGTGTAACATCAGCACGAATCGCTGCCTATTGCTCGTTACCGTTGATGTTTATTACGGTTATTAGGACTAAGCCGTGCGGTTCCATAATAATGTTTTTCGTATAAGTTGTTTTAAATTAATCATGTGCCCACATAGGTGGCTAATCATGTGTTGTTTGAATTCCGAAACTGTAATAATCTGATGGGTAATAGCATCGTTAACTTTGATTGCAGTCCGAATGTGTCGAAGTCGTTTTAAGCATGATTGGACAAACGCTATCGTACGACGATATAATCTGGGAAAAGCTGGATCAAAAGGTGGATATCAGCGAATTAAAACCGACTGTCGAGTGTTCGGTGCCGAATGCGACAAATGACACCACGTTACGAATTGATTTCCAGATAATCCCTGACCGGTCATTCGAACGAATGTCGATTCTTCTGTTATCAATAAGTTGAAATTACACGCTTTTGATGATGAAGGATATTTGTAAGAACTACATACAATTTCTAAACATGCTCAATGGATTCATGGAATAGATGATATTACATGTGATATGTATGAAGTTTCACTACAATATTGATATAATAGAAACTCACGAATGTATAATCCGCGATACCGATAACAGGGCAGCTAACCTGCAAAGAAAATTATGTACATTAGGTAATATATTATTTTACATTCCATTGAACCCAAACTGCTACTTGACACAAGCTGCTTCTCGTAATGGGAACAATGTGGCCGCCGCAATCACAAGGAGCATGGCCGCGCTATTGTTTTTACCGCTGATATTGCGGAGTGCGGAGTACCAATAAGCGAGCGTTGTTTGCTCAGGGCCACTATTGTACCCGGTTATTAGGACAGGTCCTACGCGGCCCGCGGCGGCGGTGGCGGGTTAAGATCGGCTCAACCAACTCAACCCAGCTTTCTTGCTGTGTAGGTGGCACACTTAAGCCAGCCGACGTCAGGTGGCGTCGGGTAACTTCGAGCTACCTCGGCAACGTTATAACATATCTGAAGGATTACGTACATGAGTTTACAGTGTTACAGTACCTTGATTAAATGCTTGTGTATTTAATTATACGAGTGTTCCAGTGAAACAAGCGTCAATTTGTCCCGGCTGCACGGAGCAGAACTAATAATTAATTTGACTGACTGAGATTTAAGCGCGCTCATAATACTCGGCTCACATTTCCGCAATGCACAACATATTCCTAATGTCATCTCGTTAAAATTGGCGTATTCATGACGTCACTGTTATTCAACGGTACGGCTCATACTGTTAGTTTTATAATAAGATATTATGAATGTCTACTGTGATACGTGGCAACAGTAATAAAAAATTGTATTACAATGTAACCTGGCTAAAAGGGATCACAAGGGGTATAGAGGCTTCTCATTTACCCAGTTTCCCAAATAGTCAGGTTTAAAATGACAGTTGTCTTATTTACAGACGCCCCCGCTAAGACAGTTCGAAATGTACCGTTTTTTATATATAGAGGTAAAAATGTTCATTAAAAATGCATACAAACGTATCGCGTCCTGTTCAGACCAATATTCAAAATGATAAATTATTATTAGTTGTCTTACTTATACAGACTATTCAATGAAAAGTCCCAATTCTATAATTAAGACATTTTCATTTTTTTTTCTTGATTCGGTTTTTCGATTTTTACCTCTACAGGTAAAAATCTTAAAAATCTAACAAATGCATTCTCAGTTATAAAGCTTTAATTATTCCCAGTAACAGAGGTATGTCAATGAAAAAGTGTCGGGATCTCATTGTAATTATCAGTAGTAGAGGTTTCTTACATATCCAGGGCCCACTTAAACAGATTACATTGTATAGCATATAAAGCCTATAACGTTCCCATTGCTGGGACACAGACTTGCTTACATTGTATGAACATGGAAAATAAGTAGCTATCTAATATCTAATGAATATTACCTAATACCTCAGTAGACCACATGATTAATCAACTAGGAGAAGCAATGAAGGCCGCACCGTTAAGCACGTGTATTCTCCGTAAGTAAATTGTACCTATAAAGAATGTTGAATTTTTAAACGTCATGTAGCAATAAACTCTCAAAGAAGAGGATTAAATCAGGCAAATTCGCGGAGTACAGCTAGTTACATTATAAAGTTTCCTTTACAATATACCGAGTAAATGTAGTACTTAACAAATTCCAGGATTGGAGATGGAGAATGTTTTAATGACGCCCTTATCGAGCCGAACATTCCTGAGAAATTCGAGACTCTTAAAACGATACCAATTTCAATAATTACGTGCCCTTGACATAAGTAATCAAAATTAAGACAGGAGTATCTCTGATTCCTGTTTCAAGCTGTTTGTGCTGAGATATTTATACTTAGACGCCACAGCCAGGTTAATGGCAGGTAATTAACATTTTGGGTAAATCTACGGTGTCCTGGAACCTGGAAGAGCAGTGGCACATAGCGTCCGCAAGTTACGTTACTGAAACGTTATTCATGAAAGTAGGTCGGTGTGTTTTCTTAGAAAGCTTTATTTGACACCGTAAACTCAAACCCTGTCACTGCGGCCGTTATGTGTCTTCTAGGAAACCGTCGATTACTTCTTATTTAATTGTTTTACTTTGGTCATTTCTGCCTATCACAATGCAATCGCTACACAATAATTTCTGCTCGTCACAACTGCATTAGCTACACAGGTCTCCTACATTACAGCTTAGCCCTTAAGGCGCTTCCCCGACCAAACGACCTTGAGCGTTCGGTCCTTCTCTGCCCCGTCGCTGAGTCTCGCTCTGTCTCGCTCCCTGCGCACGCTCATTTATCATAAAATTCACAAAAAAAAAATGAAATTATAAAATAAAAAAAGACAAGTGATGTTTTGAAATAAAATAAAACGTGAATTATTTAGATTTTTAAATTATCTAACCATTAATGTAATCCTCAAATTAATAGAACGACACCTTTAGCAAAAGATGCATGCAATCAATAATTTTAGTCACTTTTTTTACAAGGACATTTTAAATGTATTTATAACACATAAAAACAAATAAGAACGTGCAATGTGATGATAGGATATCGAACATTAATAATGTGCTTTTAGATGTAGTTTATTACTCATAGTGAATGAGTTAATAGTCTCTGAATAACGCACTATGGCAAGGTTTTGGTCGGGGTACCGCCTTAATGACACTAATGTCGGAACTGTATGAAATGAAACAACCTTACGTTCTGTCAAATTGCTACTCCAAGAACCGATTAAACAAACCCGCCAAACCAAAGAACCAATAAGGTATCAACTATTATTTGGGTAAAATGTTACGTCTAATTCTCTGTACAAATAATAGGCAGAACAACGGATATACGAGCAAACAGTTTGTGAGCAAACATACGTCGCGGTTGTCATGGCTACGTACATTGTATAGTGGGCTAGGCAAGTGCGGGTCGGCCGTGTGGCGGTTAGCCACCGAACATTAGCTGTCGACAGCGTTTCCGACCATACTGTGATTATTTTAAATATTAAACGCTTTTACCGCGTCTAGAGTAACGGAAAATAATATTGTGGCAGTTTTAACGATATTACTTTGCCGCAATGTTGCGGAGTTACGGCTGAGTTTATTAAAAAGATACTTGACGTGTTACTTCGGTTTATCTACGGGAAATGAGGATTTAAACTGGGCCAAAATAATGCTTTTAATATGTGTATATACACTTACATACTTTAACTATAAGCAGAACCAACAAAACGCCACCTGTATCCTTACATATTTTGTTAGTTTAATAAGTATTTTATAACTCATGATTACTTAATATCGCGAACAAAAGATACTTAGTTGTTAATGTGCCCAAAGTATTATAATTCAAAGGATTTGTAATTTAAAGCGATTAAACTAGTGACTCTGTGTGAGCTGTAAACCTCGCGAGTCCTAACAATAAGCGCGCGCAGAGAGCGCGAAATGGATGAAATATGTTTTTTTTAACACTTTCAACCCCCATATCTCCGCCATTTTGAAAAATTTCGAAAAACTGTATCGACAAAAAAATCCATATAATTATTATCGAACCTGCTCACAAAATTTCACGAGAATCCGTAGAGAAATGTAGCCTGTACAGGAGAACAGCCATCCGGACATCCGGACATATGAAAGCATTTTTGTCCAAGCTGACACGGAGACGCTTCGCTCGCGCTTCGTGTTCCCTCGGTCAATATAACATACGCCAGCCGAGTGTTTCTTAGAACAGGTTCTACGAGCTACGAAGTACAGGCCCATAACGGGCTCGTAGCACTAGACAGCTCATATACCACGGACAAGGTCCGTTAGATAAAGCGAGATAAACTTGTATCATAAACATAACGTTAAAGAGGAGATCACTAAATTACACCTTGTCTTCTTTTTATTTCCAGATCAAATGGACTAGAATTTAAATAAGATTACTTACTGGCTTAAAATAATTGTACTTATGGTACCCTAATGAAATTTCTCACTAAACACGCTCAATTTGCACTCCATTATCACACCTATTATCTTCCATTCGAGAGTTTTCCTTGTTATTTTCTCGTTGGCAACACAATTCATTAGAAAAACGGCGTGAGGGCTCCATTGCGACAGACTCCGTTGTTGGAACCTCCAAGGTTTTGTCAAAACAAGCTCAGGTTTGAACGTGGAACGTTAGTCTTTTCACGTTAAAAATCTCAAATCATTTATCATATCACCGTTGTCTACATTACAGCGCGGGGCGTATTGTGAGTAGGCTAAAAAGCCCGTCTGTCTATACAAAACGACGTGGCGCGGCGCGCTACGCTATTTTACGTCTAATCATGAACGAAAATGAACCTTAAATTGACCCAATCTTAGGCTTTTCTGGGACAGATTCGCCCAACGTTCCTGTCACGCAGGCCACGGGGTCCGACAGAAAAGTAATTTGAAGCGTAAATTAAACGAGTTAAATTATACAAATAAAATTAATGAAAGTACAAAAGCGTAGCGATTTTCCAAACAAATATTATTATTTTAAGAAACTCGGAATAGTTAAGAATTATTCAAATTCAGTATGAAATCCGCAGTAACTTCTAATTTATCGCGTAATCATTGTATTAGGGGCTTATCCCAGCGTGGCTTATCGCATCGCGATTTTCCAGGCTGTACCTAGGTCAGATTTTTGTTAAAAGAACCATCTACTTTAACGCTTATTTCGTCCATTATTCGATTATGTTAATTTCTAACACATGTAACATGTTTGGTTCATACAAGCCAGTCCACACAAACTCTCAATCTGATAGGTCCTTAGAAATACTTTTATTTGGTGTGCATAAAATTTTCACCGCCTTTTAGTAAAGCGGATTGCCGTGAGGCAAAAACGACGAACGAAAGCTCTTTCATTTGTTTAAGAGTGGCTTTACCTCCTTTAAGTGCTCCAGTATATAGGGACAGGCTTGAATACCCGTGAGTGTTGCAGCGGGAAAGACTCACTTAAAAATTGCCTGAGTAATTTCTATGACGAACACGTACGTGTGAGACTCAAGTGCATTCCACATCGGAATTGGGCGGCGAGACCGAGACCGAGTCTGCGAGTTTGTCCCGGAGTCGCTCACAGCCGCCGCAGATATACTCCGACCGAGAGATTACTTAAGCCAATTTTGTCTTAGTGCTCACGCCATTACCTGCACGAGTACATGGACACACGCTTTAGGGACGTGATTAACAGTTAAGTGAAATTTATTTTATCGGGCTCTATGCGAGCGAGAGTGTATTCCATTGTCTAATGGAACATTCGTTTTGGTTACTCTCAAAGAGATGGAAGGAAAAACGGTGCAGTGGATCTTTTTATTAAATGGTTTTTGTTCGACACAAGTTGTACAAGAGCCTACAATATCTACCGTGTAAATACAAAAGCACCGGCTAGCATAATTTTGTGAAAATCTGATTGTCCTTTTCTTTTAATAAATTAAGTATTTATAAACAAATATTTTACGTAATTCTTAAGCTGGAGATAAAAAAATTACTAGGCCCTCGCGGTAACGGAGTTTTCACGTCGGAAACTCATATAAAAGACATTTCGGCGGAGCTCGTTGCCTATCGGCGGTATTATTCAAATTAATTTAGCGCGGTGAGGCAAAAAGTGCGCGCGTTGGGAGTGCCGCCCCCATATTCATAGAGCTGCCCTAAATTAGCATCACAAT
Source organism: Griposia aprilina (assembly GCA_916610205.1). Lineage (NCBI taxonomy): Eukaryota > Metazoa > Arthropoda > Insecta > Lepidoptera > Noctuidae > Griposia > Griposia aprilina. Next base: position 16,480,894 of record OU744288.1, read on the forward strand.
GAAGTGTTAGAAGCGCGACTCGCGAGCGGCAAGTGCTTAATGCGGCCTGCGTCTTCTCACACGATTATATCACATACTAATGAATTAAGTATAAAACTTTTCAGCCACAAATTTGTTTGGGCTTCTGCGAAATTAACTTAGACTAATAATTACGGGAAGAAATTCGCGCTCACAGTAAATTGCGCATAGTTACGGTAATGTCTTAAATGTCTCAAATTCGGGAAATGAGTATCGCAGAACGGAAGGGTATAAATATGTAGGTTTATTCATAGGGGCGTATAATGTTAAGTGTCCCAAGTAGCGCGCCAGCTGAACGACGCGGTATATTGTTTTTGGACCACCCTTTTACGCTTTCACGCCTATAAATAAATCAAAATATTCAGGAAGGGCTCGACTTTAAGGCGGCTTAGCGGAATCGTAAAATTCAACAGCGTTCGCACCGCCCCGGGGTTTATCTTTCGCCAGCGTTTGGCGTGTTTTTGCTTGAACCGTAAAAGAGTATCACAGTGTATGAATAGAAAGCAACCCTCCCTTTTACCGAGGACATATGGAGCAGAGCACTTTACAAGTTTAATGCTGAGAGCAGATTATCTGCTCATAGGAAATATGAACCTGCCTCTGCCTAGTGGTGAGCCTGGTGAATAATTACTGACACCTCGTCACTTACATCTCCGTACCTGCTCGTGAATACCGTAAACTCACGAAGCTACTAAAAACTTGGACCATTTATTTCAGCCTACAAAACATATATGAAGAATATCCTACACCCTGCTTCACCTGGCGTAATTAATCCTAGTTGTTTTAATGACAACAAAATAAATTACATTCATAATAGTTCAAGTGAACCATTTCAAGGCAATATAAAATGAGAAATTCGTCATCAATTAGGGACTATCAGTTTTAATTATCCTTGTTGTTATTGACTATGATGAAAAATCTCCATCCCTAATCTCGACGTCTAAGCGTATGCAAGGAATTCGAAATTTATCCACAAAATATAGCAGCTTTTGTTACTCGCAAGTACGGAACGTTTTGGTCATTAATAACAATTTATTTAGCACAATGCCGTAATTTCGGTCCAAACCTTTGAGAAAACGTGGATTTGATATTAAACGCCGAATCGTTTTCTAAATTGATTAAATAGTTTATGATAAATTGTACAAGTTTAGGGATGCGTCCGCATTTGTTTTAAACCAGGGATAAAGCATAGAAATGTTTGGACATGTTGTTTAATTAATACAAATAGGTTTTATTCGATTCATTAAACTAAATGAACATAGCTTTCAGAATGTTTGAAAACTTTTGGTTAGAACTTTATATTTATTTAAGAACAAGGTACCTAGGGTACCCTAGATACACCTTACTTAACTAAATGTTTTACATAAAAATGAGACACAACCATGAGGCACCAGGGTTCTTTAAACGCTTTAGATATTTCTTAATGCCAAGATAAGTCAACAATTCATAAAATACCCGCATAGCAGGCAGTTATCAGGAAATAAGCAAGGCACTTTTTTGTAAAAATTCTTTCGTTACTGTGCACACAGAGGAAACTTTACTTGGACAAAGTTGAGGTTTCCGAAGTTTTCCATTCACAGCGACGGGAGCCGGCCATTGTGGCTAATTCAAGGCTATAATTAAATTTGTTTACATAATATTCTGTTACGAGACGAAAACTTGCTCGTAATACACCCTCGGGGGTAACAAGTCAAATTATGTTTTACATAGTTTTATAAATACGAACATTAAAAGATTTTCGCGGTTCGTTGTTTAATGCTTCAAAAGTTATAACGATTCATTAGGTTTATGATGAGATTTATAAACAACTTCAGACTTAATTCACTCTTCTCAACAGAGCGAAATATCTGTTAATGAAAGGCAGGGACATAAAAAGTTATCTTAAATATTTAACGTTTTAATAAATTCCTTTTAAATTGAAATATTTTCCGTCATATCCTATCCTACCTAGAATTTTATAAAAGAACATCTCTCAGTTAACCCGAAAACAGGAAAAAAAAATCTGCCTAAATTACTTTACATAAACAAAAGTGGATTTCAAAGGGCATAAATCAACATTAAGATTGTACAGTCCAGAGTTTCATTTGTGAAAGCATTTTTTTTTTTGAAAAATAATGAAATTACCCTTGGAACTAAAGTGACCCGCCCGAGGAAAAACAACAATATTCTCGGTCCTCACTACAAAGAGGCCAGCATTTGTATTATCATTCCATTAAACAAAAGTCACCGGAGTTTCAAATGAAAACACAGAACTCATTATTCCCGGGGCAGAGAAATGATTTCAAATGTTAACAAGATTCCCCATAATAGAGTTGTTCACGGAGAGATTTAAGAAAAACAAGTATGAGCCACGGGCCGCGTTGCCTTGTGTTGTGATTCTGAAGAATTGTGTTAATAATAATGTCTCCCTACAACACAACGCCACCCGAGGCGGTACACGCTTATATGACAAACGGAACCCACTCGCCGTATTGTTTTATAATCTTTGCTTCTATTTATACAATGTATTCGAGTATCTAATTTGCGTTGTCGGGATTATCCTGAAGGAACAAATGGATAATTATGGGGATTATTTATAATTTGACTGAGACCAAATGGATGATTATGGGGATTATTTATAATTTGACTGAGTTATATCTGCTTAATTTAGTTTATAATTTAGAATATTAGGTTACGTATTATGTTAGAAGTAAAGATACGCAGCGTACCAATTTTCTTTAACATATCTAAAGGGGGAAAGGTATGCCAAATGCAGAATCCGCGTCTTCCCGGCCCTCCGCGGAATTCCTATATTATATAATACATTGGGGAGGATCATTTTGCTCGTTTATTGCCGGATATATCTGTGAATGCTCGTTTGTCAAATGCACAGTCATTTATTCAATGGTTTATTTTATGACTTCGTACCTCTATCACCCGAAATAAACAGAGTTAGTGTGCATCCCTCGAGGGATAACTATAAGATAAATGAGCTTTTGAGCTCGCGTAAATATTGTATTAAAATACTTTTCTTTTTATTTATACTCACCGAAATATGAAAAATGGTAGGAGGACATCTTACAACATAGAGGATGTGGTAAGAGTTGGATGCGTAAATATTGTCTTGACTGATTTACAAACCATTTTTAATAACCTTAATATATTTTTAGTTTTAATTTACCTAGCCAAATCCTAGATTCTTTTTTTTACTGTTTGTATTTTTCGTGCATGTCTCAAATAAAACATTTAATTTTTTTATTTGTCTTCTTATCTTTCAAATAGGTATGTAATTTAACAATTTCAATATAAAAAAATCAGTCAAATATTATTTGCTATTTTTGCTGGCAGGAAAAGCCTTTGCGGTAAATAGGAACGAATCCTCCACGCGAGTAAAGTGGTGGGTAAAGCTAGTTTATAATTCAAATAAAAGCAACGTATTCGCAAAGTAATGCCAGTATAAAAATAAATTATCACCCGCCCACAGCGAAAAGTATAAAAGGAAGAACTTTTTAATTTTAGCAACCACAAAAAAAGACCAATGTAATTAAATTCGGAGGTATTCGGAGGTGTCACCCCTACATATTCTCAAAATACGGAACAATAGATACCTGGGGGCCTACAATCTATGTACGCCGTCTGTAATTTCGGCCAAAGTTACGGATGTCACCAAACCTGCATCACTTTCGGACTTTACATAAGTCCGGGGCTCGCACTAAAAATTAGTGACAAAACGAAACGACGGTTGTCCTTAGTCCCGACGTGCGTTTGTCCGTCCGAAAAAGTAAAATATTCGGAAGCAGAGTGCACTTCTTGGTATCGAACTGCTTTCGGGCAGGCCCGTATCTTAGATGACGGGCTTATAGAGTACTCTAAGCCCATCAACGAAGATATGGGCCTCCTGTTACGGTGAAATTACGGAAGGATTGTGCATTCACGGAACAGATTTTGTGTAATAATACGTTCCCGAGCGGTAGTCGGAAACTGATCTATGACTAGTGTGTGGTCTTTATCCAGCTATTCTCTCCATGCTGCCATTCATTTGACAACACGGTACGGATACGTCTCCCATAGAATATCGTAGATACGGCAGTAGTTCGGTATTTCTAATTAAACTCTGAATTAGTTTCGAGATTTGATTAGTAGCATAACTTGCCAGACAAAAGCAGTCGATACTTGTATTTTATAGGTATTCATCTGATATCCAAAATATTTCATGAAAATATAGCTTGTTCCCAACGAGTCACACCTCAACGGGTAACAGTGTGACTCGTTGGGAATGTTTTGGATAATAATTCCCAACGAGTCACAGTTACTGTTACACTGTTACTATATCATCTATCGCCACGAAATATTTTCGTTCTCAGATAAACAAAAATTGTTCCCAGGTATTTGGTACAACTTGGGGCACCCCGACTCGGACAGGTTAGGTTAGAAGGGGACGGCGGGGTCTGAAAGACCCCGCCGTCCCCTTCGTGGTTATTTTTTTTTAAACCGCCCAGAAGTAGGAGTCCCGCGAAGCGGGACTCCGTCGGCTACGCCTCATTATTCACTTCACTTATTATTCGCTTCATTATTTAGCTTAAATGATACCCTAAATCAAGGTGGGATCATCCCAACGAGTAACAGTGAACAGTAACTGTGACTCGTTGGGAATTATTATCCAAAACATTCCCAACGAGTCACACTGTTACCCGTTGAGGTGTGACTCGTTGGGAACAAGCGGAAAATATGAACTGTATTCAAAATTTCATATACACAACATTGTTTATCAATATAATGTTATCAGAAATTCTGTTTGAATTTTCTCTCAGTTTGATTAGCTTTCAAATTTTGGTGCCAATTTGTAATAATGGACAGGCGAACATGTTAAATATGATACGTGGTGTCATTGTATTTCTAGTTTGAGGTGCGCTGGAGGGCCGGCGGCGCTCTCCTACCAATCAAACAGTGGTACAGAAAGCGAGCGACCAAAGGCTTTCTATCTCATAATAAACCCGATACCGGGCTGCGGACTCGCTGCTGCCGACAGAAATTAAATACCTACGACGCGGCATGAATTTTTTGAAAGGTTCGGGTTTGGGATGTTTCCAGCAATATTGAATGCACAACCGTATGTATTGTTTTTAGGGTTCCTTAGTCAACAAGGAACCCTTATAGTTTCGCCATGTCCGTCTGTCCGTCCGTCTGTAGCTTAGCTCAGAGTGTCTTAGTACAAGAAAGCTATAATTTGGCATGGTTATACATACGACAAAGTGGTAAAATAAAATCATGAAAAAAAAATGTTTAGGTTACCGCCTGTATAGGTAAAGTGGGGGTGTTTTTTTTTTCCGTCTGTCTCATGTCGTGGGATATCGTTGGATAAGCTATTCAAAAATATTACGAGTCTTTGAAAACTATTTTCCGATTAAGGGATGGATCCGTTTGCGTAAAATTAAGCTTTAAATTGCAAATTTTTGTTAGAGGCAAGAGTCCCGCCCCTGCCAGCTAAATGGTTGCTTTTGGATATGTGAAAAAAATGACCGTAGTAGTGTATATAACGAAATTAAAAGGAAAACTATCACAGCTTTACAAGTTTACAAGTAATAGTCGCCCAATTTACATTTGCAGTTGGAATGTATGAGAGAACATGTTTTTCAACTACAATGTTAAGGGGCTTACAAGAGCTAAAGCGCGGTCACTGTCGGATTGCATAGAAAAGAAAGAGACGCGCGATGACACAACGCTGGTAATTTATTACAAAATATGAAGCAATTATGGATTTACAAAAAATCTATTCATTGGACTAAAAAATAAAAACACTATTACGTTAGTATGTTTATTTGTAGAATAATCTGACAAAAAATCTGAATGTTTGCATGTATATTAGTATGGTTTTTAATCGTTAAAAAGTTTTTTTGAGTTATCTTCTTGATTTTTTTCTACCATATCAAGTTAATTGTATTATGTTTTCAACACACTATCTTACTAGCATATATCCTGCAGAATATCATATATTTTTCTGATTTTAGTTACTGCAGTGGTTCATATATTTTTAGGCATTATAAATTTGCGTTTAGGTCATGTAGTCCCCTTAAGTTTGTTGTTGGGATAAATTCATTCCAAATACGGAATACTTCATTGTGCGTGGTCCGACACGCACTTGGCTGGTTTTTGGATATGGATTGCAATTTCAAAAACAACTAAATGTGTTGGCGGGTAAACAGTGCATGTTGCCAAATTGTGGTGAAATGAAATGGGGGGTTATTATTATACCTGGAAAATACATTGACATGTTAAGGCTCCCACAAACAGGCGCGACGCGACAGCCCGACACAAAGGCGCCGCCCGTCGCGCGTCACGCGGTGCCTTTGTGTCACGCTGTCGCATCGCGCCAGTGTGCACGAGCCTTTATCAGTACGGTATGGGATTTCCTCAGGACATTTTAAATTTTATTTCAGTAGATACACCTGGCAAATAAATTGACGTAATATAAATACCTACGGGTGGATTTCTTTATTTTATTTCAAGCTTGTCAGAATCAGTGATAGTAAAAATGTTCAGTGATTTGTACCGAATGTATCACATAAGAACATCAATAAGTTCAGTGTCGAGCGTAGGGCGGGCGGTGGCAACGACACGATTGTAAAGTTGCCGGTGTCATAAAACCACCGCGTTGTAAAGTGAAACCTTCATATTTATTTCTGTTATTCGTTAAAAGCCTCGTAAAGTTAATAAAGGGTTTTTTGTAACAAGCAGGGAGCACGTTCGAGATAAGCCCCCGGTCTCGAGTTGGAATCTTTTAAAACGTCGTTAAAACCAACCCCCGGTCGGTACAGACAAAGCCCAACAACCTAATTGTTGACGAAAAATATTCTCGATGCAAATTCGCACTCTTTACAGCCCATTCGGAATTTGTACTGGACCCGAAAGAAGTTAACGTAATTAGCCCCCGTTGTTGGGGTGTATTCAGATTTTGCGAACTCGTGATGTAATCGCGAACAACTTTGTTTTCAACCCTACTGTGGAATGCAGTATCGTTTTATAGCAAGTAACATTTTAAAGCAGTAGGTACCTACCTAAAGAAAGAGATGATACCAAGTAATTAAGTAGAAATAATATTGGTAATTTGTTTTCATTTCCATACTCTGTATAAAATACAATACACTGAAACTCAGAGCTAAGGCTATGATACTGTTAATGAAATTAAAATCGCTACAGAATCATGGAATAACTGTAATAATAACATCAGTTGGCTTGTTATTAGTATTTAATTAAATTCTTCAGCAATGTAGCGAAACGGTGACTCCGTCTGCCTTGCAGGCACCTTTCATTTAGATTCCTACGTAATAGGTCGTAATGATACCTCTCTTGGGTCAAAAGATACGTCCAATTGAATTAAATTGATTAATGCTTAGAAAATGCATCTACTACGATAGGATTAATAATCCTACTAAAAAACACGATTCAAGAAAACTGGTCAGTGTGATTTTTTCTCAATTTTCAGCAGAACTTTTCCGGAATTCCGAAATTAAAAAGAAAATAAACACTTTTTACGGAAAACTGGCTTCACGTAAATTTATGTGGGTTTTTTAATACAGATTTGAAGCTGACACAGTGGAAAATATTTTTTTAACAATTGACAATTTCACATTCTATGAAGTTATTAGATAAAGCTTTTGAAAGAACAGGTATGAAACCGATATTTTAACATTAGTGGCTTGTACCTACAATAATCGTGTAAGAACTACTGCATATTGTGATCTATCCTCTTTAATAACCACATATTGACTCGTTCACATCAACAGTGTTTACATTGAAAATCGTGGCCAGTGGAAGTTAGCCGCGCGCTTGTAATTTCCCGGACATAATTTGGTGACTAGCCTTTTATCCAATTCAAGCTATGCTTTCCAATTCACCTGCTCACGAAATTTCGATCCTAATTTTTGTTATCATTTCCAATTTCATAGAATTATACAATAAAGTACTTGTGTAACATGCTATCCTTAATTGGTACCTACGGGGATCTGGAGTGCTCATTGGGCACACTTCTCCCCGAAGACAAAGGTTCGTGGAGTCCTTGCAATCGGATCCGGCGCGCCGACGCCCTCTCGGTAATTTTCTCGTTAACGGAATGAATAAAACATTTCATTCCTTACCTTTCTTTTGTAATTGTTAATGGTTGATGGGTTTTGGCAATTTATGTTCGGTTTCTTTCAGAAACCCTATTTTGCCGCGTCATTTGTTATTCGATATCCTTTCAGGATTTGCGTGACGGCTTTAATTGTACGCTGAGAGATGACCCATCACACAAACGTTGCTGTCTGGAAGGCCAGACGACTTTGTTGTTTTATCGTCTACTCAGCAACATTAAGTACGACAGATACATGTTTGGGATGGTTTTTATAACGCTCCAAAATAATAAAACAGGACCCATCGCCGCGATAGACAATTTGCAAAGAAAAATACATCACGATAAAAAATGTAACTCTAACGAGAACCTCAAAATGGCTCGTAAGCAATGAAACAGCGCAATTTCATGAGAAAGGCGGCCCGCAAATAAACCAAAGCGGAGCACATTCCCGCCTCCATAAAACGCAGACTGAAATAAACGTAACAGACTCCGTTCTTTAAAAAATCCGGGCGACGACAACCGCAAAGCTCAGCAAAAATCTCTAGTGTGAGTTGGAATTCCAGCGTCGGAATTTTCATAACTGGCGCGTGGCGTCGTCGGTCGTTGAAGCGTTCCAGGTGAAAGATACCGAATTTATATCCCGAGGCGGTTCCGACGCCAATCGTGATCCGGCTGCGGCTCGCGCTCGCGCCGCCGCCGCCGCCGTCGGGGAATCCTAGCGCCGTACTTTATTAGGTACGGAACCCGCCTGCCTCTCGCCAAATATGTGTGCGGCCCTCCGATGACAATAAACACCCCGTATGAACGCTGCCCACATGAAAGGCTTTATTTCGCCAGGTGTCATGTTCATGTATGCGCGTAAAACGTAAACGCGTCCGTTCTCTGTTATTGACATTCAAGGGAATTTGTACTTTCAATGTAAAGCTACTTCTTGTTTTAGAGCTTGTAGCTTCACTTTCACAATGCAAAATTTTAGGCCTATTTAAGCCTCCCGCAGACAGGCGCAACGCGACGGCGCGACGCGATTCTGTTAGAAAAATTTTCATAAAAAATATTCTACTAGTCGCGTTGCGCTGTTGCGTCGCGACTGTCTGCAGGAGCCTATATTCATTTAACAAGTCAATTAAACCGAAATTCTTGAGTTTCCACATATTTTCATATTCTACGAGAAACTATTCTCTGCATTTTGATGAAAACTATCCCTAATTAATTTATTTCGCATCTTTGGAGTGTGTGATTGTTATTTAGGAATACATATTATGTTCATTGTGCTGGAAGTAAATTTCTCTACCCTCTTCAGTCCTAAAATACCTTTATACCTTTTAAAACGTTAATGTTACAATTGAATTATGTTTTAACAAGAATCATCTCGCGGCGCCAAGTGCAGGATATTGTGGGCCACACCCCGCGAAGATTACGTGAGTTTTTCATATAAAGCCATTCAGCCAATTTCCTCATATCCTACACAGGAGCATAATAAAGGAGGCTTTTGTGAAGGAAAGAGGTTCGCGCACCTACAATGCGTAGACACCGCGTGTACATCGCGAGGGAGCGGGACGTAGGATCCTTCCCTCTCGCTTTTTTCGGATAACTTCTGATATTTAGGGTGCTACCGTTGTGAACAAATAGGTACTTTTACAACGTCAACGTCTGCTCTATAGGAGATTTAGTTTCGTATTCAATTTTCACTAAATCATGTGCTTAGGAAAGGTTTAGTTTTTACGTAGCTAGTTCAAAATTTTCTCTCGATTAAATACGACGCTGCTGGCGTGTTTTCTGATATCATTTGAAGTTATTCGTAGTCAAACAGTTTTCTCCCTCGACTGGTTTATTATTGTATCAATATAAAAAGTGTAACTGCAAACATTCTTGAAAATAGGACTAGCAGATTCGAATTTGTTTACTGTAAGTATTATTTACCTCCTTCACGATGCCCAAAATATACTTTAGAATTCACCGTCGAAGTTCATTAGGTTAATGACTGAAGCTAAGGTAGAAATCGTGTTTACTTACAGCTTTTGAATCCCTTATTTACCTCTTTTGGCAAAAAGTATTATTTTCTTTAGCTAACTCTCGGTTTGCGTGGGTAGATTTAGATTAGGTAAATACAATAAAAAATGTCTTATCAGACCGTAAAAGGGTTGCTGAAACATGGTCCAACAATGCATGTGGAGGGCGCTGGTTGTGTCTTCTTGAAATCATGACATAAACCCTAGTCGCCCTTTACAACATCCAGGAACAGATTACAACATCCAGAGTGGTACACAAACATTAAAAGAAGTCTTAGCTTAGGTACCCTTTACCATGTCCTACTCCGAAAATGAACAAATTACCTGAAACAAATAAACACACAGATGAATATAGGCCGAGTACAGACAAACAACATGTAACATTAAGTGAACACTATGTAGGCAAGGCCTGGAACAGCTGATGTTGACAGCGGTTGCTGCGGTTATCCCGGGTCGTGAACGGTGTACCATCCAACACCGTATACAGTATTATCACGTGTATTTCACGCTTTATTTTGGGTGAAATAACTACATGGATGACGGAGATTTTCTATTTTTATTTACTTACTCAACTAACATATGACGGAGAAGGTACGTTTGTCTCGTTTTCATCAGCCATATTTTAACTATTGTGGGCGTACCATGGGAAGTGTTGGTTAATGCACAATAGCAAAACAATCCCGCGACAGTTTCTAAACGTGTTCACTGCTTGACCGCCACCGACAAACCCCAAACGTTATGTTGTAGACTTTGTCGAACGCCGCCTGGTAGCGCTGGCGTCCCGATTAGTCAAAGTCAAACGATTGATATAACGGATATCCGTTTTTTTATTTTTTTTATTTACCTATTCTATATTTAACTAGGTCATAGGAGTAATAACGTTTCGTAACGTTAAGATTAATAAAAAAAAACATATTTTACTTAAAACAGTCACCCATCGATGTATTCATTTTGTTACAGGTAAAAACGCCAATATAAAACACGTAGTTATAAACATAAAATAAATTGATACTTCAACCCCATTTTCCATAAGGCCCTATAAAAATAGAAAAAAACACATCTCATTTGGTACAACATAAACTCTCCCACACAAATAAAATATTAACTAAATATTCACTACACTATCTAATAAAATATCGAACATATTTCAATATACGTCTCTAAGAGAACGGCCCTATCGATATTTATTTGTGTTGTAACACCCCAGCGGCCGCCGGAGTCCGAAAACGCCATTGGTATCGTAATAAATCGTTAGAGACGTGCCGTACTGCCGCTGGAGCTGTTACTACTGCGCTGTTTTTACTGGCAATAGTTTTCCGTTAATCTACTATAACCAATGCTGGGAGTCGGTCTCGGTATCGGCAGCGCAAGGGTTAGACTCGAGCGAGTGTTGCCAATGATGAACAATTTCCGTCACACTTGGCTGGATTAATCAAGTCTTTACGTACGGTTTTTTTTACGCAGATTAATTAATTTGACGTTGCCCAAACCGTAGACAAAATAATATGGCTTTCTCGAATGCAAATCTAGATGACACGGCTCTGTCTATGAAACACGCGTAAACTTTTTATCACTTACTTGAAAGTTCAGCTGTGAAGGAAAGCATCGCAAAAAATTCACGCATTAATAATAAACTAAGCGTGTGGGAGCGGCGATAGGTAGCGCCACGTGTCACTTTGAATATAAAGTACTGTAACCTAGATACATATTTGCTCACTCCGCAAAGAACGCAAGCGTGATAATGCCTTCACAGCACACTTTTATAACACACGCAATGTACGCAATTGTTAAGAGAAAAAAAGAACAGTTACCATTCCAGTAAGTACCAACTTTACGACCACTATAAATAATAATCTAACTTCATTTTCATAACCTGCTTAGAAATCAGTTTAAGATACGAACAAATTCAATGGAACAATATTTACTGGCTATAATTCGAGTGCGTCCCTTGTCGATCGCAATGTGAATAGATTACGTTTACGTCGAGCAACTTTTCTGCGATACAACGACACTTCTACTGAATTACGGACGGTGTAAAACATGGACACCGCACTTTTACGAGTGCCGCTTAACATATAGTGCCGTAAAACTGAGAAACTACCAAAAACTACACATATAAGACATAAACAATGGTCATTTCGCAGTTCGTTAGCTAATTGGATCGTAATGTATCGTTATGCTACAGCAATCAAATTAATGATATTTCTTTCGGTGTCGTGTCTACTGTTCAACGTCTGCTATGTGCCATATCATTAAGTTCACACGCGATATAATAGGTACACGTTACGATCCTGATATGCTAAACGTTCTGTTTCACAAACATTGAACATAAATTACACATTGCGTTCATTTTGATGATCATTCGGCGGACTATTTTTATTTAATTCTAGGCAGGTGCGCTTCGGCCGTGTTTCAGGCAATATTTTTGCACGATTACCATGCTGATGAAAAGCTAACATCAGAACATGTTACATGTTTCCACACACGTTCGCTCCTACATAGTTTTAATTCCATGTTAAATTACACCTTTGACGAGAAAACGTTACGTTTTTAACACAAACATTAACAGTGCTCCAAGTCTTAAATTAACGCGCAAATATTACTTTAGTTAACACAATTTGTGATGAGAAAATTTTGCCGGAAACGTAAACGAAATTTTATATTAAAATACAATAACAATAAACAGATAAAACCGATTACGTTCTCCGTTGGAACCAATAAGGAGAGATCCCGATCGTGGCTTTTCCCAATAAATATATCGAGATGAGACCAAGATAAACATATCGAAGCGAGCGGGCGGTAGGTTTAAAATATGCAGCCTTCCGCGCTTCGTGAAATTCGTGTAAACAAGTGTACCGGCCGACTGCGGATAAATCTTCGGGTATTATTGTATTCATATTCTGCGGGAAAGAAGGCTTCGTCGATACTTTTTTACGTAGCGGTTAAGCTGCTCACGAAAATTGGAAGACTTTGTTAGCTTCATACATATAATTCGTCTAAAACATTCCTCCTTTCTGTAATATGATTAAAAATTTTATACAGCGACCATATGAAATGTTCGCATAAAGTATTGGGATATGAGATAGTTTCAATGAAAATATTTCCTCGTGGCTATATTTTCTTAAGTGTAATCGGAGATTTGGTTTATTGATAAGTTCTAATATGCTAGATACACTTGCAAAATAAATGAAAGATAAGGTACATCATAAATAGCCATGATTGCTATTTATAAGGCCCATAAAGAGTTAAGTAGGTAATTTTATTTAGCCAAGGATATATATTAAACGGTTAGCCCACATAATTAGGTGGCAAGTTCGGCAGTGGCGCACAAAAGTAACCGAACTGTTGTCGGAAACATATTAATGGTTCGTTCGGACCTCCACAAAGAAGTTTGACAAGACGGCGTACAGGTGATCACTGACATGTTTGTGTGCGGACCCTTACTTTGGACCGGTGGGCTATATGTGCCTTATCTCATAATACGAATTAGGTACCTACTTAGGTATATATTGGTACTGTTACCCGTACCAAATGCATTAAGTTGAATAATCTGGAGAATATAGGACACCAGAGAAGGTCAACCGGTAAGTCATCAAATTATGACACAGTGGTCTTATGAAATGGAAGCACAGGGGTCAATGAACGAAGGATATGAAGCTTTACATCCACGAAGCAGTATTTCTACCTGTGCTTTCAAAACCAGACATCAAAAGCACAATGTTAATATGAACCATATTTCTACTAAATCTCATACAACAAAGAATGCATTGTACCACTACGAAATTGTATTATGTAGCGCTCAGAAAATATGATAACTGCATTCCAATTTCGGAATTCAATAGTCGCGAACACCGAGCTATTTGAAAAATCTCATAAAGATTCGATATTTGGAACATTTAGTTGCAAATATTGAATGTATGAAAATTGACTAATATTTTGTCGGTAGTTAAATGATCAGTATGGTGTATAAAAACATATGTCGCCGATAAATACCTAAGCAAATAACTGAACGAATGCGCATCCAGCGAAAGTTAAACGGTGAGGATAAAAGTTGTGCAAATATGTACATTTGGGCGAATAAAAATGATCAGCGTGCGATGCGACGACGCGACGTGATGCGAGCGTGCACAGCGAATAGGAATGTGAATAAACGCACTCTGTTAGCACGGACGGGTTGTCAGTAACGTGTTTCAGTTTTTTTATTTAGCTCTTTTTATACTTCTATCGCATTCTTGTACAAGAGGCACTGGATTAATCTACTTTCTAGAATCTTATTGGGTCCTACGCGGGACGCGAAGCACGGCCTTAAAAGGCTTTTAATAATATTGCGCACCGGCTTTTGCTTAACCGTCTTGAGCATTTTGCAACTAATAATTACGTCTTTAAAGTGTCAAACATTTCTTATCAAAACTTGAATATATTTGCCAGCCCTATGCAAGCACGTGCACAAGCAAAACGAAGCGCAACCCATCGCAGCGGACAAGCGGAAGTCAACCCGGCAAGTAATATATTTTTAATTGATGCATACAGTGGCCGATGTGTCGAGTAAACATTTACGGGTTTATTCGAACGATGACAGGGCCGCCTTTGTTGGTCGATTTTAAACTCAAAACATTAATTGGCGGAAAAGTGTGCCATTCGCATGTTTAAACTTTCAGTCGATGTAAATATTAACACAGTAATTATGAGGGCGTTGATTGTATGTGTCGATTTTAATTTTGTGTGCACTCTTTGTTGTAGCTGTCGAGGTTCATTAATACTGTAATGGTTCGTGAGAGTTATTCAATATTAGTCTTCTTTATGTTGGAACTTATTTATATTGATATCGACATTGAATTGGTGGCAGTATCGATGCTACTTTACTTTATCACTGAACTACTTCCTCCTTCCAGTATTTTCAGTGAAAAAATATTAGTATTAACAATTCGTTTACAAGTATTCCTAGTCATCCTTTAGGTTTACTATCCAGTATTTTTTCTGGAATAAAAAACACAAAATAGCGTTCTTTTAGTTAGAACAACAAGAAAAATACACATTGCCCTGGATAACGCCAACTCAGTGCGTAAACCAACAATAATTTTTAATTTCCGTCCTAGGGCCGACCAATGCACTATGAATACCAATTACTGGTACCTAGCGTAACTACTGAGCACATGGAATGTGAAGCCTAGCTCTCGGGTAAGCGACCGATTTGTGTACCACGTACAATACGCCACTACGTGAATCAATGGAGATCAGGTATGCGGCACAGGAACGTTCAATCACTGCACGGGAATAGATAACGTTTGTTTTAAAACATCACTACGCCAAATTAAATAGGGAAGAGGAAAGTTCCGTGGCAATGCAGAACTATGCGGGAACGTAATTGTTGTTGTTAAGTATATTAAAAAATGATGATTATTACTTTACTTGTGGGATATTGATAACTGTATTAAATATTGAATTGTAAAGCTAAAAAAACACAATACCTATTTACGAAATGGTAATTTAGTCTTTGTTAGACCCTGACTTAACCAAAGGCTTTTGTGATTTGTTGCTGTACAAATATGTCTACTGAAACATTTCCATATTTAATTTATGAATAAACAAAAAATAAGTCAAGAAGGTAAATTGCTTTTATCAATCAGGGAATAGCATAGAAAACCAAGTGTAAGTAAATATACTCTCAAAATCTTCCTCTCAGATATTTGGGTACAACAAAGAATTGTTGGTTAACAACAAATATCCGAATTCAATAGTGGCTAACCCGTTGAAAAATAAATTTGTGCCCCGGCGGATGTGTGCGCTTGCCAAGCTTGCAACCCTTTGGGACGTGAATTGCCTGCTTGCACGTTGCACAATAACAGTTTTCTTACCCTAGTGGTGTTCGATACATTTTGGGTGGGACACCCCTGTAATAGAACTTTTTGCCTTTGAGCAAATGGAGCACTTATTATTTATTATTACTGATACTTTTGAAAATATCAGCTTTTCCAAATAACTTATCATCAGCTATGAGTTGTTATGAAACACAAAGATTAAAAACTATGAAAGCAATATAGACTTTTACTAAGATTAATTACAAGATCAACGTTCAAAGCCATTCATCAATTCCACCGTGAACACAAAGCCATCAGGGGTGTCGCGGAACTTCTTACGTTATTGAAATTTACTTTTTAAAACAATGTTAAAGTGCACAACGCTCGTATTTACTCTCCAACCGGGATGGCTAGTGAGCAAAGTTTTTACGATGGCCCGTCCCGGGGAATATTGTTGCTGCATTAACGTTTAATGCCCTCCGCAGTTTCACTAAAATTTAAAATTGGTTCGCGAAACAGTTGCAGCGATTAGACTGGATTGCGAGACCGGACTAATTTTCGGGATGAGTTTCGAGTAATATGTTTTCAATTACTTTTCTGTGATAAAAGTAAATTAGATGTTCCTTTTTTTTATGACTTTGCGCTGCAAGCAACTAAAAAGCACTTCAGAACTTTACAGATTTAGCTACTTACATCAATAAGTTACACTTTTTCCCCCTTTTACTCAGCTCCGCACAGATTATACAAAGTCGCGTTTCGTGCTCGCATACACGTCATTTTAAGCAAGTTTATGTATGGAGGGGACAGAGAGTTGGTCCGTCAGAACGGTATCAATTTCCGGCCTTCCACTGCCATTTGATTTATGTTTGCCATGTTTTTTTCGAAAAAACTACAGTTTGTTCCTGAGTGGAAATGCAGGTGGGAATCACTCGCAATGGAAATAAAACGCCGTGTTTTTCATCGGTGTGTGGTGAGGGCGGAAATTATTAAATAAACATATGTAGGATATGTTTCTATAACAATTAATTTGCAGCGATTAGGTTTCTAGATTAAGTGATCACTAATATAACATTATGAATTCAAAAAACCGACTGAAAAAAATGTGTACCTATTAAGTTTTCCATTTCATTATAATTTTTGTGATTTTAAATCTTCTATGTCTAGTGGCTAGGTACTAAACTGTTGAGACTGAACCTTCTCGAAACTAATTAATTACGCTAGAAGCACTAGATGTTATAATAAAACACTATAATGCCTACTAACGTTCAATTAGGTTCATCTTATAAATAGGTACTTTCATACTTACTAAGTGCTCATACTACACGAGCGACACGCGTCTACGGCGGCGGCAACTGCAGCCATCGACGATTTTCGAAGTCTGCCGTCAACGCGTCGGCGGCAGCGGTCGACAACATGCCGCTCGTGTATTTGATCACCTTACTCAAATACACGAGCTACACTTTGTCGACGGCTACAGTTGCCTCTGCCGTTGACGCGAGTCACTCACGTTTATGCACACCTAGTAATGTGCCTAAGCAAAGGCAGTACAGTAATTATTATAATGAAGTTAGAAGCCATTTTTAGAAGATTTTCCTGTTACAAAAAAGGATTTACATTCAACAAAAATAACAAAAGGAAAAAGAAACATCGCTATCGAGAATTGAATCAGGAATCGTTCTGTTTACTAGCCGAGTTAGGCGCATTATCAAATTACACTGTCATTTTGTTTTAATATGGAAGTTACGTACTTAACTAATCAATCTAAATGAAAATATTCAGGGCTGTAATCGGGTTGGAAATAATTAAAATCATGTGAGGCATGGTAGCATGGTAGCTACCTATTATGTTGATGGTTGATGACCTACATCTACCGATGTAAACTTTGCAAACCCACCGACCAATACCTAGTATAATTATAAGAATTGCCGAAGTTCGAGCCAGATGAGACATAAGCCTAGAAGTAACTGTATAAGCTAAGCAAAAACAAGCTAAAAACCTTATTTACACTACACGATATTCAGGGACGCTTTTTCTAAATCGGGATGGTGTAATAAAAGAAAGGGAGGGTCCCTATTAAAAAAACACATCACCTAAATATTGGGCCCTAAATATCGTGTAGTGTAATAGGAGTTTACGGTAACTGGTAGAAAATCCCCCAATATCACATTCTTTTGAAACACACATCTCATCCCTATTAAAAGTGATAGTAGTGTAACGTGCCAACCGAAACAACAACACACCGCAGTGACTAGACGAAACTCACACGTACAGTATTCGACAAAAGTGCTACCGACCTTAATATTGTTAGGAAACAGTAACCTCTCAGGTGCTGGCAGGCTATATAACCATTCAATGATTAATACTCGTGCGATGACACGACGAAGAACGAAAACCATACGTTTCCCTACCTATAGGTAACGTGTAAGTATGAAGCGCTTTTGTTGCTAAGTATACCGATATGATTACGTCACGTATGTCTTATATTATTCATCATAATTTGTTGCTAATCATTTTAAAAGGAGTTGTAATTTATTGTGAAAACGACGCTTTGTTGTCATTCTTTTAGCGTTCGAATTTATCCGTCTAAATGTGTCTTGACTGTTTCATTATTAAATTGTCAAGAATAAACAGATAACCTCGCGATGATGTTGCGAGGTGAAAATTACCAACTTAAGTACTACACAATTTAAATCGTTAAAATATTAGGTACTTGAATACAATGGGAGTCCCAAAAATACGTATAGGATTTGAAGAGGCGATTGGCCACCGTGACCTTGCGATCTGACGCCACTGGATTTCTTTCTTTGGGGCTACGTCAAAGATAAGGTCTACGCCAACGATTCACAAAACATTGACGACTTGAAACAAAATATTCGCCTAGCTCTTAGTGCAATAAGCCGCGAAATGTGTGAAAATGTAATGACAAACTTCGGCAAAAGAATCGGCATTTGCAAAAATGCCTGTGGCGGTAATTTAGTAGATATTCTGTTGAAACAAAATTGTACAAGTGAAAATAAAATTACTCAGAAATTCCAATCCGTTCGCATTTTATTGAAAAAACACATATTATAGCTACTTTTGAGACACCTAATTGAACGGTATTCCACTAGATACAGCTTTATAACCTAAAATATTTAATAAATCAACTAGAACATTTTGTTCTCCTCACCTGAATATCCTGCAAGCAGTCACGTTCATCATGTGTGTACCGCAAACGGGATAACATGTCACGAATACTAAACACCATTTTGATAAAACTAACTTAATTAAAATACAGAAGAAACTTATGAGACACGCGAGAAATAAGACGCAAAATTAATAATACAACTAGTTAAGCACAGTGACAGAAGACAGAATGGTAAGTAAATGATGTTGAGTTAAACTTTTTATGAAAATACCCTCAACAATTAATAGATATCGCGCACTTATTTTTTTTCTAAACTTTTTTCTGACAATTATTTGACAGCTTTGCGTACAGACCTATGATAGACTTTTTACCGCGCTAATATTGTTTTAAAGTTCAGAAATGGCATCTATCATTTTGCATAAAAATAATTTTGAATAAAGAATTGTTCGAAAAGTTAGTCATAAATATTTTAATATTGTTGCTGGGTTGCTGTCAATATAACTAACCAGCTTTATAGAAATACAAGAAGGTTGGTTACCTTCTTGTTTTTCTTTTTTAACCGACTTACAAAAAGAAGGAGGTTACATGTTCGGCTGTATGTATGTTTTTTTAATGTATGTTCACCGATTTCCCCGTCAATTGTGGACCGATTTTGAATTTTTTTTTTTTGCTTGAAGATGTATTCTCTCGATGTGGTCCCATTGTCACCAAGTCAGAATCTGATGAGTGGATTCCATGGAAATCAAGGGAAATCCTCAAATTTTAATAGACACAACTATAGCGATTTGGATATTTTTTTTTGTAACTCGTGCATTTGCTCTCTGGAAACACCATTCGGTGAAGTACTGATGATGAAGACCAGAGGTGGCCACCGGAACTACTCAATAATAAGTAGGCATTTCACGGGTTGCGATTCGATTACTTTAATATGGTTGCTAAGCAATTTATGCTCGTCACAATACATATGGTGAAATGGAGCTGATGGTGAAGTCACCATCAGCTCCAGTTCTTCTGGCTTTTACCAGGAGAACTCCTCAACAATTAACGCCCCTGAATCGGGAAAAGCAATATTTTGTATAAGGTGATAAGCAGTTGACATTAGGGTATTGTAACTTAGATAAATTATTATCTGACTTACTAATAAAGAGAAAAATATTAAAAACTCTTTTACAAAAAACAACAACAAACCTCCCAAAAATAAGACTACAAAGTGAAAAATAACTTTATTTTCGGAAGTCGGTGGCAAAAAACTAAAATAGGTAGGCACAGATCCAAAGACACTATTTTTCACATTGTAGTGTTTTTTATTGGGAGTTAAAAAAAAATTCACCCTGGTTTTTATCGTTAAATGCTTAGAAAAGTTATATTAAATTCACATTATTTTACATTTTTTTTTATGTACCGTACCTACCTTATTATTATAAAATTGTTGTTAAATATTGAAGTCATTGTTTTGTCGAAAAAGTTCAAAGAATTTTAATTTTATTCTCAGTCGTGAATTTATTCAAGCATTCCAGAATGCAATAGACAATGATCTCATTTTGCCGGTAGGTACCATAAATCGTGGAATCGGTTCTAAGCGGACGTTTATTTCATTAGGTTACCTAGAATATCGTCCCCAGTTTTCTAGAATTTTATTCTTGGTATAACCTATAAAGACATTAGGTAAGCACAAAAAGATCTTGTTAGATTAGTTGTCTGAATAACCTAGTAGGTGTATTATTTAAGTATCATTATCGTGAATAGCTCTCATTGAATGGAAAAGTCATGTTCTACACTTAGACCAATATCTACTTACTATTCTTGAACGATTTGTTTTGTTTTAAAGATTCTCATTAAATATTTTGACAATTATGACTGTGGTCGTGCGAGTTTTGTTTCCACATATTTTCAACTGTCTTATTTTCAACGAAGTATCTACGCAATATTCTGGAACTGATGAAACTTACTAATTAGTCTGCGATATCTCGTTCCACTGCATAACCACTACAGATAGAACATGCTCCACCTCTACACCATCCTAATTAAGTTGGTATAAATCGAAATATTTATGCGTGTGGCGAAATACAGAACTAAAATGGAATGTACTAGATTTGACATCTTTCCGAAGCAAGTGGCGCCGCATAGACACGCACGGATAAGTTTGTTGGTGTGTAGGTAACCATAACCACTTTAGCCACTAAAGAAAAATTCCAGTTAATTAATAGACGACAGAACTCGTATTGCTTATCAAAGCAAACGACAAAAAATGCTACGAAAAACTCAGATGAGTTGTTTTTTTTTTCGATTCTTCAGTTGGGGTCGTATTCTCTTTACCTGTGACTGTCATAGACTCATAGATGTCAAAATGTGAAAGAAAAGTTAGGAAACTGACAAATCACGTGCCTATTCTCCTTGGAACGGATGTCCAATTTTAGCGTCCATCCACTATATGATCGAAAGCCGTAGAAAAATCTAAAAGTTAGTAAATTTAAAAGTCTTTAAAAAATTCAAATAAAATAACTAAACACTCGTAAACTGCACCGACCATGAATATAAGATCAAACTCGCATTTACTTCCTAAGGCCGTTTCCACATGGCGGCGCGTGTGCTCACATATAATAATCGCAGCGGAAACGCCGTCGCACGCGCGCGGCCCGCTGGAGCGGAGGTGTCAAACGACAAATTTCACGGCGCAACTGTCCTTAGATCTCCTGACGCTATGTCGCGTGCCAGTGTCACTGACGTGTCGCCCCCTTAGGCGGCGTGTGATTATTTTTAATTTAAAAATCGAATACCGTTCCGAAGTTTCGTGCTCGATACGTTCGGTCTTTTTGGTTAGTTTGATGTTTACATAGTTTTGATAGGATAGGATAGGAGAAACTTTTATGACGGTGTCTTTGGTAACCACATTGTGAGGTTTGGTGCATCCTTAAATCATTTGAGGTCTAATATTGATAACTCAATAGTTTTGCCTCAGCTTTAATCATCTTAGAAAACTTCTACTTCATCCTAGAAGACTTCAAAACCAGCACACACAACAATGCACCATCAAAGATGAGCGTATTCGAAACAGCTGTCAATTACCGTCCAACGTAACATTGTTCCGGGAGTAAAGCACTAGGATTAGATTCCAATTGCAGACGCATCTGTCCACTAATGAACGCTGGCACGTGCATACTGCAGGCAGCCACCTGACACCTCACGAGTCTGGACGCCTGGTACATCGACAGCACGTCGAGTATAGTAAAAACGTTTGGTGATTGATTGAGATGAATATAATCTAAGCACAGACAATACGTTTAGCAGTCTATTCCGATATTTTTGTATCGCCTTGAAAGGTAGAAACTTATTTTTGCATAGCCCGCAGTCATCAATTTTGAATGACTCGTATCTCGAACTTGTCAAGGATAGGGTACCAACCAAAAAATTCTTACCTACGTCATGTTTTGCAATAGATTTTTGAATAATTCAATTCGTTAGTCTTTTGAATGCACCAACTCCTCACCATTCTGCAATTCGACAGCTCGTCAAAAACAGCAAAAATAGTATGAGCGCTAACAATGTGGCTCATAGACGAAAATTAAAAAGTTTGCAGAGTCCCAGCACGTATGAAATAGTTAGTAAGTTATCTTTTAAACGGGGTGTGATGATTAGCTTTGGTGTTTGGGTTTGTATTTTTATATCAGCTTTGTCCACACGTTTGGTCAAAATACATAGTTTGAATTCTGACTGTATTTTTAAAACAAAGGGATCGCGAAATGTATGCATTGTAGGTGCTAGCCCAGGATTTTTTTTTTCTGCGAAATAACTCACTGGAGTAATCTCTATTTAGGCATTAGAAATACTAGCTATTTTATTTTTTTTATTTAAAAAAATTCTTTCTTTTCTTTTTCAGACTTCTCCCGTTCGAGCGCCAGAGGTTACTAAAACCCTTCTAACAAGCCAAATTTAATTCTATGATTATTTAAAATTAGTTGTAAGTATCTGCAGTTACTCCTAATCTCGCTTCTAATGGATAAGGGAGCACCGGCTCCAAATAAAAAGTAACAGAACCTTTTTACTAAAACGGCGAACAATAATAATACATCTATACATAGAGGTCCATTTACCGAACTATACCGAATAGCTACGTATTAGGAGGCTCATTCAATTCCCAAAATGTAGTAAATGTTGTGAACTTTACGGTTAAAGCCTCCATGTACCGATATTAGTGAAAGAATTACTATAAAGATCGAAAACACCAGTCGTAAATGTGTATAGCGGATACACAGCCTAATAATAAATTATTAACGGAAATTTACTTCTAAGAAATGGTTTAAGTAGTTTTGGAGGTTAAATTGAGTGGTTCCAAAGCACTGCAGCAGTCTCTTAAACTTAAAAAAGTCAAGCAATGGAATCTAGTACACCAGGATTTAAATAAAAAATAAAAAAAAGCTAGTTGAATTGCAAAGTTCGTTTATTAAACAAACTTTACAATTCAACAAGCTTTCTTAAATATGTTTTAAACAGCAGTAGATATTTATGTTCATTGAGTACATCATTTAAGAGAAATTGTAAAATTCAGTATGCCTACATCGATGACTCCTTACAAAAGTATCGAACGTAGACAAATGGATTTTCCTTCCAGATGTTGAATATGTATTTATACGTTAGAAATTGATAGTCTATTAACCAACAGACACATCACTGTTACTGCAATATCATTAAGCGAAGGAGGCTGTTGCTTAGCTTACGACACGTAAATTGACTTAAGTATTCATGGCCTGATGAATAAGTGATAGGAATGAGCAGGGATGCGATCGAATCAGGCCCGATTTCAATGACCGGAATAAGTTTCTCAGAGGTTTCACTTGGGCTGAGGTCCGACTGTTATCTAACTCCTACTATACACAGGTAGGCACCTCTACGACAAAGAAATGGCAATGATTATCTTGCTAGTAGGCACCCAAGTCAACAGAAAAATTTCGTTACAAAAATAAAGAAATAGTAACAAAGAATAACAAAATAGTAACACACGTAAAAAGATACTTTCACAATGTAATGCTCGCTCATATTTCATACATAAATTTTGCACATGCGTCGGGGAATAACACAAAGCACACGAAAGCTTCTTTAAATATTCCTTTCCTTCATAATCAAAGTGCTGCGTTTGTAAGATAAGAATTCCCTACGCGCCGAGACGTTGACTGTGTGTGAGAGAATCGTTACCCCAACGAATTACTTTACTCCAGCTATTTGTCAAAAATACTTCGACAAATATTTGAGAGACAACACTGTCTTATTAGCCTTTAGATGTTTGCTCGTTTATTAATAGACTATCAAATTTATTTCACGATTAATTAATATCTTTAGCTCAAAAATGGCGCAAACATTAATTAGTTACAAAATACATATTTAACTACTATCAACATCTAATAAAACTTACTTGTGTACACTTGTGGAAGTTTGTAAACAAAATCGTCGAGTCCACAAACCGCCGGAGAAAGTTTAGTTTATTTTTATACGATAAAAACTCTCAATTTCTTTTATACGTGTAAGAGCTTAGGAGGGACGCGTGTAAAAGTTACTTGAAATCGTATATAAACAGAAATAACGTCTCCGTAGATTATTTAAAGCAACCCGTAAAATTTCAATGAATATCGTTAAAACGCGGAGATTAAACCAAAAAAGTTTTTGTATTTGCTTAGCTCTTCACAGCTGATATAACTGGATTGCAAAAGTTCTAAGGATGAGCATAAAAATGCTCCGGTTGGGGGGAAAGAAAAGGAAATCAGTATTAAGAGTGTCGCAATAACTGTGAGTGTGTTTTTGTTACGGCAAAGTTCTTGAGTAACTAGGTAACGCTGGCATAATGGCCGTCGAGTAACGTTTTATGACTTACGTCAGCGAATAACTACCTAAAACCCTGTATAAAAGTAGGTATGTCTGTTATTTTATTCAAAAGTAATGTCATATAGGACTACTTTGTTTGAAGATACTCCAAATTGCTCGCTTCGAATCAAATGTACCTACTACTCGTGTACGAAAATGTTGTAATAGATTTCTTATTATGTTATGAACATAATATATTTCGAGAAGCGGCAGTTTATTTATTCGGGCCTTTAGATATTATTTTTATCGTAAAACGTTCTTTGACTTAGAAACTGATAACTCCATTTTAGATTTCAATTTATGCTGTTACGACACTGGTTGATCAATGATAACCACACATATTTTGTTTGAACGGGAGAACGAGGTTACCTTAATTTTTCATAAATCATTTGTTTCCTATTACCATTATATTCAAGACACACTTTCTCCAAATGTTGAAGTACCAGTACGTACATGTATTTGGGCCTTTCAGAATGTTATGATCCTTTATAAATGACTGCGAAGCATGTTCATTAAAAGCTCCTCTTTCATTTCAGACTGTCTCAAAACGACAAAAAATACTAAAGAAATATTATTTCGTTTCGCCATTTTCTCCAAAGTTGCCAATTCATGATAGGACTACAGTTAGCTAGATGGATATTATCTATTCATCGGAAGACCCGAGCCCTCCCGACTACAAAACAGGATCACTTGCGAACGAAAATGTATTGAAATCACAATGTAACCTAAGGCTTTTGTCCATTGAAAACATTTTTTATGCATTAAAAATATCTTAGAAATGTTTATTTAACAATAGCGTTTAAGAGAAATTACTTATTCATGGCACGTCTGAATTTTCCTTGCTTTTGTAAACGATGGGAATCGATTCGCTTGCTCCGTGTAATTTGATAGGTGATGCAACTGAAACTGTATGTTTTGACGCTGTTTGTACTTGCCAACTTGCAAGTAATATTTAGTTTTGCATTTTCAACGTTCGAATATTCGCGATTCGATTTATTGGGAACGGGGATTTGATAATGTAGCATTTGAATCAAGTTCGATGGTCCATAGTGATTTTATGTTAAAAGCGCCAATTTAATCGATTCGACGGAATAAAATAATGAACTGACGGGACCCGCGTCCATAAAACACGATTTTATCATACCGTTGGGAGGGACACGTTTTCGAATATCGTAATAAAAAAGTCACAGATGTCAAATTTATGACGTTGGACCATTGTAAAGAGATTAAAAGATTTACTACGGATGAGGGTGGCAGCTACGCCGCTACGCAGCTACGCTACGCCGCTACACTGTAAGTTCTACGAGAAAATAATTTTACAAGTTTAATAATGCTGTAATCCTTTTGTATCGGTGAAATTCACGTCCGTCTATATTACTATTATAAAGACGAGAAGTTTGTTTGTTGTTCATCCTAGGTACCTATATAAATTACTATTTCTGCTTCGTAAATAGGACTTGTGGAACTTTGTCTTTCGTACTACCTACTTACTTTTTAACTCGTACCATGTTTCCCACAATTAAAACACTTATTAATATTTGTTTCAAACTCACCCAGAAGGTCTTGAAATGAACAAAAAAGTGTACATACCTGAAACAAAAATAAAAATCATGTAGATACAAAGAAAGATACACAAATATTCCGTAACCATCAAGAATTAATACTCCTACATTTTTTTAAATTTAAGTGTAACAAGTAATACAAAATCAGTATTATATCAACAAATTCATTGTAACGTCTCCAAGCGCAGTGCTAATGTTGGCGTCAAACTCACAGAATTATGAAAAAGATATTTCCCTTGGGGAGGGCGATGCCTTATAAATGTCCGTAACTTGGTGAATAAATCACGGTAAGCGCTAACGCCGCCAAATAAATAATTTTCTTTATTCATCAAAATTAAAAGGAGCAGTTGACAAAGCGACCCTTAATTATTATTAAAATATGATTTTGCTCGCGACTATAGAAGGCCGATCGTCCACTTACCCCCAGTTTATTTGCCCGACGGTCGTACGCAACAAACACCATTATTGAACTTATACCCAGTTTCCTTTCTCCCTTTCTGAATACAGTTATATTTTCTTCCTAACCCCACTTGTTTTTATGAACCGAATCTGTCAATATCGAAGGACTATTGATGTGTTCTCACGTTATTATGAATATATTGAAGAATGTTTCAAGTTTGGATCGCATATGGTAGTATTCGGTATAGAAATACTTTTTTGGGGTAATTTTGTAAGGTTAGCTTATATATCGGCACTGCTGTTCACATACTCTATGTTATGTATTTTATCTATTAAGTCCGGATTTCATCAATGAAATTGAACGCGATCAGCCGTCGATCAGCACTTCTAAACCGTGTTTAAGAGCTGTCAGTGTCAATATTCCCTAACAATTTTGACGTTGACAGCTTTTGAATGCGGTTTAGATGTGCTAAACGTGTTCAGTTTCTTTGGTGAAATTCGCCCCAAAACGGGTAAATAAACCAAATAAGGAAACAGAAATTGAGAATTAGGGTTACCGAAACAGCTGGACTTATTTTCTCTCTGACCTGCAGCAGTGTTCTATTATTGTACTGGCAAACAATAAAATGAATCGTTCGTATTTTCTGATTCCAGGTACCCTGGAGCCGTAACTTGCTAGAGGTGCATTAGCTAGTGTTTTCGAAGCCGACGAGGAGATTACTTAATGGTCTAAACCAGACGCGGACTTGTGCTAGAAACGATGAAAAAATAACAAAAATAAAACAACCATAAGGGCTTGTTTTGTGTCGAGAAATACAGAAATGCAAGTACAACAATAGGATTAGCACATCAACAGCACGAGAGGAAGGTTTTCTTATTGTTTATACGTCTCGTGTTGAAGTTAACTTAATCTAAAACCGATGTAAGCATCGATTATTTTGAATATTTTGTCGAAGGTGTAATTCATTTATCCGAAGTTTTTGTACAGATACTTATTTGGATTTTTATTTGATTAAAATTAAGAAATAAGTTAGTTAGTAGATTTCTAAATCGTAAATAAACTTTATAATCAAAAATCTTAACAATTATTTATTAATTGAATCACTTATTTCCTAATGTGCAAATAAACAATCCTGTCCTTTAACATTTCCGTCAAATATATTGACACAAGTTGCATTATAAGTAGGTATTTCACTATAATATTATTTAAACAGCCTGAATCAAACCGGATGTATATGTTTAGCAGTAAAAGATTTATTTGTAAACGGGTGTTCCGTACAAGTGCACATCGAGTTTTCAATTACACAAAGTGATGGCCACACTGAAGCGGGCGTACCGCGAAAAACGCCGCCGCGGTCAGGCAACCTGACCGATTGCACACCGCTCACTCGAGACCACTCCAATCCCGGCAAAATCAACACAAACAATCACAATATAAGGTTAGTTTTCCAACGCTCGCACCGCTGCATCTACGAAAATCGAGGAACAACTCGTTTTCGAAAGGTTGAAGGAAAACTCGATCGCTTTTCCAGGGGGAAGCTCTCAGTGGTTTATTGCGTTATTACCTGGACGTGTCTGCCGCGTCGGGACAGCCGCAATTTGGGGAGAAAAGAACGATATGTTGCGAGGAAAGGGATTTTATAGAGCTCCAGAGCAACGGCTCCCGAGAAAAGACCAAGCGCCCGTCTCACTCCACGCCTAGCGTAATTTTCTTTGATCGAAAACTCTACAGGACACTACTTCAGTTTTTATTTTCATCCAATTCAATATCGTTGAACGGTTTGTAAGACACGCTTCGGAACATTTCCCAGTATTTTGTTTGTTCCTTTTAGTTTATATTTCGCTTGATTCGTTTGTGTTGCTGGCAATATTCTGTGAGGTGACAATTTTATCCCTCGTTTCTATTTTACATCACTACCGATTTTAGATTTATTTTAACAAATCATACATCAGTTAGAATACATCAGTTACTCGAATACGTCACAAATATAAGACTCGTATTACACATCGTTCACGACAATCCCATAAGCCATCTACACCAAATTCCATTCAATAAAACGTTAGATGTCACCAAAGATTTGCTCCAATAATCGAGCGACAAAAACTGTAACTTCATCTTAGGGCCAATGAAATAAGAGTGGATGTCCATAAAATAAAATAGTAACCGGTCAATAAAATCTTTCGGGTTGGGGCAAATCTGTCAAATACGTCTGGCGGACTGTGAAGGGGGCTAAGAAAGACGTCGGAGGGTGGAACGGGCGTCAAGTGGTTGGAACTTGATCTGCCGTAGGTTGATGGCAGTTGCCGTCAATCGGCAGGTAATTGGGGCCATGTCAACCGAGTAAACGATGCCGCCAATGCTGAGTTTTTTTTTGTATTCCTATAGAATAGGAATACAATATTAAGTATCGATTGTAGTGAGATTTATTGGTTGTCTACTGTAGAATTACTTGAACAGAGACGGTTAGCTATTTTAAATTGCAATGCATCTAATTCATCTAAACTTATTAGTAGGTATATGTACTCATATGTTATCAAAAGTAATTTTTATCATATAGGTGATAACAGTGTCGTCAAGTTGTTGAAGCTCTTCAACACTGTTGATTTTTACTATATAAAATTAAATTATTATACTTGTGATCTGCTCTTTGATTGTAAGAAGCAGAGAGATAAATGAATAAACTGACCCGAAACTAAGTCCGTCACTCATAACAGTAAGCTACAGTTTTTACGAATTTCGTACACTTGCTAAATTTCAGTTGAAGGTCCTACCTAAAGTAGTTCCAACCAAACTTTCCGAACCCATGAATTAATAAAGAAACATCGTAAAATACAGGAAAAAGGTAAAAGAAAAGTCGGAATAGCGCGACAGATGAGGTATCCGGAGTTTGCGATGAGCAAGAACAACACTACAATAATATGGCGAAGAAGTTCCTGAAGTCGAGAGACGTCCTTCACTAAATTATGTACGACCCGAAGGCTGATTGATAGAGAATGCTATTTACCTTCGGTGTCGTGAAATAAAGACGTCCGCAGCCCATTATTTATTTACTCAGAACGGATTTAAAAAAAGAAAAGGTCGAAGTTACGACTCAAGGTTCTGATTTAGACGTGGCGAGTAGAAAACTGTAATCGGTTGTGCCATTAGGACCGAAATCGAATCGAACATTAACTTTCATACTAATATGAGCGTAATGTAACTTTAAATATACGTTTTGTTTCCCAAGGTTCCTAAATAACTATTATAATGCGGGCTATGATATTATTTAGCGATATACAGTCGCGGATCGTAGGGCCCGTAAAGCTAACGCCTTGGCTCCTGTAGTGGGCAATCGGTATATGTGAGCGTTTGGGGAGGAAGCACGTGACTAGAGTCTGCTATGTAACGCTAACATCTGTATCACATTTTATCGCGTTTAAATAGATTTCAGGTTTTTTTTGTTTTTGTAAAGTGAGGGTATTATTTTTTGTCCCGAAAATGCAAGAAATACACGGATCCTATACAATAACTATGTTTTAAATTACTGTTGGAAACTTATAAGATGATTTTAAATACATATTTTAAACTAAAATAATTTATTTATTTATTTTATTTAGTTGCCAATAAGATGTAAGCAGCTTCGTTAATTTCAATAAAATCCCCGATACAAACAAAAACCTCTAAAGCGACTGAACAGACTTCTTTCTTTTTTTTTTCTTTGAACACATCAAGTCACCTTTCAAGCAAATAAATAAAAAAAACAAAGTCGGTCCAGCCGTTTGGGAGCTATGATGCCGCAGACAGACACACAGATACACACGTTAGACTTATAACACACCTCTTTCTTTTTCTTTTTCTCATTGTGTCACCTTATGTAAAATTTCTACATTTATATCTGTAATTTTTATGGTGTACATAATGAAGAGTATTCTATTCTATTCTTTTTCCGTCGGGGGTTAAAAACATCCAACAGAGGTGTCGCTAGCCTACCTTCGCAAGTGTATCTAAAAATAAACCTGCTGGCTTCTAGGGCTATAGGAATCAATGTGTGCGTTCCCAGTCTCTATAACAATCGAGGCGGGAAATTGCCGACTTGGTCCGATCCGCACAATAACCTCTGACTTCTCATTATGCAGATTGCCCCTCGACTCACATATGCACGTACACTAAACATCTTCCCGTGGTCCACGTGTTGCTATCATCTACATTTTTACAACCTGCATGTCTGAGACGTGGTTCTTTTAAGTCTTTACCTCGGATGAATAATGTTTGAGTAATTGGCTTTATTGTTTGGTGTTGTGAAATTCCGCTTTTTTTGTACGTCAGGTATTGTGTCCATTAATGAATCATTTAAATCGTGCGACTTTGACTTTATTGACGGAATATAAGTTATTACCTAGAAGCTGAAGTTCCAGACTGGTCGTGTCAATGTCTATTTTTTTTTTGTTTACTTTACAAGTGTATTTTGGAGGTCCGATAAGCAGTCGCTTCATATAAAATGCTGGTACTCAGTTTCATCTGGTAAGACTGAAAGCTGATCCCAACATAGTTAGAAATAAAAATAATATTTATTTGCATAAAACATGGTATATAAAGTTGTTTTAAAAATACATTATAGAGCATGACATGTCTTGCTTATATCATAGCATGCAAATATTGTAGGTTACATTACAAAATGTTTCCCGTAAGTAAATTCTTTTATGCTGTAAAAATGATTAGCGTTTAACCATTTATGTAATTTATTTTTAAACAATCTAAGATCTTAAGTTTTTAAATCATTTGGAATTTTATTATACTCGTATATCCGAACACACATGGCTAAACAGCTTTTACTATATTTAAGTATTTTAGTTTTCAGTCATTTAATATAAGCCTGTGAGGATCACGCCGGGTTCGAGGATAACGCACTGATAATAAATACAATACTGTTGTAACTCAAAATGAGACTTTTTTTCAGAATCGACGAGAAAATGATTATTCACTTCATTATTTCTTTTGATATGATGTTATCTCAAATTTTACATATTTTGAGTTACAACAGTATTATATTATCAGTGCGATATACATCCTGTGCCTTTTTAAATAAGTTTATATGCTTCTTATCAAACATACATACTTCATAGATATATAGATAGGGTAGCGGCAATAAACCAAGTTCTTTGTTAAAGTTGTCTAAGTTGGTAAATACTAGGTAGAAAATGAGAAGGGCATCCTCAAAAGGTAAGCTTAATACAGAAATTGATTTACGTAAGTCTGATATTCCAACATCGCTAGTACGATTGTTGATAAAATTCTTTTCGCGCGACCGAAGTATGTGAGGCCAGATCTAAAATCTTTGGTAATAAGTAGCATAGTATAGATATTTACAAGGCAAAGTAGTATTGACCATTTTAAAAATGCTAATAGAATTCTAGCAACAACTTTGCAACATAAATAGTTTCCATCTCAAACATAAATAGGATTTAGTTACACCGCCGGGACTCTCACCCATACATCAACTTGATCAAAGTACAGTTAAGTAACGTTTGTAATAAGTGTATCGTCAGCGACATAATCTGCATAATTGGTAACCGTCGTAGGATATTGCGTCCATGTGAGGCGGCGCGCAATTTTCTGCGCCATTTCCTCCGAATCGTCCACTCGGATGGGCTATTCGACGCGCATGCCTATCCGATGCTTAACTTTAACGTTTAATTGATACAAACTGTAACGTTACATTGAAGAATGTGGGCAATATTGAAAATTTTTGTTTTTGTTAAGTGCAGGTTTTTGATTTGAGAATCAGGATCAGAAAGAGAGGGGTTTGCGGCTAAATAATGACAACCGTCGATCAAAGGTTAAGGTACGCTTGCCGCGGTAATGGATGGGTGACCATCGATTACATACAGAGCTACGTGCCTCGGAAAGCACGTTAAGCTGGTGGTCCTGGCTGTCATTCGTAGATCTTTGACAGTCGTTACGGGTAGTCAGAAGCCCAAAGGTCTGACAACCAGTCTTACCAAGGGGTATCGTGTTACCCAGTAACTGGGTTGTGGAGGGCAGTCACTCCATTTTAAATACTGGTATTCTGCTGCATCCGGTTAGACTAGAATCCGACCCTAACGTAGTTGAAGAAAGACAGGCAGATTGATTGATTAGAAAATGTTTTCTTAGTTCCATAGTCATATCTATATACAAATCTTCAATCAAAATAGGTTTATAATAAGAATAATAATAATAATTTATTTATTTCAGACATAAATCTAGTCCATAGTTTTCCATACATACATTAATATTTTTTTGTTTTTTTTTTCTGTATGTAGGTTTATACAAACACTTTTACACGTCAATCATAATTTTAAAACTAGATGAGGTCGGCGTTTCCTATCTGACTACTCTGAGAAGAAAGGCCGAATCAAACTCAGAGGTCACAGTCTCTTTTAAAGTCCAGACATAATCTTGCTCAGATCATGTGAAGACCATGTAGATTTATGTCTGAAATGGTCTTTTGAGGAAAAACCACACAGAATGAATGGACCTGTCCAGTCAGTGCACGCATTTGTCACTAATCGTGGAGCTCAAACTATAAACTATTTTAAAATTAATACAGATAAAAACCCAAAATAAAATTGTGACTAATTAATTAATTAATATTAATTGATATTATTTATTAATTGATTAATTTATTTTTTGTGTTTTTTTATTAAATTGAAATATTTAACAATTGTTTTTTTTTTTTTTTTTAATTATAAAAATGTCCGAATCGTATAAAGTATAAGTAAATATATGTCTTATAAATATATAATGTAATATATTTTTAGGTAACAATAATTGTAGTATTATATCATAGTCACAATATTGTAACAAAGAACACGTTTAGCAGACGAATCCTTGACAAAATCCTTAGCATTTTTTTTTCTTTATTTATGATTCAGAGGAAGCTAATATTTTTCCGAAAATTGAACAAAAAAGTAAGTAGGTACATACCTAATGCAAGAATAATCTATAAAAACAAAAAGGAAATGCTGTTCGTTCGTAAGCGCATCACTGGAACCGATTTGAACGGCTGGAACGAGTAAGCATTTTTTTTTTTTTTTAATGTTCGTAATAGTCCGTAATAGGTTTTTGTTGGAAGAAAAAATTGGAATAGTTTCCCGGAAAATTTTCAATATGGGGAAAAACTACACGTCCTTTTTTTCAATAGGATTTTTGTATGAACTATTGAATTTGTACAGGACAACGTCTGACGGGCCTGCCAGTACCTAATAAACATGAACAAAGTCACGTTAATAAATGTTTCTGTCATCTCATCCACACATTCGTTACCCGTAACGCAAACAATTGATAACCTGAACGCGTAAAGGGTTAACAGATCAAAATGTGTTTGTTTAATTAAACAAGAGTTCAAGCAAACGCCAGTTAGATTGTTGGCAGATAGGCATTTGTACCCTTTGATTACATTTCACTTGTCCACCGTTTACTTCCCTAGAAATTCACGCTATATTAGGTACCTTCTCTAATTCATTATCTTAACGTTTAATCTGTGTTGTAATTAATTGTATTATTATGAACAGTTTTAATTGATGGCAATTCTTTTTTTTTTTGTTAAAGATTTGTAGGTATAGGCCATAGAATTTTCCACTTAGTGTAAATTCAATAAACCGGACCGTACTATTATTAAATAATTACTTACCCATTAAAAACTTCAAATATTCTAATGAATATTAACTTCATATTATTCCTACTAAATATCATTTTTATCTAACGTAGGTAACGTTAATCTTCTATATCTACCATTATATACATATACCATAGCGCTCCTATATCTCAGAAATGATAAAAGCAACCTAAGAACTAAACTGGAAACTACCCAGAAAAAACGTTCAACCCTAAAACGCAGCCGATGGACGCGTCGCTCTAAAAATGTCCCACTTAAAGATTTTCACCTAGACCTAGTAACTCGAAAATGATTACGTTTCACCGTCACGATCGATGCGTTCGCTCATCCCGACGTCACGCGATTTGTCGTGCAATGCCACATTTTTTCATCGGATGAAAGCCCCTATTTATAACTCTGGCAAATATTTTCAACGGACCGCTGGGTTTTCTGTTTTTGTTCAGTGTGCACTTGAGATGCATTTATATCATGTTAATTGAAGATAGTGTTGCAATTCAGCGTTTTTTTGTCTCTAATCCGCAATTAAAATGTGCATCAGTATAACGCGGTTGGTAATTGAGTTTTTACAATAAGAAATAGTAAATATTAATTGTGTTAACTGGAGCTTTTATTTGTGATCGTTTCTAAAATAAAATCTAGCACAAATTTTCTTGCACCACTTCCGTACTTCTATCCAATTTCACTTAAAACCGGATAACGTCATAACACGTAATACAACATAACAGCTTTCATCAAATAAATGTTACCACAGAGGAAATGAAGATTTGAAAAGCAGGTGTCCAAGGATTACCAGGAGATGGGCTCACGTTCGCACGACTGAAATGAGATGACAATGCAATCGTGCAATGTGCACTAACGTATTGCACTTTGCACATAATCCACACTAATCGGGTCTAAAGAGAATGAGGATTAGGCGGCGGTAATAGGTTGGCACGGGAAAGATTTTTTTTACCTCTGATACTCAGTCTTTTTTTGTAGTAACTGGGTTGTGGAGGTTAGATAGGCAGTTGCTCCATGTAATATACTGGTATTCAGCTACCTCCAGTTAAACTGGAAGCCGACTCCAAGATAGTTGGAAAAAGACTGGGTGGATAATGACTCAGTCTTTTTTATTGTTTTACCCATGGTATAATATTAAACTTCGCCAGGTATAGCATTCCGGTCACGGGAGTGACACAAGCCTACGTCATGACCGCTGTGTTACAAGTAGTGTGTAATAATAACTCCCCAATCGCCTTTATTACCTGTGCGAATCCGATAAAACGAAGAGGTTTTAACTAAAAATTACGTTGGTATCGTTTAAATTGAATTGTTTCGTTTGATTAGAAAAATAAACGACAATTTAAATGGTTTATATTTTTTTCTTAACAGAATGGTGA
This sequence comes from Griposia aprilina, assembly GCA_916610205.1. Taxonomy (NCBI): domain Eukaryota; kingdom Metazoa; phylum Arthropoda; class Insecta; order Lepidoptera; family Noctuidae; genus Griposia; species Griposia aprilina. Next base: position 16,516,765 of record OU744288.1, read on the forward strand.
CTGAAAATGTTTCCATAATTCGTGTTTTGTTGCAATAAAGTGGCAACTGGATAGTGACGTAAGCATGTGTCCCTCCTGAAATGCCAGACCTTGTTTTTTTAGGCCATGGTTTTACCCTGTCGTTAAATATTTTAATTTTCAGGATTTATGGAGAAAGCGTTGAGTGATTCAATTTTAATTCTATAACTCGGTAAACCTTTCCATATTAACATTCCACGCGTCTGTATGCAGACATTTAATTTATGGACGGGAAACTAAACGCTTGATAAGTTCCTCTCTCAAAGTCAAGTAAGAAAAATAACTAGTAATTAGTTACTTTGACTCAGTTTTTAATTTGCACAAAATAACTTATAACTGAGTAACTACTCTTTTTTCAACAAAAATCACAACACGCTAGAGATATTCCTACAAATTTTAAATGAAGCTTGTTTGTGAACTTACAACTTTTTCAATCCTAATGCACAAACTTATTTCGAGCAAAATTAAAGTGTTTACTCTAGAACATTAACCGGATCCGCTAAAAGTTTATCTTAATTAATCTTTTAAGCTATTTAGTCAAAGAGAAGTAAATTCCGTTGGCCGCTTTATTGAAATCTAAGTCCGGAAAGTTGGCTTAAATAAGAAAGCATCGATACCCGACGTCTGAGCTCCGTGGTAGTCTTTAAACGATTTCCTAACTTAATATAAAGTTACAAGATTGTCTAGTGGGAACTTCAGTCGATTTCAGATTTTTTACAAATAAGAAAATAACCTCTTTTGCTACTATAATATTGATTTATCAAGTGTTTTAACACCTTTTAAAAAGCATGAATTATTAATGCGTTGGACTTCAAAGTTATTTTGAATCAATATAAATGATTCACTTTGAATACGACTGATTCATATTATTTGCTTAAATTTATCGGCAAGCGCATAAAAAATCCTCTAGGAAAATTCACAGTCTGACTAATCCTACTTTTATTTACTTTTTGTCAGAGATTTATTTCTAATTTAGATGCAAATGTACGTAACTTTCGACGCATGCTATACTCACTTTGTTTCGTGCACATTACGGCCGAGATTGCTGCAGAATTTTTTATATTCAAATGAAAATCAGCCATTATTCATTCAAGTGTACGTACGGCGAATTACTCGCGTAAATTACCATTGTACATAGTCGTCGGAGGTAATAGCGAATATTGAATTATAGATGAAGTATTGGAAGTGGGAGATGAATCCAGTTTTTTTTTTCTGTGTTGAAAACCCTGAGGGAAATACCCGGCAGCGTTGCGGCTTCGAAGCCTTCAATTTATGCAGAGGGCCGCAATGGCGTCTATCCGGATGACAATCTTGACATACGGGAGGCGGCTGAACAATGCAGTTTTGCTAGAACTACGTACACGAGCATTTGCATATTCGCAGACCATTTCATCGTTTTATATATCAATTGGTACGTCTACTTATACACCAAGTTTCCACTCTAAGAAAGGCCAGCCCAAAACAATTACGAGTCTCAAACTAAATGAAATTTCAAACTAAGCACTTGAGGCCCTAAAGGTTTCACAGGACATTATTACAACTGCAAAATCCAACCCAAGGCGTGAACTTTAAAATTTATCCCAAATTCACGACAACAACGACCAAAATTATTACACAATCAAATCAACAGAACTGAGAATTTAAGGAAAACTGGATAGGGTGGCATAAATGGAAAATATGCCTGGTGTTTGCGTTATAAACTGGACCAATCACGTCGGCGCTAGCACAATGTGGGACTAAACGGCACGCCAACAAAAGAGCCGTAAAGAATGGGCCCGCCGACACACTCACGCTAATAAAATAGTTCGAAGCAACAGGTCGTTGCGGCCCGCTCGCTTGCCAATACAATAGTACCAACTATGAGTGTGTATCTGTTCCTCGTACCTCTTGCGAGAGTAAAGCACTAGCAGATGGATGCTGTATCATATTGAGTTTGTTGTGTGTCGATTTCTTTACTGAAAGCAGTTCTATACGCGGATTTATATTTTTAAGAGGCAGAGATTTGGTAAGGTGTTTATTTATATTTAATCTTGAACTCAAAGGAATAATAAGGATTCCAATTGACTCGTAAAGTGCTCATTTATGTTTGACGAGATTGTGAGTGACAGCTACAGGAGGAAAGAAATCGGTGAAAGGAAAGAGTATGGAAATCTTTTGTATATTTGGTATCCTGAATATTCTACTAAACGGTGAAGAAGAAGATCGTGAGGAAACTAACATATCCCAGAACCAAAAATTCGAAGTTATGTGACATCTACCAACCAGCACTGGGCCCGCGTGGTGGATTACGGCTCATTTCTTCTCACAGAGACTGCGTGGTGGGTTACGGCTCATTTCTTCTCACAGAGAGGAGGCCTATGTCCCCCCACTGAGAACATTATAGGCTGATTATCCTGAGGTATTTCCAAATCTTTTCTACACCACGCATCGATCGATCAGTGATTTGACACCTAATAATAATAATTCAACAGATAAATGAGACTATTAATAACAGTAACAATAGCCTATCACTATCCCCTTTGGCTCCCTCTATTACACGCCACGATACCGAGGGCCCTTCACCTGCAAGCTGAATTGTTTTATCGGACGCACTCAACGGCCTTTAAGATTATATTTAGGTTATATTTTGATTAAAAGCACTTGTCAGCCAGTGGAGTGACTTGTGGTGCAAATAAATATTTTATTGAGAAGAAAAAATGTGATGGAATGCTAAGACACAAAGAAACCTATAAGGAATCGAATACTTTTCTTGGTATAAGGAAAGCTAATTTGAGCTATCTTAATGATATCCGTAATTCAAATAACCACAACTCAGAAATTACCGGAGCAAGAAATATTCAAAGGGCAAGTACACACTGAACTATTATAAACACACAAAACAATCTTGTTAACCTGTACCTGTACGTTAACTAAGGGTATTTACAGGACAGCAAGAACAGCGGTCGCGCTGAGCCCCTAATACCCGGGTCACGTGTACCTTGCGGTCCCACCACAGGATTTACAAGTTTTCTTCTATTGGTCCAAATGCTTATTTCTGTTAAGGTCCGCTACGACTTACATAACTTTCACCCACCGTGTTTTCACAAAGTTAGCTTTCACCAACCCTTTGGTATTTTGTCGATTTGTGGTTTTCCTTCTTTTTTTTTTTTTTTTTTTTTTTTTTTTTTTCGCTGAGAAATGCTTTATGCATTCCCGCTCGTGGGGGGACGAGACGGGATATGTGGGACTCCTGTCGGAATGACAGTATACCCACTAAAACTCAGCGGTGTTCCCACATCGCCGTGATGGGAAGGCCATGGGAATCCGGCTCAGCCTTTGCATCCACAACCCTCCCGGCGCGTGCCCGCCTAGCTGGCGGGCCCCGCATTCCCCCCAACTTGGGGGGCTACGGGAATGGCCGGGAACACCTGGCCATTCCCGTCCGACACTGGTGGAGGCCTGTGCAATACAGGCAAGGGCGCCCCCGCACCCGCTGCCTGCTGGCCTCCACCTGGGAGGAGTCGGAGATGACTATCAAACTGACGTCTTCTTCGACCCCTCCTCCGCCTTCGGAGCGACGCCGCGTGAGGATCGTCCTCCCGCGCGCGCTCAGCCGCCTCCTTCTGGGACATGACGTGTTCGCAGAAGGAGGCGACTGCCGCCCAGGACCTCTCATCCTGCAGCATGGCATTAACCAAGCCGGGAAGTGAGAGGTCCGGTCCGATCACCGCGATGAGACTGCGGCGCGTCTCGGACCACGACGGGCACACCTCGAGGGTGTGCTGCGCCGTGTCGTCCACCGCGCCACAGTCGTGGCACGACGGCGTCTCCTCCCGTCCTATCCGGTGCAGGTACGATCCGAAGCAACCGTGTCCGGACAGCACCTGCACCAGACGGAACGAGAGGAACCCATGCGACCGCTCGAGCCAGTCTCGCAACACTGGCCCAATCGCGTCTAGGGTTCGGCGGCCAAAAGCTGCGGTGGCGAGCTCCCCCGTCCAATGGAGGACGATGGCATCCCTCGCCTCCCGCCGGACGGCCTCCCGCTCTTCCGGGGCTGGGCGTTCTCCTCCCGCTCTCCGCCCCGCCGTCCATTCATATACTCTGGCGAGCACCCACGCCTCGAGTTCCCAAGGAGGGGTGCTGGCCAGAGCACATGCTGCCGCAAAGCCCACTGTGCGGTAGGCCCGCGCCGCCCGCTGGGCTATGGCCCTTTGGGGCGCCCGCAAGGCGGCGGCGTTCTCCCTCCTTTGGAGGGAGTCCTCCCAGATAGGAGCCCCGTAAAGGGCCATACTCCTCAAGATGCCGGCGTAAAGTTGCCGGCATCGCGCGCTGGGCCTCCCCAAGTTGGGTAGCAGCCACGAGAGCGCGCCTGCGGCCTTCAGCAGGCGCGACGACAGCCCGCTAAAATGCGGACCGAAGCGCCACCTGCTGTCGAGTACAAGGCCCAGATATTTCATCTGGGCCTTCACCTCAATTCTGATGCCCTCCACGAAAATGTGGGCATCAGGTGGGGGGCGCCGCCGAGGCCCGTGGAAGAACACGGCCTCGGTCTTGTGCAGCGCCACCGTTAAACCTAGGCGGTGGATCCTCCCCGCGACCAAAGATCCACCCGCCGAGGCCAGATTGGCCGCCTCCCTAAAACTCCCCCCCCGGGCGGTGAGGAGAGTGTCATCCGCATAGCAGATGACACTCGTGCCCCGAAGGAGAGTTCCCCGCAAGAGCCAATCATAGGCGATGTTCCAGAGGACAGGTCCTATGACTGACCCCTGCGGAACGCCGGCTTCGACGGCGTACCGCCGGACTTGGCCAGCCCTATTAACGAGGACGATCGTCCGATCCTCTAGGTAGCTGGCCAGCAGACGACGCATGTATAGGGGCACTCCGTGGAATCGGAGTGCCTCTAGGATGGTGGAGTGGGGAACGGAGTTGAAGGCATTGGCTATATCGAATGACACAGCCAACAATCCGTCCCTCGCCTCCATCGCCCCCTTCACCTGGCCCTTGAGGCGAGCCAGCGCGTCCACCGTGGAGCGCTCAGCCCGAAAACCGAACTGAGCGTCCGACAAGTCCGGCCCGATACTCCGCAGGTGGCTGTTTAGGCGGCCAGCGATTATCCCCTCGAACATTTTGCCGACCTCATCGAGCAGAACGATGGGCCGGAATGCCGAGGGGGAGTCCGCCGGGCGGCCCTCCTTGCGAAGGAGGCACAACTGCCCCTCCTTCCACGGTTTCGGGAACCTCCCACACGCAAGACATGCGCTGAAGAGGTCCCGAAACCTCTCCTCCATTTGAATGGCAGCGATCGCCACCACTCTTGCCGGAACACCGTCGGGGCCCGGAGCCGTCTTCTTGGCGCGGATGTGGACAATCGCCGCGCGGAGTTCCAACTCCGTGACAGGGGGGGCCTCCTCTTCTTCCTCAGCTGGCGGAGCTATCCCTAGCGGTGCGCCCATCACTGGTGGGGTGAAGTTGTCCCTGCACGGGAATAGGGACTGAACCACCCCATCCAGGAATGAGGGCTCCAGGGTCTCGGCCACTTTGTCCCAACTACCACAAGGAAATTCGCTTGTTGAATAAACTTATCCTCACAATCCATTGTTACCCCGAACCCCTTTCGAACTATCTGATAACTATGTATGGGATCAATAAAAACATTTTTACGTGTTTTTTTAGGTCGATCGGTCATTGCATTGTCGAGCTTGGGGGTAGAGATGGGTTGTAACAGGTTAAACCCGAAATCTGTTATCACTGATACTGTTACACAAAAATAACAGATCCAAATATCTGTTATTAAACTAGTGGCTCTGTGAGCTGTAGATCTCGCGAGTCTGTCTTTGCGTAGCTTAAAACTGAATAGATATTCACAACGCACCTTAAAACCAAATCCTTAGAACAAAAAGCGCACGCGAAGAGCGAGAAATGGCTGAAATGTTTTTTTTCTACGTTTTCAAAACCCCAAATTTTCGAAAAATTGAATCAACAAAAACATTCCATATAGTTATAGAACTTGCTCACAAAATTTCACGAGAATCAGTTGAGAAATGCGACCTGTACAGGAGAACAGCCGGACATTCAGACATACGAAAGCATTTTCGCCCAAGCTGAAACGGAGACGCTTCACTCGCGCGTTGCGTTCGCTCGGTCAATAACAGCCTGTTACTTTTGTACGGACGATAAATACGTATTTAAATCTTCTTTATTTCTTTTCATATAAAGTCGCAAATCGTATCCCAAGTATTGACTAGGAATGACGGGGTAATGTTAAATTATAGAATTACGTTTATTTATTAACTTTTAAAGTTATTAATGAAGAAGAGATCGATAACCTTGCTATATTCCATCCTTTGTGTGAGTGTGTATATAAGTAACAGCCGCGGTAACAGTATGTGTGGGGACTGTTATTTTAAGTAACAGATAAGTTATAATGGTAGGTATAATTGTTGTTATTTTTAAATATCTGTTACGATAAATACGCGTCACCTCAACTTGGTGGCATGATAAATCATTTCCATATAGAGAGAGAGTTGATTTAATACAGCGAAGTTTAATATAAGATGAAAAGACGTGCTTTAATTTGAGGGCAAACAAAAGCTGACGTTGTTTAACGTTCAGCCGCAGTCGACAAAGAACAATCTATTTAAGAGAACAGCGAGTACATTGGGTGTGAACGCGGCACTAAGTGAGGAGTGACAAAACTTGAGCCGGCGACTAATTAGCAATACAAACATGAATCAGAGGCTATTACTTGTAATTGAATTGTCGCCGGCGGCAAAGTTGTCTCCGTGGCGAATTTAAATATCGCGCTTTACGACGTTCCGGTACTTTTGCCCGCGGGATTATTATTACGTGAGTTTAACTTATAATTGCAACTAGCGCAGCTATTTTTGTAGATTGAAGAGGTTTTCTGTAAAATAGCTGTTAGAGTTGAAGATTTTATTGAGCTTTTTTAACTGGAGTAGGCGCGTAGTGATAAACTTGTTTCAGTGGGTTTTATGTAACATTTTTATTTCCTTGAAATGGACCTTATATTTCGCGCCTCTCTTTTAAAAGTACCTACATACAGAAGTAAAGGTTTTCTAATTTAAAAAATTAAAAATATATTTTTACTAAAATGAGAATGAATTAAATTTTAAAAGCTTCCTTTATAAATATCGGTCTATCCCGAATATAATTTGGAGTGCTTACACACTCGTAACAATGACGATTTTCATGTTTAAATAATATCCTATAAGCGAATTGTAAGTGTGCGGCAACCAAGTTTATGAAACGCGTATTTCGGAAATGCAAACATGTCATTCATTTCGAACATTGAATTTCAATACGGTCATTGTTTTCGGATCGGCTAATAAATATTCAACGCAAACAAATGACGCAAAATTACAGCGGTAACTGCCCGATTGGGAGACCGTCAGCCCGCGGACAATTTTTCACAGAAATATTATAAAACACTTCTCTTCTTGCTCCGAAGAAATTATCTCCCCCATTGACTAAAATTTTTCACAGCAAGTTTGACTTCAATCCATTAAAATTTTCCCAGTTTTATCTTGAAACCGTCACGACAAAGTTGGATTGTGTTAATTGGGAGGCTGGATACTTTTTGTTAGAACATTTTGTGTACTATAGAAGTGTTTTTTAAATGGAAAATTTAGGCGCTGAATAGTTTGCGGTTGTTGCTTTTATGTTATTTTTCCAGTCCATTTTGTCGGGTATTTTTGTGTATAAAAAAATAACTTTCAAACCAACCTACATAATTCTAGTATCACAAAATTGTTTGTAATATTTTCCTAAAATTCTGTGAACGCTCGCTCTGACCTAAATGCTGGCAATTCCCATTATCAAATCACAATACACTTCGAACTTTGTTATAGGATACTTAATAAGTTTAAACATACGGGAACACTAATTATGTTACCCACACTGGCCTATCTTGCGCGTGCTAATTACTTCACATACGTCACGCGGTGGTACGTTTCATGACGTCACATATCTGAACCATCTCGCCCTTAATATTCTCGTATGGGTAGGTATAAATTAGAAGTTGAGTTCCATTCCCGTGTGCAAACATTTGATCTTTACTTAAGGGCCACAAACTCGTAATGGTGTGAATTTTTAAACAGGGTAAACAACAAAGTGAACTACGGTTAGTATTGTTTAACCATGATTGATTATGGTCCATTCATTATTTAGGGTTTTTGGATTGTTCCTACAATCTAAATCAAAGGATTGACCAAGCTTTCTTTATACTCTTGAGAAGATGTCACTGATGATGCTTTTAGCAAATTACAGACACGTTCTCATACTACGACTACTATCTACTCGTAACGGCAAATTAAGCAGGAACGGTTACGAAATAATAACCTTGAAAAGAGGCCCGGAAAACGTTCAGCTGAAACCGTTGGTAGGCTCCCATCAAGGCACTAATTTAAAATACCTTCGAGTCATTACCATCCGAATCACCAAATCGAAGATGTCTCTAAAGGGAAACAACTTATCAGACAATGAAGGCAAGAATTTCGTTTTCCTGAAAATAACCTCCAGACTTAATTTCACTTGTTCATTTTACCACAGAATAGATAGGTCCAGAAGGTCAACTCCAACATAGAGTGAAAACGACACGCTTCATGTACAGGAAGTACAAGCGCACTCCCAACTGTAATTCGTTTGGGATAGTTTGAGATCTCCTTACGTACAATGCTACAAGGAAATTTTAGCACTTGAACGACGTTGACAAGGAGGCGCTGTTGGTAAACATTTGTGCAAATGTATTGAAAAAACCGGCCATGTGCGTGTCGGACCACGCACAATGAAGGGTTCCGTATTTGGGATGAATCTATCCTAAGACTAAACTTAAGATTATAGTTGAAAAAATGTGCTCCCATGCATCGACATACATCGCAGTCAATTCGCAAACAGCCAAAAAAAATTTTTTTATCTGATAAAACTACAAATTAACGATTTTTAGACTTTTTTCTTTACTTGTGCTGTGAGACCTTGCTTTTTGCCAAATTTCGTGATTCTAGTTTAACGGGAAGTAGGAACAGGTATAGGTTTTGATTTATTTGCGATTATCTAAATATGTCGCATATATGGCCGTATTTTTTTATTGCGATGTATTAGAAGCTTGATTGTTCTAGAGCTCTAAGGGACCGTATTTTATATTAATTTCAACTTGATAACTCCACGCGTTACTGAGAAAAAGGGTCTTGACAGACAGACGGACAGACAACGAAGTAATCCTATAAGGGTTCCGTTTTTTTCCTTTTGAACGGAACCCTTAAAACAAAATGGCCGCGTTAGTACCGATTTTGGCCACGCACCAAAAGATTCTTGTACAGCTATACGTGTCTATGAGTGCCTGCATGCGCCTGTTTTCGCTCGTTGTGTGAACTAACCTTCTGTATTTTGTGATTCCACGTTAGCAGAATGACCTCGATATTATACCATGCCCAGACAACATTACACAAGCAATTATTATCTGGCCCTTTGTTTGCAAAATTTCACGCGAAATTTCCATAATCTGACTGTGGAGGTTGAATTTCAGGTTTTTATTTTTGGTAATTTGAATTTAATTTTTGTAGACGAATTTGAGCTATTGATGATCTTTTCCGCAGTTTTTAGGATAAAAAGGAATCTCTTTGAGTTGCTAAAATGTTTGTTGAGAACCGAATAAACCGATATTGGGAAAAGAAAAACTCATTCCTAGTACAAGTTCCGAGAAAACTTTTTTTACCAAAAAATTCAATAAAATTAGATATATAACTATTAAAGATACCAAATCAAAGATGATAGTAGATACCACATAATATTTTGAAAGAAAACACAAGATCAGTCTACCAATTCAAACCACTTTTTTTTTATAAAATCAGTCAGCAATTTTTCAGGGCCATAATTGTACCGATATACCAGGTTCGCAGAATCAAGAGGCAGTTTGTATGAGCTCCCAATTCCTTGACTCAGCTAAGAAGGGATTAAGCTGCTTCGCACGCACTCAGATTCCTCTGGCACAGTCGTCTCCGAGTGAAATGTAGGGATTAAATCCTCTTTGGGTACCAAATGGCGCGTTGAGTTTGATTTACCGACATATTTTTGATATATTTTGTTAAGTTTTAATAAATTTAGGTATTTTTCAATTGGCACTGGCAGTATTGAATTCACCTGGTAATTTTACATTCACAATATTTTCCTGGTAATAAATATTGGAGACTTTTATGTAGAAAACAAAACGAGCTTTCAAAAGAAAAAAAAGAAAAAAAAGCTTGAATCATAAATCATCTAAAGATCTTCCTTTAAAATACTGTTCAGTAAAAAACCCCATAAAATAACCCGCGTCTTTAAACATTCATTTTCACGTAGTAGATCGTCTGTGTCAAAAACTTTTTCTATCACAGAAATCGCTGATAGCTATACTCGAGAATGATGAGAAAAAACGATTTTTCGCTGCCATCTACTAAAACTATAAAGGTCCCATTTCCTAAATCATGAAGGAAACTTTGACCGATTGCCGTTAACTGATATAATATTTATCCTTAGATTGCTTTTTCCTCAAAAAAGAAACGCAACACATTGTTTGTTGTGAACAAACATTATTCCGGAATCTGATCGGTTCCAATAAGGTATTTCGAGAAATATTCGCTACGAAATAGTAATTCTTTCGGTTTGGTACCATACTTTTGAATTCTACAACTTTGCCCGTTAAAGGTAACTAGCATTAAAATGATCAATTATTTAAAAGCTTTAATTGGAAACTTTTGTTCTTGTAGAGAGTACTTCTTTGGAATTTACGTAATTATGGCAAAGTTAAAACATTTTTCAAATAAGAGTTAGAGAATAAATTAATTAACTCAAAGCTCAGTACCGAGGTCATTCAATCCAAGCTACAGCACTACAAACTAATGTACAGGATTTCTAGAAATAGCTACTTCATACGTCTAAACTTCATAGCGAACCAAAGTTAGTAAGGGGCATGTTTTCTACAAACGTAATGTGGTGCGGGGACGGCATAAGGCTGTCTGAGAGGTTGGTCCTTCGAGCCAGACTTTATCTGATCTAGCCCCTGGATTAATTAACTTAAATGCAACAAGTCCGAGTTTGCGCTACTCTCGAGATAGTCTGTCGCGTGTTTTATTATGGAAGCTGCTGAATTAAGTAAGTAGAGTCACCCCGGATTATATTACGTTTCGTTATAGCGTCTCGACAGGAGATTTGTATGCAAACTTGGCTAATAATTGCTTTTTGATGTCATTAAATGAAGATAGTTTCGAGTGCAATGAAATTTACATATGAATCTCGAATTTGATTGAGACTGGGTAAATGTTGACGATCGCTGCTTTTGCAGCTTAATTAAGTAAAAAAACATTTTACATTTAACAAATATAACATTTTAAAGTACAACAATGTATGTTAGTTTTGCAGATTCGTAGTCTGTGCAATAATTGACTTAAAACGTAACAAGTCGCCGTTTGCTTTGCTGTAGAACAGTGCCGTCGAGTGTTTTAATACGGAATTAAATAGTCCCGACTGGTATATAAGACTACCGTATTTTAAAATTAAACAACTAATTATAAGTTAAGATTTAAGCTTTTGTAGTGAAAAACAAGAAAAGTCGAAATTATGTTAAGTCTGACAGATTGAGCTTCTGACACTTGTCAGAGGAACCTACAATAAATACAATTAATCAAAGTACTTAGAACTACCTCGTTCAATTGAAATGGATTTTAGTGTTACGTGTTTCAGTATATCATAACAACTATAATGACTTACATTAATTATTCCAACAATAAAGTTAATAATATACAAAGAGCAACAATTTATTGGGAAGAGAAATCGGCGCCGTTGTATCGGATCCGTCGTCAGTCCCTCCGACGTCCGTTATTGGGACTCTGGGCTTACTCTCGCCAATTTATACGATACATTCAAATTTATGCCGTATACTATTGTAATAAGGGTGGGGTATACTGCAAAGATAAAGTTGTTAAGTTATACGGAAGCGGCCTAATGACGACATGGAGTACAATAGCACGTGTGGCCCCTTGTTATTGGTATCTGACCTGACCGCTACGAGCGATTTGTCTAAATGAGATCCGGACCTCTTCTCCGATGCTTTGTTATTTTTTTCGTACGTTGCCCCTTGCTTGTGACATATTCGTAGACACTGCTCGTTTTCCTTGATTTTATAGACCTTGTCAGCAGATGTCTAAACTTTTTATTGTGACTGTGAAAAGACGTTTTGATTTATGATGCTCTAGAACAAATAGTTTTCGTACTTTGATTTATACCTAAGTAAGCATTATTCTCGTTTGTTTCCCTTAATGGCCGGAAAGTGTATCTTAAGCGATGTACCAAAAGTTCCTTCAAATAATTTACACGATTTATCACAAAAGTAAATGATGATGTTGCTCCAAAATTAGGTGATATATTAAAGTACCTTTACCTAACATTAAACTATAATGAAATAACGCTGTTAAATAGAGAAGTTTAAGGAACGAATGCCTTTGGGCCTAGATTTTGTGGTGGGATGCATCATGGGAATTTGAGCTTAGAGTTGTAACTGTTAGGGGTTATAATAGCTTTACGGTGAACAGTTATAGGTACATGGGTCCACCGCAACTACCGTAATCCCGTATACCGGCGATTAATCTTCGTTCCGGCTCTCACGAGGTGGTTTGTTGTGGGTAAATTTGTGGGGATGGCTACGATTTTCTGGCCATGGGCCCCGTGTGCCGAGTTCGTCATATATTAATCCTTTGTTGGTTTAATCGCCTCTTTTATCGATGCTAGATTAGAGTCACCACGCGACGTAAAGCTAAATTGATAACTAATGGACGCAAAACCGACAATTATAACTGAAATCGTGAAACTACGATTGTGTCATAATTTGACTTTGATATTTAGACTAGAATAGTACCTAACACTTTAATGAAAGTTACGTAAAGATGACGGTTCGTCAGAAGTAAAACCATTTCTAATTAAAATAGTAAATATTGTAAAGCTCATACTTAACACTAGAAAGCACACTCATACGAAATCAAAAATCAGTAATAACATCGAAAAATAATTACACATGTGTGTGTCTTGAATATTTGAACACAGTTCTTGGAACGTTAACATACACATTAGGTGAGCATTGTTTTTCAGTAATTTGTGGTGTATCGTAGGCAAAGCGCGGAGGGCGGCCCGGTGTCACGTGACGCCCCGCCCGCCTAATGTTTCACTCGCGTTACTGTGACAACTTCTACCTTTTACCAAATTGTATTTTCGTGTTCGGCCGACTTTTCCTTATAAATACTGTCATTAAGACAGCGACACGGTGACAGGTGCTAATGTTTGTGAAGGTATCGAACCCATTTGTATATAATGTAAACAATATATGTTATGACTTATGAGTACATTTACTGACACTTCTGAGATTTAATTCGATTTTAATTTTACTGCGAAACTCAATTTACCGTCGAAGTCGTTGGCAATGTAGAACAGTGATACAACAGAAAAACTTCTAATCCTATTTAATTCTTGTATACAATATACACGGATGTTAAGTCCCATAAGTAGATTGATAAATTCTCAAGTAAATTATATAGCTCGATCCCATATGCCAGGGGTATTAAACGGATAAAGTATAAGCCCACGAATGATGTTAGATACGACTATAACGACAAGAACTTCCACGAATAAATTAGTAAGAGGGGAATTGTGGAGCGGGCAAAACGCTTGTTATCTCCATTCGCGATTTTACAGCTCCAAGGGAACAAAATCTTTGGAGTAATTATTCGAATTTGGAGTTTAAGGGACGCTGAATAAAAAAAGCAACGAGATTTTTACACAAAACTGTTTGAGGAGAATTTATGTGCCAACATGTCGGCACGATAGCGATGGAATGTCAGTGTGAAAATGTCGAGACAAAAATATAACTCAGTGTTAATTTTTATCAGCGTCGGCGGCGCTGAGAGGTGTCATTGAGGTTGTCCGATATCGCATCCGTAAAATATACATAGCTCATGGCGGTAACTTTAAAATGGGCCCTAAAAGACGAGAGGAGGTAGCACCCGGGGCGTCATTATGAGGCCCCACGTCATTTGTTTATTAAACATCCTGCGAGGTGGAACAGAATAATGGCACGGTAGACTTTGTCACGGCCGCTTTACCCTGAAATTAAATCGTAATGGTGATGCGAACCTCACTCGCCGCCGTTTTCGGCACCCCCAGCCCACAGTTATTAAGTCCTGTGTCGTCTTGAGGTCAACATGAATAGGTTTTTTAAAAGCCCACCGGCATGACAACTGTCATAGTTATGAAAGGAATCGCGTTGAGTGGTCTACCGAGGTTATATAGAAAATGAAAAAAATGCGACGGTTTTTCATACTTTGTAGGCGACACCATTTTGTAACGATGTGGATATATATGTACTGCCTTTATTTACTAATAGAACTTTGACATTTATGTAACAGAATCTCAGGAGATGTTCCCAGACGTAACAGAAATATACTAGAGAGATCCTATTTTACTTGTTTCTAAATGTAGTATGTTTTTATTTAGTCATTGTTTGAGCTATTCCTATAAGCTTTCACGGATACAAAAGAATATTAAAGAGGCTAATTTAAAACTCAACAAGTAACATCAAGGGATATAACCATATACCTAGCTTATGTAGACTTTGAAATAGGAAATTGAAATTATCAGCAGACCGTTAAGATTTATTTCGGCTTCTGTGAAAGAATTTTAATTAAAAACTTGTTAGAAATATTCGCAAAGAATTATGTAATCTGTTGTTAGATGAATTATTTCATAATTGGTCGTTAATTGTGCCCAAATTAGAGAGTTGGCAAACTTTTTACAACTTATATATTTATAGACTTACAGGGCATTCTTTTTAATATTTTCAGCTATAAAGTTTAATTTGTGTGTAATGATAGGGATTTTTTTGGGTTAATTTTTAGATTAAAACAAGCTCATCTAAGTATCCCTGTCTAGAATCCAGATACTTGGTAGTAGATAATATTAAGGGGTGAGGACGAAATTCTCAGCTTTCATACTTCAATGAGAGCTCCTTATAAGAATTAAATATGCTTACTCTATCAGCGCAAAACCTGCTACTGTGTTTGTTTACGAATCAAGACAAGTAGGTAAAGAAAAACACTCTTTAGTACCGAAACATGATTTCAAACATTTCTAAAACATGAGTTTTCAAGACACCGGTTCTGTCTAAAACAGCTCTAAGCGATCCTGGGCCGCATTCAATTAGCAGACGTGATTAAATTTTTACGCGACTTAAAAATACTTCCCCTATAACTTCAAGAAAAGTACCTACTATCTACTGCCAACAATTTTATCAGCATAAAAAAGTTAAAATCTACCAAGTTAAGGTTTAATGAATTTTTATTTTAATGAACAAATTATGTTCAAAAGTATTTATAACTTTTGTATTTTAGTTGGCTTGTGGTATTTACCGGTTATAAGGGATTATCGGTTAATGACATTAGTATGTAGTTCCCAACCTATGTAATAATCCGTGTGGTCCGTTATTAAGGCGTAAAAATAGAATATTGCTGCGATAATAAAGTGCAGACTTATCTGCGGTGGCGGTTTTCATGAAGCGGGAAAATAAAACCGTTATAGAATTACGGGGAACCGGTAAATGGGAACATTTGCGAAATTTCGAGCTCGTTTAGTTATAAACTGATAATTGGAGGGGATTCGATCCTTATTTTATAATTATTTTCGTCAGATAATATAGCTTAGATATCCAAATAATTTCATGATCTTTTGAACTAGCTTATGCTATAGGGTTGATTGTGACTTTTGTCTTAAACTTTTTTTTTTCTGTCTTTAATTTTTTACTCAACCTACAAGCTCAATTGAAGACCAACGTTGAACCCAAACAAAACAACACACGAACCTCCGCGAACAGAAAAATAGAATTACGTGCACTCGTCCGTGCCAATTATACTCGCGATGCATGCAAAACGGCTCGAATCAGATTCTGTAGTGCCGACCTGTGTCAGCAAGTTGAAGTACATACAAACATAAATCTACAACAAGCTCCTCTAGGGAATAAGTGTGGAGTAATTTGCGAGCACACGAGCTTGCTTCGTCGCGAACATTAACTATTAAATTCGTTGCATATTAAACTAGAACCTTATATGTAATCCAGAGCCACCTGAACGTTAGGTTCGTTCTCGCGAGGCTCTTCAATGCTTCTTAAGTAACTTATGAGTTTTGGAACTTCACTCGAATCGATATTGAGATCTGGGCCGGTTTGTTGCGGTGGAATAGTTTGCACTATATTGCTAAGCTGTATCTGAAATAAATCAACTACGACAGATTAGTTTCCAAAAATAAAATTCAAAGAATACAACAGATTTCATTCGAAATTCGAAAACCAGAAATAAATGAGTTGAACCATCGACTTCAAGGGTGCAAATCTCAGGTGATTCGAAAGTTCTCAATGAAAGGAGAAGTTATGTCGAAAAATGCCTTCTTTGTTTCAGCCAGGGAACAGGCCCACTCTCTGGGTGAGAGTACGGAACCCCACTTGACACGATTCATTTTTACCTTTTCTTTAAATTGAAACTGGAGCGAGGGTGCTCTTTCTATGCGCTGTGTATCAGCCTTCATTATGAATTAACAAGATTTTTCAGAACATTATTTTATATTTTTAAACTCCCTCTCTGTTAACTGAGCTGCTTTGAAATTCCTTTTAAGCGCTGCCGAGACGTGTGTGATTAATGCTGGCATTGTTGGAACTTACTAAACTGGATTTCTCAACACTTGCCACATGATCGCTGACCGAAAAGAAAACGATATTTTTACGACACCAGTTTCGAACTGTTCAGAAACGAGTCACAAAATTGAAGCTATTAAGCAAGTAACACGGAGTGAGTAGTTCCGCGTGGATCTTGTAATCAAAACTGTTGTAATAGCGGTGTTCGGGCATATATCATGATATTTCCCATAAAATTTCCTATGCTGGTGGATATTCTACGCGCACGGAGAACAACTTTTCCCATCGGGTGCGCTGCACTGCGGCCGTGGCAATGCACTTTCGCTGACCCCTTGGTTCCTCCCACGGCGGCCATCTCTCTCACTCTCCCAACTTTCTTCGTCGGTTGTCTCGCTCGCACGCAGTTGCGCCTGCGCTTCCCGGGTACCGAGGTAATAACATTCTACGACGCGGTACGCCGCCGTGTGGAACGGGTTCTGTCGATGACTTCCACGATTATTTGTATGAAAGACAATGGTCAACGTGTATGCGTTAAAGAAGCTGCCTTTCGAAGCAGTGATACAGGTACCTACTTACCATGATATTAAATTGTAGATGTATTTATTAGCGGCAAGCGTTATAATTTTCAGTAATTAAAATTGTTTAGACCGCTGTTAAAATTGCTGGTAAATTATTTTATAAAACCACTCGTTTATTAATTAGAACCTTAAATAAATTGTGCATGAAACGGAAGTACCAAGCGACTACAACAAAGTTATAGTTAAATCGTGTTAAATCTCAACAATATAACATATAAGCAAAGCAGTTTCAGAATATACGAGCAATTGAGCAGTCGTGGATACAGTCGCCGTAAGTGGAATAACTTTCTTGGTTACGAGAGCGTCTCGACTGTCTTTGTTAACGCCCTATACAGTTACGCTTATCTAGTTGCATTCCAGGTGAATGATCTTCGCACACGATATTCTTAAACTTTAACTCGCGAGACGACAAACCTCGCAGACGTCAGGCTGTATAATATTATACAGGTATTTATTGCGCACCTGCATCAAAAGCTGCGTTTAATTTTTATAAATTTCATACTCCGTCTTTGGAACTGGTACAGTATCACAAACGTGACTCAAGTTACGGATTACGTGGGAGAGCACTAGAATGGTCTTAACAGTCTGCGAAAGGTATACTAAGCGTGCAATCGGGCGTCACTGATATTTCGACTTTATCCATCAAAAATTTAGGACGACATTCGTTAGTATCACACTCAGGGGGACGTCGTTCTAGGCTTGCGAGCATATCGCCTAGCGTGCCTCCAAACGTTCCAACGGAGACGTGACAGCCGCTGTATTATGAGACCTAGGGCCCAGGATTTGGGTGCACATTCGATCGCATGAGCAGTGCCCGTACGAGAGAATGCGTCTGGCAACATTGCATCGCACAATGAGTAATTTAAAAATTCAAAAACTCGTCGAGGCTCGGCGTGTGCGAGGTGAGGCGATCCAACGAGTGCCGCTCTGCAATTGAGACTGTTATCTGCCTGCATGCTGCTACACAACGTACATACATACGAGGGAATAATCCGTGCCGCTGAATAACACGGTTACCTAAATATAAACTCAGCTATCGAAGCGTACGCTGCAATCGAATAGAATCGTACGTATCGAAATTGTAACTACAAATAAAACCGAGCGATTCGTTACAATATAAGTTCATCTCTTATTCCGCGAACATTCGAATAGGAAGAGATCAGAGCAGCGTACCGGAAGGGTTTCTTGAATCTAATATCGAATGGAAGTAAAAAAGGAATGAGATAGTTGTACGTGAAACGCGATCTCATTGCTAATTGGTAAACATTCGGCGAGCAAACTGCGCGCGATCGTCCGAAGCTAGCTCTACTATTTTTAAATGAAATTCTTTCCACTCATATATTCCCAAGCACAATTACATCGTAGTTCAGTTACGTTGGTTTTTGGAATTCCCGAACAGGTTGTAGAATTTGATTGCAATTTAATTATTCAGGTTTCATTCGATGCATATCCTACATGTCGATTCACAGAACTGTTGTCATATTTCAATCACTCGTATATTTTTGTTTGTGTTATTTTACACGGTATTTTGTGCTATAAGTACGCACTTAGCATTCAGATAAACATTATCTAAGACGCTTGTTTATACAGTTTTAAATAGAACTTCCGGCCAAAAACTATTATTAAAAGTAATGAACATAGTTTTTTTTTTTTAAATTAATACATAAACTTACTTTACGTATTAAATACTAATAAGCGATGTTGAAACTTAAAAACTATAAATGATATAATTACAGTTATTAGTAATTATAAACTCGAGGTGTACGAACGAATCTTGAGACTTAACCAGCTCGAAAATGGTTCATTGCTAGCAAGATAAACCTGGACCTAATATTGTTTACAGCAGAGTTTAAAATAGCTTGATTGCGGCAGTTTAATTTCCCAGAGATGGATGTTTGAGTAGGAACTTGAATCTTAGTGGGTGGTTTTTAAGTTTCAATTTAGCGGAACGTTAAAGATGGAGGGTTGGCTGCAGGGAATATTGGACACTGTATCAGTATGCGAGAGTTTTAAATTCATTGGAGTTACATTTGGAGTTCGTCGACGGGTGCAATGGGAACATGTTACAGTGAGGTGGTAAAAACTCGGCCGTAATTAGTCTTTGGATCCGAACCGTGAACAGATGCGGGGGAGGGCTGAGTGCCCGAGGAGCCGATGCGTCCGACTCTGACTGCTGAATTACATTTTTCGATTGCTACGGGCAATATTTTTGCTATGATTTAGATTTTGTTGGCACCGGTTACGGTCGGATCGTGTTTTACTTTGAAACAACTGACTGGTCTGATTTTTGTTCTACGGTTTTCCCACTACTTGTTTTATGAATGAAGTTATTAAACATGGTACAGATTTTTGTATTATCTTATCTTCTAAGCTCTGACAACATCTAGTTACTTAGAGTTAGCTCGGGGAAAGTTAATATAGACACGTCATTATACTCCTAGCTAAAGGTAGGACTACATTATGCCGGGCCGCAGCTGGGCGCACTGCAGCGCGTTAATCCACACGAATCACTTCTATACATTTTACGATGTAGGTATCGTAATAAAAACCCAACGATGCGCTGCGGCCCCGCACCCACTAATGTACGCACACCTTTACGTAAGCCTCGTTTTATTTGTAGTTATTAAGTTCCGTTAATAAAGAAAGAAAGCATAAACGTTTTTAATAATAAGTATTAATCATTATTATTGCCCGCTTCTTTCTCATGAACAACAAATCTAATAACACTACGAGTCTTCAAATGATTCTCCAGCAATAGATTCATTCGACGTAACGTTTCAGGAAGTGTCAGTTTATCATATTTTTAATGAAACTACAACACTTGTAAACGCCATATCGGGGCTATTCCGGGAAAAGAAGTAGAAATTGGATTAAAAAGTAAAAATGTATGTTAACGCAAATGTAGCGTCCGAAGAAAAAAAAAACGCAGCAACTTTAAGCGAAGTACGACTCTTGCTTTGATACTTCTACAAGTATGAAAAAGTCTTGTTGATTAGCTCTTGGAGTTTTTATTTCGACGTATCTTTAACTTTTTTCGTCTTATTACGATTTTGAACAACTTTCGTGGTCCTTCAAGTTTTCCGTATAAAATAATATTAGGGAAACAAATTTGCTAACAAATAGACGATTCATTTGGACATTTCGTTTGAGCAATTTCTGGAATTTGAACGAAGTTTATACAAAAAATATCGTGAGGTGAAAATTGTGCACTGGACAAAGATTCAGTAAAATCTAATTTGGAACCTCCACCACAGACGAAACATTTTGTTACCACAACCCAAGCTACATAAAGTTCAGTTATTAAAACATTGCCGATAAAAGTGTGTTCACATAAAGTATTCAAACTATTTTGAATGACAGAATGTTCGTGATTGAGGAGAGCCAAGTGTCCGGGGTCGCGGATTGTTCGAAAGAGTTACCGTGGCCCTGGCGCACAGGCAACTGAAGAAACACGGGTGGGTTTTAGTCAGTAAGAGTCTGACACGCCCTCCCGCTTCGGTCAGAGCGGAAGAAGTCATTAGATGATATCCCACCAAAAAAAAAGAAAAAAAAGGAGAGCCAAGTGTGAGCACGATAACTTTTGAAATGGACTCACCGTTTCGGACGCTGTGTAGCGCCCGTTGCTGCACTCAAGTAGTGAAGATTCACTCACCTGAAAACAAAGGAGAAATATTGTTACAAATACTAGTTCGTATAAAATGTATCGGGACTCTCATCTAAATAACCATCATATCTGTATAATATTGGCAAATAAATGATTTCTATTTCTATTTTTAAACCGATACAGGGCCTAGACAAATAGCATTCGCTTCGGAGCGATTCTATTTCTACAATCGCTACTTATCGCTTTCGCTAATGTTTCCATCATACAAATCGAAAACTAGCGATAACGCTTGTCAAAAAGTGCCACTTCGCTACGCATCTCTATGGAAGTAATCGTTCGACGCTGTCGATTCGTTCCATAGAAAATAGAATGATGTTAACATTGTCTAGCTAATTTCTATTCGTTGATCTATCATCACGTGACATTTCGATAGCTTATGTCAACCTCTTACCTTTTTTGGATTTTCTACTATCGTCATCGCTAATCGAATGTTACTTTGTCCAGGCCCTCTGATACATTTCGCTCGCGGAACTATTGCAGCGATTCCATAGAATCCTATGGGGTACCACGGGTTCAATCGCACGATGTCGAGGTATTTCTTTGTGTGTTATGATGGTTTTTAGGTGAGGTTACGTGAACTTCAAACGGTACTTTGTTATGTTATTTAAGCACGGAAGTCATGTTAATGTTTTGTGAGGTTACGTTTTCGTGGAAAATGATACACTTTCGAAATACACGAGTAATGAAGAGCTTTTACTGTATCAAGGATGAATGTACTCGTACGAACGAAGTCTTATTGATATCATTTTTATTTGTTTCTGTGAATTGACTATTGTATGTGGGCAAAGTTTACTACGCTGAGGAGATAAACCAGCGTAGACTCTGGTTGTTTTCTCTAAAAATAGAAACAAAAGAACTATTTTCAGTTGTAGGTACTTTATGTACCTTAGAAATAGTTAAAGTAGAGTTCAAATTGATTTGCACACTTAAGTTTTATGTTTCAGAAAAAGTACTTTTGTGAGACTTTCCTGAAATATTTTGTTAATTTACAATAAACAAATGCGAACTAAAAGCTGTGCGTCCTTTGTACCGTTCTCTGTATCTTCAGATTCATTGAACTGATTCTAATCGGAGTTTTTCCTGCCTTCGCTTGTTTTTGCTACTCACGGGCTTGTCTGTAAGCGTCTGGGATTTTATTAGCAATGAACAATCAATTACAGGATTGTTTTTATTTATTTAGGTAAGTAAGCCTTTACAAATATCTGTTTTTGGATTTTTGGTGTTTTTATTTGTTTTGTTAATCACTAGCTGTTACCCGCCGCTTTTACTAGCATTCTTTGGAAAAAGTACCTGTTCCCTAAGTACCTGTTGTATCCTATATTTTAATCCAGAACACCAGTCCACCACCACCACCAGTCTACCAGTTGTGCCCAATTTAATTCAAATCCATTCAGTCGTTTAAAGGCTCCTGCAGACAGGCGGGACACGATATCGCGACACGATTCTAGTAAAACAATTTCAATGAAAACTTTTTGGAAATTGTCCTAACAGAATCGTGTCGCACCGTCGCGTCTCGTCATTCTGCGGGAGCCTTAAGTGTGATTGTGTGTCAAACATAAAAACTTTCACATTTAGGTAGAAAAAAAATGTTTTTTTTTTTAAATAAAATTTTAATGACCTGTTTAGGTATGCTAAACAGTTCTGTGCTGTTTCTGTTCTGTGCTCGTGACTAAAGATCTATTTTGTTTTTCATTATTATTCGAGTAGATTTATCTTTTTATTCACACGTTTCCGTGACAAATCAACCTCTTTTTTAACCGACTTCACAAAAAGGAGGAGGTTCTCAATTCGTCTGTATGTATTTTTTTTTTCTGTATGTGTTAGCTCAAAACTTTTTCTGAGTGAACCGATTTGGATGATTCTTTTTTTATTTGATAGCTGGTGCTTCACATGTGATCCCATTTAAATTTGATCAAGGTCTGACCAGTAGTTTTTGAGTTATACTGAATACTGTATATTTTTCCCACTTAGTTTATATGGATGATGTGTTAATAATTTCCTGTCACTGTTATTTACATACCAAGTAGTGGTATACGAATTTGTGTGGGGTAGATACCGCAACTAAAAAGTGAAAAGTAAAAACTTTTTTACAAAAAAACAACCGACTTCCAAAAAAAAACACTAAAAGACGTGAAAAATAACTTTAATTTCGGAAGTCGGTGTCTTTGGTCAAAATTACTTCTTTTTATCAACTTATAGCATTTTTTATTGCGACCTCCATGCACTCGAAAACGTTACCTGCCTGAACCTTGACTACCTCATTAGTCTAATGGTTAGAGATTGAAAAAGTGTGGCGCGGATATTCTGACAAGGAATTTACAGTAGAAGCCTGTGGTTAGAAATTAAGCTGGGTATTTTAACAGCCTTGCTACTAATACCTAAAGTTATTTACTTTATACAAAACCTTATATACTAGGTACCTTACATACATTAACTCATAAAGTCACGCTTTCTTCCCATGGGGCTAGGCAGAAACTACAGTACGCCACCTGCTACGATCCTTGTATAGGTACTCCTTTCGCCTCGTTTACGTTCATACATCTATCTGGTCATACACGCATGCCGGTTGCGAGTAGGTACTACGCACCTGACTTTTCTGAAGAACATCACCAATAAGGGTACTATATGTTTTCCTAGGGCGACCCGTCCCGGCGTTTCCACTCACATCTGCCTAGTAAATACCTTTATCTCTAAAAAAAAAAGACTATCCTAGATAGTATTAAATCTTTCAAAGTAATCTAAAACGATACCATCAGGCCTATTTTCCTCAGAAGGTTAGGCAGAGGCGCACTTATGGTACACCCACATTTCGCCAGTTATGTTTAAGTCCCATGTAATAGGGGGCGAGCCTATTGCCAACAACCGGGCACAAGTCCAGACTCCGGGCTGCTATTCAGAAATTTATATAGCTGCATCCACCCACACCCGTGTTACTTTATGTGGAGCAACGTTTGCAAGTGTTGGTGGGCAACAACAGATAACAAAAAATTAAAGCAAAGGCCACAAAAGGAATAGAAAGTTATCAAGTTGCAAAATGTTGCTCTACAAAAAGTAACTTCAGTGTGGATGCACCTTAATGAAAAAATAAAGAAAGTCAAATAGGCAAAGTGTTATTGGGTTTTTTTTTATAGAAAAACCCAATAACACTTTGCCCGACCTGAGAATCGAACCCAGGACCTCATGCTCAGCAGTATCGCTTGCGACCACTAGACCAGTCAAAGGCAGTCAAAGTAAACTTTCCTACCAAAATCGCCACAAATTCCACCATAAACTGCATACAAATTAATAAATCTCGTATATTAATTGCATTGGTTATAAAGCCGGTTACGGCGTAACGTTGTTCTGTTCCGATTCATAGGGGTGGTCTGGAATCCCCGCTTAACTTCATTATGAGAGCGAATTGCTAAACGTTTCCATTGTTGACCACGGCCCGGGGTTTAAGGGTGGTTAGTCATGCAAATAGACGTCAACTAGAAACAAGCTCTTGGGGTTTCGGCGAATGCGTTCCGATGTTTCGGTCTGCGTCGGCGAAACGTTCAGGAAATTGAATCAGTTGCTTGAGAAGTGTATTTTATTTAGAGGATCGTTGGTTTAAGATAAAGTGGTTAGGATGCCGGAGGAGTTTGCGTGGTTGAATGCGTTTATGTAAGCTTTGGTTTTTGGAAACCTGAACTTCGGTGAATAAATCAACTGGGACTCGTGTTGGTTCGCTAATGAGTTGTGCTAGGTTGACCAAAATAACAACTTTTAGTTACCAAGTTACCTACGTTGTTATAATAAGGTTTCCGAGCAGAACAACTTCTGTTTCGGTGACCTTAGGTCTTTGAGTCCCGAGGTTGCGATGTCGAAAGAGACACAATAGATAATCAAGGATTCAAGAGGTTGATCAAAAATTCATATAGATTATTTTATTTTTTGTGAATGTGAGAACGTTGTAGGTCTAACTTGTAGACTGTAGATTTGAAAACCGTTTTCTATTTTGTTAAGTACCTAGTACTTGTTGACAGGCCTACAATGTCCTCCCGTACCTATTAACAATGTAATTAAAAAATATTATAAAAGCTATTTATTTTTAAAAGAGTAACCGTGAAGCTTCTTGCCAGCTCTTCTCCATAGGAAACGACCAATTGGAACCGTGCACCTAGCTTCTAACGTTTCATAAGTGTAGGTTTATGTGTTTTTTTTAAGCAATTAATTTTACGTTCATGGGACATCATCTAAAAATAATTCACACCTTTTCCTGAACTAATTTCGTATTTTACGTAACGGTTCTGTAACACATACATTACAAAGTGCCGCTTAAACAATTCAACACATGATATTTCACAGATATTTATGAGATACAAACTAAAGATAAACAACTGCTAAACATGAACATATTACCGATCGTTTCCCATTCGCCGTTCAATTTGGGAACACGTATTAGTTTGTCATTAAACTAACCCGAACCTGAACAGCTATTGTACCTAAAACTGAAAGTCGATCAAACGAGGGACCAGTTTAAAGGCCAAAATGATTTTCCGCTAATAAACGTTTAGCGAACAAAGGACGGTAATGGAGAATGGATTATGGATATCTGTTATTAATGCTGCTTCAATGTAGCCGCGCATAGAAACTCGATAGTACGAATAATAGTGACGCGACAAACGACCACCGACAGAATTGTTTCGCCTCACTATTGAACAGTCCCATTATTGACATATTAACTGCTACGATAATACACTTTAATGGAACATGCGTGATTATGTCCCAGAATGAAGCACGATCGAATTGAACAATCGAATAAATATGTGCTAACAAGAATGCAGTGAATAAAGGATTATTTCTAAATCCCTTAATAATGGATGATGGGAAACAAAGGAATATCCATGTTTTGAATTCTGCTGTTTTATTGAAATACAAACAATGGAAAGAAAATAGGAAATTATGTCTGGACATACTCCCTATATGAATCCGTTCCTCGAATCCATTTCATGCTTTCGTTAAGTTGAACATGCATGATCTATAAATCTATACAAATAAATAAAATTTAAGTTTATGTCTGTAATGTCGAAATAACAGCGTTTTACTAAACGCATATGAAAGTATATCGATACCTATAACAAAAAAAAACGATACGGCGGCAGTGGCGAAACGGCTGGACCGATTTTGACGGGACTTTCACTGGCAGATAGCTGATGCTATAGGGTGCCAAACTCGAACTCAAACTCAAAGCATTTATTTCAATTAAACCATTTACAGGCACTTTTGAATTGTCAAGGAGTCGGTCAGTCAGAAATATGAAGCTAGTTGGCCATTCCAAAGCGTAGTAGGAACCTATGGAGAAGAAAAGGCAAGAAACTCCATGGACACTCTTTTAAATTATATTGTTACAAAAATATTAGTTACTTCATTAGTTATTATAATCATCCGTTATATAAGAGTAACATAGGCTACTTATTTTTTGTCCCAGTAGCACGTTCCCGTGGGATAAATTCCGATAGCCACGCGGGCGAAGCCGCGGGCAGAAGCTAGTTGGAAATATTAATATTGGTGCAGTTTTAATAAACGTTTTTGACATGCGCTGATGATGTTTTGGTATGTGGAATTTAATACCTAATGTTATTGAAATATGTTTTAATATTTGTAAATTATTTTAAATTATTTCATGAATTGTTAATTATATACACAACCGAATTGGGACACTGTAATGGTAGCGTATGTATGTAAATAATAAAAAAATACTTTGGTATGTAATTAAACATGTTTTGATGGACTGAACAGAAATAATACATAAATACAACTACTATTAAGTACCTACAACATTAAACACAGTGACCGAAATACCTTTCTACGTAATTCCATTTTTTTTTTAATTTGCAGTATCACCAAGATGAGTGGTTTTTGCCTAACAATATCAAAGTTTTTCGTGGAAACTACGCAGACGTCTCAAAGAAGTGAATAAGGCAAGCCTTATGTGTTGACAATAGCAATAGGACAAGTGTCGATAATCATTCGCTACGTCAAGCGTGAGTAAGAATCGACATCGATAGATATTGAATTGAGACGTACATTTTTTGTACAGAATTGTGTGAATTTCATTAGGCGTAAAATGGTTACCCACACAAGAGAATTTGCTGTCCAAGTTTTTTTTGGTAAAATTTCGGGTTATTTAACTTTGCACCTAATGATGTGAAAAAATTAAAGAAAACTAAAAGTTTGGAAGCGAAACGTCTACAATTCAAGAGTGGTTTACATTTCATTAGAAGTTCTAGAAGTTCCTAGCCAAACTACCTTATCTTGAAACCAAATTCCAAGAAATAGAAATTTTCAAGATATTGAAAAATAAAATATGAAAATACAACTAGTCAATTAATTCAGCATCATCACAAGAATAAACAACGTAAAACTGTTAAGTAATGACGTATAAAGCAAATAAACATCATGTTATTTAAAGAACTCAACTCCTTACTAAATCAGCATGATAAAACTATAGACCGTCTTCGTCAATCAAAAAGATCTTAATAAAGCACAAACTTTAGAAGCTCCAAAATATTGCAACAAAATTCACAAAGAGCGTCAGTCTAAGAAAATCCTCCATTTTGGAGAAGTGACGTGAACAAGTGAACATCAGCGAAGCTCGGGGCTGATCACAAGTTAATGCAGCTGAACTTGTTGCACCGTCATTTCTTAAACTTAACTGTGCCTTAACTAATTACACCTACCGACCCATGTTTGCTTTGTAAGATGAAGTTGGAAGGAATAACCTATACAGAAATTCTGAAATTTTGTTATACCTCGGTGTTCGGAGGTAATGCGGTAAAAGTATGGTTTTGTAAGGAAGATTTTATATATGTGTGTATGTGTGAGCCGTAGGTTGAATATTTTAGTCAGTCTGTTTCTATTTTGTGAGATCTCTACAGGCGCCCACCTGGGACTATATAGTCCAGATTGGGCGCCAATACGGATTTTGGTAAGTGTAATTTTAAACTGTTAAATGCACTTGGAATATAACAGCTATTTAGAAACGAATAAGCTTAAAACGAAAAAAAAACTGAAACTTAATCCATCAGCCAAAACACATATGACACAAGCGAGCAAAGTTCAATACACTGTATTTTTACAAAATTCCCCACCAAACAGAATGTTTATATTTAACACACTTTAATTTCATCAAATAACTAACTTTGTCGTTCCCGAACACATCGCTAACTTTCCGTTGCGAAATGCTAAAATAATTCCAATGTTAACAAATACGACGTAGAACAAAACAACTGAATAGCGAAACCGTGAAATAGTCTAAGAGTCACCTTGTGTTCAGTTCATTACCAGTCTACGTCGACTTACGTCATGCAATGTTCAAAACTTAATAAACTTTAAACAATACCCGGGAAGATGCGTTGTCAGAACTTCTAAAACTTGGAGTGAAACAGGCAACCGACGGAGCTACACCCCTATTACGATACACAATGTGTCTAATGTTTAATAACATACCTTCACAATATGCGTAAATGTACCCATACTCAAGTAACTCACATAGAAACCGTAAACCTAAGCTTTTGTCGCAAATTAATTTAATCGAGAAAGATACTTTATTTGAAGGTATGTGTCCCGAATAGTTTCCTAACAAAGGGAAGCTTTCAATTTCATTAAATACGACAACAAAAAGATCTGATGGAAGTAATCACAGAACTGCTTCGAATTAGTTTTCACAATTTCAAAGGAGGCATTCCAAGGTTAGAAATAAGTTGGAGGTTCAGTGGAGCCCCTCCGTGAGCTTGCCGCCAATCCTCCTCTCCTTTGATCACCGAATACTTGGTGACTTCTGTCCCCAATTTAAAAAACTTGGCTTTGTTCGTGCGAGTTGTTTGACCACTTCTTTCTTTGTTTCAATGGGAGTAGGCACCCATTTGAAACGGTAAATTAGGAAACATTTTGATTGGCGGGTCACACGACACCGATAAACTTTTGGGTCTTGTTTCAGCACAAACCTTTTAAAGAAATTACACGTTTCGCGCTTCTTCCTTCTGCTTCAAACGGTTGTATTCATTTCATAATTCGTTCTAAAGTAATATAAGTACATAATATATTTAAGCCCCTTAATTTCTCTGTAAGATTACACTGCATTATTTTCTCCCCATATAATGCGAAACATTTTTTAAATTGGGCCATAAAGCGAAGCCTTACCGAGCCAGGCTAGGCAGGTAGCAAGAAATTTAATAAAGTAACGTCTATTTTATCATGAATTATTCTGGAAAGTGTGTTTTGTTTTTAAATTAATTCGCAATATCTCAAGAAGGAATGTGGAACAGGAGCACCCGAAGCTGTTGTAGGTAATTTGAACACGGACATTCACTAGTAAGGAAACGAATACCGAAATAACTATGTAAGTAAGGAACGTTAAATTACAACGCGCTGGCCAGTTCGGAGTAAGCCACACGTGTTCAACGCAATGCGTATGACGCGACTAGTAAATAAACAAACAGGAAATATAACATTTTCTGAAATAACGTCCTGGCGGCTTTACTTTGATTTTTATTTTTAGCAGCTTAAGTAATAGCTATAGTTTAATAGCTTAGCATAATCAGCCTTTAATACTAAGCTCTGCAGTTTTAAAATAAAATAAATGTTGGTTGTAAAATTACCTAATTCAACATATTAAATAAATTCATTAATTTGAGCTAAGATTAAATTACAAGAAAGTTTTGTACGACCTGATTAAAATGTCTTTTTTTACGGGGTACCTTACTATTTTTATGATATGAAATATCGTGTGAAAAAAGAGCAATTTTAAAATGCAAAATTAGCTATTTGTCAATTTTTATTTTTATTTTGTTTATGATGTAATCAGCCCATAATGTTCCCACTACTAGGACACAGGCCTCTTCTGTGTAACAGGGAGTGGGTCGCTATCCACCACGCGAGCCCAGTGCGGGTTGGTAGATGTCACATGACTTTGAATTTTTGGTTCTAGGACATGCCGGTTTCCTCGCGATGTTTTCCTTCACCGTTTTGAAAGCAGTGGTGATGAAATAATTTACACAAATTAAAGCGCCTGTCAGGGTTCGAATCCACGACCGAAGTCGCGGCCGTTACCACGGGGCCACGACTGCTCACTGTTTAATAGCTTACACGATGTTAAATACTTTGATGTTTTATAAAAAGAATATGCAAGCTGAACAAGATTAAAAGTGAATACATGAATCTCCCATGAGTAAGTGCATAACAGCTGTGAACATAGTAGTTTTATTGGTTTCTGAGCATTTATCTTTATTAATTTTTTGTATGGTGGTGCAGTTCCGTAGCTGTACTGAAATCTCATCTATTCACAGCACGTCGACTGTTTATTAACATATCGACCATAAAACGGACAGGCGCGAATCTGTGTCGATTTTTTCCGAGTTTCCGGTGCAGACGGCTATTCATCGAGCCTTTTTTGCTATCGCTTCACTGCCAGCCTATTTTTGCTGAAAAAAAAGGATCAATGATGTTTTCACAGGGAAATAGATGTACAGACTTACATGCTTTTCGAGGATTCTTTTAATAAAATTCTAAAGGTATGGAGTAATTAACTTTATTGCATTAATGTACCTACGAGTTTAAAAAACTTAGAAAACTTAGTCTACAAATTGAGTGCGAAATTGATGAGATTACCCAATTCTTAGGTTGATGTGTTGTATTTTTCAAGAAAACACTTAAGAATAGATTTTTTTATGTAATTGTTAAGGATTTTGTATTATATTTACAACATTGCCTAGCTTAAGAGGTAGAGAATATTATTCTTGTACAGATTTTGCAACAAACTATAAATGTATTTTCTAAACCAAATATCACACTGTATTTTCAAACTCTGTATGTTTCTGGATAAATAAAGATTATTATTATTATTATTAAAAAAAACATAAGAAGACTTAAATGACTCAACAAAAAACAAACTGAATCAGAAGATTTGTTTTAAAACAACACACGATATAAATAACAATACAGAATAAATAAACGCTGCAAAAGAGTTAAAAATATGACAACGAATCGATAGGAATGAATAACATCGCCATACGATTTCAATGTTTGTGTTCACGTCTGTTTGTTTAGCATACGGAGGAATGAGACGACGACGGCCGGATCCCAGGCATCCGAAGAACCAGTCTACCTTCACAAACAAGAAAATGAAAATAAATAAAAATCTCACTTGCAACATAACGAAAAATGAGTCTGTCTAAACGCAAAAGGGGACAAAAGATTAATTGAAAATCGATATAGCGACATACCTTTGCGAATCTATCAAAAAACATTTACTTTCAAACGATAAGGTCGGACTGAATAATACTGTCAGTCATGACTCATGATTAATGCGGACTTGTGACATGCTTTATTGACTCTTCCGCCATAGAGCTGACGATGCAAATAAAATAAATCCCGTATCATTGAAAGAAAATACCTGCGCTCAAGTAATTAAATGAAAAGATGATGATTTATAGCCGCCATTAACGGAGCCGCTCTGTTTAAATATTGTAGATGTTTTCAACTGATTGCATGGTAATCGGAGTCGTTTTTTATATAAAATTACTTTTATTTATTTAAGTGTGGAATAGAAATGCAAGAGATGAAAATTGTGCAATAAACTTTAGGATACTGCAGTTATTGCCGCATGCACTGCAAACTTAAGTGCTTATAATAATATTGCTCACGTGATAGTTATCTGGGATTGTTTATAAGATTGTCAAGACTATAAAAAAAATCAGTATCATTCTACGGCGTAGGTAAGTCAACTTTGGACTTATTCTAGTATCAATTTCCAAAAACCTAATTACAGGAATCGATAACATACAAACAATGGGCGCACGTTGGTATCAATTAGCTCAATTTCACCCTTTTTATACAAATTCAGAACCATTAACAGCACTGGTTTATTTGAAAACCATTAGCGGCCCGAATGGATACGGTTTGAATCATCGATAAAATGAATGGCTGTCTTTCACAAAAGCTTCGCGATACGATACGGGTCGGATTTGAATCCGAATTATTAAATTAACTTTTTAAAAGAAAATAAAGCCACATGCACGATTATTTTGCCAGAAAAATCACGAAAAATTAAAAAGGTAATGTTTATTCGTGTCACTGATCCCAATGAATGGGAAGGATTTATTAACAGGCCCAGTTCTTTTTTTAATTACGCCTAATCCGATACAAAACCGCGTAGAAGAACACAATCAACGTTGGGTACGCAACACTAAATCAAAACAAACTTCAGACTGGATCCCTTTTACAAACTTTCTAAATAACGGCGAACAATCTTTTTCATTAAAAATCTCCAT
This sequence comes from Griposia aprilina, assembly GCA_916610205.1. Lineage (NCBI taxonomy): Eukaryota > Metazoa > Arthropoda > Insecta > Lepidoptera > Noctuidae > Griposia > Griposia aprilina. Next base: position 16,549,018 of record OU744288.1, read on the forward strand.
GAGCCCGATTATTAGGGAAGTAAAACGCCTCCGGTGGGCCGGACCGGAGTTTGGGAGTATTCGCAAGATTTCCGCGAGGTCAAACTTGGGAATGTTAACAGATAATTACGGGTAAGTTTTAGCTAGCACGAGACATTTAACAGATGCTTTATTCGGGAGCGCGCGGCCGCGAGCGCAGGATGAATGCTAATGAGACGGCTACGCGCCGGAATCCGGCACCTACGCCTATCACAATAAGCGTCGGATTGCCGTGCTCTCCGGCACGATGCCGGCTTCCCGAGCCGCCCGTTAACACATTTGGACTCGTGTCTAAGGTTAATTAGATTAGTATACAACAATGCTACGCTGATGTTATATAAGAACAGATTTAGGGTATACATCACGTGGTTTATTTCGCAATGAAAATTAATGATCAAATATTTGTTAATATAAATGATTATACATTTAATTTTTATCGATATTGCTTGGTGCATTAACAAACTATGAATGACTGTAATAAATAATTCAAACTTTAAAATATGATGATGTTTATACGAGCAGCGTCTTGTTCGGTGTAACTCTAAGACACCAGCAATTTACATGAGTTGTGACAGCCATACATCCTTCCGTGCGTTACGGGCCAATTAATCTAACACGGAAACGGATATATGAGCAAGGCGCAAATGGTTTCATCACACATATAATTTACTGTCTCTATATACATAGTATCATAGTGCTTGTATGTTAGTTTGTGTGCGTAAGAGAAAGGCGTCGACGTAATTTTCTAGTCGAGTGCTCTTTCGGATTATCAGGTTTTACAGGACATTGATTTATAATCGCGATAAAATTATTCAAATAACACTAAAGACTTTCAACACAATACACCGATTTACATAACAAATAATTAATGTTAATTCGATGCTTAATTTTATTCGTGTTAATAGCGGCGCCTGCGTCTCAACCTGCATGAAAAAGTTCTTGAGTTATTCCGACAATAAAGCAGCTGTAACCCTTCCTAACCACTTCTATACCAAAGCCATGCAGCAGTAACCAAGCAAAAAGCATCCACAAACATTGCAGCCATTTTTATTTATTTATCAAGCCCATCCCACATGACAAGTCAGCGCATAAATTCTGTAAATCCCACCCGAGCTACGTTCACCAACACTTCAAACAATACACAATATCTGGCAACACCTTACGGTAAGCGCAATCTGTGTAAAAGCTAATTAATGCTGAGCAGGAAACGGAAGGGCAACGGGTCGCGTCATTAGATGCATTATGCAACGCGAGACGCATGCGCCGAGCATTACAATGTTGTGTGAAACTTGTGATGTCATGTGCGAAATGTGTCGGCGCCTTTGTTTTTCTTGAGAAATTAATTTAAATGTGAGCGTGAATAATTCTGTGGGTTCTGGCTGAATATATGATTTACTTTTTCTTTATATGCCTAGCTATGAATTTATTTCTCCAGTTGAGGTTATCAAAATTAACAACTCTTACACAGTGAGTGTTGGGTGTAGCACAAGAAGCATGAATGTAGAATAAATGCTGTGGAAATGCGTTCCTTGCGAAATATGTGGTGTGACTATGAATGATAGACTGAAGAATGATGTGATAAGGCAACGGTGCGGTTTAAAAGATGATGTAGTGACTAAAATTGAAAAGAGTATGCTCTGATGGTTTGGTCATGTTGAGAGGATGAATGAAGGGCGACTAACAAAAGGTATTTACAAGGCAGATGTGAGTGGAATCGCCGGGAGGGGACGCCCTAGGAAGACTTAGAGTGATCTTATTGGTGATGTTCTTCAGAAAGGTCAGGTGCGTAGTACTCACAACCAGCGTGCGTGTATGACCAGATGTATGAACGTAAACGAGGCATAAGGAGTATGAAAGGATCGTAGCAGGTGGCGTTCTGTAGTTTCTGCCTACCTCCATGGGAAGAAGGCGTGAGTTTATGTATGTATGTATGTAACTCTTACACAAAGTTTTGGACGAATCAACATCACGCATTCCTAAAAATAACTAAGTAAATTATATAACAAATTGAATCTATCAATCTGCCACCTTTTTTCACAACTGTGTTGGGGTCGGCTTCCAGTCTAACCAGATGCAGCTGAATACCAGTATTTTACATGGAGCGCCTGCCTATCTGACCTCCACAACCCAGTAACTGGGTGACACGATACGCCTTGGTAAGACTGGTTGTCTGAGTTTTGGACTTCTGACTACCCGTAACGACTGTCAAAGATGTACGTATGACTGTAAAGAATAAAAGTAAATTATATATCAATATATTTTTTTAAGAAAACAGTAAATTTTACAGAATAATATGCCATATCTTCGCAGCATACTACGCCACAGACTAACAACCTCAATCTTTGCCAGAATTTCTTAACAACATGTTATCCAAAAATACATAGGAGATATACTTACCATTCTCACAACTGGGGCCCTACTCTGTAAGTCCGTCAACGAAGATACGGGCCCGTCCGAAAGTAGTTCGATACTTCAGAAAGAACCCTACTCCCGATTAACTAACCTTTTTGGACGAGCAAAAACAAATCGCAAATAAGAACAACTGTCAAATGGTGTTGCCATTCATTCTTAATTCGAGCCTCGAAATAATCTTATGTCCGTAGGTGATACGAAGTAGCAAACGCCCGTAATTTCAGCCTAAAGTACGGATTTCGTGCTTAAAGCGTAGACCCCCTGATACCAACTACCAAGTACTCATAGAACATACGTGTAGTAATTTTGCAGTATTTAAATAGTCGCTTTCAAAAATAAATTTCTCAACAGACGCTAGTGCAGTGATTTACTATGATAGCTATCGGCGAGTGAGAGAAACCAGGCGGTCTGAACGAGCGTGCGTTTGAACGAGCCCGCATTTTATATTGTACTTTAACAAGCGGTAAGAACAATTTAGTGTTAAAATTAAATTTCGTTTACATGCCTGTCGTTTGGTGTATTTCGGATCTGATGTATCTTGTTGTTTTTTTGTGAGATAGAAACGGATGTGGTGGAAGTTTTCCAATGTTTTATTTTTGTTACGTTACTTTTTCCGTGTTTTTCTGGGAAATTGGGAAATCACAGGAAACAGGAAACTTAATTATTGAATTGACTATTATAACTAGAATATCGAGAGCGCACAGATTAATTTAAATACTTGTCATTTTTGCCAAGTCTGAGATTCGTTCTGAAAATTAGAAAAGAAAAAGTTGTTTATTTTTTAAAATAAAATTTCAGTAAAACAGCTTAAACTAAATCCAAAATCTAGTCTTCCATAAGCAGACACAAAGTGATAAACAAAAAAAACTCACAAGATAACATCGTATCCTCCACGTAAAAGACGCACGATTGTACGGAAATGTGTAACCTAATGGTGCATCACTAGACTCATTATGTCCTACATTATAGCTGAATGGTGCTCCGAGTGGCACATACATTTCGTATTCGATGCTCCTCGGGGCTAAGGCTTGGTACAGATGACTCGAGTAAGCTGTGGACGTTGTTTTTATTGTTACGTTTTTTACGTTGTGGGACTTAAACATAACTAGCAATACGTGGGTGTAAACCTCCGCCTAAACCTATGGGGATGACAAGCGTGTTGTTATGTTTAAAAAATAAATTTGGTTTATTACAAGTACATTATCCAGTATACATTATTTGGTAACAAAAATACGCAGCTTAAAGCTTCCTCGAATAAAATCACAATTTAATTTTAAGTTTATCTAATGATGTTTATCAACTATGTTCGGATTTGTTACTAATTAGGTTTAATAACCTAATTAGTAACAAATCCGAACATAGTTGACAAGAGTACTTGCGCTGAAAACTTGCACTGTTCCTAAACTTGTGTGAACGTGAATCGCACATACTTGCATGTTATCTTGGGCAAGTCACCGACTGTATCTATATTAGGGTTTGTAACCCATAAGATAGACGCTGCCCATCTATTCAGTAAAAATGTCACCATGAAAACTTAGTTAAAAATGTATCATAGTATGTATCTAGTATTCTACTAGTCAAGCCCTCATTTGATACCCATATTGAGGGAGTTGTGAAAAAATATGTAATCTGCCATTTTGTGGCGGCGGCCATCTTGGACCGATTTTCATCAAACATATCTAAGAATATCTCCGACTATTTTAGCTTTCAAACTAAAAAATCAAAATCAAAATCGGTTCATCCGTTCGGGAGCTACGGTGCCACAGACAGACACACACACACGTCGTGTTTGTGGTTAAAAAGAGATTAAAGTGAGCTCACTTCAATCTCTTTTTAACTAAGTTGGCACTACGTAATAAGTAAGTACGTACTAAGTTTGGCACTATTGACAGCCGTCAATAGTGCCAAACAATCCATCAGGTGACATTATCCAAAGTGTCAGATGTAATCACTCACTTCACCTAAGTTTACACACTGATTTTTACAGAATAGACGCCGCAGGTACATAACATGATATAACATTACGAACCCTTCATTATCTATATATGTAACACTTTTCCTAATTGTATTTTCATTGCTGTGTATTCTGCATTAAGTCACCCACAAAAACTTTTCATGTCCATACTTTTACAATTATTTATTCACAAACTATGTCCACTTAAACCGTCTGGACTTACAGTAAAGCTTGAAATTATGAGAAAAGGGGGTGATATTTCTACTAAGTTATTCAGCTAATGTTCTATGATAAATGACCGCGGTAATTGTCGAAAACACTTCGTACGATTAGTTCCCAATCCTTGTCAATAAATCTTGAATATTTTATTTAACTTGGGGTAAATAAATAGAGGTACTCGTACCTAAAGACAATATTTTTTTCAGGTGATCTCTCTTAGTAATAAATGAAAATACAAGGTTAGGTCTAGGGTTTCAGGAGTTTTGTTTTTAAATTCTGAGTATACATTTATTTAATAATCATATTTACCTTATAGAGGTATGAGGAATAGGGTGTAAAGCTCACTCATACTCTATGGAAAAGGGAGGATCTTCCGACCAGACGGGTATTGTGTCTGGTGGGCAACCGCCTGACGGTTGATGTCGGGACGTTTGTATATATGTTAGTCGCGCGGTAAACTCTGTTTGCGCGATGCAGGATTTTCGTGACGTCAGTATGACGTGTAGCACGCATGTGGCGATGTTGATACCGCTACAACCTATTTAATAACAGAAATGACTTACTCGCATTTGTTTACTTTATTATTCACTAAACACATTCAGTTTCTCACAAATTGTCGGAAAGCGCTTGCGCTTCATCACTCTACGAAAAGGTGAAGGTAGAAATTGGTTTAGATGTGCGTTCCTAAAATAAAATAACGTAAATAATATAGTTGTAACAGACATTTGTATTTTGGAGGCTATACAATACACATTGTGTAGGATGTGTCATACGTATGTTACACCTACTTCACTATTACCTACAGTTCATTTTCCTCTTTGGCACAAGAGAAAATAAACTGTGCCTACATTTTTAAGATTCAATCCCACACCTATTCACGCACGGCTTCACTGCAGAATGCAATTTACAATAAATTATGTAGATATTAATAAGCTTTAGGTTAAGGGTTGGAAATAATGGGTGGGCCATTCATCGTTCGATAAATTGCTATGGAGACACACTGTAGTCAGATTACGTGCTTCAATATCCGGAACAAGCCGACGAACGGGCTTGGGGCTGTTCTACGTACAAACGTATGTATTTTTAATGCATTTTGAAATGGGAATGCGTAGATAAAAGGAAGCGTTGATGTGTTTTTGTTTATGTTTTCGGACAGTTCGAAATGGATGATCGATTTTTTTGAATTTTTGTTTTTCGAACTCATGTTCTTTTAAAAGAATAGCTGTTTTATTAAAGTCCCATTCACACGATGCAAGTTTCTAGCCTGTGGCATTGGTACAATAAAATTGAAACAACCAATAATCTTGCACAATCTAAACGCCGTTTAGACGGTGCTACATTTATTGATGTTTCAACTTATGATATGCCACAGGTAATTAAATCAAATTTAAAATATGTTCGAGTATCACTCTTTGTAATATTCAAGTCGCGAAGTCTTCCAAAAAACGCGACCGCTTGCCAATGACCGCTATTCCGCTGTAAGTTCCTTCCACAAAGGAAGTCTAAAACGTGTACAAAAATTCGAGTGTTTCCATTCAATTGGCGAGTGATCGGTGGACCGTTGGGTATTGGTACGTGAAAAAAAATTCAAACGCATTTCGTGCGGTTATGAGCATTTCCTCCAACGTAACAGAGACACATGTATGCGTACAAGGAAACAGACGCGATTTACGAATGTGACTGCAAAAAATATATTTGTATCAGGAACGGATTCTTTCCTTATGAAGCCAATACAATTTGGAATTATCTGTCGCCGTATTGTGCTCGTCTTAAGGCGTTAGTCGTATCGATTTTGTGTCTCGAATGCTTTTGTAATGTTTTCGTAACAGATTTTTTGTTTTATGTAAGAGAATTATTAAGACAAAGTACTAAAGTGCTTCCGCGTATTCGCTGCAATTGGCTAAAGAAATCCGCTAACGGACTGGCTAGACTCTCTCTTTAGTAGATTTAATATAACTGTAAGTACCTAAAAGTATTGCGATGAATATTTCTCCTTAATATTTACAGTGCATTGAGATGTCGTTCTTGAGTTTCTTTGGAGATGATTAAAACATGGAAAATATTGTAACGCAAAAACACGTAAAGAAGCTTCGAAATCATATTTTTATAAGCATCCTCGCAACGTATTAAAAAACTCGTCTTTTATTTATAGAACAACTACAGTGGTATAATCACACTGGTTTCTTGTAAGGGAGATATTTCAATTCAATTCTTTTCAATTCTCAATTCTTTATTGCGTACCATAATGTATTCAGTTGGTAGGGAAATAATTATACTAGTCACAATTATGGACCCTGTCGGGCACAGCATAGATCAGGTAGGAGAGAGAGACAATACAATTTCCTTTTCACTGCAAACAGAGCTCGATCATTAAGTAAAACTATTTACTTATCCGTTGAAGTAGGTACATATTGATGATATCAACTTCTGATTACCTAGTTATCTGTATATCTTTGAACAAAAATAATTATATCCATGGCCCAAACTTTTTTTAATTTTAAACTAATTTAAGATAAAAGAGTTTTCTCCATCAACGTTTTAGTGTCGAGAGAGAAGTAATCAAAATTTTGTCGGAGACTAGACTCTCAAACAGATCTTTCCAAGTTAGACAAATCTTGAACAAACTTGTCACAGAATCTGATAAACTAAATTCAAATAAAAGTAATAAGGTGCGAAGTTTACAAGAAAAACAGAAACCGAGATATCAAATCTCATTCTACGATCTATCTCGGAGTTAATAACACGTATCCCGTAATACCGTCCCCGTCCAACTTCGCAATACACACATTGGAGAAATCCGAATATCTATTTAACATTCCCTCCTCAGGCGCTAACAGATTAACGCCAATATTATCCATCGAACGCGACCGAACTGCAGACGGTCGAGTCAAACCTTAACACTTAATCCTCACTAAACACTATTACAAAGACCACGTAAATTTATTCAGTGTGGATCGCTAATAAAACGGATAAACTTTCATTGTCATACATAAAGACGTAAGCGATCGAACACCGCACTCTATTAACAACTCTATCGTTAACGAAATAGGTGTTGAATTTGATAATGGTAGGCGTAAATCTGCGGTGTCGGTGCAAACTGAGATAAAATTGATTGACAGAAGTCACGCTGTACATTGTATTAGAGGTATTGGAGAAACTTAAACTGTCAGGCTCGTTACCAAGTTGAATGGGTCGGAGGCTTAGCACAGAGATTGCAAACTGGTGCGTCTTTGATCTTCATAACAGCTAATTAATTGGGTAAGGGAAGCTTAACCGAATGTATTGATGGCTTAAGCCTCTAAGAAACGCTGTTTAAACAACTTAAAGGACCGAGATTGTTTATTGATAAGCCTTTCAGTGAGAATTTTCTGGGCAACGGGTCAATAACGGAAGTCGGTCGTTTATAAAATATATATTTTAAATTGTATCGGAAAAGTGAAATGGTGATTCTTTTTTAATTCGTAGTCTGGTTTCCAATTATTTTTAATATTACTGAAACGATGGGAGGCACAAAAAAGGCATTTTATAATTTGAATAATAACTGAAAGATACTTTAAATTATATATTTTTTTATTCAGTTACTTTTGGGGTTTTGTTTGAAAATATTGTTTAATTAGGCAATCATTTCTAAAGATGGATGATTCATTACACAATTCAACTGTTAGATGGCTACCCTCCAATTACCTAGATTCAGTAATTTGCTAAAGTAGACCAAATATCTGAAATCTAAAAAATCTAGTTCTTTAAAAGTGTGTCAGCAGTTTGGCCTTTCTAGAAAAACTGTAATGGATTCTCCAATAAAAATAATTTTCAGACTCTTGAAAATGCGACTCGATATTTCGTTAAAAGATGAAATGATTTTATTTCTGTAACTAGGTTTGTACAAACACTTTTACACGTCAATCATATTTTTTAAACTAGATGAGGTCGGCGATAAAGTATCTGACTACTCTGAGAAGAAAGGCCTTCATTTTGATTTTTGTGAATAACGAGTCATGATCTTATAGATATTTTTATTATGTTAATTGAAGTAGGTACCAGATGAGTAAAAAACAATTTGAAGTGAAAAAAAATTACTTTCCTAACAGAAAAATATAACTTGATTAGAATTGATTCAGTGTTTGTGACCACTAATATGGAATATGGAAGCTTTGTGAATAATATTTTATCACTAATATCGATGATACGAGAAAAAGCGCCCAAGTGTGAGTCGGACTCTCACACAGTGGGTTCCGTACCACAAGGCAAAAAACGCCGAAAAAAACACGTTTCTTGTATTTGTTGTTATAGCAACAATAGAAATACACACTCTGTGAAAATTTAAACTGTCTACTTATTACGGTTCATGAATTACAGCCCGCTGACAACCAGACGGACGGACGTATGGACGGACGGATGGACGGACAATCGGACGGACAACGGAGGCTTAGTAATAGGGTCCCGTTGGCACCCTTTGGGCACGGAACCCTAAAAACAATAAAATAAACACAAAACACAAATTGAACCTGAATAAAGTGATCGGAAAACATTGTTAAATTTTTGGCTTTCTGAAAGGGGTGTGTGCATTTAATTTTAACGAATCCATTGATTATAACTAATATAAGAACAGAAAACAAAAAAAATGGCATGTGGTGCACGACTTATTAGAGACTAACTTCTGCCCGCGCCTTCATCCGCGTGAAATTTCTTACCGGGATAAAAGGTATCCTATGTATTAAATATCCTATATCCTATGTGTTAAACCAAATTATAAACTACTGTGTGCCAAATTTCATCCAAACATACAAACTTAAGAATATTATATAGTACGAGTATACTGAAAAACTAAAAAGTTTCATTATAGAATAAAATAGAAAAGAATACTCTTTATTATGTACACCATAAAAATTACAGATATAAATGTAAAAATAGTAACAGAAAGAAAAGTTGAAAGTGAGAAAGAAAGAAAGAAAGACAGAAAAAAGAAAGAAGGAAAAAAAAAAGAGAAAGTTGAGTGTTGATAGTTGAATAGTTTTTCTTTCAGTCACAAATAAGCATGAGGAGGTGATACCTCCCTAGTGCCTATACGTCGGCAAAACAAAACACACTTTCTTTGTTCCATGTACTAGGCAATCATAGCATAGTGATGTACGCAGTACACTATAAAGCTTGTACAGAAATTATTTGGTACGCAGTGCACACAGGACGTTATTACAGACAGGTGTTTGGCTCGGAATGCGCTCGTAAAACCAACTCTATATGGATTTATTATTTAAAGTGCTCTACACCTATTGTTTGCACCGCGTGTTCACATTGAGGCAGGTCGCGAATACTCGCTTTTATTTATTTTTCGCCAAGGCCGTGGGCACAATTATTAAAACATCAATGTAAAATAAATAATGGAACTGTAGCGCCCTTTGAGCAGTGAACCGTGATGATGCCAAGAAAAATAAGGAATAGTAAGCACCTCTGACGCAAATCGTTATAAAGTCAACAAAACGAAATGTGTGTGGTCTCGTAGGCGACCGATCAATGCGTCCATCTTCAATTTTTACACATGACTTCACATGATTTGATAAGATAGTAAACCGTCAAGTAGTTGAGACTCTTCGATCTATCTAAATATGTATATTGTCTATTATTCACATCTGATTTCTGAAACACTTTACGTCAATCACTTCATTCGTCAACAAAGTTTTCATCAAAGTCAACTTATCTGTGGTCGTCGATAAGGTAAAGTTTGGAGGCAGATTAGAACTAAACACTAGAATAAATATCAAAACACGATCGAATGCATCACGATCACAACGTAAATCAAAAGCCGAGCTTACACAAATTAATTAAGATAATCGTTTATGCGTGAAATTTAATAGGTAATTAACGTTTCTAAATGTAACCGTGTAATATCGGCGGGGTCCGTTAAGCCCCGTGCCGTCTATTACCTAACCAAACAATTGGTGGACGCCGATAGCTGAGTTGCAAGTAAGCGAATATGCCGCAAAGAACTTACGATTAGTATTAGGGTTAAGTATCTTAAACTTGATTACCGTTATCGCCGTTTAAGGATTGTTTATGACGTTGATGAAATTAATTGATGTTTAAGTGCATATGTAGTTGTTTATAGAAGGTCGCCGAGTTTACGGTAAGAGCTATAAATATACAGCTAATTTCGTCTCATTATACCTACCATCATCAATTTCGTGTCAAATCACACGCCGCTAATCCTACTAACGAACATGGTAGGATAACGGAACTCTTCGTCCTTTTGTCTCTACCACGTATTCATGCTCTTGTCATCATTCGACTTATAAAGCTGTTGTACTTCTATCGTTCCATGACCAACTATACTAATTGCTCCCAAATACCTAAAAGGTGCATGTTAACTTAAGACTTATTTAGGCAAATTGGTAAAACAGCTTCTGGACCCCATCTGTGCTGTGCTTATTTTGCGGTACAGGTCTCCAGGATTTAAGTTTGTTGTACTATTTAAACAAAGCTTACTCAACACGGTATGTATTGTACCTGCAACTTGTGTACCGATTTATGTACTCGCTACTTAATTCTTAGTGTTCGTAACACTTGGGTCTAAGTGAAAATTATTTGTGTCACGTAGTAGTGTTGGTTTTATAGAGTTATAGAGTGCTTACGATGTGAACAAGAGGATGTGTGTACAACCTTTAGTGATAGTTACACTTTAGTTTTGTGCTTTATTTATTTTTGGGATGAAGATTTTGAAGTTATGATGTGACATTGTGTTTATGAATTTAACAAAGAAGTAGCTAATAAAATAACAGTCCTACAAGCCTTGTTCTTGGAAAAAAAATCACGTTGACATTTTTTTTTTTTTTTTTTATAAAATCCTGTAAGGTCATGTACAGCCAAATCGATACAAACCAGACAGTTGACAACAAGATTTTCGTGTCACATTTCTGTCGTCTATAATAAAGTGTAGTACCTACAGAATGAAAATATAACTCCAGCTATCAATTAGCATATCAACACGAACACAAAGGCTGTATCTACCCAGCTGAAACATTAATCAATTGATAACAGGCGTACCGAACAAAATGTTACAGAAAATAAAATCAATAGTTTTTATATATTCGGTCACCCTTTATCATTGTAGTTTATCATGTCAGCGTGTTACTGTAGGTAGGTAGGAACCTCGATAAACTTAGTACTTGATTATTGAATGACCCGACCGAAATATTCTAATAAGCTTAATTTATTTGTCAAACATCTGGCTGCAGTGAGAGGGTTAATCTTAAAGGTTGGTATTCAAAACACGCGATTGATCTCGAAGGGTAATTCTATTCATGATAATAATTTGCCCGAATTTTTGGTTTAAATTGAAAAAGCAGTGCAGTAGGCAAAGGGATTTTCTTAGAAATGTCTGTTGTTTTATTAGACTGTTGATCGTAACCAACTGTCAGTTAAGGTTCCAATAAGTATTAATTAAAAAAACAGGCCAAGTGCGGGTTGGACTCGCACACGAAGGGTTCCGTACCATAAGGCAAAAAACGCAGAAAAAACACGTTTCTTGTATGGAGACCCTATTTAATTTTTAATTTTATATGTATTATTTGTTGTTATAGCAACAATAGAAATACACACTCTGTGAAAATTTCATCTGTCTACCTATTACGGTTCATGAGACACAGCCCGCTGACAGACAGACGGACGGACGGATGGACTGACGGACACCTGAAACCTAAAAAACAAAGTTTTCCTAGAATAAATTATTTATTAAAGTAGGTATTAGTTGGTACAGTAACAGTGTGCCTTTACCCTGAATTTTATATCAAGGCGACCTTCTTTACTTACACATCTTTTTTTATGTAGAAAGGTAAAAAAATTCAAGTTCCACGAAAAAACAGCAATTTTACACAAAAAGTTTTAATAGCCATCGTTAATGTAGAAATAAATTTAAATATACGTTTATTTGCCCTGTTTAGACGCGCATAGCTGACCTTAAAAGCTCGCAGTGCCATTGTGGGGATTCTTAATGTATTTTTACTGACTGTATACTCGCCTAAATGAAAATAAGGGTTAAAAGCGTTAGAAAGGAAAACACAAATACACAAATCAAAAGTGTCTAGAGATCAAAACGTTTTTGGTAGTTTTTAAAAATCAGGTTCTTAATGATATTTTTTGTAACTGCTATGGATACTTTTTTAGTAAATTTCGTCATTTGAAAAGAGAATACTTTTTGAATTTGGACATTTTCTGTCAAATTCTATCCCGGCAACGGGTTTGAGACCAAATCTGTAAAATTTCTGCCATACTTCTGAGTGGAATCAATATAAAAGAACGTTATTATGGAGAGAAGCCGAGAAAAAATGATCAGAGCCGTGGGAATGTTGAAAGCTGGTTCTCGGCAACGTGCTGTGGTAATCGTTCTGGGCACTTCACAGCGTGTTATAAGTCGACTCTGAACACGTTACCGCATCACTGGCAGAATAGCAGAGCGATATGGACGACGAGCTCGCATCACCACATGCGGACAAGATCGTTACATACAAATTACTACTCGACGAAATCGTGAAGATTTCAATAAGCTATCAAGCCATAAGAAATCGTTTGCATGAAGTTAATCTCCGTTCCCGAAGGCCGCTACATGTACGACCTATTGAGCCCCGCACTCGCAGAGCCCGTTTACAATGGAGTCATGAACACAGAAATTGGGCAGAAGAAGGGTGGCGCTTTGTGTTTTTCTGACGAATCTCGCTTTGGTATGAGACTAGATGCTAGACGTACACGGTATTGGAGGACCCCTGGACGCCAAGAACGTTTAAAAATATGCCAGGAAATCCATGCGTACAGCTGTGGAACAACCATGATGTGGGCGGGTATTTGGATCGGCAGTAGAACCGAACCGATTTGGATCAGAGGCAATCTCAATGCACAGATTTACGCTGAAACGATTGTATCAGATGATGTCATTTCTTTGCGAACCCAATTTGGTGCTTCATTTCTGCCTATGCATGACAATGCACGTCCACACACTGCCAGAGTCGTTGCAAACACACTTGCCACAGCTAATATTAACGACCTACCATGGGCCTGTCCAATCGCCAGACTTGAATCCCGTTGAGCACGCATGAGATATGCTTCAAAGAAGCGCTCTGCCAAATATGGATGCCATACACACACCAGAAAATCTTTTTCGCCTGTTACAACGGATGACCTCAGATTGAGTATGCCGAATCGCTATGATTGTGTTATATGCGTTAACCGCATAATTACAGACTACTAATTGTTTATTTTACTCAATCAAAACCTTTAAAATACTTTTATTTTTATCTTTTTATCACATTTTAATGTCAGGAGTAACTAAGGTGAAACATCCAGCATAAACAAAAATCGCGAAAGGTCTATACTAGTGCAAAAGCATAGAGTTCTTCGTCGATCTACATATACGAAAACCTTAATCAATCTAAATAGACATTTTTATTTAATATCAATGGGGCATTTTTTTTTTAAATACATTTTTCCTAGACACGTTTGATTTGTGTAAATAAAAATATTAATTTTTAAAGGTGCTAAGTAATTTTATAATTTACTATTACATTCCATTCATAGGCCAGATAGATAGGATCAGGTTGGACTGGAAGCCAACCCCAACAGCCCCAACAGTTGTGAAAAAGTTCGGCAGATGATAATGATTCCATTCACAAGCCAGCTCATTTTTATCACAAACAACCACCATCAACAGTTAACACCATTAACAACGTCGTTTATTCCAAACCCATAATTATATTAAACCATTGAAATAGTCATGCAAACTTTAACGGGCAATCGTAAAAAAAACTATCGATAGAAAAAACGTATTGTCGGTTATCGACACCTGTGACAATTAATAGCGGGTTCAGTCCACACCACTTTCATTACTCGCCCGATATACTCGCCCGATATACTCGCCTGATATACTGGCTTGTATGAATCGGTATTCGTTTGTTTGTGCACATATTTAGTGATGGGGGTGGCGTCGGTCGCTTTTATGGACTTGCGTTGTGTGAAATTTATTTTATTTGCACGGTGATAAGGGTAGTATTGTTTTTTTTTATTTTGTGTTTTTGTTTATATTCCTTTTGAAGTGAATGACAAACCGCGATGTGTCTCGTAGAGGGTGTAGTGGACTAGCTAATGGAATGGCAGTGTTTAAGTTTTCTTTTCTCTTTGACCATGAATTTGAATGTACTAACCCGTCGTTTTTAGAAGCCTAATCATTTAATCGATATTTCTCTGTCAAAACCACATACAAGTTTAAATCAGAATAAATTGAATAGACTTTCAGAACCCAGATTCAAACTTATAAAACAGCCCCGATTACATTACTTAGAACCTTCTTACATCGATTACATTAACATCTACAATGATTAGCACCTTTACTACACTATTATCTGTAACGACAGGTACGATCTGAACCCAACACGAGTCACAATCGATTAGACATTGAGCAATTAGATCGCTAAGTTTAGTTCCCCAGCGGGCCGCAGTAACAATGTGAATCGTAATTGAAGATCGTGGAACGTGCACACAGAAGGAGCATTTGTGATCATTATAACGTAAAGAGATGCTCAAGCTTTTTAGCGAAAACTGAGAACGTTTTAGTTGTTAAACTCAGTTGGAAAACGGTTAAAAGAAATATGGAAATGGAATTGTAAAGGTAAGGTTGGTAGGTAAGGCATTTAGTAATATTAAATTAAGGGTTTAGAAGAATTCGTTGAACTGTCAATAAAACATGCTACAAACCATTATTACTGTCAATTAAAAATCTCGTATAAGAATTCAAAGGCTCTATAAATAAATCATCGTACACCCAAAACTCTCGCAAGAGCCAGTTTTGTTGTCAATAAATCCATCCTCACTCACTCGTAACATACTCTAAAGTTAACAGATAAAAACTTAGTTTGTTCAGTCCCAACTCCGGGGTTCGATTACGTAAGACGCGCAAACTTCCTCTATTACCCCCTACTTAAGGGTACAAATTTAAGCGCCCCCTATTTAAACACTGTTGCCAAATACCTACGTGTGTAATTTACGCCAAGTGCGGTTTACAACCGACGAACATTTTGGGAGCCGGATTTGGACGAGAGAGAGACGAATAAATCTCTGACGAGACGAACGATTTATAAGCAACCGGTGATTTGTAAGAATCCTACAGGGAATCGAATTTGATTATACGGGAAAACAGGCTTCTAATTCTAGTGTACAGTAATGATACACGCGTTCGCCTATGTTTAGGTATGTCTTGTTACTTGATGTCTATGTCACTTCGTAACTACAAGGAATGGAGTGTTTCAGATAGGTATTACGAATTTTAAATCCTTCAGAAATTATAGTCTTAATGCTGACAAAAATAATTCTAAAATGTTGCCAACCTAACATCAACTTTTAACAAATTCAGGCGACAACAAGTAACATCCCATTAATCTCGCACCAGGCTTTCATAAATAATCAGGAGTCCCATTTTTCAGTACCAAAAAGTGGGGTCCCTTCACAGGTGGGCTAAGTCCCGCTACACTGTCATCATTTAAGCCGCACATTAGTGAAACTTGCGTCGTTTGAACCAACACCTGGGGACCGCGACACACTACTCGATATTTTACTACCGGAATAAACTGCCCGGCAAAATGTAAATTTCGAGTTTGGGCTGTGTCGGCAATATTTCAATTTGGAATTCGGTGCGCTGTTTTGCATGTTGTGAGTAAGACTGTAATGTGGGGATTGAGTGCTTTTAAATTTACTGTAAGTAATGTTGGTATTTCGCCTTATTTTTCGAGACTCTTCTTTTGTGTTATAGTTTTACTCCGCAGTTACAAAGGTATTTAATTATAATAATATTAAATAATCGTTATAAGTTGTATGCTTGCTTCTGTTATTTTATTTACAATAGTGTGCCTAATTCTGAAATCCAAGCAAACCGTGACGAAACAATTTACCGTGGTTAATAAGTTTGTACAAAGAAATCAATTAATTTATTTATGTGTTGAACAGAATCATGATTTGAAACGATTTCTTTAGCATTTCGCTTGGTCCATTCAAAAACTTTTCTATTAATTACTAAACCTCTATCATAATAGGTACTGTCTAGCAGTCGCTCTTTAAATGGTGCCATGTTACAAAAAAATATTGTGGGAAAACAAAGAACATCATCAAGCACGAGTAAACATGACAGACGCGGTCAACAGACCAGCTAATGTCAACTCAAGTATGATAGGTATGAAAGGGCACGAAATCGCGCATAGACGCGTATCATTCAGTCCAAGTAACACAGCATCGCACGTGCGTTTCGAACAAACGCGCGTTGCTACGGCAACACTGATAGAAATGAGGCGTAACAGACACGCGTCAAAACCTTTCAAATCTAACTTAGCCTAAGGCGTAACATAGTGACTCGCATTATCCGAATCGGTAGCTATCGACCCGCGCTCTACATGACGCTCTGACACCTAAAGGACTCCTCAAAAGCCTTTCTGTTTGTACAAGTCAGTTCGCAGCTCCCGTATAATTACAACCATTCGAGATACTCTCATTCAAATGCTATGACACTTAGTCTAGATGTTCAACTACAATATTAATGAACTACTTTACTCTGACTAAGACATTGAAAAATAGCTGTTTAAGTTTTTTGACGTCCCTCCGAAGTTAGCGCACTTATCTACTGAGGTGTAGTTGCCCAGATAGTCATTAAGTTGTACAACTTAGACCAGACTATTCATCAGACATCAGGAATTGTTACCCCTTAGAGAAAACTAGTTCTAATGAAAGGAGCCGTCACGTCATTAGTATCATTAGACGAAAACAAAAAACACAGTAAGCAAAATAAAACAAATCTGCTACTTACGCAGTTGTAAATGAATGAAATCTATGTGAACTTTCTCTAACAACACCCACGTACCTGGAAAGAAAATATATTTGTTTATAAATACATTACTGACGACCAAACTGTAACTTCGTAATATGCAAGTCTTTGAAACTGTTTGATACCTTTTTAGATTATAGACGAAAATTATCGGCGTAGACAACTTAGCAATTTCAATGCAAAAAAGTTTTGAAAAGTGAATTTAATTAAGTAAAGTTATTCGAAAACCGAAACAACATTCCAAATTCAAACGTTAGCTACGTTCGGAAACAAACCAATAGCGGGGCGCTGGCGAACCACGAGCGCGCCAGTTAATCGCCGCCAACTAGTGGGTAATCCTTTCGAGTGGTGTGCATATAACGAGTGCATTCCAACCCGTGCCGCGTTCCGAACGCACGGCATTCAGTGAAATTGCGGCACTCGCCGACTCAAAGCGATGACGGGGCCGTATCATTGCATGATGTGCATCAGTAGGCAGTGTGTGCGTGGCAGTGACGTATACTGATCCGTCTGTTTACAAACACTAACTTCTCTCTACAACATTCTCGTAATGACACTGATAAATGATAATGTAGCCTCCAACATAAAAATTGGCTGCACCATTAGCTCTTACGACCTGTAATTTACAGACTATCGATAATCCGCCACGACTTTCATCCAAGTTTTATAGCCAATGTTAAGTATGCAACAGTCTCAAATCGAGCTCCTTGAACGAAATGGCGGGTGCAATTCACAACTTTCACCAACTACAGCAGCGCTTTAAAGTGAGTGGCTTTGTTAGTTGGTGCCCTTTTCTTGGGCTTGCAGCTAACTTCGCACTTGAAAAAGCTGGATGTTA
The DNA here is from genome assembly GCA_916610205.1 of Griposia aprilina. Taxonomy (NCBI): domain Eukaryota; kingdom Metazoa; phylum Arthropoda; class Insecta; order Lepidoptera; family Noctuidae; genus Griposia; species Griposia aprilina. The sequence goes on from OU744288.1 coordinate 16,567,306, forward strand.
AGAATAGTAAATAAATGCAGCATCAGTGAGATGTACTGAATGGGAGGCAGCGAGGTGCGCCGGCGCCGCGTGCATTGCCCTCGCGCCGCCCCGCGCCCCTCCGCCGCGGTGGTACAAACGCGACTGACTGCATTCCGCCGCGCTTCCTGACCAGGGCAAGTGCAGCGGCATTACGCTGCAAGTACATACCGCACCCCCGCGCGCCGCGACGCCGCTCCCCCGAACACACCCGCCTAGGTTACCAACAAGAAACGAACACAAAGAAAGAAACTCCAAAGACCCGTCGTTTTGTATACGCAATCACGTAATTCGATAAAGATATCTGATCAATGGCATCGTCTTTTGATGTATAGTAGCAAAGAGGCTTTGCCCCTTTTAAAATAATCATAAAATCTAATATTATGAAGAAAAATAAAATGACTCTCCCCGCCCGTTACTCGCCTTCTCCGAGTAAGCCCTTTGTAATCTAATGCATTAAGATTATTAGGTTGTTCTGACATCATCTTATTTCTTTAAAATTTACCGGTATTTTATATACAGCGAGTTTCTTGAGCCAACATTTACTTGTTTGGTTCATGTTATATCGTTGTTGGAGAAATTCTATTTCAGTTTGAAAATTTGTCACATTTTATACCAGCATCGCGATACAAAGTGTGAGTTCTAAATTAGAGTAAAGTTAAAACCGAACCGGGAGCTAACAACGTAGATTTGGATCGTGCACTCAAAACGGTCATACGTAGCGCGTTCGATATAAGATACTTCGCCCAGCCAGTTGGATGCAAAGCAAAAAATATGGAAACACCCGGTAATAGTCCGCCTGCTGAAAGCGTTTTCCATGAAGCTTTTAAGCGCTTATCTTGGGAATGATAGCCGCGGCCGGACGCTGAAAGGCTGTGACGGCAATTTGCTTACATTAGGACATGCCCCGTTTCACCATTGGGCTACGATGAAAGCCATGAATTTTACGCTGCAATTCATATTTCACATTTTTTTTTTATTAATACACCTTTCATGCATTTACAGTGTAGACTATTGATTCGAAGCGCAGTCAGCTATGAAGTTGAAACTGATTCAGTTACAGTTCGGAATGTAGCAGAATTGTAGCAGTTTGTGCAGCTCAACTGGGTATTAAATTGTTTTTAGAAACAATCGTCGAGCATAGTTCCGACTCTTTTCGTAACTATGTGTGAATTTTATTTTTAACGTAACTGAAGCGGAAACCGGCAGTAAATTAGAGCGAGTAAAATAAAAAGAACATATGAGTAAAGTAACGTCCTATTTCTTAACAAGCGGTTTTGTTAACGTTTGTTAATGGCCTCGTTAATTTGTACAAAGTATGTTATTATCGGTTTCAATACAATGTCGCGTTACGTTTACACAGATTCGCTTGTTCTCGGAGGAGCCGATGATTCATGAGGTAAATATTGCGTCACTGCTTAATCTTTTCGTCTATGAGAGTATAGTAACGATTATAATGTAATGTTAGTTAGTGTTGTACGTTGTACAAGGAGGGCGGTATGTCCGCAAGGCGTGTTTGTTTTCCGCGGCTATTTCTAGACAGGCCGCGCGCCATTGTTCCAAGAGTTATGGCCACTCACGAGAAGGTTAAACAACAAAACTATCGCTTCACACGAGAAAATGAAAGTAAAAATATTGTACAAAACCAATATTTTATGTTTTGGACGATTTATATAAAATTGTTGGGAAAATTTCGAAGCATTTCGCGCCATGCCTTCCTCGCTACACGTCCGGTAGTATTCACTGCACGTAAATGTTACGAATAAGTGTTTGACCGCAATTTCGTGAAATGTTTACATTTAAAATTACATTTAGATGTGATACTGAACGGAAAATAAGCGGTGTGGCAGCTTTTAAACAGTTTATACTGGCCCCTATACACTGCCGCTCGGGACTCCTTTATTTTATACTTCATGAAGACGAATTTATAGACATTTCTTTCATACAAAATTATTAAAAACAAATTCACCAATGTAATCTATACTAATAATAGGAACGGGTAAAATTTGTTGGTTTGTTTGTAAGTCGGTATGTAGGAGTAATCTCTGGAACTACCGGTCGGATCTGAAAAAATATTTTTGAATTTGATAGCCCAATTCTTGAGGAAGGCTATATGCTATATAACATCTCACTACGCCAATTAGGAGCCCAGCAAAAAGAAAAAAGTCAGAAAGAACGTTAAGCGAAAACGAAGTGATAGTGCGGGCAGGTGATGCGATGCGATGCGACGGGGTGGGTCGGGGGAACAAGAAATTTTACGCGGACGAAGTCGCGGGCAGAAGCTAGTTTAATTAATATAATTTAAACACGTTACATATCGTCATATATATCTCTAATAGATAGAGAGAGAATTCAAAAAAAAAACTACGGCTGTACACCTATCTTCGACCTACCAACTAAATAAAAGTTATTTACCTACGTTTATTTTTATAAGAGAACAAAAATGAACAGACTGTAATATTTGAACATTTGAACACACGTTTCTCCTTTTATCGTGATGATTATGAACATTTTTGTCAACAGAACAAACTTTTTCCCATATGAAAATATTTTAATAAAGTCATCGTAAATGTTATACCAAATAAATTTTAGCTTTCAGCAAACAGTGCACGTGTGATAGTTTTAATAAAAAAATATAAATGTGATGTCAATGACCATCAGACATGTTTTTTCCGCAAAGTACAGATAATTAGCTCTCAAAACGGTGAACGAAAACATTGTGAGAAAACCATCATGTTCTAGAACCAAAAATTCGAAGAAATGCGACATCTACCGGAACCGCATTGTAGATTTTAAGCCAACTCCCTCTCGAAGAGAGGAGGCCTGTGTCCCAGCAGTGGGAACATTAGAGGTTGATTATGCTTATGATCTAAAAATCACAATAACTGTTCTAAGACTTATCGAAAGCCAGTGTAATTAACGATGTTATTTACCCGACCCGAAGGTTTGCAACCAAAACCAACCACAGACAAAGCACAGTCGAGCACAGAACCAATAATAATTACACTCGCCGAAAAATAAAACGGCATAACCGTACAACTCAAAATAACCGAAATATTGCCAGCATCCATACGCAAATTTGACCCGCAACGCTCCTTGCGATTCAATAGCGCGCGATAGTTTCCATATCTACATCGTTATTGCGCCACCGTAAACCAATATTGTCATTAATGGTCGAACATTTGAATGTTTGCACAGGTTTTTCCTTGATATTTTACAAGGGATTTTCTGGAAATCCTTTGAGATTTTTGCTCTAGGTTCTGCCAAGCTATCAGATTGGTTTAAAGTTAATCGTTCAATTTTTTCGCAAGTCCATCTTACAGATGAAAACATTCTTCAAGCTCACTAAGATCATGGTAAGGTCTTGACTAATATTCAGGCACTTCAGGTCTTTTCTTACTTTTAAATAAAGTTAATTATATCCAACATGGTCATGAATAGAGCGAAAAAACCAAAATTCAGCTAAATATTTAGCTTATACTTTTAAACTAAACTACTTGATGCTTTAAGATCCCAAAACAGAAACTAAAGAGCATCACAACTACATAAACAGATCCAATTTCATAAAAAATGCAAAAAAACTCCCGAACTATTGTTTTAGCACAAAGAGTGTTAAAAAACTTAGTTTTCCCTCCGGAAAGAAACTTACAATCCTTTATATGTTTCAGAAATAGAGCTCATACTGTTTTTGCCCTCAGGAATTCTGCTCCATCGTATTCTAATGGAGAAGTCATAGTTATTGCAAAAAAATAACAAAATACTAAAACAAATATGAAGTTTTTAAGAACTACATATGTGAATAGTTTTGAGTTAGAAACAATTTTTAGAAAAAAATAGAAAGTCCCTAAAAAGAAATGTTTGCATTGCTGAGGTATTGAAGTAGAGTCATAAGTAAGGGACATTTTGTATTATGGTAAAATAGCTTTTTCCCATGGGGGTAGGCAGAAACTACAGAACGGCACCCGTTACGATCCTTACATACACTCCTTTCGCCTCGTTTAGGTTCATACATCTGGTCATACACGCACGCCGGTTGCGAGTACTACGCACCTGACCTTTCTGAAGAAAATCACCGATAAAGTCACTATATGTCTTCCTAGGGCGACCCCTTCCGGCGTTTCCACCCACATCTGCCTTGTAAATACCTTTTGTTAGTCGCCCTTCATTCATCCTCTCAACATGACCAAACCATCAGCATACTCTTTTCAATATGGTCACTACATCTTATTTTAAACCGAACCGTTGCCACAACCCGCGTGCGCGTTGCGTTGTAGATTATACTACATAGACCTTAATTAAGCATAATTTAGTAAAATTGCTGTTGGATCGAAGTTAGAAAAATGGCTTCTTTTTGAGGATTAAGGCATTAAGGCACCATTCGCAATTTAAGTGTCAAATTATAAGCGTATAATAAGAGAATTCATCTGCTTAGTACAATCCACTCGCAAGGTTTCAAGCCTAATACTTTACTTTGATCAGAATTTCACTTATTTTTTGTTTCGAATTATTTTTTCATTCGGGCCCATTCTTTTTTAATCACTGCGTAACAATTACAGGGGTCTTAAACATTTTCTAGTGATTCATTCTCGATTTTTTTCACAAAATTTTAAGAGCATTACCATGAGGCTCAATTTTTATATTATTTAACAAGGAGGGAAATTATGGCATCGGAAATTTACAGGTAATAAACAAAAGGAAGAGTTAATAAGCTTACGAACTGGCTTTCATTATGTTGGCCTTTTCATTACCTGCATCATAAAGAGGATTTTATTTCAGTTCCTCTTTTTTTGTGTACCTAGTGACGGTCTTTTTTTAAAGACATCATAATGATTCTTGCTTCGGCCTTTTGTTATAATATCAGAAACATTTGTTGAATGAAAAGTGCTTTTTTCCGGGAAAGGTAAGAACTTATCGCCTCCTTTAAGTAGAGACTTTTTAAATCTTGGTGTAAAAAAAATGCAAAAAAGAAAAGTAGGAAAGAGGTGTGGACGTATTTCTTTTAATTTTTTTTCCTAAAAATTATTACTTACTAGCGGGGAAAATGAGATAAGAAGAGAATATTTAGTATGTTGACAGTACACCTAATTTTATAGTTGAATCAATCCCCCGATCATCCGAATTTTCCCGATTATTTAGGCATTGGGGATCCTCCAGAATTGATTATTAAACACAACAATTTGTCATTTGAAGCAAGTTTCGCACAAAAAAAACTCGAGGTTTTAAAAAGCTACATTTTGTCACAACGTATGTTCTCTGTCTGCAACTTGTAAGATTTCTAGTTCGACAGCTTCGGTTCAGTCCCAGAAGACATTATATACAAATCCGGGAGACGTGGCGGCGAAACTAAAAGAATTCCGTCTCAGCATGGTGCCGCCAACTTTACAGTAGGTATTTACGTAACGACGGTACGTAAAGCTGCGTACGATTTTGACATATTGCTTTGCAAACAACTTAAGCTTCAAAGCTTTGTTGCCGACTGTATTTACGCCAGCTTAGATCTTACAGAGGGCAACAAAACATGAGCGCGATTGTATCAGCATCAGTTCTCACGGCAAAGACAAACAAATTATAACTATTAACGCCGCGAGTTGAATATTGCCCGATATTAATATTTCCAGCGGGGACGAGGGTTTTATTCAGCGAAATTGCAGTTAGAAAGATCCTATTAATGAACGTCCCGGACTCCTTTGTCCGGCGCCGGGGCATTTCCTGCACAATCGCCCTGACACCAAGTAATTAGGGAGAAAAATTCGTTACTCTGATGTCTAGTACAGTGTTTCAGTTCTGCGGTAAAATATTTTTTAAAAGTCGTCGCGGGTTTCGAGCTCGTGCATTTAATCTGATATGATGCACTTTTTAATAATGCTATTAAGATATGTTTTTGCGTTTGAGGATGATGTTAACATTGTGGTTTTGACTTCAAATGAGCCATCTTTTCGTGAGTCTGAATACTTTAAAATGTGAAAGAGTTCAAGTAAGTTTTTTTTCATTCTCAAAAATCATTAGGTTAGTATTTAGGAAAACCACTGTATGTACAGTGGATTAATTTACGATGAAAAACCAATTTAACAGCTTTTAACTACATTATACAGGTACACAGAAGGTAAATTGTAGAACTGAAATATATAGCGATTTCGAAGAATATCAGAACAATTAGCATTCAAAGCGAAATCGACTATCAACTCATAATTTAATACTTAATTGGCTTTATCCACGCTACTAACGTATTCAGATAATTGTATCGACAATGAACAGCAAATGTTTTTTCAATAATTCTACCAGATAAAGGATAGGCCTTCAATTTTTATTATGTGGCGTGAAAATTGTATCTTTAGTAGGAAACTTTAAGGTAGAGTGTATTTTTCTTTGCCAGTCCGATTTGGTAAACAAATATGGCTAAAGAAATGTCTACTCTGAGGAAAGGATAATTTTTAAAGGGTTTTTCATGAACATCATTCTGTCGGTATTTTATTCAAAAATCAATACGTTTATACTTTGTGAGGGAAGTGAGAACTCGTAATACGTTTAGTTTACCAAATGGGAAATGCAAGGAAAAATACACTATAGGTACGCTTAATAACAGTCTGTTTTGCATGTGAAAACATATAATAGGCGGTACAAATGTATGGCTAATAATGACAAAAGGCTGACTACAAACAGTTCGGGAGAGTAGTTTTTTAGCGTAGACACTTGAATCTACGGCCGTTCCGGCTTGTAAGTCGGCACGATGACCTTATATTATTTATGGATTGGTCTAAATCGTAGGAGGTAGCGATATACGTACATGAGGTAATTAGAAAACAAGAAAACCCATTGATTACATTTTTTTATATATTTTTTTAAATTAAAACGATGCCATTTAAAAAATCATTTAATTAAAATCTAGATATTTATTCACGTACAGGGTAAATTATTATTGAAACCGCTTATTTACACAGCTGAAAACACTGATAAATACACATTTTAGAGAACCACTTGGTCAAACATAGATGCACAAACGGTTCACTATACAAATGTTTAAACATATTTAGAAGCACTAACCAATTAGTAGCATAGTTCAATTGTGTACACATGAGTGGTATTTAATTATCAACTAAATTAAAGCACAGAATAATTTTATTTACATATTATATAGGAAGGATACATTTAATTTTGAAAATGGACTTAATTTTGAAAATAGAATGGTAGGCAGGTAGATGTTTGCTAGATAAGCGCAGTGTTTTCTTAGCTCGCAAATGGATGCTAACGTAGGTATAGACAGGTATTAAGTTATTACTAACGAGATAATTGTAATTTTCGGCAACCTAATCTGCTGTTTCGCTGTTACTTAACAAAATATATTTAAAGAAGTTTCTCACTTACGTCATTGCTTTCACCTAATAGGATAATATCTCAGTCTATCTGAAATATTAAGTACCTCCCTTTTTGGGAGCGGTCTGCTGCCAAGTGAACTGCGATAGGCTGAGTATGAAAAATTTTGGACTTGTGCCAACCCGTACAAATTCGCCAAATGCGAACGATTTCAAAATTGCTATCCAGGGACCTATTGACTACTTGAGTTTCAAGTTTTTAATCGTTTGAACGTTTTTTTGTCCAATGATTTTTAAATTAGACATAAAAACCTTTGATTAATGTAATGGTGAGGAAGTGAGTCATAATCGCCGTCCGCTTTTGATCTAAGCTACGTGTAATTATTATACAATTTTTCTCAACACTCATGGTGACGCAACGGGGCCCCCTTGTAGGGGCGTTTTTATGTAAGCCCATAAAATGACCAGTTGCGGCCCCAGAGGAAGATTTTATTTATTGTTCAAGATATGCTTCGTACACTCTGATTGGAATAGTAATTGTTAATGAAACTCTTCTTGCTTTGATTACTGGTTATTGAAGAAAAATATAATTTATGTAGTTTCAGGTATCTGTCGATCTGTGTGACGCAAGTTTATAGTCATTGAAGTAAACGTAATAAAAATCGTGCGACTAAATTGAGACCATAAACAGTTCTACATTTTATTTATGATTTGAAAGCAACATCTATCAGATCCATATCTTCAGAACACATAAATCCAGACATTTTAATTACAACAACAAAATAATATTTATTAGCGTAAAAATCCGAAATCTTTCGGCAAACTGAGTTAATTTGACTAATTGGACTGTGTAAAATATTGCAAGTGACCAAAGTAATTTCCTCGTAGATTTAATTGGTGGAAAAGTCACTGTGCACACAAAAGTGGCACGAAAGTGCAAAACTAGTTTCATCGTTTTTAAAAACTGTTTATGAGGAGGCTTAACGAACGCGGCGGCACGCACGCGGCGAAGAATAACAAATACGCCCACAGCCGCCCTAGCTGTAAATAGTTCGGGTCTATTGTTTAATGCGTCTGGCTTCCTTTATACTCATTTGATTTAAGGAAATAAATACGTTAAGAGCTTCAAGATTTTTGGGGAAGTTGCAGGTTTCAGTGGGTTTATGATATCTATATAAAAATATTTTTCAGTCTTTCAAAGAAAGCTCTTGTTATCTACAAAAAAATACATACATAAACTCACGCCTTCTTCCCATGGGGGTAGGCAAATACTACAGAATGCCACCTGCTACGATCCTTACGTAATCCATACAAAAAGATCTCAACAGAAGAACACCGTTCGGTTGTATCAGACTTTCATTTTCCTACTTTTGTGATGCCTACCTCATTGTCGTGAAAAATATTCGTAACACTAAAATCTGCCATGAAAAACCGACATCACTGAAACAAATATTTTTATTATTATTTTATTTTACGTAAAAGCCGTGTTTTTGTCATTAGAAGGCTCTGCCATACACCTATTTCAACTTTATGTATGACATAAACACGCCAAATGTGGAAATTTCATTATGACCATGATAATTCCGTCGACGGCCCTGTGCGAAGCTTTTAATAGCTTTAAAAGAAAAGCATGTCGGATCGCAGGAGATATTCCGCTACACGACATTATTGCATTTTTGCTCACGAAACACCTGAAAATTATTAATTAATTTTAAAGGCATTACCGCTGCCTCGTCGCAGCGTCGTCGGAACATGCGAACTTCTAATTTGTTATTGTAAAATCAGGAGAAAATCGTACGGTAACAAATAGTGCGGGTGAAACTCGGATTACACTCGGTCACACAACGTTAAATCACATCGCATCACGTGACAGAATCCGTTCTTTGCATCACTAATTGATTGTTGAATTGGAATTAATACACTCATTAGATGTATGAATGCAATTAGGTGCATAGTTGTGTAGCGAATACCGTTTCGCGCGGTCGCACCGGAGCGACTTTCAAACGAAATTGCGGAGAAACTAATATAATGGTGCGGCCACCACGCGATGTGGCGCACGTACTTTTAGCATGATTTATTATTTACTGCAATATCCTGGTAATTGATTACAAGTATTTATCATCTGTGATCACCCATCTGTCGGCTATGCGTGGCTGTTATGGCAACATGCTCTCGGAGCATTTATCATATCGGACCTGAGCAGGCCCATCTTTAGCAATCAACATACATTTTACTGTCCAAGTCTTTATGCATCAAGTATTCCAAAACTTCAAGAACATTGTAGGTACAAATTGACCAAATATAGTTTTTGGTCTCCAAATTCAAAGTCAAATCGCAGTATATTTTACTATCGGATCTAAAATATTACAGAGGATAATTTACTATCGGAGCTTAAATATGAGTGTTACAGTCAGATAGTCAGTTTTCTTTGCTTTCTCCGACATTATGTTAGTTTCTATTAAAAGATAACGACCTCATAAACACAATCATGGAACGTTAACATTAAAACAAGAATTTTATTTGAGATTAGGAATGTATGCGATTATTATGAATGAGTATTTTATACTGGTAGACTTGAATTATAAGTTTCGTGTCGATTGTCAAGTGTGAGATACAGTTTACGTAGGATTTTCCTTCCCACACAAGTTGGGAGAGTTGTTCGAGCTGCGCGTAGAAATACAGGTTCTGGAAACTTAACTGCTTAGCTGTAGTCATTTTGAAAGTTCATCTAATGATATGGTAATGATACCCAAACTGGTCTATATAGGCCTCATTGTTAGATGTTCCACTTTTAAATCTGTGATTCTAAGATATTCATTTCAATGATATGCTGTAAAGGGTAATTTTGATCTTCATTAAATACACAACGTATCTAACGTATTTAATTGGATAATAATTAATACTGTATTGTTTAAAATAGCTTCGTAAATAACCCTTATTTTATTAGTAATGTGTACCTAAAAGATAAAAATGGTTACTGTGGGTTATCCGTAGGAGATAGACATTTACTATCCCGGACTTATCTGTAGACCTTTTTAAGATATACAATTCCGTAGTAGGTACATTATTTTGATCTATCTCGTAAGGTTTAGCCTGCGTTAGCGCCCAAAAATATGTTTTTTATGACATAATTACAAATCATTGAAATTCTCAGATTTAAAGGATACATTGGATATATCTAAAAAGTATTTTGGATCGTCTCAGCGTGTCGATGACAAAAACTAAATAAACTAAGAGAAATTAAACAAGTTTGACCCCAAATACAGATGGCATTTTTTTGGAATAAATATTTTAATACTGTTTAAATTTCCAAGCTCCGTTAGATTACATACAGTTTTGATTGAAAAAAAAAAAAAACAGGCGAGTGGACTTAGGCATTCGTGAATGGCATATCCCGTTATCTAGACCAGACTTCCTTGAAGAAATTTAGCATGGTAATGGTTCCTGATTCTTTGGAAACATTCGCGAGCCGTTACTTATATGGTCGCGACTCTGAATATTTTCGAACGTGATGAAAATTCAAACGATTTCATTCAAATGAATATTAGTATCGATTTGACGACCCATATCCCGTGATTCAAGTGTGACTGGTTTAAGCTTAAATAGGTACATTTTCTACTTTAAAAATGAGAATTTTCTGAAAACTGTGCGCTTTTTTATTAAGATTGGTTTAATTAAAAGTAGCACTTTGGTGAGCTTGCAGTTTATTGAAGCATGATAGGCGATCAATTAAAGAGCAAAAGTAGTATTCGAATTATTTCAAGGGTTGAAGATATTAAAATTAGACAAAATTCAAGAGCTTTTCGTCTGGGGAGAGCGCGAATCAGATTTGCGCACAAGTATTAAAATAACATAAACACACCTTTGACGGGTGGTCTTAATGAGAAAAGTTTGATACGACTTCCATTTAAGTCAAAGTTCTGTCATCAGCGTTTACTTTCCTAGACAGGGCGCGGCTGTACCACAGCTACCTCGGAAACGAGATAAGATCTCAATCGAAACGTAAACAAAACTTGATTTTGTTATTGACTGCAGACGACCGCTCTGTTCCATTTCCGCCTTTTCTAACTTCTGTTAGGATTGCATTGGAAATTGTGTTAAAAGTTTACATTGACGAAGTTCGTTGGCGGCACGAGTTAAAACAATGTTTTGGTTTGGAATAACAAACTCCGATCAGCTGAAGGAAAAACGCTTACAAAATTTCCTGTTAACCGTAACAAATTAAAAGATTATTTCTTAAGAGTTATCCAGCTATCTAACAAAAATAACATTGTAATTTAGTTAGCACCTATATCTAACAGTATATAAAACTTCTGCTAATTTTGCAGTATTGAACATTTTATTACGTTACTTGTTCAAGTCAAACACCACACTCTAGTGTGACTAAATATAAATTAAAGTTTAAAGACTTCTATGAAAAAAACAGTTTGAAGTGCCAAAACTAGATCAATTAATTTCAATATTCCCGGAGGATCAATATAGCCGAAGTTAAAGTCACAGCGGAGACGTTAATATGCTTAACTTATGCGTGCGAACTTCTACTTGTGTATAGTTAGGAGCCAAGTTAAGTAAGTTGTAGTTAGTGCGCCTATCGGAAAGTGTCGCCGTTAGACAATGTTACGTAATAAATATAATTGTTATTTATTTGTCGTGTGAAGTTTTGATCGGTGCGATACTCGTGCCGCAGTCATGGCGTGGAGGGTGCGATGGTATCACTATACATTAGTCTGCGGCCCGAGAGAGTTATTATCAGATCCGTTTGTTCGCAACTTTGCGGCGTTGTGCTCTCTACTTGTAGAAACTTATCGGTCGAGTGCTCACGGCGCGGAGGCAGATAAGCGGGAACAGCAGAGAAGCGTGGACTTGACTTACCATGTTAGAGAGCAGCAGCCGTTGGTGTTTAGCGAGTTGAGGATCTAGGGCTTGGAGTGGAAGGGCAAGGGATAACGGGAGAGGCAATGGCAACGGGAGCGGGTGCGGGTGCGGAGCCGGCTGCAGGATCAGCGGCGGGCAGCAGGCGCACGGCGGCACGTAGGACACGCACCCGAGCTGCGGCGGGAACAGCGTGCCGGCGGCCTCCTCGAGGCCTCGCACACGTCTCTCACGACCGCATCCACGGCCGACCTCCAACCGTCCGACGGCCACGCGCGCCGCCGACTTCCCGACACGACCGAGGTGCCCGACCACCGACTTGACCGAAGCGCGCTCGCTTCCGAATTATTTTCAACTTAACGCGGGAACTCCACAAGTTCTCGAGCGTGGCGCGAAGTACTTCGGAAAGTGTCGAAACTCGAGTTGTATTAGTTGAGGAAGGGCCGGGTCGCCACGAGGGAGCGGGAAACTGAGCGTTCGGGAGAAGCGAGAAACGTCGCACAGGGCTCGCGAGAGTGTGGAGAGAGTGGCGTCGTGCACGGAGCACAAGTCGCCGGGCCGGCGTGTGGCGGTGGACTGACGGCGAGGCAGGTGCGCGGCGCGGCGCGGAGGGCTGGGGGCGGGCCCACCTGAGCCACCTGGGCGCCTGCGCCGCGCGAGCTCAGCCTCCGCTCCACACACAGACACCGATACATCAGCGCTACTCTTTCGAACACTAACATTGCACTATCAACCGTCATTATGCTGCAACTTTTCATCGTAATATATTATTTCATGAGCTTTTCTAGTTTTTCAGAGCTAGAGTTAGCTGAGTCACTGTTTTATGGGTAAAATTGATATCGAAATAGAACTTTCTCAGAACTTATTTTCTTTTTATTTCAGAAAGTTTTAAATATAAATAAAAACAATATATCTTTGAATAAAACACGAATAAAAGGACATGGATATTGGAGAATAGCTGAAAACTTTTTTTTCGACACTTACGAGTCTGCCCATCTCCAGCATAAACCTAAATTAGGAATATCCCTATACTATACAAAGAAAATGAGCGTAATAAAATAAATTGGCGACTCGACGACTCGCAAATAAGAGGCATTATCTTGCGGAAATCTCTAGCGGGATAACTGGGATAAATCGCATTGATCTCCGAGGTCCGGCTTTCCTCAGAGAGGACATCTGAAGAGGTACTACGGTGTAAGCCCGTTGTACACGCTTAGAGGGGATTAGGCACCTTTTAACGTCGACCACTATTTACCTTTAGGATCTTTTCTTCGAGACACAGATTACACTCTCGTTAGTAGCCAATGAGTAAACAGAACGGATTTGGAACACACATGCTGTTGGCACGCGCATGAGTCGAGGAGGATCTTATTTAAACGTATGATTGTTCGCTTAGTTGTAATAAACAGCAACAGCGCTTTAATGCTGACCATGAACTCTGTCATTATTAGGTTTTGTAACAGTATTCATGTCTATTTTTAAGCTTTACAGCAATATACCTACTGTTTATCGTATTTTTTAGTTAAATATATACCTAAATACCTTCTTTTTTTTTAAATGCGTATGTCTACGTATTTACAATTTCATTTTATTGATGTATTGAAACTACGGAATTCGAGAACTCAATAATAACTGGAATACTTAATGAAAGGTATCAGAAGCGGCACACAATAGGTACAAACCATTTTAAAGGCTTTTCATAATAATATTAATCGTATGTTTATATGAGATGTTACTTCATTTTCATGGAAACTGGGTTGTCTTCATAGAAAGATTTTAATTTTAGGGTTACTTCGTAATTAATTATAAATATTTACTGCATAATCTACTTGTAAAGTAGGTTTTAAGGGTCCTACGGGAAGCTGCTCGAACCTCTGTTTTAATTTTAAATTAGACAACACGATTAGGAAAACACACGGTTTCATACAACCTCTAATAAATATTATAAGTAATGAATTAATACTAAAGAAGAGCACCCGAATGGTTGTATGAGAAAGGGTAAAATAATTATAAATAGACGGAGGACAGGGTGTTGTGGCGCAGCTTGGGAGAGGCCATGTCCAGCAGTGGACTGCGATAGGCTGAGTTGAGTTGATTGAAGTACAAATAGGTATTTATTTATTTACCTACTTAACTACCATAATTTGATAGTGGGCAAATAAAAAAAATGCTGGTTATATAATTATTTTGATAACACTGCCATTGACCAAATAGGATTAATGAATGATCTTTTTTTTAGTGATCGGTGGACAAAGTCGTAGTTTATTTTTCATCTGATTCCGAAATTATAACCAGTGGTAGAAATAATGTAATTAGTTAAATTCATTACCATTCTGTTCGTTGAGCCTAAGTCCGATTTACTAACATAGTTTGTCAAAGAAATGTATTTAACTACCATTTATCACAAACCCTCAGATTTTTAAGATCCTAGCTAGTTCTGTCTAAACATATTAGTATCACTTAAGCTTTTCGTAGTAAAGTACAAAAAGTTTATAATACCGGAAAATATAAAGATACCTCTATTTACCTACAATTTATATTTTAAAATTTAAGTAGGTACTATTGGTAAGGATATAAACACACAATCGCCAGACTATAACAATAACACAACACAACGTAATAAGATCGTCACGAATTGATTAGTCGATTACTAAGTTTCACTACAAAGGCTACACTTCAAACGCGCCTGTTTTCGATAGAATTAATAATTAATTCTGATCACCGGTATAACAAGCTAAGGTAATTAGAGAATGTGGTAACTTGACATGTTTTTGAATATGTATTCCACGGTACTTAGAGCGTTGATATTTTGGGGCGCCAAATAATTGTTGATAATTCAAAATGGCGCTGGTTTTGACAGCATATGTCAAAGATATGTAAAAAAATTATAGAACGTCTCTGTCACTCATACCTTTGTGACAGTCTCCCTCTGAAGCTCAATCTGCCTTATTGTCGAGAATTACTTCGGTATTTTAAGATGGCGCTTGTTTTGACAGCAAATGTCAAAGATATGTCAAAAATTGCACATTTACATAACGTTGTATATTTCGGCAAAGGTCAAGATGTTATGTGAGAAACACTTTGTCTTTACTTACAACTAATGAGATTAACGCATCTAGGATGAAAAATGGCGGTTCTGTGTCATGATTATTACGGAATTCGCACCTTTGTCCTAGTTTTGGTGTTATTACGCGACACTGTTAGTTGGAAAAGTCGTCTACTATGGTGGAGATTGTTCAGTTTTACCGTAAAAATGTATCTTTTCTTATCATGTACTATGATGTCCACTTTTTTTTAAAGAAACACAGAAATTTGTTTAACACTATACGTTTTGGCAAGATCCAGTACTGTTTCCTAACAAATGTAGAGAGAAGAGTACATGTAATGGTAAAGCCACTTTAGAGTGATCACAATCACTACCTAGGTATCACATTTTCCTTATAATCTGAGCAGCTGCTATAAATAGCACTTAAATACACAGCTCCGCACATTAAGTAGGTATATTGCTATTAGTAGGTACCCAGCCATAATTTCCGCGTCAAACATGCAATAAGTTTCTACAGCCTAAATATCCCCCTCCCCCTCCAACGCGTGGATGAATCACGGCGCATGTATGTGTGTAACTAGAAGGCATGTGAGTGCAAATTCCGCAGTTCAAAGTTAGGCTGTGCGCCCGCGCGGGCCCCGGTCGTTGACCCTGCGCGCACGCCGCCAAGCCGTCTACGAGCGGTGTTATGTAACGTGACCTTAACATTGGGCTGTGAGAATGAAACCTTATTCAGTGTCGACTGTGAATGTGAATCGATTATGGCACATTTCTAAGTTTAGGCAACAGGTGCAGCTCTTTTTAGAAGCGAGAGCATTAAAGAATGCGATGAGTAAATGTTTTATGAGAATAGAAGTTCTTTTTGTAACAAATTTTATTTAAATGGGCAATTTGCTTACATGTATAATGTGAATGCCTGGGTTTATTTTTTAACAAGAACTGAGTAAGAATTAAAAAGTACGGTGTTTTATTCTTAATTAAATTACCTAGAAGCTCATTTGGTTATTAAAATATAGACCTTTGTTTTATTTCGTAGATAATAAATTGGTCCATTTTCGGATCCTTGAACATTTCTTAGTAATGCTCGCAGGCTATTTCACAAGAAATCCTAAAAAAGAATTGTACCTATTTAAACATTTATTTAGTTAAAATTATTGTATTTTGATGTAGGTAAATTCAGTCAATCTTATTTCCATTCGTGACCTAGAATGAAATTAGTGCAATTATTTCATGAGAGCAGTGGTGGCCCAGAGGTAACGGCCCCGACTTACGTGTCGGAGGACTCGTAGGTCGTAGGTTGGAACTCAGACAGGCGTTTTAATTTGTATAAATTATTTCATCACCACTGCTCTCAAAACGGTGAATGAAAACATCGTGAGGAAACCGGCATGTCCTAGAACGAAAAACTCGAAGACAATCTTGACATCTACCAAACTGCACTGGGCCCGCGTGGTGAATTACGGCCCATTCCCTCTCACCAAGAGGAGACCTGAGTTCCAGCAGTGGGAACATTATAGGCTGATTGTGAATGAAAATTTCATCAAGGCCCGACCGAGTGACCGCAGCCTTCAGAATATTACCAGACCTAATTAAGCAGGATAGCTAGTCTACTCTCAGCAAAAAATGCGGGGCAGTCTTTGGGGACTGCCGCGATAGAAGTGAAAACTAAGTAACTTGTGAATTGTATCGTCAAAGGGTGCGGTGACGATGACGCGAGTTTCACGCTTTTTCTTCACCCAAAAAGTAGACATATATACACAGTATCATCTAGTTTTTAAAATATCATTGAAGTGCAAAAGTGTTTGTGCAAACCTACTTACAGATAAAAATGATTTATCATTTATATTTACTTAAATATAATTAGGTACGATGAGTAAATAAAGATAAATAATACATGGGGATATAGATGAGATGGACTCTTTTAACAAAGATTGGTCCTTAGCAGCTCTGGACAGAAAGAGGTGGAAAGAGAGTAGGGAGGCCTTTGCCTAGCAGTAATAATATTAATATCATTTCATTAAAAGCGTCTAGCGGGCGTCTGCGAGTGAGCTTCGCCTTCCAAAAGTCCGGGACCCCAGGGTCCCGAGAAATGCCAAGAGACATAAAAATAATAATATAGATCTGTCTTGAATGTGTAAATACTATCAGAAGGAAAAGGTAGAAGAAGGCAAAGCATTGAATGAAAAACAAAACCGAATACATAAAAAAGTTACGTGGTCTTCGCACGTCTCATTTTTAATAAAGTCTACGAACTATGCGTGACACGAGCCCATTCATTTATCAGCAGTTCCAGTCGCCACTATGTAATCAGAAGACATCCCAAGTAAATACTCATCACAAATTAGAACAATTTACATAAACATGTAATCAACAGCGATCAACATTACAACATTAGCGAAGCGACACCGAAACCAGCATCGTCGAAACACGAAAAAAAAAAAAGAAACAAAATAACGGACGGAGAAAAGAACACATAAAGCAGGCGCATCGTAATGCAAGTAAATCGTCCGTGGAATCCGAGAACAAAACCGAATAAATTGTTTTAATAAGGCATAAATTACAACAAAAAAATCGGACCGATCACGCCGTTACGATGGTTGACCATGGCATTTACGCTTTGTTGGATGCCGTACATGGTGCGCTTGAAATGCGCTTTTTGTATCGGTTCCGAGCTGGTTTTTGCAGCGGCGTGCATCGCATACACGGTAATTTGCTATTAGTACTGTTACGGGCAGGCAGCGCGATGGTTGCGCTTAGGTGTATCTCTAGTCCAACACATCGGAGGTGACGCAGGTGTGACGTTATGGTAAAGTTCTAACGATCACATGAAGGTAATGAACACGCATGGCGGTTGTTAACTTCAGCCCTAAGAGCGTTACTCAACTTTGAAGCTAAATTAAACTAAGATCAGGTGTTTATGTTCTAAGTTACGGTATTTTGTACGAGAGCACTTGAGTTTACTTTGTGGTATGAAGAAGTTATTTAATAAAAATAAGTCTAGTCTTTATTACAGTGGAGTAGAGTTGACTTTTAAAACGGTGTTAGGAACGACAGTTCTTCGAAAATTAATTCTTTAAAAGAAGAACTATCACAAACGAGAATGAATGAGATAAAACTGATTTCACTCAAAAAGTATCATCAAGTATTTTCTCGCAAACAATTCTTTGTATACGAACTTAATATCTCTTTAGCGGGCCGTATACTGAAAATAAACGAGCGAAAAGCCTTGCTAAGGTTACTGGTAGAAACAGAACCTCTCTTATGTCAACATTTTACAATGACAACAGATACAAATAAGTCATTGTTCCAACAAGTAAATAAAACTAAATGTTAACTTTTTGATTCGAAAAGAAACAAGATCCTATAAAGTAAATAGTCGTCTTCACCGACTAAATATATGTTTTGTTGTATACAAAGTAAAATTATGTGTTCGTTTCAACAGGAGCCATGTGACGTTTGCGTTTAAAAGGCTTTGGAGTTTCAAGTACTACAAAAAAATACCTTCTAGAGATCGGGGGATCTAAGTACCTATATCTACAGGATAATTTTTTAACCAGTGCGCAAACTGTAACCATGAATTCAGGACATGATTCTAGACCCTCTAGCGCAGAAATTTCTCGAAGGTTATCAAAAAAAACTATCTGTTGTTTCATAGGAAAGTGCAATACCTACGTGGTCAAAATATATGGAACAAATCTTATATATCTATGTTCTATATATATATATTAGGTCTTTACCTATGAAATTGCCGTTCTGCAGTACTGGCCATTTCAAATCAAAATAATTTTTGTTTGGCTAAGAATTCTAATTTCAAATTAATTTTATTTTAAAAACATGGATTTTTTTTTCTAAAAGTAGTCATTTCTTTATTGATTAGTGTTACATTTTCATCGCATTTCAATCTTTTTCGTCATCATGGATACGTTAAAAATTCGAGTAATTATGGAATATGAGTACCGTCGTGGCAGCAACGCGGCACAAGCGGCACGCAACATCAACGACGTTTACGGAGCTAACACTACAAACCAACGCACCACCTGTTATTGGTTTGCTCGCTTCCGTTCTGGAAATTTCGACCTGAAAAATGAACCTCGCGGTCGTCCGAAGACTTTGGTCGACAATGACGAATTAAAGGCGATTGTGGAAGCTGATGATACACAATCTACGGCTGAATTAGCAGCAGCTTTCGACGTTAGCGTCAAAACAATATTGGTCCATTTGCGTCAAATTGGCAAGGTAAAAAAGCTTGACAAATGGGTGCCCCACGAACTCAATGATCGCCAGCGCGAAGTACGCGTCGAGACGTGCCTTGCACTGCTCAACAGACACACAAATGAAGGAATTTTGAACCGCATTGTTACCTGCGATGAAAAATGGATTCTGTTTGATAACCGTAAGCGCTCAGCAAGTTGGTTGGATCCTGGTTCAGCACCTAAACAATGCCCTAAACGAAAACTTACCCCTAGAAAAGTGATGGTCACTGTTTGGTGGTCTAGCGCCGGTGTGATTCATCACAGCTTCTTACCAAACGGGGTGAGCATTACTGCAGATGTGTACTGTGAAGAACTGAACACAATGATGGAGAAGCTGGCGCATCTCCAACCAGCATTGGTCAATCGCTCGTCTCCGCTGCTCCTGCACGACAACGCGCGACCTCATACTGCACAGCAGACGGTCTCCAAGTTGCAAGAACTGGGGTTGGAAGCTCTCCGTCATCCGCCCTACTCACCAGACCTTGCGCCTACAGACTACTACTTTTTCCAGAATTTGGATAACTTCTTGGCGGGAAAAAAATTTAATACCCGAGAGGCAGTACAAAATGCCTTTGAAGAATTTGTTGCCTCCCGTCCAGCTGATTTCTTTAAGAAGGGCAGCAATAAACTGCCACTGCGATGGCAAAGATGCATTGATTGCATGGGTGATTACTTCGATTAATACAAATAAAAAATTCATGAAAAAAATTCGTTTAAATTTTTTCATACAAAACGGCAATTTCGTAGGTAAAGACCTATTATATAAAAATGAATCCCTATTTCCCTTGGTCACGCCATCACGCGTGAACGGCTGGATCGATTTCACATTTTTTTATTTTTTTGTTGTGTTCCTTTTTGTCAGGAGAAGAATCTTATGAAATAAAAAATAAGTTAGTTGATCGAAACGTTACAATATTTAAGGAAACTTACCGCCAATATTAATTTTACATAACTGTCAGTTGTTTGAAATAACTGTCAGCGATTGACAGAATGCGCGCTGCAAATATCGTTAAACACAGATGGATCGGTTGATAAATGAGTCGATAGTTTTAGTTTTAGTCAATAGTCAAAACTAAAACTAAACGACATATGACATTCATAGTTAAGACAGGACAACGTCTGTTGGGTCAGCTTGTACTTAATTTAAAAAAAAAGTGACGAAAAATTTCTACGCAACGGGGTATAGAATCATATTTATATGCTGAAAGCTCTTGGTTACAGTTTGCACACTGGTTAAAAATTATCCTGTATACATACAGGGTGACAGGGATATTGAAGCGCAAACTGTAACCATGAATTCAGCACAAATTTCTGAATTCCCCTAGCGCAGAATTTTTTCACAAAACAATGTTTCAAAAAATGTTTCATAATAAAGTGTAATACCTCCGCGGTCAAAATGTATGGAATAGTTTATTTTTCCTAATAACCGACGAACAATTTCAACACATGCGATTCAGAATCATTTGGAACCAGCGCTGGGGCTCTGTCTCGCATAGGGTCGTAGCATTATGCTGAGCGATTGCCGTTTTGCGTCAATGTGACGCATATTTTTCCCCAACTCGTTTTTTTTTTTGTATTTTTGTGTTTTTTCTTCGCGTCATGTTTACCGCAAATAAACGTATTTTCTTACTTTCTTTCTATTTCATGTACTGAATTCATGGTAACAGGCAGCGCGTCGATGTCCCTACCACCCTGTATAGTAAAATAGGAACGTAGTCAAAATTATACATTGAAATAAAAAAGTAATTGCTACGAGATGTGGGAACGAGTCTGATAGCGAAAATATAGTTTTTAGAATTTTTGTCCGTTTGTCTGTTTATCTGGATGTATGTTTCGGATCGCCGCAAAAACGGCGGAAAGGATTTTGATAAAATTTGGCACACAGAAAGCTAGTATTTACTAAAGGTACACATATTGGTAGTTAACAAACATGTTATTTAGATTAACATTGTTGATGATAGCATATTTATCATGGTTTTACAACGCAAGAGCACGCAGGTATTACCGCATTGTCAGATATTGAAGCGCGTTCAAATTAAAGCATAATTCTGATGATGTTCCGGACAAAATCATTATAATTAATGAAAGCACAGCCACTGTGCGTTAATTCACTTCCCATTTTGTGGACTCCATTAGAGCATATAATGCGGAACACTAAAGCGAAAACAAAATTTCGACTGAATACACCGAACACAATGTTTCTAATTATTAAATCTGAAGCCGGAATATTCTTGGTAAGAGTAGGTTCTTTTCGAAATGCACAATTGTTGGCAAATTCATGCACATGCAATAGTTACTAATGATGTTGAAGATTATCCAGTGAAATTCCGGAAAATCTTGATGTTTGATGGAAAATGGAAATACTGCATTTCCATACGTATTTCGGCAGCCACGAAATTGTTGTTTAATTAACGGTAAAATTCTCTTTTGGTAGTAAATCGTTTCAAAGAACCAATATTACGCATGCTTACGCCAATATTGTCGGTAAATATTATTAATGAAGATACACTTATTTATACCTACTATTTAACGTATATCAACTATATTTCTTTCTGTATTGCGTAAAAAACTATAAAGCTGCGTAGATTGGAGTTGGAAACATTAGCTAATTAATAAGTCACTGTAAAAGTACGCCTGTATAATGAATTTGAATTAGCCAAACAAAATGTGAAATACTCGTACAAATGGACAAACAATTTTATGAAGACTTTCAGCGAGTCTTGATTTCATTTCCACTCAAATTAAAAAGATAAGGTCATTTTCACATGTATTCTAAGTACTTAATGAGGTTAGGTTCAGCATTATGTTGGCGTAGATATAATTCATTCGGTGTGGCACTCATAAGCAGGCTTAGAATATTCTTTGTGGAGCGCCGGGAAAGGACTGCTTGGTTTCTAGTGCTGTGCCAAGAGACATGTCGACGAATTTAAAAAATAAAAAACTTTTCCTCTAGTTTTGTGCTTACAGAAATTAGGAAGAAAGTTTTAAGTGTTTGATTTGAGTATATTGCTAACTTTATTTCGTTTTGAGTATCAATAAAGATCTACTTAAGTTACAAATTCACATCAAAAAATCTAATTATGTAGACAAGACAAATTCATTAATAGGTATAAGTATTCTACACATAAGCATTTCGCAAGTACTGAAATCTTTGTGTCGATTTGCAATATATCGTGCAACTGCATTTCAGTAAAAAAAAAAATGCAAACCTTTCTTTCAATTGTCAAAGAACACACGCACACAATACATAAATGCATGTCACACATCGAGCATAACTCATCGACATCGATACAGCACGTGCCTATCCAACACAGCTCTTTGGCGTCAGGTCCAGATCAAATTAAAAACAGAATTTATTATAAGTATCATTAATTATTTAATGCAATACTGTGTTCACTGGCGTCGGGCGGGGGACGGCCTGACCGCACTTCGTGTTTTTGCTACCAAATTTACAGGTACAAACAGAATAGGATATTTAGATTAACACTGTTAAGGGATGAAGGAAATGCTGGGATAGTCAACGTAGGATGGATAATTAGTTTCGCACGTACTCACAATTAAATTTTTACTTCACGTTGATGTTCATTAACATGGTTTTAGGTGGTTTATCCTAATTCGTAGGCGTTGTTGTGACACTTCCAATGCTTATGTCGCAACGCTCTGATTTACGATATTTTAATGAAACATGCATTGGAAATGATTAAACATCGGATTAATGAAACTCGATGCTTTTATGTTTTTATCATTTTATGTGATGATTATGATAGATCGCAATTTTCAATTTCGTATTTTATTAGTATTTTCAACATTTATCAAAAACTAGAGCACGAACAATACATTTATGTTTTCAATAAAATATTTTAACAATTTATTTAGGAGCGTAATATTGAGGGATTACTGTGCACTTTAAGCGAGGGGATTACAAGCGAAAATGGAAAACGCATTCAATAATTTTCCAGTAATAAATATTCTTTGAGCTGATAAATCCAATTCACGATTTTATAAGCAAATCCAAAAAGCAACATAGGTAATCCGCGTATTGCAGAATACGTTTTAAGAGCATAACACGAAATGAGTTTCATATTACAAGATACTCGAATCCGTGTGGATTTCAAAACGATGGCAATTGATAGTTCGGGACAGGACAGGGACCGAGGAGTAACAAACTTTATGAAAAGTTCCCGTAACCTCGTAGTCGAGAGCGAAACTACGTCATGTACGTAAATCCCGCAAAAAATAACTTGTCCGAACATTTGCCCTTTAAATGTTAAATCAGTCCTTTGAATTTCGGTTTAATATTAGTGGACTCAATGCCTCGACAAGGAATTAAATATGAATATTTGTCTGGCCTCGTCAACAGAACGTTGCGAAGGTCCAAACCAGGGGTTCTTTACGTCTTTGTAGCGGTTAGCAAGTATCAAGAGTAGGTTTACTTAGGTTCTATCCCCAGGCCTGTTTTGGTCGGGCTACTTGGAGAATGAATACGAAAACGTATTTGCTTTGTGACTTGTAAATGTCCTCTGGCGGAATGACGACATTGTTAATAAATTACTTGTAAGTCTTGTGTGTATCTTAAAAAGTTTGGTAACGCGTATATATTAGACCGTGGTGCTCGGAACTTGGTTCTGTTTAGTTGGAATAAACTGCAACTTTGTAAGGACTTAGCGAGAATTTTCGCTCTTGTATAAAATGTTCCTACAATACCCGAATCCAGCACTTTTAAATCGATCATTAAAAAAATCTAGGTACAGCACTAAAACAATCTATGATCGTGAAGAAGTCTCCTTATAATATGGGCAATTTGCTCAAGTTCCCCCATACTCATGCCGTAATTGGACATTGGCGTTACCATAGACAATACGGGCCACATTTTGACACTCACGTGGATCAATGCCAGTATGTTTGTTCCCCGTTAAGTGCAGATAAGGCTCTCACAATCGCGCCTCTCGTTAAACAGGGGGAAGTGTTTGTAATAATTGATTAAACCTATATGTATGTCGACTGTTGATTAATTGACGGTGGGACTGGGTAGGTGAACAAGGGGTTCGGAAGGAATGGAATGTGCAAACTTTTTAATTGTCGGCTCTTTTAGAGGTAGCGTCGATACCTACCGATTGAAAAATGAACCGGAAAATTCATATATTTTAGTCCTCAGATATTTTTAAGCTACTCCATGATCGAAAAACTGTGATCAGATTTTTAGGATTCGGAAAAATGCCTGAAAGAACAGGCTACGGTTTCTCGACACAATAATGTTATTCGAAATTCTTTTAAATAAAAATGAAAACTCCAAACAAGAAGTTTCTTTAGTTACTTTCTAGAATCCAGTCAATTTCCACCCAGTAACCACCCATACGGTAATTTTGTAAAACGGCGTCACTTTTCGTCGCGACTTAAGAATTAGTTTTGACCTCAAACACTTCGGTAAAGCGACTTTGTTCATTTGTTACGAGTCCCATGTGTTTTTTAGATCCCACGTTAAAAGCTTTGAAGTTTGCCTAGTTTAGGTAGACCGAGTATGGCCCAAGCCTTGACAGTAAAGCCCGGGCTTTATGAACACGGAGTGGGCAGCGTGCATGGCATTTCTCTGCCCTGGCATTAAATCTGAGTAATTGCCATGGAGGCTGTATGCGACTAGTTCGCATGACAAAACAAGACTGAAAATAAACAGTTTTATTTTTAAGAGAAAACTTACAAGACAAACAGTTACACATTTTAAAGCGTCGAAACTAAAGTCACTTCAATATTTTCTAGTTCTTCGGCCAGCTACGTCGCATAGTGTATCCGCGAAACTTATGCAAATTGTGTCTCCAATCCAGCAACGTTCTTACATACTGACGCCTCAGCTTCATTGTGACATATTAAATTAATTTCTAAGTTGTAACTACAGTCGAAATCTAGGCTTATGTCTGTTTTAAAAGTAACTTACAATAACAAAAATAAATGGTTTTGTAAAGAGATTAATAAAATGAGATTTAGGTACCTAAGTGTATTTTGTGATATTAAGTTTGTAAATTTTTCCAAAAAAAAAAAACAACCTACTTACAAAAAAAAACAACACAAAGTGAAAAATAACTTTAATTTCAAAATTCAGTGTCTTTGGTTTTGTATTTCGTTTTCTGCCACCGACTTCCGAAATTAACGTTATTTGTCACTTTTATCGTTGTGGTACGTACCCCACACAAATTCGTATAAGTACCACTATTTGCTATGTAAATAACAGTGACAAGATGTTATTATAACATCATCAATATACAATAAGTCGTATAAATTAACTGTCAAAAATGTAATTTGTCATTTACGTATTATTGAACCTAACTGAAAAACTACCCAACCAGATTTAATAAAATTTATATGGGACCCACCCCTGAGGCATTTCCTGTCTATTAAAAACCGGCCAAGTGCGAGTCGGACTCGCACACGAAGGGTTCCGTACCATTATCGATAAAAACAGCAAAAAAATCATGTCTGTTATATGGGAGCCCCCTTAAATATTTGTTTTATTTTAATTTATTTTTTTATTTTTAAAGTGAATATATAACTAAATATTCTGTGAATATTTCAAGCGTCTACCTGTTGCTGTTATCAATATCGAGCAAAAACGAGCTAAAAAAATTACGTTTGTTGTATGGGAGCCCCCTTACATTTCTTTTTTTATGTTTTTTGTTATAGCGGCAACAAAAATACATCATCTGTGAAAATTTCAACTGTCTCACTATCACGGTTCATGAGATACAGCCAGGTGACCGACGGACAAACAGACGGACGGACGGACAGCAGAGTCCCGTTTTACCCTTTGGGTACGGAACCCTAAAAAAGAATTCGATCCACAATCGCCGGAGATATCGCGTAACAAACATACATTAAAAAAAAACAGACAAATTGAGAACCTCCTGTAATACAAGGAAAAAGAGACCAAGCAACGAACTTCCAAGTTTTTCCAAAGGATTTGTAGAACATTATGCTAACAATACTATATGCTAAACATTACGCCAATAAAAACTAACAATAACGTTCCACCAACCACAACATTAGCAGCTATTAGGAACAGATATTCCGGAACAGTACAGGTTAAAGCCAATAAGGAACACGAAACGCTCTCCTAACAGCCAATAGTACCTAATGTGTACATGATAACCGTGATTCCCGTAAATGCCCGTGATTCGGACAAGGTTTTCGCTTCGTCCAGTGAACCGATTCTAAAACGTAGTGCCTACCAAAGGGACCTGGGCTTGGCAGGTGAAACAAGAACATCTCTGGAGTCTGTTGTAATATTCACTTTGGTGCTTCCTCCCCCCCCCCCCCCCCCGCACCTCGGGCCGCAGTCCCTTCCGAAAGCTCTTAATGCCAAGTCGGCCTGACCTCATGCCAGCTACATTAAGCCGTTTATACATTATGTATGAATTTGTTATGCCGTTTGATGTAAAGAAGCTTTAACTCAGGTAGTGCTAAGGTTTTAAGTCAATTTTCCCTTAATATTATATAGTCTAATTTTTCAATTCGTGTGTCTCGGGCGGTGGTCGATGAATATTTCAGCTTGAGAAATGTAGCCTTATCTTCAAGTTCGCCTTGTTTTACAAAATTATTTTACGGCGCCTAATTGAACTTCTAAACTAACATCACTTCTTTCACCTTCCTTCACTTGTATTTCCTTTTTTGCTGCAAACGCCTTATTCAGGTGACCAAAGGGCATTTATCAATTAGGCTAATGAAATCTCTGTGTAACAATATTCGTAAAAGGACGCAACAACAATACGACAAACAAATTCTCAGCAATACAAAAATACAGGTGCATTTTATTCTCTAGTTTCTCGTTTTTTAATTAAGTTAATGACAACACCACTCGACAAAGTGTTGCCAGGTGCCATACTGACTGAACCTTTACGTCTGCTCGACGTCAATAGTGCTCGTATTCCCCAATATTTGGATTTTCGATAGCCTGAATAAGCCTTCCGTTGCAGACTCAGTTTTTTGGGCCCGAGTTTTCCCAGAAATGTAAAAAGCAGTCCAATTCCTCTAGTGTACAGTATTTTGACATCTCCAATAGTGGGCTGTTAAAAGTATTGGTTTGGGCAGGTATGGACACATAATAAATATTCCATTTTGATGGTGCAGTCAAATTAAATTTACAATTGTAACCACACAAAGCTCTTGTTTTTGCTCTATTTATAACTTTGCGGGCTATTTATTTAATAATAAGTTTGATGTTGTGTGCTTGTATTTCAAAAGTAATTTTTGTAGTTAGAGGCTGAAAATGGCGTAACTACCTACACTGTATTTTTTTTTGACATTACATTATTTTTAAATCAGTGCGAAGTATTTAAATACCGTTACACCGACATAGAATGTTATTTCAAAACTTGTAGTAATATTTAAAAGCATTTCCTGCCTATTAAAATACTTAGATACACATATTATTTCAACAAAAAACCTGAATACACACCGCTACAGTTACCACTTTTTCTTGCTTCTTTTTATATAAATTATTATCACCAGGCCAATGAACACGAATGAGGTAAATAGGCTTTATCCGTTTACTAGCATATTTTTACATCAATAAATATCTTTTTTATAGAGAAAAAGACAGAATAAAAATAACAGTTTGTTAAACAACACTTTTCCTGCAGTAAATTCGGATGTGTAAAGTTCTTAAACAGGTCAACACGAATTTAAATGAAGGAACACAGAATCTCACTGAATCTCCTGAAAACTACGGCTTACAAATTCGTTACTTTACATTCAAATGCGGCCTCATTATGATGTAAAAATAAAACTTGTAAGGTTTCCCCATGCTGATTTTGGGAGAGGAAAAAAGATGTTTTATTACTTTAATTAATTTAACGATGTAGTAAGTGCTTGTCTGAAGTTAGTCTTAAGTTTTCAGTTTATATAATTTACTGTTAAATGACAAAGTTTGTTATGATTGAACATGATCTACTCTAAAGCCTCAGCCGGACATAAGCCTTCCTTAAAACGAGCTAGCTCTGATCGTCCTTTAGAACAAGAGATAAACCTGTTTTCTTTCCCTGATCTAACAGTCATATATACAGGTTGGATTTGGACGGTCTTTAGGTGGCTGTCCTTATTTTTTGAGAAATTTAGATCCCAGTATTAAAAATCCATCCTGTATATTAAAATTCCAAGTTGGGAAACAGGCCGGCTGCGTTCCTGAGGGAAAGCAGGTTACCGCTGACTGTGATGACATACTGAAGACCTGCCGATGTTTCTGGCAGAATTATAAGGTTCTGTAATTGTACCTGTACCCTTCAAACCAGACCATTTCAGAAATAGATTTAAAAAAATGCTAATTGCCCTTAAAGACTCATATATACTTATATATTTTTCTAGACAAAAAATAACCGCTAATCAAGAAACTTCAAAATATAAGCTTTTTTTTTTAATAAATAACAAATTTAAACCACAACCTTGATAAGGGTCAGAACCATGCCGAATCGATAGCCCTTAGTAACAGTGTCTACTCATTATTTCCGAAACATGAAATCCGTTCAATTTGGCTGTTCCAACAAAGTATCAATAACGACGGTTATTATTTGTTTAGTAAATACACTATAATACTGGTACGGATACGTAATCAACTGGGAATATAATGGTTGCTCAAACGAAAAAGTTTGTCGTCAACCGCTTTGCAAATTCTGAGTTTTGGCTAAAACGAATTTAGTATGAAGGATTTTCCAAATGATTACCTATTAATTACCTACTACATAATACTAGCTAGAAAATAATAAAAAATGTTTGGTGAAGTATCTCACATCACTTAAATGGGAAATTGAGTTACACAAAATATTTTTATTAAACGGCTCGAATGCTACGAGTACCATAGTGTGTTCTACAACAACCAAAAAAAAAAAGAAGTTTACAACTCATTGAAATACCTACTCAATTCTCCCACTTAAAACATTGACAGAACTTTAAAACATTTAAGATAAATCGTACCGAATTTTGAATTTGAAAAGTAACATTAATAATAAGTTTAAAAACGTATTTATCATGGCGGCTCCTAAGCCACGGCAGGCATGCCCGACATAACGAGGAATGGAGTATTCTCCAAATGTTTTGAGGAGTATACGTCATAGGGAAGGCGGAGCGGAGTAAGTTGGGGGCGGTACCTTTTACAAGTCTTGAATTTCTTGGAAATATGTCCCAGATCTATAAATGTCGTATAAAATCCTCTGCTACATCTCTGCCCCGCTCCGCTTCGCTTCGCTACCGCTTTTAGTCAGACGTGCCCTTAAATGGCGGAATAATCGCGAAGCATCCAACAGTCTGAGGCATTAGACTGCAACGCATTAGATGCGACGTTGTACATGAGACGTCTTGATATCGTCTGCGTTTTGGAATACTAATATCTGTTCTTTTGACTAATGCAGGTAAACCTATGATGGGTTTAACGACCTTTGCTGGCATACTGAGTACCTAATTTTCCTTTTATAGGTTAATATCAGACTGCTCAAATATTTTCATCGATGACCGTTCATTGTTGCAGTAATAGAATGACGCCTTGTAGATGAAAACTTCAAAATCTTTTTTATAATAAAGCAGGAAAATTGCCGAGGATATTCCTGATATTCGTGGTCCCGAATATTTACATTGAAAGGTATGACTACTCCTACTTGTTCCGCTCCTAGTGGTCTTTCCACGATATTTCAATGTTTAACGATCAAAATTATCCATATACCTACTTACATAATTCTGATTTTCGATATTATCAATCTACAAATAGATGGTCCACTTTTAAACTACTTTTCCAACTGTGTTGGGGTCGGCTTCCAGTCTAACTGGATGTAGTTAAATTCCAGTGTTTTACTTGGAGTAACTGTATAACTGACCAATTTAAACCAATTCGAATTAAAAAAAAAACCATACAAAAAATTGCACGTGCAGCACACACGAGATAGAAGTGAAAAAACTTTAAAAAAAAAATGTGTGAGAGACCGACACAGATGTCTTTCTTCTCTCTCTTGTAACGCAATGTGGCTAAACGTGACGCGTCCTTGAAGTTTCTCTTCGTTCAATTATAGAATCGCCGCCTAAGAAATTTCACTTCAAAAATCACATATTCTTCTTTCTTTTCAATTACTCCAACATTTTCCCAAGACAGATGATTGTAGGGAAACGGCGGTCGAGATAAAAGGCCGATGTCACTTGTTGCTTGAATCTGGTATGCGTCACACGTCTGCGTCGTCTTGGTGCCTTCTAAACAGTGGTTAGGAACGTCTGTCGTACCCGCTTTTTATTTCAGGCTATTTAAATTCTATTGGGCTTGGGAAGCTCTGGAGAGAGGTTGAATTAATGGTAGGATTTTATTGTCACGCTTGGTTTTTAGGGCTAGATAAGTTTATAATAAGGAGTAAGCAAAGATGTCGTATTAGGTCCTTGTTATCTTTAAGCAAAGGGAGAAGTGTGAAGGGTTGGAGCACGTGGTGATCTCATTCTACTATGAGATGTAGAATGCTGTCAATCTTCCTCGAGATGTGCTCAGAAGCTACACAAGAAAGCCACCGGTATATCTAAGTCCCATTGAACGATTAGTGACTTTAATTTTCACATAAATAGGTACATCGCACTTCACATGTTGTTGAATATTGTTAATGTTATACATTCCATAATACACCTATACGAATATATTGCTACAGCCAGTAAATCATTTTAAACCTATTATAAACTTAGTAGTTACTGGACACAAGGTATTTGAAGTCTATAAACAGCGTGTTAAATAACCAGTAATTTAGTGAAATGTTTTAATTAAAATATCATGTGGTTTTCAGCCGAAACAAGTAAAATTCTTCCGTTTATCAGGTTCATCGAATTATTTCAGTTGAATAGACGGCACGTAACCGTACACCGACCACAATGCATTACGATACCCGGTGGTGTGCTAAAAGTGGTCATTTTGGTTTAAATGCAGCTAAATGTTTGATACTGCTCAAAACAGGCTCGTTCATGAACAGTTGTTTGAACGTGGACGAAGTAAAAGAAGTAAAAAGAAGAAGAGAGAGGTAAAACATAACATAAACTCATGCCTTCTTCCCATGGGGGTAGGCAGAAACTACAGAACGCCACCTGCTACGATCCATACATACTCCTTTTGCCTCGTTTACGTTCATACATCTGGTCATACACGCACGCCGGTTGTGAGTACTACGCACCTGTCCTTTCTGAAGAACATCACCAATAAGGTTACTATATGTCTTCCTAGGGCGTCCCCTCCCGGCGTTTCCACTCACATCTGTCTGCCAAGAGAGAGGTGTAAAGATGTAAAGGTGCACGTGGCGTTCTTTGCCTACCCCTAGGGTGAAAGACCTGATTTTGTGCTATTTACGAGTAAGGCCTACATCCTAGACGCCCGGAGACCTACATCGTAGGTATCCTGGTTTCCGACTCTTCGAACAAAACTTAATTATAATTAGGTACATAATGACTAATTTCAAGTTTGTGCTCAGTAACTTACAAAGTAATCTTGTCCGGAGTGGAAGCTAATCTTCTCTTATAGGGAGACAACAGAGAGATACATTTATAACATACACTCACATTCACATTTTTGATATAGGATAGTCTATAAATAACCCATCCTAACTATTTTAAACTCCGCAAAATAAAGGGAACTATCAATTCCATTCAACCATTTCGACCCCACTTTTAATTACTTGAACAAAAAGGCAGTGCTTACAAAATAGCAGTAAACAGTAAATACAGCGCTGTAGCGCTACATTGTAACATTTGTAACGTAATCCCACATGTAGTCCGGTGCTAATAAACTGTAGTTATACCAGTAACTGTTGTGCTCATGTTGTGTGACGTCATGAACTAAATGGACGGTGACGTAGAACTACGAAATAGAAAGGTTTTTTCATAATGAAGAATTTAGAGAGTCAATAATGTATCGAAGATTTGCTCAACTTTAAATTCTCAATTCAGGAGCCGGGTGTTTCTGAATTGAGAATTTGAAGTTGAGAACTTGTCAACCATACTTTAGCATTCATTCAATGTGGCCCGCAAAAATAAAGTTTCTTACATTTTTAGAATTTCGAAAGAATCATCTTCAGTAATGCTATAGTAGTAGTACGTGTTTTTTTTTGTGTTTGTGTTCTTTCTTTGCGTCAGGTTTACCGCAAATAAACGTAATTTATTTATTTTTTTAGTAGAGTTCGAGAAGTTCTCAATTTCAAATTCTCAATTGAGAAACCGAGCGTCTATAGTTCTTAGTTCTATATTTAAGAAAATAGTGAGTAAAACGTGACACTACGTTTAAACAAAAATCCGAAACAATAGAAGTAAAAATGTTAAAAAATCTAAATGTGTATTTTATTAATCTTTTTACTTAGTATGTATATCATGAGCATAAAGAAACAGTAAACAAATCATTTATTTTCAACACAATAGCATGCCATTGTGAAATCTGTAAAAGGGACCAACTAAGCTTACTAACACTTTTCAATTATTCTAAGTCTAAGCATTTACATTCCTCCTTCAAACAGGCGCGACACGCGACGCTAATCGCACGCGCCACAAAGGCACCGCCTGTCGCGCGACGTGTGGTGCCTTCGTGTCACGTGCGATTCGCGTCTCGTGTCGCACCTTTTTGTAGGAGCCTTTACCTAAAATGCAAAACACAATTATTCCACATGAATTTAATATTAGCCAATTATAAAGTTATATTTATACCAAATTAAAAAATTGGGGCCATCAAAGTAAATGTATGTAGGTAGATAAAGTTTTAAATAAGTAGATAATTGCTTGTAAGATTTTCTGCAAGTAATTTGTTTTTCTGTGTACTTTTATTTTGTCTGAATTTCTTCGTAGAAATTATAATGTGAAAGACAGACAGCCCTTGCGTCTGTCTGAATTAATTTTACTGTTTATCTCTGAAATAATAATAATACCAGATTATTATTGACCCGCTGCAGGCCAAAGGCCTCTTCTCATACAGAGAAGGCACAAGCATTAATAATCACGATTGCTCAAGACGGGTTGGCGAATACAGGGTGGCAGGGAAATCGACGCGAAACCTGTTACCATGTACCATTCAGTACATGATTCTAGACGCCCTAGGGTTGAAAAATTACTTAGGTTATTTAAAAAAAAAATGCTGTTCCATACCTACATTTTGACCGCGTAGGTATTGCACTTTTCTATGAAAAAAATTTTTTTTTTTTTTTTGACAAAAATATTCTACGCTAGGGGGGGCTAAAATCATGAGCTGATTTCATGGTTACAGTTTGCACGTCGCCATCCTGTATTAACTATAAGTCCAGATTTCCTCACGATGTTTTCCTTCACCAATGACAGTGATGTCTATGAAACACGGAAAGTACATATGAATCTGGAATAATAAGCTATATTTTTATTTTTTATTAATATATAATATCTACTTATATAAAAAGAAGAAAAAAAATATGAACATAATAAATAATAAATATATACCTAATAAATTTCATGGGTAATTATTATTACAATACCTAATAGAAAGAAGAAAGAAAAATAGGTTTATTTGTCAGAGAAACACGTGCATATAAATAAGATAATTAGCTCTGGTAATAATTTAAAATAAAAAATATAAACACGAGCACAAAACAGAAATATGTAGTTGACAACTGCACGTCAAGACTGTGACAAGAAGACTTCAACTCAGCATGATGAATAATAATTATATGATAAATTATATGAATAAGTATTATTAAATAACATAAATATTTATTAATTTATAGGCATTGCCGTGCGTTCATAAAACGGCACGTAAGTATCTACGTTGAACAAGTCTATGTCTTATCTATTCGTATGTTACGTAGTTTCCATCGGACCGCGTTTCACAAAGCATTTTCAGTTCAAATAAGGCTTTATCAACCAGTTGCGTGGAACCGAGTCCGATCCGAAATTGAGCGTCGAAATGAGCATTTACAGCAAACAGTTGAGCAAAGGTTGAGCGTAATACTGTTCAGTGCAATTTGTATGTGAAGACAATTTAGCTGTATCGACTTTGTGTTCATTACGAATGGCAAGATCAGTTTTATTTCAATAAAATTGGTTGAATGAAATGAAAATCTTTCACAGAACATTTGTTTGCTTAAATCAGTTGAAAGACCAGGGTAAAAATAGAATTGAATAGAATCTCTTACTCTTTTAAGAATTACAGATATACATCGAACAAAAAAGAACAAATACCATAAGAACTCTATTTTTCTATTATCTGGATCATAAAGTCTCTGTCTGAAATACTAAAGACTTAGGTAGGTAAATACGAACCTGCGAACCTGTAAGTCGATTAAGTATTCATATATTTAAATTGTAAATGAAAAATAAAGGTCCGCCCCCAGCTTACATCAACTTCAAATTAAGGGGCCACGAATAAATAATCCATTACGAATAAGATTAAAGGCTACATTTCCACAGCACACAAAACACTTTCAGTATCTCCCATCAAAATGCAAGCGAGTGAAAGCTTTGAGGTAACAGAGGCAACTTGGACCTTGATTGCGGATCGCAAATGTTTGCCCGGGCTCACGAGAACCGCATCAATTATTCAAATAACTACGTATACAGACTGACTAGACGAGTAATTTTGCGAATATTACCCGTGGAGGGGCACGAAATGTAAGCTGCTTACAAGTTTCGCGCCAAATAACTTGGGGATACCCGAGAATGGCTCTTGTGTATGGTAAGTATGCAAGTCCGGGCCGCCCGGGCTCCAGTTAGTTAAGTGACGTTATTAATCTGATGAAAAGACCTATTGATCGTGAGTGTTGCTCGCTCTTAACAGTTTCGAAAACTTAGCTGATATTACACACGAGAACTTTACTCCATAATTAATAACAGAACAGCTAATGATACATTTTATCTCTTGGAAAAAGTTCACGTACGTTTTTCTAAGCCGGTATCAGCACCACTCGCAGTTATCCAAACATGGCGAAAATCTCAACTTAAATATAGAAAAAATGTTCAATCTGAATAAAGTGTGCTACGGTGGGTTTTACCAAAAAGGGAAGTAGGATTAAAGAGGTCGCGAAGCTGACATAGTAGGATTAACTGAACGGTGCCGTGTCAGCAAATAAATGACGATTCTTCGAACGGATACATTATTCACTGGAAGTCGTGTTTTTAAAGGATTTTTCTATGTTTTTTTTTTACATTTTCTGCGTTAACATAGTTACAGATATAGGTACGTGTTTTCTGGATTGAAAGCCAAACGACCTGTAAACGGAGGTTTTGAACTCAACAAAAAATAAGCTGGGGTCTTTTTTAGAAATTGGTATTTCTATTTCAAAGCTTAAGGCCAGAAAAACCTTCTCATCTGAATGGACATATTCTCAGCAATGTCTAACTTTCTATTTTGAATTCAGTTGACCTTTACACTGTTCTGACCACTAGACTTAATTCTTCAAAGATATAAAGCAACTCAAACCTTCACTAATGTCAATTTATTCAAATATTTCTCAACCACAAACTTATAAACATTAATAATTCCGTCTGCTAGTCACTTCCAGTGAAGTTCAAGGCTGATGGCTTCCGTAAAATAGGCTTAGTCGGTGGCAACACGTCAATAAAATCTGACACTTGTCTACGAAAAAAAAAACGCTTGCATTTTCAACTGGTACTATTTTGATTTTAACTACGACAGCGTTTTTGGTAAGTTTTTGAAACTACTTTGGGTGGAACGAGTGACCTGTCAGAGTTGGACAACGAGAGATATTGATATATTAAACGCCTTAAATGACACACAGACGGACAGTCGTACCCTTAGTACTTGTGCAGATTATTTGAACTTTTTTTGTAAACTTGCATACAAAGGTACAAACCTACGCTTAAAACTTTAGTACTGTAGTAACAGTTCTTATTCTTTGACTGCAGTATGGCCTTATACGAGTTTATGCCACACACGAAGTCTTTTAAAATTTCCAATTTCCATTTAGATTGCCTATAAATATTCTATTAAAACAAGCGCTACAATGATGCCAACACATTGTGACGTCAAACCGCGTTAATATATCCAAAGCCTTATTAATATTTAACACAAAAGTTGCATCGCGCTGAAGCACAGTACGGCAGCGTATTTACAGGCGCGCCTATAATTTCGCTATCGCTATTACGCCACGGAATCCTTAATTAATACCCTCAACGTTCCTTTAATATTAGATCATTAAAACCGCAATGTTCTAAAACTTACCTGCTTTCAAAACTCCAAGTTACATAAACAATGCGAAGTTTACGGTTGAACTTCGAACCGGTACCTATGTCAGGTTTACAAGTTAGGTATAACTTCCGATTCTAATTAAAAATTTAACAAACCGAGTACCTAATGGCGGTTGGTTTTAACTAAATAATGAATGTAATTTAGCATTTAAGTACCAAATGATGGCTTAGTTTTCAATGGAAAATTATCGTTCATAATTATCTTGCACGTGCTTATTTTATTTGGCTTATCAAAGTCTTAAATCTTTGTTTGGCGGAAATCAGTATTTAGGGAAGATGGAAATTCCAAAGTTTGTTAAAAGAGTCCCTTATTATGTCTATCTAAGTATTCCTTAAATAGAGATATTCTAAGTAAATGTAGAATTGTTTGGCTGTTCTAAGAACACACCAAAAAGATAGGCTGTCCAGAAAATATAGCAACAAAATGTTAGACTCCTAA
This sequence comes from Griposia aprilina, assembly GCA_916610205.1. Classification (NCBI taxonomy): domain Eukaryota; kingdom Metazoa; phylum Arthropoda; class Insecta; order Lepidoptera; family Noctuidae; genus Griposia; species Griposia aprilina. The sequence continues at coordinate 16,604,449 of OU744288.1, forward strand.
AAAAAAATCCGATTGGTCATACGCCCCCATGTAAATTATCACAACATCTAGCAATAATAAATCTCCAACAACATTCTACAGAAGACATTACCACCACTTCTACCCCACCCTCTACAAAATAAAACACCACAACAAAAAAAAAAACAACATCGCATCAATAATTCGTACCTCAATAACAGCGAATTATTAATTCAACATTCTGAAACAACGGCTTGCCTGCAGAAACCACTGGAGACTTTGCCAAGACTAAGCTTGCCTTCGTGATGTCGTTGGCAAGATACTTAGTTAACTTGCAGTCTTCCATGGGAACGGACCACCTTCTTTCAAATAAAAAGAAAATAAATATATTCGAGAGAACTCGGTCTGACTTCAGTTTATAGTAGGGGAGTAATGTTGATTACATGGTCGTCTGTGTGAATGTGTTGTAAAGGTGTTTTGGATTGTGCATTTAGTGCATGTATTTATTATGCAATTAATTTTAAAATATTAGTAAATTTCTTCTTAAATACGAAATAATCTTCATCTCCAACTTCTTACTTAGGGTCTAAAGAAAATGAAGAGTCCAGTGCCAAAGCATTCCTTTGACACTTAAGTGCACAATACTTATGAACTGTTTTTAAGGAGATTTACAGTACCCATTCTTCTTGTAATAAAGATGTTATTATTATTTCCTTTATTTAATTATACACATAATAAAAAATATAAGAATATAAAAACATTTAAAAATATAAAAAAGTAGCCCACCGGTATCGAGAACAGGGTCCAAGCTACCGGTCAGGACTCCAGATAGAGGAACCTCCTAACAATACGAGCCCTGTCCAGAAGTACCACTTTCTGAATCAAGCCCTTGATCCAGCTGGCCAACGAAAGCTTCCTCAGGTGTTGGTCGGGGCTCTTGGTTATTAAGTCATTGGCTGGCACGACTATCGGCACAATGATCGCTAAGTCCACGTCGTTATTATTATTATTAAGTACTTATGCAGTGGGCTTTTACAAGTAAACCATCCCTTAAACCAAAAGGCCAATTTCCGTAATTAAAAACGTTCATAATCTAGTCGCTATCTCATCTCAACAACAATCAATGGGAAAAACTTTTTAAAAATACAGATAAATTACACACATAATAAACTCAAGCCTTCTTCCCATGGGGGTAGGCAGCAACTACAGAACGCCACCTGCTACGGCCCTTACATAGTCCTTTAGCCTCGTTTACGTTCATACACCCGGTTATGCGAGTACTACGCACCTGACCTTTCTGAAGAACATTACCAATAAGATCACCATTTATGTCCTCCTAGAGCGTCCCCTCCCGGCGTTTCCACTCACATCTGCCTTGTAAATACCTTTTGTTAGTCGCCTTTCATTCATCCTCTCAACATGACCAAACGAACTAAAAATATTCTTTAAAAACATTGTCAATGTAGGTAAATTATAGGTATTTATGACAGATTTAGAGTAAGATTTAGAAAACGTAGGTACGTACCTAAAAACTCGGGACTGGCCCCTCAGACTTCTAATAAGGTACTTTTGCTTTATATTACTAAAGCTTTAATGACAAATAAAATATAGGTAGGTATCTAACAAAGCAAGAGATAAAACGAAACAAATAAAATAATACATAGATGTATCTACTAATACTTGTTGATTTTTAACATTTCCCCACATTTTCGTACAAGATAAAAGCGGACAGAGAATCCAATTACGTTTGTCACGTTAAGTTATTATGCAAAATTGGTTCCGAGGATTTTTGTCTCAAACAGTCGGTAGCCGACATTACTTTGTAATGTAATCAAGCAGAAATATTGTTTCCTTTGTATCTTACGGCTTCAGAACGTTTACATATTTTTGTAAGCTGCACTTTTGTTTTTATTCGATATAAATGTCGTAATTGGCATCAAATTGAAGAAGAGGCGAAGTCTTCTGTCTGTGCTTTAGTGTGAGATGAATGAAGAGACTCAAGCCTAATGTCAAAAGAACTTCGCAAAAAAGTTTTTATTAAGTAAATTGTTAGTTTCAAATTCCTACAATTTGAATCTAGGTAGATAGATGTACCATTGATTTGTCAGCCAAGCCTATCGATCAATGTAGGTAATGGATTATTGACCGCGATACTGAGTTCCAAAGGAACCATTGATAAGCACTGGGTTTTGGAAGCTATGACGATGACGTACCCATAGTTAATATTGGTGCCTAAAATGACGTAGCACCAAATAGGCACAATACAGGTAGTGGATTTTCCATTCATGACGTTTCTACGAATTCTAGAAATTAGAACGAAGCGGAAATGACGAGTATACCTTGCTCCGATGAAACCACCAATCAAAATCACAAAAGGACTTCTCCACAAAATTATCCAATTCGTTACATAATAAAATGGAGCGGTCTCTCCCGCAAGCCAATGGGGCATGCCACCAGAATGGCTTCTATCAATATGCTAGGGTCTTTCTTACGACTACATACGTCTTTATGGTTCGTTGGCCTCGTCGATACGTCTCTTTAGAATTAAATTAAGGATGAAACCAATAGGAGATAGGCAGTCGATTTTGCGGCGGCCAAATTACGCGCATGCCTTCTTATGCGAAATTCAGGGTAGGATTGCGATAGATCGGGGGATTTCGGTTACATTCGTGATTAACTTGCTTTATAACGAACTGGATGATGTGGGTTACCTTGGATTGTTAAGATGCAGAAAGATTTACTTACCTAAGCAATATTTAAGTAAAGTATATTTTTTTACGAGTATCGAGTGGGTGGAAGAAATACTGGGTGATTGAAAGAGGTCATGAAAGCAACTGATCTAAGTATTGGATTAAAACGAAAGGTCTTCAACACAGGTTTACTGCCTTGCATTACATATGGTAGCGAAACTTAGTCTCTTACAAAAAACCACAGAGACATGCTGGCTCATTGCCAAAAATCAATGGAAAAGAGTATGACTGGTATTCAAAAAAACAAGACAGGATACGAGAAACCCTGATTCTACAAGACTAAAGTTATTGATGTTCTTACCAAAATAGACCGACAAAAGTGGAGATGGACAGGCCACATGTTAAGAGGCATTCAAGACAAGTAAAGTTGTGACAGAATGGTACCACAGAGGTGGCAAAAGGAACAGAGGAAGACAATATAAAGGATGGGAAGATGAATTAAAGCTCACAGCGCAGCGGATCCAAATTGTAGAAGAGTTGCGTGGGATAGGACTCAGTGGAAGTTGTTAGAGGAGGAGTTTTCCAAAAGGCACACTGAACTAGGAGACGTTTTGTAAATTACTGGAAATAATACCGCAACGCAAAGATGTTCAGAATAAAAAGGGCTTATTATTAATTTTGTTAAAATTCAACGCATCACTTTATATTGGTCTTATTAAAATTAAAAGTCAGCACAAAGACTCTTTGAAATTTAAAAACCCATTAGCAGATTCTTAGAAATATTAAAAAGCAGTTAATAAGAACACACGATTAAAAATTTAATAACACACTCTCTAAAACTTTACAAAAATTTCAGTCGAAAAATCTTTACTAATCTCGAAAGCATTAGACAAGAGTTTAATAACTTCAATATAAATTATGCTTCGGTAATATTTACATGAAAGACGTGGTACCTTTTAGTGGAATAACATGCAAGCTTCAGCTTCAACGTTGCTTTAATTAATTTACCTTAAAGATTTAGCTGGTCTCCTTTGTTTTTTTATTAAAAAGACCACCCACTTGCGCGTCTCTCTTTATATAAATTATATAAAGGATGGACGAGAAATATGACAAATAAATGACGTGAATTTCATTAGCTTTATCTACTGCAGAAATGTTGTTGAATCTTGAGTTAAACACAAGTTTAGTACAAAAACTTAGAAAGGTGATTGGCCTAAAAACCAAGCATCCTGACAGAATTGCTAATTTCTAAGTCACGCAGTTCTCGAAAAAAACGACTTTGAGAGACAGATGCAAGAGTTTTAATTTTGGTCCTATTTAACATATAAGTAACATAAATCTAAAAATACAAAGACGTATTAAGGCTCTTTCAAACACGTGCGATACGCAATACGAATTGCACGCGACACAAAGACACCGCCTATTGCGCGGCGAGCGGTACCTTTGTGTCGCGTGCGATTAGCGTCGCGTGTCACGCCTGTTTGAAGGAGCCTTTAATAACAAAGATTAATAAATGCACATATTTCTATCAGCTAACCAATTTAAAATATCCTGAACCCGGGAACAACCCCTTCAACAACAATATTCGAATCTATCTTCCATAGCCTCATGGAAAAGTTTATATTTAATCCGAGATCACAAATGTTTCATCCATGCATCGCAGCTATAATTAAAGTATCATACGAACTTCCACCAGGATAGTGGTTCCAGGTTCTAGCAAAACAAACACTTTAGCGAATATGAGTCTCAATTCTAACAATTTCCGCGACCCGAGCCCTGCAATTGCGTTCACTATAACAATTACTCTGCAAATCCGAGATATCTCGAAATTATAATGCTGCTTGCTTCCCGAGAAATTAATTGACACGAAACTACAAATTGGTCTTCGTTAGACATGCAGCTTCATTTTCAAATATTATTAATTGCAGCAATATTGAGAATCTGGTTAAATATCTGAGAATATTAGTCGTAATAATTGTAAAGGTAAATTCAGACGGCGAGCGGTTGACGCGCGTTTTTCCAAATCAACGTAGACCGCGAATTTACAGGACCTAAATGCAAGTTTTATAATGCCTAAAATAAATGATCAGGAAAACAAAATCAGGAAAAAAATAACGATATTCTGCAGGATATATGCTGGTTAGATAGTGTGTGTAATTTGATACGATAGAAAAAAATCACGATATACCTACCCCTTAAAATTATTTTTACGTATAAAAACATACTAATATACATGCAATCATTCTGATTTGTTGTCAGATTATTCTACAAGCAACCTTTTAACGTAATAGTTTTTAATTTTTTAGTTCAATCAATAGGTTTTTTGTAAATAGATAATTGCTTCATATTTTGCAATGAATTACCAGCGTTGTGACATCGCGCTTCCCTTTCTCTTCTATGAAGCACGATAGTGGCCGCGCTTTAGCTGTTGTCAGCCTCTTAAGGCAAGTGGTATATACAGTTTCAGCAGGTCTTGGCAAAACACGCCTCCAAAGCTTGCAGTCAGAACTTTGCCCAATATAGATTAGATTTTGAGGTCCAGCGTTCATTGTCTAAGGAACTCAACAATCTAAATATCCAGACAGCGCTGGCATTCCTGCTGTGCTTTATTAAATAGTTTTACCTGTTAATATTGCGAAACATCTCTGTTTTGTCCGTTAAAGTAGATGTTATTTTGACTAGAATAAACAGTGAATATTTTACTACGTTATGAGATTAATAAAAATGTCGTCAGTATTTAACGTGTGAAGAGTGCCGTTTAATAAAATAACATAAACATATTTTCACGCCTGTTTTCCCCGAAGGTTTTGGCAGAGGTGTACAAATAGTACACCCAAGCATTTCGCAAGTCATGTTTAATCCATCCATAAACCGGGCACAGACTGTATCTGAGAAATTTCTGATGATAAAACACAATAACTTTGCCAGACCTGGGAATCGAACCCACAGGACCTTAAGCTCAGCAGTAGCGCTTGCGTTCAGTAGACTAACCAGGCAGTCAAGGCCTTTTAATAAAATTAAAGAAAGAAAGATAGAAAATTTGTTTAATCTGCACAAACAACTGCGCAACCGCAACTAGTTTATTACCACCCCAAAGCCAAATTCTGTCAATCAGCACGAATGTAGAATTAACAAATCAAAACCAGCAGCATGTTTTAAAATTAGTAAAAGCATAGTTTCCATCAAAATATGCGTTACATTCACTACTGGTCATTTGTTAGCAATCCTATAATCAGTTAAAATCAATTGTTCAAATTAATTACTTGACAAAATTAATTATAGCGTAGTAATTAACGGTACATTACACTTGAATTTTCAATAATAGCTTTTTATCGAATAACACTGGCCGGCTGTTAATTGCGGTGGGGCTTATACAGGGCGATGCTCTTTCGGTACGCTCAACGCGAATGCACTTTATTTACAATATGTAACCGTAAAAAGTCAATAAAGCGGAAACTATCGAATTTAATTGTTTTGTTTAAAATGTTTACTCGCTCGCTAGGTACTTTTGAAATTCAGACCGTTAAAGTTAATTTTTCGACGAATTGTTATAGCCAATAAATTGTCGCCTGACCAAACAAAAGAATAAATGAAATTTAACGACTTTGTTATTTCAAAAGGGTCAGGTCTTAACATTTTATAAATCACAGTCCAAATGTATATCCTGCGCGTGTCTCGCGCCTGAATATCTGTTATATTTTTGTATTGTACTTATTTTCTATACAATGTGACTTAAAATTAGCTTTCAGCTAATCGTAACGTTACAATACCAGTACATATGTATAACATTTTCAGGGCGACTGGCCACTGTTCAAAGCTGATCCACTCCACTATGCAACAACGACTCAATGTAAATTTTTACTTTGTCACCGTTGTACGGCGCTTTGCACAAACCTTCCAATGTTTTTCTTACACCGTTTTGAATTAAATGCTTTTAAATTAACATATGTAGAAAAGGGAGTGTTATTTGTTCAGTTCCTGCTACTGTTTTAGAGGTGGAAACTGCTTGATTGCTTTACTTTCACTTGGAACACTGGACTTTGCGTGGGGGGACGCTTTCCTTGAAGATCGAAAACTTTTCGTCATCTATGTATACGCTTTGCATTAGCTGCCACTGAATTTATGCATGTTATGTTATTACCACTTAGGGCAAGCTAATTAGGAAACGATCACCTAAGGGCCAAGTGACATTAAAATAGTGAACTGTAGTAGGTATGTTAGACATACATGTTTTATCCAGAGACACTCCAAATCAATGATAGAATAAAAATTAAATGAGCAATTTAACTAAACGTCACATCTAGCTATTTATTTTTCTTTCCTGTTTTTCAAGGTTGTTTTCGTTGAAAAAAGATATAACAGCCCTATGAAATAACCACCCAGAAGACGTTTGTAATCATTTTATTATACAAAACGTTTAGCCAATTTAAATAACATGCTTTGTGTAAGCCCATAATGGGAAACTGTTTGTATCAGATTAATTTATTAATTAGGTCTGGTGCTCCGTACAATATTCCTTTAATAACGGAAACAGAAGTGCCCCGGAGTTACAATATAAAACTAGAATGTTTATTATGAACAATTATTTTCAAGGGCTAAATGGATATGTTACGATTTGCTTTTACACTTAATTTTGATGTTAATGAAAGGTAATGACGCTATAATTCGAAACATAGATTTTTTGTAGACTAGCTTTTGCTCGCGGCTTCGCCCGCGTGTAGGTCGGAAATTATCCCACGAGGACATACCACCGGGATAACAAAGTCCTATGTCCTAAACCAAGTCCTGGTCTACCTCTGTGTCAAATTTCAACAAAATCCGTTAAGGCGTGAAAAGGTAACAGACAGACGGGCAGATTTACTTTCCCATTTGTAATATTAGTATAGAGTTTTCATGACGAAAAATAGCAAACTTGTAATAATAAATTTTCTAGTCATATTCCTAGTATCACTTAATACTAGGTATTAAATTTTTATAAAAAATTCTGTACCATTTGAACTGAATAAATGAGACAAAAAGAAAGAGAGAAAAAACTGAATGAATGAGACGGAACATGAAATAAATGCAACGAGAAACGGCGAGTCGAGGGTAGCTCACTTGACGTAAGCTAAGAAAAATCTAGGAAGTATTTTAATCCGAGCGTTTCGAGCGAGATAAATACAAAGCCAACACGCTCTTTCGCGTTCGCTTACACATATTTAAATTTAATTAACTATCAAGAGCACATCTCCTTTGTGCTTCGGGCTAAGAAAGCGAATGTTTACCAGGCAAATGACTGGCCGTTCTACATTTTCTACCGCATATTAAAAATATTGTGCTTCAGCTGTATTAGGTACAGCAAAAAATGGCGGAACTGTTAATTAATATTTCAGCCGGTCTATTCTGTAAAAATCTCACTGTGAAAGCTTAGGTGAAGTGAGCTGTCAATAAAGTCAATGCTTAGCAGCTCACTTCACCTAAGTTTTCACGGTGAGATTTTTACAGAACAGACCGACTAAAATATTAATTAACAGTTAACCGCATGTGGGCACGGCTTGATTTTTAATTTCAATGAACGCAAAAAGAGGTGAAGTGAGCTATGCCCCGCTGCTAGCCATTGACTCTATTGACAGCTCACTTCATCTAACTTTTCACGGTGAGATTTTTACAGAATATAGACCGGATGAAATATTAATTAACAGTTAACCGCATGCGGGCACGGCTTGATTTTTAATTTCAATGAATAAAAAAAGAGAAAACTTAGGTGAAGCGCGCTACGCCCCGCTGTTAAGCATCGAATCTATTGACAGCTCACTTCACTTAAGTTTTCACTATGAGGTTTTTACAGAATAGACCGGCAGTATTGATTACCTACATGTCTTTGTTTTTATTTTCTCTAAGTTTTGTTCTTGCGATGCTTTTTACGACATACAAAGCATTGTTTGAAAGAGATGTCTAATTAGGAAAAATTTATTGTTTGATCTCGCTGTTCTTAATAATTCTGCCTTTGAAATACATCTAGTAGTCTCATTAATTTAGACTCAAAACTGTGCATTTAATTAAACTTTTACTATTGTCAGTCGTCCTTTGTTTTGTTAGGTGCATATTTAGATTATTTTATTTGCAATACCAGAAGCTTTATGCTGTTTTTCATGGTCAGATTTAATAAACAAAATTGGTTCGAAAGATACTACTAGTGCCTAAAATTTAGGTACCTTTGCTTTGTGTTTTCTTTAGTTTAAATATAAATAAAAATTAAAATAAGCACGATCATAATCTAAAACTATACTCATTCATCATCAAAATTATCTTCTTCTTATTCATCTCGACCAATAACGAGTGCGAAGTTACGCAGGGACCTAGTTAAGGTAGTCACTACTTGCGCCATAGTGATCATTACGGCGATACATAATAACGAATGAAGCTTAAGGACTCGAGTTAGAACTGTTTTACTCTACTTCTCGTGTCGTTGAAAAAGAAGGTAGTAACGTAGGTATTGTTTTTATTTACAGTAGAAACAGTGGCTTTTCTTTATGGTTTTAATAAATTTTCAAGAGGATTCATTAGATAGTAATTTTATAGGGAAATTGTAGAAAATGCCTATGGCATTAAGGCCGCCTCTGTACATTTGTGTGCTTAAAGTATTAAAGAAATAAATAGATATTCTTATTTATTTTGTTGTGTGCTTGTTATTGCTAGAGTTAAAATTTCGCTGTTAAAAATACTGGCATTATTGCTGTAGTTCTATACCTATAGGATATTTTGCTATGGCTAACATTATTAATAAAAAGTCAGATTTTTTAATCATAAGTTATTAGAGTGTTTTTAAAGGTTATGCGATACATGACTCCTCTACGTAGAATATTTTTTTTTTATATAAGAAAAGTTCATCGTCCATGTGTTAAAGATTTTTTTACCGTGCTAAGGCTGTTAATTAATACAACTTTCAGAGTCTAAAGAAGTTTAAATTTTCACAATATAACCAAAGATTTTCAGTTTCAAAACGGCAAGAAAATCTCAAAAGCAGTACAAATAAGCGGAACAAGAATTTTTAAATACACTGTAACATAATCAGTCGGTCCGGTGTTTGTACCTCGGACTACGAAAGACTCATTGAACACCAATTACCTCGGAGGCCTCTAAAAGGTCTTTAATTAAATCCTTCTCCGATGACGTCATAATTATAGCGTAAATTGGATTGAGACACCCCCTTGTTTCGTTAATTGTAAGTAGAAAATTTCTTATCTAAATTAATGTATTTTAAGGCTTATTGGGGGTTGTTCATTTACTTTGCTGTTTTGTTCGTATCGTTAATTGTAATTTTGAAAACTTTTTTTTTGAAAGTGAAAACTTTTATTGTATTTTTGAAAACTTTTTCTGTAAGTGAAAACTTCTTTATGGGCGATGAGTGATTTTTGGTAGGGCAAAATCTTATAGGTTCGCCTTCCAATATGCTAATGTTAACAGTAGATATATCTGTAGCTATAAAGGTGACTACTGATATTTCATAGTTTCAAGTTTTCACTACTGTCGGTTATCCCCATGAAACACCTGTTCCTATTTTTCTCGTTGTCTTGTTATCAAAAAGAAAAAGTATTTACTTAGGTACTTAAAATATTGTGTTTATCTTCAACATTTTTAATCCCAACGCAATAACTAAAAACTCCGCATAACTATATTTCCTTCAACAATATGAACAGGAAAATAAAGAAACAGTGTTATGAATAGACAACATTAAGTAACAAAAAAAAAACGTCGCACGTACAGTCACGAGCATAAATACCTTACATTAACGCAAGATGCAAAAGCGCTTTACTCTCAAATTATTGATAGCTATCTTATGGTACGAACAGGGTATTCTCGTAACCTTACTATTATGAAACAGATATCTTCTCAGATGCAATTTTTATTTCCTAATTGCGTAACAATAAAATCAAAAGTCATTTATTCAAACTAAGCTGAGAATCAGCACTTTTCGAACGTCAAAATTACATAGATAAGACAGTCCTTCAAAACGCCCGCCCGTTCACCACTTCCTTTTGCTTTAGCTGGGAAGAAGTGGCGCAACCCGCGTAGTAAGGTATTTATGCTCGTGACTGTACAGTCAGACAAACAGTAAAGACAGAATAGTAAAATATCAGCTTATTTACGAGTACTTTGTTTTTTTACCTTACCTAACAAAGAGCCCGTTTCAAAGTGGAATTCAATTCCGTGAACATTTTTCCAACATAGGTTCTCTTGTAATACGCTATTGTAGTCGCCTATTTTCTAAGGATGCAGTTGATGCTCGGACTAAAGGATAAAATATATAATACAATCTGTACTGCGACTTTGAAAATTGAAGCCATTTGTTAATTTTCAGGAGTAGTTATTTTTGCGCGACATTTTGAGAATGAAAAAGTATTATTTTTATTCTTTTGTGCACTGACTAAATAAATTTAAAGTTTTAAAAGTACTGTAAAGGTTGTCTGCCAAATCATACAATCTTGTTGAAACATGATTCTGGTTGGATTTGAGCACTCAAACGAATTAAGAATCAGTTTGTAGCGGCTACTACGTCGCCACATGCGAGCTACGCGTCACGCTGACGTCACGCATAATCCTACATCGCGCAAGCAGAGTTTACCGCGCAACTAGCAACGTCTCGACAACTAACGTCGGGCAGTTGCCCACCAGACACGACATCCGTCAGGTCGGAGAATCCTCACTTTCCTACGGAGGCATTAGTGAACTTTACACCCTGTTACTCACACCTCTATAAGTAAAAAATTGTAGAACTAGGCGATTGTTTATTGGGAGGCAATTTTTTTCTGGTTGCGCTAACGTCTTCTTGAAAATAAATTCACAAAGCCTTTATTGGCTCCCCTAAAGGAGGTAAATACGTAGCCTACGTACGCTTTAAATCCGTCTAACCCAAAGATTTGTATTGATGTCTTAAAAAACATATTTTTGGGCGCTTACATTGCCAATGCTGGCTAAACCTTAAGAGATAAATCAAAATAATGTACTACAGAATTGTATATCTTAAAAAGGTCTACAGAAAAGACGTCAGCAATGGTATAAACGTGTCTCTCCTAAGGATAACTCACAGTAACCATTTTTATCTTTTACATGTTACTAAAAAAAAAATGGGTTATTTACGAAGCTATTTTAAACAATACAGTATTAATCCTTATCCAATTAAATACTTTAGATATGTTGTTCATTAATGTAGATCAAAATTGCCCTTTACAGCATATAATTAAAATGAATATCTTAGAAGATATCACAGATTTAAAAATGTAACATCTAACAATGGGGGTCGTTATATACCAGTTTGGGTATCATTGATTAAATCAATGAAAGTCGTAATTAGCGGTAACAATATACTGTGACTTTGGATTGATTAAATTTTATGCATTATAACAATCTGTTTATAAACGTCGACATGATGCATATACAGTATCAAACCTACTACTAGGTAATACATGACTATAACAAATCAATTTTCAACCTGAGATCTAAAACTGACAGCGCAGAAACTAATTAACAATGTTGTTTAATTGAGATTCCATTTCTGTTGTTGCTATGCTTGTACTAGGGTATCAGGTGTATTTAAGAAGTCATTAAAACAAAACTTTTGCAAGGTAACCGAAGAAATACATCATTAAGGAGTTTGAAAGAGAAGGGTTTATCTAACATAAAATTACGTAGCTCTGGTATAATATCTTTCATATATATAACATACATGACATCTCGACGCGTGTATCACCCGAAGGGTTAAGCAGAGGTGTAAGTTCCGGTGGAGGTCTGCCCAGCTTGGGTGGAGCACCGCCGTGTCCTCGTGGCGGCGATCGGCGGCGGCGATCTCTCGCGTCCGGCTCTGGTACAGGCCATGGTACGGAGCGAGAGGGAATGGGAAGCCGTCACCTCCTTCTGTGAAGCAGTAATGCTCGCGAAGGAGGAGGCGGAGCGCGTGAGGGTGCGGCAATCGTTGCGCCCTCACGACCCTAGTCGCCGCAGGAGGAGATACCCTGGGCGTCGGGAGTCGATAGCCGACTCCCGGCCACCGTAGGCGCGGGCCTGCGGACGGCGAGCAATGGGCAGCTCGCCGTCCGGCAAGGACCAGGCCCGGGTCGACGGCGCGTTGTGTTCCACGCGCGCCTCAAAGAGATGTCAGCATAATTGACGGGGTCCGACAGGGCCGATGCCTGCCGGGGTCGCGGATTGTTCGAAAGAGTTACCGTGGCCCTGGCGCACAGGCAACTGAAGGAACACGGGTGGGTTTTAGTCAGTAAGAGTCTGACACGCCCTTCCGCTCCGCCCAGAGCGGGAGAGGTCATTTGATGATTTCCCACCCAAAAAAAAAAAAAAAAAAAAAAAAGAGGTGTAAGTTCACCCACATTTCGCTAGTTAAGCTTTAAGTCTCATGTTACAACAAGTCTTTTGTTTCTAATAGAGGCGTCTTCCATATTATTTAACGACGAAAATATTATTCCCAGATCGGGCAGGTCGGGATGTCAGCACACATTGACTGGGTCCGTTAGGGACGATGCCTGCCGGGGTCGCGGGTTTGTCCGAATAGAATAGAATAGAATTGCACGACTCATGATGCGAAGCATCAGAGATTTTTCGCCTCATTTTGGCGGCTATTTTTATTATTATAGCCTTGTTAGTTCACGGAATCAAGATATTTTGCATACTATTGTCGAGATAATTTAATGGAGATTAATTTCATACTTTTTAAAAATTGATTTACTGCAATAGAATTGGAAAAAACACCAAAATAGGTCAAAAAAAATTCCTGTCCGTCATGTGTGAAACCCGAAAACACTGTAACTTGTGAAAAAAACCATTATTTGAGTTTTTTTTTTTTTTTTTAATTCTAATCGAAGATTGTAGGTCACTGAATGCGAATGATTAATTAATTCAGTGTCGTTTAATTGCAATTAATAAAAAACGAAAACTACAAGACTGTATATCTAAATATATCCATAGAAAATTAACATATGGATGGTGATATATCTATAGATATTATGTACATTTATTCCACCAGGGGCGCTCGTGCAGTACCTTCTTCCTACTACAGCTGTTTTTCGGCAATTAATTTTGAACGACTTAAGTTTTTTTTTTTTTATATATTTCATAATTAAATGAGCATTATGAGTCGTGCACTTTTGGATTTTCCAATACTTTTTATTATGTACACCATGAAAATCAAAAAGGGAATAAAGGTAAAGGGTTACCGTGGCCTTGGCACACAGGCAACTGAAGGAACACGGGTGGGTTTTAGTCAGTAAGAGTCTGACACGCCCTCCCGCTCCGCCCAGAGCGGGAGAAGATATTTGATGATTTCCCACCCAAAAAAAATTATTACGGGATTTTGTGCTCGGTTGCTGGCAGTAGGGTCACTTAAGGGAGGGTAGGGGGACTTAAATACCTTTAACTGGCGAAATGTGGGTGTACTCTAGAAACACCTCTCCCTAACCCTGGCCGATTACAGGCCTGATATTATAATATATTTATTACAGCACGAATAAATATGGCAGACAAAAAGATGATGAATTGATTTATAATTTTGTAACATCAGCTAATATCCTTTAAAAAGATCCACAAAATATTGGAAATATTTTCTATTGCGTGTATTTCTGCGAATTTCGTCTATACCCGCGAACATCGCTGTACATCTTCCGAAGATAGTCTTCACCACATCAATACTAATCCATGCTCAGACAGTATTCGAGTTTCATGCGGCTTACCGTACACATAGGTACACAGATTTACCTGACTAGGCTTAAGCCAATGTAGTGTAATTAGTAACTCAAGCCAGGCATGTTCCTTAAATGGACTAAACTCTGCGTATGAATTTGATACATAAACCATTAGACTGCTGAAAGCTGTAGGCTGTGTGGTGTAACAAAAGAGGTTTGCAGTAGTGGTAAATAACGAACTCATAGTATTCGGTTTCATTAATTAAAAACCTTTAACGATTGTGGTGATAAAATCTAGCTATCGAATGATATTTTGTAGTGTCTGTATGAGTAAAAACAAAACAGTTGGTTACCAGGGTTTTTTTTTTGTAATTTAAAAACAAGCCAGGTAGGTACAGTCATGTCAAGGGCAGATCCAGGGCTGGGTATAGGACGACCAATGGTAATTTTTTTTTTCTAAACTCATTGATAAATTTAATAAAAACAAATACTTTGTATGATGGTAAACTCATACGCAAACGCCAAGCATAATACGACTATGTGCTGTTATTATAATTATTTGATGCAAAAGTTCGTTAATTGAAAAACAAAGTATAGCTCGCGGCCGCGCTTTCGACCACACGATGTGTCGGTGATACCCATGGAATTAGTATGTACTATACGCTATAAATGATACAACGAGTGTCCTACGATAAAAAGGAAACAGGCGGACAGTTTTCCGATAGCTTTTTGCAGTTAGAACTAACAATTATACTTGGAAATTAAATGGTCCAGAATAGTGTCAAGACAAACCGCCCTGGGCCCCCGGGCCTGGGGAACCCCCAAATATTAAAAATTACTTTTTAATCAAATCCCAAAACACAGTCAAAATATATTCAGTAAGAAGCAGTTTGGAATTGGAGAACCCGTACGTATGCAAACTATAAATGTAGGGTGCAAAAAAATTGGAACTCCTGGAGCCTCTCCTGGCTGGACCGACTATGTGACCCCCCCTGACTCGAAGGCTGGCTCCACCCTTAAGTCAGGTCTTCTAAATCTTTGTCAGTTCTCAAATTCTTTCTTTTTTCGAGTCATGACATCTACCAAGGTACCTTTTGAAGCTACGGCACTGAATTTTGCACAGAAAATTGAATTTAATTACTTGATTACAAATATCGAAGTAACATACACCTTTGACCAATGTCGAGTTGACAACAACATTAAACCTTTTTAATGCCTTGACCATTTTATGAAATATTAATCAATTCTTTGTAGATTTAATTGTCAGTCTGTCAGTGTCCCATTTTTAAATCGGTCTGATATGTGAAGAAGATGGCTGAATGTCATTCTGCGATATTGATATAAAGCCGCAATATATAATGCTGCAGGCAAAAATTACCCTTAAGAGCGCATACACGGGTCCACTAGCGCCACTCCTTTAAAAAAATATTATCTCGTGACTGAGAAGGAATTTTGAAAAAGGGCTCAATAAGCGACCTCGGTAAGTGTGTCAAGATTTTTCTAATGCCTTTATAAACTTTCATATAATATATAATAAATTCGATCTAAAAAAAGCGGCCACATTCATTTAGATCTTATTTTGTTGCTTCGTGTCTCAATATGAAAGTTTATAAAAGGTATTAGAAAAATCTTGACACACTTACCGAGGTCGCTTATTGAGCCGTTTTTCAAAATTCCTTCTCAATCACGAGATAATACTTTTTAAAGGAGTGGCGCTAGTGGACCCGTGTGCGCCCTCTTAAAGTGACGAACATATTTCGGATGTGACTGTACCTATTCTCAGTAATGCTAAACATTGATGAGCTATAAAAAAAAAACCCAAACTAACATTCCTAGCTTTCACAAAAGCATCTGTAATTTCAAACAATAGCCCAAAACGTTGTGATCTCCAACCTCTGAATAATTCGTCAAACAAGCCGGAAGACGTACACAGTTCACGTAAGCTTCCCAGCCACGTTGCAGCTCGGCTTGCGTCTAAAGGCTTCCGCACCCCTCATAAGGTTGACCGTCCCTGTACTGGACCCGCTTTAAGTTTTCCAGTTCGCGGTCAACTCTGTTGCACGGTTAATTAAATTGTTAATTGGATGAGACGGATAAACTTGTGTGATCAATGATACCGAATATTCTACTGAAGTTTGATAACTTACTCCTTTAAAAATTTAGGCGCAACCAACTAGCCTCCATGAAGTGTAGTCATATTTTGGCCAAGCCTTGAACTATCCTCATAGTTTAAGACTGCACAAAATAAGGCATTTAATCAGCTCCACTTTTAAGCAGGTGAATCAAATACTTTGTACAGTAAATCTCCAAAAAAAAAACCGGAACGTACATACTCGACTACCCTTTCCAAGGCAGTTTAAAAGCTACGTTATAAATGTATTTGTTTGCTTTCAGGCTTCCTAAAAAAACATGGCGGCCAGGTAATAGAGTGGCTATCACCCAACATTATCCCTGAATATTCATTTAGCTTGGACACGTAAAACAATTTGCCAGTCAAATGAGTTTTCTAAAAAGCCGATTAAGCGAAAACTAAAATTGGTTAATTATTTATCGAACGTGCCGTGCCGTACGCACAGGGAAGCGTACGGTGTATTTAGCGGCTCATTTTCAAAGAATAATTTATTGTTGCGGGAAATTTTTAATTAGAAATGTTGCTGCTTACCTAGCATTTAGTAGATACGGATAAAATTGCAAGCTTTTATCATATTACCTACAAAAAATCATATGAATAATTCAACCACTTTCCTCGGAAATCATAACTGACATACAACCTGTATACTTCGTTAAAAAGTACCTACATAAGTAAAATACAAATAAACATTCCTGAAACCGCGTTCAGGTCCAATTTAAAAGCTCAACTCTCGACGCAACTTACAGAAAGTTCCCCGTCATGATGCGATTCAATATTTGCACTGTTAATAGTAAGTAGGCAATATTTAAATAGCCCCACATACATTACCCGAACAAATACGAACTCCGGCTTACCTGCAACAAATGTAAAACAAAGTTTAAAAACTCTAGATTCAAAGCGCAAATTAGTTGGAGATATAAATGACGTAAATACACAAAATTGGTATGTACCTACAGGTTGTTTTTATACAAAAAAAAAAGAATTAATATTTTTCTTAACATTTTCTTCTTCAATATTATAAAGGCTGTTTTTTTCATGTATCTCAGTCGGTTAGTCCCGCTATGGTATGGTTCCGGTATGGCACCCTCTTAAAATACCTATCAAAAAGTCCCGCTATGGTACCCTTCAGTTTTTGGTACTGTTGTAAAGAAAAGTTATACAATGCGTTAAGAAAAAAATAGTATTAATAAAAAATATCTTTTCTTAACTAGTAAGCTATCACCAATTTAATTAGTTTTGTGTTTCTTAAATAATAGGGTTTGTCCTCAAAATAGTAGATCTGTCACCAAAATGTAGTCACCAAACAATGCAAAATCAGTTCCACAATAGCCGACGGAGTCCCGCTTCGCGGGACTCCTACTTCTGGGCGGTTTAAAAAAAAATAACCACGAAGGGGACGGCGGGGTCTTTCAGACCCCGCCGTCCCCTTCTAACCTAACCTGTCCGAGTCGGGGTGCCCCAAGTTGTACCAAATACCTGGGAACAATTTTTGTTTATCTGAGAACGAAAATATTTCGTGGCGATAGATGTATTGATACCCTAAATCAAGGTGGGATCATCCCAACGAGTAACAGTGTAACAGTAACTGTGACTCGTTGGGAATTATTATCCAAAACATTCCCAACGAGTCACACTGTTACCCGTTGAGGTGTGACTCGTTGGGAACAAGCTATTATTTTTTGTAGTTTATGTTTACAATTTGCGCCTTTTTCTCCATGTTGATTATTTGTAATTAATATTGTTGATTATTTTAAAAATTACATTGCAATTAATATTTCGTTTTACTGTTTGATATTTTTTTATAAATATTTTGAATTAATAAAAGACTGATTTAATATCGCAAACAGACGTTTTATTGATACACTCCTAAAAGTATTTATTTATAGATACACTTTTCTTTTCAGTTGTACCTTCTATTGTCTAACGTAGATCTAAAAGATGGGTACCATAGCGGGACTTTTTGATAGGTATTTTAAGAGGGTGCCATACCGGGACCATACCATAGCGGGACTAACCCATCTCAGTTTGGTACGTGTAGGTACTGAATCGATTTTGATGAAAATTAACAGAGAAAATTTATTTATTTAAAAAAAAAACGTTGCCCCTCACTAGGAATTTCTCCTGTATTGTGGGTGAGTTTTACAAACATAAAAAAAAACAAACTTAGTATGAAGCTCAGTTACGAAAAACCCGTCAATTAAAAGTAAAGCGGAACCGCAAATTTATCTTTTTTTATTTTTATTAATTGATGACAGGAGGGAAATGTATTGCCTCACTTGTATGTAATTACTGCGCTAGGCAAGCGGGTAGGTGACCCTAGGTAAGCCCTCTTGCATCGGTCACGCAGTGTTATTCGGTCGTGCGTAGGTACTTTTTATCAAATGCACAGACCGTCCCTTATCTACACAGTGCATTATTATGAAACATTCGTTCATTAGGTAAGCCATAACACATACCTACTGTTAAAAAAATACACCAAGTTACAATAAAAGTGCACTCCAAGAAAACATCACACAATAATAAGTTTTAGTAACCAAATTGAGTGCTTAAAAAAACACAATTTTAATAACAACACGTATACCAAAAAAACACAAAAAGTTAACACCATTTAATAAAACAATACTTACCTGGAAGTATTCGTTTTTTTCTATATCTTTGACTACGAGTACTTTAACCGACTGACGTTTTTCTTCGTAGACTGTTCTGTCTAAATGAAAGCTCATTTATATTGAGATATTTTACCTGATACCAAACCATGGCATGCTTCACCAAAACTTTGTATATTATATGAACAGCATTTTAAATAAATACAGGAAAGCAAATTCCATGGCAACATTATCCAACAAATACTGCATTTGTTATCAAATTTTAGTAGTATGATGAGCATATTTTGCTCTTCAACCTGTTTTGTGGTTTACGCTGAAAACAATTTTAACATTAATTGCAAAATGATTACATTCTGTATACCCATCGGAACGTATTTTGATTTTAGAGCACCAATAGACCATAAATTGCCTACGATTTTTATCATGTTGAAAATAAAGTTTAGGTATCTATGTATTTGTTTTGCGCAACTTGTCTTTTCCACAACAAGTCATACGGGAGTATGACTTGTTGATTACGATTATGTCAAGATGCTGGACATCTTCCTTGGCGGAAAAATACCTAATGCTATCAACAATCCGTCTACCAAGCGTGGTGATATATGATAAAATATTTTCATAGCAGCGGTGAAGAATGAGGGGGTTTGTCGACTACGTATATATTTTTCATATATCGACGCGTTTATGTGGGTAGTCAAGCCATCAGATTCTTCCTTAAAACATGGCACGTGTTGTACTCGAAGCGCCTACCGTCAAATCCCATAACGTTTACCAAAAAACAACAACGCGTTTACCAACACTGCACGGATCCCGTCACTTCGCTCACAATTTTTAACGCTAAAGAAATCCGTGACAATACATACATACAAGTATCTTTAGAAGAAAAAACAAATCTTTATCTTTGCAAAGAGTCGCCGTCAATATTCGGCGTAGCACACACTGTTTGCGATGTGGCAAGAGCTAACAGCGGGGCTTTTGTACCAACATTTAAACAAGAGATCCCGCTCCGGGGGAAAGATTAAGGCTTTGTCTTCACGTAATGCAAAACAGACGATGCTTTGAGACAGAATTTGATTTTGTACAAATTATCGTTTTGAATCTTGATGTCTGGGGGTCTACTCTCTAAGCACGAATACCAGAGTTATGCCCGAAATTACGGGCGTTTTCTACTCCATATCACCTACGGAAATTAGCTCGGGGCCCGATCTAAGAATTAATGACAACACAATTTGACAGTTTCCTTAGTCCCGATGTGTTTTTGCTCGTCCGAAAAAGTTAATAAATCGGGAGTAGGGTTTAATTTCAAAGCATCTAACTACTTTCGGACGGGCCCCTTCGTTGATGGACTTAGAGAGTAGGCCCCCTGCTGTGGGTAATTTAAATGAGTGAGTGTTGGATCGCTTTGAGTATTTCGTAAGTAATACGCTATTTAGCTAATGTTATTTTTTAGGAAAATGATCTTGTGAATATTTGTATCTCAATTTTTATTTTTTTAACATATAAAGAATTGTATTATTTTAGACAAACCTCAATTACAATATAAAAGCTAACACTAATATATATATATATATATATATTATGTACAAGTAGGTATATAATTTAAAAAAGGGAAGAGCTCAACACTTATTTACTTAGTAAAATAAAAACACCGTTTTAATTAAATTATACAGTTTAACTAATATTTTTCGGAAGAAATGAAAGTTAAATTAATAAAGTCTTGTATGCCCGAATCCTAAGAACAACGAATTTATTTGATCACCCTCTAAATGAAATGTACTGAGTAAACGCTTAACAGAATTTCGCCCACAAATGTGGCTCAAAATATATTGTACAGGCATGATTATTTTAAGTTTGTTGAGCACTTTGGGCGTCCCAAATTTTTCTTTAATGAGCTGTGTTTTTCAACAACCATAGCGGTGTAATTATGTAAAATAGGACACCATAAATATGAATTATATAATTATTATCAACATTGATTGTATGTTTATGGTCAAATATGTTTTGTTTTCATGTTTTATTCAAAAACAGTCGAAAAAAAACAAAAATCAAATTGACACTACGTAAATTTGCCATATCATAGCCATTTCATATTAACTGTGAAAAATGACACTTGTGTTTTGAATATAGTACGAATGAAATTTACGAACTTAGTAATTTTGATAAACAATTAATTTTACTGATTTCACAAGCAAAAAATATATATATCCATCATATACAAAAAAAACAGAAGCATAAAAATAGGATCCAATTTCAGTGATTCCAGAATCAGTGGAATAATATTTTAGCTTCATTTTCAATTGTAAAAACCCATTGTTGGAAAACTATTCTATTGAAATAAAAAATATTGGAGTGGTCCATCTGAATATCATCTATAATTAACATCGAAAAATATTTTTTCATTTTCCGCTAACATCCTACTTTTATTTTGATGTCCGTTTAAAAAAATTGGTAAAAATAAAAAGTTTTATTAGTTCGACGAATTCATGACGGCTAACACGGTTCACATAAAAGTAGGATAAAAAGGATCGCAACATTTTTTTTAAAGGAAAATGAATCTCGATCGATAGAAAGAACTTATACATACATACATACATAAACTCACGCCTTCTTCCCATGGGGGTAGGTAGAAACTACAGAACGACAACTGCTAAGATCCTTACATACTCCTTTTAAGAACGGACTATGTATGAAAAGCTATTATTTTAGTCATTCAGTAACTAACGTACCCATAAAATTACTAGTGGGACAAAACCGGATGATAAAAAAAAATCTTTTAAGGTTTCGTAGCCATCAAAGAAAGATTGCATGAAAGCCTTTACGGCTTAGGTAATTACGGTGATTTTACATTTAGTGTTTATAAAAACAACCTTTCATGGTCGATGGGAAAAAACAACCACACTACATTCACCCTTATGTAGTAGCATCTTTACCAAAGTTCAATGATCTAAAGTAAAGGTACTCGTAAATGTCCAGTATTTATAACTTACCTAGCAATCCGCCCTTAATTCACAAGGGTGCAATCGTGACATGAGAAAACATCGAGATTTCTGTGCTATAAGTATCTCTTCTTTGCATAGCTTAAAACTGAATAATTTTCACCGCGCACCTTAAAACAAAAGGCGCGCGCGCAAAGAGCGCGAAATGGCTGAAATATGTTATTTTTTACGTTTTTACCCCATATCTCCGCCATTTTGAAAATTTTCCAGAAACTGAATCGACGAGAAAATTCCATATAATTATCGAACCTGCTCACAAAATTTCACGTGAATCGGTTGAGAAATGAGACCTGTAGGAGAACTGCCGGACATACGAAAGCGTTTTAGTCCAAGCTGAAACGGAGACGCTTGGCGCTCGCTCGGTCAATTATACACATAAATCTTCCGGAATACCTTCTCCAAATGATGGCGAAAACCACATCACAAACCATTGGAAGATCTGAGCGTTCACACAGACACAAAACACGACTACTTAGTTATATTTTATAACATGTATATATTTTATATGATATCGCTATTGATATGCTATTATACTTAAGCTCCTCTTTTCTAAAGACATAAGTAGGTACATGTGGTCAAAGATCAACATAACGTTGTTAGGTTAGGATTGAGCTTAGGACTCAAAATCATATATTTGCTCCACATTCACCAATGTTTGTTTAGGATCAGAATTCTTATTTGCTCAATAATTGTGATTACGTATGTAATAGTGATCCCCTATC
The DNA here is from genome assembly GCA_916610205.1 of Griposia aprilina. Taxonomy (NCBI): domain Eukaryota; kingdom Metazoa; phylum Arthropoda; class Insecta; order Lepidoptera; family Noctuidae; genus Griposia; species Griposia aprilina. The sequence continues at coordinate 16,627,218 of OU744288.1, forward strand.
ATAATATGCTTAATATACATAGGTAAAAGTAAATGTTATGATTATACATGATGCGATCTAGTTAAATCTTATGACAATTCAGAAGTCGTGGCTAGCCACAGGAGACGAAGGCCGGATTTCACCAATGAAACTGGACGCGGTCAGTACATCTAAACCGTGTTCAAGAGCTGTCAGTGTCAAAGTGTTAAACGCAGTTTAGATGTGCTGATCGCGTTCAGTTTCATTGTTAAAATTGTCACATAGGCTCCACAAATCTTTGAATACATTCAACGCTAAACGAATTTTAAACATCGTTGTATCTGACAATTGTTTAAAGATGAAAGAGTGATATATAAAAAAAACTTAACGTTAAATGTATTTAGTGATTAGTGGTGCAAGCCTTAGGATATGAAAAAGTAATTTAATTTTCTAATAACTTTTTCTTGTTAAATAAGTAAAGGTAAGATTAGGAAAGGACGTTTAGACAGGACAAGCCCGTCGAGATTTTAAGTTTGGCAGTATTTAAAATCACTTAGTTCATAAGTAATTAAGGGTTGTATTCTAGAAAGACGCTGATATTATACGTATATATTTATATACTAATATTATAAATTAAAGTCGCTTGTCGTGTCTGTCTGTATAAGCGCGTTGTTCCTTTAAACTACGCAACGGATTTTGAAGCGATTTTTCATCATTATTTAGAGAATTTATGACGGAAGGTTTATAATAATAATAATTAATTTAATTCAGACATAGTCCTTAGATTATATTATAAAAAAAATAACAAATTACATTAAAATAATAAAAAACAAATTAAACAAAATTACACATACACATTAGAATTAAGTGAAATGCACATTGAAATATAAACACATGTCAAATAACAATACGAGGAGAGGCGCTAACATGAAGCTGCATCCACCTCTGTTTCAGGGACAGGTCCGACCGCTCGGACAACACCCTCAGAAGACTGTTCGAGCTGTTTCAATGTTTTGTCAAGTCATAAAAACCATGCGAAGCTGGGGCGGATCGCTAGTTTGATTACAAAACTAGATTTGAAAATAGATTAGTACGAAAACCATTTTTTTTTTAGATGGATTTGCTCTTGACTCTAGTCTAGGTCAGAGATGACAAAGACAAAGTCGGCGATTTTGAATCAAGATAGGTACATGCTAGAGTCACTTTCAAGAACACGTGTCAAAGAGTTTAAGACTCTCTCAGGCCTCATTTTACACTTACAAAAATAATTCAACATTAATTTCAACTTTACCAAAGACAGGTACCGACATAAATACACATCTCAGATCCTTATCTCCCGTCTGTACCAAGACTTCACCGTCCAATTCGGCAACTTAAGATGCAGCCCTTTCATGATAAGACCTCCAGATGTCACCCAAGATGTAATTGCGTTCGCCTTTGTGCCATTCCTAATGAAAGGTTCACGAAACTGATATCTTTAATCAACGCGAACTTGTATAACGATGCGGGTGGTTGACGAAGTAGCAGCCAAAGTGCGGATTATGACAATAATAATTGTGGCCAGCGGCGGTTACACGTCATCCCATCATCTGTCTAGCCTTTTCCCAAATATGTTGGTGTCGGCTACCAGTCTAATCGGATATATAGCTGAATACAATAAACAGGGAAAGAAAAAAAAGAGAAAAGAGGAAGAAAGAAAGAGTATTGCATTCTATTCTACTAGTATATTCCATGGAGCGACTGCCTATCTGACCTCCACAACCCAGTTACTGGGTAATACGACACCCCTTGGCAAGACTGGTTGTCAGACTTTCACGCTTCTTATTACCAGTAAGGACTGTCAAAGATCTACAAATGACAGCCGGGACCAACGGTAATGGATGGCCTCGCCAAGCGATCCCGTGCGGCTGTTATTATTTAGCCATGAGTCCTCATCATGTCAAATCAGCATGCTTAGCATGACGTATTTCTACGAAGAGAAGACAAATCACTTTCTTAACAAAAAGTCATTCTCTTTTTGAATTTTGACAGCGCGCCGTAGAAATCTTTTTACAATCTGTCATTTTGTCTTTCGTTTCTATAGTGGCCATGCTACGCAAGCTGTTTACATATCATCTGTATGCACTAAATTAATTAATTACTGGCTAAAATAGATTTAGAAGATGTTTGAGCTTTAAACATGTGGCACAAACTACAGGGTGTTGGCTAATTAGTTAATTAGCTCCGTGTATTTGCTTTTGTATTATTGAAACCGCTTGTTGAACTGACAGTGTGACCATATAATATGGCAGTCGGCTCGTCACTTCGACATTTTATTTCATACTAATTAATGACATGTTTGTTTTAAACTTTAAGGTTTTATTTTGTGAGAAATACAGCCGGTTTGTAAAACTGTGACCAAGCCAAAGTCAATTACTACTGGGTAAGTAATAGATGATATAACAACAAAATCTCTAACATTAAGAACATATAACAACGGAACCTATAATTTTATTTAATATAGCGATTAGTTAATATAATGAACGATTGATATAATTTTAAAATAACAATTTTTTATAAGCATTACTTAGCATTAAATATAACATCGTTTGACATAACATACATTAAATATAAAATCGTTTGACATACTACTCTAAATATATAAAACTACTAACTACTACTAACAATAACTTTGTATTTTGTTTAATAAATATTTAAAAGTATTTTTTCTTTGTTTTATTCTTTGTAAGTTCTATCGTAGTTATAGGTAATAGTTTATTATTATTATTTGTTTATTTGCTAACATGTAAAACACTGGTTAGTAGGCATGCATTAAAATTTCATGACACAGTATTCAGACATGCACCCTGTAAGGGCACTGCAATTTGGTTTGTATCAATTTATTAAATTATCTACATAAAATATTGATTCTAATTATTACATTTTATTACATTATACTAAACTTTAATCAGTAATTTATTACATTTTATTTTAAAATACATCATTATTATCAATTAGTTCATTCTTTTTGCCTTAAAGGTACATAGTTATTTATTATTTAACATTTACGTCAAGCATATTATTACTAGGTCGGTCGTTTCACAATTTGTCACTTTTAAATTCCTCAACGGTATAGTAGCCTTTCTTTATTAACAGAGATTTTAACTGTTTCGAGAAAATTGAATCATTTGGTAGGGATTTTTAAGTTTCCGGTAGCTTATTAAATATGTTAGCTAGTCTTGAGTGTGGGCTTTTCCCGATAACTTTTAAGTTTGTGATGGGTAGTATTAATCTATTCTTATTACGTCGGTTATAGTTTTCATTTAGCTCGATGTTAGATTTGAAGAGGTGCCTATTTTTCCTAACGAATATGCAACTTTGCAGTATATATATTGCTGGTAGTGTAAGAATTTGTTGTTTAATAAAGTGTGGCCTACAACTCTCTCGTTGATCTATGTTTATTAATATTCTGATGCATTTCTTTTGTTGAATGAAGAGGTCCAAAAAGTCAGTACTTTCTCCCCACAGAATGATACCATAATTTAGCCAGGAATAGGCGTACGCATAATATGCGGATAAGGCGGTTTTATAGTCTGTGTTGCATTTCAATATGCCTAGCGCATAAATAAATTGGGACATTTTTGCTCTTGTACTTTCTATATGTTTCTTCCAAACTAAGTAGTAGTAGTTAGTAACCTAAGTAGATATTAAACATAACTATTAAGTGATTACCACCTGCGCTAAGATACGTCGACGGAGCCCCGCTTTGCGGGGCTCCTATTTCTAGGTGGTTTACAAAAAAATTACCACAAAGGCTAAAGAGGGAGCTCTGCTCCGCTTCGCTCCCGCCTTAGCCTTCTAAGCTAACCTATCAGAGTCGGGGTACTCTGAGTCGGGGTGTTAACCATAATGACGTTTTTTTATATATATTAAACGTTAGACCTAATAATTTTCAATTAAATAAACAATATACATATTAAATGTTAGACCAAATGACTTTCGATTACATAAACGTTATATCAAACAACGTTATACTAATTAAGTTTTAGAATAAATAAATGTTATATGTAAAGAAATTATATCAACAGTTGGTATATCTCACGTTGATTATGTCTTATGAACGATAATAAAATGAAATTAGACCAAATGAGTTTATACGTTATGAGACGCACCCATTACTACTGCAAAGGTATTCAAAGAACTAAACTTGAACCAACAAACTATCAAAGCTATTCTGGAAAGATCATAAAGAGCAGATTCCGAACATTAGCAGCAACACAGAAACGTAAGGAAACTAATCTCTTTGAGACAATACTAGCGCAATATCTCTGGTTTACGACGGCCGCCTGACTAAATCTACAAATATTTGAACATTCGCCCTCACTCCACCATTGTCTAGGTCAAACTAATTTTGGGATCTTCTGAGGAGTAATTTAATTTCGCATTAAGACCATCAGTTAAAATCTGGTTAACCTTTTAATTAAACTTGTTTATTGAGGGAATTAAATTAGTGGTCTTTAGGAAAAGTAAACATTTTGAATCGTTTTCTGCGATAATCTTTTTGTACAGTCCAGTCTTTTATATCTTCGTCATTTTTCGTATTCTTCCGTTTATCAACTCAGCACGCGTATCATGACCACCATAAAAACGGATTTTGTCGAAGGAAGAATAGACAAAATGACAGGTTGTTGACAGATTATTAAAGTTTTTTTTTTCTACAAACTGTAATTTTGTCTGTTCTTCCGTCGACAAAACTCGTTTATATGCTGGTCATGTACTGAGCAGACTATTTCATAGGACACTATATTTAATGACTTGGTAACAAAGATCAAAATAGAATAGGTTCACCTTTGACCAATGTCCGGTTGACATCAACCTAAACCTTTTTAATGACCTGGCCATTTTATGAAATTTATATCAATTATTTTTAGATTTAATGGTCAGTCACAGTTTTTAAATCGGTCTCACATACAAAGAAGATGGCTGAATGTCATTCTGCGGTATTGACATTAAGACGCAGGGTCCGTAACGCAGATTTTATCGTACAATAAGCAGACAAAAATAGCCCTAAAGGTGACGAAAATATATTGGATGTGACTGTACCTAATTTTTGCATAAAGTGGAGGAGGCTCCCAAAGTAAAGACGATCTTATTATGCAACGATAGGGAAATACGTGCAAAGTTGGGAAAAAAGTGTGATGTGAGACAATGTACGCGAGTGTGAAATTATGTTAAGTACAGTTATACATAAAAGTCATGTGTGAGTACGAAGAACATAAATTTCTCGTGTATAGCCCATTCACAATATACAACGGCAATTCCCCCCCTCCGCTGCGACTAATAACTACTTAGGAATATCTAGAACGCAGTCTAGATATTTGTACTTAAAGGTTTTCTAAAGTAATTGGAAAATATAGTTAGAAAAGTGTCAAATGAAAATTAATTAATTATTAAATGTATTTATTTATAATTTAAATATTGTTATTTGTATTATAAACTAGCGCCCTGCGGTTTCAACCGCATAATTTTCGGTCCCTTGGGAATGTCGGGATAAAAAGTATCTAATACAGTTCATTTTATACCCATGTGCCAAATTTGATCCAAATCCGTTCAGCGGTTTTAACGTGACAGCCTAACAAACAAACATACAAAAATCTAATATTTTCTCTTTATAATATTAGTTTAGACAAGAGGGAACATTTTCACAAGTTTCGTAAGAAGATATGGTAAGTAAGATGCAGGTAGGTTATACATAATAGTTTTAATATAAAATACAAATTTCAGTCGCATCTGGTTTGATTAGACAACCGGCCATACTTGAAAAATACGTCTACGTCGTTTAATGCTTGAAAATACGTCTGTTCCATTAAATACAAGAATAAACTCAGTAACTTTTTTTGTAACTCAGTGTGGGTGCGCCGAGTCGTCTACAATAGCCTGGTAGCAGAGTCCCCTTTATTTATAAAAAATGCTTAAATTTAAGTACTGATTTGAGACTGTTTAACCATACATTTTTGACGTTTATACGAGTCTTAACTTTCAAGCAACGTTTATAATTAAACGCACACACTTATCACACCGACACAACACACACACACACACACACACACACACACACACACAACCCACATACACAACACACACAACGACACAACGTAACACAGGGGCTTATACCCTTGTGTTACCAGCCTTTCAACTAGCGCAGAATGATGTAAACAGCTGTTACATTAATGTCTAAACGACTATGCAAATTTTATCGTCAATTGCCGTAGTACAACCAAGAATTTTGATTGAAGTCGTAGAAGTCGAATGATAAGTATTATGAACTTTGGTAGAACTACAAAATAATATTTTTTTATACTACCCAGACATAGTATAAATAATTCTTAATGCAGAATGCCACCTATTTCTATCTGTCTGTAGGCAAGTTTTTTCTTGATGCGTCTTTAGCTTGAAGCTTATAAGTTCAATTCAAATTCAATATGTACACAGTTTCTTATAATATCTAGATGAAACGGAGATGATTAGATGCATAAGACCAAAGACTGCTAAGTAGGAAGGACACTCTTTGAAGAGCTAGATGAAATTGAAAAATAATTCTCAAGATGTAGTTTTATTTAGTATTAACCCTTTCCGTAGATAATACTCGTATAACAATATTCTATTTGAATTATGTTGTACAAATGTCACATGATAGGTAATTTAATTTATTTTGGTTCGTTTTGCAGTGCCCTTACAGGGTGCACGTTTGAAACTTTTAATTTTATGTCAACCTTTGTACAACATGTTTGTAATAAACAGATCAAACCACTCTTTGAAAAGCTAGATGAAATTGAAAACTTTCTCTTTTTTCATTTGGCTTAATAATAACCTAACCTAACTAAAACTACTAAAACCTAATATGGTATCGAAAAATTCCTCCGCATCGTTGTCGTTGTATGTCACCGCTTAGCCTCTGGCCAAGGTAAAAGCCAGCCCTTGAGTCACGGGAAGGATCAACCAGCCGTTTGGAGATTTAGTTGAACATAACCATGAGCATTCGGAACTCACGGCCCGAGAGTTTCAACCCCAAACGGCTCGAAAATATAATTACCGATAAGGTTATTATACTTTCGCCGCTTGAAGTTTTCCGCGGCAGCAGCAGCAGCGCCAGCACAGCACGCCGAGCCAGGAAGGTATAGGATGGCGCAATAGTGTCGACATACGTTGCGTCCCACACTAAAGGCCTACCCATGTTCTATGGAAATAAAGACATGCCGTCCGGTCTCTTGCCATCGTCGCGTTCCAAGCCATTAGGTTCTAATACAGCTGGAACGTCAACGGTGACAAGAGATCGTCGGATGATGTCATTAATGTTCGCGTGCCACGCTAAGCGGCCCGCACTCAAGACCGGCCGTTAAAAAATGAAGCTTAATCTAATTTAAATATACATAGACAGTATTAGCCCTCTCCTTACCTGATAAAAATAAGGACCTACCTTCACGAGTTTGAGGGTAAGTGGAAATTCAAGTCGCTTTTCGTGTCCGTCTGTGCGCTGTTCTTCTAAACTACGCAACAGATTTTGATGCGATTGTAATGTATTCTAGAAGATTAATGTAGGTAATACCTACATTAATATTAAACTAACATATTATCTATCTATCAATCTATATATATAAAAATGAATCCCTATTTCCCTTGGTCACGCCATCACGCGTGAACGGCTGGACCGATTTCACATATTTTTTTTGTTGTGTTCGTTATTGCCAGGAGAAGGATCTTATGAAATAAAAAAATAAGAAAATTGATCGGAACGTTACAAAATTTAAGAAAACTTAACGCCAATATTATTTTACATAACTGTCAGTTGTTTGAATGCGCGCTGCAAATATCGTTTTTAACACAGATGGATCGGTTGATAAATGAGTCGATAGTTTTAGTTTTAGTCAAAACTAAAACTAAACGACATATGATATTCTTAGTTAAGATAGGACAACGTCTGTCGGGTCAGCTTGTAATAAATAAATGTCGATGTTTTGTCAAGTCGTAAAAACCGTGCGAAGCAGAGGCGAATCGCTATGTGAAAAATAATTTTCAAGTTCTAGTTTTAATATAGTCAGTATTAACCCTTTCCTTACCTGATAAAAATGACGGCCTACCTACACGGAGGGCAAAAGGATGGATCCAAATGGATCCTGCGGGCCGTGCGAGTGGTTCCGCTCCGGCGCATAGTGCGGCACCCCGGGCCCATACATCACTTAGTCACCCGAGACGAACCCCGCGCATGCGTACCGCCACTGTTAAATGCAAACTTTACACCAAGCCCAGGGGTATTGGCGGATAATTTACCAGGTGAGATGGTAGTTTGGAATATTTTAATCTTATTGGATTTTTTGTTGTTTGTTTTCGTTATCGGGATTTGGACAGATTTTGGTGATATTACTGTGAAAGAAGATTTTTGATAAGTAAATCGTTGTCATTACAACGATTTATCAAAAATCACACGTCGTCTTAGATTTCATTTTTCCAGAGTTTCCGTATCAGGGAGGTAAATGCACTCAAAAAGTTAATTTACCTACATCAGAATGAGGTTCAATTTTTGCAATAAGTAGGTACCTACTTACAGGTTCAGTTCATTCATATAATATCCACACCGGCTGTTAATTAAACAATGCTCTTGATCAACACGAAACGCGACGACGACAAGTCTTTTAATGACATCAAAAAATTCAATTGAAAAAAAACTTCATTAAAAGTCAATTGAATTTACTTGTTGGCACCCGATTGAGGGCAGCAATCAACTTCACCAATTACCAACATGTGTTGAGCAAAAAAGCGTAATTCTTTTACATGTATAATGTGTTAAAAGAATGAGTGGTAAATGTCAGGTTTATAAAAAAAAATATTGGGTGGCAGGGTGGCATCGACGTGCAAACTGTAACCATGGATTCAGTACTAGATTCTGAACCCCTGCTTTGAAATATATCACTTTTCCATGAAACAGCAGCGAGAATTTTCTACGCTAGGGGGTCTAGACTCAGGTGTTGTATTCATGGTTTAGGCGTCGATGTCCCTGCCACCATATATTATTTTGCCTTGAGCTTTTGGCCTATAAGACCACTTATTGAACAGCCTGTAGTAACTGCCCCACTGCATGAAAAAGAATATCCTAACATAGAGATGTCATTTGGCCTAATTTGTCAATAGGCTTTTATTTTTATATAGATTCTAATATATTTTGTGAATGTGAGAACGTTGTAGGCCTAACTTGTAGACTGTAGATTTGTGGACTTTTTATATTTTGTTGAGTACCTGTTACTTGTTGACATGCCTACACTGTCCTCCCATATCGATCAACACTGTAATTTGAAACATTGTAAAAACCCCTTATTTTTAAAAGAGTAACCGTGGAGTTTCTTGCCGGCTCTTATCCATGAGAAACAACCAATTGGAACCGTGCACCTAGCTTCTGACGTTTCATAAGTGTCCATGTTGGTTTATGTGAAATAAAACATTTTGATTTGATTTGATTTGAGAGAAGGACCAAGCTTTGATCTTAGGTATTGCATAATGATAACAAAACCGCCAACGCAACAGTAGCCTTAACTACATTAGCATTAATCAATTCATTGTCAGAGGAGTCAAACTACCCAATAAAAACAGAATACTCACAGCAAATAAACACGCCTACAAATCCAGCCTCTCAACCACCGATCCACGAGACTTACGGCACCTAATTGCCACGAACCTACAAAATCTGTGTATAAACGCTAGTGTAGAAAGTAATCCCGGTTAGTCAGGTAATAAACATAAATGTTCTCCCCAATAAGACTCGATGCAAATTGAGTCCCGGAGGGTCGGAGTATTTACCTATCGGAGAAACCCGATCAGGCCACAACCCACTAACTAGTTGACGTCGTTCAAAATATTGCTGATTCGAATAAAAAACCGATTGCTATCTCACTTTGATGTAGTCGGAGGAAATGGGATCTGCTTCCGATCCGCGAAAGGGAGAAAATCTCCTTCCCGTTTTCTGGGTACCGCAGGCAGTGTTCCGGAACCCTATTAATCTTGGCCCAATATTTACCTGTCGGTTGCGCCGTGTGGTCGTCCCAAACAAAACAAATGTAACGATATTATATTCAATGTAGCCTGTAAGTGAATTGGGGGAGTCAAATTTAAAATAAAAGTGTGTTTCAAAGTTTGTGAAATTGGACGGAATATGATTATTTTTCGCGCTTTACTTCGCGTTATAGGATCGAAAAGGTGTATCAGGAAAATGTGGCGAGTAAAAATAAGCATTGATAGCCACAAATCAAATTATCTAAGCGTAAACAACCAACCAAAACAAAACTGAGTGACATTTACCAAAAAGTTGCATACTGTTCATACGATGTTATAATGTTTACTGAAACTTGGCTACTGGATGGTATCTTTGACTCAAAGATCATGGATGGGCGTTACGTTATCTATAGCCGAGATAGATGCAATAATGTTATGAATAATAAAACTGACTGTGGTGGAGTTCTTATTGCTATACTTACAAAATCGAATCACAGAGATTGTACAAATTCGAAAGTTCTTGCGATCATCAGGTTGTCACTGAAAGGGGGTAAGAAAGCTAGGGTAATTTATCTTTGTACTGTATACTTACCATCGCCGATACAGTCCAGATATATACAATAGATAGACATAAATAATGTCTTGGAACATGCCAATGAATGCTTGATTATTGGTGACTTTAGTATGAAAACTATTTACTGATTTGGGACAGGTGGCGATGTGATAAGAGCTCCTCAAAACATTTGTACAGGCTTAGAACAGACTCTTTGGGATTTTGTCTTCCTTAACTAACAACTTAAGACAGTGTAATTATTTAGTCAATAAAAATAACAGAATTCTTGATTTAGTCCTGACCAACTTGGATCTTGTTTAGTAAGTGCACCAGTAGATGTACATTTTAAAATAGATTTGCACCCTCCACCTGTACTGTAAGAGCTCTCGTTTACCCATTTTAAAAAGCCACAGATTTGTTATAATAGAACTTAATTGTATTATTTTAAGGCAGATTACGTGGCAATTAATGCAGCACTGGAGCAGGTCAACTGGTCGACAGAGCTAGACCCATGCATGGCTATAGATTAGATGGTAGAAAATTTGAGTCTTAGAGTTGAAAGTACAATTTTCCTTTAGACATTATTTTGCATTAGATTTACGTAGAAAAAGATGTGACCGTATGCCTACGTCTTGTTATAATGCTTACATTGCTGATATAGAGGCTAAAATTACTTCAAATTCAAAATATTTCTGGAGTTACTTAAAAATTAAAAGAGGTGGCACCAGTAACTAGGTTACCCAGTTCAATGACGGATGGTATGTACACCTCTGAAAATATTAATGAAATATGTCATTATTCCGCATTCCAGTTCTCTTAGCTATATAGTAGTGATAGAATAGTGTGCATGCGGGCGCAGGTGACATGGTTAGCTGCATAAGCAATAGCACGTTAGGCCAAATAACAACATCACAAGATCAGATCCGCAAACAATTAAAACAAAAATGATGTTCTCAAAGGGGCTGGCCCTGATAATATACCTGCTTTGCTTTTAAATAAGCTGGCGGATATTCTTTCACTGCCATTAGGTATTATATTTCATCATTCTTTGCTTCCGGGTACTTTTCCGACTATTTCATTTTATTTTATTTTCATAAACGGGGAATCCGTCCGATGTGATCAATTTGCAGGCCCATCGCTATTCTTTCCATACTTGCCAAGGTATTTGAAGCCCTCATATGCCCTGTGCTAGCTAAAACTTAATACAGCTAATAATAATAGTTAGCCAATATGGATTTATGAAGGGGAAATCGACAGCTACCAATTTGGTGATTTATGTTGAAAGCACTGCTGAAGTGGTTGATGCGCGTGTCCAGGTTGATGCAGTCAACACCGACTTCAGCAAGGCTTTTGACACAATAGACCATAGCATACTAGTCAAGAAGCTTAAAATGTATGGCATTTCGGACCGCTTTTTAAGTTGGTTCCAATCATATCTATCTGGACGGATGCTCAGGGTTTTGGAAAATGGCTGCTCTTCTGATTCGTACATTGCAACATCGAGAATCCCTCAGGGATCTCATTTGGGTCCGCAGGTATTTATCCTTTTCATAAATGATATTTACAAATTCTTCCCGAACTTGAATACATTCTTATTCGCTGATGACCTCAAAGCCATAAATATTATAAGAAATCCTGCGTACTCGGTACTATTCCAAAGCGACTTAGACCGGTTGCCTAACTGATGTGAGCACAACAAAATATCTTTGAATGTAAAAAAAGTCATCATTCAAAATTCACAAAAAAATAAATATCATGCAGTCAGTTTACAAATTAAATGAGCGGCTTGAGGAAGTCGAAACTATACGAGACGTTGGCGTTCAGTTCAATAAAAAGCCAAGTTTTGACGAACATATTGACAAAACTATATTAAAAACATCAAAGATGCTGGGCTTCGTTACGAGAGTGTAAAAACTACAATAACCCAACATTAAAAAAAATATGTATAACTCGCTAGTTAGAAGCTATCTCGAGTATTGCAGTGTAGTCTGGTCACTTGAGTATAAGGTCTACATCAAGTGTATCGAACAGCTGCAAAAACGGTTCTTATGGCATCTTACCTATAATAGTATTATGGACAAAAAGCTCAACTCGTATCGTACCAAGAAAGACTGAAGTTTTTTAAGATGGTGTGGCTGGAGAAACGCAGGAATATGCTACATTTGGTTTTCCTTAAGAAGTTACTAACGGGCTCTCTGAACTGTCCCAATTTTCTCAGTAGATTGTTATACCATGTGCCACGTAATCTGCCAAAAAATTCTAATAGGAGGCTTTTCGGCATGTCAAGATGTCATGGCAATACTCTCCACGTCCACTATCTAGAATGTACGCTGGATACAAAGAGCACGAAGTGGACATTGACCTCTTTTATTCATCAGTACCTACCTACTCTAAAAAAAGCGACGCTTGCAATTTTATTGGTGTTTCTAGTCTAAAACCAAAAGAAAAATGATCAAATATAAAATATGAATTAATTTATTTAATCTATCTTCTTTATTTTAATTCAAATTTATTGTAATCAATTTAGCTTTTTTTTTTAACTATGTTTTACTTGTTTTAATTATTTCCGCATAACGTAGTGCATGCTGTGCTTTTCTAAGCAATGAGGCGCTTAGATTAAGTCTGCATGTACAAATTGTAAAGTAACAGTGTAGGTACTCATTGTTGAAAAGCCTTATAATAAATAAATAAAATAAATAAATAAATCTAAATTAAAGAATCGTTTACTTGTGCAAATACTGTCAATGTTAATACCATTTTCAAGTACTGAACCAACACGTACAAACAAATTACTCGTCTGGCTTACTTTTTAAATTTCCTCGTGATTGTAAAGAGGACGGATAGCGTCATATCATCGTGGAGGGCCCGGTGTCGACTTTTGACCGTTTCGAGTGCCGATCTAATTTGCCGAATCGCGCAAGCATATGAAATTTAATCGGTTCGGTTCGCTTCACCGAAGATGGTTTTCAATAATACTGTGAATTTTCTGAGACATTACAGTCTTGTCAGGAAATGTGATATGACTTGGAATTAAAAGCAAAATACGTCAGAGCTTGTAGACACTTAGTACTGAAATGGACGTTTATTATAACAATGGACTGCAACATCAAATGATTTTGAATGAAATTGATATTGGATAGGCTTTCAGTTAATATTGTGTGTTACCTCAACATTATAACTAGCTAATTACTAGGTGCTCCCAGTCCACTAGTTACATTAAGTCCCCTTCAAAACTTTTTCCCAAAAACCAGTGGTCACCAATCCTAAGCAGGGTATCATAAATTAAGTCTTACAATCATTTGATAGGGACTTTAATGATTAAAGATTGTCGTCAAAATTGTCGATGAAAAACGATCCACTCATAAACAAAAGAGGCCGAAAGGTATTGCTTCCCTGATTAATAGGTAATTAGCAAAGTCGTTATTTATATATTCTTGCATTTCCTTATACTGTTTACAGTCTAATATTGATAAGCTCTTCTCTGATTTCATTAAAGATGGTTTGTTTAGAAGATTTTGACGGAGTACCTTCTGTTTTATGAAAACCCGATTCACAGTATTGACCTTTGTGTAAAGCTTTGACCTACTAACGGTTTAAGGGTGATTAAATCCAGGTCGTACAGGAAAATCTGTGGCAACATTGAAATGGGTTTCTTTTGGAAAATCTGTGGCAACATTGAAATGGATTTTTTGCGGGACGAGTATTCCCGAAATAGAATAAGCTGCAGTTTTGTAGAACCTTATAAAATGTGGTTCACGTGGTTTGTGATTTAAAATATCACGCTTATATCACCAATAAAAGACGGGTTGAGATTGTGTTATACAAAATAACATAAGTTTACAAAATACATTCTGTTTACAATTAAATTCCTGACTGTATATCTCAAAGATGAACACGTATCGATAATTAAATTCAAAACAAAATCTGTAACAAAAGGGACGTGACTTAGCCGCTGTAAGTCGAGCGTTAAGAAAAAAGCATGGATTTGTAAAAATATAACTTTTCCCTAACACAACGTTTTCCTACGTTATTTCCTTTGCAGTCGCAGGTGAGATTTATCTTCGGATAATTGGATAAAGAACGCGTTTGCGAGAAGTGATACGAGGTGGAAGAAAGGAGAAGGGGCCGCGCCAGTGGAAAAAAATCGTAACAGCCAATGATGTGTTACTTTTGAATATAAATCTTTTGTTTGAGTTGAGATGCCACGTTCCGTGTACTTGCAATGCATGAATAAATATTGTTATGTTTTTTTGTTGAAGTGTAGCACATTCTTGGGATAATGTTGATAATGTGTTAGGGTTGTTTATTTATTTTATAAATAAATTGGTAGGATTTTCACATTATTATGAGGACGGTTTTATCTCTATAAAAAGAAATGCGTTTGCGTTATTCTATGATATTAATCGTGGACTGGTTGCATTTTTATTAATTATTGTTATTAACAGTTCATTATACGTTCCGTGAAATCCAAAATGTGCCAATTACACATTGCACATTTGACCTAATTCGACACACATTACAGCCGTATATTTAACCAAAAAACAAATATTAATTAAACTTACTCTGTTACTAAAATTATTTGCCGACCGCATTAAATTAAACCTGTCAAACACAGCGGATTAAAATAAGACACAAAACAAACCGCACGTCCACCAACCTCATTTGTAATGAGCTTTTACATAGTGCAGAATTAATATACGACCGGATAACAGTACCTATTCACCACAAAATGTTAATTTCATATGAAAATATGCTCTATATACTCCATTCACGACCCCAAACCACCCAAATATTTTATATCGACGAAAATATTACAATGTTATTAACAATGGTTGTAATTCGCGGTAAACGGTACAATGCTTATGTCAAAAATACTCCGCCATAGGCATTTCAGAGCCGAATTTAATTATGTTACTATAAACAAAGTGAACCAATAGTACGTTTTCATTCAAATATTTTTTTTTAAGTTTCACGGAACTCCACTGATTTTAAAAGGGTGAATTTTTCAGTTGCGTTACTTCAGTATTTAAACAAAACGATCACAACACAGGAAACATTTAGTATTAGAACAACACATACTAGTAAAACATAGAGTTAATTAGTGCCTTGAAATAACATTCCATATTCGAAAACGAGGTAGCAAAAGGGAAAAATGAAACAGCTAGTGTTCTACAAATGGCAAATACCGGGGCAGAACAATCAGAGAATTGAAATATTTAATGAGACTTATACAAAACTAGGCATAACACAATGTATGTTATGTGAAATGTTAAACATCGAGAAACCTGATTACACACAGAGTTTAGCGTAGTGCCAGCAAACGAGAATGCTGTACTTTTGTGTAATTTCATATATGGATATTCGAAAAGTGCTGCGTTGTTGGAAAGTGTTTTGCGTTCAAGTTCAGTGTGAAGTCACAGACTGGTATTGAATGAGTGGCAAATGGTAAATTAGAATCTTCATAAATTGCAAGTCTGTTGCAGGTCAATTATCAAATTTACTTTCAGGATATGACTAAGATCAAGTTCCGGCCTACTGTAAATGTTTAGGAGATTTGTTTTTGGTTGAAATTAATTAAATGTTTTGTTATCAAAATATTTTCTTTTCATCCTTGTTTCAAACTATAAACTTACTACTGACTGACCACACACCACCACAATTATATTAGGGTCACGTTAGTCCCAAACAACACAAAACACATTCTCGTGTCTAACACTAAGCTAAGAGGTGAAAAGCCAGCTTAAAAAATGAGTAAAAATGTGCGTCACACAATTTGAAATTCTAAACAAAAATTCATACATTCTACGCACTTAAACCGTATATTTGATTTTGTTTTGCGGCCAGCGAGTGAGTGATTTAGAAATGTATTTACACAGAACATACGAAAGGGTTAGCGTGGCGTAAATTGAGAGCGGTGAATAATTCATATATTATTATATTTTACGGCATTACCTTGACCATTTCACTCAATGCAACCGTCTGCTGCTCGCACAGGAAGACGCCAGATCCGAAACCACAATTATACTTTAACCACTTTAATTTTTATTTACACTAGTCAGTCAAACTTTCTTTCTACTGTCTTCAGCGCAGTTCAGGATAATAGCGGGTCCTGAAAATTAATTCCATACGTTAGTAAGTAAACTAATCAACTTTAATGTTTACATAGTTATGAAAACAGAATGCTCGTCTCAGCTGTCACAACAGTTTGGGAGAATTAATTTTATTTGAATCTCAGATGCAGTACGTACGGACTTTGAATAAGTGGAGGCGTATTAGTAATTTAACTTTGTGGACACAAATATCTTTTGCTACCAGTGAGCTTAGTTGTTTTAGTAAAAATTGTTAAAAGAAAATCTACTTTAGCTTTGTGACACTTCAATAATGTAAATCGATTTAGTCAGCTGTGTTTAAGTACAGATAGGAATGAAAATGAAGTTTTAATTACGTTGTTTGTTAGGGACTAACACAAGATTGAAATGGTTCTAATGTCATTGTTCCAAGAATCGCAATCTATATATATACATATTATAAATTAAAGTCGCTTTGCGTGTCTGTGTGACCGCGTTGTTCTTCTAAACTGTGAAACTGATTTTGATACGGTTTTCACTATAATTCAGAGAATTTATTTCGGAAGGTTTATATGTGTAATACATTATTATTACACAACAGTATAAACAAGAAATATTGAATTTTTGCTAAGTCGTAAAAACCGTGCGAAGCAGAAGCTGGTTGGCTAGTTTCAAATGTATAGTTCCGACCAATAAAGGCTAACCTAATCGCTCATTGACATTTGGCGAAACTTCGTGGTAGGAATCTGACTAACTGTATGACATGAAGTTTGCAACGCTTTGAGTGTACTCTTTGAGAGATAAACGACGTCACGCCAAATCGACAGTGTAATAGCTAACCTATTTACTAGCCCGATGCGGATGGTTGGAAATGTATTTTTTTTCCTTTTAAGCGAGCTTTGAATTTGCTCTTCGGAATTAGTTTGCATCGACGTTTGATCGGATATTCCTTTAAAAAAGTTAAGCAACGGTACCAAGTAATCTGATTTTTTTTCATTTTAATTCCCGGTGTGCTTGTTTGAGTGTCCGCGTTAGGTTTGCTTTTCCATCTTGTATCGACTTTGGAGATACTAAAACTATTATGGACGCAAGTGACTGTCTTTCAGCATTAACTATTATGGACACATGAAATGACTGAAAACTAAGTCACACCTCTTGGTTCCAAACTTGGTTCATCACTAATACATCATATAATATATAAGACCAGAAATCACTTTTGGGACCTTTGTAATGTTCCGATCTAAGTTAACTTTAGTAAGTTAAAATGAAATTGGCCTGATTCACACACCAAACATTTGTCCTATAAATTTTCTTTCTAAAAAACTTGGTACTCATGTTCGGATAAATTACCTTCGACCGTTAGATATATCATTTACGTATTTCAAGGCCTTCCAGGAATAGAAAAATGAAAAATAAAAATCAACAAGCACGGACCATAACTTGGTTATACCATAGACAAACCGTTTAGTGCGTGGGGGGAATGATGTTACAGGTATTTTTAAATTTAAGACTGAAGTCTACCAGGCACCCACACCACTTAAAATGGAAGAAAAATTGTGTATTCTGCACAACTTAAACGCACGTTATAAAAATTATAAACACAACAAAAAGGTTAGGACGAGGTGTACCTATAGAGTGCACCCACATTTCACCAGTTATGTTAAGTATCAACCAGGCACAAATCCAGATTCAGGGCCGCTACTGAAATTCCTGATAGAAAAACCCGGTAAAAAATATACACGGTGATACTAATGCAAAAGGCCCAGTATTCGAAATACTTTAATAAACACAAACCCCGCAATTACAAACAAAACGAAAAAATAATGAAGAATCATTATTTAAATATTGATAGTGAGAAAATGAATACGGAGCCAAACAAAGGAATTATAAAAAGCAACCATATTTTTCCGACAGAACGGATTCTTTTTCCTAACTAAGTAGGTAGGTACTCGAAACCAATTTTTGTAAAAGGCTCTCTGTACAGATTTGCTTGAGATACTCGTTTGGTTTATATAAATTAATATTCCTAGAATCTCGAACAAAAGCAAAATGAAAATATTGTAGGTTAATAATAGCTTCTGAGTCGAAAATGTAGTATAAATTTACTTAATTGGCAGAAATAACGTAAGACGAGTCAGATTTTTGCTTCAAAAATCTTAGCTATTCCTGCAACCGTTTAAAATATAAAAATAACTATATTGTAACAGGCGAAGATACTTTTAATTTTGCCAACAAAATTCATACAAAAAGTATCTAAGTTATTAACTTTGAAAGTTTGCGTTTTTTTTTAATTCACAAATAACTAGACACAGACCAAGCTGGAAGATTAGGTACTAGCCGCAGAAACCACAATGGCCTTGGTGATTGCAGACATATTCCCCAGGAATTGTCCACAGGTATTTGATTAGGTTCATTTTGCAATATTCTTGTTGTATTCTTTAATGCCATCTAGCTCAAAACCTTAGTTCTGTAAAACACTCGTAGAGACAATCGTCTACATTTTGACATTAGATGAATATCCATTGCGCCTTTTCTGCGAAAAAAATTGTCAGATGAGTGACTATACGAAACGAACCCATGTAAAAAAAGGAGTTATGATTTCCAGAAAGATTGATCATAAATTTATATACTTTTTATTTTTATAGATTCGTCGAAGTAAGTATGCATTTTAATAATAATTCCTCCATATAAGTCTTCTCCGAAAAAAGCTCCTATTGATCAACAGCATTTTTTTTATGTGGAATTTAATATAGCATAGTTTTGTGTATGCCGTAATTTCGAAAACCCGCTGTAGACCATGTGAACTAGCATTCCAATTAAAGTTTCTGCGTATTTAATATTCATATTAAAAATATACCTAGATTAAAATATTTCAAGGTGAAAACTCAACATTTTATTAAAATTTATATTTATAGGTAGTGTTCAGTTTTATTTATTTTGCAATTTCTCTGCTTCATTTTCAGGTGAGTATTTTATCAATTTTTTCATCAAAATACCTGCCAAAATTACTAACAACGGCCTAGATTTCACATCAAACGAATTCTACATTTTTTTACTTAAGGAGCTAAGGTAAAATATACGTTCAATCTGTCACTTTAACAGCTGAAATTAAAGTCGTTTAATTTAAATATTTCTATACATAACACGCTGTCTTAATTTACATCTCCTAAGTACAATTTATTTGAAAACTAATTTCTTTGCTTAATATAACAATATATCAGTCTGCGCCCTTTGTATCTCAACAACGTCATTAGGGGGATGTTTTCTGAGATTTCTTTGAACCCATATGTTACACAACACCAGTAATTATACTCCATACGGATTGCAGTGTCTATAAAGACGCGTCCCTAATTTTTTTAACCTTACCTTGATGCCCGGTTACACGCAAGAACTTGCATGCGACTTGTGCAAGTTAGATTGAGCGTGTACCCGTGCCTTAAGAAGTTGTGAAAAATTTATTGGAGGAAGTCTCCTAGGTACCCATGTTATGTTTGTTGACTTTCTACATTGTTGGCATAATGTTCTCTTCATAAAGGGAAATACTAAGTTGATTATGTATTTCAGCACGTAAGTTCAGTCTTTGTTTTACGCGACAAAGACTTGATAAGTACTTAGCCTATTCATATTTCGAACTACATGTGTCTGTCATTTTAGTTCGGTTCTATTTTCAAAAAGTTTTCCTTTATTTTTATATACATGTACTTACATAATATTAATATTATTTTAAGTCTGTTAGCTTATAAATTATGTAAATTTTATAATTGAATTAATTTCGTAAAATCAATGTTGTTTATTTTTGTTTTGTGTGCTAAGTAATTTTTTATTTATTTTCAGAAATAGTGATAATCATGCCTGTTTTCACTAACACTAGGCGAGACCTATGTGAATGCCTAAATAAAAGCGCGCTGTTAGATGTTCAACTTTCAGCGATGAGCCCAGTGTCTTGGAAAAGGTATGTCGTATTTGTTTAAATGTTGTACCTCGAAATTAGTACTCCTTACTTGTTTAGGCAAACGATTTATTTCCATTACGAAATCGATTTTTGTTGACGTAGAATCTGGTAAGACACAAATAAAACAAGTAAACATTCTTCAAGAATAGATGTTACATAAAAATACCCTGATGACAAACAATAACACAAGTGGGAGGAAACCAGCCAAACACCATGTTTTCCTCCAATTCCCAAAACATTGAATGACGCACCTACGACTCTCACCACCCAATTTCTCCAAAGAATTTGAATTAGTAAAACGGTTCCTTCACCAAAATATGTCATTTTAGCAAAGCGTATTATGGATACGTCAACACAATTTTCCTACTGAGCAAAGTTTTGAGGAAGTTGTTACATTAAAAATTTGAAACTTGGTGATTAGTCTGTGTAGTTAGTGAAGTAAAGCTATAACAACACTCGCACGTGTGAGACTACCCTCTTCATTGTTAGGGATTTGTAATATTAAAATCTTTTTTGTGAACTTTTTCTTATTTTTTTGTGAGAAGTGGATGAAAAATTTCACGGGTTTCATTTCGTGAATTTAAGATCAGAAACGGATTTTCATTGTTGAATTTTTACGTTTGTTAGCCTGAAAGGCTTTCAAGCTTTCCGTCGTTTCACTTTTTTTTTTTTAAATAATGTATTTTTGTCATGTTAATAAACAAAAACTAGTATTACTAGGTAGGTATAAGTGACTACTTCTACCTTAAAATATTAACGTTCATGTCGTAAGCGTCAACATACATACAAAAGAAATGCAACAAAACCATAAATTCCGTTATGAACTAAAACAAATACGAATATCTAATCTAGTCTTACGAAATACGTATACATAGTCGACTTTCCAGCAGTGTGCTTAATCTGGGAGGGATTAAATCGTCTTGACCCGGCAAGCTTCCGTGCCGGTTTTAGTCACAATTGCCGGAAGACTTCCTGAACGGCCCGGAACGACGAGAAAGTAGGACTGAAACGAGACAACCATATTTTTTATTTTGTATTTTTTTCTGTTAGTAGATGTTGCCACATTCCTTTTGTTTTAAGAAGAACGTTACACAACAGGTTCATTTCAATACGTATGGAATTTATTATTAAATTTCATAACATAACCTTGACGCCTGTATTCCCTGAAACGTAAGGCAGATGAGACATTTCACCAGTTATGTTTAAGTCCCATGTAATAGGGCCTTTGTCATCAATCGGGCATAAATCATGCTCTGGGTTGCTACTAAGAAATTCCAAATGAAAAAACCCAATAACAATTTGCCCGACCTTGGAATCGAACCCAGCACCTCATGCTCAGCAATACTGCTTGCGACTACTATAGACGAATGAGGCAGTCCTAACTTTCAATTATTAATAAATGCCTAACCCCTTCCTATTTTAATAACCATAATTGTTTTATTAGGCTCCGCAAGTTAATAATATCGTTTAACCAATAAAACAAACAATCCATTTTATCGCTAGCAATCTTTATAGTCAAAACACGGTGATTAAGTCATTCCGGCGGCCGGAAATGCGCCATCCGCGCCGGTCCTAGTTAGCATTGCCGGATGTCTTGCCGCCGAGTAGCTTCCGAACTGTAGCACTCCGGCCTGCCCTCTAAGTCCGTCAACGAAGATACGGGCAAATCCGAAAGTAGTACAAAACTTCGAAGTGAACCCTACACCCGATTAATTAACTATTTCGGACGGGTAAAACTCATCGAGAATAGAGATAACTGTCAAATCGTGGTGTCATTAGTCTTAGGTTGGGCCCCAAACTTTTCTTGTCTCCGTAGGTGACACGGGGCTTTAGTAGTCCGTAACTACGGCCAAAACTAAGTGTCACTCGCTTAGGGTGTAGACTTCGAGGGGGTCTACACCCTAATCAATGGGTCCGTAGTTTCGGTCGAACTTACGGGTGATTCCTACTCCGTATCACTTACTGACATTAGACTATTTTGAGGCTCGAATTAAAAATGAATGACAACACCACTTGACAGTTGTCCTTACCCCCGATTTGTTATTGCCTGTCCGAAAAAGTTAATTAATCGGGAGTAGGGTTCATTCTAAAGCATAAAATACTTTCGGACGGGCCAGTTTCTTCGTTGTCAGGCTTACAGAGTAGGGCTCCTGTACCGTGCGTTTGTTCGGTAACATCTTTTTACTCGTAGTTTCAATGTTCTTTGACATAACAAAATTCAGTATATGATCTGATACTGATCTGATTTATACTCGGAGATTCATGTCGCAAGCAGGAAACACAGTTTTGCTAAAATATTATTTATAATAATGACAAATACGTTTCTTTTTTTTTAAACTGCAGGTTTTTTTTTAAATAATTAAAATCCCAGTGACCCGAAATTGTGAAAACAAAAGTTTCGAATAACTTGTGTAGCAGCGTGTTCACATTATCACCAAGGGGTCCATATCACGCATTGTGAAACTTTCACGGAACAATACTGGTAATGAAGCATTTTTCCACGACAGCGGGTAACAAAAAACGAAAATTTTAATTGGCACCGACAGTAATATAGTAGGATACATTCATTTGTTTTGTCCCAATTCACAACACTCGAGCTAGTACCTCAACCCTCAAAAAAGGCGCGTACGAATTGTGCGTGAAGCATTACTGACACGCGAAACCCCAATTACAGGGAGCGTAGTGTTAAAAATTAATTTATATATTACCTCGCCCTTTTAACTAACGACAACACCCCTGAAACGTTATATATTGCGGTTTTTACCCTACATGTTACCGAACTATTAGAATCAAAACAGGAATGTATCACCGTCATTCATAAAATGACGAGCGCGGATTGGATAGTTTTGATTTATGTCGTGTATTCAGGCGTTTAACTAATATGAATACAATGTTACGTCAGTTAGTCGTATGTTAGTTTAGCATGTTAACCGTTGGCCGGTGGACAGAAATAATTAGTCTTCTATCAAAGGGTTAGGAGTACAAACTGATTGGCATGATGTTTTTGAATAATATCAGTGCTAAACTTGGTTTGAAAGTCTCTTTTTGGACCATCAGACTTTCATGACATTATGGACTCAAATCGACAAAGACATACTCACCTAAATGTATACATTGCACTACTCAAAAAAGACAGACACGAGTATTTGACATCTATAGGCAAATATTTTGACAATGATAAACAAAACAGTTCGTTATTTAAGGCGGTATCCCGACCAAAACCTTGCCATAGTGCGTTATTCAGAGGCTATTAACTCATTCACTATGGGTAATAAACTACATCTAAAAGCACAATATTAATGTTCGATATCCTATCATCACATTGCACGTTCTTATTTGTTTTTATGTGTTATAAATTCGTTTAAAATCTCCTTGTAAAAAAGTGACTAAAATTATTGATTGCATGCATCTTTTGCTAAAGGAGACGTTCTATTAATTTGAGGATTACACTAATGGATAGATAATTTAAAAATCTAAATAATTCACGTTTTATTTTATTTCAAAACATCGCTTGTCTTTTGTTATTAAAATAATTACATATTTTTTGTGTTTTTTTTTGGTAAATGAGCGTGCGCAGGGAGCGAGACAGAGCGAGACTCAGTGATGGGACAGAGAAGGACCGAACGCTCAAGGTCGTTTGGTCAGGGAAGCGCCTTAAGATAGCAACCCAGGCGGCCAGTTACCGAAAGCTTAACTTTAGCAGAAGACCTAAACTTATTTAATTTTAAACATCATTCCTTTCAAAAGCTCTAAGTCTAAACAAAACTTGAAATAGAAAGCGAATCTCCTTCGTTACACCGCTTTCTTGACCGTAATCCTACAAACAGTACCACGATCCCACAGAATGTGTCTTAGATATAATATTAACGCAACATTGTCTCGTTAAGTGTTGTTAGCTCAGAAAAAACTTTCACGGCGAAGTCAGTTATAAAGAGCTATCGCCATCAATTGTCACCTGTAGCCAATAAGAGGGAACGACACAAACTTACCGATTGCAGGATCCCTTTATTAGAAAACTTTTATCCTTTGTACGAGGCATGGAAAAATAAAGCTGCGGTACGTGTTACAAATAAGACATAACGGCTGGACTAACGGAGGATTAAAGTTAACGATAGGTCACTATGAACGAGTGAGCTTAGTGGCGTTCGATTGGAATAAACTGGAGTTTGTACGGCTGGTAGTTAGGCAAGAATTGACTGGCCGAGTGTTAAAGTTTGATTGTTTATTGTTTCGGTGGATTTGGGCCTTTATATCGGGGGAAAAAGTGAGGTCGAGTTTGTTTTATTTTTGCAAACATGGGTAATTGGTACATAGATGTTTTCTTAATAAAGTTGTCCTCCATATTCTATCGTCTCATGGGCATGCAAATAATATTCAATTTCAAAATTAAACAGAAATTCTATTTATACCGAATAAATGTGAAATCATTAGAATTACAAAAAAAAAACAGACTAATAGCAGTAGTAACATTTTTAAATTATTGTCAAAAAAAATATAAGGTATGTCAAAGTATCAATCAGAATAAAATGTCAGAATAGGAACATGTATGTCAATCATATTAATAGTTTATCAATCAGTACAGAGCTTTATCATTAAGTAAGTTGTCAATTGTGTAATAGCTTTTCTCAATTAATATTTGGTGTAGTGCCCCTACAAATTTTATTACAGTCATATTTTTTATCACATCAGGTACTTGATTGTAGATACCAAAAAATAGGGGCAATAACCAAAAAACTTTTCTGCATAAGTGCGGTTTTACATTTCACTTGGCATAGTTTGTTTACATATTGAGTTCGTATCGGATTTTTGGTAGTGTTGTTTAATTTTTTTTATTAAAACTTTCTCATTTATAATTGAGTTTCTTTTAAAAGAAAAATGATACCCGGCAATTTTCTATTTAATAAAAAATAATATTCATATTTATGAGACGCATTATGTTGGCACTGTTCTAACACAAATAATTTCTATAAAATTATAATTTCAAGATCCAACAAGATAAACCATACACAATACCTACATCACTGTTCACCCTTCTAAGCCAACAATCCGTTCAAAGGCAGCCAACTAATCATAAGATTACATAGATAGCAATTAAGACGCTACCTGCAAGGAAATTACATAATATCAGGTCCGACCATGGTTCCCTTTGACATTCAACATGTCAGCCACTAATGGATACTATTGTTAGCTTATAAATTAGTCTGTCAATACCTTCTGTGTCTAATATCATGGTAAACCACGAACCTGAGATGACTTGGACCATTTAGGCCCGTTTGCACAAATCTCAAAATGCGTGTAATGCTAAACGTATTTAAAAATATTGTTCTGTCTCTGTTGTCTTCAAACAATTGACAAAAACACAGCGAGGATTCTAATTCGTTTAGAACTAAACGTTTTTAGTGATTTGTGGTGCAAGCGGGCCTTGATCTTGAGAAATTAGGGTTGACCTACACTGTCAAAATGTTTGTGATCGAAAAGTTAAGTCCGTTGAACATTTTTTGAATGTCGTGGAGTGAGTTTAGGCTTAACTTTTATGTGAATAAGTAAACAATATATTTGATTTGAAAATAAATATTTAAAATATTGTCTACAGCTTGATAAGTACTCTTCTAACAGACCTGAGGAGATATTTTCTAACTCACGGCAACATTTCTGGGTTAGCAAAGCAGCTTATCCGGTTTCCTGCTTTTCCGTCGACAACAAGCTTTAAACAAATACCTACTGCTGTACCATCAGATCATTTAAATAACCAATGTGTTTGTAAGCTTTGTTCGAACATAAAAGCAACATAATAAGAAAACAGATGCACTGTTTCATCGCATGAAAAAAACCTTCTAAAAACCACCTATGTCATGCAGATCAAATATTTAATTTCAATAAAGTTCGTCAAAATAAAAAAATAAAACTGTTGTTACGAAAAAACTGTAATTAAATTGAGATGGTCTTCGTAATAAAATAACTATTTGAAAACAATCGAAAACCATTCGTTTGCTTAAATAATTTAGAAAAAACAGGCACATATATGTCGGAAATACGTAAATCAATCGTTTGACTTGACTAATCGGGACGCCGGTGCCACCAGGTGGCGCTGGACAGAGTCTATAACACTCACGCTTGACCAGAGCAAAGCAGAGTTTGTTGTTGACGGGTAAGCAGTGAAGACGTTTAGAAACTGTCGCGTGTTCCGTAATGTTTTGTCGTGTATCTACAGTGTGTGAATTAGCTAGTGTGATTAA
The DNA here is from genome assembly GCA_916610205.1 of Griposia aprilina. NCBI lineage: Eukaryota > Metazoa > Arthropoda > Insecta > Lepidoptera > Noctuidae > Griposia > Griposia aprilina. Next base: position 16,654,005 of record OU744288.1, read on the forward strand.
TTTGATCGTACATTCTAATTTGATTTGAACTGCAAACGATTTTTCTATTGCGCAATAAACAACATTACCCACAGTACGCCCACAGTAGTTAAAATATGGCTGATAATAACGTGAGAAAAGTACCTTCTCCATCATATATAATAGTATCGTTTCTACGTTGAATTTATTTTGTACACACGGCTACGTATCAAGCTATACTCACTGAAATGTCTCACTGTTGGTGGCGCGTGTGTTGGATCATTCGGTTCCCTACAAAATGGTTGAGCTGGTTGGTGCTGATCCACGCGTCATGTTCGTGAACGGGTGGCGTCAGTTAAGACTGGTCATCTCTTAACTGCCACGGCTTATTTCTTATTATTCTTATATTTTGTTTTTTTTTCAATATGCATTTTTTTTTTTTATTCACATTGTTCTCACATATACTCGTAGAAGCAGCAAGAATAATGTACCAACGATTTTGTAATATCTTGATTTAAAAAGAGTGTCCTTGGAGTTTCTTGCCCGTTCTTCTCCATAGAGATCTACGTTTTGGAATGGGCAACAAGCTTCAATTTTCTAACTAACTGACCGACTCTTTGACAATTCAAAAGTGCCTGTAAATGGTTTAATTGAAATAAATGCTTTGAGTTGAGTTTTGAGTTTGATACATTTCCATTGTTAGCTGACGTCGAATTTTATATGGCTTTTTGTAGTATGAGAAGTCAGCTTATACTGGAAATGTATAGTTTGATATGTAGCCGTGTGTACGAAGCAAAAATTGGATGCACGTTTAATTTATGGAAACCATGTATTTAAAAGCCGCATGTGCAGCAAATAGTACATTATTTATTCTGCGCTCTTTGATTAACCAATCGAATTGATTGCCAAAGGAAATGCAAACTATAATATTTGAGTATCAAACAGGTAATTATGGGAATGTGAACCTTTATTTTTGTGAATGTGTCGTTATTTTTATGATGACTAATGAAGGGTTATCATAGGATGTAAACCAATCTCCACCGATCACCAATTGTTGACCGATTTTTCGTATAGAAGTTTCACAAAACCCATTATTTGGTGAAACAGTCAGGGAAATTAATTGATAAGCAAATTAACTACCAACTTAAATTGTCCGTTTATTCAAAGTACAATTGTCATTCTTTGCCAGTTGTATGTGTCAACTTGCGTAACAATTAATTTCCTTGACTGTAACAACGTATTTCACTCTTAACATAGCCTCTGGTGTATGATTTTCTACTTAGCTAAACCGCGAGTGGTACCTGCCTACCCATTTCTTAAGTAAGGTAAAAATACTCGTAAAAACTAAGAAAAAAAAATTAAATCGTGGCCGTTTCTAAGTATGTCACTATGTTAGTGAAGTTATGAAGAAAGTTCTCATAAATCGTGGTGTCCCAGGAGATAAGCGCAACTTTTTATTAGAAATAGGATTAATTTGTATGGTGACCTGGGAAATAAAAACATAATGTCAGCTTATTGTACCGCTAGACCTGCAACAGCTGGCATAACCGGGGGTTTAAAACATCACACAGAAGATATTAGATTAAATATTTTAGAAGGAAGAAAAAACTAATTATGCAATATAGATAATTTAACAAAACATGCAGGTAAGATTACGTTCGGGCCTATCTTAATATTGACTTGCCGATAACTTAGTTTCAATGCTCTAGCAAAATTAGTAGTAGTTGCTCGAGTAGTTGTTCCGGGTCTGGTTGTTTGTGTATGTGAGTTTGAATGTTTTTAAACTCACCCACAATACAGGAGAAATTCCTAGCGTGGGGCAAAGTTTAAAAAAAAAAAAACAATAGTAAAAAGTTACTCAGAAGCCTTTTCCCCTTCTAAAGTCTTTGCTAGAAAACACAATCCGGCCATAAGGACAGAACACTACCTAAAAATACGCATTGCTGAGAAATGCGTGCACTGACTGGACAGGTCCACGCAAATCTGTGAGACACCAATCTGCATGGTCTTCACATGATCTGACCAAGATTATGTCTGGACTTTAAAAGAGACTGTGACTTCTGAGTTTGTTTCGGCCTTTCTTCTCAGAGTAGTCAGATAGGAAACGCCGACCACATCTAGTTTATAAAATACAACTGACATGTAAAAGAGTTTGTACAAACCTACTTACATAAATAAAATAATAAATCATTTATCAATTCACATGACATAAATAAAGACACGGATATTCTTGTCCCATCTCTATGTATAGGAATCCGGAATTTACTCTGCTCGCTCACCCTGTTCACCGTTTTCAAACCATAGTTACATTTTATGACCTTCTTCAAGCTTCAACTTCAAACAGCCGACAAGAGGAACGTCAACAGTATTTCAGTTGGTCGATAAATATCAATATCGATATTTACAAAGGCGAGGCACGGGAGATGACAGGCGGGTCGCCATTAAGCAACGAACGTTTATTTCGTTGCTCGCGACGTTTATATTCTTCCTTAAATAATACAGCGTAATTTAGCACAACACTAATATTCACCCGTTTTTTGTTCCCGTCTCTCCTTGTTAGACGAAAATCTGATGTACCGTCGCATCATTTACATTGAAACGATCCCCTGTTTTAGGGTTCCGTATCCACAGGGTGCCAACGCGACCCTATTACTAAGGCTCAGCTGTTCGTCCGTCTCTCACAGGGATGTATCGTTTGAACCGTAATAGTTAAGTTAAACACTTTTCACAGAATGTATACATTTTTAACTTTAAATTTAAATTATTGTTTTAAACTAAACTATAATTATACTAAATTTAAGTTAAATTTAAAGGCGGTCCCTACAGTGTTTTTTATTTCGGCTTTTTTTCTGATGTAATTTTGTACGCTGGTACAATACCCTTCGTGTGCGAGTCCGACTCAAACTTTGTCGCTTTTATATTTATAATTTTTGCCATTATCCGAGTTTATGAAGGTTTTTCTAAAGGTGCAATACTGGTTTTATTTAAATGTCTTTTGTAATAGCTGTTCTGGTTATTATGTGCCTTTTTTAAATTAGATTTGCTTTATAGAATATTCTAGTCGGTAGAAGCGTTTCATAAATTAAACTTTTTATGAAACGTTGTAGAATTTTTAGTGCCCAATTTTATAATTAGGTGCTGAAAGGTTAAACTGGTAAAAGTTGAGAGTTACAGCTAGCGTAAGAATTTCATATATGCGTTGATTTAAAAAGGATATAATGTGAATTGAATGAGGCTAAAAGTCACCCAATTGAAATGCAATGGAGAGAGCTATGTTTGGAGTTTCCCTACGTGATCGAATCAGAAATGAAGAGTTCCGTGGGAGAACCAAGGTGACGGACATAGCCCGAAGAATTGCCAAACTTAAGTGGCAGTGGGCATATTGCTAGCAGAACAGATGGCCGATGAGGCCGAATGGTTCTGGAGTGGTGACCGCGTATCGAAAGACGTAGCGTTGGAAAGCCTCCTACAAGATGGATCGATGACCTGGTGAAGGCTACAGGAAACTGCTGGATGCGAGAATCACAAAACCGGTCGAAGTGGCGATGCTTGGTCAAATTCAAAGCATTTATTCCAAATAGGCACATAAAAGGTACTTTTGAACGTCAACATTTACATTAAAATATAATTGATTCTAGTCGCCCCTTCCAAAAGGTAGTTTCGTATGGAGAAGAATGGGCAAGAAACTCCTCCGTTACTTCACTCCTCTTTTAAAATGTTTTACAATATTTTTTTATACTTACATTAATTATATATTTATATGTGAAGACGATGCACCTAGAATAAAATTACCATACCACAATAGGTAAAAGAAACCAAAAATAAAGCAACGACAAATAAATTAATTATGTGATACTCACATACCTACAACAATTGTAAAAGTATACGATTTTCACATTTTTTTTAACAAGTAAATATCATAAATGTCCAGGAGTGGACGTCTATCGGCTCAAAAGATGATGCTATTGCACGTGAATTGTAAGCATGTATTAAATGTTACACATATACCTAACATTATATGTTCTGTATTATAATTACCACAACTTTTTTTCGAACCCTTGTGTCATTTATCAGTGATCTGCTGTACAATCTCATTAAATCTGTTGCTGTTGTTGGTCAAGATTTAGACGAATCATAAGTAAGTAATTTAGCAACAAATGAAATTGAACACGTTGAAGAGCCATGGATACACAATTTTTACTACCAAAACAAGAAAATCCTTTTGGAATTCAGCAACGAAACGAGCATAAAATATAAGATTTACTCTTGCCAGCCACCACAAACCTAAGAACCCATCACTTACTTTTTATCCTCAAACAAGATGTAGGTACTAAAATAAGTACAAAAAAATCTATACTTCTATAGTAATATTGTAAAGAGGTAAGTATTTGTTTGTTTGTTTCTAAGTTTGTATGTCCGGGGCAATCTTTGGAACACCGGTCGCCTTTGAAAAAATATTTTTCTATTTGATAGTCCAATTTTTGAGGAAGGCTATAAGCTATTGAACACCACGCTAGGACCCTTAAGAGCCGAGCAAAAAGAAAAACAAGTCAGAAAGAACGCTAAGCGAAAATGATATAATAGCGCGGGCAGACGATGCGATGCGATGGGCTGGGTCGGTGGAATAATAAATTTCACGCGGACGAAGTCGCAGGATAGAAGCTAGTCCTCTAATAAAACTGTTTCCACCAGCCAGTGTCAACTTTCCGATACTTCTAGAATTGAGTGGTTTGAACTTAGTTAAGGAAGTTCTAACTCTCATATTTCATTGCTTACTTAGAGTTTGGATTTCGTTAAATCCTGTCTTATGTATTGCCTAAGGCCTAGACTAGATTACAAGTTCTGAGCGCACTTAATTAGGTAAAGTTTTGTTTGTAGCGATTAAGAATTAAAAATATACGTCGAAATAAATCAATTAGCATAATATTTAGACATTTATAGTGTTTAGTTTACTATTATAGCTTTGTATCTAAAACTAGAATCTTCTGTACCTACATATAATAAAATAGTAACGAAGATTTTTTGACCGTTTGTCTGGATCTAGATGTATGTTCCGGATTGGCGCAAAAACTGCCAAACGGATTTGGATGAAATTTGGCACACAAATAGTTCATAACCTGGATTAATCAAAGGGTACTTTAAATCCCGGTACTACGTTCCTGTGGGATAGTATCCGACATCCACACGGGCGAAGCCGTGGGCAAAAGCCAGTATTTTTTAAACATTGGCGCCGGTGACGCCGAGAAAAAAGATGGCGGCGGTGGCGTGGCTAAAATATCCGACGGCGTGCGCCACACACATCAGCGCACACCTCTAATACGTACCGTGACCTCCACAATAATAATAATCAGCCTATAATGTTCCCACTGTTGGGACACAGGCCTCCTCTCGGTGAGAGTGGGCCGTAATCGACTACGCGGGCCCAGTGCGGTTCATGTTCTCAAAATTTTGGCTCTAGGACATGCCGGTTTCCACACGATGTTTTCCTTCAACGTTTTGAGAGCATAGGAACTTCCGCAATCACTTTTGCAAAACAATACCTTAAAAATGCCTTACTTCATTTGCCTATTACCTACATTTAGCACGTACCTACTAGGGAATGCAAAACCGGTCAGAATTAAAACCCGGTTTTTTTTTTCGGGTTTCGTATTTAAAAACTCGGTTTTCGGTGAAACTGGTTTGAAAATTAGATATTTTTGATTCTTTGTCTCAATGATATTTTTAAGCTGCTTGTGAAACTCAGGCCGCCTACATCTTAATCTTTTCACTTATTAAATAGAACAGTGTATTAAAAAGAAATACATATTCAAAATTTCAATGAAAATGCAAAAAAATGTTTAAGTAAAAGGTTTATTTGCTTTTTCTGCTTAAGCTAAGTAGATACAAAATAAACAACAGTATGAAAAAGATCTACTAAACTAAAAAAAAGTAGTTATAAGTACCACGCATGAAAAAATTATTATAAAATACAAAATCAAAATTTTATAACACTGAAAATCTGTTATAAAATTAACCATATTATATACTCTTTCATTCTAAAACTCTAACTTTTAAAATGAAACCATAACAGTCACAATAGCTGAGATACTCAATGTTTTCATAACTTAGATATAAGTCTTTTAAAAGAGATCAATAATAATTTCAATCAGGGTAATTATACTAATGAATAAAAAAAAATGACTGCACACGCTGTTTTTATCTTCAGTCTTTCTGATGTTTTCTACGAAATCATCCATAGTAATCTGAAAGCGGCAAGCAAGAACAATAACTTGATCTGTATTCTGTTTAATTATGAAATTAACAGGAAGGAACTAAAAAAATATTCTAGCTGTTTCAGCGTGATGAAGTAAAAAGCATGCTAACAATCAAAGTTTCGCATTTATTATATAACTAGCTGCGCCCCAAGGTTTCGACCCCGTGGGAATATCAGGAAGAAAAATATCCTATGTCCTAATCTAGGTCTTGGTCTACCCATGTGCTAAATTTCATCCAAATCCATTCAGCTGTTTTAGCATGAAAGCGTAACAAACAAACTCACAATTGCATTTATAATATTAGCTAGGATTTTAGTGTGGCACACTGTGAATAACTGAATATCTTAACATTAGAAAATAATAATTTGCACCTAACCTAAGAAAGACCATAAAAAAGACCTATAAATTCCAAATATTTACGTAAAATAACTGAACTGCACGACAAATTCACTTAACTCCTTCACTCAACTCTTGAAAACGGTTTAAAGTTATCAAATTAACAATACTACGATAAACAACACGTCTTTACACTAACAACCGTTTTCAACGTTTGGCAAAACAAAATGGCTGACATCAAATGCATCGTTTTGACTTACAGTTGGTGTAGTGGTGTTGCCGTTTGAAAATAATAAAAAAACTCGAAAATCTCGAAAAACCGGAAACATGAAAAATTAACCCGGTGTTTTTAATAAATTCAAATATGCCAAAAAACCGGGTTATCGGTTTTCGGTTAAACCGGTTTGCATTCACTAGTACCTACCATGTTATTGATTTCTAGAATCTTAATAAAAGATAAAAGCTCTTCTCTTAAAGGTGCAATTTATTTTTATTACAAACAGCTGGGTATTAATGATACTACCTACTTTCCTATCCCAGTAAAAGTAATACGATGCCAATCAAAGTTATTTATATTAGGAAAGGTATTTGCGACTCCACCCACTTAGAAGTTGTCGGTTTTCCTAGATGAGAAGATATCATTGGCTTGTATTTAATCGAACCTCTAATAATTACCATTTTGAGCTCCCTAAAACATTTTTGAAGTAATATAATTATAGAGGTAAGAGAAACAGGGTGTAAAGTTCACTCATACTCTATGGAAAAGGGGGGATCCTCCGACCAGACGGGTGTTGTGTCTGGTGGGCAACTGCCCGACGGTTGATGTCGGGACGTTGTATATATGCTAGTCGCGCGGTAAACTCTGATTGCGCGATGCAGGATTTGCGTGACGTCAGTATGACGTGTAGTTCGCATGTGGCGATGTTGATACCGCTACATCACTCCCCCCGGAGACCGGAGGTCGATAGTGGGCTGAGTCTTGCGTCTTGCGATGCTTGCCAGGGCCAGTTGAGGTTCCAGTGAGTCGGAACCGGGTGCCGCATAGTTCACGGTGAGTCGGAACTGTCTGCGAAGGTTTCCCCAGTGAGTCGGGGTGGCGCTGCGTTATGCTCCAGTGCGTCGGATGTGGTACAGCGCCGGGTTGAGGCTGACTGCTGGCGTGGACCAGGTGAGGGTTTTGAAGGCTCTGCTTGTGGACCGGCCGAGAGTGCAGTGTGCTGTGCCAAGGTTGCTGCTGAGGCTGAGGGTGGTGACCAGGTATGCGCGAGCGCTGCATGCTGGTGGTCAGGATACCCGTTGAAGCCGTGGGTGCTGGCTGGCTGTGTGACTCGCCGCTCTAAAGCTTGCGGGAGTGATGCTGATGTGATGATGACGTCACGCTGTACTAGTTGCACGAAGGCTGCGCTGACGTTCAAGTTCGGGGTTACCAGTATAGAGGTATGAGAAACAGGGTGTAAAGTTCACTCATACTCTATGGAAAAGGGAGGATCCTCCGACCAGACGGGTGTTGTGTCTGGTGGGCAACTGCCCGACGGTTGATGTCGGGACGTTGTATATATGCTAGTCGCGCGGTAAACTCTGATTGCTCAAATCAAATCAAATCAAATCAAATCAAATCCTTTATTTTTGCTGAATACACTGTTACAATGGTGTTATAAGAATTACATGTTTCAAGTGATTCTACCGTAAGGCATGCAAAAAAATTATACAGTCATAGTTATTCATCAATTAATCAAAATAAACATTGGAATAAATAAAATTAGATGACATAAGCACGATATAGTTATAATAAGTTAAAGTCATAGTGGAGAATAAATTATCTATTAAATAATAAAAATATTTAGATTATTTCAATGTCAATGTCAAAATTAGTTATTAAGAGATACATGGATAATTCATTGAATAATTGATTTTACTTGATGTCACTGTGAGGTCTATAATTTGGCAAAATTATCATTGAGGAAGTCATTCAAGTTATAGTAGCATTTATTAATCAGAATTTTTTTTAGACTTTTCTTTAATAGGGCCGTATTCATTGCCCTTATTTCTTTAGGTAATTTATTGAAAATTACAGGAGCCATATGGAACACACTCTTGTACATTAAAGAGGTACATGTTCGGGGTACATAGAGGCGTAGTGCGTCCCGTTGTTGCCTATTATTTATTTCTGATGCTAATTTAAATAGGTTTTTTATTGGTTTTCACAAATAATGAGACCTCATAGATATACAGACTTGGGAGAGTCAGAATCTTATACTCCTGGAAAAACGGTTTACAGGTTTCGACCATTTGAAGCCCAAACATAGCCCTTAGGCACCGTTTTTGTGCTTTAAAAATCCTGCCAATATCTGTCGAATTTCCCCAGAAAATTACACCATACCTCAGTACTGGCGCAACTAAACCATGATAAGCCGCTAACAACGTATTTATATTTGAGACCTTTTTAAGTTCATGTAGGGCATATACTGATTTATTTAATCTTTTGCACAATGTTTCAATCTGGGATTTCCAATTTAACTTATTATCCAGAGTAAGCCCAAGAAATTTTGTTAATAGGACTTCAGCTACAGGTTCACCCTTATAGTTAATCTTAGGTGTACCCGCATTTATACGCTGACTGAAATGCATTATTTTAGTTTTCCCAATGTTCGCCTTCAGATTGTTACTATCTAACCATTGAATGATTGCATTTAGGCTACTGTTTATATCATGGTCGTAAGATGTTCTGTCATTACACTTAATTGCAACGGTGCTGTCGTCAGCAAAGAGTGTCATTGGGTTTGAATTCGCGTTCGGAAGGTCATTAATGTATATAATGAAAAGTAGGGAGCTTAATACGCCTCCCTGTGGGACACCGTACTGAATTTCACGTCCCCCTGATAAATATGTCTCCTCCATCTTAGTTCTACTATTAATTCTATTAATTTGTGTAAATTGAGTGCGGTTGTTGAGGTACGTTTCTATTAATTTTAAAACGTTGCCCCTTATGCCATATAACTCGAGCTTATAAAGTAAAACGTCATGCACCACGTGATCGAAAGCCTGTGTCATGTCCATGAAGATGCCGCAGATCGGTATTCGCTTGTCGACATTAGACATTACGATTTCTAAGAACTCATATATAGCAAGGTTGATACTTTTATCTTGTCTGAATCCTTTTTGTTCCTTAGCTAAGATGTTATGGGTTTCAAAGTATTTAGTCAGCTCACTATAAATGTATTTTTCAAAAAAAATTGAGACGATTGGCAGTAAGGCAATAGGTCTATAATTAATCATGCTTTCTTTACTCTCTTTTTTATGTATCGGTTTTATAATTGCTACTTTTAATTTTTCTGGGTATATACCAGTTTCAATAGACAGGTTTAAAATGTAACTCAGGGGTCGCGAGATACATTCCGTTACTAGCTGGATGACTTTAGTGCAGATACCGTCATATCCTACACTATTGGTGTTTTTTAGCCCTTTTATAATTTGTTTTATATCTTCTGGTAGACATGGCTTCATGAAGATTGAGTTTAGCCTAGATGTTAGGTATTGCTTATGCTGATCGATGTGCATAGTATTAATGGGTGATATCTTATCTACAAAATAGTCATTAAATTCATTCGATATGTCATACGGATTTGTCACGATATTATTATTCGATTCAATATATGGGATAGATTCTAATGGTCTGTTTTGCTTTGCAGTATTAATAATTTGCCATACAGCTTTTGGTTTATTACTAGCGTTCAAGATATTGTGATTGTTTTGTGCTCGTTGAGTCAAAGATACAATCCTCTTCAGTCTTTTGGTGTATTGCTTCAATTTTGATTTATTGTCCGCACTTGGTGTTTTTCTATATTTCCACAGTAGTTCACGTTTCTTAGCGCTACAGGTCTTAATACCCCGTGATACCCACTTGCTTTTTTTGTAGAGGTGTATGGTTATAGTTTTGTAGGGAAAGCAAAGGTCATAAAACAACTGAAATGTATCAATGAAAACATTATATGCTATGTTAGGATCACAAGTACTGTACATATCTGCAAATGACATTTGACCTAAATAATATTTGAATTTGGCCTGATTTTCCACGCACAAATCCCGTCTCCTGACTCTCCAGTTCTTAATTATACATATGTTTCTCATTTGACATTTTAACAATTGTGCGGTGTGGTCAGACAGTGCTAGTTCAATTACTTCTGATTTACATGCTTTCCCAAAGTTATGGGCAAAATTGTCAATACATGTTTTATTTAGATGTCTGGTAGGTTCTTTCAATTGTAATTTTAGATTATAATTTAATAGTAGACATTCAAATTCGTTTGTCAACTTACACTTACTCGATGCAGGATTTGCGTGACGTCAGTATGACGTGTAGTTCGCATGTGGCGATGTTGATACCGCTACATAATGATTGCCCCTCTTTTTGTGAACCTCAAAAAAATCCTATTTTGAGGTCCTAAAAATACTAAATAGCCAAGTAAGTGCGACCAACCTGGACGTAGTGTCTTACTGGGTAGGTATGCCCTTAATCTTTTAAATAAATATTGATCCAATAATAAATAATTTACGTTCGTTACTTCTCTAGAGTTACAAATCTAGATAAGTAACGAACCGTCACCGTCAAGAACAACACACATTTGTTATACATGCACAAATGTTCAGTACCTGTCTAACGGTGAATTTCACCAAAGAATCTGAACGCCATTATGATGCGACTGATAGCACTGACAGCTCTGGAACGCTGTTTTCGGTGTTGCCATTGGTGAAATTCGCCCTAAACCTCATAGCTAACGTTAAACCAGGACCCAAAATAGTTTCGCATCACTGTGCTATCTTCGACAAGAACGTTGGCTTGTAAAATTCCTTCCTATTTTAAACATATTGTTAAAGTGTGGCTTCTCCATGTCTTTACGCTATATATTTTCATATCTGTCTTGTTCAATATGTTAGCATTGAAAAATTTACATTGCATGCTAGTTTTAGTGTGCTCACAGGTGGCAGTCCGGAGTATAGAAATAATAAGTTAAACGTCAGTTCAGTTTTGGAGCCACTTCTTTTTACAATGGAGATATCAATTACGTGCAGTAAAATGTTGTGTTGTTTTAGATAGAAAGAGGTAGAAATGACATTAGATGTGGATTCTTTAGTTGGTCAGAGCTTTTAAAACCTGGATGGTTTTGTCATCTAACCTTCACGAACTGTTCGATAAATAATGGAATGCAGACAGAAAGAAAGAAATATATTACAAAAACAATAAATCACTTTAATATTCAAATACAAAAATTATTTTTTCTAAGTAATTTTAAAATTGCAATCCTATATGCGTTTCTTTTTATAGCTAAAACCCCTGACCAGCAATAACGTGGTAGGTACCAGTGGCGAAGGTTCCATACAACTCGATTCACTATTCTATAGACAAATAAGATTATAGATATGTACTCCGGGTTACCTCTTACAAAAATTGACAATACGCTACTGGTAGGTACTTATATATGACGTTTTCCAATGCAGTTATAGCTTTACATTAGCGTTTGTCAAGTGAGGTGATTATGGAAACTTACGACCATTTTCAGCACAGTATCTAATTGTTTTAATTCCTATAGCCCCTATAGCTATTGTAGATATTGTGTGTGTTGTTGTTGTTGTTGTTTGTTGATTCGTTGTTGTTGTGTTGTGTGTTGTATTGTTGTTAGCTATTATGTGTGTGTGTTGTTGCGTTATTGTTGTGTGTATTGTTGTATTGTGTGTGTTGTGTTGTTGTGTTGTGTGTATAGCTATTGTATGGTTCCTATATGTTTTTTTCCGTAAAGCTTATGGAAAAAAACTTTAATAAAACTAAAAAGATATAGGATATATAATTCATACCAATATCCCATTCAAATGAAATAAAAATAACTACTTTTCAAACTGCATCGGGAAAAAAAACTATTTCTTATGCAAGTCGTAACATGTTGCTTACCGACAACTTACAAACAGGTATTAGTTATAAGTTATAACTTTGTAAGTCTCCGTAACAAGTTACATAACAAGCATGTGATTTAATTCCCGTCTACTTAATACTTAACTTCAATAGAGACCGGTAAGCGGGGGCTCGTGGCTAAGTTATAACAGCCGCACGGGTCGGTCCGTGGATGGGTGACCACCTTTACATACCGAGACCCCTCCGTGCCTTGGAAAGCACGTTAAGCTATTGGTCCCGCCTGTCATTATTGTTATTTTTATATTTTCGTATGCTGCACTGGTTGACGTCATGACTTCAACGCCGGCTGTCGCTGTAAACCAGCGCTGGGGCTCTGTCTCGCATAGAGTCGTAGCATTATGCTGAGCGATTGCCGTTTTGCGTGGATGTGGCACGTAATACCCCCAGCTCGTTATTTTTTTGTGTTTGTGTATTTTTCTCTGCGTCATGTTTACAGCAAATAAACGTGTTTTCTTTCTTTCATTCGTGGATCTTTGACAGCCGTTACGGGTCGTCAGATGCCCGAAAGTCTGACAACCACTCTTACTAAGGGGTATCGTGTTACCCAGTAACTGGGTTGTGGAAGTCAGATAGGCAGTCGCTCCATGTAAAATACTGTTATTCAGCTGCTCCGGTAAGACTGGAAGCCGACCCCAAAAATAGTTAGGAAAAGGCAGGCAGATGAATAGAGACCGGTAAGCGTGCGGCAAAGGAACGTAAGTTGAATAGTAAATATTATATTGTTTGTTGTAATGGAGTTGAAATAGATTGTGAAGAGAACTATTTATAATGACGTCGGCGTTAGCGTTTGGTTGGCCTTTTTATGGTGTATATAATAAAGTTTATTATTATTTATTTACTATTCTATCCTATAGTTTGGTTTTCGAATTTGAGGGAACCTTTTAGAGATTTAAAATAGGTTCTGGTGTTGGGTTTGCATTTGCTCCTATAAAGGATTCGAATTAAATATGGTCTGCAAAATATTATTTCAGAGCGTGTTCTATTGTGGAAGACGCACCTGTCCGAGTTCTAATTAGTTGATCATTGGATCTATTTAGCTTAAGTTGGATAAAATAAGCTTGTTTTCTTATTGAAAATAAAGGCATAAGTAGAAAGGTATAAATACTTCTGTTCTTTAGGTATAAAGGACAATTGAACGATTATTAGATAAAACTGAGAATTTTCTCCCAACATTGACGTCACAAATTACATCACATCTTTAAATTCCTAATTATAAGATAAATAACAAACTATTCGAAATTTTCCAAGTAACGTTTTATAATAACAAAGCAAACATTAGAACAGAGACTTTAATATACGTGTTTTCGATGATAAAGTGGAAGTGAGTGGTGGGATTAAAAGGGAATTGATTAATTAATTACATGGGACTGAAATATAACTGGCGAAATGTGGGTGTAGGTGTGCCTCTGCCTAACCCTTCGAGGATTACAAGCGTAATGTTATGTTACGGACAGAGTAATCAAACTTGCATCAAAAGTTACATACGGAAGAATACACGACATATACAAGATTTATTTTTTGATGAATGTCCTCCAGAGAAACGAAGGCTACATTTTCAGAAAAAAAAAACGTGCGGAAAAAGAATAAGTATAAACACTCATAGACTATTGCAAAAGGATTAAAGTTTGGAGAAAGATTTAGCTCACTATGCAGAAACGAAATCGAGAAAGGGGCGTTGATAGAATCGTTCAACGATTATAGTATACAAGATTGGTAAACCTTTTCAAATATATTTGGAATTAAGTATTAAATAAATAAATATTTAGATTTTTTCCTGTAAGTTACAAAGTAAACACTCTTTCAATAAATGCGATCAACACTGTCAAATATTAACAAAATTCTCAATTAAAAGCCAGTTGAAAATCGGCGACCGACTTTATATCCCACAATTTTCTCGTTTGCGAACCACCTTAAAACAGACGAACGAAGTTATCAAATCCCTGGAATTGACATGAAGTGAAACATGTATGTAGCAGGCAATGCGTGTTTGATGTGGATACCTTTGATGGCAAATTGTTCGCAGTTCGTATTGATATGATAGCGTGTCTAGTGAGTTGCTATGTATGCTCGATGGCACTTTTAGGTCTGTGTTTAAGGCTAATGGGGTTCAAATAATAGTGTTATGACGGATTTGGAACTAGCTGCTTTTTTAATTTAAAATTTATTTCCTGTTAAAGGCACCCCACTCATTAACCTTGATTTTTTTTAAATACGTATATTGAATGGAAGTAGTCCAACAGATTAATGTGCGATATACTTAATTTAATTTTAATATTTGTCGATGTTTCAGCGTTCAGCGCTTATAATCCCCGCGGCCATAATCCTTTACAAAACAATTTGAAACTCTGAATTCAATGTTCATTATGCTTTTAAACGGGCTTTCATAAGCCTTTTCAATACAATATAAATTTCACAACAAAACAGTGTTAAATATAAATGAAAAAAAAAACGGGATATTACAAAACAAACCACATAATAAGGCCGCCCGCGCCGCAAATATGAGACAATAAACGACAATGCTGTATCGTAGCGGTCTACGTGGCGCTTCCGTAGCAAAACTCGTAGGCGACTACGCCGTAGCAGCGGGATACATCTAATGAGGGCACTGATATTGTACCGCTCAGCCGGCGGCCGACTGAAGCGGCCTCTATAAATTGGTTTCATGCATATTTATTTATTCAAATATGTATGAATTGAAATCTCCACGACTACTGAAATATGGCACTCGTGGACGAAAATTGAATCAACAGGGTAAATTAAGTTGACAGGCGCAGTAATAGTGTTTGGAATATAAACTCTTTTAGTTGAATAAGAAGCGTAACTTAAGAAAGTGCTCTCGTGGCATTATTCAAAGTATTCTTCATAAACTTCGCCTTTAAGCAGCGAACTGTGAACAACAAATTTTTCATACTTTGCTCTCCTGACGTTTGGGGAAATTGGTGTTTAATGAGTAAACTTATGCATCGTAGCGTGCGCAAATCTCGTTTTTTTTTGTTTTTGTGATAATGCACATTTATAAAAGTGCACATGTGTTAAAAGTTGCAGCTTAATAGATTTTTGATGGCTTCGCCCGGTGCAAAATTGAGCGTGCTTGAGTCGGTACAAAATACTTGGAAGTTTCCGTAAACCATTTTGTTTGTTAAATTTTATTTGGTAATGCGGTGGCACGGCGACTCCGCTGTTTTGTACAAATTGGGGAATTTCAAACGGCGTGTTTTCCTGTTAGTATTTTTCTAAATATGCTTAATCAACTTTACGTAATGTTATAACCGGTAAGACAAAGGAAGAACAGCGAATTGTATTCAGCGTTTATCCTTGAGTTTTTAGACAAAGAATCATTTATCTCGTTTCATAAATAATATATTTCTTGTCTAAAATTTACTGTTTACAATTGAACTGTAGCAACAGATCCAACAGATAATAAATGAGGCGAGTCTCAAAGCTGGAAACTAATTAAAGTCGGCAGGCACGAATCAATACTTATAAATTAAGACGGTTTAACTTGCAAAGGTAATTTGGCAAAAGTTCATCTCAAATATTGACACTGAAATGACGACAGACCAGGAGAGCTGAGGCAGCAATTCTTTAAGGCACAGTTTACACTTCCGACTCATCGTTATTCATCTACAGTGAATGGTTAACGGGGAATTGTCCTCGTTCATTCATTCTTTGTATTAACATTTTGAACAATGAATCAAGTCGTTTTCAAAGTTTGTGAATTTAACGATTTATACAAAAGCGGGGAAACCATGAAAACACGGCTTATAAAAATGTTGGATGTCATTTCTGTGATTGATTTATTTTTATTGGCTAGATAAAACAATCAAGTAATGCCGATTTGCTAAAGGCATTCTTCTGATTTTTATTTGACACTAGTGTAACTTAACTTAATATTTTCAATAACTTCATTTAAGTAATTTTCTTGTTAAGTAAACTTGTTTCCATGATAATCACTCTAGGCGATGAACTTAAATAAGAAGAGATCAGACAAATAGATCTTCATAGCGATTATAGATGATTTATTTTAATAATTCACTGAAACCGCTGGATTACTTTGAATATTTATAGTAAAAAAAATTGCGAAAAGGAATATTACGTTGTGGGTAAGGTTCGTTTGATCTGCCTGTTATAATATTTAAGTTAAATAATTTAGTTTAACTTAAGCGGTTTTACGTTTAATTATGTTTATCTTTGCGATTTTTATGAGCTTTAATTATTTAAGTATCGTCATCATGTTCTGTCCAGCCTTTTTCCAACTATGTTGCGGTCAGCTTCCAGTCTAACCGGATGCAGCTGAGTACAGTTGTTTTATCTCACGAAAGCGGGTGAGCCATACTTGTAGTTGTAATGCGTATAGACACGCGCTCTTGTGTGCGTAACTACAGGTAGCGTTAGCAAGCTCATCGCTAATGAACAAAATAATAATATACATGTAATATATAGATAAGACATGGTACAATACAATACAAAATTATATTCAAGAAACATTTAATTTTAGCAATATTTTGAATAAAATTTATATTTTATTTAAATCACAATTTGGTTCTCGATGAAGTTCCGTGAATTCATATTCTTCTTTGAGTAAATTATAAATATTTGCAATCATTTGACGAGCCTAAAATAAACAATACATTATTACAATCTCATTTAACATGTTCTTATTAAACTAACTAATACATTAATTCATTATACACACCAAACATGAACATTAATTTGCCTTATCTCACTGCGAACAACTTTTCTCCGTTTCTTCTTACCTTCCATGCTGACGGTATTCGATAAATAATTTTAGCGCGAACCATGAAGCACTACTGAGGGCCTAGACAAATGGCATTCGCTTCGGAGCGATTCTATTTCTACAATCGCTATCGCTTTCGCTAATGATTCCAAAAACTAGCAATAACGCTCGTCAAAAAGTATCCCTTGGCTATGCATCTCTGTGGAAGTAAGTACCTTATCTTTCGACGCTGTCGATTCATTTCATAATCGAATGTTGTTTACATTGTTTAGCTAATTTTTTATTCGTTGACCTATGATCACGTGACATTTCGATAGCTTATGTCAACCCCATACATTTTAGCTTTTCTACTAGCGTTATTGTTAATCGAATGTTACTTTGTCTAGGCCCTCTGACTCGGCCACGACTGGGCGCTCCCGAGGTTATGCACGCAATGACAGTGTGCATGTACACTTACACACACACTTGTGTGTACCCAATACTTATGGGTCACCCGCTTTCGTGAAATAAAACATCTGTACCAGTATTTTACATGGAGCGACTGCCTATATGACCTACACAACCCAGTTACTGGGTAATACGACACCCCTTGGATAAGACTGTTTGTCAGACTTTAGGGGCTTACAAGAGCTAAAGCGCGGTCACTGTCGGATTGCATAGAAAAGAAAGAGACGCGCGATGACACAACGCTGGTAATTGATTGCAAAATATGAAGCAATTATGGATTTACAAAAAATTTATTCATTGGACTAAAAAATTAAAACACTATTACGTTAGTATGTTGCTTGTAGAATAATCTGACAAAAAATCTATATGTTTTCATGTATAATTACTATGGTTCTTAATAGTTAAAAAACATTTTTAGAGGTATATTCGTGATATTTTTCTATCATATCAAGTTAATTGTATTATGTTTTCAACACACTACCTAACTAGCATATATCCTGCAGAATATCATATATTTTTCTGATTTTGGTTTCTGCAGTGGATCATATATTTTTAGGCACTATAAATTTGCGTTTAGGTCATGTAGTCCCCTTAAACTTCAAGTATGTTTAGGTTTATTTTTTATTACATTAAATGATAAATGATTTTATTCCTGTAAGTAGGTTTATACAAACACTTTAACACGTCAATCATATTTTTTAAACTAGATGAGGTCGGCGTTTCCTATCTGACTACTCTGAGAAGAAAGGCCGAAACAAACTCAGAGGTCACAGTCTCTTTTAAAGTCCAGACATAATCTTGGTCAGATCATGTGAAGACCATGTAGATTTATGACTGAAATGGTCTTTTGAGTTAAAACCACACAGAATGAGTGGACCTGTCCAGTCAGTGCACGCATTTGTCACTAATCGTGGAGCTCAACTCAGAACCTAAGGAACCCATTCATATTTTAGGTGAATTAAATAGGTACCTTATACTTAAGTAATTTGATAAAAGACACTACACAGTCTCAGTCTGTAATTACGTAAGAATTAAAGTACAATTAAAGTAAACTATTGTAATACTTTTCGATTGGAAACAGCTGTTTACGACAAATACAGACCGACAAGGATCAAATGAATCTCAAACGGACAACGAGAATAGGAAAAATAAAGTACCTACATTCTTGTCTTCGCAGAACTTGACCCACGCGGGTACCGAACTCCCAACTCCAACTTAGTCACTATGCCAATCAGATATCTGTTCAAATCTAGCTATTGCGTTGCAATGTCTTTCCATTTTTTTTTTATTGTGAATCTTCTCCGGCGCGCACTCAACAACTTAGAAAAGTTTCATCACAATCGGTCGAGCCATTTTAGAGTTTATGCGAGACTATCGCACCGCAATTGATTTCTATATATAAAAGAGAAAAAGAAGATAGATGAATATAGATTTAAAGATGATTCATTCTATTCCACAAGTTCACGTGTCACGTCACGTCACCATAAACTCCCCTATTCACAGCCATGTCGCATCAATTTATTGTATTGGCAACATTTGGTAATCTGGATACGTTTCGTTGCGCATTAATTTGGCTAATAGTTTGTTTTTGTTCAGGTGTTGCCATAAGCCGATTATGGACAGTTATCAAATATAGCTCATTTATTTGACCGGTGTTCGCATTAATGATTGCAGTCACATAATTGTAAGGAGAGTTTCATGTTGTTTGGTTTTATACGTTGATAGAGTGTGTGTGTTTGTGTGAGCTCGAAATTGTTAAATGAGTGCTGGCGTATCTTTTGAAATAATTAATGATGACGGATTATTGTATAACTTTAATTAAACAAAAAAATTGTGCGTAGGTATGCATACGTATACCATTTAGTCCATAGTGAATAAAATAAGGCAGGACCAGTACAAGGTACAGTACAGTAAAAATCTTACCGTGTATACTTACGTGAAGTGAACTGTCACTCCACCTGATGCTAGTGATTGGCACTATTGATAGCTAACTTCACCTAAGATTTCACGGTTAATTTTTTTACAGAATGGATCGGCTGTCCTCAAACAGTGGCAAGTTGGATTAGGTGTAAACTTAAGTGTTACCCAGTTCACACTAGAGTGCACAAAAATATACCTACTTAGTATGTTTGAAATGAACATTGTACACAAACCCTAAGAAAGCAAGCGTCGCCGACAATCTCAAAGTTACGTTGTATTCCTTCGCCTACTTCATATTATTTAAGCTTTGATATATTCGCAATTTAAGTTGCCTGAAACTCGTTGGAGAGCGGACAGATTAAATTCCAATTTTTTTCTACTTACCAACGAAAGTAAACGACTTTTTACTGCAAACAGAGGAGGTTAGAGAGTGTAGGATAAAGTCGTGTCGTCGATAATCTGGATAAATATTGTGTTTTGTGCGCCGGATCTAGAAGTGTATGTACCGAAATGGGCCTTAGGGCATGTACCTAAATGAAAATGATTAGTATTAGTCTATTAAACAAAGTACTCCACAAACATCCCAAAATGGTGAAACAATGATTTTGGAATTATTGAAAAGCTGCAAAGTGCTAGTTTATTTCTTTCACAGTTTGTCTCGAAACAATTTGGAGGTACACATAATATGGCGAACTTGAAAAAACACAATACAATTACTAGTCACATCATAAATATTGTTAAACACGAATGTACTTATTACATCTACATTAACATTAAAAAAACACCACAAAAAATAAAGAAAAACACAAACAAGAATGTCACACCAGATAACACAATTATACATTACGTTTATTATTAACATGCAACACCGAATTATCTACAAGCCATTCAAAACTTACCTTTATTCCAATGTGAATAGGGAAGTCTGATGCCAATGCAGGTTGCGGATGAAGTGCCGGCAGGAGCGGCAGTGGAAGAGGACAGGACATCATAGCTGCGCCAACCTGCCAACAAATGATATCCTTTAGTATTGAGAAGCCAGTGTTTGTACAAATATTGGACGTGATTCTGTAAGGACAAAATGTAGTGCGAAGTTTGTGATAGCAAAATATGTCCCGCTTAGGTAACTGCTACGGTAGGGTGCCTATTTCAAAGTAAGGGTGTCAGCTGCGCGCACATAGTATTAAAGGCCGGCGGCGCATGAGTCTTTCTTTGCCCGGAATGTTACCATTGCACGACTCATGATGCGAAGCATCAGAGAGTGCTTTACGATCGAAAAATTTTTTTCGCCTCATTTTGGCGGCTATTTTTATTATTATAGCCTTGTTAGTTCACGGAATCAAGATATTTTGCATACTATTGTCGAGATAATTTAATGGAGATTAATTTCATACTTTTTAAAAATTGATTTACTGCAATAGAATTGGAAAAAAACACCAAAATAGGTCAAAAAAAATTCCTGTCCGTCATGTGTGAAACCCGGAAACACTGTAACTTGTGAAAAAATCCATTATTTGAGTTAATTATTTTTTTTTAAATTCTAATCGACAATTGTAGGTCACTAAATGCAAATGGCTAATTAATTCAGTGTCGTTTAATTACAATTAACTAAAAACGAAAACTACAAGACTGTACATCTATTTATATCCATAGAAAATTAACATATGGATGGTGATATATCTATAGATATTATGGACATTTATTCCACCAGGGGCGCTTGTGCAGTACCTTCTTCCTACTACAGCTGTTTTTTCGGCAATTAATTTTGAACGAATTAAGTTTTTTTTTTAATATTTTATAATTAAATGAGCATTATGAGTCGTGCACTTTTGGATTTTCCAAATTTTTTATAAATATTATGTTTATATAAACATTTAGAACTAGGTATTGTGTATTTATTTTATTTTTTGTTATATTTATCTTTTCGTATACTGCATCGGTTGACGTCATCACGTCAATGCCGGCTGTCGCTGAAAACCAGCGCTGGGCCTCCAATTCGCATAGGGTCGTTGCATTATGCTGAGCGATTGCCGCTTTGCGTGGATGTGACGCACATTTTTCCCCAACTTGTTCTTTTTCGTGTTTATATGATTTTCTTTGCGTCATGCTTACCGCAAGTATACAGGGTTAGTTTTCAAAGACCAGCCAAATTTAAGGATGTGGTACAGACCATCAAACTGAACAACTCTCTCCATGGGACCAATATCATCATCGCGAAAAATTTATAAACTGTCCCATACAAAACTTCAATACCTACTCGACCCAAATGTATAGGACCGCTGTTTTTTTTTTCGCGATTACGATATTGGTCCCAAGGAGAAAATTGTTCAGTCTGATGGTCTATACCACACCCTTAAATTTGGCTGGTCTTTGAAAAATAACCCTGTATAAACGTATTTTCTTGCTTAATTTCTTCCAAACCTATACTACATATAGTGCCCATAGCTAAAAGGGAAATGCCTACGGACAATGTCGTCCCTTTTTAGAGAAAATCATTTTATGTTCAGTCATTTTAATACTGTTGCTAAAAGTGTCAAATAGTTAAAAAGAAAAATAGTATGATGCGATTAAATATGAAATTAAACATTTAATTAAAATCCCACATCTATCACGATTAAGGAAACCATCCTAAAAAAGTTCACGACACTTTTAATCACCAACATCTGCGAGCACCATTTAGGAATCCGTATCATAATTTCGCCGTACGAATACATCGATACACGAATAGGGATGGGAAACGTCGAAAACAATTTAGTTAGCGATGTATTCCGGAAGCCGGGATAAACTCGGTAGATATGCCTCTCTAATATTCCGTGTGGGGATGCTGGGTCCGTTGAAAACGATATGAATAATATATTGGCGCGAATGCACGGCCGGTCGCGGAGATCAGTCCGCATTACGACTCAATACGGCTTGTGCTGTGACGAATATAAGCGTCGAACGGACCGACAGCGCGATACAACGATACTTTATGTAGATGGTGACAACATTTTGTTTGATTGTGTGCAGGTATTAGGTAGCGAATGTCTGGCTAATTGTTATTGTATCAGAAACTATATTTGGTGAAATGGATTTACAAAAGAATAGAATAGAATAAAATACTCTTTATTATGTACATAAAAATTACAGATATATAAATGTAGAAATTTTACATAGGGTGACACAATGTGCGGTCTTATCGCTAAAAGCGATCTTTTACAGATAACCTTTGGATGGATTCAAGGGAGGAGAGACAATAATGCAGGTAGTCAGTGATGTACCATTTACATATACAACAAATACATACATACATAAAACCTTTTTGTATTTACATTATTTTTTAATCGTTCTTTGGTACCGATATTTATGAATGTCTTCTAATCTTTTTCATATCTGTTTGACTAACAGAAGATGTTTAAAACCGAATTAAGTTAATTTTCCTTTACATTTTATATTTATTGTACCTTAGCGATTAGTCTTTGTCCTGTCGGCGAAAAGTGTGATGATACATCCGTATATTGTTTTATATAACCCATTCGCCGGAATCCGGCTAAGTGAGGCTCCCGGTTTTGTATTGACGTGTCACCCTTACCGGGACCGAAACTATGCGAATTGTATGACTTTGCCGCCTTTACTCTAGTAAAGAACATCAGTACATCACACATCAGAACATATCACTGATCACAGTTTAATGGTTTATCAAACCAATGGACTGATGATAACGACAGACGATACGAAAATCTTATGGAAGTTAGCCGAATTAGGCACTAAGGAAGCGTTCAAATAACAGATCCTGATGTTTTCCTGGTATAGATTGATATCGGGATTCGATTGAAGTGGATTTGTGTACCTAAATGTTCTTGTTATTTATGTTTGTGAAGGCTTTGTTAAATGGGTTTCTTTTGTAAATAAATATTATTTCCGTCCAGTTTCCTACATGTGGAAATGTCAACAACTGTGCCTTTAATCTTTATAAAAAAAAACTCATGTTCCCCGAAGTGTTAGTCAGAGGTGTACCTATAGTACACCCACAGCCTATTGCCATAAACCGGGCACAAATCCAGACTGGGCTGCTACTGACAAATTCCAGATGGAAAAGCCCAGTAACACTTTGCCCGACCCGCGAATCAAACCCAGAACCTTATGCTCAGCAGTAGCGTTTGCAGTAAAAATATCATATCAATAAACATTGACAACCCTAAAAGCCATCAGCAAAATTCAAAATGGCAGAGCCTTTACCAAAACCACATAATAGAGATTGGAAATTTCGTAAATATCTAAACAAAATCAAACAATGGGCACAATATTACTATGTACCGGGAAGAACGCGAAGTTTTAATCGAAACGTCGACCGGTTGTATCGAGCCATCCCTAGGGGTGTCTCGTTACAATAAATTAATTAACTATACTAATTGAATGACACAAAACGAATTAACTGTGAGAACTGTTTTTGATAATAAAGGGCTTCACATCAATAGAAAATTGTTTTAATTATTTTATAGTTTTGTATTGCTTACGAAGTGTTCAACGAAGAATATGAATAATTATTGAATTGTTTCGAATAAGTCGCAATCGAGAGAGAACGGTTTAATTAATTTTCTTAAGTGCCATTTAAACGGTTATTTCGCAATCAATTCGGACTATCGGAGTCGACTTCTAAATATGAAAATATCAAAATTAGCCTATATTCGTCCACTGCTGTACGTAGACCTACCTACCTAATTCAAAACTGATTTGCAACACTGTTGTTGATGAAATGATGTTTATTTCTGTAAGTAGATCTTTTTTTAAGGTACTTTTACCCGTAAATTTTGTGGTCAACATTTCAAAACTAGATAGCGCCGGCATTCGTTGTGCTCCTTAAGTTCTGAGTTGAGCTGCACGATTACTGACAAATGCGTGCACTGACTGGACAGGTCCACTCAATCTGTGTGGTTTTTCCTCAAAAGACCATTTCAGACACAAATCTACATGGTCTTCACATGAACTGACCAAGATTATGTCTGGACTTTAAAAGAGACTGTGACCTCTGAGTTTATTTCGGCCTTCCTTCTCAGAGTAGTCAGATAGGAAACTCCGAACTCACCTTGTTTTTAAAATATGATTGACGTGTAAAAGTGTTTGCACAAACCTATTTACAGAAATAAAATCCATTATCATTTCTTAGCTGACTGATCCCTGAGAAGAAATGCCCAAACCAAACTCCCTTAAAAGTTTCTTTGAAAAAACTTGCACTATTAAACAACCAACAACATGCCAACATAAATTCACGTAATAAAATATCAATCCACCCGATGAACTATGATAGATACCGTCCGTACATTGACCATGTTATAATTCCACCGAGGAAAACCACGCTCTTCAACTATTCACGAGTCGAGGGAAGTTGTTATTATGACAGTTACCTAACTCCATTAATTACATTAATGAATGCATTAATATAGAGTTGGCTAACTATGCCTCGGGCTGACAGCCGACGTGAAATCCTTTTTACTAGATAAAATAAAAATTGTACTTAGGATAGTTGACTAGTTGGTTGAAAAGTGAGTCTTTTAAAGATTTTAAATGTATTTTTAGGTGGTTGGTTTTGTGAAAGTTGTGGTTTTAGGGTAATAGTCTGTTTGAGAGTAAGGAAGTGTTTTAAAAGCTTTTGAACAAGTACTTAAATGTCTCGTAATCCTCCGAAATAAGTTGAATTTACCCGAAAACAGTACAATATCTTCTTGCCAAAAAATCACTTACCTACAGCTTTTCTAATTAACAATATGGCACCCTTATTTATAGATACCCGTTAAATCATTAAACAATTAATAAGGGCAGCCTTGAGCATTAATAATAATGACTTTTTAAAAGCTCCGATTCTTAAATATACCTATAATCAATTCGAAGGGGAGCGATTGGCTTTCTATAATTTTGACGGATCCAATTATTTTATCGCTTCTTCCCGAACGCTGGATACCCTCGAAATTAATTAATTAACTATTGGTAAAATTAAATCATCTCGGCTCCGCGAAATTTATTCTTTTGAGTGGCGAACAAAGTTTCTTGTTTAAATTATAATGGCCGTAAGATCATAACGGTATGATAAACATGACTAAAGTTTATCGTAAATAAGAGGGGGAGCGGGAATGTGATGATTCATGGTATTGCTTCAGTGTTAGCTAGCCGTTTTGTTACTAAATTAGAGTTACGCAGAAAATCTGTGGTAACGACATTTTCAAAGTAATTTGCACGGTTTAAAAAGGAAACTGTGTTTGTTTAACGGCTCTTTTACACTGTTCTTTACTGTATTAAGTCTGCTTTCAGCTAAACAGTCGCCTTTTTGAGTAAGTTAGGAAACTTTATTCTTGATTGCTTTGAAGTAAAAACACATTTGAAAACATTGACTGTAGATATTTTTTTTCGGCTCTAGTCACAGAATTTCTTACTGACATTAATAGTATAGCTTATGGTGATGGTAGGATTGCGATGGCAGAATGCCCACCAAATGGGTTGACAAGAAAGACCGCAGACGCACTTTGGATAGATCGAAAATTTTAAATATCATTGAAACAAATGCATCACGATTATTTTTTCCGCTGCCAATTTGTAAAAGCTTAGATATACAACAAAAATACTTAATTAACATGTCAATCGTAAAGTTTTCAACACGACAGCGGCATTTAGTTACTAAATAAACCATTGTTTCTAACAATGTTATTAACATTACAGGTTTAAAGTCGCCTTTACATCGCCATAAAGTACTAGTCAAGTTTGTAAATAACAGATACCTACCTGCCAATCACACGGTTGATTAATATCCAATAAAATGTATGGGTTTCATACAAATCCGTTCCGTTTACGTCTTGTTAACAAATGGCATAAAATAAGAAATGATTTTGACTTCACTCTCTTGTTTGCCGCATGAGTTGTGTTTTTGACTCTAGTGATTTTATTCGGCGTGTTATGAATGGAATTGAAGGATTGTTTTATAAATTCAGCATTGTATTTAGTGTCATTTTTATTAAGTTTAAAAGTTTAAAATGATCATGATCCAGCCATGCTGCAAAAATTGCTAACTGGCTGTCTGCTAACTATGAAACCAGCGGGCTTTGTGCATTTCTTTTAATCAAAAGTCATTTATTCAAACCAGGCTGACAATCAGCATTTTTTGAACGACAAGATTACATAAGACAGTCCCCCAAAGTCCTGCCCTTCACCACTTCTTAGTGCTTTAGCTGCGAAGAAGAAGTGGC
This sequence comes from Griposia aprilina, assembly GCA_916610205.1. NCBI lineage: Eukaryota > Metazoa > Arthropoda > Insecta > Lepidoptera > Noctuidae > Griposia > Griposia aprilina. The sequence goes on from OU744288.1 coordinate 16,680,837, forward strand.
AAAACAAGCTCCAATAATTATAATTATAATAACTCTCATAATTAAGCTATGCAATTTAAACATAAAAATTGAATTTTGGGTGACCATTGAAAATCAGCGCTGTGCTGTAAGTCCCTCATAGCATAACATCATGCTGAATGGAAGTCTTCTTGTCACAGTCACAACGTGCAGCTGCAAATGCTATAATAAGTACAGAATTTCATCTCAGTTCGTTTTTTATCCATTTTCACACGAAGCAAGTACCTCAGCGTATGCGCACGATATATTTCCTTACACTTCCAAGACGTAGAAAATAGAAATAATTATAAATAATGTTTATTTTATCTCCACAAATTACATTCTTATACTAGTTATAATTACGTTGACATGTATTTTTTTTTAATTTTCTGGGGGATCTGGAGTCCAAACTAAGCCTAGGCCTGTATTTTAGAACTCCAGGACCCCCATTATAATCACATAGTAAAGGTTGTCAATGTGGTACAATGTGTGTGTTTATTGTACATAGAACATTTCATAAATATAAATAATATATTTATATACATGTGCATTGAGAAATAAATATTAATTATACGTAAATAATTACCAGGCACTTGTCTCACCATCTCCGAGTAAGTTTCACGTTTGTAGAAGCCATACAGGCACGGTGAAACAAGCCCTAAGAATATTATAAACAATTACAAATGGCTGTTAATTTATTACAGCTTTTCTTAGTCATTCATAATTCACAGTCTGAAAAGCTTGGCTTGGAAACGTTCCTGAATGATGTGTAGTTATTATTTTTAGGGGAAATGGCGTAAACTTGCGGTGTGACGTCATGACTGAGGCGGTACAGTGCGAGCCGGATGCTCTGTAGTGAGATATAAACGTGGAACGTCAGCGCCGTCAGCGATGCAGTTTCAGAATGATAAATGATTTGAAAAATATTGCGGGGAGTGGGGAATGTTGTTGAATACGTATACCTTTTATAACTATAGAAGTATATTATCGTTGCTTCGTAGATAAAGTAGTTTTAATCTTGATCAATTCATTAATTTACGAAACTACCTTTTGGAAGGGGCAACTAGAATCAATTACATTTTTTGTAATTTTTTATGTTTAAAAATGCCTTTTATTTGCCTATTTGAAATAAATTATTTGACTTTGACTTATAGTCATTATGTACTCGATAACATTTCTTTCACATGTGAACTTAGGTGGTAGACTTTACAAAGATAGTATGTAGCAAAAGAAGCATGAAAGTAGAAATTAGTTCCTTGCGAAGCATGTGTGGTGTGACTATGAATGATAAGCTGAGGAATGATGTCATAAGGCAACGGTGCGTTGAAGATGTAGTGATAAAAATTTAAAAGAGTATGCTTAGAGGATTTGGTCATGTTGAGAGGATGAAGGAAAGGCGACTACCAATCGTATTTACAAGGCAGATGTGAGTGGAAACTAAGTGAAACAAAGTGACCTTATTGGTGATGTTCTTCATAAAGGTCAGGTGCGTAGTAATCGCAACCGGCGCGGTGCCGTGCGTGTATGACCAGATGTATGAACATAAACGAGGCAAAAGTAGTAAGTGGTTTTCTGTAGTTTCTGCCTACCCCCATGGGAAGAAGGCGTGAGTGTATGTATGTAATATGATCGATGTGGACCTTGTCGGGCATAGCAAAAGTAGGAGAGAGGAAGAGGGCTTTTTGGTAGTTGATATAAGTATTATAATTATTTTATAGAATATGTAATTTCAAATTTGTCATTTAAATATTCATTGATATTATAATAGCATTCAGATAGTTATTTTACCCGAATAGAAATTGTTTAAATTAATTTATTATTGTTTTATTCATTTTTGTCGAATAATCATGATCAGTGACGCAGGATTACATACCTACCCAAAACATGACACTTTATCAGTAGTTTCTGGTAAGTAGATATTTCCCCACCTACCTTCATAAGAATGTAAAAATTCAGTGTAAAAACGACATTTTACTTAAATAGCTTCCAGCGCTCGTTAAATCCAGCCCGAGTTCCTCAAAATTCCTAGAAGAAAATCACAAGAAGTATGCTGATGCCGTTCGTTTTCTCAGACAAAGATTTTTAAAATATCTGTAGGTACGGAAATGTACCTCACAAGCAAAACTAGCTCGACTTTGTTCGTCATCCTCATATATCTTATTATGGCTACAACGTCTAACTGCAGTTACTTTTTCCCGTCGGAGGATCTAAGAAAAAGATACCAAGTTCTAAGTATATTCTTTCTCTTCTACACGAATAACTTTATTTAATCTTCCACATAACTCGAGTGATAAGGCAAATTGCAGCGACCACCACTAATTGCAGCCACCGCTAACAATGCTCGCCATTCGTGAACAAACAATAAGTTTGTACAATACCTTAAGAATTAAAACTTGTTCTAAACGCTAAGTTAGCGATTAAGTTGCAATCACGGCGGCGCAGTACTGCGCTAAGTTAGTGTAAACAAGCGGACGCAACTCGCATTGTGCCAAGTCAGTTCAAAACTAAGTTACGTTTGTTGCTTCAGTAAGTTTCTCCAATTATGTTGCATGTTTGTTAACGTATTCAATATACATGATGAGACGATGTATGCGCTTTTGAGGAACTGGGTTCGATTCCCAGGTCGGGCAAAGTGTTATTGGACTTTTTGATCTGGAATTTCTCAGTAGCAGCCCGAAGTTTGGAATTTGTGCTCGATGGTGGCAATGTGCTCACCCTTTATTACATGGGACTTAAACATAACTGGCGAAATGTGATTGTAAGATGGGTACACCACTGCCTAACACTTCGAGGAAACAAGGCGTGATGTTAAGTTATGTTAAGTTACTATCTTCTGTGACAAGTTTTCAAAGTGTTGTCGGAATTGAAATTGTTGTCGTTATTTTTGTATTGTGTTTAGTTTCTTTGGCCCATTTGGCGACTGTTTTTGAGTTAAGTAAATTATTCTTGCCTTTTGCTATCTTTATGGTTACATACCACAAAAAAAAACTAATGTAATACTAAACTATTCAAGAGAGCTCAACCACGTATGAGCTGCAGGTTACACGATGACTGATGTAGGCATGCATTCTGTCGGGAAAGGTTAACTTAAAGCTGCAATAGCTCTTTCTTCAACAGGACCTTTCAGACATGGGCCTGCATTGTTAGACTCACATAAAACCTTAATAATAAACTATTTGCACTTTAAAAGGACCATGTTTGTTTCGGAATTTCCTCTCAGAGATCAATCATCTAAGAGAAGCCGGCGCAATCTTGTTTCAAAATATTGACCAAAAAAATTACGTATTGTTTAAAAGGGCCTGGGATTATAGGTATCAACTTTGTAATTTGTAACGGTGATAACAGATTGAAAAGTTTCACCAGTTTCATATATACAACAGTACAGTCCCACCGCCCATCAGAGGATACAATTTGACAATGATAGCGCCTATTTTCGTAACAGTAAGGGTGAGTTTCGGCAGTTTTGAGCCGTTTGGGGTCGAAATACTCGGGTCATGGGGTCTGAGTGCGCGTCTCCTTTTTAACCGACTGCGCGACGCAAAGGAGGGTAATTAAGGAAATTTCTCGCCAACTGGTCGACACTTCACGTGACCAGAGGGCTGGATCGTTCTTTGGCCAAAGTATTAGCATTGCCATTCAACGTGGTAATGCTGCCTGTCTTCCGGGCACGTTTCCGAATGACAGCAATGTGGTCGAGTACTTCGACGGCTAACTGACCAAAAACATAAGGATTTTTTGGATTTACTTTTATTAGTTAGTTAATCCTTAGGACCAAATTTTCATTAACTGGAAGTTACCGCAAAGTACTCTCTGTAATTTGTCTCGTGAGGACAGAAACTTACATAGGTCTAACTGGGTATAAGCGTGATAGCCCTGGTTTGTAATACGTGTCTTAAAAGATCTTTTTACAGAAATAAACATCAATTAATTTCATATTTTTTATATAAAAAATCATCCCTTTGTCACACGGTGGGCAAGAGAAAATCATAACAGGAAATGTTTAATACCATTGCAAAATAAAATTATCCATTTATTAATTAACATCACTAATGGAACTGAAAAGTATAATCTTACAGTCCACGGATTTATTTTATATGTACAAACGGAATAATATACAACGTACAGTCACGAGCATCAATATATACACACATTGCAAAAATTTTACTCTTTTTTATCTTGCTTATTGCTTTAGTTATATTAATAACTAAGTAGTGTACAACAAAGTTATTATTTGTGTCTGTCTATGAGACCGCTTAGTTCATCTTAACTACGCAATGGATATTCACCTTCATTTAGAGAATTAATTTTGGAAGGTTTATCATAATAGTCCTCTAGACCGAATTTCGGCCATAGCAGCCAATTTCAGCGGAGACTATCCATCGACGCGGGAGAGTTTTCCGAGGCACGGAGGTATCACACCGCCAACTGCCAAACTCCGGGCTGTTACTGAGAAATACTTAATGGAAAATCCCAGTATCGCTTTGCCCGACCTGCGAATCGAACCCGGGACCCCAAGCTCAGCAGTCGCGTTTGCGACCACGAGACCAAAGAGACAGTAGGTGCGGAAAGCTTATATGTCTAATACATTATTGTATCATTATTTGTCAACAGAATATTACTTCAAATTTGTTACAGTTGTAATGGCAAGTCATTTGGTTTAAATAGGTTTTTATTTTATTTATTTTGAATTTAGATTCTTTTATATTTTGTGAATGTGCGAACGTTGTAAGCCTTGTAGACTAGATTTGTAGACCATTTTCTATTTTGTTAAGTACCTGGTACTTGTTGACAGGCCTAAACTGTACCTATTAACACTGTAATTTGGAAACATTGGAGAGCCAATTATTTTCAAGAGAGTAACGGTGGAGTTTCTTGCCGGCTCTTCTCCATAGGAAATGACCAATTGGAACCGTGCACCTTGCTTCTGACGTTTCATAATTGCCCATATAGTTTATCTAACCTAAAATATTTTAAATTTGTTTAAAAAAAATATGATAAACCACAGAAAAGTCAATGTTTTGACATGTCACATAGTAGATTTTACCCGTGCGAAGCAGGGGGGGGGTCTATGCGACCCGCCCCTACTTATTCTGCTTAAACTTAATAAGATAATGAACACAAAATGTCTTGGAGTTATGACCTTTTTTAATAGTATAGGTTCAAAAATACTATGTTTACCGTTACACCATAAAATTACAACTAATACTTTAGGAAAAAAACACTTTTGAACTTTTTTGAGTGACTACATATTTATGCTCGTGACTGTACATGGTCGGATTTATCGCATGTCTATCACATAATTAATATCGATACTCAGCTCGTGTGTGCTCAGATGTTAATGTGTAATGACATGAATATAATTACATTATAAAGAGATATTCATGATTAATACATGATTGGTTATAAATTAATAAGATAGCTGTACGATTTTGTAAGTATTTACATGAATGATTTATTAAAATGCGTAGTTAACTTTCACGAGTGTCATTGTTTGAGTTCTACATGTTTTCAGGGTTTTTTATACAACTGTTGAAATGTGATTGGTAACTAACTTTAAGAGATTTTTCGTTACTATAATTTTGATAGAGTGAGTTTGTGGCAAAATTTCTTCTTCCCAGTTATAGCACTAGGAAATGGTGAAGGACTGACGTTTTGGGGGACTGTTTTATGTAATTTTGAAGTTCATAAAGTGCTGGTTCTCAGCTTAATTTGACTTTTGGTTTTGATGCTGACAACCTTACCTTATTTAGTTTAGCTTGCAGCACGTCCACTTTAATAAACACTGGAATGCGGTTGGCGGTCGATTTCATAGAATAAATATGATTTTATTTTTAAGTAGGTATATTTTTCTCGTTTCATTTTGGCATGAACTATACAAAAATATTAACGAATTAATTAGAAAAATAATGAAACAAAATCAACGCTACCATCAAAAATTGTAGGCACTAAAAGTTACGACTTAAAATATACACACCGCTAATTAGTTTAATAAATTAGCAAATATTTTTTATACTTTAATATGTACAGTCACATCCAAAATATGTTTGTCATCGTAGGCCTATTTTTGTCTGATCATTGCACACTAGAATCTGCTTTACCGACTTGGCATTTTATATTTCGTCGTAATGTCAACACACAGCACAGAATGACATTCCGCCATCTTCTTAGTGTGTGTGTGTTTAGTTTCTAATAATCCTGTGTGAGTCTCAATAAATACTTTTTCTTTCTTTCTTTCTTTACGTCAGACCGAATTAATAATGTATCACTGACAGACTGTTTTTTTTTTCATAAATTGGCCAGGCCTTTAAAAAAGGTTTTAGGTTGATGACAACTCGATACTGGTCAAAGGTGTCATACTATTTTGATCTTTGTTATCAAGTAATTAAATATAGTTTTCTATGCAATAGTCTGCTCAGTACCGTAGCTTTAAAAGGTATTATGTGTCGTGGCTTGATAAAGGAAATAATTTGAAAACTGACAAAGATATAACAGACCTGACTGTACGTCCTAGTAATGAGATCTTTGCCGCCTCGCGCCTAATTACGACGATTGAAATATTTTATAACGAAGTGAAAAACGCATTAAAAGTTTATCGGCCAAGTCCGGGAAGAAACAAAAACAGTGCCACAGAGTAAAATGTTGCTTTGTTAACAGATTTTGTCTTGCCAGCGGGTTAATGAAGATGAATCGGTTGGTTTTAGCTTTGAAATGGATTTGTTCGTGATTTAATACGATTACGGGTCACTTGCGGAGTTTATGGATCGTTTATAAAACTGTAGTTTACTTTTAATAATAACAAATAATACTAAAATGGTGTAGTGTAGGGTTAATAGTTATTTGTAAGGAAATATAACAATCAATAGGTACGCAGGTGAAAGCCCAGTTTTTACACTAACTTCGTTTCTTACATATACTTTTTCTGGCAACATGAAATATAAATCATCCTGAAACAAATTCCATTTACATTCCTATAAAAAATAACATAAAAATAAATTATTTAATAAAACCATAAAAGTCACAAAATCTTTCCAATTTTTTTCTACCCCCATCTCACATCCTTGTCATAAATTAATTTGGTAAGTTAGATTGCGGTGTAACAAGTCCCGATGTCATACGCTTTTCAATTTGACTACCCCCTGTATATGACGCACCCCTTGTTATATTGTTTTTCTTACGGTGCATCCGAAACTTGTAATTGTTTTAAAGTATCCTTGACAGATACATGAATTATGTTCATTCTGGAGATTTGTACCTACTGTGTTTTTTTTTTTTTAGAATTGGAGGTCATGGAAATTATAAATTCTGTCTCTCTTTCGAGGAACCACTTTCGGAAATTGAATCAAAACGTAATAATAACGTCCGTTTGCACTTTTATTGTTACTGGCATTTTTTCTCTACCTTTATTAAACGGAAACAAATCTCGGACCACGGTTTAAACAAGTGAAGCGTTATCAAAGACTTTGTGAACTTTGATTACCTGGACGAGTTCTGGGCAAGGTAGAAGTCCACTCCTAGGTCACTTTAAAAGTTTTTTCTTTCATTTAAATTAAAATTCATCTCGAATAATAAAAGAACAGTAGGTATATTAACAACAGTAACAATGATACCGGCCGCGACTTACGACTTGTAAGTCGTGGTTTCGAACCGAGACAAGCGCTTTACTTTGTGTAAATTATTTCATCACCACTGCTCTCAAAAAATGAAGGAAAACTTCGTAAGGGAACCGGCATGTCCAAGAACCAAAAATTCGAAAGACATGTGACATCGACCAACCCACACTGGGCCCGCGTGGTGTATTACGGCCCGCTCCCTCTCAGCGAGACGCCTATGTCCCAGCAGTAGGAACATTATAAACTTGTCGCAAATACGTTAAATCAATCGTTTGACTTTGGACTAATCGGGACGCCAGCGCCACCAGGCGGCGCTCGACAGAGTTTACAACATAACGCTCGACCAGAGTTAAAGCAGAGTAGGTCGGTGGCGGTCAAGCAGTGAACACGTTTAGGAAGTGCGTTCTGTATAGTTGTGTCGTGTACCTACAATGTGTGTTTCGCTAGTGTGATTAATTTGTTCGTAAATTATAATTTGATTTGAACTACAAACGGTTTTTCTATTGCGCAATAACCAACACTTTCCATCCATAGTACGCCCACAGTAGTTAAAATATGACGGAAGATAACGAGAGAGACGTACCTTCTCCATCATACTGATTATGATGATGTATAATGATGAGGTATATTAAAATAAACGCCGTACCTGGCAAGAGAAACAATTCCCACAATTCTTTACCAAGACAAACAGACTTTCAAGACTTACATAGTCTCCAAAACGTGTATATAACAAGTTTGAGCTTATGTGAACTGTAGTGAGAAGACAAACGGAAAACTAACATTACCCCAGCTTATGACGACATCGAGTTTAGACCAACATTCACCCCGGGGCTGAGCATACTCTGCAAACTGAGTCAGCCATCTCAAACTGTGCAAATAGAAACAATCCTCAACTCACTATTGCTATTCATGTACAATTGTACTAAATGAGTTTTTGTGAGTGTTTGAGTGAAAAAGTTATAACACTGAACAAAGATAACTGTGTCCTTTGATTTCAAGTTTATTACAAAATTGTTTTAACAAAATATTAAGGAAAAAATTACTTAGACATGACCATAGTTCGAATGACAGACAATGCTTTGTTTATAATTATAATTTACAATTTCTATGATAACTTCATAGAAATTGTTCTACCGGAGTCGCAGGATAAAGTTAATAAATAAATAACCCTGTATTATTTGTAAATAATTTAATAGGTTTATAACCCTCTGGGGGCAAACTACTATTTCTTACTTGCGTCCGACCCGAGTTCCTAACCAACAAAAATAAGAGTTGGAAAAAGAAACAGTTTGTTATCTGTCACATACTCAAAACTGGCAGCTAATAAAAAGATACAGGGTTACTTGTTAATATTTTTGCGTTTTTTATTTAACACGCTGGATACTTTAGCAGGTTGACAAACAAGGCGTGACCACTCCTAGGTTGTCCCCAGGCGCATCTAACTCATAATCCTGGAGTCATAAATTCTGGAATGTGTCGATAAATTACTGGAATATTTTTAGCTTGACATTTAGACTAGGAGCATGGTATATATTAAAAATGTAACTTGGTATTATCTGGTGTTTCAAGCCTTCGGTCTATCGTGAGATTTCATCAATTACCTACATATTTTATGCAATGTGTTTACTATACTAATATACCTATGTTTAACAGACAATAGTTCATGCCAAAAGGTTTGGAAACATGTTTATAAAATTGACTTAGCTTCTGCGCGCGACATCATTCGCGTGGATTTTTATGAAACATAAAATTCAGCCCATGTAGCCCGCTAATAATGTGAGTTTATTTACGTAATTTTTTTTTTAAATCGGTTAAGTATTTTTTGAGTTTATCCATTACAAACATACAAAAAGCAAATCTTTTAGTTTAGACATTGTTTGGATTTTTATGTTTAAGTCGGTAGGTTTGATTCTCCATAACACCTGCACAATTTGGAGACAAATGCGAAATAAGTAACCCAACCGGAGTCTGGATATGTGCCCTGTTGATAGCAATAGGCCCCGGAATGTGGGTGTACTATAAATATACCTCTGCCTATCCTTTCCAGGATTACAGGCGTGATTTTACGTTATGTGCAAGTAAAATAACTATCGAACTGTTTTATAGATATATGAAGGGATTTAATCGAAAATTTACAAGCTGATAAAAACGGTAAAACATAGAATGACAGCGCCCAAAGCTACGTGTAAATTAAGGTACTTTTATGTATTAGACATAAAATTTTACAACAGTCTGATAATATTCTGATTGGAAAAAAATTACTCTGTTCTTTACCGAGCACACGAAAACTAAATCCAAGGCTAAATCCATAAAAGTGTCATATAATAAAAAGGGGCCAAGTGCCAGTCGGACTCGCACACGAAGGGTTCCGTGCCCCTGTACAATATTTAAACCTACATATTTTTTTTAAATCATTAACGTTATACGTCCGCGACGGACGGACAGCAGAGTCTAGATAGATAGTCCCTTTAGTACCCTTTGGGTACGGAACCCTAAAAAAGTACATTTTGATATTCACTAGCTCAGTTTCACCTCAAAATGTTCTGAATAAAGACTGAACAAATCCTGTACATAAATGAATGTTTTATATTGACACTCAGATTTTTATACTGAGCCACGTTAGTTTTATATAAAATGCTGAGGTGTTTATTCCTCTAGAATGGACATTGTTTATACCACGCCGTCACACGTAACCTATCTATATATATAAAAATGAATCCCTATTTCCCTTGGTCACGCCATCACGCGTGAACGGCTGGACCGATTTCACAAAAAAAAAAAAATTGTTGTGTTCGTTATTGTCAGGAGAAGGATCTTATGAAATAAAAAAATAAGGAAGTTGATCGGAACGTTACAAAATTTAAGAAAACTTAACGCCAATATTAATTTTACATAACTTTGAAATAACTGTCACCGATTGACAGAATGCGCGCTACAAATATCGTTTAACACAGATGGATCGGTTGATAAATGAGTCGATAGTTTTAGTTTGAGTCAATAGTCAAAACTAAAACTAAACGACATATTACATTCATAGTTAAGACAGGACAACGTCTGTCGGGTCAGCTTGTTATGAATAAAATATGTTCAAAGTAAGAATAAAGACCAGAAAAAATGTCAAAGAAAAACATCTGAACGGCTTACTTTCAGGCAAGCAGGGCAATAAATAAATATTGACATCTTTGATAGTGACTATAAACCACAGGCTAGCGTTCTAGCCCGGCATCAAACATTTTATACCTATGAAATGTCTAACCTAACATTTAGGAAAACGATAAAACGAATTTTGTTATAGTTTGGCCAGTAACAGCTTCTGAATATTTAATTCAATATTTTTTCAGGCAAGCAGGGTTATAAATAAATATTGACATCTTTGATAGTGACTATAAACCACAGGCTAGCTTTCTAGCAGGTACAGCTTCTGAATATTTAATCTATAATTACTATATAATATTATAAAGAGGTAATATTTTTTTGTTTGTATGTATGTATGTAGGGGTAACCTCTGGATCAACCGATCTGATTTGAAAAAATCTTTTTGGGTTTTTATAGCCCAATTCTTAAGGAAGGCTATAGGATATTTAACATCAAGCTATACGAGAAAAAACCAATTTATCAAAAAAACAACCGACTTCCAAAAAAAACAATAAAAGACGTGAAAAATAACTTTAATTTCGGAAGTCGGTGTCTTTGGTATTGTATTTTCATTTTTGGCCACCGACTTCCGAAATTAAAGTTATTTTTCACGTCTTTTAGTGTTTTTTTTTGGAAGTCGGTTGTTTTTTTATTGTTTTTATTTTTCACTTTTTAGTTGCGGTACCTACCCCACACAATTTCGTATACCACTACTTGGTGTGTACAGTGACAGGAAATTATTAACACATCATCCATATAAACTAAGTGGAAAAAAATATGCTGTATTAAGGATAACTCAAAAACTACTGGTCAGACCTTGATCAAATTAAAATGGGACCACATGTGAAGCACCACCTATCATATAAAAAAAGAATCATCCAAATCGGTTTACCCAGAAAAAAGTTCTGAGCTAAAACACATTAAAAAAGAACATACAGGCGAATTGAGAACCTCCTCCTTTTTGTGAAGTCGGTTAAAAAGAAAAAAGTCAGACAGAATGCTAAGCGAAAACGAAGTGATAGCGCGGATAGATGATGCGATGCGACGGGGTGGGTGGGACCAAAGAATTTCACGCGGACGAAGTCGCGGGCAGAAGCTAGTTTTATATTTATACCAGCCCCTGCCTAGAACGGTTTTTACGGCTTGGCAAAAACATCGAGATTGCTTTATTATATATATGTTTAAAATTATTTTTATAAACACCAAAACCTTCCGGAATAAATTCTCAAAATAATGGTGAAAACAACAAATTCCGTTGCGTAGTTTAGAAGATTTTTAAATGTTTCTTCAGAAATTTTATAGGGCAGTTACTATGACTACTTATGGTTGATGGTTTCAATGTACTATTTTAGTAGGAGGCGACAGAAATGTTGTTAACCGAACATCACCAAAACGATTTTCAGAATTTAGCCAAAATAGCCGTACATATAGACGTGGCAAAAATACGGGAACCCTAATCGATTTCGCAGCCTTACAACCACAAATTTTGACAATATTGCACGTTCCAAGCATGTAACACGTGTCCCAAGATAAAGGAGCTATCAAGGCACAATGATGAGTAAGGAACGTCAATACTGCGCCACTTCACGTGGTGGATCAATCTATAAACGTGTTCCCTACGTTTGTGTCCGATTAATTGCACAGGCATTCTCTGCGCGGCTCGCAAGCTCGGTATGTCAATGAAAGCAATTACTTGCACACCACACCTAGAGTACCTACAACCATCTATTATGGGCTAAGCTTCAAGCTCGTCATAACCTTAATCGTTTATTTCATCGATGTAGTATCTAATCCTGCGTTAATACGAGTATATCCTCTCCGAATCTGAAGCCCAACTGCGATAATTAAATTCATCTTATATTTTGAATTGTTTCCTAATATTTTATTACATTGTGTTCACATTTAGAAGCAACTACAATAATGTACCCAGGATTTTGTAATATCTTGATTTAAAAGAGTGTCTTTGGAGTTTCTAGCCCGTTCTTCTCCATAGAAATCTACGTCTTGGAATGGGCTAGCTTCAACTTTCTGACCAACAACAACACAATTTTGGACAATTCAAAAGTTTGAGTTTGAAAAACCTTCCAAATCTTCTAATTCCAATCTCAATTCCTCATTTCCAATTCCAATCTCATCACAGCGACAATCAATGTTAAAATTTTGACAACAACATATGAAAATTTGAGGTATTTCTTGGAAAGAAAGAAATAAAATAATACATACATGCAGGATCTTAAATAAGAGTGGCTCACGACATGTTTGCCATTTCTCATAGGGTGCAAATATTTTAGGTACAATTATTATCATTAAATCAATGATTTTTAACTATTACACTTACACATTAAATAACAGTCACAGTTATTTTTTTATATTCAATCATTTCATTATTCAATTATTTATTTTCCTTGTCCATTATTACAGATTACAATCATTATGCTTAATGTCCCGTTATTCCATTTAACGGAACGGGTCTCACTACGAAAAATGGTCCGACAAAATGCTTAACATGGCATTTAGTAACAGCAGAGATTAGTGAAATAGGTGCTGAAGACTGAGATTAGAATGCAAACATTCTTAAAATACGGGAATTCTCCCTCTGATCTGTATAAAATAAACTGTTACCTAATGTCAATTAAATTATTTAACAAATTCCAAGTAAAGTAAAACACCTTCGTACTAAAATATTCTGTAAAAAAAAATACGCCTGGTTGGTAGATAAATGTTTCTACATGACTCAAGAATATATTAGTTATAAGATTAGATTTATTTTTGTAATTTCTCACATGTTCCTATTAGTGCCTGAAAGAGCCAGATAATTATAATGTTTGTAATGAATATATTAGTTATAAGATTAGATTTGTTTTTGTAATTTCTTACATGTTCCTTCCTATTAGAGCCGGAAAGAGCCAGATAATTATAATGACTGTAATAAATTAAAACATAAAAAAGTAAGTAGGTTTTTAAGGAAGAAGGCGTGAGTTTATATATGTATGTATTTAATTTTACTAAAATATTATTACGATAAGTTTCGTGTATTTACCAGAAATGGTAAATATGAGAATCCTATTAATGTAACATTCTTGTACCACTTATCTACACATATTATGCGTATAAAAGTTTGATTTGATTTCAAGAAAATCTCACAAACATTCGAGATGAAACGTTCTCGGTAATGTTAAAGAATATTCTGAAAGCTACGAACTAGTTGCTTGGCAGGCCTTTATCTCATATTTAGATGTGATATTATCCTACAGCTTTTGTTCCTTTCACACTCTCGAATGATGGATTGCTTACCAATAGCCGGATGGCAGCTCGCAAACGTCTACTCCATCAACATAGAAAAAGCGACTTTAAACACGTATTTGGGCTTCGTTCCTCGGCTTAAGGTCCATCTTCCTTGGCTTAAGGTCCAAGTTGCTTTGCATGATCTCGAACAATTTCTTTTACAAAGATGTAAACGCCAATCGATGTGTCAGTGGGCTGATAGGAAAACTTTTCATTTTGCCGATGTACCGCGCGATGGTGGGTTGAAAAACAATTTTCTTGCTATTTGAGAGCTCATTTTTAACGTTATTGAGTGGTAACTTCTTCGAGTTTGTATATTGTTTGTTTATTTTGGCAGTTTCCATTGTTGTTTGATCGATCGATCATTTGCCTATTCGATAGGGTGTACCTGTTCCCTTCTTCGTGTTTAGTATTATGGTTTTAGTAATGGTTGTTGCAGTTTAAAAGAAGGTTCTGTCTACGTTGTTATTTCCGTAAGAGGTTCTATAAATTTTACCTGAGGAAGAGCATTTTATTATAAAACAAAGTGAATATTCGCTGTCAGAAAGAATGTGATGTAGTAGCTCCTATAAGTTTTCTCCCCTATTTTCGTCGACAACACGACCTTCGGTGCGGTTCACAATTTTTCTTCATTTGCCGTAAAGTTCAGCTAGATTTCATAGTGGAAGTGATTCTTCCAAACTTTGTTACATGGAAAAAATGTTAAGATTTTATTATGATAGTCTATTTTCTTTTGCACTTACTGACACCTTTACGGGTAATAACTATTGAAGAGATTGTGAGCAGGTATCATATTTTGTTTTACACGAATTCTTAGAAGACAGCAGGAAGTTTGTTCTATAATAATTAAAAATATATATATAGCAAGGAACCTAGGAGAATTTGCACATGAAACCTAGAATTTGAAACAAAAATAAACCTGAATATTGACAAAATGTAGGTAATACAAGCATAGTAAGTGAATGACGGACCATTAGCTCTGGGCGAGTAAATATAACCCCCCATTACCTACTAGGGTATCAGCTGAGCCGTTTGGATGTATTCATAGAAAGCATTGCTTTATGTCGAAAACGGAATTAAAGGATAACATAAAGTACCTAAGCTTGGTAGAGATGGGGTTGTTTCCTGGAAAATATTTACAATTTTCACGCATTGCTCTTGTTTTGGATTGTTCTATCAAATTTTCATATCTTAAGTGGCTTAAAGAGTATTTTTCGGTTAAATAAAGAAAATAATACTATAGGAAAATTCTCTCTGGGAGTTGCCCTACTTCAATGAATCTAACGCACGTTTATAAGTAAAAAGGAATAGGTTATCATATTTTAATTTTAATAGTTTTTTAGTTAATTTAGTGTAAGAAATTTATCCAGTGTATATATTTTTATCCTCTGTAAAAAGGTACATAATTACGTAAAAACACAGTACAAGGTAAAACAAACAGGTAATCAGTAAAAAAATAACTTTATCTACAATATTCACCCCTTATTTATTAACGTTGCTAAAAGTTCAGAGACCCACCCTTGAATGTCAAATAATGAATGGTTAAGGAGACGCTAATCGTAACATAACTTTAAACAACGTTTATGAATAAGGCGGTAATATACTACACAATTTTATTTCATTCATTGTGCAATCATAGTCGGCGCTCTGAAAATATGTCGCACTAACCTGCATTACGCTATATTTGTCCAAATATAAGCATACTTATATGTAAATAAGTCGGTACAATTAGGTACACCTAATGGTTGCCATTATAGCTACCTACTTCAATAGTTTCCAAGGTATGGCGCCTTCAGCAAATGCCTACCATTATTGACATATGTGCTTTCAAGCAGTACCTCCATACATTGGATTGGATTTTAGCCTAATCCCAGAGTACTAATCGTGTTACATATGTGTGTTAAAACGGAAACGTATTCTGAAAATGATAATTATGTATTTGTGATTGTATGGATAAATAAGACACTGTATGATAAAAAAATACACTAATATTGTATTATATTGCTTCTTACTTTAATTAAGGCGATGTGTTTTTTTTTGTTTTTGTGCTCACATCATTAATTATATATTTCGTGAGGATTTGTAATTGGCTTTCTGGTGACTATGGTTTCCTTTTTTGCCTGTTTTTATTAGCTGTAAGTCCTCCATGTACTTAAATAAACAAATAAAATTGTTAAGTATTTTTATTTTTCTTTTGAAGTGGAAGCTTCTTTAGGCGCATTTTGCGCTCTTTCTGAACAGTGATCCCGTCCATCGGTGACGCTGAATCGGATATACTCGGCTCGCGTCGGTCGTTGACGCTGAATCGGATATACTCGGCTCGCGTCGGTCGTTGACGCTGAATCGGATATACTCGGCTCGCGTCGGTCGTTGACGCTGAATCGGGTATACTCGGCTCCCGTCAGTCAGTGACGCTAAATCGGGTATACTCGGTCCCCATCCGTCGGTGACGCTGAATCGGATATACTCGGCTCGCGTCGGTCGTTGACGCTGAATTGGGTATACTCGGCTCCCGTCAGTCAGTGGCGCTGAATCGGGTACACTCGACTCCGGTCGGTTGGTGACACTGAATCGGATACACTCGGCTCCCGTCGGTCGGTGACGCTCAATCGGGTATACTCGGCTCCCGTCGGTCGGTGACGCTGAATTGGGTATACTCGGCTCCCGTCGTTCGGTGACTCTGAATCGGGTATACGCGGCTCCCGCCGGTCGGTGACGCTGAATCGGGTATACTCGGCCCCAGTCGGTCGGTGACGCTGAATCGGATATACTCGGCTCCAGTCATAAGTATTTACTTCTATCGTGTGGTCCACTTTTCTCAAGTATCGTTGGCAATCTATGTCACCGTATAATTATGAACACCGTTAGTGTATGATCTATCTCGCGAGATGATACACTATCTAAAAATTGTAAACTGCAACAAACCATTTACAATTTAACGTATAATTTTTCGATAGTTTATAATTCTGTCCATTGCAAACCAACGAATTGTGAACTGGTATCAAACTTGCATGCGACGGATCGCACCTTGCCCCAATAATAGCTAAGTAACTGCTAACTTGGAAGTAGCGCTCGCCAGCCGCTACCGCGGCAGCGCTCCCTTCGATCGCTCGTCATGATTTGACGGTTTGACATGGAAAGATTATAAACTATCGAAAATTAATACGTTATATTGTAAGTATTATGGTACAGTTCACAATTTATCGAGATTTTAATCTTGCGAGATAGATTATAAGCTATCGGTATTCACAATCATGCGGTGACATACAAGAATAGCATAAGCAGCGTCAAAAAGCAGAGGTGACAGGCCGTACATATATTAATGAAATTAGCCGTTCAGGAGCTACAATGCCTCACACACACTCGACGTTTTCAAACTTATACCACCTCGCTTGCATCAAGAGTTAAATAAATAAAAGAAGAACATAATCAAACCTACATTCACGATGAATTACGAAAAAAAAAAAACTATATTTTTTACCAACATTTTGTATCTGAAACGACGGTTTCGACAGAAAAACCTTTTAAAATATTCCCTTAATTGTATTACAACAGTTAAAAAAATCAAATTAATTGGATGCACGGGAAGGTTTTCAGCATAACGAAGCTTGTGTACTTCGTGTAATATTTCTCTGTCATAAAAGAGCAAAATCGAATGTACAGCGTATTAATAGTATTTATTTATTTTGCAGCATACGGTAATATGAAAACCAATGGCCGTACAGGGGAGCGGGTTAATTTATAAGCGAATGAATAGGTATACATATTTTATTGGGTTTTTGCTTTTATAATGCAAGCGAAAGTACGCAAGTCTTAAAACTCTCGAGTTGACTAAATTTACTTTATTTCTTGTTACTAAAGTTATGGTCTTCCAGACCGTATTTCGGCCATGGCGGCCAATCTCAACGGAGAGTAGCCTTCGGGAGATATTATAGTGCAAAAATGTGTGCGCAGACACACCTGTGTCTGCGCACACATTTTTTTCTCTTACATCACTCTCATAGTCCGATGGGACAGCACGCAATCCGACAGGACCGGCGAGAGATAAGGTGCAGGACCAACGTCTTATCGTGCTTTCTAAGGCACGGGGGTATCACACCGCCAACTTCCAAACTCCCGGCTGTTACTAAGAAATTCCTAATGTAAAAACCCAATAACACTTTGCCCGACCCGGGAATCTAATCCAGCAGTCGCTCTTGTAACCATGAGACCAACGGGGCAGTCAAACTAAACGAAAGCTATACGAAAATAAAGCCATCGTGGTGAAATGATAACATCTAGTGGAGTCACTAGATTATCATACGTTGTGTAATTACTAACTTTATTGACGAGTGTCAATAAGGTTAGTAATTATACAACGTATTCTTTTGATATCCCATAACTCCAAGGTTATCGCTATAAGTAAAAATAATACAAAAAGTCCTAGAATAAGTTTTCCAAAAATACATAGTTTCTAAGATAACATCAATCATAATTCAATTAGTTAAAAATTGTCACCCGTATGACGTATCTTTCTTTTGCGAGTAAATCATTTTCATTCAAACCAATCATTCATATTTAAACGACGTGATCATAATTATTTCACGTAAGGGTGTTTTACATACATAATCGTGACTTTTTCGAATTAATTTGTATGAAAAAACGAAAAAAGCAATGCCAGTTGATTCTTTGACATGGTCTCATTAATTCCCTGAAGAAGATGGGATATCAAAAGGAACACCTTGTATATACGGTGTGTAAAAAGACCCATCACATAGCCGTCAACTACGCATTTTGTACATCAAACAAGTAACCTAGCACAAAAATTATTGCTGGGAAACGAATTTTATTTTTGGTGTGATAGATCGCTGTTTATGATAGTGCGCAACGTAATGCACGCCAAACGTTGTGCTTATGGGTGCATGCCACGGTGCAGGGGTCGTGGGTGTATTTAAAGTTGTTTTATAACACTAGAAACTTGTTTTCGTAAAAAAACGTCAGTAAAAGTTTGAATTTTGACTTTTATTATCTCCGTAACCGGAAGGTTCCCACGTATGGTCCAGTACAAAAAAAAATGATTACAATGACGGGGAGTACAAGTGACGCTCGGCTTCGTTATGTGTCTTTTTATTACACCCGTTATATACAAAGTTGATACGACAGAGGGGCTTTCCTTTAAACTGCCTATACTAGGTACCATTTTGAAGCTCTGTACCAAAAATCAATTAAATAGGAGCAGTAGTTTAATCGCAAATGATTTTTGAAATTTTTGCCCCGTTTGAACACGATGTATCTTTCCTAACAGCTGATTATGTCTATACGCTTAGGGCATGCACCTTAAAACGATAAATCTGAGTATAACCTACGATGCGTTGTTGCCGCTGTGACGCAAGTCACAAGTACAACCAAATATTTTCGCTAAAAAGATGGCAATGCAAACAAGGAACCAATCAATACACACACACTTGCACTTTCATTACGAGAGTGACAATCATAGCAAAACATCCCGCGCGAAAAAGAAATAGAAATAGGTCAGTGAGTTGCTATTGCATCCTAGATCCTTGCGACGGGTAAGTGGGGCTTCTAAAAAACTTGTTTTTCTGTGCACCGACGCTATCCTTTCCGAACGTACTTATGTTACGTAACACGGAAGCTCCTGCACCGTTTTTGTTTTGTCGAACTCGCGCGCTGACAATTGTGATTTTGTTTTGTTATTGTGATATGACACTAAATAAGTTTAAGACAGTATTTCGCTTTTTATTGTGACAGGACACGTAACTTGGGATTATTATTATTTAGTGTTAGTGTTTTTTTTTTTTTGTGATTGACTGCTTTCATTGTGATACGACACGTAATTAAACTTTGTTTGTGTGTGTGTGTGTGTAATTAAAGTGGCCCCCACGATCTCCAGACCTCACTCCCATGGATTTCTTTTTGTGGGGGTACATTAAGGGTGAAGTGTATGCCTCAGAGGTAAATACAATTGTGGAACTAAAAAATAGTTTTATTTTAGCATTTCACAAATTAAAGTGCTTGGCGACGGACAGTGATTTAATTAGAAAAATAAATAACAATATTCTCCGTCGGTATAATTTGTGCATTAATGTGAATGGAGGACACATCGAGAATTAAAAAAAAAGTGTTTTTGTTGTGCGTGTATTTCAAAACCTTACATAACATAAAAGCCAGCGCGAGCGGAGGCCTAAGCCGCCGCCCGCGCCTTCGCGGCCGCCCGCTTTGACACGAGATAACACACACCGCGCTCCGGCGCGCGCGCGACGTTGCCGCTTTGTTACCTAGGTATCTAAGGTCAGTTAAATTTCTTTACAAAGGGTGGTTGCGTTTTACTCTGATTTGTAAGCTATTTAGTTTGTTTGAAACAAAAAAAACTCATTTTTGGTGATTTTTATTTTTATACCGTATCGAAGTAATACTAAACACGTATAGTATACGTAGTGTAATTTAATGTCCCTATGTCGTATCAACTCTGTATACTACTGATGGCTCTTTTTGAGCAACCCTTATTAAAATAAATTTATTGCTCCAGCGCTCGAAATATATTAGAAGGTTTCGGCTACTCCAAACTCTATCTGTGGCGCAATTATTTGATTTGTGGCCTGTACATATTAAAGATTTTTTTTAAACTTAATTTCCCATAAGACAAATTAAAATGTTACAGATTATTAAAGGGTGTAGCGGAATCTTTAAAGGGTTGAGGATCATGAACCATGGGCTATCAAAGACCAGGCAAAGTGAATACAATCAAGCAGGGAGGTGGACACAGACATAAGCCGGGAGAAAGAAGATGACGAAAGATGTTTATCTACTGGAATACTGGGTAGGAATTATTGTATTTACTTTCAGAATTTGTTCCATCTAAGAAGTTTCATACGAAATATTCTGCAAGATTCTTATGTGGGGACAAATTTCCAAAGTTTGACGATTGATATGAAATTGATGATTATTATTCAGTAAATATATCATTCCTACAGTCGCGAATTGCATTTTGATCAACATATGACGTAAGACAGAGCTGCAATTTGTAAAAAAACAAAGAAAATTAGAATTTGGTTACAGCTGAGTATTCACCTTAAATAAAAGTCCACCTCGCCCGCTTATGACTTGAGGCGCGGCCATAGGCTCGCGGGTGTTTTATAGTTAACCGGAATATGTATTCCATTTTCTCTTTATGTATTCCATGTGTTTCATGAATTCACTAATATTCCTGTAAATGCCACTTATTTATCGTTAATGCATTAATGTAACGTCCATTAATATTATTCGCGCCAGGAGATTAAGGGTTTAATTCAGCCAATTCAAACAGCATTTAGATAAATTTGCAGTTGACCTACTTATGGAGGCAACATAATTTTCTGCGCCATTTATTTTAATAAATGATTTTATTTCAGTAAGTATGTTTGCACAAACAGTTTTACAAGTCAATCATATTTTAATAAAAACTAGATGATTTCGGCGTTTTCTATCTATCTGACTACTCTGAGAAGAAAGGCCGAAACAAACTCAGAGGTCACAGTCTCTTCGAAAGTCCATACATAATCTTGGTCAGATCATGTGATATACAGACATTACCTACATGCAGCCTTCAGCTAGATAAAGGCTTAAACGAGATACGAAAGTTCTCTGTGTAGAGACCCGTAAGTAATAACGTTGCATAAAAACGTTGGAAAACACTCTTTTCCGCGTAAATAACAATGTTTCCACAGCGAATACCAAACAATGATGTATTCCTGCTTTTTAAAACCCAGTTTATTTTGTTGACAGCAAAAACGAACGCATTTCACTCTTATAACGTTACATCTGAACGTGTACACATACACCTGTATAAACAGAAATAGAAAAAGGACTACAATATATGTATATGAAAAACGTATCGTTTGGCTTTGATCACCCCCTTTTCAATAATAGAGCTGGGTCGGTCCCTTTGTAACGTCTCTTGCCTGGAGCACATTTTCCGTAGAACTGTAATGTGTCCATTTAATTTATAATACGAAAATTTGAGTGCTCCTCGATATATAACCCTTTTCAAAGTATTGAAGGCTCTAATTTCTTTAAAATGTCACTGTGAATGTTGACAGATGGATTAAGCCGTAGTGCGCTGATGTTGATGGATTTACAACCCTTTCAGCGCCGTTTTTCTCGGTCACATGTTAATAAGTATTATTAAGCATTTGAATGAGACCTGCGAATCAAATGGTAGGTCTATACCTATTGATATATACGAATAAAAAAAAAAAAATTTTTTTTAAAGAAATTATAAGACAGAGGGGTTACTTAAATTCCAAACTCGCCAAACTTTTACGTTTGATGGCGAGAGGCGCTCTTTTTCATAACAATGAACCCTTACCACTACTTAAACAATATACTGTTATGGTTACATGGTTATGGTTGATGTATAGTACATTTGAGGCATCGAATGTTTTGGGGTGCCAGAAATAATGGGGTATGTGATGCGTAACCCTGAAGTAGGTAATCTATATACTAATAATAAAGCTCAAGAGTTTGATTATTTGTCTGGAAGTTGCAGTCGGATTTGAAAAAATATGTTTGGCTTTGTTAGCGCAATTCTTGAGGACGGCTATAGGCTATTTAACGTCACGCTATGGCCCTTAGAAGACCAGCAAAACGAAAAAAAGTCACAGAGAACGCTAAGCGAAAACAAAGCAATAGCGCGGGCAGGCGATGCGATGCGACGTGATGGGTCGCGGTCAGAAGCTAGTGTTTAATATCTATACATTTCTGTGGAAGTGCCTCATGTTGTATGATGATTCCAAGTAAAAAATAATAAGTTATCAGGTATAAAACCGGATCGAACAGGTTAAGCTACACTTGCCGCGGTTGGTTCTTGGATGGGTGACCATCTTTACATAATCAAGATCCCTCCATGCCTTGAAAAATACGCTAAGCCGTTGGTTCCTGCTGTCATTCGTAGATCTAGCCCGAAAGTCTGACAACGAGTCTTACCAAGGGGTATAGTATTACCCAGTGCGTATATGGAGGTCAGATAGGCAGTAGTTTCGTGTAAAATACTGCTATTCAGCAGCATCTGGTTAGACTGGAAGCCGACCCCAACATGGTGAGTTTTACTTTCGTTTTTATAAGTGTTTAGTTTTGTTTGTGATAATCCTGTGCGAGTCCCAATAAACACATTTTCTTTCTAAAGGCAGCAGATGATGTATAACATTATAAGAACATTCGCATGCCAATCTCAGTCACAATCTGCCACACATTACATTTCTGACATTGATTGTCGTTGAGATGAGATCGTGACTAGATTTTGATTGTTTTTAACTACGGGAATTCACCTACAGATTTTCACCATAAAGTAATTATATATATTTATTATTTATTTATTTAAGGATTACCAACGAGATACATTACAATTATCTTTTACAATAATAAAATCTTGTCTATTAAACCTTATCGTGTAATGCACACTCAATTACAGGTAACCACAGCTCACACATTATCGAGTACACATGCTCTGAATACATAATTAAAATTAAGAATACATAAAAAAAAACAATATTCATGCTATTATAAAAAATGTACATGCTAATAAAAAAAAGTTTTAATTTACAATAATACAATACAGTAACCAAGCATTAATTTGATTTTCATTATTATGTCTGAATTAATTAATAAAAAATAATAAAACAAAAAAAAATATGGAATAACAGAGAATAGTTTAAAATAGAATTATAAGTGAATTGAGTTTAATATAATAAAAAAATAAAATTGTTAATTTATTGTTAAATTATTTAAATATTGGAATGATAAGTCAAATGTCCTGTAACCGAAAGTGCCTATATAATTTCTTTTTAAAAGTGTATATATGAACCTATGTTCGAGCCGTTTGTGGTTGAAACACTAGGGCCGTAGGGTCCGAGAGCTCACTTGGTTTTTCGAGAAATCGCCAAGCTGGGCGACTCTTCACGTGACCATAGAGCTGGCCTATTTCTTGGCCAAAGAATCAACATCGCTATACAACGTGGCTATGCTGCCAGCCTTTTGGGTACTTTTCCTGTCGACAGCAATGCAGACGAATGTTTTTATGCCTTACGATTCTTTTCCTTCTTTTTTTATTTTTATTTACATGTACATACTATTAATACTATTTTAAGTCTGTTAGCTTATATATATACTATCCAAAGAATAAATAATAAATATACAGTTGAAATAATTAGCATAAAACATTTTCCCTAAATGGCAACTCATCGCAGGCCTCCTCTTTAGGCATTTTATTTACCTTTTCTTCCGTAACAAATATTTGTATTGTCATAACGAGTACAATTAAATGTGGTGTTAATCATAAACAAGCGGGTGACGAGGTCGGTCGTGGTATGCGGGCTGACAAACAAACAACCAAATACGAACTTCTTTTATGTATAGGCTGAACGAAGGACTGGTAACGATTTTGAGTCATTAAACTAGAAATAAAGAGGTTGCATGCTGTCTTATTAATATGATTTAATTTAATATTATTAATTTATTTATTTAGAAATTTGTCTAGGAGTTCCTGTATCACAAGAGCCAGTGATTAAAGTCGGGTATCGAGTATTTACTAATATTTTTGTAACAATATAATTTAAAAAAGTGTCCATAGAGTTTCGTGTCCGTTCTTCTCCATATGTACCTAACTACTACGCTTTGGAACGGGCAATAAGCCTCATATTTCTGACTGACGGACTCCTTGACAATTCAAAAGTATGTAAGTGGTTCCATTGAAATAAATGCTTTGAGTTTGAGTTTAGAATTCGAAACTCAAAAGTGGTGTAGTGCGCAACACATTATTTTTTTTGACTGTGTTTCTTATTAGGTACTTCGCTAAGTGAAATCTAGAAAGAGAAGAAAGAATGAAAATACGTTTATGTGAGGTAAACATGACGCAAAGAAAAAAAACAAATAAAAAAAATAAAACGAGTTGGGGGAAAATATGCGTCACATCCACGCAAAACGGCAAATGCTCAGCATAATGCTACGACCCTATGCGAGACTGAGCCCCAGCGCTGGTTTTCAGCGATAGTAATTTTTACTATTTATTGCAAATAGCATTAAAAAGCGCAATTATATAATATTCAAACGTAACGTTACGTTATAGTACGTTATAAATCCAGATTCCACCCACTCCATAAACATTCCTAGGTATTTACTTCAATATTGCAATATTTATTCTTCTTTACACAAAACTCGATAAATGTTTTCATGGAAAAATCTCCGCTTTACATAAATACTGTCGATGTTTTCCATAGGCAGTTTCCGATGTAAGCTAGTAAATAAAAATGAAATAATAAATTCTGCTTCATATTTACTTCAAAGGATTGCATATCGCATCAAAGAGGAATATCAAAAATCAACAAGTTTGGCGACAGACTGTCACAGAGGATTCGTGTTCAACGTTTGAACAGATATTTAATATTTAAACAAACCAAGTGACAGTACGTCCAAACTAAAACAGTTTTTTTGTCTCTCTCATAGTCAAAGCTTATGAAAAGTTTCAATTTATTCATTGGTACCGACTACAAATAAAAATGGCGAACTGTCAACAGTGTTTTACCGGAAGGATTAATATTTTATGTGAAAGATAGGTACCTAAACCCGCGATTAATAGTAGTTATCGAAATGGGAAATGAATATTTAATTTTTATCAGATGAGGATATTTTTACGAATCAGAATAAAAACAGAGATGTGTGACCTCTTTTAGGCATCTGTCTCACCGCCGACGAGGAAGCGAGCTATCAACGATTTACTCGCTCACGTAGAAAAGATTGTAGGTTCCGTGTAAGTAAAAGAGATACATATATCGTTGACTGTTCACACTCGTTGGTCACAGTGATCGAGAGCTATTAAAGAGAGACACTCGCTGAGAGACTCACGCTTGGTACATGCGCATACCAGCGAGTAAGCACACGTCGCCGTCGCGCACTCGTTGCTCGCCACCTCGTTTTGAGTTGCTAGCTCTACTCGGCCCTGTTAATCAGGCACAATGGGACAGGTGCCTTAGGTACTAGTTCCAAACCTTTTACATCCTACACACCTGACACGCATTAGGCCGAGTGGTTTTAAACCCAAAATCCCTAACATTATAAATTACAAGTTCATTAAAGGGTCTATTGATAACTTATCACGGTCCTCATCTCATATGGCTAATGAATTTTAATCTCTGCATAATCGAGGAGCCGATCCATCAAACGGCTCTCGGTCAGCCTGGTCGGCCCAACAAAGGGTTTTAATGCGGTTATCTTGCGCTTTGTTAACGCTCTTTCTTCTATATTTTCTCCTTTTATATAGATGAGCATTTACTTTATAAATACGTCGAATTTTGAGGGTAATATTTGCAAACACTTTGTATAAACACAGTTTTTTTTTGTTTAGTGATTGACTTACCTACTCTATATTATCTATGAGTGTGTTATTGAGATGATCTGAAAGTAATGTACCTACTTCTTTTAGTGATTGGTGAATAAACTTGTGCTTGTGTTTATAAACGATTAAGTTCTTGCGTTTACAAGCACAAGAGTTTTCCCCTTCTCTGTGGGCAGGTAAGTCAGTAACAATGCCTTTCAGTACATATAATAAATAAATAGAAGTAATTAATTTGAGATTAATTTTAGTACAAAACAATACGGAATTGACTTTTCCGACTAAGAAAATATCACAAACAATGTTATAATAAACAGCAGTAATTAAATTTGACTTAACAAACAGGTGTCATTTAATTCCCAGCTTTAAAGGGAGTAAACATTAAATGTACAGCTACTTGAACGAAAGCTAATAACGACAAACTCGAAATTCCTTGAAAATATCCAAAGGACACGACAAAATCTTTTGCCATTGTATACTAGCTATTAATAATTTTAATACTTGGCTAAATAAACGCGAATACTTTTAAGCGCCCTTTAAGTCAAGTTTAAATTAAAGCTTGCCTATGTCTGAAATTCGGCAGCATTTATAAAAGCAGGCAAAGAAGACGCGAGCGGCCGCCCGAAGGCACCCTACTGAGTAGATTTAATTAACAAGATATGGGTCTCTTTTAAACCAACTCTACCTACTTTTTGGAACATTGGAGATTAAAATTCAATGAGCCGACAAGATATTAAATAAAATTCGAGACTATAGTTTTACGTACGTACAGTTAATTATTTTTTTCAATTAATCAAGTCGTCGTCGGCGCCAATAAATTCTTTTTGTGCCCGTAATACTGATCGGGAATGGGAGATCCCATTTTTAAACTTCGTAATTCGATTAAATTTCTGATGTAAAATTGTTTTCATTATCAATTTTGTTTGGGACATTGTTTCCGCTCGTGAATCTCGTAAATTATGTACTATATGTTCTCTGCAAGCCCTCCGGCCAAGCCGTAGCTGAGTTAAAACGAATTGAAACCGGTAATCGAATACGCGCAATGGGAGCTATGTCAATATTTTAAATTTAAATATCAAATGGAAGTAGGTACCGAACGGGTTAATATTTATTTTATTCGCCATGTTACATCCATCTCTGTTCGGATTTTAAATAACAAACTTGTTTTAAATTCAACTACGTTTATTTGTGTTCAGTGTTATACCGCAGATATTATTCGTCCATTTGCTGAAAAATTTATGAACTTTCACATGTTTTATGTAGAGTGGAAATGGTGGATATGACGTCATTGGTGTACTGATTAATTTTGGAGCCAGAAGCCTCCTTCCAAAGTTATTTTTTGGTTAAATTTCGTAAACACGGCGGCATGAACGATGAATAAAAATAAGGGGGATGTGACACGAGATAAAGGAGGTCACAACTTTGTTGTTACTTTAGAGCCTGAAACATCTTTGGCGTCATCTGACGGCGTAGTTCGACGGGAAAATTAAAAAAAAGCAGGACACCAGCTGCCCAACTTAATTAGAATTTTCCGAATTATATAACATTTTTTTCGGAGCGTGTTCCTTGGCAGAATAACATAAAATTGTTAATAACTGCACTAAAGCGCGGAGGAACAATGATGGAGATTTTTTTACGTGGCTCGGAGCTAAGCAATAAGGTATTGTCTTTATGTGTCTGATTGGGGAAGATTGAGACATCGACAGACCTTTTTTGCTATTTTTCTTTCACTGTATGAATAGGGTTTCTTTTTATTAACAAGCAGCCATTGTAGCATGTCAACAAGCTTGTTCTGTTTTACTACAGTTTCTTTGTAACATGTGATTACTTATAGTCAAATGAAAGTTTAGAGCATTTTACAAAGTAAACAGTAATTTGGCGTAGTTTTTGTCCACCAATTGATTGTGAAACCTTCCAAAGTTCGTTATGAAAAGTTGGGTGTCCGATGGTTCCAATCCGCAAAAATTACGGAGTTCCATACAGACTTTAATTCCTTATTTAAAACACGTAGGGGACAATTTAAAAAAAAACTTTCTTTAGTGCTAACCTAACCTAATATAAGGAACTGTTGTGCAAAATTGGACAAATTGTACAAAATTGTATGCTTCTAGACTCAGTGGTTTAAGCTGTACGATGTCTGTCAGTGATTTTAAGATTTATATCGAGTACTCGTAGATTGGTGAAAAGAAAATTACTCGTAACTTGTTGACTAGCCAATCAAGTATAACGGTCGCAGTAAGTGGTGACTATTGTAAACAGCCTTTTCAAATGAGACCACGACAAGTCCTTTAAGCTTCGCAAACAAGCACCGAGAAATGCTCTCATTAATTATAAAACAATGTATATAATAATAGGTACCTACTGAATTTTAAATAAGAAGGACAGTGACGAAGGTTAAGTATGTTGTCTGCTTTGTTTGTTGTACTTTACCTGAAACAAAATAATCAAAATGTTAATTTGGAGTCAACGAGATACCTTAGAAAAAAATATGATAAAAAATGCAAGGATCGGTTCCTTCACATCGAGGAAGAACAACACATCATTTTAATATTAAACAACCAGTACGGACAGTATTAGAAACATAATCTGGAAAATTTCTAATGTGTGCAGTTACTCAGTAAAAAAGTAAAATACGGGATCATAAGCAAGACCAACACTCAACCTCAAAGGAAAAAAAAAATCACAGCTTCCTAAAATCTCCACATACGACGCCCGGAGTCTTCAAGCCCACACAAAAGACCACATATGGCAGAATTTTTTCTTAAAAATAATATAGTTCTCATTTAAATCCGAGCTAGTCAACAGGTGACCCTGGCAACTAGCCAGCACAACTTGGAACGAGCTGGCTTATCTAGCAAGCTATTGAATATTATGGGCTCTCATGGACCATTTGCACGATGAAAGGTTCTCATGTAGTGGGGTTGTGTAAATGCGTATTTTATTAATTGTGGAAGTGGTTTTAATAGGTATAGTTGCTGTTTTTGTTTGTTTGGTGTGTCCTGGAGATGCAGCTTCGCCATGACCAGTGGGTGTACTTAAGTAGGTAACCGCTGACTAACCCTACGGGTTAAACAGGACATAGATAAAAAGAAAGAAAATTAGGTTTATTAATATTGTTAATCCTGATAATAATAACAATAATAACAAAAAAACAAAAAAAAAATGGAATTAATAAATAAACTCCAGCCGTAAATGAAGTAGCATAGGTTTGCCCTTTGCCACTACTATCGATCAAGTGTGGTGGTACAAGTACCTAATAAGATTATTTTATTTTTATTAGGTAGGATACTCATGGATGAATCATAAGACCGTTCACGTGACGGTTTTGGGGACCTGAACTCATGTTTAATTTCCATTTTGGAAACATATAAAACCTAACTGATATTTGCTCAAGATTATAATATCGAAACTTAAAGAAGCAAGTGTGCTAATCAAACGGGAATTATGGCACGTCGATCTCACACGAAGACTTGAAGATGGCTGAGGATATGGGCTTAGGCCATAGGTTCATAACCTTACTTTGCGCACCGCCAACTTTGAGAATATTCTTTTTCTAGAGCCTCCCAATTCTTTTTAGTGCCATCTGTCGCGAATCTGAAACAGCTATTGCCACGATTATATTTAAACGTGTAATATTATATAGTCGTAAGATCCGCCCATAATTTTTTCTGGGTCTGCTACTGCCCCCCTGAAAGTCTCAAACGCTCACGAGGGAGCGCTATCGCCCACGTTGAGAACCTATCGCTTAGACGAAGCAATACATATCACAGTCAGACATTCATTAAGCAGTAAATGCGGTACAAAAAAAAACTAAATAAATTGTTAGTGCATTGACACATTTCGTTCCGCCCCAACCCTTGCCAGAGCCAGCCCGCGCCGCTGACCCTATAGCTTTAAATTCGTTACCTAATAATAATAATTCCGATCCAGCCTGTCCCTTGTTGCCCCCCCGCAGCGACGCCCTAATCCGGGGTCCGTACCCCACAGGGGGTGCCCTTAGCGTGTAGTCGCCTAGATTGTAAGTTTTTTAAGTCCTGGCTGGGGGCCTTACTTTATTAAGGCAACCACAGACGTGTCCAGGTAAGCAGAGGTTAACCTGCGAGAAGCCCATCCAAAAAAAAAATTATATATTTCGCCATAAATTTGTATGCAAAAACATAAATAACAAGGTTCTTATTTCAATAACAAATATTTAAACAAATTAGCATTAAGTTATTTAAAGTAATTTTTATGCTTCATCAAATCAATTAATGAGCATTTTAGAAACATACATATAAAAAATAGATATACATATATAACTTATTGATCCTTTGATCAATGGCTGACCCAATTCTATACGAATATGCAATCGAAGTAACTAACTAAAAAAAAAACGTCCAAATAAAAATTCCTCGTTGAAATGTTTGCAAACACGGCACTGGATCAGGCTGTAGATTACCGACGAACTACGACTGAATCCATTTGCCCACTGGCAAATAAAGTGTTTGTCCATCGATCGCAAACAATACGAGTGCCAGTTATTCTGCAAGATTTTTTATGCAAGCTCAATTTGGATAGGTTTTGGCAAATAATGCTGAAACGGACCCGCGATTATTTTGTCGATATTTATATTTTGATAACGTGTGGCGCCCCTAGTTAAACCTGACGACCTTAAAAAGGCGGCTGGGACCGGTTTGATGCGGAAGGCGGAGGACAGGCTGTTGTGGCGCAGCATGGGAGAGGCCTATGTCCGGCAGTGGACTGCGATAGGCTGATTGATATTATGATGGAGCATGTTATACGAGTGCCAGTTATTCTGCAAGTTTTTTTATGCAAGCTCAGTTTGGATAGGTTTTTTTTTAACTTTGTAGGGCAATTAAGTTCATGGCGGGGGTATTGGTCAGTCTTCTGCAGGAAATACAGACCCAGGATTGTTTTGTCTGTATTTATATTCTGATGGAATATTTTAAAAACATTTTTGTGTATTTCAACGTAGTAAATTACTAATTAAATTATATTCCTTGCGGCAATAAAACCCTGGCCCTGTCTAATATATTAACGACAAGAATTAATAAGATAGGTGCTCTTTTCGCAAAATTTATTAAGATTCACAATAATATTATGACTACATGATCTTATTTGAGGCAACCGGCTCACCCCCTATTACATGGAACTTAAATATAACTGGCGAAACATGGGTGTACTATGTTTAGGTACACACCTCTGCCTAACCTATTCGGGTACACAGGCGTGATTTATGTTATACTATATGATCTTTTATTTCTTACTTCGGCCTACTATATTCTGTAATAATAGGTAAAATTTAAAAAAAAAAACACCGACACAAAAAAGAGCTGATGACCTTGAAACAGCTGAACCGATTTTGTTAAAACATGTCTAAGAAACACCGCTAGAGAACCTGCTTTCAAATGAAAACAAACCGCATCCAAATCGGTTCACCCGTTTAAGAGCTACGGTGCCACAGACTGACACTCGCTGCGGTCAAACTTATAACACCCTTTTTTTCCCCTTCTTTTATGGTGTACATAATAAAGAGTATTCTATTCTATTCTTTTTGCGTCGGGGGTTAAAAATCTCACCATGAAAACTAAGGTGAAGTGAACTGTCAATCCCTTGCATCAGGGGCCTTACTCTCTAAGTCCGTCAACGAAGGTACCGGCCCATCTGAAAGCAGTTCGAGACATCGTAGTGAACACTTCTCCCTATTTACTTTTTCGAACGGGCAAAAACAAATCGGTAGTATGGACAGCTGTCAAATCGTTTTATCATATTTTTTTTTATTCGGGCCCCGGATTTATGTTATCTCCTAAAGTGATACGGAATAGGAAACATCCGTAAGTTCGGCCGAAACGACGGACTTCGTGCTTAGAGTGTGGCCCCCTGGTAGAAAGTTTTCACTTCACTTAAGTTTTCACGGTGAGTTTTTTACAGAATAAACGCGGCAGATTCCTGTCTTTCTTTTAAGGCTCCTACAAAAAGGCGCGATGCGCGATGCGAATCGCGCGCGGCACAAGGACAGTGCTCGTCGCGCGACGAGGGGCGCCTTTTTGTCGCGTCTGTCTGCGGAAGCCTTTATCCTACAGGGCGCGTAAAACATTACTCACCACTTACAAAATACAGAAAATCTAATAATAGAAACTAAAACCGTGTTGTGTTTCACCTTCATTATATTGACGGAGGGATCTCCCTCGAGAGAACCGGGTTTAAATCTCACACATACATATAATGTATACAAAATTTCTATTTCAGCATATGGGATTATATACCTGGGAACATTTTGCGGCAAAGGGTACTTAGTAGTTCAAATAAAACGTCTTGGGTGAGAAGAATTAGGAGGATGACGGTCGACGTGTTAATCCAAGGTGGCTGTGGTTTAGAGGGAGTAACTATCTGTTGGGTGCAGTTCTGACCTAAGGGATGATACGTTAATGATATGTATATTTGTGGCTTAGTTTTGTTTATTTTGCCTCTTACTCTTGAGCGATTTGAAGTTTCTTTTTACCGTGTATAAAAGATAAAGTATTGTCAAAGAACGGGAAACTCATTCACCACCCGTGAGAGTTCAAAAGGTGACTCAAGTAGATTTTCATCATAGCAGTAAATTTTACAATCATCTCAAAACATCTCCAAGTTCACGGTTCTAAGTAGCCTTATTTAAACCACAAAGCAAATAAACTGTCTATCTAAGTTTAAATTAAGCACAAAGCATTTTCCGGCCTCATTGCTTCTTGATTCAGGAGCAGTCGACTCATTATTTGAGTTAAACAGCCAGCTTTACTTAAGATATGACAAAGACATTTCACTCTCTCATGTTCTTTCTAAAGGAACAATTTACAATTGAATTTTTCATACACTACTGTTGCACCTGAAATGTCGGAATTATACAAAGTTCTTTAAACAGTCGCTGCACTGTGAAGTCACGTTGAATTATTCAAATTTTCTTTCATACAATTTTTCTTAATATTAAACTCGAATATACCGGGTTGCAGTCAACTAAAATACTTAAGAATAATATAATCATACATGTTCTAAATTGTCTGCAGACTTATTACCGTCGTAACTACTAAGGTATAATTGCGTTTGATCCTCTCTAGGTAATAGAATCTTGTTATTTATGTAATGATACGTATAATTTTCTCGGCTTTTTCCTCGAAGTTGCGTATGCAACAGTTAGCCGAGGAGGCCTACGAGCTCAGGCTTAAGAACATGACAGTAACAACAGGTAGGCTGGCGTGCAGCCAAGTAAGCCTCTACGCCTCTTTGTGCTACGAGGCTACGAGCGCACGATCGTAGCTGTCTCGCTACGCTGCACTTAAATGACTTTCACTTTAGACAGTTTTAAACTTCGAGGTTCTATTATTCTTCCAAGAAAAACTTGACAACATCGTATTAAAGATAAAATACTCACAAAGTTAACCTTTTCTATCATTAGGCCCTAATTTGATTAAAAGCAAGGCAAGGTTTTTAATTAGTTAACTAAACAACGCTTGTAATTAAGGCGAATAAAGTTAAGTCGGACCTCATATTTTCGTCGGATAAAGGTCGGCCGACAGTCAGCTTAAAATTGTGAGCTAGATTCTGAATATTTCAGGGGTACAAAGAGTATAATTCACAATTTCCTCGGCGATTTTTCGTGAGGTGGCTCAGCCATACGAGACGAATTACCTCATTTTCATTATATTCCGTGTCACCAAAGAGCACAGTTGAGGTTAAGCGCGCGTATCATTCCAACGTTTACAAATTTTATTACCCATCTCCTTTTGTTCTGCTTTACGGGCGGGGCGGATTCCACAGACTCATTGTGCAGCTACAGGGTGTAAATACGTTTCGTATACATGCCGAACAAAAATAACTCTCTGAATAAAACAACACGGCAATAAAACAACGTGGATGCATCGTTAGTTTAGATACGATTCGTTTACGAATTGTTTTAGAATAACCCATTAAAAGTATTTCACGTGAAAATATGAAACAAAAACACGGTCCGTTTGAAAATATTGGAAAGCGCAAGGGCCGTGTGTTGAGCATCATAAAATAATTATCATGCAGAGAATCGAACAACAAAATAACATTGCAGTAACAATAAAAGAGAAACATGAAATAATAATAAATACAGATTGGTTTGTAGTAGATACGCGATATTATGTTCATTTGACGTACCTATGTTTCATGGAAACCTTTTTACCTTCATATAATACTTCAGTCTGTTGTCTAGTTAAGTATGTTATCGCGAATATCACAGTTACTTAGGATCTGTAAATAATTCTGTCGCATAAGTTGAAAACCGTGTTATATAACAAAATGTAATGTCAGGTATGACACAAAATGTCTTAATGCTATGAGTAGAATGTGAAATTGTGATCTTTTTTTTGTGAACTTAATAATTAACTTTCTTAGAAACTACAGGCTTCCTTTAATATCATCCTAGGTACTAATATTATAAATGTGAAAGTTTGTGAGGATGGATGGATGGATATCTGTTACTCTTTCACGGAAAAACTACTGAACGGATTTGGATGGAATTTGGAACCTAAATACCTTCCCACATACTCCAACTGAATGAAACAAAATTTAAATCATGTATAAAACGCACACTATGCAGTCAAGCATATTATAAGTTGGGGGATTACATCGCTGACAAAGCAGCTTGGCTCAACGCTGGTCCTGCTCCACAGGGGGGCATAAATTAATTGATTAGCATTCGAAAATATTGTTGGAGCTGCTGAAGATTGTAAAAACAACAACATCTTTGCATTGTATAAATTCAATCTCTTAACGGTGTATAATTGCATAGCACATGTGTGAGCACTATGTACCTACTATAAAGCTACCATTTGCTGGGCTCGTCTTTCATTGACTTGAATGTGCCCTGGCGGCTGAGAGTATGTCATGCTCACTCAAATGTCTTGCTGGTGGTGGCGTTTGTGTTGGATCATTAAGTTCCCTTCAAAATGGTTGAGCTGAATGGTGCTGATCCATACGTCATGTTCGTGAACGGGCACCGTCAGTAGGGACTAGTCAACTCTTGGCTGCCACGGCTTATTTTAATTTAAATTTATGAATTGTTTTTTTTTATCTTTTTTATTACGGATACTTTAAACGTGCACGTCTCGCTACATCGTTCTCACATTTTTAATTTGAACATGAATGATGTAAACAATTTGTTTTTTGTAACCATATGTTGATTTAGAGGAGTGTCCATGGAGTTTCTTGCCCGTTCTTCTCCATAGGTACCTACTGCGCTTTGGAATGGGCAACTAGCTTAATTTTTCTGACTGACTGACCCTTTGACAGTTCAAAAGTGTCTGTAATTGGTTTATTTGAAATAAATGCTTTGAGTTTGAGTTTCGAGTTTGAACACAGGTAGTTTATAACCTGGATTAACATGCAGGATACTTTTTTACCGGTAGTACGTTCCCATGGGATAATTTCTGACATCCACGCGGGCGATGCCGCGGGCAAAAGCTAGTTGTTGATAAGCGTTTGGCTTTCCTACTTCATACATGAACTATTGCTAACTACGACAATGATAAATTGTTTAAACAAAACTGTTTACACGTCAAAATTTAATTATGTTTTAAAACTAGATGATTTCGGTGTTTCCTAACCGACTATAACTCTGAGAAGAAAGACCGAAATAAATTCAGAGGTCAGTCTCTTTTAAATTCCAGACATGATCTACGTCAGGCCATATGAGGACCATGCAGATTAGTGTATAAGATGGTCTTGTGAGGCAAGAACCACACAGATTTGGGATAATAATATACATACAGGATTTAAAAAGACACTGAGCCGTCAACTACGCATTCAGTTCATCAAACTCAAGTAACATTACACAAAAATAATTGCTAGGAAACGACTTTTTTTTTGGTGTGAAAATTTGCAGTTTGCGGCAGTACGCAATGTAACGCACGCAAAACATTGTGCTTATGGTTGCATGCAACGTTACAGGGGTCGTGGGGGTATTTAAAGTTGTGTTATAACATTTAAAACTTGTTTTCGTAAAAAAAACGTCAGTAAAAGTTGGAATTTAGACCTTCAATATCTCCGTAACCAGAAAGTTCCCAGGTATGATCCAGGCCAAAAAAAAAAAACGGTGACAGGCAGTACACCTGACTCACGGCTTCGTTAAGTGGCTTTTTACACCCGTTATAATAAGATCATCAAGTTACCTACATGGAAGCACATCATTAGTCGGTACAATAACCTTACTTTCAAAAATATTTGAATTTTTTAATACCTGTACTAAAAACAACACCATATACAGCATCTCCCGTCTCCATCCTTCGGATTATCTAAAATATAAATTCCGAAGATGTCTCAACTCGTCGAATGAATTATGAACATCATATCATGTTTCCTGATTCACAAGAGTATGTGTATTGTGTAACCAGCTTTATATTTTCTAAAGTACAGTGAATAGATTAACAAAGTATTTTAGTAGGTACTTTTACTTAAGACTAGTTTTATCGCCATATCCGCTCGCGAACTAAAACTTAGACAGAAAACATTATCTTTGTGTATTATAAGAAATATCACGCAAACAAAAGGAGTCTACTCTCTAAGTCCGTCAACAAAATGTACAGGCCCGTCCGAAAGTAGTTACTACGTCAAAACAAGCGTCAAATATTTTTTTTCGGACGGGAAAATACATTTATTTATTTATTTATTTATTTATTTATTTATTTATAGTTAATTAAAACGGCACAGGTCCAATTACATTAATTAACATAGAATTATAAAAATTAAAATAAAATAAGCATTCAAATAACATACAATACAAAAAAATTAAATTCAAAGATATACAATTCGTGGATAAAATTATTAATAATTATTTGAGTAAATGGTTCAATAAATTAGATACATCAATAAACTAACATGTAACAGTGGACACCCTCGCATGTTGTCCCTCACAAAACAACAGACAAGCCCGCATTATTTTCTTCCATTCATCGGCAAACACATCACATTCAGGGTCGGCAGTCAGGAGGGCGTTTAGCATCCTTAGGGTTCGACAAACTGGGGATTCGGCTCTAGCAACAGATCTAGACAGCGGTAGTGCGAACAGGTTATGACGGCGGCTTTGACGGTGCCCAAGGTATTTGTCGGGCACAAATAGGCGGCAGAAAAGTCCGTGGAGTTCAGGGCAGTCAATACGACCGCTTAGGGTTTTACAGGCAATCGTGAGCTGATCAAATCCCCTTCTTACCTCCAACGAATTTAAACCCAACACCCCTAGAAGATAATTCGTTGGGTACATGAATGGGAAGTAATGGTATAGCCTTTGATACAAAAATCTCAGGAAGGTCTTCTGGACTTTCTCAAGCATCAGTGTCTGAGACGCAGTATGCGGATGCCAGACACAGGCGCTGGACTCGAGTTTACTCCGAACCAAAGTGGTGTAAAGAAGTTTAATAATACTGGGATTGCGAAAGTCACGAGCGTTCCTCAAGACAAATCCCAGACGCCTGAAGGATTCCTTTGCAAGGGCAGACACGTGGTCTCTAAATGTCAGACTGCGGTCGAAAGTCACTCCTAAGTCCTTAACGCTGGTGACACGGGTGATCACTAAACCCCCCAAACTATAATCATATTTTATTGGTCTCAACCCACGACCATAAGTCATAACGCTGCATTTGCTAATATTAAACAACAACTTGTTCGCCATGCTCCACTCATAGACGGTATCGATATCTTTTTGTAGGAGTTCGCAATCCACCTCTGTTCTGATTTGCGCAGCTAGTTTTAGATCGTCGGCATATAGTAGACATTTTGCGAATCGAATCTTACAAATTAGGTCGTTGATCATGATCAGAAACAGAGGCGGCCCCAACACGGATCCCTGGCTCACGCCCGAGCGAGTGTAATAAGACTTCGACTCAAAGCAGCCATGGCGGACGAACTGTTTGCGATCCCGTAGGTAGTCGGCGAAGAAGTTAAGAAGGCCGGATGAGAAGCCCGTAGCCCCTAACTTTGCCAAAAGCACATCGTTGTCCACTTTGTCAAACGCCTTCCGGAAATCAAAATACAGAGTGTCGACCTGCCTACCGGATTCCAGGCTACTGGATATGAAGTCAACATGAATCAGCAGATTTGAGTTCACGGAGCGACCAGGTCGAAAACCATGTTGAGCATCAGAAAGATACATATTGGTTTGTTTACAGATAACAGTGTGAAGTATATGTTCAAAGACCTTTGCAATGGTTGATAAAATAGCGATGGGTCTGTGTTCCTCGACATATGTCTTGTCACTGGTTTTAGGGATGGGAGTAACACGTGAAGTCTTCCACGGCTCCGGATACACGCCCGACTTAAGAGCTAGATTAAAAACATGACATAAAGGGGCTGCTAATATACTGCTACATCCTTTAACGATATATGCAGGGATGTTATCTGGGCCAATCGAACAGCAGGGTTTGAGTTTGGAAATACCCCTAACCACGTCCGGAGGGACTAAAACGGGTAGGGGAAAGTTACCTCCCTCACTATTCACCGTGATTGATTTCGGGTCCAATTCTGGTGTGTCCGGCAGAAATACGCTGGAAAAATACTCAGCAAATGCCTCAGCAGCTTTGACACCTGAATAGACCTTGCCATCAAGCACAACGTCTGGCTCAAACCCACCCTTAGATCGCAGGCTTGAAATGTGCTGCCAGAACATTTTTGGATTTTTGCCTAGGCTGTTTTCCACATTAGAACAATGCAGTCTATATGCCTCCTCGGTTCTCACTTTTAATTCCGACCGCAGTGCGCTAAACTGAGCATATGTAGCATCACATCTGGATTGTTTCCATTTAATATGGAGTTTTGATTTACGTCGAGTGTCGCTTACGATATCTCTAGTAAACCAGACTGGGTACCGCTTATTACCAGCGGTCCTTCTCGTCTTTTTTGGAATAGAGGAAT
Organism: Griposia aprilina; assembly: GCA_916610205.1. Classification (NCBI taxonomy): domain Eukaryota; kingdom Metazoa; phylum Arthropoda; class Insecta; order Lepidoptera; family Noctuidae; genus Griposia; species Griposia aprilina. The sequence continues at coordinate 16,720,131 of OU744288.1, forward strand.
CAAAAATATCGTACATTAAATTATAAAACTTACAAGCAGCGGTGGACGCGTCATTGCAGCGAAACACGTCTTGCCATGGAGCAGAGCGAACAAGATCGAACAATGATGTGTAGTCACCTTTACAAAAGTTCCAATCCTTACTACGGTCAATATTGCTAGGGTCAAGTTTTTCATGTACCTTATGCCTTAGGATGGTAACAGCAATATCTAACGGAGGGTGATACAGATCAATCGGAACCAGTTCCGTACCCTGGATATACTCACAGTTTACAGCAGCGCCATCCCGAGCCAACACTACATCTAACTTACTGCCACGCATATTCATCACCTCATTCATCTCTACCAGACTACAAAAGCTTAGAAAATAACAGTAGTAGTTATTAACATTTACTGACGCACTTTTTAGATTAAGGTCGCCTAAAATAATAATAGTTCCCTTCAAACTGTGAAAAACGTCCTCGACCTTGCAGAACCACGCCAGGTAATCCTCATCAGTTGCACTAGGTTTGACGTAAACAACACACACATATATATTTAGGCCATAAATTGTGATCTTGGCCCACAAATCTTCGCCGCAGGCCGTCTCAAGTTCATGTAGCCTATTCACGGTGACCCCAGGCCGCGCAGCAAGCAGCACACCACCACCCGTGGTCACTCTGTCTCACATATCGGAAGTAGGGACGGGACAACTGTTATATCATGTTGTCGTTCATTCTTAGTTCGGGCCGGAAGTAATCATATGTCCGTAAGTGATACGGAGTAGTAAACGCCCATAACTTGGCCTAAACCTATCGTGCTTAGGGTGTAGACCCCCAGATAAGTGGTTGTTACGAATGGACTAAAATAAAGACTTTGTGTTTTATGATTTTTAAGGGATTTTTGGATTTTTAGGGTCGAAGACGCGTTGTGTTCCACGCGCGCCTCAAAGAGATGTCAGCATAATTGACGGGGTCCGACAGGGCCGATGCCTGCCGAAGTCGCGGATTGTTCGAAAGAGTTACTGTGGCCCTGGCGCACAGGCAATTGAAGGAACACGGGTGGGTTTTAGTCAGTAAGAGAATGACACGCCCTTCCGCTCTGCCCAGAGCGGGAGAGGTCATTTGATGATTTCCCACCAGAAAAAAAAGGGTCGTCTTGTCTATCATATAAAGTATTTATTTAACCCTTTGATTAAAGATTTGATTTCTTAAACATAACATCATAATATAACATCACGCCTGTATTCCCCGAAGGGTTAGGCAGAGGTGTACCTATAGCACACCCACATTTCGCCAGTTATGTTTAAGTCCCATGTAATAGGGATATGATTTCTTAAGAGAGCGGATAACGGTCACAGAGTAACGGCTATCCAAATACAGAGTGTTTTTTGACTCCTTAATGTCGAATACTAGTGAAAATGACAGATTTGCATGGCAGCTGTTATAATATGTCGGAACCGCTTTCCTAAAGAACCAAAGCTCTAAGTCCAAGTGTCCACAGACCTTGCAACAATCTACTTAGGAGCCAAAATACATCACCGCAAGCACTGTTTGCAGGAAACTCAAAGATATTTCTAATTAATTAGCAAGCAAGCCAAGTAATTCCATATTGACCGTAGACTCATCATAACTCTTCGCGGTATACCAACCAGTACTCGTACCGCAAACAAATCGATCGGTACCGGAATGAAGTACAAATAAGTACATAGAGTACACAGACAGAAAGTTATTCGACTCGCTCGTTTATCACGAATCTTTGGCGAAGTTTTTACGGTTTGATTTGTTACTACTCTTGGATGTTGATGTATGGGGACTGGATGTGGTAGTGGTTCCAATGGAGAACGGTTCTTTTTAAAATGGGAAGGCAAATTTCAAAATGGCGCTGTCGTCGCAAGTTCCTAAATCAAGGCGTGAGGTGTTTTCTTTTTTTGCGATTTTGACTCTTTGTTGTTTGTGTATCCTAACTACTCCGACATTGGGAGTCCACAATTTTCCGAAAGACCCTAAAATTTTCTGATTGGGGCTTATAGCTATTCGTAGACACATTTTTTTGATTAAACAGTGTTAGATGGTATTTCGAAGAAAGTGATAACAAAAAACAAAGCAAGATTTAAAGTTTTTAATTCAGACACTTTCTATGTCAAATACACAATTAGTTAAAAATATTGAATTCACCGAAAATTAGGTACGAAATACTGAAATAAAACCAAACTGATGAATGAACACGAAATGGAATGAATAAACGAAATATCAAATTTATTGTAGGCCGTAGGGATCTACTATTGTCACACCGTTTACAATTTGCTGTGACCGACCTTCACTTAGATTTTATAATGCGAATATTACCAGCAAGCACTCGTGCTGTCTGTGTGCCAGCCTGTTTGCTGATCATGATCTATCTTAGCCAATTGATCAAAATAATCTCAACCATGAAGGCAATGGGCCTGCCGCCTACTACATGGTACTTAAACATACACAACTGGTTAAATGTGCGTATATTATTCCGACACATTTGCCTACCCCATCAGGTAAAACACGCGTGAAATTATGTATATCTGTCCCAGCTATTCTGATTAGTAATATTTTAATCATAAACCAATGGGTTTATTCTCGAAATTGATCTATGATTTGTTTTTATTAATGTGGAACCCGGTTTGTTGTTCCCGGTCGAAAAAATCACTCCGTATACAGCGTGTGGTACAGACCATCAAACTTAACAACTTTCTCCATGGGACCAACATCTTAAACGCGAGAAAATATTTAGCTGTCCCATATAATAGGTCTTTACCTATGAAATTGCCGTTTTGTATGAAAAAATTAATCGAAGTAATCACCCATGCAATCAATGCATCTTTGCCATCGCAGTGGCAGTTTATTGATGCCCTTCTTAAAGAAATCAGCTGGACGGGAGGCAACAAATTCTTCAAAGGCATTTTGTACTGCCTCTCGGGTATTAATTTTTTTTCCCGCCAAGAAGTTATCCAAATTCTGGAAAAAGTAGTAGTCTGTAGGCGCAAGGTCTGGTGAGTAGGGCGGATGACGGAGAGCTTCCAACCCCAGTTCTTGCAACTTGGAGACCGTCTGCTGTGCAGTATGAGGTCGCGCGTTGTCGTGCAGGAGCAGCGGAGACGAGCGATTGACCAATGCTGGTTGGAGATGCGCCAGCTTCTCCATCATTGTGTTCAGTTCTTCACAGTACACATCTGCAGTAATGCTCACCCCGTTTGGTAAGAAGCTGTGATGAATCACACCGGCGCTAGACCACCAAACAGTGACCATCACTTTTCTAGGGGTAAGTTTTCGTTTAGGGCATTGTTTAGGTGCTGAACCAGGATCCAACCAACTTGCTGAGCGCTTACGGTTATCAAACAGAATCCATTTTTCATCGCAGGTAACAATGCGGTTCAAAATTCCTTCATTTGTGTGTCTGTTGAGCAGTGCAAGGCACGTCTCGACGCGTACTTCGCGCTGGCGATCATTGAGTTCGTGGGGCACCCATTTGTCAAGCTTTTTTACCTTGCCAATTTGACGCAAATGGACCAATATTGTTTTGACGCTAACGTCGAAAGCTGCTGCTAATTCAGCCGTAGATTGTGTATCATCAGCTTCCACAATCGCCTTTAATTCGTCATTGTCGACCAAAGTCTTCGGACGACCGCGAGGTTCATTTTTCAGGTCGAAATTTCCAGAACGGAAGCGAGCAAACCAATAACAGGTGGTGCGTTGGTTTGTAGTGTTAGCTCCGTAAACGTCGTTGATGTTGCGTGCCTCTTGTGCCGCGTTGCTGCCACGACGGTACTCATATTCCATAATTACTCGAATTTTTAACGTATCCATGATGACGAAAAAGATTGAAATGCGATGAAAATGTAACACTAATCAATAAAGAAATGACTACTTTTAGAAAAAAAAATCCATGTTTTTAAAATAAAATTAATTTGAAATTAGAATTCTTAGCCAAACAAAAATTATTTTGATTTGAAATGGCCAGTACTGCAGAACGGCAATTTCATAGGTAAAGACCTAATATTTGGGTCGAGTAGGTATTGAAATTTTGTATGGGATAGCTGATATTTTTTTCGCGATTACGTTGTTGGTCCCATGGAGAAAGTTGTTCAGTTTGATGGTCTGTACCGCACCCTTAAATATGACCACACATTTCTGATACACGCTGTATAATGTCTAGGTTCTCGAGCCCTCTTTCGTACATTCTATCATCCATGTTTAGTTAGGGCTTCGCGCTCTGCAAGTCTATCGCTCGCTCCATTTGAACTCCCGCGTATTTGGAAATATTTAAAAAGTTATATTACGAAATGGATTTCACTGAATGAATATTAATCTACTTGTTTTAAGATAAAACTTTTATTTGATTTGAAAATGCGAATACTTTATTGTAGAATTATATTTTTTTCAGTCACTATTTGGTTATTGATAAGGGAAGGACGAGCTCTAATATTTTGCATCAACATAAAAACGTCAAGTCGCTGAAAGCAGGACATGTTATATCTTTCATTTCACAAAGCATACTAAGATAACTTTTCATTATAATTATCAAAAATTGTTTCAAGAGAGCGTTTTCATAGCTCTACTGAAATAGAGAAACCGGAGTTACAACAGCAGACTTCCTCCGTACCTATTTATAATATTATTTATAGAGCCGTAAGTAACTCTTTTCATAGTTAAGAATAAGTAAAAGAAAAATAATACTGAATGATTTCCCTTGAATGAAAACGTAAGAAATACATTATATTACCCAGGAAAAAGATAAGCGCAATAGATACCCAGATCTACTTCGTTCGTTAAAAACGGGAAGATGATTCGAAGAAAGACAGGAATAATACAAGATAAATATCGTCGAAAGCTTTGTATTTTATCAACGAATCAAGTCTACGCTTTTCCAATGAAAAAAGGGGTTCGACAAAGCGACTTTTTTAACGAGAAAAAGAAATCTTTTTTAAATTAGAAGATAATTAATACTGAGTAATATTGAGGTTATTCAATCCGTTGGAGTCTCAGGCTGTAACGTCGTTAAGAGCACAATGGACCCGGCCCTCCCGAAATGATCCGTGACGAAACTCTCCGAAATCAATTTAAAATACTTACTCTTGTTAAATCTTGTGATGAATGGACGCGACAAGCATGACGGTGTTATATAATAAATAAGTTAAACTAATTATGCCGGGGTGACATTATGAACAGTCGGCTGAAATTCAATGACATTTATGGGAGTTTAACGTGAATCAAGTAAATGGCTGTACGTATCACCTTTTATTTTTTGTTTCATTGGTTCCTTAAACATGCGAATACATATACTTTGATGCATACATTCTTTTATATAGTGCTAATTGTTTGGACATCGTAATATTTCGTTACGATTTCAGTCTAGCAGCTGTCCAGAAAGCAACACTAACACAGAAACACTATGTATTTTGGAAAATTCCTTCATGAAAAATGTGTTAATTTTTTTGAAAACCTATACGATCATTTTGCATTGATAAAACTTTAGCAAAAAACTTTTTTTTAAAACAAGCTTTTAATGAACACAAAAGTACAAAATAAAACTTACGCAAATATAGTTTTAATATTTTCTTAAAAGCCTGAGGCGTGAACGTCCTTCTTACATTTTAAGATTAGGCTCAAGTTTTTAATAAAATATTAACGTTCTATGTTTACGTAGGTTTTATTTTGTACCACTATTTAGCATTAGAACTTGTTTAAAGATCTGTTCTATCTATCACCTTCACTTGAAAGGTATTTGTAAAGAGAAATTCAACGAACCCAACAACACTTTACACAAGTCATGGTGTGAAGCCAACCGAGTTGTACTATCTAAAGAACGCCATACTTTTGAACAGGGGCTATCATAATTGAATGCATATACAAATTTTCATGCCTGTGCTGTTGACCGCTGAGGAGATCTCTCGTATGGAGCCAATCCTGGGTCAGCAGACAGGTCATGGTGTATGATTGCGTAGATAAAATTTTGTGTCCGTGCGGTTGACCGTTTAGGAGTTCCCTCGTCTGGAGCCATCTCTGGGTGCAGCAGCCAGATCATGGTGGACTTTAGAACGAACTATCATAATTTAATCGTATATTTAATTTCGTGTCTGTACTGTTGACCGTTTAGGAGTTCCCTCGTCTGGAGCCAAAATCCTGGATGTAGAATCAGGTCATGCATCTTACAAAAATGCATTTTCATCGAAACAGAATCGTTGGTCGTTGGTCTAGTGGTCGCAAGCGCTACTGCTGAGCATAAGGTCCTGGGTTCGATTCCCGGGTCCGGCAAAGTGTTATTGGGTTTTTCCATCTGGAATTTCTCGGTAGCAGCCCGGAGTCTGGATTTGTGCCCGATTGATGGCAATAGGCTCGCCCCCTATTACATGGGACTTAAACATAACTGGCGAAATGTGGGTGTGCTATAGGTACACCTCTGCCTAACCCTTCGGGGAATACAGGCGTGATGTTATGTTAGATGTTCAGAATCAACATGTAAAATTTCAATTACGTAAGATAGGAGGGAGTGGGTTTAAATTCAGCTTGCAAAGATTTCTACCAATACATACTAACTAACTAATAAGGCAAGTTAAATAAAACCTTGTACCTAATAATACAGTTCCTTATAGCCTTAATTCAGCCTAATCTTTCACAACAGCACACTAATTGCATAACATACTATCAATCACAATCCGAATAATTTTGAAGCCTATTTCTAATCAACTGCTTCAAATGTTCGAAAAAGAAATCTGCTCAACAACATAAATAACGCAATGAATGTTGTTGAACTGTCAACATGAAAGCCATTCCTACTGTTAGTCTGTTACGCAATTACCCCGCAGGTCAAAACATTTCAATTTCAGACCGACAAAGGTATTTAATAGTGGATATGGATCAAATCTAACAAGAGTTGTCAAAATAGAAATCGGAAAATGGACAAGCGCATAGCTTCACATGAAATTCATGACAGACAAAGACCAATATACTGAAAATTGAAACTCAGTTTGCAGAATAGTGTCAAGGATTCGAGCCAAAAAATGGATAACAATCGTCCTATTGTCAGATGGGTTTTCGTTTTTATTGGTGGTCTTTCTTGCGCGTTCCTCTCCATAGATACCTACTACGCTTTGAAATGGGCAACTAGCTTCATCTTTCTGACCGACCGACCCCTGACAATACAAAAGTCCCCGTAATTGGTTTATTTAAAATAAATGCTTGGACTTCGAATTGTATATAGGCTTTGTAATAATTTTGCATGGGACAGATTTTGGGACGTCGACATTGGTATTTACGTAGGTACCTAATAATAATAATAAATAATAATAATAATAAATTTATTGCAGGCGATGCAGGCCCATAAATAAATACCTTAACCTAAACATACATATTTTTAATATATAATGGTGATAAAGGTCACATCACCAAGCATAACCTTTGTACGTATTTTTTCGTCCTTTTCTTCTTGTCTGTTTATAATTGTCTAGATAAATGGTTAAATAATATAAAGGTGATACATACGCACTATAGGTAAGTAACGTCATCCCGGGCTGATACTGTCTCATTTGTTAAGACACTTTATAACTTAAAAAAATTGGTTGTAAAGTTGAACTCATGAAAATAGCGAACTAAAATGTAAATAGTGGTGGAACGCAGTAGCGGAAGGACTAGCTTCAATCAAAAGTATCAATTTTGAGCTTTTGTTTATTTAACAAAATAGAGATAAAATATTCTTCCTTACGAGTCCATTTAACTCAAAATTTCTGACCAGAATTTAGCCATCTTGACAGCACTATCATTGGCTTCGCTTAAATCCTGGAAGGTGCACGTAGTTTTGCATGATGGGCAAAAAGGAGGTGAGATAAAATCAAATACAAACGATTCATAAAAGTAGTTCTGCCGGTCTATTCTGTAAGAACCTCACCGTGAAAACTTATGTGATGTCAGCTGTCAACAGCGTCATTCTTTAACGTCAGGTGGATTTTTACAGAATTGATCGACAGGAGTCGAGTTTTCAATCCTGCATACAACAAAATAACCCCAGTACATACCAGGGGTACGCAACATATGGCATAAGGACTTAAAGGCAACCAAAACTGTTTATTCAGATATATATCTTGGCAAATATAAATGTGAAAAGAGTTAATAATAATAATATTGTTATAAAAGATAATAATTCCATTATATTTTAATATAAATTGTATTACTTATATGAAAATTTTGCATGCCATAAGGCAAAATGTATCGGGACTATTTATACAAATTACATCTTATCACACCTACATTATAAGCAAATAAATGATTTATATTTCAATCAAATCTTATTCAAGAAAAAGTTGTTCAGGAGTCAAGAATCTTACGTCAAAATAAGCCCAGTACATTCCAGGGGTACGCAACATAGGTATGTGGTACGTAAATAGGTACACGTAAATAGCGTAATCCTTGGCATAAGGGCTGTAAGCATCGTCGCAAGTCTCGTCATCGCAGTATAACAGCCGCTATTGTAAACGGACTTATTGTACTCCGGGATTGGTTTCCCAACGAAGAAAGCGCCTGGGAATCGATTTAAAATTTTCCTTGAAAGAACCACACAACAAAAGCAGCTAATACTTGGATTCAACGTATCTGGAACATGGAGTTTTATAATTATTTATGATAAATTATTTATTGGATATCATGGTGGGGGAGCTGTGATTTTTGTTCCATTAATTCTTACCGTTTATCTTTTGAAATTCTGAATAAATGGTTTTGATTGTAATGTAAAGAATTCTACTAAGACTAAGAGGTTATAATTACTGAAAACTATTAACAGATTCTTCGCTGTTCACCCTTAAGAAATGCAATACTCACACAAAAGAGAGCTTATTCTTAGGCGGGATCGGCACGGTACCTACCTACCATCGCGTTGCAATGTAGTATCCCATGGTGCGTCGCTTTAGTAAGTTTTTAGACAACAGGCGCGACACGACATGGCGACGCGACACTAGTAGTACATTTTCATGAAAACTTCATGGAAATTGTTCTACCAGAATCGCGTCGCGCCTGTCTGCAGGAGTCTTAAAACGTACGGCCAGATTTATACAGGAACATTCCTTACTATGAATTCAGCATAATATGATTCTAGACTCCCTCCCTAGCGTAGAAATAGTTCGTCGGTTATAAAAAAAAAAGTTCTTCCATACATTTTGTCCGCGTAGGTTCGCGTTCAGTTTTCTATGAAACAACAGATTTTTTTTTGATACTCGACCTTAAATTTCTCACGCTGGGGTCTAGAATCATATGCCTAAATACCTACAAAATTGTTTTTATTTATACACTCGAGAGCAATGAATCCGGGTCACTTAAAGAATCCTAAAAATCTCGGAAACTAAAAATGCTAGGTTAATGCAATAAATTGTATTTAATAGACAATGTAATACTCCTTAAATGAAGGTATTAAAACTTCTTAGTTATTGTAAAGTTATATCATAAAAAAATCAAATTTGAAAAAGGGCCACTTTCGAAGATGGAACTACGAAATTACAGCATTTGGTTTTGCTTTTGTTTGTAATCTGTCATTTATGTGGGTACATAAACCATGTTGATAGTGCTCTATATTCATTATTCAAGCTGAAATTATGTCGCTTACGCCTGAAGAATGCACCAGAATACTTACAATGCTGGAAACCGGCCGGAGTCAGCGCGATACAGCCAGGACTGTCGGTGTGTCGCTGTCAACAGTACAAAGAGTTCTCCGACGTTACGAAGAAACTGGTTCTAACCTACGCAGACCAGGAACGGGCAGAACCAGGTACACCTGGTTCTGCCCGTTCCTGGTCTGCGTAGGTTATGCGTATGCGTAGGTTATCGGTCTTCTCGTGCTGTGGTACACCACAGCACGAGAAGACCGATACTTGGTGAACACCATGCTTCGAAATCGCTTTCTCACAGGAACTGAACTCACAAATCAGTTTCGACGCCTCGGAGGAAGTAACCCAAGTGCATGGACAGTAAGACGTCGGCTTGCTGAATCTAACTTAAAACCCCTTAGACCTGCAAACGGCCCTAAACTGGAGCGTGGGCATCGTATTTCAAGACTAAGATATGCCCAGAGCCACGTAAATTGGAGTATTGAAGATTGGTCAAAAGTTATGTTCTCCGACGAATCAAAATTTATGCTCTACAAGCACGGTGGAAGACACAGAGTGTATCGAAGACCAGGGGAAAGATTCAAGCAAGCATGCATCGAAGAAAAAGTAGCCTACGGTGGTGGGTCTGTACTTGTGTGGGCCGGAATTTCTTCTGAAAGTCGCACAGAGCTGGTGATCATAGAAAACGGCTCTTTAACTAGCGTAAGATATGTGGAAGAAATCCTCAATGATCACGTTGGTCCATTTATGGTCAATTTAGGTGAGGATGCTATATTTATGCATGACAATGCCCGACCTCATACAGGTAGGATTGTGAATGACTACCTTCAAGAGATGAACATTACTCGTATGGAGTGGCCAGCGCGCAGCCCGGATATCAACCCGATCGAGCATGCTTGGGACGAGCTAGGCAGATGCGTAAAACAACGAAACCCTCCCCCAATCACGCTTCGTGAGCTCAAAATTGCTCTCACAGAGGAATGGGAGAATATTCCCCAAAATCGTATAAGGAACTTGGTGTACAGCATGCCAAACCGCGTAAACGCAGTAATGGAAGCACAAGGAGGCAATACGAAGTATTAAAATTCAAGAAAATCGTAATAAAGTTCAAAAATTTCATGTTTCCTATTTTTGTTTTAAGGAGAGATCAGCAGTTTTTTTCTTTATGTAATTTTGTGTTAATAAAATGTATGGTGACTCATATTTTTTTTACTTTCATTTAAGGAGTATTACATTGTCTATTAAATACAATTTATTGCATTAACCTATCATTTTTAGTTTCCGAGATTTTTAACATTCTTTAAGTGACCCGGATTCATTGCTCTCGAGTGTAGTTGCTAATTTATTTTGTTTGTAACGTAACTATTTTAAGTTTATTTAATTTTAGTGAGTTGCTATTCAAGTAGTAGATAAATTAATAATGTACATTTTTCATTTTAAATATAATATTAATTACATTTGATAGCCACACTATCAAATAAGGTCTAATATCTTAGAAAAATTTTATTATACTCTAGATGAGTTTCTTAATGACAACTCTATATACCTAACTATATAATGCTGACATAGATTTTAATAGTTTACATTAAATACAATTTAATTTGCATGCATTACTCAAATACTTATGATTATATTGTAATTTTATCATTGAATAGTACTCATTTAATCGTTTTTAATCAAATTATTCGTTTGTATGCCGATATTGCCAAAACAACGCACTACCTTATTTTTAAGATCTTTGTATGGTATTACCTATGTTGTACAAATATATATTTTTACATACATACAAAAACGCACGCCTTCTTCCCATGGGGGTAGGCAGAAAGTACAAAACGCCACCTGCTACGATCCTTACATACTCCTTTTGTCTCATTTACGTTCATACATCTACAAATACAAATAAATTATTGTTATTCTTATCTCTTAAGATAGTCGTAGGAGGATAATAAATAAATAAAAGAAAGAAAATGATCTCCCAATATTTTATCTCAGAGCAATATATAGACATAGGTAGTACAACCTTTACCCATATTACTACAGTATCTACCAACGATTGAATATCCGTCGGATCTCGATTATCAACACTAATAGAGGATGCAATCTGTCCAACATATACAAAGTCCACTACATATATATATACATACATTCAATGCGTCCGAATCGTATAGATGGAATAGTAATTAGAGAGTGGTCCTTTATTGGAGGTCAGCTAACTATTTAGTTTTGGGGTATATCGAACATCGCCGAGGACTTGGTCAGCATACACGGGTTACTTTAGACCATTAGGAAAATGGGTATTAATCAATGCACTCGTCAAAGGCTGCAACTATTTGGTCTTGATGCGAAAAATTATAAAATTATTTTTATTAATTATTATATTATAGCTTTTAGCAATAAGACCGCCCATTGTGTCACCCTATGTAAAACTTCTACATTTATATTCTGTAATTTTTATGGTATACATAATACAGAATATTCTATTCTACTCTATTCTATTATTAATATAATAAATGCGAATGGAACTATGTCTGTCTGTCTGTGTGCTTTTCACGCCAAAACCACTGAAATGATCGTTATGAAATTCGACAGTCAAGTAGCCTGGGACCTGGAAGAGGTTAAATGCTATATTTTATCCTGGATATTTGTATGAAAAATATGAAAACCAAAATGCACGCCACGTGGCAGGCTACATCTAGTCATCAGCAAGATTTAATCTTCTATGGTGGTACCAAAGTCACAAACGGAAAAGACGTGCTAAAAAGAGTTAGGCAATCGATGGAAAAGGACTTAACTGTTGCATTTTTTAAGATTGGCGTTATCGTCATGTCCAGCATACAAAGATTACTTTAGTTTAGACCATTAGGAAGATAGCTATTAATGAATGCCCAATGATTTGATCAAAGGCTGCCACTTTTTTGGCATGATGGTGTGATTATTAACAACATCGATGACGTAAAAATTTCTTCGATGGTAGCAAAAGTCACAAACAGAAAAGAAGTGCTAAAAAACTTATTTACAAAAAAACAACAGACTTGTAAGAAAAACACTAAAAAACGTGAAATATAACTTTAATTCTCGGTATTCTCGGTCGGTATTTAATTGTCGGTGTCTTTGGTTTTGTATTTTCGTTTTTGGCAACCGACTTCCGAAATTAAAGTTATTTTTGACGTTTTTTTTGTGTTTTCTTAGAAGTCGGTTGTTTTTTTGTAAAAAAGATTTTATTTTTCATTTTTTAGTTGTGGTACCTACCCCACACTCAAGTTCGTACTTGATAATTATGTAAATAACAGTGACAGGAGATTATTAACACATCATCAATATAAACTAAGTGGAAAAAATACGCAGTATTAAGGATAACTCAAACAATGCTGGTCTTAATCAAATATAGCTGGTCTTAATCAAATATATATGGGACCACATGTGAAGCACCAGCTTTCAAATAAAACAAGAATCACCCAAATCGGTTTAACTAGAAATAAGTTCTGAGCTAACTAACACACATAAAAAATAAACAAAAGACATACAGTCGAAGTGAGAACCTCGTCCTTTTTTTGAAGTGGGTTAATACTAAAAGCGATCGACGGAAAAGCAGATAACTGTAGCATTTCAGATATTATAGTCTTATCGACACGTCATAACTAACAAAAATACAAAATTGTAATTATCAGATAGCCTATAGGTATGTATACCTAATCTCATTGTTGCTGAAAGTAAGATAAAGGTAAGCTGCACCCTTATTACATAACTCACTCACAATCACAAGCCCCTTCATCCTGAAGGAAATTCATGATCCATTACTAGATATCTTTGAAAAAATGTGTCTGCTACACAACGTAATTACGCAATGAATATTGTTGAATTGTCAAAATGAAAGGGGTTGCTGGATTCGATTCATTTGTAAAACGAAAAAAAAAACTACACATCAAAAGTGTCTAGGGATCAAGGTATTTAAAAATATATTTTATTGCCCTATTGAAATTAAATTAAAAATATGTATTTAGATCGATTTAATAAAATGTTTTCGTATGTGTGGATCGACCAAGTAATCTCTGTTTTTCATTAATAAAAAGTTTTCGCGAATTTTGCTTCTGCTGTATTTTTTACCTTAGTTAATCCTGTCATTAAAATGTGACAAACAGATAAAAATAAAATTTATAAAAAGGTTTTTATTGCGTAAAATAAACCATCAGTAGTCTGTATTTCAGCCGTTAACGCATATAAAGTAATCGGAACGATATAAACTCAATATGAATTCATCCAAATCACGTTGCGGAATGGCCGCCCAGGTCTGCTGTAACAGGTGAAAATGATTTTTTGGCGTGTGTACGGGATCCATATTTGGCAGAGCTCTTCTTTGAAGCATATCCCATGCGTGCTCAATATAACTCAATTCTGGCGAATGAGCAGGCCATGGTAGGACGTTGACATTAGCTGCGGCAAGTGTGTTTGCAACGACTCTGGCAGTGTGTGGATGTGCATTGTCATGCATAAGCGAAAATGAAGCACCAAATTGGGTCCGCAAAGGAATGACAACATCTGATACAATCTTTTCAGCGTAAATCAGTGCATTGAGATTGCCTTTGATTCAAATCAGTTCGGTTCTTCCACCGATCCAAATACCCGCCCATATCATGATTGTTCCACCACTGTATGCACTGGACTTCCTGATTTTAAACATTATTGGTGTCCAGGGGTCCGCCAGTACCGTGTACGTCTAGTATCTGGCCTCATACCAAAGCGAGATTCGTCAGAAAAACAGACAAAACGCCTCTCTTCTTCTGCCCAATTTCTGTGTTCACGAGACTATTGTTGCCTTCGCGAACGGAGATTGACTTCATGCAGGCGATTTCTTATCGTTTGATCGCTTACTAACATCCCTAAAAAGCTGTGAAGCCTCGTAATCAACATCATCGCGGACATTGTACGATTTCGTCGAGCAGTAATTTGTATGTAACGATATTGTCTGCGTGTGGTGATGCGAGCTCGTCCTACATGTCGCTCTGCTATGCTGCCAGTATGCGGTCAGGTTTGCAAAGTCGACTCTGCGTAGTGCCCAGAGTGATTGTCCCAGCACGTTGCCAAGAACCAGCTTCCAACATTCCCACGGCTCTGATCATTTCTTCTCGGGTCGAATGACGTCTTCTCTCCTTAATAACGTTCTTTTGTATTGATTCCACTCAGAATATGGCAGAATGTTTACTGATTTGACCTCAAACCCGTTGCAGGATTATAATATATAAAGAAATACGACTTGACAGAAGATTTTCATCTTTTAACCGAAATTCAAAACTATTCCCTTTTCAAATGCCGAAATTTCCAAAAAAAAAGTATCCATAGGAGTTATAAAAAATATAATTAAAGAACCTGATTTTTCGTAACAAGCAAAAACGTGCTTGATCCCAAGGCACTTTGGATGTGTGTATTTACCTACTTTGTTTCAGCAATCAAAGTGTTCAATAAACAATTTTGTACTCAAATAAAGATTACAAGGAAAACTACTCGGCCACTTACACCAGCTACGTAGGTACTACAGCACGTGGTACGAAACCAGTGTTTCTCAAAATGGTCTCAGAAAGACTCCACTTCCATACTAATGGCGACGACTCATTAACAAGAAAGTGAGGAGGATCAGTTTTTGACTAAGAATAAAATATCTAGAGGCTCTTCTGACCTAGGACTTGAATCCAAAACTTGTATTTCTAAAATCGGCTAAAACTGATATTTCCCAAATAAATAATAATCCGCTCATCAGAAAATAATCCCCCATTTTCGGGCCAAGATGTTTGGGCATAAGAAAATGTTCTTCCAGGAATAGGGGCTTAGGAAAGGTGCGTAAAACAGGGGCCTGGTTTGGGAAACTCTGCCGTAGAGAACATAAAGCTCACCGTTATAAACCCGCCATATCCACACTTTGGTATTCATTGACCGTAAAAATATTTTCTATTTTGCGAGATTGAATTTTCCCTAACATTGTTTGTAGGCGTTCTTTGCAGGTAGAGCGTATATAAATTTTATTTTTATGTGATATACGCCTTTCTGGTTATACACGTAACAATTTTCCGTGATAGTATGGCGGTACTGACAAAGTTGTCAGTCATTTCACGGGATTTTTATGTGGAAGTAAATCTGAGGATATCTTCGTGTGAAAGTGGATTGATTGAAGTGTAGGTATGTGTTTTGACTGAGTAGATTACTTATATGAGAGTATATAATGCTTTTAATTGTGATTCTGAGAGTAAAATTACATTAGACATGATGTTCCCTAATAAATAAACACACTAACGTAATCACATTAGAAAACTAGGCATCGTTCTTGGAAAAAAATAGGCTGGTATACATAGATAAAAATATTATCACCACCTTAAGAGGTTTCATTAGCAGGTGTTTAAGTAGCACGGCTATACTTCATGCTCTATGTGACATAGCATCACTATCAGACTAACGTTTCCATGTGATAGTAAAACTCAGTCAATTAAAAATAATAAGAGTTCTAATTTGATAAAAATCTTCCGTTACAATAAAAGCGATAATTACTTATTTATCTTTCGTAGAACTTAAATATCGCAGTGTAGTCTGTTCTAAAAGAAACTGATTAAAGTGTAAACAAATCCTGTGTTAAATTCTTACGCAATCACTCACTGCGTTGGATTAGTAACACATTCATCTATCTGTATTAAGGTTTCAAGTTTATATCTCGCCTTTTTACAACAATTATTATTGTTTGACTTTGAATTTGTAATAATGATAATTATTGTTTGAATATATTAAATTATAATTTAAAAACCCTCGATGATAAAACATCGATTTAAAATTAGAAGTTTGGGTTTAAATATTCAAATCAAAGCATCCAATTTCTAAGTGACACTATAAATAGGTATATATAGGTATACATCCACGGTACGTTTTCTAATCCATTTGTTTACATTGTCATCAGATACTTTTGGAACATACTACAGTTTATTCTCCGCTATACTGATGTCCCGAGAAGTTATTTAAAGCCTCGGGATGTCAAATCTTAATACTACATCTCATTTGTTTATATCGATTAGGTGTTTTAGACTGTTCCACGTCACAAATTATCAAAGAACCACGCGAGTAGAGCCATGATCATAGCATTCATATTCCGTAGGTTATTTAGGTATCCTCTTATCCCACACTTGAATGATCTTATCACTAAACAGATGGATATCAGCTGCAATATATCGAATACAATCACTTAATCGGCTCTAACAGCATAAACAAAGGTGGTACAACGTATATTATGGTGTTATTTAGCTAAGTTGAAAACTAGATATTAAGAACTTGGATTAATTTAATATTGCATTACGTCCATTGAAAAGATTGATATTGTCCCGTGGCTGAGCAAACGCTGTCAACAAATGTATTTATACACAGCGAGCCGTTTGGGGTTGAAACTCTAGGGCCATGGGGTCCGAGTGCCCACATACTTTTTCGAGACATCGCCAAGCGGTTGGTCGACTCTTCACGTGACCAGAGGCTGGCCTATTTTTTGGCTTAAGAATCAGCATTGCCATACAAGGTGGCAAATACTTTTTAAATACTGTTTTTTTTAAAGACATCTTTTATATTATGTAAATAATAAACAATGTATTATACTATATAACTTTAGGTAGGTACCCTACAAGGTTTACTTCACTAGGTTCAATATTCCACAAGCATATTTTATCATACTCATCGTAACGCCATCTTCACTAAATCAATTATAGGTACCCACCTACTAGTGAGGGGAAAATAATTTTCCACAAACATTTACTATCACATTTCAAAACGTCACCGTCTTTTGTCACCGCTTCAAAAGACACATAATTAAATTCATAAAGGAGACTGGTCACCTCCGTAACATATCAACTAGACAAAACTATACACGTAAAGTAAGTAAACACTCGAAAACTGTCACACATTAAGTATAAGTGGTGGTGGACAAAGTATATTAGATGACAAGACACATTTTTGCATGAATACTCTCTGGACTCCCCACTTTGGGTTTGTTCTGGCCGAGAAATAATATTAACGTAAGTAACTTTTAAGTTGTCTTCGGGTGTGTTTTGTTTTTTGGAAGGTAATCGTTTTTAAATGTATTCATTTGTCATGACTATACAGTATCTTAGGGCGAATTTTACAAATGAAACTGAATGCGATCAGCACACCTGAAACGCATTCAAGAGCTGTCAGTGTCGATATTCTATTCCAATATAACTAGTGGCTCTGTGAGCTTTAGACCTTGTGAGTCTGTCCTTGCATACCTTAAAACTGAATAAATGTCCACCGCGTACCTTAAAACAAAAAGTGCGCGCAAAGAGCGCGAAATGGATGAATAAAGATTATTTTTGAATATTTTCGAAATTTGTATCGACTAAAATATTCCATATAATCATCGAACCTGCTCACAAAATTTCAATTGGAATCGGTTGAGAAATGCGACCTGTAGAGGAGAACAGCCATCCGGACATACAGACATACGAAAGCATTTTTACCCAAGCTGAAACAGAGACGCTTCGCGCTTTGTCGGTCAACGATGACACTGACAGCTCTTGAATGCGATTTATATTGCTGATCGCGTTCAGTTTTCATTGGTGAAATTCGCACAGAAACAGTGTCCCATTTACATTAAAAAAAAAACAGGCAAAGTGGCGAATTTGACGATTCTCATTATTTGTGGTGGTTATTTGGTAACTTTCCCGCCTGACAGCCTGCTGAACCTATTCATTATAGAGTACAATTTATGGGCTACGAACAAATAAGTATTTCTACTAAGAATTCTGAAATATCTTAAAATTAAATTATAATAGGCAGCTTAATACAAACTACCTCACTTGCAACAGAATACCAGCCGGAAAATTCTGTAAAAATTTCACCTTGAAAACTCAGGTGAAGTGAGTTTGAATTGAGCTGTCATTCCACCTGACGATTGACACTATTGACAGCTCCCTTCAAGCTCTTTAATTTCACCTTAATTTTCTCTTTATACAAATTTTCACGGTAAGATTTTTACTGAATAAGACCCGCTGAACACCACCAAGATTAGGATCTCACACAAGAACTTGATCACATTAAAGCGATTCTTCAAACAATACCAATTAACATAATATGCGATAGTAATCGGATTAGAGCTTCATATCATACACCTGTGTTCGGACCATTAGTATACAGCATGGTGAATGGGAATTGTAATCAATCGGGCATACAATGGGGACCGGGCCTACACGATGGACAATGAGGGGATGACGGACATCGCGATTGTCGTATGTCGATGAGTCTCAATTACTGTAAGATGGGGAGAGTAGCTTTGTTTGGAAATGTTTGAGGCTGCCGACGCTAGGTTGTGTATACGTGAGTAGATTGTGAGCCTTATCAGAGCTAGCTCAAAGTCGAATCATTTATTTCAAGTAGGCTGTTGAAAGGCACTTTTGAACGTCAAAAAGGGATTTTCGTATGGAGAAGAATGGGCAAGAAACTCCATAGTTACTCTTTTAAAGTGTTTTAAAATATATTGTACCAGTTTTTTTTTATAGCAGTGGTGGCCCAGTAGTAACGGCCGCGACTTACGAGTTGTAGGTCGTGGGAACCGATACAAGCGTTTTACTTTGTGTAAATTATTTCATAACCACTACTCTCAAAACGGTGAAGGAAAAAATCGTGAGGAAACCGGCATGTCCTAGGACCAAAAAAATCGAAGAGCAACCCGCACTGATCCCGCGTGGTGGATTACAGCCCACTCGCTCTCACAGAGAGGAGGCCTGTGTCCCAGCAGTGGGAACGTTATAGGCTTATTATGATATGATACGCTTTTGCCCGCGGCTGCGCCCGCTTTGATGTCGGCAAATACCCCACGGAAACATACTACCGGTATTAAAAGTACCCCATAAGTTAATCCAGGTATCCGTGTGGCAAATATCAGCAAAATACGTTTTGGCGTTATTGCGCCAATCCAGAACATACATCCAGACAAACAGACAAATGGACCACAATTCTTAGTTACTTTTTTATTATATGTATGGATATAGATACTATGGATACACATGCAGGTGCACTACTGCATGTGTTTTATTGACTTACGTATAAATATGTCTTTTGCATGCATGGCTAATAAACTGATAAGTCACTTATTTAATATTAGAAAAATAAATAAGCCTTTTTTACAGTCCGTTCAACCGATTTTGAGTTATATTGCGTCGGTGGCGTGACAAATGGCAGCTGCAGTAAATATTTGGTATTGTAACCACGTTTTTGCTTTTAATGCCATCCTTATGCCTACGGGGTAAAAGTCAAAATCGGTTGAACGGACTGTAAAAAAAGGTTTATATAAATTTCTAATCTTATTTCAAATGGAGTACAGATGTTAAAGCAGGTTAAGGTCTAGTAGGTACTGTGGGAGAGTGAAAGATATCTTTGGAATTAAAATAATAATTATTCACGGAACCGTTTTACGTTTTTACATACACGACATACACTTGTCAGCTCTTCAGCTGACTCTTAATTGATTTTTTCTCATTTTCTATATATAAAAATACTAACTTTTGCCCGCGGCTTCGCTCCCGTGGATTTCGGAAATTATCCCAAGGGAACGTACCACCGGGATAAAAAGTATCCTTCATGTTAATCCAGGTTATAAACTATCTGTGTTCCAAATTCCATACAAAACCGTTCAGTAGTTTTTGCGTGAAAGATTAACAAACATCCATCCATCTATCCTCACAAATTTTCACATTTATAATATTAGTAGTATTGTTTGTCTCATAAACTTATGTCATTATCTTATAACAAACTCGCGGAGGTTGTATAGAAACACCAAGTAAGCCATAATCTCTACAGTGCCTACTGCATACTCTTTCCACCGTATCTTACACCCTTTTCAAACCCAGATACCCAGATTTCAAGGCCAATAGGTACATAGCATGGTGATGCCTGCACCAACAAATACTTAAGTATACTCCTACAACCGACAATTCGACATTCGACCAACCCTTGTTAGCGTAATGATCTATAATTAAATTAATTGACCGAAACTACACTGTACTTTTCAGATGATTTCAACATTTTAATTAAAATCGTATGCGTAATGACGGTATAATGGTTAATAATTTTCAAGTATCGGTTACGATTTTTATTTATTTAATTACTCGATAAGTGGTCATTGTTTGCAGTGAAGTTTTTAATTAATTATGCACATGTTAATTTTGTTTTCAACAGTAGTACTTATTAGTAGCTGTTGTATCTTATGCCTGGTACAGATTGGAGAAACGAAACATGAAATGTAACACAAATGAGCCGTCGAAAACTATGCAATGCAACATGAAATGTAACAAAAAATATCAGGTTGGGGAAAAAGTCTTTTCGCATTATAGTATGTATGAACTTGTAATAAAATCTCTTTGGCTATACTATTTGTATCTGGCTGGTTTTGGTATCAGTGAAAGTTTAAATTTTAAAGAACATAATTCCAAATTCAAATTAGGAAAATGTGTGATTTTCATTTGTTTTTCGTACTGTCAAGATGAGTAAATCTAATGAAGAAATTCGATACATTTTAAAATTTTACTACAAAAAAGGTAAAAATGCAACGCAAGCCGCGAAAAAAATTTGCGATGTTTATGGACCTAGTGCAGTGTCTGTGAGAGTAGCACAAATTTGGTTTAAGCGTTTTCAATCCGGTAATTTTGATGTCAAAGATGCACGTCTCTCTGGTCGCCCTATTACGGATAAAATGGATGCCATTTTTGAAAAAGTGGAGCAAGGTCGGCATATCAGTAGTTACGACGTAGCTGAAGAACTGGGAATTAACCACAAAACAGTTTTGGTACATTTGAAAAAACTGGGTACACAAAAAAGCTCGATATTTGGGTACCTCACGAGCTCACTGAAAGAAACCTAATGAACCGTGTACTCATTTGTGATTCTCTATTACGACGTAATGAAACCGAACCATTTTTGAAGAAGCTGATAACTGGTGATGAAAAGTGGATCACGTACGACAAGAACGTGCGAAAAAGGTCGTGGTCAAAGGCCGGTCAGGCTTCACAGACTGTGGCGAAACCCGGGTTAACTCGCAACAAGGTGATGCTGTGTGTGTGGTGGGATTCGAAGGTCATTATTCATTATGAGCTGTTACCACCAGGCAGGACCATCGATTCTGAACTCTACTGCGAACAACTGATGAGATTAAAGTAAGAAGTTGAGAGAAAGCGGCCGGAATTAATCAACAGAAGGGGTGTGGTTTTTCATCATGATAACGCTAGACCTCACACATCTTTAGCTACACAGCAAAAATTACGAGAGTTTGGCTGGGAGGTGTTAATGCATCCGCCGTATAGTCCTGACCTTCCACCTTCAGATTTCCACCTGTTTCAGTATCTTCAGAATTCTTTAGGCAGTGTCAGGTTAGCATCACGAGAGGACTGCCAAAACCACTTGTCGCGGTATTTTGATCAGAAGTCCCAAAATTTCTATAGCAATGGGATCATGTCCCTACCTACAAGATGCAAAAAGTTATCGAACAAAATGGTACCTACATACTTTAGTTAAATGTAAATAAACTATATTACATAGTGTAATGACACCTAATGCGTCACTTATAAATTTGTATGTCTTAATTATGACAAAACATAGCGCACCACCTATTTATGTAACACCTATGTAATACCTATGTTTCACAAATAAACTGATTGATTGATTGATTGATTAAAAAATGTTTTGAATTTTCTTAAAAAATGCGTAGAAACTTTTTCCGCAACCTATTATTTCATTAGCTTATGCAGTTCAGACAAAAAATTGAATTGGCCTCTACATAGCTATAGCATATCTAAGAAAATACTTTAGTGTCCTGAAATCATAGAAAAGCCAGAATAAGATAAGATGAAGAAAACCCTGCTTACTTAAAGTAACTTAAAGGACGCATTATATTCATGCGGAGGGTCTAAAACCACTTAAGTCCATTATTTCCATTCAGTTTTCGAATCCGCGATTCGCTTCTTACAAAGCAAATATTTTGCAGTTTGGAGAAATCAAGTTCAGCATAGCACAGCTTCATAAAGACAAACAATACAGATTGAGACCAATATCAAGCCTCTTGCGCCCAAAGGCCAATGGTAATAGATCCGTTTGACCAAATTAGCAAACCATTTGCAGCTAATTCGACAGATTGCATTACAATGAATTTTAGTTCATCAAAGATCGTACTAACAGTTTCAACGAAAGGATAAGGTTATGTTTGCATGTTTAGTACATAGATACAATTCACCACATATACTGGCTTGATAACATCATCGTTACATATAGTTTCCTTGCTCCTGTTTCATGTTTATTATTGTATATGTAAATGGTACACAATTGACTACGTGCAGTATCGTCTCTCTTTCTACCTTTAATCCATCCAAAGGTTGTCTGTAAAAGATCGCTTTTAGCGATAAGACCGCCCTTTGTGTCACCCTATGTAAACTTTCTACATTTATATCTGTAATTTTTGTCATTTAAAGAGACAATTCTATTCTAATGTTATACAATTTACAAATGATCTCAAACGATTTGACCAAGATTATTTCCGGATTTTATGTACACATTGACGTTGATGAATTTTGTAAATACATGGACATGAATACTCACTTTACTTTGTAAAGTATTATATTATTTTAATTATTGTGAAGACTATATGGGTCATTGCTTTTTTTTCTCAGTTAGTTTTTAGTCTTGATCTGGCAGTTTGAGTAATCATGCGGCCTACCCAAATGTCCTTTCTTTGGTATTGTTTGTCGAATCGATGAGCTCCTTAAGTTCTGAGTTAAGCTGTACGCTTACTAACAAATGCGTTCACTTACTGGACAGGTCCAACAATCTGTGT
The DNA here is from genome assembly GCA_916610205.1 of Griposia aprilina. NCBI lineage: Eukaryota > Metazoa > Arthropoda > Insecta > Lepidoptera > Noctuidae > Griposia > Griposia aprilina. The sequence goes on from OU744288.1 coordinate 16,743,584, forward strand.
GGTTCTTTCCACAAAAGACCATTTCAGACACAAGTCTACATGGTCTTCACATGATCTGACCAAGATTATGTCTGTACTTTAAAAGGAACTGTGACCTCTGAGTTTGTTTCGGCGTTTCTTCGCAGAGGGTCAGATAGAGTAGTCAAATCATTTATCATTAGATTTGAGTACTTTAATTCTGCTGTTTGTAAAGTTACTGAATTCTAGCGAACGACCCCTGCATCCCACGGTTTTTACGACTTTACTAAATATCGACAAGTTTAAAATAATTATAAGTAACATGTAATTTACACATAAAGCTTTGGGAAAAAGTTATCTAAATGATCGTAAAAACAACATTAAAATCCGTTGCGTGGTTAACAAAATAACGCGGTCACACAGACAGACACTTTAAAACAGACAGACACTTACACAAAAGCGACTTTAATGTATAATATTTATTGACCGAGCGAGCGCGAAGCGACTCCGTTTCAGCTTGGGCAAAAATGCTTTCGTGTGTCCGGATGTCCGGCGGATGTCCGGCTGGTGTCATCTACAGGTCGCATTTCTCAACCCATTCTCGTGAATCTTATGAGCAGGTTCAATAATTATATGTTTTTTTTGTCCATTCAATTTATCGAAATTTTGCAAAATGACGTAGATAATATGGAGGTTGAAAACGTAAAAAAATAAAAGAATACTTCTTCAAATGTCACGCTGAAGAAAATAAAATAAATCTTACAAAATCAACGAACCGAAAAATTCCCATCTTCGATCATCGGTTCAGACTCCATAACTCATCTGATTGAGCGGTGGCTTAAAAACAGCCGGCTAAATGTCACATTTTTCCATTAACCGACATCGTGTCAGCCGGTCGGATAAATCGGCGACCTGTTGCCGAACGTATGCCGAAGACTGAAAGGCAGGCAATGCAAATTGTTCTTTAGTTTACTTACTTCCCGCGGTACTTCGCAAGCTTCTTTTTTTCTTTCGTGTTATTTAAAACTGTTGATGGCTTTCTGTGACTTATTTTTCAAGTTTCTTTTGTTCGGTTTTTGTCGATTTAAGTAGTGTTGAAGTTTTATGTGAAAACAATTCAGGTCACTTCGGTATTACATCATCATTTATTTAAGAACATTCTACACAATTTTTCACGTTTTGAACAAAATATAAAACGGCCGATATTTTCGTGGTCAACATCTGCCTGCCTTTTTCCAAATACATTGGGGTCGGCTTCCAGTCCAACCAGATGGAAATGAACCAGTATTTTACATGGAACGATTGCCTATCTGGGTGATACAATACCCCTTGGTAAGACAGGTTGCCTGACTACCCGTAACGACTGTCAAATATCTACGAATAACAGCCGGGACCAACGGCTTAAGGCGCAGAAATACGACTATTAATGATTTCAAATTGCACATCACGTCTAAACGAATAGTCTTATTTGTTTGAAAAAAATATATGTTAAACTAGACTAGGTTCTTCGTAATTTGATATGTGAATATTTGAAATAATATTTTTATAACATAGTGTAATTAATTTGTAAAGTAATGTCTAACGCGAACACAAAAACGATAATCACGCAAAAACTATCGGGCGTATTTTCATGAAATCTGCACCATCTGAAAGACAACTTAAGTACCCAAATTATTGTATACGGCTTTTATTTGTATTGTGTTTGATAAATCAAGGTGGGTTGTTTTTGCGAATAAACTTGATGCGCGTTGAAGCGGGGGCTCTTGCGGGCGACGGGCGGCAGTGCATCGCTGACCAATGTCCGGGTAGACGCTAACGCTCTGTGCAATTTTATTCGCTTAAAAGTTTCGCATGCTCCTCCCACTCGCTCAAGGTCGCTGGCACTTATTGTCGCCTTAACGTGCTTTCGGAGGCACGGAGGGGTTTCGATATGGAATGGATGGTCACCCATCCACGGACTGACCTGTGCAAGCGTAGATTAACCTTTGATCGACCCGTGTGACTATAATTATTTTTAGCCACGGCCGGTATTTTATTAAAATATTTTTGTCATTATATCTTCGTAATGAAAGGTACATCTTAGGATTTATAAAAAGAAAATAATACTGGTTTATATTAAAAAGATACGGGGTATTTTAATATCTTCAAGATTCATCAGTTTTTTTGTCATTAGGTACAGTTTGCCTACGTATATTCGTCCCTCACTCTTTACTTATTTATATAACATTAACAAAAGGTACAAAAATAAGAAGAGAACAAAGCATCGATTTGTTATTAAAGAGCTTTATTTCTTCGCTGAAAGATAGATAGGAGCCATCGAAAACATGAAATAATACTTATTATGGCGTACCGGTCGCAATACAGGGCGGCCGGCTCTTACACCGAAGCACCTACTAGAATACGCATAGCGTAATAACAGCTACGACTTTTATATAGATCCTCTAAAAAAATATTGACCTTTTAATGATGTACGCTTTTTAAATTAATGAAGTTCTAAAAACTTTTTGGGCTTCCAATGATTAATAATAATAATAATTCTTTTATTGTCAGGCAACTGAGGCCCATAGATAAAATACACAAATTACAAAATAACAAACTAATACATAATAAAACTAAAAGTCGTGTTAATAAATATTGCTTAAAACTATATTAGTAGCACTTCACTTCACTAGCTAATTGTCCTTGTGCTGTCCTGTGGTATTTGCCCGCGGAACCGACGGAACACCACGTCCGGTGGCCAAAAGTCTTCTTCCAAGACGACGGACAAGTAACAATTTGGTACTCGCACCACGAACGCTTTGAAGTTGACGTTGCGGTGCGACTCCAGTAACTGCACCCTCAGCAATAACAAACATAACACAACAACAAACATATTATTAGGAAAGCAAAATGGGAAAAATTTGAGGTTCGTATCATGCATGCCCTTTAATTTTTTGCTTGTACTTAAAAAACAGTGTAGGTCGGAAATCTTAATGTATTTTGTCTGAATGAGAAGAATGATATTGTTAAATATGAATACAATAAATATCTATCAGTGAGTAGATAGATAAGTACTTAATACTCTTTTAATTACTAACTACGTAACATAAAATCATATCTGTTATCCCCAACGGTTAGGCAGAGTTGGAGATATACCTATAGTACATCCATATTTCGCCAGTTATGTTTCAAGTCCCATTTAATAGAGAGCGAGCCTATTGCCATCAATTGGGCACAAATCCAGACTCCGGGCTGCTACTGAGAAATTCCTGTTCCCCAAAGTAACTTCCAATTAGTCGCTTAATCCTTAATTACGTTTGTTTTTAGTACTTTCTCTAAAAATAAGAGTAGAAGATAATACATTTAAGGTGCCCTTACTATATAATTTAGAAGTATGTCCAAAGGCGCAAAACCCATCTCGTATTACTGGGAGGCGTTTGTTACTCCCCTCCCAAGAAGGAAAAGTAAGAGGAATACGCACTAGATGTAATTAAAATTAATTATTCATGTTTAAATTGAACGAGTGGTTCCTTGGAAATGTATCAAATTCTTCCTACTGTTTATTCCTTCTCGAATGTAGGAGTAGGTGGTAGGTGGATTTTTTCCAATTCAATATAATATGCACATTTAAACTTGCCCGAAGGTTATAATTCCGGATTAATAAATAGGTAATTTAAGGGGGAAAAAAACATGAAAGCTAGTTAGTAATTTGTGTTCAAATACATTGCAGGTAAGTGTCTGCCATTATTATTGAAAACTTGTTTATTCTGTGTAACTTAATACTATTTTCTACTTCAACACGCAGTCACTTTATTAATACCTAACGCGAAATATGGCAAAGCATAACTAAGAAGACATTTATAAAAAAAAAAATAAGCTTAACATTGCTTCATAATATACTACGCCTGTGGTTTTCGAAGGTTTAGGAAGAGCAGAGGTGTATATAATACAGTACACACTTCGTCAGTCATGTTTAAGTCCCATGTAATAGGGGGCGAGCCTATTGCCATCAACCAGGCGCAAATCCAAAGCCCAGGCTGCTACTGAGAAATTCTAGATGGAAAACCCCAATATCACTTTGCCCGACCCGGGAATCGAACCCACGACCTCATTCACAGCAGCAGCCCTTGCTACCACTAGATCAACGAGGCAGTCTCATTTAGAAACCTTTTCTATTAATTTCGTTTACAGCCAACTGAAACATCTTTATTCTCAAATCATCTTTTATATTACATGACGGTGTAACCGCGGCCCAACTTTGTCAGGCCCAATTAGGCGCGTAGTTGGCGGAAATCACTTCATCATTCGTTCTCGCAGCGCATAATAGATACTGCAGACATTATATGAGTTCCAGAAATTGGCTAGCAAGCTGATTTTCTATTACTTTCCTAAGCACAGGTGCATCGGGGAAATGGTAAATACGATTCTCGTCTTTGTAAAAAATAGGCTTTTGCATTTCAATTATGAAAGAGCTTTTATTACTTTTTATAGCTACTCAAAATGTAGTCGTAAATCGTTTTTTTTTTTTTTTACGAGCGATTCGGAGGAGAGGTGAGATTTTTTGCTAAATTTCAGGATAACGATAAAGTCAAAGTCAAATCATTTATTTCAAATAGGCACATATAGACACTTTTGAACGTCAACATTTACAAGAAAATAGAATTGATTCTAGTTGCCCCTTCCAAAAGATAGTTTCGTATGGAGAAGAATGTGCGGGAAACTCCACCGTTATTCTATAACTAGCTTCGATAACTATTTTGACTCCCTTTGTATAGCTCGCCGTCCGGTAAGGACCAGGCCCGGGTCGACGGCCCGTTGTGTTCCACGCGCGCCTCAAAGAGTTGTCAGCATAATTGACGGGGTCCGATAGGGCCGATGCCTGCCGGGGTCGCGGATTGTTCGAAAGAGTTACCGTGGCCCTGGCGCACAGGCAACTGAAGGAACACGGGTGGGTTTTAGTCAGTAAGAGTCTGACACGCCCTTCCGCTCCGCCCAGAGCGGGAGAGGTCATTTGATGACTTCCCATCCAAAAAAAAAAAAAAAAGGCCCTTTGTACACACACGTTTCTCTTGCCGTGAAAAACTTCGGTTTACTTATTTATTCGCCGTCTGTAGGCACGGTTGCCAGTGCTGTATGAATCACTATGAAACCTTGTTGACAGACACATTTCATCTACGGCGCGGTTTATACGCCGTGCCGGCCTTAGGTATTATATTATGGAAATGTTCTTATTTGGTCATTCGCTAAGTATAAAGAGACTCACTGGACATTGTGTCCTGCCTGAAGGTTAATCCTCAGCTGTAGTCCGCCAAATTTAAATTTTCTTTGGTTTTTGCAAATTGCAGCTCTGTTTTAGGTCGTATGTTGATCAAAATGCGATTTGTGACTGTAGGAATGATATATTTACTAAGGACCGACCGAAGGTTCGGTTTCGGTTTCGGCTAGTTTCGGCCAAAAAATCTAGTTTCGGCTACAGTTTCGGTTTCGGCCAATAATTGGCCGAACCTTCGGTTCGCTTTGGTTTTTCTCGCGCAAACATTATTAGGTAAGTGTTTGTTTTTACTTATGATTAATGATGATGTATTTTTATGGCATTCAAAGGAGAGTCTGTGGGATACTCATGATAATACTCCTAATGAAATAGAAGAGACAACTGGATCTGCTGAAGATCAAAAAAATGTTTTGAAAGAAAGAATTCTGTCTTATTTGTCGGAGCCATTATTGCAACGCAACGCCGATATATTGGAACAGTAGCCCATATCCTGAGAAAAGCTGACTTAAAGTACCTTTCCGCTCCGCCTACCAGTGTTCCAAGCGAACAGCTGTTTAGTGCCGCTGGACAAATATACGCAGATCGTCGGAGTAACCTGCTTGGTGAAAATGTTGAAGAACTACTTTTCTTAGCTTACAATATAAGACTTTTTAATTACGATTACTAAAAGATATGAGGCTCTTTAATTACGAATACTAACTGTAACTCTTTTTTTAAATTATACATAACACTAAATTAATATTATTGTAAAAGTACTTGATTGTCGTACAAAATATAGGCTCATCTTTATTGAGGCGGATAAATATTAATTATCACTGATAATTAATTATAATGGTAAGATAATTCTTTAAATACTAAGTTAACTTAGTATTATTATTTTATAATCAGTTCAGATCAGTATATTTAAATACTAGATCTCATTAGAAAATAACAACACAAGTTATCTAATCATTAAGACTATTGTAAACATAAGTAATTAATGTTGATTTTTGAAAAAGTTTGACAAAAATGTTGATAGTGTTTTTTTTTATTTAAATTGTTAATTTTACAAATAAGGAACTATTTTTGTTACATACTTTAATTTTTGCATTTTATTTTGTTTACACGTGTTAAGTGTCCATATATGCGTAAAAATACAATAGATTTAACATGCTTTAAAAATTCAAAAATTGTTTCGGTTTCGGTTTCGGCCGAAACTGGAACTAAGACCGAAGGTTCGGTTTCGGCACAAAATCCTGTTTCGGTCGGACACTAATATTTACTGAATAATAATCATATATTTCATATCAATCGTCAAACTTTGGAAATTTGTTCCATGCATCTAATATTTTTTCAGAATTTTTCATATTTATTTTATTTCTTATTTTTTGTTTATTTTTAGTTTTCGTATGCTGCACTGATTTTGAAGTCATCACGTCAACGCCGGCTATCGCTGAACACCAGCGCTGGGGCTCTGTCTCGCATAGGGTCGTAGCATTATGCTGAGCGATTGCCGTTTTGCGAGGATGTGACGCATATTTTCCCGCAAGTCGTTTTTTTTTGTATTTGTGTGTTTTTTCATTGCGTCATGTTTACCGCAAATAAACGTATTTTCTTTCTTTTCTTTCTTTATATCAAAATTCTTAGGTGGAACAAATTTACAAAGTTTTAATATTGATATGAAATTTCACCTTAAATAGCGATCTATTTTCGGTGTTGGCAATATCAAAACAAAATAAAAATGACATAACATACATAACTTAACATCACGGCTGTATTTCCGCGAAGGAATAGGCAGAGAAGAAATAAATAAAAACGAAACGAAAAACGAATGAAAATATATAACGTCATTTCGGTTCATATTAAAGCTAGTAAAGCCTACGCAAAAACAAAGCTTAAAAAATTCAATTACGTCAAAGCAAAACATCAACGAACAACATCTAAAACAAGGCATTCGTATGTAAACATTACAGAACTACGGTCACTAAAATATGTATTAGTATTGTGCCCTATCCATAAGGCAGAACCCACAACTTGTCAATAAAGGAAACAGAACATCGACATTTCCAAAGCTACCAATATTTGTGACAGGATGTTATGAATATTGGATTCTGAAACTTCATCTGTTTATTTACTTAAAGTCCGTTACAGGGGTTGGTATTGAAGATAGATTATACTTATATCTGACGGAGAAGGTACGTCTGTCTCGTTATCATCAGCCATAGTTTAACTACTGTGGGCGCACTATGGGAAGTGTACTAATAGAAAAACCGTTTGCAGTTAAAATCAAATTATAATTTACGAACAAATTAATCACACTAGCGAATCACACACTGTAGGTGCACCACACAACTATACAGAACGCGCGACAGTTTCTAAACGTGTTCACTGCTTGACCGCCACCGACAAACTCTGCTTTAGCTCTGGTCGAGCGTTATGTGGTGGAGCTGGCGTCTTATTACTCAAACTCAAAAGATTGTTTTAACGTATTTCCGACATAGATATTAATTTCGACTTTTTAAATTGCATTCTCACTCAACTTATCATTTATTTTCTTAAAGCTTTTGGTTTCCTCAGAAAGCGGTGAACGGTCACAAAATAATGGCTGTCCAAATACAGAGCGTTTTTTTATCAACTTAATGTCAAATACTCCTAGGAAACCATAACTTAATGATGGAAAACATACAGCTATACACTAAAAGTGTCAACACTAAATCAATTTTGAATTCTTCATTGAAAATCAAAATCATACAGATTTTGTTTTTCAATAAAAAATTCAAAACCTAATCGCCACGAAACGACATGAAAAACTAATCAATTATAACGGCTTAGTACAAGAATAGGATCAGAACGGCTAGCTAATGCTATTAACAATAAGGTGACTTATTAAAACAACCACAAACAGATCAAAAGAGTAGTTCTTTACACGTGTACAACATATATTTAAACATAGATACGAGTATATTATTTATAAATAAATCTTGTACACGTGTAAAAACCTTATTGTACATAAAATCTTCCTCCATATATCAGCCAAGCGCAAATCCACTACTAATTAAAAGCTTCCTTATCCTTATTATAAAAGCTTTCTTAATTATAACAGTATCTTTACAAGCCCACAAATCTGTTTCAACCGTAAACAAAACTTTAAGTAAGAAGCGAACTCCATCTAAGATATTAGCAATCCTTTTTAAGTAACATTCGAGTCTGACAAATGAATATTTAGCTTAGGGGAGCAGGTGGTACGGTCGGTCTCCCGACGATACATAAATCAGGATAGTAGGTACACAATGGGTACTTGGTCTACCTGGGTACTTACTTCAGTGATGATCACCCAAGTTTTTGATACACTGTTTTGCGTTTGTTAAGAAAGAGAATTGGGTCATGTATACAGGATGAAATTGAAAACTTGCGCCAACTTGAAATAGGAGGTTCGGTAACTATTACATAATCATTATAAATTGTCATTTCCCAAATCTTAATTCTTGAAAAAAAAACTTGTAATATCGTCGTATATAGTGCAAACTAAGCTATTGTCTTCAAGTAGACACGAATTATCGTCGTTCTAGTATAAAAATAATCATTATAATCTATTAAAACAAATAAGAAAATTCAATTTTAGAGCACGCCCAAAGAGCAATCCATTCATCGCAGAGTTCAAAACATGAAGCAAGTTGGAAACGCGTTGAGCTAGTGGTCATTTACCTAATTTTGACCGTTCCTACAAAAAAAAAGGGCGCGAAACGCAAACGCGACGGTTCCAAATCGCTTGCCTACGCGCACGTATATGCATCCCTTTCCTTTCTCTCGGCCGAAGACATCCTCTTAATTTTCTTTATAACACGTTGAATTATATATTTTAATTTGGCGCACCTAATAATCTCATCCTGTATATGTTTTGAACGTGGTGGTTCTAAGTTTCAAGTAAGCAGGATAGAGTTTGGATAGCTTGGTAATTTACCAAACAACCGAGCACAACGTAGGTATTCTTTTTTTAAAGTCTTTAATTTATGTGATGTTTTTTTTTCCTTTTTTATGCCCTGCTGTGTGTCAATTACGAGCTGTCATTATTTTTGTCGTACACAATAACAATCGAAAGAAAGAAAGAAAGAAAATATTTTATTTGGGACACGCACAGGAAATCCAAACAAATATAAAGTAAATAAAATAAAAAGGAGCATTTAAAACTAACATAAAAACAATAATAAAAAAGTAAAAATAAAAGACCTGTGCGAGGCCAAAAAAGGATCCTATCTCAACATAAAGCTGAGATGTTAAAAAAAAAAACGCAGCGCTGGTATTCTAATAGGGCCCGGTCATTCTGTTTCCCATTCCACGCACTCGTCATTTAAAAGTTTAAAATAAAAACTAGAACAGAGATCAAATAAATTACCTTCATTTGAATATTCATAAACGAGATCAAGTACGAGCTAATTAAGTTAATTAAAACGTTAATAAAACAATAGGAATATGATACGCAGCAATTAGCTCGATTTAAGCAAGCAATCTCATACTTTGTTCTGCATATACCTGAAACATTCAGTATAAAACTCTATATACTTAAACAGAAGTTTTTATCTGTTAAAATATTCATAAAGAGTCGTAATATCTAATCTCACACACACATGTATACATACAATATATATATAGAAGTAAGTACGTCAGTAAACTGATCTGTTAGAAGCAGGTAGAAAAGCGTAGGACAAACCACTAAAAGAACACGTTACTTGCCGGGACACATCAAGACAGTTAGGGGTGGAAGCTGTCGGAGCTGTCGATATATCGATAGATGGTTTAGGGTTATTTTTCTTTTTTGTTTAGCAACGTGTATAAAAAATACCAAGGAAACTATCAATTTTGTTAACGTCATTTAATGATTAATAAGATTTCATGAACTAGCAATAAAACTACGAAATATTCACAAAATAATCTATGAAGTAATAACAAAACAGATCACCATTGTTTATCTGCAATTTTTATACCTTATTATTTCAACTCAGCGTATTATTTCCACTGCTAGACATGAATCTCCCAAATTAACCCAAAACACCCGTTGACCAACATCCAGTCCGTCTTAGCAGCCTGTTTAAGGTCATCTACGTAAGTTTGACTACCTACTACCGAGTTCGCATTCACAAAGTTTCGTACCCCTATCGTAGACGGAGACGTAACAAGGCACATCCCTAGTGGGGTGGGGAGGGAAACGGTCGGACGATTAGCCGTGGTGTTTCTCTGGCCGCGCCGCCTTGGAAATAGAAAATAAAGGCGCCGTGACACGGGCGTGAGCGCGTTCAGTCGGGCGAGTTGACTTGCCTGTACTTTGATAATGTTGGCGGAAGTATTTTTTAAGTTGAAGGAGCAGATAAAAAATGTTTTGTTCTTGTGATTCGTTTGCATGGACGTTCAAGCAAGAGTAAGATTAGCCGAAAAGGAAATAATACTTTACACAATAGGAATTAAACTGGAAAGAAAAGTATTCTGGCTCGATTTAGGGGCAAATATGATTGCCCAAAAAAAAAACCGTAAAATCCTACCATCGTACATATGGTGATGGAAAATATGTTAACTTAGAACGATGTGTGGTTTTATTAGATTTCTAAATTCAATAGGAGTTTGTTACCAATCAGTCCTATCTTAATCAATTTACATGTGTAACATCATAATTAGTTATGATGTTAGGCAGGTAAATTGATTAGGATAAACGTATTTACTAAACTGAAGCTAATATTTATGTAGATCAATCATGTCAAATTAGTTTAAGAGTCAATTAGGTAATGTGTCCGCAATTAAGCTAAATACTAGATAGGCTGTATTGATTCGCAATCAGATTGATTTATTAATGTGTTTCGCACATTAACACATTTGCTTTGAAAGATACGAAGCGGTACATAAAGACGTCAAGTTGTCAGTTCAGTTGAACACTTTAGGTTAGTTTTTCGAAACAACTAAACAGTTTTATACAGCATTCTATGACTGTTTTTTGTTGCTGAATGTGTTATAATTAATATAGTTTAAAATCAAACTAAAAAAGAAGAATTTTATCGATGCGACATCACGTAAGAATACCATAATGTAAATAGGTATGATAGTAACATTGTAATCGCCAACGCCAATTCAATAGATAATATTTTTTTCGTACGTTTCATGATAAGATTCTGCTAGTCAATTTGAATCAGGTGATACAAATCCATCAACATTGATGATATTTGGCGACATTATCTCATTTTCATGTTACTAACTTACCTACCAGGTGGATATGTCTTTTGAAACTGATATTGGTAAGTTTGCTGTCCTACTGCGAAACGTTCGTTGCTAACAAGCGCAGGACCTATTCCTTCATTAAACTACCGCTTTTACCAGTCACTTGACCTCAAAAGACTTCAGCAACAAAACATTATCTCGCGCCAGCTACTCGCCTTTTCCAACTCGCCTTTTCCAACTCGCCCGTTCAAACGAGCCCGCCTTGTCCATAGACGATACAAGTTAAACGCGTGGTCGTCGGCTCGAACGTGACCGCTTTACGTATTTATGCAGATGTACCACCACTGTCCCACCCCTCTGTCTCATCCCTGCCAAGAATTCAACTAACGTCCCAACGTCCCAATGTCCCAAATAAAGGACACACTTATTATTGGTGTGAATAAGACAAGGCTTAGCAAACATTAGGATTTGGACAACGAAGAATAAAGACCGGGATTAGTCGGATAAAGTTGTGATAACTTCTGGTGTGTGACGTGTGTCTGGGACCTTAGGTGTGGGTGATGTGAAAGTATGTTTTAGGTGTATGTCTGGGAGAGGTTTTATTTGTAAATCTGATATCAAAGGTATTTAGTGAATGAGATAAATAGGTAGGAAGGCTTTATTGTTCTCTTGGTTCCTATTCTGAAATAGTTCGATCGAACGTTTTGCTACATTTGCTACTACAAATATTTACCGGATTGCCTCGTTGGTTCAGTGGTCCCAAGCGGTATTGCTGAGTATCAAGCAGGGATTGAAAGGTTCCTAAAATACCGGTGAAGAATCGGTATTTAGTAGTTCCGTTACTAGAACCGGAACAGGGACGTAAATTGGAACCTTTCAGGCGGAACCTTCAGAGCAGCCCGCGAAATTCAAATTTTGTTACGTTTTTTGCAATTTGCAGGTCACTGTCAGGTTGTATTTTGATTAAAATATGATTCGCGACCACATACCGCTTAAGAACCTTTATTTTACCAGTTCTTCTTCAAAGTGAGTACGAACAGGTTCATACGAAGCTCAGCGCAGGACGAACCTTTGTACGATAGCGGCGAGGTATACCTACATGCGGCCGCCGTCGTCGGGTGAAGAGGTTGGAGTTTTTGTGAGAGGGGCACTTCTGCTTTGGTAGATCATGTGGTAGTTCTTTCTTAGAGAACCTTTAAATCGGATGGTACGGAAGCGGTATATTGGAACCGGACCCGTTCCGAAAAGAGGAGCCTTTTTAAGAACCGAAATGAAAACAGGAACCCAAATTCGTACCGGTTTTCAATCGCTGGTATGACATCGTGGGTTCGACTTCTAGGTCGGGCAAAGTGTTGTTTGGTTTTTCCATTAGGAATTTCTCAGTTGCAACCCTAAGTTGCATTGTGGCATTTGTGCCCGGCTGATAGCAATACACTCGCCCCCCTATTAATAACAATATTTAACCCCTATTAAATGGGACTTAAACATAACTGGCGAAATGTATTTTTTATTATTTTTATTTATTTATTTATTAATAGGTTAGCCTACAATTTTATTGTTTACACATACATTACATTTAAAAGTACACGATATTCATTTTTATAAGTGCCACAATTACGTAGAGGCTAACACCACGTGCACTATATATATATTTTTTTACTGCAATTAATAGAGAATAAAATTATGGTTGTTATTGTAGTTTAATGTATGTACCTCTGCCTTACCCTGCGGGAAACAGTCGTGACGTTAAGTGTTATATTTACCCAAACGTTTACCTACACTTCGACACTGACCTAATTCAGCTATATTTGGAATAAACCCGACATCTAACCTTAAATCAAAGTAAAGGGTGATTTCCACCAAACGGCTCGCATCGCATCGGATCGGAACGGATTTTATAATCTTTAAACGATATTAAATCGTGTACACAGTATTTAAAGTCTATATTTCCAAGCCGCGCACAGCAGGTTGACCGCGGGCGTTTTCCGCGACACGCGATCGGCTCCATTCGCCTGTCGTCGTATCGTCAACACGGTAGGAATGAAACTATTTGACTAGGTGCAGAAACGGATCCATTCGCAAGGGACGCGCGACGGTACGGAGTCAATCGTATGCGTTGACATCCTGCCGAACGCGATCGGCTGTCGCCGCATCCGTTCCTATCCTTTCCGATCCGATGCGATGCGAGCCGTTTTGGTGGAAATCATCCTTTATTAGTATAATCAATACTCATCTATTTATTAACAAAAACAATCAACTACTACATCGCCACCACCACTGTACTATAGGTGTACCTCTGCCTAACCCTTCAGAGAATGTATGCCTGATGTTATAATGTAATGACGTAAGAACACCAAATTACACAAAACTATAAAGAAAGAACAGCCAAAAATCAAATAGGGCGTAATAAGAAAAAGGTTATGAATAGACAATAGAGCAATTTATTTGTCCCTCTCGGGCTTTTTGCCTTCAGCACTCAACTGACATAATATTCATAGAGAAAAATCATAGTTTATGACACACAATCTTTTCCTTGGAAAGCTTCTTACGAGGGGAGAGACGCATTAATATTACTTACATATCTAGGATACATTCTACGAAGTAGTATTGAATGAATGTACTAAGGAACTACTGGACATGCTATTTTGTGGTTTAAGCATATTAAAGATGATTCAAGATTTTAACGACACGAAAATCTTTTCAAAAGAGTGGTTTCGTGATCGTAAGTCTTTTGGGATACTAGAATGCTAGAATGTGATGTTGCCGAAACAGAATCCTAATTGGGGAATACACTATCTATCACAATCTCAATCATTTTGTAGCCTATTGCTAATCCATTGCTTCATATGTTCGATAAATTTGTCTGCTCAACAACGTACGTGTTTTTTTTTTCGTATGTATGTATTTTATTTATGTATTAATATTTATTCTTGTACAAGCTGACCCGACAGACGTTGTCCCGTCTTAACTATGAATGTCATATGTCGTTTAGTTTTAGTTTAGACTATTGACTAAAACTATCGACTCATTTATCAACCGATCCATCTGTGTTAAACGATAGTTGCAGCGCGCATTCTGTCAATCGCTGACAGTTATTTCGAACAACTGACAGTTATGTATAATTAATATTGGCGTTAAGTTTGCTTAAATTTTGTGACGTTCAGATCAACTTCCTTATTTTTTTTATTTCATAAGATCGTTCTCCTGACAATAAGGAACAAAACGAAAATACAAAAAAGTGAAATTGGTCCTGCCGTTCACGCGTGATGGCGTGACCAAGGGAAATAGGGATATATTTTTATATATATAGATATATAGATTTTATAGTTATTTCCAAGCTACCTATCCCGTATATTGCACCTGCCATGTTTAGTCTCTGCATCACCCTAAGGTTAACCGGTAGAAAATGGCTCAGGCATTAAGTCCGCCTTTGTACAGTATTTTTTTACTTGTGCATAAAGTTTTAATAAATAAATAACGCAATGAATGTTGTTGAACTGTCAAAATGGAAGCCACTCCTACTGTTAGTGTGTTACGCACATTACCCCGCTGGTATATTTTTGGATGCTTTAACCGAAACATCAATTACTATATTTCTTACACATTTTTTTCCTTTTTGCAGAAGGGGTTTATTAAAAATACTGAACTCCCAATCATTGACCATACCATCAGAAGACGTAATTTTATAGAAGACTTTTAAAAACCAAGAAAAACATTCGTTAATAAACTAGTTTGAATTGTGTAAGTAATTTATTTCAGCGCAGTAAAAGAAATAAGCCAGTTTTTTTTTCCATTAAAAATGGCGACGTGGCCTGTTTAACTAAAGGCTCCTACAAACAGGAGTAACACGCGACGAAACACAAAGGCACCGAACTGTCGCGCGACGAGCGGTGCCTTTGAGTCGCGTGCGATTCGCGTCGCGTTTAAGAGGCTTACAAGAGCTAAGGCGCGGTCACTGTCGGATTGCATAGAAAAGAAAGAGACGCGCGATGACACAACGCTGGTAATTTATTGCAAAATATGAAGCAATTATGGATTTACAAAAAATCTATTCATCGGACTAAAACACTATCACGTTAGTATTTTACTTGTAGCATAATCTGACAAAAAAATCTGAATGTTTGCATGTATATTAGTATGGGTTTTAATCGTTTAAATAATTTTTTAGAGGTGTTTTCGTGTTTTTTTTCTATCATATCACGTTAATTGTATTATGTTTTCACCACACTATCTAACTAGCATATATCCAGAAGAATATCATATATTTTTCTGATTTTGGTTACTGCAGTGGATCATATATTTTTAGGCATTATAAATTTGCGTTTAGGTCATGTAGTCCCCTTAAATGAGCCGTAAGTAACAAAACTATAAATAATAAGTTAGATTAAAAGTTCATAAATATACGTCTCTAATAATTAAAGAAGGCAAACTAATTTCGAAAGTTCCATGGTCTATAAACAATAGTAAAGCAATTAACTTTTATTAATTAAACTTTAATTGCTGAAGAGTTTTTAGTGCAGGGGAGGAATATGAAATGTGTCTATACACATAACATCACGCTTGTATAACCCGAAGGGTTAGGCAGAGGTATAGTCGCCAGCAAGTCAAACTGCACGAAACTGTCAAATTTCTCCAAACGATTTTAAACCTTAAAATGTTGAAGGTTAAGTTCAAAATTGAATGAGAAAAATTGACAGTTTGTGGTAACTTGATCTGCTGGCGACCGTACATCTACAGCATGTATCAGAAATATGTGGTCAAAGAAGAAGGGGCACGGTCCATACAAAATTAACCCACGTCCTACAGCAAAGAGAAGTATCTCTAAAAAAATATAAAAATGGGTACAAAAAGATGGCATACTTCCAAACTCCATCCTTACAGTCTAACATATTATAAAAATATGTTATGAAAATTCGTTCAGGGGCAGTAATATCTACAATGAATACATTACAATATTGAGATATACTTGGCTATCTTGACTTGACTTCAGTTATTGAATTCCATCAAACCAGATGATTTTTTCGCGATTACGATGTTGGTCCCATAGAGAAAGTTACTCAGTATGATGATCTGTACCATCCTTAAATGTTACCACAACATTCTGCTACACGCTGTATAGTACACCCACATTTCGCCAGTTATGTTTAAGGCCCATGTTATAAGAGGCGAGCCTATTGCTATTTGTATTTGTTTATTCGTATAATCAAATATCGTAATAACACAGGACCTTAGGTAATGGCAAACTCGGGGGAAAGCCTATAGGTTACGAATGTTACGATGATAGGTTTAATGCTAACCGTGCGACTGCCGTGCGGTGCAGATGTCGATCGTATGGGGTAGTGTTCGATAGATTTTTCATTTGGAAATCATTAGCTGTCTGCAGTCTGGATTTGTGTCCTTATAAAGGCACGTCCACACTGGCGCGACGCGACAGCATAACACAAAAGTGCCTTTGTGTCACGCTGTTGCGTCGCGCCAGTGTGCACGAGCCTTAACACAACTTCGCGACAGCAAATACATGGTTATGTTTTTGTAACGTGTTTTTGTGATTATTTATTCTTCCTGCCTCTTTCACATATCATTAACATCAATAAATCTATGAAGCAGCTCCTCTAAGAATCAATCATCAGAACCCAACTCCTGTTATCTCACATCGACTTAAGCCCTAAAACGTCTCAACGGACCCAATTCACATTGAGACAAGACCCCCGTCACATGGTTTTGAATAGGGAAAGGCTAAAGAAATAGGCTCGAGTGATTTGGAAAAGCATTAAGAGTTAGTAAATCAGACGTTCACCGTTCATCGTTCACCTGTTGGCTGCTAGTCTAATATTGAACGAATGAATCAATCATTCAATGAACTAGAAACGATTTGTCAAGACCTTCTTTGAGTAATGATCTCTAGGTATGTGTCTTTGATAATGTTGTTTGGCGTAAAGGCTTCCGCAGACAGGCACGACGCGACTCTTGTAGAGCAATAGAATAGAAAAGAATAAGTACTCTTTATTATGTACACCATAAAAATAACAATAATATCCATGAAGTTTTCATAGAAATTGTACTACTAGAGTCGCGTCGCGTATGTTTGCTCCCGAGCCTTTAGTAGGTAATGTGTGAACGGTAAAGGTTGAGGTGATAGAAGGGTTTCGTATTGATGACTAATTGGGGTGTTGAACAAACAATTTCTGCTTTTCTAATTTTTTCAAGGTGCAGGTTGCAAAAGCTGTTACCCAGTAACTAGTTTGTGGAGATCAGATAGGCAGTCGGTTCATGTAAAATACTGGTATTTAGCTGCATCCGGTTAGACTAGGAGCCAACCTCAACATAGTTTGGAAAAGGTTAGGGAGAGGAGGGGTTTTCAGGCTGCACTAAAATTATGAAAAAAAAATAAGTACCTACCTAGCTACCTTGTGTTCGTAGATATTGACGGTTAAGGCGGAACCTACAGGGTAGCCCGCGAAATTCAAATTTTGTTACGTTTTTTGCAATTTTCAGGTCATTGTCAGGTTGTATTTTGTTTAAAATATGATGCGCGACCGTAACAAATATGGCTTTACAGAATTCTAATCATTAGAATCAGCAATACATCTGTATAAGTTCATATTACCCTATTGATTCTAACTTAAGAAGTTGTATTGCTCATTCTAATGATTATAATTCTGTAAAGCCATATTTGATACGGTCGCGAATCATATTTAGATTACCATACAACCTGATGCTGACCTGCAAATAGCAAAAAACGTAAGAAAATTTGAATTTCGCGGGCTACCTTGGCGCATCCCCCTTAATATGAGAAAATCAAGGTCAGACCATTCAAATATTCATTTAAACGCATTCATCTACTAAACATTACTAATTATAAGTACTTTTTTTAGGTTAATAATGAATAAAGTCACGTTAGTACCAAACAATTTACATAACTAAAACATGACCAGTTCCATATTTAGAGACAACTTATGTAAAACACACGAAACATATACAAAAAGGCTCACCTCCCGCAGATAGGCAAGTAGAACAATTTCTATGAGGTTTTTATAAAAAATGTTCTACTAGAGCCACGTCGCAGCTGTCTGTGGGAGCCTTAAAGCTTTTTCTTTGTCATTTTCAAAGGACACTTTTGTTTCATAAACAAACCTCGATTATCTGCAGATTTGCCTCAAAAATGATAAGTAAATAACAATATTTTAGGTAAACAACTTATATATCCCGAAGCTAACATTGTGGGGAGCCCACGGGCCCTCTTTTGTGAGGAGAGCTACCTACAGTCTGTTTAAATCCTTGTTCCAAATTTATGTTATTTCCTTTTCAACAAAATATCAAGTTTATAATGGTGTAAATTAAGTTGATATCAGAAAGTCTGGTAGGTACTGTTAAAAAAGTCATTAAAAAAAATGGAATTTGTATCGCAAACTAAACTTAGTATAAGCATAATCAGCCTATAATGTTCCCACTGCTGGGACACAGGCCTCCTGTCTGTGAGAGGGAATGGGCTGTAATCTACCACGCGTGCCCAGCGCGGTTTGGTAGATGTCACATGTCTTCGAATGTTTGGTTCTAGGACATGCCGCTTTCCTCACAATGTTTTCCTTCACCGTTTTGAGAGCAGTGGTGATGAAATTATTTACAAAAAGTAAAGCGCCTGCCTGGGTTCGAACCCACGACCTATAACTCGTAAGTCGGGGCCGATACCACTAGGCCACCACTGCTCCACTAAACTTTGTGTGTTTATTAAAGTTGTTTTTCCACAAACACATTTGTTTACATGTTTGGATACTAAATCGCGAACGCAGTATACATTTTCCAGTTCGTTACGCTACGGGAGACCATCTGTTATTTTTGCCCGTTACATATTTTATTGCTCCCGAAGGTTTTCCCTCAACCATTTCCAAGCCATTGGACGACTTAAATGAAACATTTAAATGCAATCTTGGACTCTGATCTGCAGTTTTACTTTTACAGATTAAATTTCTATTCGACATGGTGGTGATTTTTCTTTTAATTGGTATTGATGTAGCGGTGTGTATGTGGCTTCGTAAATAGAAGTTTAAGGGGACTACATGACCTAAACGCAAATTTATAATGCCTAAAAATATATGATCCACTGCAGTAAACAATATCAGAAAAATATATGATATTGTTCTGGATATATGCTAGTTAGATAGTGTGTTGAAAACATAATAAAATTAACTTGATATGATAGAAAAAAATCACGAAGATACCTCTATAAAAATATTTTAACGATTAAAAACCATATATACATGCAAACATTCAGATTTTTGTCAGATTATTTTACAAGTAACATACTAACGTAATAGTGTTTTAATTTTTTAGTCCAATGACTAGATTTTTTGTAAATCCATAATTGCTTCATATTTTGCAATAAATTACCAGCGTTGTGTCATCGCGCGTCTCTTTCTTTTCTATGCAATCCGACAGTGACCGCGCTTTAGCTCTTGTTAGCCTCTTAAGTTCAGTTTGACGCGCAAAGAAGTACATAAACAATAAGTTCAAATGCGCTGAATTGTCTATGTATGGGTAAGTTGTGTATTCTGTCTGCTTATTACGTAAGCAGTGAGCTAATTTTAGCAACTATGAAAAATAATAATAATTCTAACGGGCCTCTGCGAGTTGACTTCGGCCCCCCTCGTATACCTTCCAAAGGTCCGGTACCCCAGGGTCTCGAGAAATGTCAAGAGACATAATAATAAAGATTTATTCACAAAAAAATACAGAAACACATTTATAAGTAATGTACATTACACTGCAATTTATTATAAGTTGCAAAATCTGTACAAGATGTATATAACCCTGCATAAAAATGACAACTTCTGCCTACTCAATTTATTCTACCTTATAAAATGAGAGTGAAGACATGGTGATTTTCTATTATCAAGCAATGCAGTACGACATGAAGTTACTAAAACAATACTGGTATTCAGCTGCATCCGGTTATACTAGAAGTCCACCCCAACACAGTTGGGAATAGGCTAGGCAGATTGATTGCACCGCCTTGGCGCCCAATACGCCAAAACCCGCTTACCAATCAAGGTACCTTTAGGGTCGCGGGCGCACAGAGTGCGGACTCAGTCCGCCCACCGAGTGACCCTAGGGAAGACGGTGGCACAGTGGTCACGTGCTGCCGTGCATAGCGAGGATCAGGAGAGGCCCCGTTGCAGTCTCCCCAGGGATGTGCCTCACAGGCGTTGCACAGGGTGGGATCCGGAATTGGTATTTTAAGAGGAACCGGGACCCTCTATGTGCTGATGGTGATGACCGGGTGCCTTTTGAAGGTTCCCCCCGAAAACAAAAAAAGGCAGATTGATTGCAGTACGATATGAAGTTCCCCACTTGAAATAATGGGCTCCATTTGGTAAAAAAATTAAATAGTACGACTGGGTCCTTAGAAACTTCACTTAAGCCTGATTTACATGGTGCGATTTAATTGCCTGTGGCCTAACATAAGTTTAACCAGTGTTGAGACGATGCAAGTCATTTGTTGCTTCAATTTCCATTGTTCGCCTCAGGCAAGAAACTTGCATCGAGCTTTATGGATACTCATATTTCACTTAAATCTAGAACCTAATCTCTAGATCACATACATAAAAACATTCACTATTCAGCTTTCCAATAATATCTACATTGTCAATTCAACAAGCTATCAGGCTCACAAATACTGGAACTCCCCACGCTATTCAAGTATTTCGCTTAAACTGTGAATAATAAATTTCTACAATGGATGCTACAATACTGAATATTCCATTTAAATGGCAGTACATTTGTCTCTAAAGCTTTCAGAATCGGGCATCATAAGAAATGCATAGGGTCGCAGGTTAGACGGATATATAAGAATTCAACAATCGCGAAGTAAAATATAAAAGATGAATATTAATTGTTTTGTTTGGAGACGAGCGCGGATATGATTTTATTTGGGATATTCTGGGACCTTATTCGGCGAAGTTATCCGAGTCTGTGTCTAATGCCGGTCACTCACATTCGCACGAATACGCGAACCCGCAAGTGTAGGACGACATTCGCTAATTAATAATGCACAGTTTTTACCACATTCACGGTTTTCCAAGCCGTGTCGGTTTTTGACGCGCGAAGTCGCGAACTTCGAACGAATGTTTGCGCACATGTGAGTGACCGGGTTAATTGTAGAAAACTAGAAACTAATGCCGAATATTAATATGTTCATTCAAACTTTAGTAATTGGTTTTACACGGACGAAACCCTATTTTTAAAAGGAGTTGCTTTGCAATGGAAGTTTTTAAGAATTAAAGTATCTTTACTTTACAAAAGCTACATTCTAATCTTTAAAACGATAGATCTATAGATATTTACTAAACACAAAATTAAATTTTCTGAAACAATAATTTGTTTTTTTCTTCGAAAGCTAGGTTTTGTAGAATAACTTTGTATTTTTAATCATTTCGTTTGGAATAGGCACGCGATTATAACGACGTACACCGAAGACGGTATTATTTATCGAACGTAGAAATTTTTTGCACAATTATTATGAAAAATTACCAACATGATTATTAAAGTGGCTTTTCTTGACAAACAGGTTTTTGTTGTTTTTTCTGAAGCACTTATCTTATAACCAGAGATCGTATTGGGGTGCATACTTCTTCAACTAAAGTTGAGAAGTTGGCTAATATGGAATACACTTTTGTTTAAAAAAAAAACCGAAAAAACGTCAGATTTCAGTGACCAACCCGGACCAAATCATAGCGATCGAAAGGTAGTGATTAAAGATGTTGTAGCTGAGGTAATATTTACGCTCGATCAGGATATAGTACTTAATTTAATAAAAATAATTAATTTAATTTATGTTTTTTTTTTGTTTTAACTAATACACAGCACCCCTCCTCTTATACCCCACATACACATATTTGCATCGGGGGTTAAACATTAATTTTAAATAGGTAAATATGCATCTGATATTTTTACAAAAAATATATTTTTAGAAGCCGCTTCCATACTTTCATAGCTAGAAAATAACTTTAGGTAAATATGCATCCGAATATCCGATC
The DNA here is from genome assembly GCA_916610205.1 of Griposia aprilina. Classification (NCBI taxonomy): domain Eukaryota; kingdom Metazoa; phylum Arthropoda; class Insecta; order Lepidoptera; family Noctuidae; genus Griposia; species Griposia aprilina. Next base: position 16,766,006 of record OU744288.1, read on the forward strand.
TCTGCATAAACACATGCTTTTTAATACTAAAAGCTTGTTTTAAATTTATAAACATTTGGTTGTGCAATAATCACTCGAAAATAACAAGAAAAATGATGCGTAAACAATTAAAAAGATTTTATTAAACTAAATTTAAAACAACGCCATCTGTGCAATTTAGCCAGAACTCGCGTACATAGTAGAGTTACGCGTGTCTAACTAGATACGAACCATCTGCTCGGCTCGGAACGATGAATGCGACGCCAGCGCCTTGGCAATTTGCGGAACACAGAGTAAACTAAAGTTAAGCAAAAGTATTCAAAGTTCAAGTTTGTTTTTCCGCTTCGAAACAACTTTACTTACATAGGAGTAAACTTTTTGCTCAGCTTACCTGTAAACAAAGGGAAATAAATAATTAAAATAGGCATTTACGGGGAAAAAATTGGTAGTTCACAATTCGCTCGGCGTTTCCGGTGCAACGAGGAAAAATGAGTAACATTTCGGCTCGCGAATGGCAAAACCTCTGTAGGTACATAAGTATTTAATATTCTAGTCAACATACATCCGTCCGGTCGCGTCATCCCTCAGGGATATCAAATATTTAATTTTACTCTCTGCTTTTATTTCAAATGCAACGATGCGTCATAGTTTGGTGCGTATGTAACCTACCGACTGCGGTTCCATAAGCGAATTTAAATTTTGAATTGAAGGGTCAATGACACCGGTGATGTTAGAAAACGCATATAATTTATAATTTATGGTGAAGAATGCTTATTGAACATCGTCAGACAAGATTAGGTGCTGACAAAAAGTATGAAAGAGTTGAATGTCGATAACCTATGATTGATGCTACAAAGGAAAAACCCAGTTTACATCTATGTGAAATGTTCTTATGAACTTAGTGAAGTCAATATAAATGAATCATTTTTATTCTGAAAGTGATGAAGTGAGTTAGATTTTATGTCAATGGTAATAAAAGAATGCGTGCTTTGCATTAAAGTTTAAAACAATCAGTAAATTTTAATAGAGGTCTGGACTTATTCTTATCGTGTTAGAATTTGGGGTCTGAACTAGACCATCAATTTATTTCAAACAATAATTTGAATAAATTTACTTTGGTTTCAGCCCTTTCAAAGAAAACCGCGAAGCCTAATTAGTTTTGTTTCATAGGTAAGTATCTCTAATTGCCAAAATGTGATAACACTTGAAGCTATGATGGTCATTCCGACACTTTTACAGGAGGTAAAGATATAAACTTAAAAAGAGAGCATCTATCAAATAACATTAAAAAGTCCTTTCGTCGCTTCTTGAAAAAAAACTAATATCCATTCAGAAAAAAAAAAGGATTATTGATTTCCTTTGAAACAGACGACGTCACTAATTCTATCAAGCAAGCAATTATCGATACATTTTCCCTCACCCACACTTAGAACACGTTAATTAAGTATACATTTATGTAGACAACGTTACATACCTACTATACGACAACAATACATAACAATACTCTCAGACAGACAGACAGACGCATCTTGAGACACTATAATACACATTACAGTATTCTCAACGGTACATCTGCGTCACCCATGCAATCTACACCCGATGGCAATATATTGGTTGTTCATAAACAACTACACGACTATGGAAGGACTTTGTCGAATGAATCATCTTTAAATGGCTTTGGTGGAGGTTGAGGTAATTTACCTCCAGTCATTTCAAAATAATTACTTCATTATGAAGTAAAAAAAATATGGTTAACTGTCTTGCAAAGTTGTAGGTTGGAAAATAGGCCAGTGACCCACTGCATGACAGTTTTTTTTGTTACCATCGCTTAATTGCAACTGCAACAAGCATATTACAAATTAGAGGATTATATCCTAGATAAGAATGCTTGGAAACATGCTGGTCCTGCTCCATAGGACAATCTAGAGTCTAGACAAAATCAAACTGGTTGTATAATTTATAATTTTTATGACATTGTTTTTTACATCATGTAAGTAACTACTTTAACTCACACACTAAATTATTACTTGTGAAGTTTTGGAAAAATCATTTACTTTTCAATATTTGTAAATATGTGAGCACCATGTATTATCTCATAATTAATTTACCTGTCATGCGTTATATTTAATTATTTTTACCTATTGTGGTATAGTAATTTTATTCTAGGTGCATCGTCTTCAAATATTATTAATGTATACATAATATTGTAAAACATTTTTAAAAGAGTAACAGTGGAGTTTCTTGTCCATTCTTCTCCATACGAAACTACCTTTTGGAAGGGGCAATTAGAATCAATTCTATTTTTTTGTAAATGTTGACATTCAAAAGTGCCTTTTATGTGCCTATTTGAAATAAATAATTTGACTTTGACTTTTTGACTTTGACTTTGCAGCAATCCTCTCGATTGCCAATTCGTTGCGTATCTAAGGCTTGAATTCCTCCTACGCTGATGTCGGTCGCGTACTCAGTCTTAGCAACGTACGCGCCGCTGACGTCAGCGTCGCAGTGTGGTGCTATATCGAAAACAATGTATATTCGTATGCGCGACGGACATCAGAGCAGGAGAAATTCAGGCCTAAGAGTCGATAAAAAACGAATGCATTCCGTCTAAAATGTTTAGTACACGTGTGGCTAGGAATGATGAGTACCGTTGTGAATGTTGAACAGTTTGTGGTGGTCCTAGGCTGAGAACAATGTAAGTTTGTACTCCATGCAGATATTGGGTTTTGCTAGGCTATTTCACAATTAACACGTTTATATAACATTTTAAACCTTATAATATTATATAATAAGGTTTAAAATGTAATTTGCCTTTTAATTTCCCTGAAAAACTACCAAGGTCACCAGCACAGGCAGAAATTATTATGTGATGAGAGTGACTTCTCCAGATTAATTATTTACAAGGAGCTACCCTGTCTCCGATTGTTCCTTGTATCGTTTGTTTTAGCTCATGAACTAGCTTCATTAACACGGGAGTAATGGCCACTAACGCATCTCTAAAGACCACAAGATATGCTTAGATTTGGAACCAGGAAGATTAAATCCAATAGCTGAACTTTGAACTCTAAACAGGACCTAAGAAACACAGTTTGAGCCTTCTATGACACATCGTAAGACCACAAAGCAACTACTTTAGACAGTGGGGCAAGTCTATAAAGTTTTATGGCGAATGGGCATGAATAAGCAAAGGCATAGACATGCCATTACTATATGTGGCTTTAGAATAGGCCTGTGTAACTTCCTGCAGGTGGCGAAAGCTGTGACACAGCTTGTACTAAAATCAAAGAATATAGACACCAAGTTTAGTTTATTGTACACCATACGAGTAACGTAAATGAGATATAATATACACTTCATTTTGAGGTTCCAATGGTGTTGCAAGAACTTATCCGCCAAGATTTACTTGTAAGCACGTTTACTTACACTAGCTTTTTTCCGTATAGTCTTCGTCGAGTGTTATATTCAATATATATATATATATATATGTGTGTGTGTGTGCGCATGAGGGTGTGTGCTTGCATGAGGGTGTGTTTGTGTGTGTATGTTTTGTTGCACACAAAAGCACAATCACAACAGCTCATAAAAAAGTTTTCTATATGAAAACCGACCTACCTTCAATTTTCAATCTTATACCTACCTAGACTGTTTTCCCTTTGCTAACAAAGCTTTTTGTTTGAAACACCTTCCAGTTTAATAAGATGCAGAGATATTCAAGTTGTTATTCACAGGCTACCACAATAACGGAAGCTCTTTATGACACGAAAACACACTCACAGACACAGCATGGTGATATATGAAGTATTTACACAATACTAAACATTAAAACAGGACACTCTCCCCACTCGTACGCATCTGTACATATTGAGAACAATTTGCACCGAATGCATCGTCTTTTATCGACGATGGAATTACAATGCAGACTGGAGCGAATGTAAATCAAGGAGCTTTAAGTCCTTAGTGTTCAATGTAATGCGAAAGCTCTCTCAATACTGAGTCTGACGCATTTTGGCCTGGCACATCAATGACAAGACTATTTTATTTACTTCTGAGCATTTTATGGACGTTTCATTGATAAATGAAGCTATATGGTTTGTGATAAAACCGCGTGTTACACCATATTTTCTTTGCGTGGAACTAAACGAGAATTGTATGATTTGAATAGCTGTGAGCAGATTAGGCAGTCAACATATTTGGTGTCAGGGCTGACCACTCAAGCGCTCTCGTCTTACTCGTGAAATAGCCTAGCAACATCAAGACCTGCACGGAGTACATTATTCTTAGCCTAGGACCACAAACTGTTCAACATTCACAACGGTACTCATCATTCCTAGCCACATGTATACTAAACATTTTAGACGGAATGCATTCGTCTTTTATCGCCTCGCCATTACGATGCAGACTGCACACGAACAAATATCCATTCGCCAACTAATAAGTATAGACTTTAACCACACTGGCATGGAATGCATCAATGGAGACTCAAAGCTCGACCAGACGCGCCTAGACACAAATATGCAGTTCAAGTGCTAGTAAATCACAACGGTACACCTACGTCACTCATACATGCATCCGTTCCTATTGTAAACAGTTTGCAGCGAACGCATTGGACGTTTACCGCCGGCACCATGCCTCGTTCACGCGGACGAGCCGACTTGAACGAGAGAAGAATATAAAATTGAAATTATTAGAAGTGTTATGAATATTAAGTGGGTGGGTATTCCAGTGTCGTGATTCCTGTAGGTGTGAATGGGCGGTTGGGAAGGATGGGAATAATAATGAGGTATGGAAAGTTGGTAATTAACAACCCATTTATTAAGTACGCTGATGGCATGTGTGCTTTCTTCACAGAATAATCAAATTACACCACGGTTTTATAGTTACTAGAACATGTGTATAACATGCCAGTGTAGCTCTTCCGTATCCCGTGTTATACAGCATGTTACAACTTGGTAGCGTTCCCTTTACAAAGGGCGCACCTAGTCGTGCGTTTGTTAATGAGCTCATTAGTAACTGTACGCCCAGTTTCTTCAAACAAAGTGGACCTTCATGCCCAGACCAGGAAGTTTCTGGTTTTACGCAAAAGTACTGTTTTGTGACCTCGTGATTTGAAGGAATAAAGGCAACCGACAAGTAACACGAGTTTTGTCACATTTAGCTTGGACACTCCGTGATACGTGTCTTGCCATGACACAGCAAGCTATCTCAAACTCATTCTTTTTCTTAGTAAAAATTCATTTAAGAAGCAAATCCAAGCAACCCTAAAGGATCAGCAAAGTATTGTATAATTATGTAAAGATCACTTTTAGCGTTAAGACCGCCCATTATATCACCCTATGTAAATTTTCTACATATAAATCTGTAAGTTTATGGTGGACATAATTAAGAGTATTCTATTCTATACAATGACGTAATGTTTAATAATGTATGCACACAAATTTCCTTCTTTTTTTTTAATATAAATTAAAAAATCCAGATATGATTTCTAGGATAATGCCATTTTAGATATTGTATCTGTGTTACTGGCTAGTTTTTAAAAACCTTCATCTGTGGAGAACGTAGTGGGTAGCATAATTGTTTAAAATAGTTTAACTAATATATTTTGACTTGTTTGTATCCGTAAACTTGTATAACTTACATCCATTACAAGAGGCATCCGATAAGATCTACTTCCTCAAGATACTCATAAGAAAAATATTCTTTGTTATTTTATAGCTCCATAAATAGTATGTCTAACATGTGTTTTAGATACTTAATAGCCGATGACTATCAGGCGAATCGGGTAAGTAAAGAATCCTATCCTACTAATATTATAATTGTGAAATTGTGTGAGGGTGGAGGAATGGATCTTTGTTACTCTTTCACACAAAAACTACTGAACGGATTTGGATGGAATTTGGAACACAGATAGTTTATAACCTGGATTAACACGTAGCATACTTTTTATCCCAGTAGTACGTTCCCGTGGGATAATTTCCGCCATCCACGCGGGCCAAGCCGCGGGCAAAAGCTAGTCGGATAATCTCACTATTTATTTACAGTAACTAACTCGTTGGTCGGTTGGTGGTGGTTCGATTCTCAGGTCGGGCAAAGTGTTATTGCATTTTTCTACCTGGAATTTCTCAGCAGCACGGAGTCTGGATTTGTACCCGGTTGATGGCAATTAGACTCGCCCCCTATTACATGGGACTTAAACATAAATGGCGAAATGTGGGTATTCTATAGATGCACTTCTGCTCTACCCTTCGCGTAAGCAAGGCGTGATGTTATGTTAGGTATGTTTCACACCACAAAAGTAGAGAATCATAATTAACGCCCATGTTCTATGTTGTATATAAGGAGACCCTCAAATAATATTGTTTTATCAAACCGCTTATAGAATAGTTTGCCGCAGACACCGTAATGCACATCACATGTCGAAACCATTAGCGTCTGTGTAGCTCTGTCTGAATAGGCCTTTAGACGGGACTTCAGTTGTCATAGATATACAGTTAGCTACTGGAAGAGGCTGTTGAGCGTACACGCTGGGGAAGAAACGGCATAGGCGCACTTCCATACAAGACCGTCTTGTATGGAAGGGTTATTTTACCAAATTCAATTAAAATACTACAATGGTACCTTTTAGCGCTCGAATGACATTGACATCGGCGCTGTGGGTTATCATTTGGCATTTATTTGAAAACACAAGGTGGCGGTGTTAGTTCTGATTTTAGCCATGCGCCAAAAGATCCTTGTACAGCTACACCTATTTATAACATTTGGGTTACAAAAACTGATTTTTCTCACTTCATTGGGATGAAATAAAAAGCCAGTGCGATGTCAGTGTAATTCAAATACACTACATGCCAATTGATAAATTGCTTCTTATAATATCTGTATTACTTTTCCAATTATGAGAGGATTTGTATGTTAGAAATAAGTTATGATTTTTATTTTATTTAAAAAAATAAGGTAAAAAAGCAACACGCAAACCACTAAAATACTGACAAAACTAAATGAATAACGTAAGTAATAATATTTTCCACTGTCTTTTCAGCAATGAATACAAGCCCGATAGGTTACAGCTGCTCGGATGAGTTAAGACTAATGGACAAGTGTTATTTTTCATTTACAACCAAAATAATTCTGCTGTTGCTACGAAAACTATTATGATGAAAACAAACAAAATATAAACTCTTTTGGGTCCTGGCCGACCAGTTTATTTTTAATATTAGGTCTTTACCTATGAAATTGCCGTTCTGCAGTACTGGCCATTTCAAATCAAAATAATTTTTGTTTGGCTAAGAATTCTAATTTCAAATTAATTTTATTTTAAAAACATGGATTTTTTTTTCTAAAAGTAGTCATTTCTTTATTGATTAGTGTTACATTTTCATCGCATTTCAATCTTTTTCGTCATCATGGATACGTTAAAAATTCGAGTAATTATGGAATATGAGTACCGTCGTGGCACCAACGCGGCACAAGCGGCACGCAACATCAACGACGTTTACGGAGCTAACACTACAAACCAACGCACCACCTGTTATTGGTTTGCTCGCTTCCGTTCTGGAAATTTCGACCTGAAAAATGAACCTCGCGGTCGTCCGAAGACTTTGGTCGACAATGACGAATTAAAGGCGATTGTGGAAGCTGATGATACACAATCTACGGCTGAATTAGCAGCAGCTTTCGACGTTAGCGTCAAAACAATATTGGTCCATTTGCGTCAAATTGGCAAGGTAAAAAAGCTTGACAAATGGGTGCCCCACGAACTCAATGATCGCCAGCGCGAAGTACGCGTCGAGACGTGCCTTGCACTGCTCAACAGACACACAAATGAAGGAATTTTGAACCGCATTGTTACCTGCGATGAAAAATGGATTCTGTTTGATAACCGTAAGCGCTCAGCAAGTTGGTTGGATCCTGGTTCAGCACCTAAACAATGCCCTAAACGAAAACTTACCCCTAGAAAAGTGATGGTCACTGTTTGGTGGTCTAGCGCCGGTGTGATTCATCACAGCTTCTTACCAAACGGGGTGAGCATTACTGCAGATGTGTACTGTGAAGAACTGAACACAATGATGGAGAAGCTGGCGCATCTCCAACCAGCATTGGTCAATCGCTCGTCTCCGCTGCTCCTGCACGACAACGCGCGACCTCATACTGCACAGCAGACGGTCTCCAAGTTGCAAGAACTGGGGTTGGAAGCTCTCCGTCATCCGCCCTACTCACCAGACCTTGCGCCTACAGACTACTACTTTTTCCAGAATTTGGATAACTTCTTGGCGGGAAAAAAAATTAATACCCGAGAGGCAGTACAAAATGCCTTTGAAGAATTTGTTGCCTCCCGTCCAGCTGATTTCTTTAAGAAGGGCATCAATAAACTGCCACTGCGATGGCAAAGATGCATTGATTGCATGGGTGATTACTTCGATTAATACAAATAAAAAATTCATGAAAAAAATTCGTTTAAATTTTTTCATACAAAACGGCAATTTCATAGGTAAAGACCTATTATCATGTTTAAAATAATATTATTATGTATTCCGCATGGACTAAAGATTTTAATAAAGTAGAGATGGCTTGTGCGGTTTTCTACGAGTTTCCATTGCAGGGTTCAGGTTGTCAGGGAAACTTACATGAGCTTGGTTTCTATACATACTTAGTTTACATCCCTACTTCTTAGGCAAAAATATTGTAGTTTGTTTACTAATAGTTTATCATTACCCCTTTCTACATACTGAACGTAGATCCACGCGAGACACAATTGCTGTTTTTGTAATTACGGCATTCAACCGGTTAATAAACTCTCAAACACAATCGAAATACATCATCTCAGCGTTACTAAACCATGAAAAACAGATAACGCTGAACCAACAACGTAATGACAAAAGTCGTTTCCAAAGAATACACATCTGTGTTGCTACCCAGCCCGCGGCATCGGACGTGAAGCGTCATACACAAATGGGGGACATTATAATAGGGCGATACGCGATTTCAGAGCTCAAGGTCTCAGACAATTGTGCCGTGTTCAACGCTCTACATCTTGAATGGCAACCAGAGATGAAAGACTATGTTTTTAATTTTAAATGAGATGAATAGGCGATAGATACACCGGGTGCTGGCGTCTTTGTTCACAACCAAACACGTGTACGTTTAAAACTGAAGAAGACGAAACTAGGAAGAAGGTCAACATCTAATCTAATCCATTCATTCACTAAAGAACGTAACCCTAGTCAACTTTTGACACAAAAGTCTCGGTCCCTGAGCAACTAAAATGAAAATGTCCGTCGGCTAACAAAGTCGCCACTCACAAAATCCTTAACATCCCATATGAATTATTCAAGTAAAATATAATCTCAATTCACGAGTCCCAGACCCAGTCCCTATTCTGACAACACAAAACGGGCACATAAATAATGCAACTAGCGAGTGACGTCATACGCAGCGCCGTTTGTAAACGAGATCGCATTTGAATTGTTATGGTATGCTCAGTTTAGTTTGGCTATTACGAGTGCGGAGCGGATCGCGGAATCAAAGGCTAGGTGGATACGTCATCACCGTACATTAGCACATAAGTAATAGAAGCAATCCACTTCAAAGGGTATTCGTAATTCAAATTTGACAGTCGAACGCAGAGATGACAGTTGAGGCCATGGAATTAGTATGTACTATTGTTAACGCATTATGCACTTAATTCTGGAGGTCGTTTGTGTTCGAGACACGTTTTCATATCATCAGCCTGATGAACAAACCATTTCACCGTTTGACCGATTTGTGCCGTGCGCGTGCGTGCCAATAGAAGTAAGCTTTTGTGACGATACGAAATTCTCAAAGCAATGGTTACAGGGATCGTTGCAATCCGAACTCGGACATGATAGTCAGGGTTGACGGTACCAAGAAATACAATTAATTGCAATCATGTTTTATTTATTGAAGGGGGGTTCGTAGCTAAACGTTAACAGCCGCCCACGGGTTAATCTTCAAGGTTCAGCAACGCTTGCCGAGGTCGGTCCGTAGATGGGTGACCACCCATTACATACCGAGACCCCTACGTGCCTCGGGGTCATAGCTGTCATTCGTAGATCTTTGACAGTCGTTACGGAGTCAGAAGACCGAAAGTCTGACAATCAGTCTTGCCAAGGGGTATCGTATTACCCAGTAACTGGGTAGTAGAGATCAGATAGGCAGTCGCCCCATGTAAAACAATGGTATTCAACTGCTTTCGGTAAGAAATGAGGTCGGCCCCAACGCTAGGCAGATTGATTGAGGTTTTGTAATAAACAAAATTTAAATAAAAAGTTTTGATTTAAGTTTAACGACATTTATGTTTCTATATATAATTAAGTAATGATGAAGCAAATCGTTATGGATTTTTTGTTATTACCACAAACTCTAAACATCAATTAAATTTAATATTATTAGGTTTACAGCAATACAAAACGCTTTAAGGCTCCCGCAGACAGGCGCGACGCGATTCTGGTACAGCAATTTCCTTGAAGTTTTCACAGAAGTTGTTCCACTAGATTCGCATCGCGCCTGTCTGTGGGAGCCTTTATGACACTAGATTATTACCTATACATATAGACCTACGTAAATTTTAATTAGATTTTTATTTACATTAATAATGCTTACATACAATATATTACACAAATAACAATCTACACTCTATACAAATAAATACAAAAACAAAAGGACACTTAGACACACGAAATTAGTGTCTATGGACGATCAGGCACTTCCTAAATGCTCACTTTGGGCATATCGCGGCAACAAGCCTTTTATTGCAATATTCAAGTTGTTTCATTACTCCGACGCAGTGACGGATTAGGGAAGAAAAGTTTGACTACGTATTACCCGGTTAAAGCTCGTAGTTCTATTTAGGTAGGAATTAGTGCTAGATTTAATTCTAACGGGCGAATAAAAGAAAAATATAGTCTGGCAGATGATTGTTATCTCGAGACGAAAGATTTAATTTAAGTTAGTTCGTCAAAAGTTCGGTTCTACGGTTTCTCACCAATGGGCTAACTTGTCACTTTGAGAGTGTCCTTATAGCATAAACATCTCGCTTTCGTTTGTATTCCATAAAAGGGTAAGGAGATGAGTAAAATACGAACAAGCCATGATGCCAAATCGACGGCCAGGTGGGACGGCCTTCAGAAGATCACGGGGAAGACCTGGATGAGACTCACACAGACCAGGGAAGTATGGAACAAAAGGGAGGAGGCCTTTTTTTTTTTTTTTGGTTGGGAAATCATCAAATGACCTCTCCCGCTCTGGCGGAGCGGAAGGGCGTGTCAGACTCTTACTGACTAAAACCCACCCATGTTCCTTCATTTGCCTGTGCGCCAGGGCCACGGTAACTCTTTCGAACAATCCGCGACCCCGGCAGGCATCGGCCTTATCGGACCCCGTCAATTATGCTGACAACTCTTTGAGGCGCGCGTGGAACACAGCGCGCCGTCGACCCGGGCCTGGTCCTTACCGGACGGCGAGCTGCCCATTGCTCGCCGTCCGCAGGCCCGCGCCTACGGTGGCCGGGAGTCGGCTATCGACTCCCGACGCCCAGGGTGTCTCCTCCTGCGGCGACTAGGGGCGTGAGGGCGCAATGATTGCCTCTCCCTCACGCGCTCCGCCTCCTCCTTCGCGAGCATTACTGAAAAGGGAGGAGGCCTATACTCAGCAGTGGGTGGAACAAGGCTGCCAATTATGATGATGGTGATGGCGAGCTTATTGCCCATCAACCTGGAACGAAATTCAGGCTCCAATAGAAAATCCAACTTTGCCCGACATAAGAGATCAAACTCATGACCGTATAGAGGTATGAGGAACAGTGGATAAAGTTCATCCATACCTCCATAGAAAAGGGAGGATCCTCCGACCAGACTTGTGCTGTATCTGGTGGGCAACTGCCCGACGACTGATGTCGGGACGTTGCTAGTTGCGTGGTAAGCTCTGCTTGCGCGATGCAGGATTTTGCGTGACGTCAGTATGTTGCGTAATTCGCGTGTGGCGTTGCGATACCGCCACAACTTTATGCTCAGCAATCGCCCTTGCGACCACTACACCAAAGAAACTGACTACTATAAAATATAATTTATTTAGAAACAAGTATCTAAAACCTACGGTTATTGTAAGGAGTTCAGACTACTTGGCGTGAAAGCAGACACCGGCAATATCATACTGTAACAAATATGACAGCTTTGGAAGATAAAGATACGAATTTATGAAGGACTTGGGCCTTTTGTACGGGAAAAGCTGAAATAGTAGGGAATCATTACGTCGAATTTGTACAAGATCAACAAAAGGTATTTATGTAAGGCAGATGTGAATTGAAAGCCCCCTAGAAGGACATACAGGGTTCGCAGGGACATCTACGAGCAAACTGTAACCATGAATTCAGCACAAACTCAACAGACTCTGCAACGCAAATTGTTAAGATTGAACATCCCTCAATTGATTTGTTTGCAAACAGCTTAGCGTCCATTTCTACTGTTTTATCCAAACACTATAATTGTTGCATCCTAATAGTGGTTGCGCATGCATTTTTACCTACGCAGGTACTTCATTTAATAGTTAATTTAATGATATACTTAGGATTATGCTTAGTGAATATTATTCAATTTGTAAACTTATACAACAATACTCTATTGCTAACTGTGGAGGCTTGTAAATGGCTGGTCATGAATCGCCTCTTGTAATGATAGCTGTAAGTCACCCAAACACTGTAAAATAAAATAAATAAATTTAACAGGATATTTTTTTTAAATAACCGACGAAAACTTTCAACGCAAGGGTTCAGAATCATGTATTGAAATATATATAATAAATCCATGGTGACAGTTTGCACGTCGATGTCCTGCCATCCTATCTAAAGGTGTACCTTAATGGTGATGTTCTTCAGAAAGGTCAGGTGCGTAGTACTCGCAACCTCCATGCGTGTATGACTAGATTTATGAACGTAAACGAAGTAAGAGGAGTATTTAAGGATCTTCAGGTGCCATTCTATAGTTTCTACCTGCCCTCATGGGAAGCAGGCGTGAGTTTTATGTATGTATGTGTTACACGAAATCTTCCGTGGGACCTCCTCAACATAATTATTTAGTCTTGTTCCTTATTTACCTTGTCTTGTTAGTATGATTAACAAACCACTATACTTATCATATTATTGCACTCCAAGACATTTGCCGGTCAAGATTGTCGTATATAAGATCAATACCAGCTCTTGGCATCACAATCCAATTAGAATTGTCGCTAGCGTCTTAACTTCGGACAATTTACACCAGATACTATAATTAAGTATGGAACAGTAACCGTCGACGAATGCGAACAGGATGATCACGAAAAATAAATTTTAATAACTAATGCCCGATATCCACGAGGCTAGTTTTTCAAGCCAGGGTAGTAAGCTAGCATGGTATTAACTTTGGCGTCATGCTTCGTACTAGCTTCATTTCTAGGCTAGTAAGCTAGTGTCTCAAGCTAGGATAGGTTTTATTTTTTGGGCTAGTAACACCCCCACCATTGAGTTTACTATTCGGGCTTGTGTAGGTACCCGTTTATATACGATTGGCTAGTGTCCAGTGATTACACGTTTTGTTTTTCTGACCGGAACCACGTGTTGTACTGTACTGGCTTAAAATTTATCTGCCATCATGTAAACAGCACCAGGTTGCGCAAGCCAGGACAGAAAGACAGAACAGTATATCGAGGTTCTAGCTTTTTATCCTAGCTTTGAAGACCTAGCCTCGTGTATCTCGGGCATAGACCATGGATGATACGGGCTGTCGCTAATCGCAGACTCATTTTATATCTATCATGAATAGTTGAATAGTAGGCGTGTGAAGTGACAACCCTCGCAAACTAATATTAGTTTCACATTTCATTCAGTTGGTTGTAAATTTTACTAGTTTACCGTTTTGGCACAAGCTGCGACAAACTTATATTTGCCGCCTCTTGAATTAGTTGCCATTGTTTCACTTTACTACTACACTCAACAATAGAAACGAATCTGACGGTAGTTACTTTGTTGTTTTGTATACAGTTTAGTGCATGTTTATACTGCATTTCGGTTGTTACGATTCATCGGAGCGTGATCTAGTTTTAGAGTTAGTTGTAAGATAATGAGAGTAGTCGTGCAGACTTTCGGGTTGTAGGTCGCGGGTTCGACCCCAGGCAGGCACTTTACTTTGTGTAATTTATATCATCACCACTGCTCTTGAAACGGTGTAGGAAACATCGTGAGGAATCCGGCATGTACTAGAATATAAAAATCGAAGACATGTGACCTCCACCAACACGCACTGTGCCCGCGTGGTGGTGTCGGCCTACTTCCTCTCACAGAGAGGAGGCTTGTGTCCCAGCAGTGGAAACTTTATAGGCTGACTGTCCTATGCTATGGTTAGATAAAAACGATGGGGCAGACAACGGGTTTAGTGGTCATTAAAATATTTGGCACACATCGCTTCCTTGTTGGTAGAAATTAACCGACATGATGATATTGCCAATTCTGATTCTATGATTCCGGAAAATGTTGCCTCATAAATATTTTAAAAGACATACGTAATCGTAAAATAACAGTTTACTGTCTTATTTCTTAATAAAGTAAGAAAAATGTTTTATTGCGTGGTTTAAAACATTATGTATTATTACTATTGAGCTTGTGGTGGCCCTACTGCGTTGCAAAGGCCTCCCTCTGTTCCGCCTTTCCATGTTTCTCTCTATTTTTCAATTAGAGCCCAATCCTTTAGGTACAAAGACCAATCATCTCTGTGAGAGGGAGTGGGCCGTAATCCACCACGCGGGCGGTGTTGGATTGGTGACTGTCACATTTTTTCGATTGTCACATTCTCTGGGACATCATGGTTTCACCACGATGTTTTCCTTCACCGTTTTAGATTCAGGAGACTAACTCGTCACGCCATCCCAAAAAAAAGACGATTTAAAACACATTACCGACAAAACTAAACACGTGATTCTGGTAGAACAATTTTCTTGAAGTTTTCATAATATTGTTCTACTAGAGTCGCGCCGGACCTGTCTGCGGGAGCCTTAAGCCTCTAACTTCATAAATCAAAGTGCAACACATCCAATAGTTGAACACAAAAAATATATTGTCGTGTTCGTAAGTCTTTCGTGAATTCAGTTTTTACGATGTGATGTTACGAAAGGACATATTAAATGAAGATTCAATATGTTAGGGCGGGCTGGGGCTGCCTGCGACACCATTAGGAAGTGGTGGCACGGAAAACCCTCGGAATGTGAAGCTGCGTTTAGATGGGTGCTCGAATTGCTGGTTTACTGGCGCTATTGAAGTTTAAAACTATTGTCTCTTATTTAGGCTCTTTTTATTTGTTGCAAAATTATATCATTTTCCGTTTGTATCTTAAATCTTTTTTGAGGTTGCTTCAGAACATTCTAAATGTATAACGGTTCGCATGAGACGTATCTACTATGTATGAGAAAACTTAAATAATTAACCAAATTCGTTTGAAAGATTAAGTATCTTCATCGTTTTATTTACCTACAGATTTTTAGGTCGGTAGATACTTATTAAGTAGTTAACAACAAAGTGCTGACAGAAAAAAATAGATGGTGATATATCTACACTACGAGAACTAATCTACAAGAATTCTCAGAAGTTGCTGCTTATTTTAGTAACATTAAATGAATAACATCGAAATTAATTTAACCCAAAACACTAAAACAAACACACAATCGATTAATTCCAGTAAATCAATTCCAGTATTTAGAACGAGTAATATTTCAAGTGTACTGGCATGCGTAAACAAAGCTTTGGCACAGATTCCGATGAAATGAAAGGATATGCGCGGTGGAAAAGCTCTCGACCCGAGGTCGCTCCAGGTGGAAATATCTTAGCTTCGAAATCTTTTAGTCTGGCTAAAGGCTGGAGTAAACTTCAAGTGGCAATCTGGCATAGAAAAGACGTTTGGCCTGTATACTGGTGAAGGTTTTTAAACATAAGATATTTTTCGAGTTATCTATAATAAAGCTGAAGAGTTTTTTTTGAACGCGCTAATCCCTGGAACTGTCGGTCGGATTTGAAAATTTATTTTTGCATTTGATAGCTCAATTCCTGGGGAAGGTTATTATTAGTGTCCGACCGAAAATAATTGATATTAAGCCGAAAACGAAAAAGAAGCTTCACCTTTAGTCTTATTTTCGACCGAAAACGAAAATGACTAAGTAGACATAAAAAAAAAACTGCTGTAGGTACATTGAAATCTTGTTTTTTTTTACACCTATGGAGAGAAACAGCAGATATTGACTTTAAAAGAAATAAAACACGATAATTCCTAGGGTACAAAATTTCTTGTATTACCTGTTGTAACAACGATATTATAATACAATAAATATAAATACAATATAAATAATTTGAGTGAAAAAAAAAACAATACCTACATAACTAATGCCTTTCTATACATGTCGGAAATAAAATCAAAAGTCCAGACCAAATAAAAGTAATTACTTACCCATTAATCTATGCGCGTGAAGAAAAAAAATACAACATAACTTCGCCGTCCTCGTCCGTTTAAGGGGGATGCGCCAAGGTAGCCCGCGAAATTTATTTTTTCTTACGTTTTTTGCAATTTGCAGGTCAGTGTCAGGTTGTATGTTGATTAAAATATGATTCGCGGCCGTAACAAATGGCTTTACAGAATTACAATCATTAGAATCAGCAATACAACTCCTTAAGTTAGAATTGGCCTCAAATGTCATGTTTTCATGAAATAGTCTTTCAATAGGGTAATATGAACTTAATTAGAGATGTATTGATGATTTTTGTGATTATAATTCTATAAATAAATATTTGCTACGCCCGCGAATCAAATTTAGATCGACATACAACCTGATACTGACTTGAAAATTGCAACAAACGTAAGAAAACTTGAATTTCGCGGGCTACCCTGACGCTTTCGCCTTAAGTCAGCTGAGTGAAACCATGAGCTGACCGATTCAGTTTACGAAGCAGGCCCAATGACGCGCGACAATTGACGAACTTCTGATTTTCGGCTTAGCCGAAGCTTCGGCTGGTTTATTTACGAAAACGAGAATATGGCCGAATCATGTTTTTTTTGGCCGAAAACGAAAACGAAGCTTCGGTCAGTCTCTAGTCATTATAGCCTTTAACATCACGCTATGACCCTTAGGAGCCGAACGGCGGGTGAAACTACGGGGCATAGCTATCTCAACTGTAATTCGAGGACGTAAGTACAGAAATTGTAAAATAAGATTTAGAATGTCGGCAGACTGTAGTTGCTCTGCGAAACGAATAACTTTAATTTAATATACGTTTTAATAGCCATCGTTAGTTTCAGTCGCTTTATTAACAGAGTTTAACGATAATTTCTTCTGACTTAAAATAAATACAATGGATTTGTTACTACAGCGTTAACGTTTGCGAAATACGATGTACTTTTAAATAAATGGGTTAAAACATATTGCTGGCTACAGATTCGTGAAACGTAACATACAATGTAACACAAATTAACTGTCCTAACTAATGCAATGCAACTTGACATAATTATAAAGGATGAATTCCACCAAACGGCTCGCATCGTATCGACAATATTACAATCTTTAAACGATATTAAATCGTGTACACAGTATTTAAAGTCTATGTTACCAAGCCGCGCAAAACAACTTGAAGACGCCCTCTTCCGCGACACGCGATCGTAGCTGAAAGTATGCTGCGACGCACGATCAGCTCCGTTCGCCTATCGTCGTATCCGATCACACATTCATCCGAATTAGAATCCGGTGGGAATGAAACTGTTTGATTGGGCGCAGAAACGGATAAGTTCGCAAGTGACGGTACGAAACCGATCGTATGCCTCGAGTGCCTGCCGGACGCGATCGGCTGTCGCTGCATCCGTTCGTATTCTTTCCGATCCGATGCGATGCGAGCCGTTTGGTTGAAATAATCCTTAACACAACAACTGGGCGAATTTGTTTCAAAGTGTTTCATTTCATGATAATTATGTTTCACCAATCTTCGGGGTAATTGCATAACATACAGTAAATGACGATCGCATTTTCTTTTATTTTGACAGTCCAGCCACGTTCATTGCGTTATTTACATTGTTGAGCAGACGAAATTTATTAAACCTATGAAGCAATGGATTAGAAATATCCTTCAAAACTCTCGTAAAGGCAAACAAACAGGCGCGACGCGACAGCCCGACACAAAGGCGCCGCATGCCGCGCGACGAGCGGCGCCTTTGTGTCGTGCTGTCGCGTCGCGCCTGTTTGTGGGAGCCTTCACGCTGTCGCGTCGCGCCAGTGTGTACGAGCCTTAATGTGATTGAAACTGTGTTACGCATACCTACCAGCCGACGTAAACTGTGGCAATTTTGTTTGTAGTCACAAGTCTCACAGCGACATTCAATTGTTCTCACGTCATCAAATCGGTTAAAAAGCGTGAAACGGGAGTTTAAGGAAACTTTCTATGATCTTACTTGTTACTGTGACATACAGACAGATGATTTTGATGATTATACTTAGTAGCGTACCTACCTATTCGGAATGAGGTTGTCATCTTTCATCGGTACACAGTCATTTCTTGTGTTTTTTTTTCTTGCTATTTATTCTGATTTTTGTGGTTTCGTTAATATTATGGATTCAGAGGCAGACTGTTAAAATTTTCTGCGTCAATTTTATTATCATTGGTATAACTTGAATTTTCTTGTGCCCCCGACCAACCCCGTCGCATGGCAACACTCTTAAAAAAAAATCCATAAGAACCTTCTACGAAGTATTAGAAAACTTAAAAAACCGGCCAATTGCGAGTCGGACTCGCGCACGAAGGGTTCCGTACCATTATCTATAAAAACGGCAAAAAAAAAAAATACGTTTGTTGTATGGGAGCCCCCTTACATATTTATTTTATTCTGTTTTTTAGTATTTGTTGTTATAGCGGCAACAGAAATACATCATCTGTGAAAATTTCAACTGTAACTATCACGGTTCTTGAGATACAGCCTGGTGACAGACAGACGGACGGACAGACAGCGAAGTCTTAGTAATAGGGTCCCGTTTTTACCCTTTGGGTACGGAACCCTAAAAAAAGATGGATGGAATTGGTAGTCGTGCACAAGTTATGTATGGCGTGACCAAGGTAAGTAGGAATTCATTTTTATATACCTACAAGCTGCTCCAAGCAAGCTGCTGCTGCTTTGGGCGATTAACAAAAGGTATTTACAAGGCAGATGTGAGTGGAAACGGCGGGAGGGGACGCCCTAGGAAGACATATAGTAACCTTATTGGTGATGTTCTTCAGAAAGGTCAGGTGCGTAGTACTCACAACCGGCGTGCGTGTATGACCAGATGTATGAACGTAAACGAGGCAAAAGGAGTATGTATGGATCGTAGTAGGTGGCGTTCTGTAGTTTCTGCCTACCCCCATGGGAAGAAGGCGTGAGTTTATGTATGTATGTATGTAAGCTGCTCCCCGCGAATTCACCCGCAGCGGTGTGAAATATACTTTACGACCTACCAAATATACACAAAAAAACTCATAAAAATCGGTCAAGCCGTTTCGGAGGAGTTCGATAACGAACACTGTGACACGAGATTTTTATAAATTAGATATATACAGACAAAACTGCTTAAAACGACATTGAAGGGACCGTCCAAATGCTGACACTATAGCCGATAGTTGTTATAAACATACATATTCGTACATAGGTCCTTTTCGCAGGACATCTACATAACGACGTAAGGTCCGGTACGTAGTTTTAAGCGAAGACGTTATAAACGGTTTGGACTGTATATTCGTCTTCAATTTATTCCCGAATCTGTGCACGATCAGTTATGTCTTAGACTACATCAGCACACAAAAAAAACGTAAAAGTCACAACATAACATCACGCCTGCTTTCCCCGAAGGGTTCGGCAGAGGTGTACAGGGTGGCAGGGACATCGAGGCACAAGCTGTTAAAAAATTAACCGAAGGGAGCGTTTATATTTTTAGTCGGTTATTTAAAAATAAATTTGCTGTTCAGTTTTTGAACGCGTAGGTATTGCACTTTTCTATGAAACACCTGTTTTTTTTTTTATAACCAACTGAAAATGTTTACTCTAGGGCATAGGTTCCCAAACTTTTATGGACTACCGCACCCTTTACAAGAAAAAAAAATCCAACAACCCATTTTACATAATAGTTAATTATACCAATTTTATATGTCTGTCTATTATCTATTGATAATCACTAATTAAAAATTAATTCTCTCTCTCTCTCCACCTACCGTCCCCACGAAAAGCTCCAGGGCCCACTAGGAGGCGGTTTCTAGACCCCCTAGAATCTAGGGGGTCTAGAATTATATGCTGAATTCATGGTTACCACCATGCCACCTGTATAGTACATCCAAATTTTGCCATTAAACGGGGGTGAGAACTTAAACAGTTGGTAAATAGGTAACTAAGGGTAGCCAAGGCCAAGATAACAAAATAAAGAGCGATCTTTTTCATTTACTTATAAATAGCTCTTAGCTAGTCTCAGCCTCCGAAGTACCAATATGTGGGCGTCAGGAAGCAATTTAATCTTCTCTGGAGGCTGGTGATAAAATTAAAAACATATTCTATAAATAGCTTCAGGAAATATATTATGAAAGGCAGGTTTATTAGAGAAAAAACAGGAGCTTCTTGCCCGTTCTTCTTTATAGGTACCTACTACGCTTTGGAATGGGCAACTAGCTTCATCTTGGACTGACCGACCCTTTGACAATTCAAAAGCGCCTGTAAATGGTTTATTTGAAATAAATGCTTTTAGTTTGAGTTTGAACATTATGTTTAAGAACCTCAATACGCAAATAAACTACACCACCACCTACCACTACCTATTTTTCTTTCTTTCTTTCTTACATACATACATAATTATAAATTAAAGTCGCTTTTCGTGTGATCGCGTTGTTCTTCTAAACTACGCAACGGATTTTGATGTATACTAGAAAGGTTTAGGTAGTTAAATAAAGGTAAACAAATCGTATGACACTTGTTTAAAAATATGTCACAACAAAACTAAATTTATTTACGATTTGTACGATAGTTTCCTCTTTTATTAATGTATGTTAAACTTTATCATTTATTCCTAAACTACTCTTCGTAGATGTAATTGCTTGAGCACATTTGTTTTGTTGCGATTTATAAAATAGAATAATATTTTGTAATCTGTCTATTGTAAAGAGCCCAAAAAGACAGGTTCCGTAAACCTTTTAGAAAATACAACCAATATAACGTTGCTAAATTAAAGAGTACACCTGGGACGTAGTATGGCAACTAAAGTAGCAGGTATTACGTTTAGTCGGTTAACCAGACGCCTTTGATAGCACTCTCGACATTTGCGATGTTGCGGGTGCGTTTCGATTTTGTTAATATAGCTTGTTTCTTTATTTTGTTTTTGTTATTTAGTTATTGTAAGTTTTTTGTTATTTATCGTTATTGGTTTTTAAATTCGTATGGTTGAAAAATTTGTGAACCCGAGCCTGGTACTAGTCAGACCAACTCCGTACTCTCATTTCCATCACCCAACAAAAAACGCTTCAAAACAGGACCTCTTTCATCCTCTGAGAAACACACATTGACAAATGTGTTTAAATAAGTATGTAGAAGAAACATGGCCCAAAGAGTGTTATCCGTTGAAAACAGACATAGTTTCAAGACATGATATTTCAAGACATGGGCTCATGTTAAGGGGTATTTAGCCAAGAAAAATAAAACTTTTAAAATGGCTGACCTAAAAATTCTTTTGCCAGAGGCTTTAGCTAATGTGACTGCTGATAATTGGAAAAATTGCGAGGGTCATGTAATAAAAGAAGAACAGGAAATGTTTAAATTAGACAAAATAATTGATGATACCACTGAACGCTTTATTATTACGAGTAATGTGACAGATAGTTCCTCAGATTCAGATTCAGAATAGAACATATTATTATGACTAAAAATAATATGATTTTAAAATTTGAAATAAAAGGTTTAGCATCGATGAGTCACGTGGTTTTTGTTGTTTACCTTTATTTAACTACCTAATCCTTTCGAGTATAGTCATGTCCATCATTTAAAGAATTTATTCCGGAAGGTGTATGTGTCTTACTAAAGTTATATATAATTTAAAAAAAACTCAATGTTTTGTGAAGTCGTAAAAACCGTGCGTAAATATAAAAGAAAATCTATACATTGGAAATAGATCTTCAGACAGCAGATGATATTGATAGCCAAAAAATCAACGAAGGAAACACACAACAAGTGAAACTCATACAACCATAAGACCACATTACAACCATAGACCAAATAAAAAAATCAAGACAGCACTGTCAAAAGTGACGTGAAGCCGGATTCGTAAACATGTGTGCACGTAGTGAGGTGTAGTTTGGGTGTAAATGTGTGCGTGTTAGCGTGTATGCACGGAGCAACGTGTAGTTTTGCATGCTTCACTGTATTGTTCGCAGCGCTACGTCATGATTTTTTATTTGGTCTGAGACTAAAACTAAAAATATCTACCGACATAGAGATGAACGACCCAAGCCATCAATCAAAATTGGCATCGCATATGCCGTACATTTGTTCAAAATTACAACGTCAAACAGTTATATTGAGGAAACCATAAAATCTGTATAATCGTAAAAGCCAACTTGGGTGGCAGCCAACAGCCAATGAAAAATAATTCGACATACAACGTTCAGAACTTCAGAACTTCAGGAATCAGGAATTTCAACGTTTATTGCATTTCAGAGTCTCCTACGGGCAGATATTGCATCATTACTACCTTATGTACTTCGTATGCTTGTCTGTGTAAGTTAATATCGAAAATCAATGAGCCGCTTTTGATAGAGATTTTGCTTTTTAGGGATTATTACGGGATTTCGTGAGCATTATCACATATTATCGTGAGAACATGAGGTAAAAGGATAATAACATAAATTGGAACACGTGTAGATACTTTAGAAATAGGTATTAGTTGTTGATAGGGCTTTTACGTGGAATAATTGTGATCGACGGAAAATATAAGCTTTTATTTTTATAACATTTCAGCACGCACGGGTCAGGCTTTCATGTATCAAAGCATACCTAAGTCCACTGCTGGACATAGGCCTCTCCCAGGCTGCGCCACAACACCCTGTCCTCCGCCTTCCGCATCCAGTCTGTCCCAGCCGCCTTCTAAGATAGTCGGTCCATCTAGGTGGGGGACGTCCCACACTACGCTTTCCTATACGCGGAATCAGGAAATGCAGGACTCCTCTGCTTCACCGGCCATCGGCTTTCATGTATAAAACAACATAATGATGGCTATCACCAATACGTTTACAAAGTTTGGTGATCACTTGTTGCATTAGGCCATTGCCAATATTGCGAGTGAGACCGTTTTACCATCTTAAGACACACTTTAAGAAGTGAACGTTTACGGACTAATCAATAATCAAAATTAAAAAAAAAAATACAATGCAATCTTACAGACTTAAAATGACGCCTGTTTTCATGGGATAGATAGAGACTACAAAATAGGACGTGCGTCTTAACAAATACTAAAATACTAAAAAATCATTAATAACTCATTGGGCCTCATTGGTCTCGAGGTTTGATTCCCAGGTCGGGCAGTGTTATTGGGTTTTTCCATTAAGCATTTCTCAGTGATAGCCCGGAGTTTGGATTTGTGATCGTTTGATGGCAATAGGCGCGTCCCTTAATATTACATGATACGGCGAAATGTGGCTATAGGTTACCTCTGCCTTACCCTTCGGGGAAATCAGGCGTGATATGCCTTTTCAGTCTTTGGCAGTTACTGTTTATAATAAAAATAATACACTTACTAAACGGAAGTTGCTTTATGGATTTAGTCGAAGAACGCTTATCAATGTTGATATTTCGGCTTATCTCGGATCTGCTGAGTTTTCTACTGGACCAGCATTTTAATTAGCTGGCGTAGTTTATGTACTTCGTATTAATTAACTTTGCTTATGTGACTCTCTCTCTCTCTAATCTATACTAATAATAAAGATGAAGAGCTTTTTTGTTTGTTTGTTTGAACGCGCTAATGTCTAGAACTTCCATGCAGTCTGAAATATGTTTTTGCATTTCATAGCCCAATTCTTGAGAAAGGTTATAGGCTATTTAATATCACGCTAAGACCTAAGGGTCTTAGCGTGATATTAAATAGCCTATAACCTCCTCCTAAGGGACCTAAGGGGGCTCCTAAGGGAGCCGAGCATAAAGAATAAAGAAAGACCGCTAAGCGAAAACGTAGCAATTGCGCGGGCGGGCGATGCAATGCGACGGGGTGGGGCGAGGTCCGGGGAGCAAAAAAATTTCACGCGGACAAAGTCGCGGGCAGAAGCTACTTAATTATACTTTAGTGGTCGTGTTTGCTCAACGTACGGAGGTAATGTTTTATTTTACATTTTTTATACATCCCATCTTAGAGCGAATTTCACAAAACTTTAATACCTAGAATAAGTCTTATTCTGAGAATAAATTTTGAATTTTTGATAATTTTTCCATACTAGAACTGTCAGACGTCAATTTTATTCCACGGCTAAAAGATAATCTGACTTTGGTATAATCAGCCCTTAGTGCCTTGTTTGGGGTAGGCAGGTATAGTCAAATCACAGTCAAATAATTTATTTTAAATAGACACATAAAAGGCACCTTTGAAGGTCAACATTTACGAGAAAATTTTATTGATTCTAGTTGCCCCTTCCAAAAGATAGTTTAGAGGGTCAAAGAAGTTTAAACAAATCCTCACTAATGTATAAAATCTGCTGTTGTTTTGATTATAACGTTATCACAGCTGCTATATCGAACTGATTTTGATTGAAAGGAAAGTTATTCAGAAAAGGATACAGAGTGCTTTTCATCTCGGAAGATAAGAAAACCTGCACGGGGGCAGAGCCACGTGACTCAGCTAGTATCATTCACATTTGTGCCCTATCAAGGCTATCAAAGGCAATAGACTCGTTATTACAATAACTGGCGAACTTTGGATGTTCTATACATCTCTGCCTACCCCTCAGAGTAAATCCTGATATTACATGAGGAGTGACTTTTCAAAGCAGCTTATTTCTGTATGATCTTTTTTTGTCAGTAACAAGAAAAATAGGAATACTTATCATAATAATAATTGGTATGGCTCCTGCAATAGTCCGACAACAACCAGGGGTTGTCCTTGGGTGCACTTGCACAGTGCATACAGGGATAATCATCGGTTGGTGCCTCATGCCATTTAAAATTGTCTAAGGGGCTCCTGCGTGATGGCTTCGGCCCCTCGTACGCCTTCCAAAGGACCGGGACCCATCGGTGCCGAGCTATGTACAACATATTAAAATAATTGGTATGGCCAAGAACTAACCTGAAATAAGCTACAGTGTTGCGGAAAACACGTTTTATGCCCATTTTTCTTAGGGAAATAAGTATTTTATCACCGGACACTTCAGATACTACGATGTGGGTACACACAAACTACCGATTAAAAAAAAAAAAACTGAAAACCATAAGCCGTTTTTGAAAAGTCACTCCTCATACGTTATCTCTTAAACACAACCTGTCCAGCAGTACCATCATAAATATTATAATAATTCATCACAAACAGGAAGGCTCAAGTATTACTTCTCTTTGTAAGTCATAATGACTATTAGTAGTTTCTCTAAGGGTCCGATCACACGTACCACAACCACACCACATCGCTGAGACAAAATGTGAGCAAGCAGTGGTTACGTGTGAATAGTGTCGCTGCAGTGTTACAGTTACGTTGTGGTAGCTATAAAATCAAATAAAATGGTCGACGCGACGTTGTGTTTGCGATGTGGCCGGCCGCTAGTGCGTGGTCTCGCTGGTGGTTGCGACGTGGCCTTGATGTGGTCGGTACGCACGACTACATATAAAGCTAAACATTTCCAGTATAAGCTGACTTCTCATTATACGAAAAGCTTTATACAATGCGAGGTCTGCTAAAACTGGAAATGTATAGCTTGATATGTAGCCGTGTTACAAGTTGATTTTGACGGCCAAATGTGGTCCGTGTTCATACAAATTAGCGCCCGACCACGTGTTGTCGTTTGGTACGTGTGGCCGGGCCCTAGTAAAAGTAACAAAAGAGAAATAAATCTAACCCCGGGAGAGCACAGTTGCGTAGTTACTTCTATTGTTATGTGTTTTTCTTGGAACGACAATGTTTAGTCAGATGAAAGTTTCCGAGCAACAAGACGCAGTCACCGGGAAAATATTTCTTGTGCGTTTTGCCGCAAATAATCGCGGAGTCTTTCTTACAGGTCATCGAAATTGAAATTACGGGCATTCTTACTATTAAGATTATTTTTACTGCCAACTTACTGAACAGTGTAATCAAAACAAATTAAATCCAGTTTTATTTGTGTACACAGGTGGTATAAGTTGTTACAAATTTATAAAGATGTAAGTAACAGGGACATACAAATACTAATAATAGAATTTAAAAAAATAGGATACTCATTTCAAAAATTTAAATCAACAAATATTTTAATTAAAACTAATTTCACTACGAATTAATTAATTCAGTTGTGTAGGGTAGGGTAGCAAGGGAACTGAAAGAAAGACCGGCAAAAAATTAGGTCAAAAAGTTACTTTGTGGTTCTAAACCTAGCAGTCTATAATATTTTGCCTACTGTCAACTTGAACCTTTAACTGCCAACCTTATTCCTTAAGGTTACACTAGTCGATATTTTTTCCATACAAATTTCGGGACGGTATCACTCCGCTGTTTGAGATTGTACAACCAAAGTTAAACATGATATCATTTTGTCGCATTATAATTTTTTTCTGTGCGGAAACAGAATAGTAAATTAAAAAGCAATAAAAAGTTATGAGCTAACAAAGATTCGTTTTTATTGCTAATTTTGACGCAACTTTCGAATTCAATTAGACAAAGCTCAATTATCGAAGAGTTCAATAAACTTTTTTTGTAATTGATTTATGCAGTGGTTTTTTCATAAAACTCTGTTTTCTAAAGGACTTTTCGTATTTTTTACGCGCTCGTTTTACTAAGAAATAAAATAACGATGTTTGTGTGCGTGCGAACCAGACGTTTTGTGCGTGTAGACTAGTGTCCAACTGCTCATCACGGATACTATCTGTGACGGACCTCGGACACGATGCCAAGTGCAGCATGCTTTTTGGACACGCCCACCAGTGAGTTCGAGCCCACGACCAGTTCAACCTTAATAACGCCTGGAAGGCTGATTGGTGATTACTGTTAATTACTTGTCACGCCACTAGTTGGCGCCACTTGGACAAGAGGCCTTCTATTTCGACGATGAATTTAAAATATAATGATGACGTTTTTCGTTCGTTCCATTCCTTAGTTCATCATTCAGTCACGACTAAAGAAAATACAGGCGCTGTGATACTTTTGACAGGTCCCAGACCTGACGTGCCAGTGCTAGTGTGCTAGTGAACGTCATTCCAGAAAACCCTCATTAGCACAGAAAGAAGCCTTTTACTTTATCCAGTAGACGGATGACCTATTTATTATTTATACTGGCAAAAAAGAATCCGTATAAATATGTAAAGATAATTAAACATTCATTTAAAATCCAGCCAACCTTAAGTGGCATCAAAAAATATCTGACATCATACAGGGTTGTCAAAAATACCAACAAGAGTTTCATCAATACATACACAGATTATAAATGAAAGTCACGTTCCGTGTGTCTGTGTGACCGAGTTGTTCTTTTAAACTACGCAACGGATTTAGATGGGTTTTCACTATCATTTAGAGAATTTATTCCGGGAGGTTTTATGTAAACAGTACCTACATTAATGTTAAACTTACTCATGGCGCGGGCGCTGCCCAAATGTAGGACACCGTGAAACACTCAGTTTATTGTCGCACAGTAAAGGCTCGTGCACACTGGAGCGACGCGACAGCCCGACACAAAGGCGCCGCCCGTCGCGCTGCACGCGGTGCCTTTATGTACGCTGTCGCGTCGCGCCAGTGTGCACGAGCCTTAAGGCGTATTATTACATACTACAACCCAGAAAAAAAATAAGTGTATTGTCATGTTCAAAGAAAAGACTTATTCAAAAATATTTCATAAAAATAAAATAGTATAATAAGTAATCATCGTAAAACAGAACTTGAAAAAAAAAAAAACTTCACATAATTCTCAAAATGTTGAGCGTAAACTATGATATTTTATGCAATGATATTAAAGGGAATTCCATCAACTGAAGAAATACTTACCTAAAAATTATTTCACTGCGCCTTGAATTTATATTTTTTATTTAATTAAAACTGCAAAATTATTTTATTTTGGTTAAACGCATCGCTATTTTGAACCTTATTTGTTGTCGCGATGCGCTATTATAAAATTTGCTTCATACCGCGCCGCGATAAAGAAATCTCGATATTTTGTCAAGTAGTAAAAACCGTGCGAAGCAGGGTCGGGTCGCTAGTATTACAATATTTTAGGGGAAATTAATCATTCCGTTTGAGGTTTCAACGATATTAAATTACAAACGAATGTGGATGTCAATTATATTTAATTAAATGTTTTCATTGGATTTTGATAACTGATGATCGGTTCAGTAACATTAACATCAATCATCGTGTGGTTCTAAATGAAACTCAATAGTTACATACGCGGTTTATTGGTATTTTGTATGTTACACAATGATTATGCGATGATCATGATGGTCACACTATCCAACTTCCTACTAACCTACTTAATATTATAAATGTGAAAGTTTGTGAGGATGGATATCCATCCATCCTCACAAACTTTCACATTTATAATTTTCATCCATCCGGGTGGATGGATGTTTGTTACTCTTTCACGCAAAATCTTCTGAACGGATTTGGATGGAATTTGACACACATATAGTTTATAACCTGGATTAACACATAGGACACTTTTTATCCCGGTAGTACGTTCCCGTGGGAAAATTGTCCCGTGAAAAAAAGCTAGACAAACATAATTAAGAGAAAATGAGAATACCCTTACTTTTAATACTATATCCGGCCGGTCTATTCTGTAAAAATCCCACCGTGAAATCTTGAGGTGAAGTTAATGTGAGCTGTCAATAGTGTCATCAGGTGGAATTACAGCTCACTTCACAAGTTTACACGGTGTCATTTTTGACAGAATAGATCGCGATGTATCCATTTGTAGGCAATTATAAACATTTTCTTACAACAGTGACTGTTGTTTATCATAATTACCTAGAAAACAAAGGTGGGAGCCCTATATTACAGCACCGGAGACAAGGGAGCACACAAAACCGAATGCCTTAATTTAATATAAGTCAATTTGGGCCAATTTAATTCCGCGTCCATGCAGCCGCTTTACGATAGTACATCATAACTTGTGTTTGTCTCTTTCACACTTAGGAAGAAGCGCATATGGCTCTCGCATGTTTTCAGTTGACGTAGGTAGCGAGTTAGTTACAAACACACTTCGATGTTATATCGAGTTGACGTTTGGCGGCAGCGATGCGGCGACGGTATGTAATTTTGCGGAAAAACAAATGGTAAGTTTCAGAAGAAGTTTTGGCGAAGGAAACTGTATGGAGAACTTCATTTCAGTGGGTTTTCATATAGCTGCATTGGAATGCATTTTATTACTTGTTAAGGAAACCATTGCATAACACACTTTCATTCACAATCCTAAAGATTTTGAAGGAAATTCCTAATCCAGTGCTTCATATGTTTGAAAAATTAGTCTGCTCGACAACGTAAATAACGCAATTAATGTTGTTGAATTGTCAAATCGTAAAACATTACAATTGTTAATTTGTTACACAATTATCCCGGAGATTTTAAATAAATCGAAATCTAGGCTCTTTAATTAGGAGAATCCTTAATTAAAATTTAGCTAAGTGATCGTTTAGTATTTCAAATATCACAGGAATCAAGATAACTGTCTGAGACCAGTTTCGTGTGAAATTAAATTATTGCCAACGAGTTACGTCGGCGCCAGCCGTTTGCGCGAATATCAATCAAGAGTTAAGGCTCCCGCTGACAGGCGCAACGCGACGGCGCGACACGACTCTTGAAGAACAATTTCGAAGTTTTCATAGAAATTGTTCTACTAGATTCGCTTTGCGCCTGTTTGCGCCTTTAGTTAAGTGTCACTCAACGACTAATACCATCAAGTATGAGGAAACCATAAGTCATTATCTTAATTTATTTTCCTTCAACAGTATTTATACGAGTTAATCTTAATCTCACCACCCCGAAAATTACACTTTAGTAATAAACTGTATCTCCCTAAATATTTATGTAACAATAAATTTTATAACCTCTAAAAAGTAGATAAATGCTCTACTTACTTATAATAATTTTGTTTACATTTCCCACTAAATCATTGTCCCGAAACGCCAAATGGGCGCACAATAAGTAATAGTCTTGAGGTAACTTTTACGACGAATGATAATCCTTATTTATTAACATCACATAATCGTGAACAATATTTGAGACAGATTTAATATAACATCACGCCTGCATTCCCCGAAAGGAGAGGCAGAGGTGTTAAATCCACGTTTCGCCAGTTATGTTTAAGCCCATGTAATAGGGGGCGAGTCTTTTGCCATTAATCGGACACAAATCCAGACTCCGGGCTGCTACTGAGAAATTCTAGATAGAAGAACCCAATAACATTTTGCACGACCCGGGAATGAAACCCAGGACCTCGTGCTCAACAGTAATTCTTGCGACCACTAGACCAACGAGGCGAGATTTTATTATCTAGGCTGAAAATTTAATAATATAAAACCCACGATAGCTTTGCGTCTAAAATACGGTCTATGATTGAAAGTTTAATAATTTCTCAGTATATTATAGGCTCCTACAAACAGGCGCGACACGCGAGCGGTGCCTTTATGTGGCACTGTCGCGTCGCGCCTGTCCGCGGGAGCCTTATGAGGCACTTATTTCGAGCTCGTAAAGTGATAAGTATTAATATGACGTCATAAGAGGGCACTACTGAATAAATAATTATGGTTTCCGTGCAGCTGATGAAGAGGCATAATAACAGGAACTTACGATGTCGTTCAGTAATCTCAGCGAGCTGTTTTATATGCTGGTAGACGTTTCTGTCAATCTTGTTGATATGAGTAAGTAAATATTTAGTTTACTCTTGCTTCTTATGCAGGAAAGGTAAAAAGTGTTTTAAAATCTTACCTAAACCTTTATGGAAATTTCTTATGATCGCCAGAGCTTTCGTTTTGACAAATTAACAACATCCATTGCTACATTATGTATGCTGCTAATTATGTATGTTTGGACATCAACTAGACAGACGCAGACGCAATTGATAATGTTATATTGACTAAATAAAATAAAAGCTAATATTATTACAAACCACATAACATAACATCAGAACCCTAATTGTGTAACACACTATCCATCACAACCTGAATATTTTGAAGCCTATTGCTAATCCATTGCTTGATATGTTTGAAAAATTTGTCTGCTCAACAACGTTAATAACGCAATGAATGTTGTTGAACTGTCAAAATGAAAGCCATTCCTGCTGTTAGTGTGCTACGCAATTACCCAGCAGGTCTGTACTCCTGGAAGGGTTAGGCAGAGGCGAACATGCTTCGGATTTAAGGTGCTCTTGAAAAATCAACGTCATTTTTTTGTAAAAATCGACAGGACACACTACTTTCATGGGTTTTATACTTAAACAGATGACAGTAGGTTATATTCTGTGTGTGTGTTTATTGCACGACTCATGATGCGAAGCATCAGAGAGTGCTTTAAGATCGAAAAAAAATTTTCGCCTCATTTTGGCGGCTATTTTTATTATTATAGCCTTGTTAGTTCACGGAATCAAGATATTTTGCATACTATTATCGAAATACACTCGAGAGCAATGAATCCGGGTCACTTAAAGAATCCTAAAAATCTCGGAAACTAAAAATGCTAGGTTAATGCAATAAATTGTATTTAATAGACAATGTAATACTCCTTAAATGAAGGTATTAAAACTTCTTAGTTATTGTAAAGTTATATCATAAAAAAATCAAAGTTGAAAAAGGGCCACTTTCGAAGATGGAACTACGAAATTACAGCATTTGGTTTTGCTTTTGTTTGTAATCTGTCATTTATGTGGGTACATAAACCATGTTGACAGTGCTCTATATTCATTATTCAAGCTGAAATTATGTCGCTTACGCCTGAAGAATGCACCAGAATACTTACAATGCTGGAAACCGGCCGGAGTCAGCGCGATACAGCCAGGACTGTCGGTGTGTCGCTGTCAACAGTACAAAGAGTTCTCCGACGTTACGAAGAAACTGGTTCTAACCTACGCAGACCAGGAACGGGCAGAACCAGGTGTACCACAGCACGAGAAGACCGATACTTGGTGAACACCATGCTTCGAAATCGCTTTCTCACAGGAACTGAACTCACAAATCAGTTTCGACGCCTCGGAGGAAGTAACCCAAGTGCATGGACAGTAAGACGTCGGCTTGCTGAATCTAACTTAAAACCCCTTAGACCTGCAAACGGCCCTAAACTGGAGCGTGGGCATCGTATTTCAAGACTAAGATATGCCCAGAGCCACGTAAATTGGAGTATTGAAGATTGGTCAAAAGTTATGTTCTCCGACGAATCAAAATGTATGCTCTACAAGCACGATGGAAGACACAGAGTGTATCGAAGACCAGGGGAAAGATTCAAGCAAGCATGCATCGAAGAAAAAGTAGCCTACGGTGGTGGGTCTGTACTTGTGTGGGCCGGAATTTCTTCTGAAAGTCGCACAGAGCTGGTGATCATAGAAAACGGCTCTTTAACTAGCGTAAGATATGTGGAAGAAATCCTCAATGATCACGTTGGTCCATTTATGGTCAATTTAGGT
Source organism: Griposia aprilina (assembly GCA_916610205.1). NCBI lineage: Eukaryota > Metazoa > Arthropoda > Insecta > Lepidoptera > Noctuidae > Griposia > Griposia aprilina. The sequence continues at coordinate 16,798,815 of OU744288.1, forward strand.
GAGGATGCTATATTTATGCATGACAATGCCCGACCTCATACAGGTAGGATTGTGAATGACTACCTTCAAGAGATGAACATTACTCGTATGGAGTGGCCAGCGCGCAGCCCGGATATCAACCCGATCGAGCATGCTTGGGACGAGCTAGGCAGATGCGTAAAACAACGAAACCCTCCCCCAATCACGCTTCGTGAGCTCAAAATTGCTCTCACAGAGGAATGGGAGAATATTCCCCAAAATCGTATAAGGAACTTGGTGTACAGCATGCCAAACCGCGTAAACGCAGTAATGGAAGCACGAGGAGGCAATACGAAGTATTAAAATTCAAGAAAATCGTAATAAAGTTCAAAAATTTCATGTTTCCTATTTTTGTTTTAAGGAGAGATCAGCAGTTTTTTTCTTTATGTAATTTTGTGTTAATAAAATGTATGGTGACTCATATTTTTTTTACTTTCATTTAAGGAGTATTACATTGTCTATTAAATACAATTTATTGCATTAACCTATCATTTTTAGTTTCCGAGATTTTTAACATTCTTTAAGTGACCCGGATTCATTGCTCTCGAGTGTAATTTAATGGAGATTAATTTCATACTTTTTAAAAATTGATTTACTGCAATAGAATTGGAAAAAAACACCAAAATAGGTCAAAAAAAAATCCTGTCCGTCATGTGTGAAACCCCGAAACACTGTAACTTGTGAAAAAATCCATTATTTGTCTAATTTTTTTTTTTTTAATTCTAATCGACAATTGTAGGTCACTGAATGCAAATGGCTAATTAATTCAGTGTCATTTAATTACAACTAATAAAAAACGAAAACTACAAGACTGTACATCTATTTATATTTTTATTTTTTATAGAATTGAATGAGATTATGAGGCGTGTTTTGGATTTTCCAATTTTTTTTAAATGTTTTCATGTTCAATACTATTTATTTCATCAGCACTCGTGTACTATAACATCTCCCGCGCCGAAGGCTAGTTTTCTATAATTTCGATCCAGCCTGTCCCACCTTGCTGCCCTCCACTCAGTGACGCCCTAAGCCGAGGTTCGTACCCCACAGGGGGTGCCCTTAGCGTGCGGTCACCTAGTATTTAAGAATTTCGCCGCCCCTGGCTGGAGGCTTTTAGTTAGTAGCTTAAGGCACCCACAGGCTTGCCCGGTTAAGTAGCCAAGACCTCAGTGGTCAAAACTACGAGCTGCCAATTAGGAAAAAAAAAAAGGCTAGTTTCCGTTGATATTGGAGGCCATGGCCGAAATACGGTCGGGAGGGTGAAGACAGTGGAAAATTCTGTTCCACTTTGAGTCAAAACCTAGTTTCACAATCTGATTGCTTAAGAAACAAATTATGAACCTAACGATGTTGACAATTTAATTTCAAATCTAAGACAGAAACTCACAGAAAATAAATGTTTCTTTTTGTAATAGCAGTATGATGAAAATATCTTGAATTTGTTGAAGAAGTTACAAATAGAATGTCGTTAAAGTTTTTTTTTTGGGATTAGTATTCTTAATTTATTTAGTGCGAAGAGCTATGAGATTTGCTAATGTAGTTGCATTTTTGAAAAGCAAACATTACGCTGGATTTATTTGTTTTGTGGCAGTTTTACTTATATCAGTAGGCATGATAAACACTAATGAACACGAGGTAGTTTTGATAATGTCAATTTCCTTTCTATTTCCTCTTTAACGAACCATCAAAAGTCGACCACCTGTCAAGTCTCCTCATAAAAAACCAAACACATCACTTTGCTAAGTAGTTTCACAAAACATCATTTTCAGCATACCTTGAAGTATGAAGCACGTACTATATTACCTCCCTAATAGTTAGTAAATAACCAGCATACTTATAGAATTGCCACAAGTTTTACAAATAACGATAATTATCGCGATGCTTTTAGTCTGAGAATTTAAATGCCGCGGCGAGAATTCTTCTACGGAACATTACGGAAAGAAACTCTTTCTTTTATTATTTAGTAACAAACAATGTTATTAATGAAGAGCCTCGGAAAGCACGTTAAACCGTTGGTCACGGCTGTCATTCGTAGATCTTTGACAGTCGTTACGGGTATCAGAAGCCCGAAGTCTGTAAACCAGACTTAAAAAGGGGTATCGTAGTAACCAGTAACTGGGTTGTGGAGCTCAGATAGGCATTCGCTCCATGTACCTACCATACTAGTATTCAACTCCATTCGCATATTCTGGAAACCGACCTCAAAATAGTTGAGAAAAGACTAGATTGAGTGTTATTAACGTAGTATCAGCTGTGTTATTGTTTAAGTGATTAATGTACATTATTTGTCTGAACATGAACAGTTAATAGCGTGTATGAGATTTATTGTAATTCATGCGATGAAGTCGCTAATATGCAATGTGTCTGATGTGTTTATGAACGACGTTGTCCTGGTTTGATGTGACTGCATTATTAAGTGTTTTGATGTACAGGCTTACAAATTGGTACATTGGTATTCAAATTGCTTAATATTTCATACTGTAACTAAGTATTGCATACAGGTTGTATGTACGTAGGTATCGACGCGCAAACTGTAACCGTGAATCAGGGATGTTATGGAGCTCCGTAACCGTAACCGAAACTATCGGATATCCGAAATAAAAATATATCCGTAACCGTACCCGTTTCACAAGTTTCGGATAGTTTCATATAAGTTCGGAGTCTAACTAACTATTATTTCATATCTAAATAATTACTTACATACCTATATCACTGATTATAATACCAAATGATAACCTAGACTAGATAAAACCTATAAATAAAACCAAATTATTACATACTATTTGTGTTTATATTTTACTTCAATCTAATATCCGTAACCGAAACTATCCTAAACTAACGGATAATCCGAAATAATTACATATCCGTAACCGTATCCGAAACCGATATAATTTTATTCCCATATCCATATCCGTATCCAGATCCGAAATATCATATCCATAATATCTCTGCCGTGAATTCTGAAAAGATGCACATAATTATAGAAAAGTGCAATTACCTACACGGTCAAAATGTATGGAACAGCCATATTTTTTTTAAGTAGCGACCATAAAATTTGAATGACCCTGGGGTTCATATATATATAAATTATGACCAGTGATCGGAGTAGGTAGATTGAACTGGGGTCATTGATCCGAAACGTATATATTACTATGGACATTCCTCCGGAATTGGTGGATTATTAAAAAAAAACCGGAACTTATGTAGGAATTGTATTCTGCCAGAGTGGAAGGAGTCATTTGATGATTTGCCATCCTCAAAAAAAAGGTAGGAATTGTAATAAAATGAGCAATTTTATTCTTTATTATTCTTCCTATTTTTTTTTTGTCACGATTTGACAAAACCCAACGACCAATCAGAACAAAGGATCATGGGTGGTACAATAACCGGTTATCAGAACAATGCGTACGCCCGCCGGAAATACTAAATCCGGAAATACCGGAATTACTTTCCGGAAAAATGGCTTATCCATGTTATTCTTTCTGTGTGCATTTATGATACAAGTACTAAAAATCAATCTACCTACTCCGATCACTGATTATGACACTCATTAAAAACAGAATATTAATTAAAATAATTTGAACCTAAATTGAAATACTACGAATTTTGACACACAAGACGAAACATTAATGTGTATGACCATTCCAATAATCGTACTTAAAAAAACAAACTAAGAAAAAAGCTATACTTATTTTGCAAAGACCTACAAAATATTTTGCTAAATAATATAAAAATCTTCGCAAACAAATACAAAAGCAGATAACAGATTCTAAGCTACATAGCTTTGTTACGTTTTAAAATACATTCATTCCTCCCCCCTTCACCCCCCTGTAAGGTGAGGACCCCGCTCAGCTGATTGGCGATCTCATTAAAATCAGGAAAGACCCAGCAACGTTTACCTCGCCGTTATGTTGCGTCCAAAGTGCTCTTTTCATCTTTTATATTTTCTCTTTTCTATTTAAGGCGGATGCTCGCATTACTCGCGTCCTTTTCTGAAATAGATAAATATTATTTGGTTTGGATATATCCCCCAATCGTAAGCTATCACTAAGTTATTTTAATCGGATTTTAGTTATTTCATATTCACGATCTCCCAAGCATTTATTTCTGGTTTGTCTGACTAGTTTCAAACCTAAACAAATCTATGGGAATATGTATGTTTCATGATAGTGATAAGTGACAGGTAAATATAATAGAAACAGTTGAGTTTGTCCATGAAGCATAGACTTAAAAATGATACATGCTAAGTACCTAATACTATACAATAACGTAAAATAAAAATAGTCTGCTAGTAATATAAACTGTGATCGTCTGTCTACCATACGCGGTGATTAAGGCAATTTTGACCGTTCATTGTAGAGACAAACGGAAGGTTAGTGCCGTCATCAGTTGTGAATAGAACTACTGACTAGTACGTTTTTCATAATGTTATTTTATGTACACACAGTAAAATACATAGAGATACGACATATTTTTGAGTACAAAAGTTAGGTGCTAAGGGCTTGGTGGTTAGGTGCTTTAGAGTTTTATTAGTTTTTGCTTGGAAACTACTTAGTACAACTTAACATTTTTTTTTAATAATTTTATTAAAGTACTTACTCGGGAAGCTCAGGATTCTTATCAATATTGCTAAGTGAAAGATGAGAGCATTCGCCTTAACAAGTAAAATAAAAAATACGGAACAAAATTATTTATAAGTATTTCCGAGATTGGATTGACAGGTTCTCGAGACTTCAAAGTGACATTTCGAGGATTGCGTATTATGACTTTTTTGTTTGTTGTGCTGATCCTAATAATGGAGAATGCGAATTGGAAACATGAGTGGGTCAATTTTAAATATTATAATTTTGTTTACAAAGCCTCCATCTTTCAAAGTACTAAAAAGAAAAGAAAGAAAATACATTTATTTGCACTAAACGTGACGTCATAAAAATAAAACTTTGGAACAAAAAATAATAGCTCACAAAACTAAAAACCCGCTTTAAGAGAAAACCAAACTAAAAAGTAGAAAATAATTTTCAATAAATTTAAATTAAGAATAGTGTGATTAATAAAAAAAAGATTTTAATGTAAAAAACCGTGGGGTGCTTGATGTCAATTGTTATAAATATTTTATCGACAGATATTGGTAATAGTAGAGTCATTATTACAATGAAATATATTTTTTGTTAATCACACTATTCTTAATTTAAATTTATTGAAAATTATTTTCTACTTTATAGTTTCGTTTTATATTAAAGCGTGTTTTTAGTTTTTTTTAACTACTATTTTATTTTTAATTTTTTAGTTCGGCTAACTACAAAAGCGTATTTTATTCAACTAAGAATCGCTAATCCTGAAGATCCTGATCAGGATAATGAGACAAACGTATTCAATTATGCTTTTATCATCGGTCCTTGATAAGTGTGCAAAGTTTCAATTTAATTCGACGTTTTGAAGAGGGTGAAAATCACGTTCAAAGATTTCGTTACAAACAAAGAAAAGTACATAACAAGTTAATAAAAGCGTGTTAAAAAAACAACAAGTTCAAAGAAAGTAAGTACGTTAAGCACTGCTCTGTAAAGTACACCAAAACGCTTAGCTAACAATGATGTGACAAAGAAAACCACAGTCGAAGTTATAATCGGCAGAGCTTAAATATGCCAGTGGCCAATCCCTAATACTGTGACTTCAACCAGCTTAACCGATTGCATAGTTCAGGGCCTTTCAGTTCGTAACAGATATTATGTGGATAAGCTTTCATCGGTTTACCGACCCGCATCGACATTCCTTTGTGTATTAGCTAGCTTACATAAAAAACAATTGAATTCGAGTTTGTCAATAGACAATTTCGGGAAATTGTAAAAAAACTAACTGCGGTACCTACCAACTTTTTCTTGTAGTGGTCAGTTTAAAAAATAATCTTACGGTCATAACGAGCTCTTATTTAAGAGCAGCCGGCATTATTTCCGTACAAACGCTCATTCATACGTGATTATGGCATTATAACAAATTTTCCTCGAGATATTTTGTACACACAGATATCTTGTGGTTTATATCTAGGTTTCTATTTAAAAAAAAAAACTTTTTGAGAAATAAATTCAGTAAAGACGTCTGAAAATCAGCTTTTTAGCACAAATGTTATCTGAACTTTGACCGTTCATAACGTACTCATACAATGAAAAAGTAAAGAAAACTTCGGTATAGAAACCTCGCACATGTAATGGAGATTCTAAATGACAATCATTGTTTTCCATAAACTTGAAAGGCTTTTACAAAAACACGTATTTCCTGGAACAAGTTTTGTGAGATCTCCGCGTGCCAGTTTCATTCGAGTTTATCGCGTACGCACTCTTGCTTCCTTTTTTTTTTTCAAACTTTGCGTTGGATGATACAACAAGCTTTTCAATCATGCTCGTGTTGACGATAGACGGACCGAGAAGAGCCCTCTTAAACTTAAGTTTTCAGTAAATAAAAAGCAGTGTGCCCAATAAGGTTTCCCATTGGCAAAAATAACGAACATCCATACAAACTTTCATCACCTATTTAACCCCTTTAGAAAGAAATAAAAGGATGAAAAATTGAAGGAAAGAAGGAAGGAGGAAGGTTTGGTTGATTGAATTAAAGGATGAACTTTAAAAAATCCTTCCTCATGCTCACCATCGTTATATATAAGAAACTCTTGCGCAAAATTTCATGCGTCTAGATACAGCAGTGCAGGCTATACATTATCTGCCAGTAAATTTAAGACTTTAGTTAAGTTGTTTTCAAGATTTAAGTAATATACATAATCAGCCTATACTGTTTCCAATGCTGAAACACAGGCCTTCTCTCAGTGAGAGGGAGTGGGCCTTAATCCACCACGCGGGTCCAGTGTGGGTCCGTGGATGTCACATGTCTCCAAATTTCTTGGTTCTAGGACATGCCGGTTTCCTCACGATCTTTCCCTTCACGATTTTGAGAGCAGTGATGATGAAATTAAATACACAAAGTGCCTGCCTGCGTTTGAAGTATTTCGAACTCACGACCTACAACTCATAAATCAGGGCCGATACCACTGGATCACCACAGCTCTGGTAGTAAATACTAAGAGCTAACTAACAATTTGACCTCACACAACTTACATCCCTACCAACATCAGATCACGACACGCCATCTGATGCCAGAAGGTACTTTCTCTCCCTTCACAGAGTAATTTGCCCAATTAAGGAAACTCCTTCCCGCATCACCGGCCACGGAGATTGCCTGCCTTAAGAATCTCTTAATACGCATTGTCCTTAGGATCGGGCATTCATTACCTAAGTACCTCGTAATTGGCTCGTGACGCCATGATTGGATTCCGTCAGTAGTCTAGTGGAATATTAAATGATTTTTATTAGGTTGGTAAGTAATTGGTGTAATATGTTAGGTTGTTGACTGAATACTTGATATAATAAAGCTTTCCTTAGAAAGCGGTACCGTTAAATAACCCCGAAATATGACGTCCGTCCGTAAGGAAAGCGTTTTTTGACACCGTAATTTTACCCACCGTCGCAGTCGTTTTCATGACAAAAACAATATTAACCAGATATATTATGATCATTAAAACTAGCATACGAGTTCAAACGTGTCTAGATGACGCAAAATATTCATTAGATACTTCACACAAAACATTAAAACCGCAATCAAAAGAATGATATGTTAATGTACAGTTTTATGAATGCAAATAGTGTAAGATGCTATCAAATATCAAAATTCTGAGAAACGAAAAATACCGTTATAATATTTGAAAAAGAAAGGAAAGTCGGGCTGGGAGGGAGATGGCATAATGAAGAGTGGCGGAAATTCTCGCGAGATTGCCACAGATTAGAAGGAATGAGGCGAACAGGGGAGAAAACTACAATGAATGGAGGGAACTTGTGCTTTAGTGATATTTAGAATAAAGCCTGATTTACACCGTCAGCACATCTAAACTGCGGTCAAGAGCTGTCAATGTCAATATTCCACAACAATGATGACACTGACAGTCTGAACGCAGTTTAAATGTGCTGATCGCGTTCAGTTTTATTGGTGAAATCCGCCCTTACTTGCCAGTGGCATGCAAGAAGATTAAGCAATAATAAAAGTTGCACCGTCTTAAACAGTGTTTACACGATGCAAATCAGTTTTTGCTATAACTTTATTGCATGCCACAGTAAAGAGAGTTTCATCATGTAACTGGGGCTTTACTCTCACCAAATCTTGAACGAAATTCCAGTCTAAGCACGTGCCTAAAGGAAATGAGCTAAAACAAATACAATAATTTAGACACATAACATTGAAGTAAAATGTTGACAACACCTGTCCCATTTGTTTACATGTTTCGTAATGTTTCCGCGAACATATTAATCTGGGTTAGTGTTAGAAGACGTTCTATTAAAATTGGAATTATACGGCTTAAAACATCTGTTATTTCACAAGCTATAAAAACGCAAAAAAACTTTCTAATGACTTGCTGTCTACATAAAAAAAGCTTCAAAGATGTTTTAAAAGTTAGATACTTTTTCATGGTACAGTCAGCAAAGAAAGTCGATAAATATGTTACTTGAACATAATTATCATGTTAATTGACATTACTTTTCAGCATTTCACAGAATATGTAAGAGTTATTTACTATTCTTATAATTTTAAATCTGTTCAGATTTTTTATGAACTGTTTTCTCAATAATTAAGATTAAATAAATTTAATTGTTAATCCAATTTTGTGCTGATAGATAGTAATTTAAAAAAATATACTTTTGTATTATGTAGGCTCCTACAAACAGCGCGACACGCGACGCGAATCGCGACTGTATGTAGGCGCCTTATTGCGGAATTTCGTTCCAAAACTATTAAGAAATAACACAACAGCTGTTAGGATTAATTTATCTACTGAATAAAAATGTTGGGTATTTTTGGGGATCTAAAATTAGTTGTGTATCTATGTGACGATACGCGAACGAGATTGTGGGAGATATAGTTCATTCTGTGGGAAATGTGTTGAGACATTCGAAGCACAATGCAGTTTCAGTATCAGTGTTCGTTAGCACAGATGAGAACACATGTAACGCAACACGAGAAATCCTTTGAGAATTTTGGTTACGTACGTACCCACGTAAGTGCTAGGGCAAATATATTTTCAGAACATTTATTTAGCAATGAATCTCGGAATTGTTTTCAACAAAACTTGTGGGACGAAAGGAAAACATTCTCATAGACAAGAGAATCGGATTAGTCCGGTAAGCTGTTTGGTATGCGATGGTATACCATATTTTTTTTGTAAACTCTTTAAATTTTTGAACAAAACTTTCTTTCGGCCTACTACTTTTTCCGCCTGTGGGCAAGCCAATTTGACTAGAATGTGTTCCTTAAAACTTTAATTTAAACTTTCCATTTAGAATTTCTCAGTAGCAGCCCAGAGTCTGGATTTGTGCCCGGTTCATCACAATAGACTCGCCCCCTATTACATGGGACTTAAACATAACTGGCAAAATGTGAGTGTACTAAAGGTACGTCTCTGCCTAACCCTTCGGGAATACAAGCGTGATTATATGAGTTTAACTTTTACAATGAATGGCATAATTACCATGAAGGTGCTCTTTCTTGAGGCCGAACACCTAATCATTCCGTAGACTTTACTATTACTGTAAAATGAACTTGTCTTAGTTCAGCAAAAACTCTTTTCAAGCTCAATGTGTGTGACCTACCATATTCATCCCTAGTTTTAACCTAGATGGACAAACCAACATATTTTCAATTCTAACATACATACATAAACTCACGCCTTCTTCCCATTGGGATAGACAGAAACTACAGACCGCCACATGCTACGATCCTGACATACTCCTTTTGCCTCGTTTACTTTTGAATTCAAACTATCTAAAATAACTGACCCAGTTGATTAACGCCACATACTGCACAAGTATCTACTGACATAGTCTGCCTTTTGGTCTAGAGGTCGAAAGCACGATTACTGAGCACCTAGGGCCTTGATTCGATCCCTAGGTTGGGCAGAGTATTACTGGGATTTTTCATCAGGAATTTCCGAGATTTGTGCCTGGTTGATGGCAATAGGCTCGCCCCCTATTACATGGGACTTAAACATAACTGGCAAAATAGAATGTACAGCTCTGCCGACCATTTTTGGGAAATACAAGCGTGGTGTCATGTACATAGGTATCTACTTACACAACTACCCACAAATGAGTATAAACTGTTAATTTTCTGAGATTGAGATGCTGTGACATTGTCAATTATACAATTAATGCCATCCGTGTGTGGTAATCACGTGAGGGACTGAAGTATAAATAGGCTTGATTCAGGTGAACAATGACATGATTTACTAATTAAATAATATGATTTATATGTAACGGGAGACGGTGGTGTTGTTATTTAATTTAAAATAATGGATATGGACGGTAAATCCCACATTTTGTTCTTTCAAGGCTTGTCAAATTTACTTCTTTAAAAAAATTGCATTTTTTTAAGTACATTTTTATCTCAAAATAATGGCAAATTGTTTTACAGAACCTTTAATATGTTTTTTATAACAACATAAGTTCGTATCACGCCTGTATTTCCCGAAGGATTGGGCAGAGGTGTACCTATAGCACACCCACATTTCTGCAGGTATTTATGTATTAAAACTTTATGCACAAATAAAAAAATACTGTACAAAGGCGGACTTAATGCCCGAGACATTTTCTACCAGTCAACCTTAGGGTGCGACAAAACATGGCAGGTGCAATATACGGGATAGATAGCTCGATAACTATAAAATATAAGAATAAATACTAAAAGTAAAGTAAGACCTTGTGAATAAATATCAGAGTTAATCAGAGTAACATTAGAGGTTATACATATAGGGGCTACATTTTTAAGTTTTTTAGCTCTAATTCCTATTGCTGTCTGTATTCCCTTTTATATCAATATATAAAAGGGAATACAGACAGCAATAGGCAAAAATTACATCCTGTATATATATGCCAAGCAGCTTTTCAGATTATATCCTGAACACTAAATGAAACAATCCACATGCAATCATAAACGATCCTGTATCCACGAGTTATGATGGATCCTGCAAATAATAGTCAAATCTGCGCCATTTCGACGTACCTACATTCATAGATCACTCTGACGGACGTGGTGGAAATGGAGCACTGCTCGTTGCAGTAGTTTAAATGGGGCATCGACTTTTGATAGAACACTACTGATGACGTCAGAATGGCATGGTAGATGTATAAAAAACAAATGACGATCAAAATAAGTGACAATCGCAAAAACTTCGTCAAATAATAACAATAACCTGGTATTGTCCTAGCGGTCGAAGTGGCGGTGTTTAGGGGAGGCCTATGTCCAGCAGTAGCCGTCTTTCGGCTGAAATGATGATGATGCTCATTCCCTTTCTGTAAGGGCTTGCTTGCTCAGGGTGGATTTGCGGTTAGAGGACCTTACTCTCTTAAGTCCGTCAACGAGGATACAAGCCCGTCCGAAAGTTGTTTAAATTTCGGAGTGTACCATATACCCGATTAATTTACTTTTTCGGACAGGTAAAAACATATCCGGAGTAGGGCCAACTGTCACATCGTGGTGTCATTAATTCTTAGTTTGGGCTACAAACTAATCTTAAGGCCCGTGCATACTGGCACGACGCGACAGCGTCACATAAAGGCACCGCGTGCCATGCGACGGGCGGCGCCTTTGTGTCGGGCTGTCGCGTCGCGCTTGTTTGTGGGAGCCTTTATATCCGTGGGTGATACGGAGTAGGAGACGCCCGTAACGTAGGCCGAAACTACGGATTTTCTGCTTTAGAGAGAAGACCACCAGACTTCAAATTTCAGACTTATATGTTTGTTTGCCCGCATTGATTTTCTAAACACCGCAAGCAAATTTGATTCGGTTTTCACTATCATTTAGATTATTTATTCCGGAAGGTTTGTAATTAAAATTCATAAATATTAAGGTGTGCAGGTGTAGGTCACTTCGCCAGTTAGTTATCAAGTCCAGATGGCCTAAACAAATAATATAATTCTATATTTCTACAATCGCTATCGCTACGAATCGAAAACTAGCGATAACGCTTGTCAAAAAGTGCCACTTGGCTACGCATCTCCTATGGAAGTAATCTTTTGATGCTGTCGATTCGTTTCATAGAAACGAATGATGTTAACATTGTCTATGCTAATTTCTATTCGTTGACCTATGATCACGTGACATTTCGATAGCTTGTGTCAACCCCATTACATTTTTTGACTTTTCTACTAGCGTCATCGCTAATCGAATGTTAGTTTGTCGACGCCCTCAGGCTTCCTCACGATGTTTGCCTTTACCGATGTCAGTAATGTCCAAGATAAACTAAGAAAGTTCATATGAATTGAGAAAATCACGTCAGAATCTAAGTTTTATCTTTATATCTGCCTACCTTTTTTCCAATTATATTGGGGTTGGCTTTCAGTCTAACCAGGCGCAACTGAATACCAGTATTTTACATACAGCGACTGCCTATCTGACCTCCACAACCCACACTAGGTAAGACTGGTTGTTAGACTTCCGGACTTCTGACGAACCGTAACGACTCTCGATCGATCAAACGACGACGATCGACGATCTGTCAAAGATCTACGAATGAAAGCCAGGACCAACGGCTTAACGTGCTTTCCGAGGCACGGAGTGATCTCGATATGTAAAGGATGGTCACCTATCCAAGAACCGACCGCGGCAAGAGTAGCTTAACGTTCAATCGAACCATGCCGGTGTTATTATTTAGCCACGAGGTTTAAGAGGACTACAGGACCTAAACGCAAGTTTTATATTGCCTAAAAGTATATGATCCACTGCAGTAAACAAAATCAGAAATATATATATGATATTCTTCGGGATATATGCTTGTGTTGAAAACATATTACAACTAATTTGATACGATAAAAAAAAGTCACGAAGATACCTCAAAAAAAATATTTTAACAATTAATAACCTTACTAATGTACATGCAATCATTCTGATTTTTTGTCAGATTATTCTACAAGCAACATATTAACGTAATAGTGTTTTAAAATGTTAGTCCAATCAATAGACTTTTAGTAAATAGATAATTGCTTTTGCAATAGATTACCAGCGTTGTGTCATCGCGCTTCTCTTTCTTTTCTATGCAGTCCGATAGTGACCGCGCCTTAGTCGTTGACAGCCCCTTAATCTTTATTTCATTATTATTTTCAACAAGATATATCTGTCTCTATAAACAACAGCGCTCTAGTTTCTCATTCAAACAAGACGTTACTGAAATCTATTCAAAATGTTATAACGCATTTGTGAACAACTCGGAGCAGCTGATAAATTGTCTAAGAGCTTACCTCGCTTGTCTCGCGGAGAAATGTGATATTTTCATTCCGAATCTTAATTGGATTTTTATCCCAGCAATACGCACAAAGAAACTGACGGCATTTATCATAATTTTAAGCATAAAGACGAAGCAATCATTCAAATGCTTTAAGAGGTTTTAGACGTTAAATAAATTGGATACATAAATATGCTCTGGGGCTTGCACACGACTCTGTTTTGTCAATAGTTTAGGGAAAAACGAGTAGTCATAGTTACATCTACGTATCCACATTGCGTTGCTGGATTTTGAAATAAATATGACAACGCAAAACGCCTCGATCATCTGTTCCAATCTTAATTGCGTCTTAGGGGGCCATACATAAATTACGTCACAGAGTGTAACATCGTGTGACATTCTTGTCACACGATGCCTCATTTTGTTACGAACGAGTCGTAATATTCGTGTTGTCACATGTATAAATCTAAAGTATTAAAACTCTAAGCTTTAGCTCTTACGAAAAATATTAGGTATTATAAGGTTTAATTTAAAATTGCAAATATATGTGATATAATGTAACCCTGTGAAAAAGGTTCCAAAAATCATAGAAATTCGTGTGACGTAATTTATGGATGGCCCCTTATTGCTCAAGCTTCAAAATTCAAACCGGTAAATTCCGCTTTTAACCTGAAAAGTCATGCTCATCCGACAAACTAGGACCCTAATTGCATAACCTACTCTCAATCACAATCCGAGGGTTTTGAAGGATATTCCTAATCCATTACTATTCTATGAAAATTCGTCTGCTCAACAACGTAAAATAACGCAACGAACGTGGCTGAGCTGTCAAAATGAAAGGAATTGCGTTCAATTGTCAGTGTGTGTTACGCAATTTCCCGCGCACTAGTACAATGTACTTAATGCGTCTGACCTCCGTTACAACAAGAACATTAAGAAAACAAATATTAATTAAACAATAGGAACATGAGTGACGTTCGTACAACCATCAACGGTTTCTAGATCTTTTGATCGAATGCCAGCAACGACCGCCGGTTGTCAGTTTTATAGGTTACTCGACTTACTGGTGACATAAAAGATTACAGTCGTGGTTCTTTTGTTTTTTAGCTTTTGGAGTACTGTGTATTTTTAGTCTTGTGAGAATTTCCTGTTTTAGAAGTAGGTGGGAGCGACGTGTTAATCTAGCGGTACTGAGAGTCTGCGTAAGAAATACATTAATAGCAGTTGGTAATAGATAGTTGATTGCAGCTTGCTCGAAACTTCTCCTAACTAAGCTACTTGAATTTCGATAACTCAATCGAGGAACATGATCATGTTCAACATTTTTATTTTACATTGCACGTAAATCTCATTCAAAACAATTAAGTATAAAATCAAAAAGGCTTTCGCATATTATATCATAATTCGACACATTCCTAGTAGGTATACTGGAAATACCTATCACATCCAAAGAATTATTGAAATCGCTTGTTTAAGCTTGAATGAGAAACACGTGACAGAACCACGAGTCTAAATATTTCTCTCAACATATATGTTGTAATTTGTAGCGGTTTATAAACCGCTACAAATTTTAGAATAGTTTTGGGATCGGCAGTTAAATATAGCAGCCAAACATTTTTTTCGACCGATTATAAAGACAGCAACACACTCCCGAGTGTTTCAATTCTGTCATTTTAAATCGGTACGTCCATTAGTTGTAATATTTACGTAACATATCTCCAAAATTACTAATGTATGCACACGTGGCCTAATAAACTATGCTATACGAATAGAATTTCCAATGTAATACCATTATTAATTGTGACGAAAGTTTCGCCCGCGTGCGTATGCGCACCTAAGCAGCATTACAGGGATTTTATGTTCCTGTTATTGAACGCATATTGATATCAAAAGGGGTTATGGAACTCGTAAACATTCGGTTCAATTGATTTGATTACTTTATATATTTGCGCGTATGACGTGGCTGCGTCTGGACGCGGAAAAGCGTTCTAAACCCTCGTACCCACGAGCGATTTTTTAACGCGGCGATTTATGATCAGTGCGTCCTGCCTGTTATGACTTATGGAGCCGAAATGTAGACATTCACGGTACGGCTGGTCCATAAATTCAAGATCGCTCAGCGAACTATGAAACGGACTATGCTTGGAGTCTCTCTGAGGGATCAAATCCGGTACGAGGTGATCCGGCCTCTGCCGGATTGGTACTCTTACCATAGTTGTCGCCATAGCTCATAAACAAGCTGAAGTGGCAATGGGCCGGCCATATTAGCCGTAGAACAGATAACCATTGAGGTAGACGTGTTCTAGAGCGGTGACCGCGACTCGGCAAACGTGAGGTAGGACGCTCTTAGGCTAGGTGGAGTGATGATCTTCGCAGCGTGGCTGGTAGCAGCTGGTTGTGAGGTGCATGCAATTGGAGTGTCCTATATCTAGCAATGGACTGCTGTAGGCTGATGATGATGATGATTTATAATCACGTAAGTACTGGACTTTCAACGCACTGCTTAGCACTGAGAGTTAAAAATCCAACGGGACTTTTTTTGACGTCCTGGGATACACTCCGTTGGATTTTGAATCCTCGGCTCAACACCAAAGGTTTAAAATCTAGAACGCGATAAAAAAAGGTCCCTTTAAAAAAACGCCCGCGCATATCTGAGCTTAACTGTGGAACTAAGGAAGTATTTTACGTTTGCGTTCGACAAAATGGAGTCTTCATTTATGTTTCAAACAATGTGGCCACTCACTTATACTCGTAACTTACAAAACAATTGCTAAACTAGTTACGAGCCAGAAATAATTTCAGTTTTCAGCAACTATTTTGTGTTCACTGATCGTCTGTTAGTTCTTACATTACTAAACCGCACGTTGCATACCAATTTAGTTGGTCTATAGCTTTATTGCAAAACTCATGCCAAGTCGTAAAGACCGTAACAAGATCGAGTGCACAATAAATCGATGCTGTTTTCGCTACTCGATAAACTTCTCGAGACATGCATTGGGTGTTGACGGTAAAAACGTTTGTTTCTCTGGGACAATATGCGCCATCTGTCGCAGGTAATTGTGAGGTAATAAACATTGCAGGCTGTGTTTCTGTCATTTGTTTGGCACCGAATATTACGAGTTATACAACGAGGAAAACATGATGAGACTTTTATGATTGGATCATAAAATCACGAGACATACATACATAACATCACGCTGGGTTCCCCGAAGGGTAAAGCAGAGGTGTACCTATAGGACACCCACATTTCACCAGTTATGTTTGTAAGCCTATTGCCATCAACACGGCTCGAATCCAGACTCCGGGCTGCTCCTGAGCAATTCCTGATGGAAAACTCCAACAAGACACAAAATACGTGGTCTGATAATATACTAGATACTCGAATCTTGTTAGCTATGAGAGCTCAGACCAACTAAAAAATCAAGCCAAAGCGCTATGAACAATACAGTGAAGCATGCAAAACTACACCTTGCTCTGTGCATACACGCTCACACGCACACATTTACAACCAAACTACACCTCACTAAGTGCACACATGTTTACGAAACCAGCCTCACGTCACTGTTGACAGCGCTATGCAATGATTTTTTATTTGGTATGAGGATGAGATTCAGTATACTATACATATAATAGTAGATGCAAATCGATCAAAATGCCGGCGACTAGTCGGATAAACTTACCGTCATCGGATCGGTTACCGTTACTGTCTTTAGCCGACTGGCTGTTTGATGTAGTGCTTCCCCATCTAGCTTTATCGGAAAGCTGTGAGATACTAGATCGATTAATTAATAAGAGCAGTTAAGATTTATTAAATAAAAAACGACTTACATTCAATACGTCACAGTAAGTATCATCAAGACTTGCTAGAGAAGTCATAAATATTTATTTTTCTTTCTGCACGTTGATCAGAAAATTCTGATCCGTTCTGAAGTCAGGTCTCTATTCTCGGGTATCAGGGTAGCCCGCATAAATTTCTCGAACTACCAGATCATGATTAAAAGTACCTGAGAGAAAAAAAAAGCCATGACCCACATAGTCCAACCACCAACACATTCACAATAATTAAAATAATATGATAATTTACAAAGTAAATACTCATGTCACTGTTTATATAAAATTCATCAATGTTAATGTGAATATAAAAATTCGGACATAATCTTTGAGGACCATATACGAGTAGATTGGTATCTGAAATGGTATTTTGAGGAAAGAACCACTCAGATTAAGTGAACCTATCCAGTCATAACCATGCAGCTCAAGTCAGAACTTAAGGAGCTCAACGATTCGACGAACAATAACAATGAAAAGACAATTGGATATGCCACATAAACTACTTAAAACCGAAACAATAACCCGCATAGTCCCCAATTTCACAATAATTAAAATTTAAAAGGCAGGACATCTGAGGCGATAGTTCTCTATTTCCGCTGGGTCACCTTTTTTATAGACCAGAGACATCTATGACCTAACCTATAAACTAACTTATGCAACAATTTCGTAGAACATATTAATGCATCCCTCGATCATATTTACTGCAAAAACACACACAATTTGTTAAGAAAACCAAACATTAATGAATATGTGCGAACAGCTTCAGAAACGACTAGTAACGACAGCCGTCAGCTCCGACATGAGTTATATTGTAGTTGCAATCCACTGCAGTGATTGACACGTAGTTATAACTACCCAACTCACCAGCACGAGTTAATAATAGTTGGAATTTATAACATCCTGTATTTGTGTGTGCTGAATATGGACCGATTTGGATTGCCAGCTTAAATAGCTCAGGTCAGTGAGGAGTAGCAGCATTGCTAAATCGCTTACCGTTTGTGTAATGTGAGTTTGAATGTTTGTAAACGCACCCACAATACAGGAGAAATTCCTAGTTACGGGCAAGGTTTAAAAAAAATAGTCTTGTAATAATTCCGTCATCGCCGGGAGTAAAGACGATGCCCAATTCTTTGATAAGAATCAAAATTTGTCCATCTATGAATGTACCAAATTCGTTGAAACCAAATTCCCCAAAGATTTCTTACGAAAGCCAGGAGCATTCGATTCAAAGAAAAAATTGTAGGTAAGCTTTTAAAACTCTATTTATTGTTTGAGAATTTACAGAAGGTAAAAGTTTTAACCTAAGGTTTTAAATCCAGGTTAACAAAAAAATATTTTATCAATTATTCTTGTTTCACCTTGTTTCTTGTTTCAGTTTTCACCATCTGCGAATTTCACTAGCAAAGCTGTAAATGTCAGTAAGCTTCCACATTAAGCCCAACACAAACGTTAACAATTCTCTCTCTGCTGACTTCCAACTTGATTTAAACATTTTTCTTGGTTTTTGCTTTGTCAAGCGCTGTTGATTTAGTGACACACCAAAGGATAACGAAGATTTTTCAAAACGAGGAGATTTGTTAAGATGGCCTATTGACACAAATTGAAATAAAGGGTTAAAGTACCTATATTCAAGAGACTATAGGCACCAATTTCACTAATCTCTGCTGTCATTAAATGTTAAGCTCAGCATTTTGACGGACTATTTTTCGTAGTGAGACAATCCGTCAAATGGCATAACGGGACATTTAGAATAAATACAGTATGGTGAAACTGGCCCTTAAGCTGATATCTAAAAAATCTGTTATGTAATTTACAATCGTAGAGGAGCTCGTGGCTAAATGATAAAAAACAGTTGAGTTGTTTGGGTCGATCGAAGGTAGAGCTACGCTTGCCGCGGTCGGTTCGTGGATGGGTGCCCATCCATTACATATGAAAACCCCTCCGTACCTCGGAAAGCACGTGAAGCCGTTGGTCCCGGTTGTCATTCGTAGATCTTTGATAATCGTTACGGAAGTCTGACAACTAGACTTACCAAGGGGTATCGTGTTACCCAGTAACTGGGTTGTGGAGGTCAGATATCACTCCCTATAAAGCTGGTATTAAGCTGCATCCGCTTAGACTCCAGTCGACCCCAAAAAACTTGGAAAGAGGTTAGGCAGATTCATTGTTTTGAACTGTCAAACTACAAGTGTAAGATAAAGACGGGAACATATCTAAGTCAAAGTGCATGCGTGCTAAGTAACGTTTCATAGATATCTGCCTTATAATGCGCTGCTGTTAATGACATTTTTAACCCTTATGAAAGTATAGATAGATTCGCTGGCAAACTAAGCCCTGTCAATATAAGAAAACAGTATTTTTTTCTAATATCTGAAAGCATAACCAAATAACAACTTATGGGGTCAACCGATAAATACCACGGATTATATTGCTTGTCAAAAGATTTGACATCAGCTTAAGTTGAATAGCTTTTCAGAAGCCAAGGGTTACACACCCTTCATGAGATAAACAAACGATACGCTACGTAAACAGCGTATAAAAATTACTACCTCCCATAAATGGTATAAGGAAAATAGGTTTCAGATAACAGGGCTCCACACTAGGCGATAAAAAATGCATGATACTTACAGCCAACCAACCTTTGGAACCACTGAAACAAGTTCTGAATTCTTTAAAATTTCATTAGGTAGGTTACGAAAATACAGAGAAAATTCCAAATAATATTTTGCACCACACTCAGAATATTGTTCACAAAATGTAAAACGTAGATGCTTTTAAAGCATTTTGTAGAAAAGGTAGGGGAATTTTGTAGGTCTTTGTGGACGTGTGAGTTTTGGCCGCCTTGATATTGACGCCTCAGGCGAATCTACATTGAGTATCAAGATTTATTGAAAGTCAGTTGAAAGTTTTCATAACAAAATCGTAGTACTACACGGTGTACAAATTTACTTGCATGATATAAGTATGTTCTGCGGGTGTTGGATATTTCAATGATTTCGTCTAGTGTGTCATAATAAACAAACTTAGCTTAAATTAGACAAGCTCTATCATAGTTTTTCAAACACATAATTCGCAGAATTTTCTCCACTAACATCTTCTACAAATTCAGTATCAACAAAGAATTTAATCCAATCCAATCTTTACAAATTCATATTACAAAAACCGAACGAGATCCAATTCATTTAAATTTATTTAAGGAGTAGTCTCCCAATAGCTTTGAATTTGTAACTGATAAAAGAACATCGCCGATAGCGGACCAGATTGTAATAAAAAGACTTTTTTAAATCCGCAAAGAAATCTTACAAGCAACAAAGGAAAAAAGCAAGGAAGGTTGGACTGCCAAGAAATCTCGTGCAGTCGGTGAGTCTGGGAGTAATCCTCTTAACAGTAGAGTGAATCGGGTTGCTTACAGTGTGTGACTGCGAGCCGGGTGTGGGAAATTATACGGGGTTAAAATAAATTAGCTAGCGAAACTCTGCAGACGTGATGAGTATCGATATGTAAACACGATAAAATAAAAAATAAAATGATTTGATGTTTTTTGTTTTGGGGTCATCGACCCCTAGTTTTGTTACTTGAAGTTTGAGTTGAGAAAATCTGTTTTCTTTTGTTTTATCGAGTTTAGATATCAAAACCTATCACGTCTGAAAAGTGTACAAAAAAAAAAACAACCAGATTTTTTAAACTGATATTTCAAGTGACAAGTACACTAACTGTGGTCGATGACCCCACAAAAAAAACCATCATTTTATTTATTTTTTGTTGTATCATGTTAAGACATCGATATCCATCACGTCTGCGGAGTTTTGCTAGCTAATTTAATTTAACCCTGTATAATAAGTAAGGCAGTATAGTGGTTTACATAAAGAAATCTTTGTTCAAGCATGGCTTGAAATGAGCGCTTTATTGCTCGGTGACATGAACGTTGTCGTTCGCATTAATAAGGTTACAACGTAGCTGAACAACTTGAAATTATGTTCGGTAGTTAATAACTTAATTTTCTTATAAGTGGCAATTATTAAGTAGCAACAAAAATCTCGTTTTGTGTTCACGTAAATACGTCAACACTTATTTCGCTTATTCTCAAACATGGAAGCTTCGTTCCGTAGACATGTATCACAAAAGTAGTACTACATAACTCCTTCCTTCAACGCCGTGTATGCAATTCGCCAACGTCGTGAAAACGATGGCCGAACCATGAATCCACTCAAGCCATCCTCATGTGTGAAGCTTAAGCAATATATTTCACGTCATGGCTTATTAATAACGTCTACAATACTATCCTAGCTATTACAGTACATAATTTATAGCCCAAATCCTGCCCCACTAGGGTTTCTCTCTTGGATTAAAGTGTTTGGATCGCAAGATGAGGGCAATAACTAATAATTCCTAGGTCTGCCTTATAAGAAACACATTTGGATTCCTAGTAGGCGTACGGGAGTTTATTTATTATTTTAGTATTGAAGAGAATAATACTTTTCTTTGGTTCGGGAGGAAAAATGGAAAGAAAGTAGGTTACCTATTTTGGCCGTAAAGCTTTATCTCCGTGGCTTATTGAAATGAATCCGAAAATAAGAAGCTTAGACATAGAAAAGAAATTTCAAACGAATTCAGTTTTATCGAATTCTCCATTGAAGTTACTAATAAACCTCAAACCGATACAGTAACTTCAAAAGGAAAACAAAATAGTCATCTAAGAGGACCTACAGTTGAAAATACTTGCAGTTAACTCGTCTAACTTTTAAGTAACAACTCTTTTCCGGGCCAGCAAGTCTATATTGCACAAGTATTTTTGTCGACGAGCGAGTGCGGCCGACAGGTCATCGGGAACAAATCTCCAACTAGCTCGACTCGAATCTGGTTTAGTGGCATTAATAGCTAGACTTTAACGACAATAACAATGGATTTAATCTAGTTTTATCTGCTGTTGTTGACATAATTTGGAAGCTAACAGTCTTAAAATAATAATAATATGTACAAGTATATAAAAAAGGGAGGGGAAAAAAAGATAGGGCATCAAAAAATTCATCCGCATCGTTGTCAACAGGAAAATTGCCGAAAAGGCTGGCAGCGTTGCCACGTTGCATGGTAATGATGATTCTTTGGCCAAAAAATAGGCCAGCCTCTGGTCACGTGAAGAGTCGACCAATCGCTGGGCGATATCTTGCAAAACTAAGTGGGCACTTGGACCGCATGGCCCTAGAGTTTCAACCCCAAAAGGCTCGAACATATAAGTTCCAATAAGATTCGAATATTTACGCCGTTTGAGGTTTTACGCACCTGCAGCAGCCACCCCAGCACAGCCCGCCGTGCTAGAACGATGGGATGGCGCAAGGATGTCGACACATGTTGCATCCCAGAACAAAGGCCAAGCTATCTACCAAGGCATTATGGTAATTCCGTCTGGTCTCTTCCCATCGCCGCATGCCAAGCTCAAGAACAGCTGGCACCCCGGCGGTGACAAGAGCTACACGGATGATGTCATTGATATCTATATATACAGATCAGTCGTCAGTGCTATCCGGGCTGCGCTTCTACTGCAGGATAGGCCATGGTGTCCGAGGTAGTCGACACCTCCACAGCATTGGCAGCGATGCAGACGCATGCATGGAGCGTCCAGACGCAGACAAGTAGCGAGCCGGAAGGTCGTGTCATCCAGCATATTGTCTATGTAGGATAACGGTAGCACCTGAAGCCAGAGGCCCGACTCCCACTCACCCACAGCCAGAAAGCGGACACGCTCAGCAGTATTAATAAGATTATTCCGTACCGAAAGATTATTAAATGGTAAAAAGCATTTAAAAAGCAATTACAGGCTACTAAAGGCTAGATTAGAGGCTAGATATATTTAGTTTTGAAACTGAGGAAATATTTAGACCTAAAACATTATACCTGTTTTTAGAAATGGCTTGTTAGCATCAAACTTGGTGGACTGAGTCCCAAAAGCAGTCCACAAACTTTCGGACTTCGAAAGTTTGTCTGTCCGTCTACCTGTCAGTTAGGGCTAAGCTGCCGAAGTGATTTCAATGGGAAGGCAGGTAACTTGCTTCATAGGTGCTACATCCTTAAGTAATCTAAATATATACTACAATACCATCTAGTTCCCAACAATAATCTTGTTATTAATAACTAGCCGTACCGACTGACGTTGTCCTGTCCAAATTCCAATAATTCATACAAAAAAGGACGTTCCGAATTTGAAGATTTTCCGGGAAACTTTTCCCAATTTTCTTTCCATCAAACCTGATTTGGACTATTAAAAACATTTTAAAACAATAAATAACCAAATTCGTCCAGCCGTTCTTAAGTGATGCGCTTACCAACGAACAACAGCATTTCATTATATTTTTTAAAGAAGAAGACAATGGCCGTGTAAAGTAAAACAAATAAATAAATGACATTGATCATAGATAGAACCGGAATAAAATTCTGTTATCAATATCCTAGCTCTTTTCTGCCCCTTAGCTCGTTTAAATCCACGACCCAAAGATTTCTACAGGCGTATTTGCATATCCAAGTGATTTTAAAATCTGTTGAGAATCTGATAACAGGCACGTACGCTCGTGATTACAGAAATTGCTGCTCTTTTAGCTCATTGTCTTTACGATACGGCTTTGTGTACTATTTGAGTAACAATAAGCTTGAAATTATGTACGGGTATGTTGATTTTCAATGTTGTAATTTTGTAAGAAAGTTTGTTTAGGAATATCTTAATCTTATATTTATCTAATCCCTTATTTCACTAGGAAATTCTTAGAAGCATTTGAAATGATATATATAAAAGAAAAAGAAAAAAAAAACACCCTTTAAAAACTCACACAGTATCGGAATCCTCGAATCGTTAACCTAATCCTTTATCAATGAAAATTATCAAGCAAAAAAAAATATAAACAGTCAAACAAAATCAGATATATCAACCGACCGAAATTTAATTTTTGACGTCGAACACGATACAGAACTCTTTCAAAAGAATGTTTGGAAAAATTTAAGCTCCCGAAAGTTAAATGGAAAAGTTTGCCACTCAAATTGACAGTGTCGCCGGCTCGACCCCGACCCAAACGGGGTTAATAAAATCGGTTTCTGACATGGAAGTAAAGTGTTACATCTCTATTACGGCTATAATAAAATAACTTTATGCTAAATTTTGTGAACGGAGGGCGGTAACCCCTGTTTGGTCGGGATTATTTGTTGAGTACCTCTAATCATTGTGTATTTTCGACCATAATATCTGAAGAAAGAAAAAACGCATTCGCGGACAATAGAAAAATATTAGCTATTCAGCTTTTGAACCGAAAGCGTTAGCTCTGTAGCACGTTCAGTGTAATTTGGTTTTTCATTCAGAATTTGCTATTTCAGCACTTGTAAACAGTGGATCCAGTACAGTGACTCAATATATTTTCATTGAATATTTTGTATAGGAAAATTCCAAGGGAATGTCTATGAAAGCACCTAAGCGTTTGTTTGTGATAGGGATTTTCTCCGGTAACAAGTAATAAAAAAGTCTTAATACTTGAGGCTGAGACGGGCTTCTGAAAGTTAACCGGACTCGACGAGCAATCAAGACTTTGAAAAATTAAGCTCTTAATTAAAAACGAATTCTTAAACTGGTCTTGTGGTCTTGATGTGGTGTGGTTGTGTATTGTGCGTCTTGTTTGTCAGAATAAACAAATTTTGTTTTAATATTTTTTTTTAATACAGTGGATTTACTTGTAAGCAACAAAAGGGAACAAACAGGGTACTTTTATTGGTTTCCGATGAGGAATTTTACGGATTATGTCAAGAGTTTTGGAATAGTTATTGTACGGCCAGAGAAATTAATTTATTATCAAATTGACGTAGCGTACGTTAATTTGCCATGTTTATAGCCATTAACACCACCACATAGAAATTATGACGATTGTGATATGATACGGACAATTTGAGTTGCTAGCCAATTTTAAATTTCCCTGACTTTACCCAGGTGGTGTATTTTGTGCCATGTAGGTACCTCACTTTGCTAGACATTACAGAATTCAGAAAAAGAAATCGGAACTAAAAGCTTTTTATTCTACTTGTGCGTCTTTTAAAAAGCTTTCAGAATAATATGAACAGATGGGCTAATCTGAACTGAACAACACCTCTTGAAGCTACTCGAAATAATGCCCCTATTTTGACTACCTACCTATCTTTAAAAATCTTTAAGTGCAACCAGAACAGGTGAAATAAGCTTAGCTTAAACGAACTTATATATTCTTAAATTTGTTCTACCTAAGAATGTTTCAGAATATTTAATGTGAAAATACTTAGCTGGAACAAATTTCCAAAGTGTGACGATTGATATGAATTGATGATTATTATTGAGTAAATATATCATTCCTACAGTCGCGAATCATATTATAATCAACATACGACGTAAAAGAGAGCTGCAATTTGCAAAAAAACTAAAGAAAATTTGAATTTGGCGGGCTACAGCTCTGGATTCATCTTAAGTTCAAGTTTTAGGAACACGTAACAGAGAGGTTGTTTCCAAACTATCTCTTATGGTAAGTACCTATTTTATTTTAGCTAAAGATTGCCTGTTACATTTGAATTAGGTAAACTTTGAAAGAATGAGGGTTATGTAATATTTCTGTTCTAAATCTGACCGTTATTTTATGTGGGTGGCTTTAGGTACTCCTCTGCTTAACCCTTCGGGAAACCAGGTGTAACGTTATGTGAACTACTTTACACTATTTAGGCTCAAAACGTTACAGTTACTTCAATATCCACACAGAACATGATAGCTCATCGCATAAAAATTCTTCACAATAATAATACCCATTCATATTTTAGAAACACTAAACAAACGGCTCACACGAAATCTTAAAATAATAATCGTTTATTTCTGTTTATCTTCAGGTTAGACATCGTTAACGACACGTGCATCGCACGCACCTACATAATGGCAGACGGTTACAGAATACTAAGTAAACGAAGTGCTTGTAATATTCGCATACTTTTGCAAAGACTGCTAGGCGCGCCAAGAATTGCCTGTCACCTGTCACTCACGGAGGAACAATTTTTAAGCCCGATTAATACGTCTGCAGTCCTCAGAAAAGTTTGCTTTCAAAACTTTTGTAACATAAAAAATAATAATGATTTTCTACAGACGATTTAAACCATTCAAATTGAATATAGAAAGTTTGATGAAGACAGAAAATTGATAGTAATATTATTATAATTTATAAAATATATAAAAAATTATAATAATATTTGAGAATCTTACCCACACGCAAAAGTACACCGCGCGTGACCCACGTATATGTCCCAATATCTTTCATGCCATTTGCGTGCACCTTATCACTCTATCTTCCACCAACTCCGTGTCATGACCAGAGATCGTGCATCATCCCAACAATGACAGCTCCAGATATAGACAGATGCGATTGCCGCACTTGCCCTGCTGTGACGTGAGTGAATAATTGGTTTGCACACGTAAATCATATGCGAAAAACAAAAGTTTACAAGTACACCGACTAAAAGACAGTTAGTGTTGTATACATTGGCCTCTTGCCTGTGTAACAGATGGGACTGAGAATCAGTATTTGCTACCGGAACTCATATCTTACATAATATTATGAGCTGATTCTCAACCTCAGTCGTAAATGTCGAGTACAGAACATCGGCTTACTGAAAGACAGCTACAAATTTGATCATCGTGCTTGATTTGCCACAAGCCACAATCAGCAAATTGGCTCGTAGAGTGATGTAATGTGAAAATATGGTAACCCATATTATTATTTGCATATTATTTTTGACAAGAGCCATTAATGTCCTACTACAGAACATGTCCATGTCATGTGTGTCCTGTCCTGTTTTTCTCCGCGTCATGTTTACCCCAAATAAAGGTACTTTCTTTCTTTTTTCTCTTGTTTCTAGACATAATCTTGGAATATAGGTATACATGCTGATCTGTCTATACCTAAATACTTTATTGTTATCTCCACGGGCAGATCCTTCTGCCAACATTATGCAAAACACAGACGGGTTTCTAGTACAGGTTACTACGATGCCCACGGGAAGATACGGCTTAAACCATTCGTTTCGCAGAAAATATATAGGAAAACTGAGACTGCAAGGAACGGACACTATTTACTATTTAAGCATTTACAACATGACACTAAACACAGTTGTTTTATCTACAAGAAAGTTGCAAGTTGTAAGAATTCACGCAGAGAAATGTTGCTTAATGACCCTCGCGATTCACTCGCCTTAAGGCTCCCGCAAACAGGCGCGCCGGGACAGCGCAACGCGACTCTAGTAGAACAATTTATATGAAAAATTCATGGAAATTGTTCTACAAGCGTCACGTCGCGCCTGTCTGCAGGAGCCATTACCCAATGTTACTTTGTTTAAAGTTACCTTGCGTGACGTGAAAACCATTACTAGTTTAAGGGCGCTCAGAAAGGTGTTTTCAACGGAATATAATGTATGTGATGATAGGTATATCCCGTCTTTATTACACAAGTAGAGTTGGTTTTAACAACCTGCAAAGTTAGTTTCAGTGTATCAGTAGTAACTTGTAGAATCGAAACTAGAACAGCCTGTAAATATTTGATACAAATTCCCAGCTTCACGAAGTATCCAGGCCAATTTAATGATATCAAATAAAGTAGAAGCGATGTTTGCTACGTAAATTACAGGACCATCACAACTTTCCAACGAAAAGCAACACAGAAGAAATCGTCGGAAAAACCTATCAAAACTTGAGAAAATTCAATAAGGGCACTTGGAAACTTTGTTAAAGGAAGTAGCGGCGAATATTTTTATGAAAAAAAAAAGGAATCTCAATTTGTGTCGCCGGTAAAATAAAAATAACGTGAAAACCCTCAAGGCTTGGAGGGAGGAATCGAGTTTGTTTGTCAACTTTGTCAGATGATGTCCTGTTAAAAATATTGCGATTCATTACCATTTCAGAAAACTCTACAAAGTGAAAAATAACTTTAATTTCGGAAGTCGGTGTCTTTGGTTTTTGCATTTTCGTTTCCTGCCACCGACTTTCGAAATTGAAGTTATTTTTCACTTTCTAGTGTTTGTTTTATTTGGAAGTCGGTTGTTTTTCTTTTTTGTAATGAAGTTTTTATTATTCACTTTTTATTTGTGGTAAGTATACCTATCTTACGAATACCTTCACCTGCTAAGTAAATAACAGTGACAGGAAGTTATTATAACACCATCAACATACACGAAATGGAAAAAATAAGTATTATTTAAGCTGATTCAATTCATCAGAATTTGACAAAATTTATATATGACCCTATAAGTATACCCTTACAAACAAAAGACGATTTATTCCAAATCGGTTTTTAAATGAAGGAGTTCTGAAGTAATAGACATAAAAATAAAAATACAACCGAATTTATAACCTCTTTCTTTTGTTGAAGTTGGTTAAAAAGTACCTATCGTATTTTTTTTTTCTTAACAAGGTACCTACCATGCTCTGTAAACTTTGCCCCATTGATGTTGAAAATAAGCGGTACCTATAGCTGCTTGGTTTATAATTTGTATTGTTTTCTACTTTTTCCAGGTTCAGCAGTTATGAAAAAAGAAAGGGAGGGTCTTCAGTTTTTAGCAGTAGACTTAGGGCTCCCACAAACAGGCGCGACGCGACAACGTGACACAAAGGCACTGCTCGTCGCGCCAGAGTGTACGAGCCTTTATTAAGCTTATCTTATCCCAGACTGTGTTACAGATTTTTAAACGTTTTATTTTATGAAATCTTCAAAAAAAAGTGATTTTCGAATTCGGGCCGATGGATATTGCTAGAAACGGATTGTATCATAATCATGTCAGATGATATAAATATCTTGTAGAAATCTTCCATCATTCATGAAATCATGACGTCATCATCCAAGAACCGCATGTATATGCATGCATGCTGTGTTTGTTTAAAGACATAAAATATAATAAGTATAAAGAAAAATAAAAAAGCGTCGAACAAAAACAAGCTGTGCATGTTTTATTTTAGATTATTCTCCGCCACGATTATGATCTAAAACAAATTTCGCTATAATAAATTTTAAGCTCTGTTGAATTTTGATAAGATTTACTAGCAGTAATAAAATTTTATTTCGTTTTTATACTACCGAGAGTATTTTTGTCTGATACTTACACCTATTTTATTCAAGACAATATTTGTTGAATAGTGTAAACACCTACAATTTAGGTAACTTTACCGATCTATCGAAAGTTTACATTTATTTTCCATGCGCTCCTGGGTTCGATTCCCAGGTCGGTAAAAGCATTAAGGCTCCACAAACAGACGCGACACGCGACGAAAATCGCGCGCAACTATGGGCGCCTTTGTGTCGCGCTGTCGCGTCGCGCCTGTTTGTTTTGTTTCAGTAACATAATATATTATAACAATGTTATCATAGATAAATGATTAGTCTCGCTGCGCTCGACTAGATACCGCAGGAGCACTTGTCAATTGCGGCAAAAAATACTACGACGAAATCGGCGTACCCGAGCCAGTCACACTGCAACCTGTGTGTGACGTGTATGTGCCAAATGTTTTATTAAATTTTGGACATAATCCGAAGTAAAATGCCAGTTTGCGTAGTGAAACTGTATAAAAATAATACTACAAGAAATAAGAAGGACACTGGGATCACATACCATCATTAAGTATCGTATGATTTCGAAATTTCAATTAAATAACATGAACCTTAAACGCCATTCAGTGTTGCCGCGTATACAAGAATCAAGTTCCCCGTGGATGAGATTTTTATAATGTGAATTTATTGTTTTTGTATTTTATTATATAACCTATTTCATTTATCTAACCTAGTTATTATATACTTAACCTAGTTCTATAAATTATTTAATGTTTATTTTTGTAATCTTTATGTATACACATAAGGTGTAAAAATGTTTGCTGACACTATTTCAAGGGGTAATTCTATCCATGAAACTGAACAACTTTCCCCAAGGAACACGGACCGAAAAAAAGAAAAACTGTCTTACCATAAAAAAAAATGCGCAATCAGCTGATTGACTTACTACGGGAGAACCAACTTTATTTTTCGTATTTCGACTCATATTCCTGAAATGTAAACTTCGTGTCTGTACATCAAAAATATTTGCGAAAAAAATATTCGAGGGGATGAAGGATACGTGAGAGAACACATTAGAATCTTTTTTTTTTAATAGTTTTAATCTTCTAAGCATTGATATGCATACCTACCTTCCATTTTTTTTGAGAAGAAACCTACACCTCACGTATACAAAGTATATTTATACATTCGCTTTTCATTTATTGTTCATTTTTAAGTATTTTCTGAGCTACATTTATAACCTAACTAATGGACCACAGCATAAAAGATTTTTCCCATTAACTCGGGTAACAGTTGAGCAGCTGGTAACACAATCTTCACGCACACTAGTTGTCAATGTCAAGTGACAAAATGTCAAGTGGCGATGTCTTACACACACTACAATAATGAGTTGCCGCATTCACGGAGCTATTGTTTTTGGATAGCGCGGTATCTAGTCGAGCGCAGCGAGACTAATCATTTATCTAAGAATGTTATGTTAGCAAATTAAAGCACTCAATTTGTAAGTGGCACTAAAATTGGCATCCACGGGCAGGTACGTTTTCTAAACCATTTGTTTACAATTTCACCAGATACTTAAAGAACAGACTATACACTTATTGCTTCTCGTACTAAGCTATTTGAGACTATAGAAAACAACATACTCGAACTTACATTCACTATGTCAAAAGAAGTCTCTGACTACTGGAATACCAATTACTCACTGAACCTGTCGGATCGATCGTACAACCTGCCTGAAAATCGGACATCTTCAGGTCCTTAAGTTCAGACCGATGGGTACTCCATACGTTAGTATATCGAGAAGCTTAGTTCGACACGTTTACCAATTAATCACCGAGGGTCAGTGTGAAAATGGGACTTCTAGAGCTTGGTTTAAGGGTGAAATGTTACCGTTCTAGTTTTAGTTGGAGCTGTAAAATTAAACGAATATGTAATTCTTTTAAAATCCTTAATATCGATGACAGCTTCAAAAATAAGCGAGATAGTCAGAGTCAAAGAAATGACAAAGCCAATTTAAAAGGCTTTTTTTTATCGGGCCTAAAACTGTTTATAGGTTCGGTGTTATGTGTGATAACAATAAGACTTTTTGCTCGTTCATCTTTATTCTTACAGAGCAAGCAAGGCAAAAATACTTTATTTTCTTTATGCATTCTCTTTTACTTCTTACTAGTTAATAAGTAAATTCTAATTAAGAGCCACTGGCACAAAAATCCTACAATCCTACTATAATCCTACGACCCTATTAATATTAACAACAAAAATACCATCAAAACCACCATCACCATCATTCAAAAACGGCTGAACGGATTTAAATGAAATTTGGCACACAGATACTTTCTAAGCTGGATTAACGCTTAGGAAACTTTTTATCCCGGTTTTCTCTCTAAACCCAATTCTGAAGTCTACGCCGATGAAGTCGCTGGCACAATGCTCGTAAATAACAACTCTATTCTACACACCAAATAAAAGCCAATAGGCGTTTAACCACTTAAAAACTTTTCACAACAATAGACAGAATAGAACTAAAGATAAAACCAGCCATCTGGGACAGGACTTACCCCTCAATACACTTGGCAGCATTTATAAGTTTAACAGGCGCAGCAACTAACCGACCCAGAAAGTTTTATGGCACAACTTAGGTACTAAGTGCGTCATACTAAATCTATTAAGTTCTATAATAAAACAGAAGTGTCTAGACTAGAATATATGGCAAATATTGTGAGGCTCTATTATACTACTTACGTGATAAAGTTGAATATTAGTTGTCTCTGTTGAGCTTACTCACGCTAAGATTGTGTGAAGGAGGTTTATGGCGGCAGTTTTTGTATGTAGATTTATTTACCTGAAAAAGAGAAAATAGTATCATTAAATAATGTTTAAAATGTAAAGATATAAAGAGAACGGATAAAAGAGGGTGTGAAAATGGAGCAAGTTTTGTATTTTTTCCGCGAAACAAAAGGAGTATGTAAGGATCGCGGAAGATAGAGGATAGGTAGGATAGGCGTTGTGGTGCAGCCTTGGAGAGGTGTATGACCAGCAGTGGACTGCTATAGGCTGAGTTGGTTGATGTAAGAATCGTAGAAGGTGGCGTTCTGTTGTTTCTGCGTATCCTCTGAGGAAGAAGGTCTGAGTTTACGTATGTATGACAAGGAGGACCTTTGAAGCCGTTTGGAAAGATAGGCAACATGAAAACAATAAGATGACTTATATAACATAACATATTGACTGTAAACCTATACGTTATCGGTATCCATTAAAAGTGTTTAATGAAGCAAATAGCTCGCATCTTTCTGCCTAGTTATTTGAAAACACTCACACACTCGTACAACATACGTAAGTAAAGTATATGAAACAAGGTTAAATGGTAGGTATACATCCTACTATCCTAACTAATATAAAAAATGCGAAAGTAAGTTTGTTTGTTTGTTACCTTTTCAGGCCTAAACCTCTGAACCGATCATCCTGAAATTTTGCATATACGTTGTCCGGTGTACAGAAACGGACATAGGGTACTTTTCATCCCGAAAAAAAAATACTGTTACTGAGGAAAACCACAACGCTCTTATGATAATAGATGGCGCCACGTGTCTTTCGAATCATCATTGAATTATAACCCGAATTGATTTATTGTCAGTCTGAATTAACGCGAGCGAAGTCGCGGGCAAAAGCTAGTAATACTATAAATGTGAACGTTTGTATGTTTGGATGTTTGTTACATAATCATGCAAAAACGGCTAAACGGATTTGGAAGTTTGGTACACATCCTACTGATATTATAAATGTGAAAGTTTGTGAGGATGGATGGATGTTTGTTACTCTTTCATGCAAAAACTACTGAACGGATTTGGATACAATTTGGCACATGGATAAACCATGGCCTAGGTAAGAACATAGGTTACTTTTCATCCTGGATCACAGATGAAGTCGCGGGCAACAGCTAGTAATATTATAAATGTATACGTTTGTATGTTTGCCTACACGGATTGGGATGACATTTGGTACACAGACAGTTAATAACCTCGATTAACACATATGATACTTTTTATCCCGGTAGTACGTTCCCGTGGGATAATTTCCGCCATCCATACGGGCAAAGCCGCTGTCATAAGCTAGTCGATAAAATAAACAAGAGGTCTGTGCGTTTGAATAATAAAAAAAAGATTACGCTAAAAATTCCTTCTAAGTTTAACAAACTAACATCAGTAGGTATACATAGCTTGAGATTGAATTCTCAGTTCTCATCATTCAGAATTTCAACGACATCTTAACTCCTTAAGTATCAACTTGATATAGTTCTCGTATGTCTAAGGCCCACTTGCACCGCCAATCACTAAATGCGTTTAGCGCTAAACGAGTTTAAAACATAATTCTGTTTCTGTCAAATATTTGAAAATGACAAGAGACAGAAGGATCTTTAAAACTCGTTTAGCGCTAAACGTGTTTAGTAATTGGCAGTACAAGTGGGTCTGAATCGAACTAACATCTCAGTACTTCAGGATCAGACTGTAACATGAGGGTGGATTATTAACACGTCTTTTAAGGCGGTACCCCGACCAAAACCTTGTCAAAGTGCGTTATTCAGAGGCTATTAACTCATTCACTGTGGGTAATAAACTACATCTAAAAGCACATTATTAATGTTCGATATCCTATCATCACATTGCACGTTCTTATTTGTTTTTATGTGTTATAAATTCATCTGAAATCTCCTTGTAAAAAAGTGACTAAAATTATTGATTGCATGCATCTTTTGCTAAATGTGACGTTCTATTCATTTGAGGATTACACTAATGGATAGATAATTTAAAAATCTAAATAATACACGTTTTATTTTATTCTAAAACTTCACTTGTCTTTTTTTATTCAAATAATTTCATTATTTTTGTGAATTTTATGATAAATGAGCGTGCGGAGGGAGCGAGACAGAGCGCGACTCAGCGACGGGGCAGAGAAGGACCGAACGCTCAAGGTCGTTTGGTTAGGGAAGCACCTTAATGCCCACGGTAAAGACGAAGCTGAAAAGAAAGGATGTAAAATGAAACAAAGAACATCTACAATTACAATGACAAGACAACTTTGTCCATAAAATTACCATTTACCTACCCTAAATGAGTTTATCTCAGTCAAAAACAAGTTTAGGTATATATACTAACAGCTGCCATCATCATTATTTATATGACTTGAACATCTCTATAAAGAAAAAACAAAAATTAGTGATGTGCGATATGCTCAGTTTTATCGATTACCAAAAAACAACGGATTACTATCGGGCGCGACCGAATCTGACGCACGGTCGTCCCCAACGCCATTAATCAAATCACGACTATACGGTTTAATGGCAGACTAATTACAGTTTGCGCGCGAATCACCTACACATACCGTCGCAGTAATTACTGCATTAACTCGACTGCGGAAACGCTTAATACGGGATAATGCTGATTACATATCGCAATGCGGGTGCTAGCCGAAAGTTTGCCCAGTTCGGCCGTCAGTCAAACGTCGAACGCAACGTCACTCTATTGTGATGTCAATGTGAGGGTCGTGTCAGGTAGCGTTACCGCTCGCAGATTATCGTTTAACCCTTGTTTTTTGTACTGCGTCATTTGAATACCATGAACAATTTAAGAATAAAATATATGAAACCAGCGTAGCGCCACAATTTTTTTAAATGAATCAAACGTAGCCTTTTACAAAACGTTTGTAGTGCAAGATTATTTTATGCCCTACAATTATGATAAAGAGCAAATATATTAAACTAGTACAATCAGTTAATTTCCCATACGTAATCACAATTATATAGACGGAAAAATTCCCAGCATACCAAGAACACAAGTTCCGCAACCATAATGAGACGAACGGTTGAACCGCAATAAGAATTATCGTTATTTATCGACACAAATACATCACTAGCCACAGTTGGAGTATCGGTATCTTATATTGTTCAGTGTTCCCAGTAGCCACATAAATGAGGTGATAAAATGCTGCCACCCTACCCTAACGTTTACCTCAGAATACCGCTTTATGGATATTTAGACTTACTATTCACAAACATAATGAACTTCAAGCTTCATATTTACGAAACTCATTCAATCATTCGCGAAAATGACTGAATAGGTAAGTTTGTGTGGCAACCTTTACGTGTGTATGCGCCCATTCAGTATCTATTTTTATGAAGGTGCGTGGGAGGAACCTCCTACATTGTTGTGGAATTTATTTCTCATTTTCATATCAAAAATCTCTAAGCTTAGGGAAAATGGAATACGAGTACAAAATAATGAGTACCTGGCAAGTATTATTTTTTATACAAGATGGAGACGATAATACGACAGTAAATTAAACTGTGTATATCTAATGCCGTTCCCAGTCTGCATATGAAAAGTCAATCAAATATATCAAATAGTTTAGTCACTATAGCTAATGAAAGATTTGCACAACCCATAGTCGGCCCATCACTATTACTTTGCATCATTGAAAAAAAAAAAAGTTTTTTAATTCGATATTAGGATTTATTTGATATAACAACAAATCTCAAATCGTTTATTGCAATCCATAATGTACACTTACAGGTGGTAAATAGAATATAATAGAAACAATTCTGGACCCTGTCGGGCACAACAAATTTTTAAATAAGTTGAGAGAGGAAGAGCGCTTTATTAATTTTCCTTGTTATTAAGTTTGAATTATTTTATATTCTATTAAGTATTTTATATTTCTATTCATTCACTTATTTTTTTAATATTATATATGCAAATCTATCTATTCATTTATTATTTATTTTATTATACAATTTAAATAATGCTTATTTGTTACAACATAACATAACATAACATCACGCCTGTATTCCCCGAAGGGTTAGTCAGAGGTGTACCTATAGCACACCCACATTTCGCCAGTTATGTTTAAGTCCCATGTAATAGGGGGCGAGCCTATTGCCATCAACCGGGCACAAATTCAGACTCCGGGCTGCTACCGAGAAATTCCAGATGGAAAAACCCGATAACACTTTGCCCGACCCGGGAATCGAACCCAGGACCTCATGCTCAGCAATAGCGCTTGCGACCACTAGACCAACAAGGCAGTCAACAAACAAACAAATAGATATAACAAATAGTTTCAAAATACTATTATGCATTAATATTGCCAGTTTTCCTTTATTTTCGTATTGTTGTCTTCACATTGTATAGACATAGTATGTACCTATGTATAACACTTACTTTAAACGTGCAAGGCCGACCCCAAGTAAAGGCTCCCGCAAACAGGCGCGACGCGACAGCACGACACAAGGCGCCGCTCGTCGCGCGGTGCCATTGTGTCACGCTGTCGCGTCGCACCTGTGTGCACGAGCCTTTATACGGGCTTAGGGCAGGAAGATGATGTTGAATCAATACTGTACACCTCTACAACTGCGAAGAAGAGAAGGCTCCAGATACACAAGACAAGCTCCAAGACAACACCCTAATTTCGTAACGAACTATCAATCACAAACTGAATGATTTTGAACGTTATTGCTAATCCATTGCTTCATATGTTCGAAAAATTTGTCTGCTCAGCAATGTAAATCTCATCTATCGCAAGTATGCTGGAAGAGATTTTTTCTAGAAATAAGCATCACCTTTGTACGTATTTTTCTGTTCCTTTCTTCCTGTCTGACATAAATGGTTAAATAAATAAATAACGCAATGAACGATGCGTTGAACTGTCAAAATAAAAGTTATTCCTACACTGTTAGTATTTTACGCTATTAACCCGCTGGTCATAGCAAACGGACATTAGCTAAGGGGTTGGATATGTATCGCAGTTTGTCATTATTAACACGTATTAGTAGATTAAGGAGAGTAATGCTGCTAATATCCTCTTGACATCTTCCCATAGTTTCTCCAATTAACTGTCTAAAGAGAACTCTATTCATCATGGTAGAAGAAATCTAAATCATGGTGAAACACCTAAGAATCAACTCCTTTAAACCTAGTAAACAATTCAAAATCCAACAAAAGATAATTAATTAGAAACACATCCAACAGAGCGTCGTAATTGTAAAGTAATATTCTAATACTACAAAGCAAACATAACATTACACATATATACGAGTACATATTGGTCTGAACACCGCACACAGAGTAGAGAATCATTTGGAGTGCTCAAACTACATCCATCCTATTCATTGAGATGGTGACGAGCGCGGGGAAAAAGAAAGATTCATTGAACGAAAATCGTTTCTATAATCTCATCAAAGGTTGAATCATAGCTGTCAGTTAGGCAAACGATGGCAAAAGACACAAAAGGACAAACAGAACAGGATACGTACTCAATACCACGGGAAATGACAATATCGACATATTAGGAATGTCCAATCAAGCGTCGAATAACATCATGACAGCACGCGTGTATTCCCCCAAGGGTTAGGCAGAGGTGTACCTATAGTACACCCACATTTTGCCAGTAAGTTATGTTTAAGTCCCATGTAATAGACAGCGAGCCTATTGCCATCAACCGGGCACAAATCCGACTCCAGACTGCTACTGAGAAATTCCAGATGGCAAAACCCGGGAATCGAACCCAGAACCTCATGCTCAGCATTAGCGCTTGCGACCACTAGACCAACGAGGCAGTTAATTAATGAAACACAATTGACTATCAGGTCTTATTCCGCTTTCTGAACTAAAACGGAATGTCTAAGCGTAAACATCAACGCCAGACAGCTACATCTCAGCTTCGTATTACACCATTCACTTTATCACTCCAATAACTAACTCCTCCATGTCTGAACCACACAAGTATTATGTCAACAGCTTCTAAGAAATCCTTCATAACAATTGCTAGTCAAGCACCATGAGTACACACGGCTACATATCAACCTATAATTTCCAGTATAAGCTGACCCCTCATTTTACGGAAATCCTATATAATGCGAGATCAGCTTATACTGGAAATGTATAGCTTGATATATAGTCGTGTGTACGTGACCTATCTCATTAAGGTTTCGTATACAACATTTAAATTGGACACCAGTGGAAGCCGGGTCATTTAATGGCCATTTGACACTTTACTGGAGTATCTGGGAGCGTCAATTTACGTCGTAGTGTGTCTTTAACACACAGATAAAAAAAGTATCGGACGAGTTGTGAATAGGTAAGGTTAGTTTTATACAACTGAGGACTTTATACGAATCTTAGTAGGTATGCTTATTTGGTTCACTTCAGACGATGAAATTAATTAATATAGCAGATAACTAAAAGAATGATGAATATAAAGGCTCCTGCAAAAACAGGCGCGAAATGCGACACGAATCGCACGTGATACAAAGGCACCACGTGTCATGCGAGGAGCGGTGCCTTTGTGTCGCGTGCGATTCGTGTGGCGTGTCGCACTTGTTTGAAGGAGCTTTTAATGTTGATGGATGAAGAGGCAAAGAAAAGATGAGTGAATGACAGTGTGATGGTTGACAGGAGAGAATGGAAGAAGAAAACGTGATGCACAGACCCCAAGTAGCATGGGACAAGGGCAGGAAAATGATGAAGATGATGAGACCTTAGGAACTACAGTTCAGGTTCCTACAAGCAGGCGTGACACACGATACGAATCGCACGCGAAACAAAGGCACCACTCATCGCGCGACAGGCGGTGGCCTTTAATTATTTACCAAAGTAACATTTCGACGTCGTATTTTTACCTTTAAGGGGACTACATGACCTAAACGCAAATTTATAATGCCTAAAAATATATGATCCACTGCAGTAACTAAAATCAGAAAAAATATATGATATTCTGCAGGATATATGCTAGTTAGATAGTGTGTTGAAAACATAATACAATTAACTTGATATGATAGAAAAAAATCACGAAGATACCTCTAAAAAATGTTTTTATCGATTAAAATCCATACTAATATACATGCAAACATTCAGATTTTTTGTCAGATTATTCTACAAGCAACATACTAACGTAATAGTGTTTTAATTTTTAGTCCGATGAATAGATTTCTTGTAAATCCATAATTGCTTCATATTTTGCAATAAATTACCAGCGTTGTGTCATCGCGCGTCTCTTTCTTTTCTATGCAATCCGACAGTGACCGCGGTTTAGCTCTTGTAAGCCCCTTAAATGTTGGTTTTATGATATTTACAAGTACATGAAGCAGTACTTTTTTGCTGAATATCTGCGTAAAGACAAGCAGGGTTTCCATTTGTTCGTAAACTCTTGTGTGCGTGCGCTTTAGGTATTTGTTTGGCTCCAAGCTAAAAGTGGCAGAAACAAATGTTTAACCAAGAACATCCTGTCTTTTGTGATTCTTTTACCTTGCTATGACTAACTTAAAGTTACCCTGTGACTTTTCTTAAGTATTACAACTACCTTATGTATCAGAATCGAGACTGTCTTCTTAAGGTGAATAAAATCAAATCAAAATATTTTGTTTCACATAAACCAACATGGGCACTTATGAAACGTCAGAAGCTAGGTGCACGGTTCCAATTTGTTGTTTCCTATGGAGAAGAGCCGGCAAGAAACTCCACGGTTACTACTCTTTTAAAAATAAGGAGCTTTTACAATGTTTCCAATTACAGTGTTGATAGATATGGGACGACAGTGTAGGCCTGTCAACAAGTAACATGTACTCAACAAAATATAAAAAGGTCCATAAATCTACAGTCTACAAGTTAGGTCTACAACGTTCTCACATTCACAAAATATAAAAGAATCTATATAAAAATAGAAGCCAATTTAGACTAAATGACATGACTGCCATTACTACTGTAACAAATCGGAATCAAAATCCTATCCACAAAAGCCATAAATAAGGAGTTGAAATCCTCAGTTGTAGTCCGCCAAATTCAAATTTTCTTTGGTTTTTCGCAAATTGCAGCTCTGTTTTACGTCTTATGTTGATCAAAATGCGATTTGCGACTGTAGGAATGATGTATTAACTGAATAATAAATCATAAATTTCATATCAATCGTCAAACTTTTCATATGAAATATTCTGTAAAATTCATAAAAATAAAAGTCATAAATTTATTCTTTCACTGACAGACGATGCACAGCCTAAATAAATGGGTCTAAGTGCATGATTTTTTTACAAGAGTTCCATATACAACGAAAGTATGCAATAAAGAAGGATTTTTGTAAATTCATCCCCTAAAGGGAAAAGACGACGAAGTGCGTGTCGCACAATTAAGGGTTCCGTATTTGTAATAAATTTATCCCAAGAACAAACTCACTATTGTAGTTGAAAAGATGTTCTTCCATACTTTCCAACTGCAAATGTAAGTTTTTACGCACAACATTAAGAGATCTACTATGGTATTTTAAGACCATAGATTTTTTATAGTTTTTTCTGTAATCTAAGCAAAGAACTATTTTCAGTTTTTTTATTTATAAAAATGTTTAGGCTCAGAGGTTTCGAAGATAAGTAGAGATAAGGTCAATTTTCTTAATTAACTCAAAAACTAATTAATTTAATGTTATAAAAAAAATTGAGACCTTCACTATAAGCCCTTTCATTTGATATGTGACACGGTAAAGCTTGCGTTTTTTTTTTTTCATATTTGCCACCCAAAAATAATCCCCATATTTAAAATTCGTTCATTTACGTTACACGTCCGTGATTGGGTCTCAGTAATTCATATGTGCACCAAATTTCAACTTATCGGTCCAGTAAATTCGCAGCAAATTGGCTATGACAGACGGACAGACAGACACACGAGTGATCCTATTAGGGTTCCGGGTTTTTTTCATTCGCAAGTACGGAACCCTAAAATTGAAAAAAAAGTAATGAAAGTTTGTATGGAACCTCGTTATTCTTAATTCCATCGGGGGCACGGCTTGGCAAGCCATTATTAAGACAATTACAACCTGAAAATCTCTGAATTAAGAACTGAACTTTCGTGTTATTTAAAAGTTGTCCTGTAATGACGGATTATTTTGCTTCTGAGCCAAATACTCGTTGCTTTAAACCAAAACAAACTTTAGTCAGATAAATCGCCCGAAAGAAAAAACCGATCATCTTTATCAACTGTCGGATATCCATTACTAATCATGTTACATGGGGTTCCAAGAATTCTATGTCCTTCGAGATATTCTAAACAAGAGCGTGTCTATTGAGGCTGTAACAATAAACCGTAGGAGGAAACAATTAACTCCGCTAATTTGATTTTATCGTGCGTGAACCGAGAAAAGAACTAACACAGAATAGTTTGCTTCAGAAGGTCAGCTCGATACAACGAGGGAACATGCTTGCACATATAGACACGCTTCACGTACAGTGAGTGCAAGTCGCGACGGCCAATCAATCTGCCTAGTCTTTTCCTAACTATGTTGAGGTCGGCTTCCAGTCTAACCAGAATACCAGATGTACTTGAACACCAGTATTTTACATGGGTCGCCTGCCTATCTGACCTCCACAACCCAGTTATAGGGTAATATAATACCCCTTGGTAAGACCGGTTGGCAGACTTTTAGGCTTCTGACTTCCCGTCGAAGACTGTCCAAGATCTACGAATGACGGCCGTCATTCGTGGATCCAACGGCTTTTCGTGCTTTCCGAGCCACGAACAGATCTTGATAATGTATATTGGATGGCGACCCATCCACAAACCGACTCACTTAGCCGCGACTGCCATGCCATTTAACAGAGGTCTTCGTCAGTACGCGTGTCTGTGTGCGTGCGCCAGTTTTCGCTCGTTTTATGGAGCTGAACTTCTGTACCTATCTATCTATTCTGTGGAAGTAACCCGAGTCAATCGAACGGTGGTAAACATTCTACGAGTAGCTACCTACTTAAGTATATTGCAATTTGCTGAGTCAAGTTTAAAAGAGACTTGAAACGGGCGAAGTCGTTACTTGTGTTTAAAAGACTCGTGAAGGAATATTACTTGTCGTTGTGATCTTGTCCTCATAACTGTAATATATTGTATCTAGTCTTCATTTATTTTCGTTGCCTATATATTTAGAATACGTATATATCTGTGTATCTATTTTAGTGTATTGTATACTTATTATTTGCACCAACGAAAGCCCCATTTTATGTCCAGGCAAATCACTGTCCATTCCAAGGTTGTCGTCGGTAAGAGATCGCAAAAAGCGATAAGGCCGACCATTGTAAATTTTGTAGTATTAGATTAATTTTTTGTTATGTATTTTGTGGTGTACAATACAGAATATATAAATAAATAAAACAAGACAAGTTTAGAATAAGTGTTCTGTTTAAGATTCTATGCAGATGCGATTGGTACATGTCCAGCTATCCTGAGTTTTATAACCTTACCAATATCAATATAACCTATAAATATCCACGGTGTGTATGGAAAATACAATATAATTATGTATATTCTCTACCTCAACTTATTTGTAAGAAAAAACGTCCACTAATCAAACATTAACATAATAAATCACAAATTATGTTTAAGCAAACGAATAAAAACTATTTCTTTAACATAGCACAATCGTGTTCAATCAACTTATAACAAAAAAAACCTGTTTCATAAAAAATAACATTATACAATAAGGAAAGAGCTACTTAAATCTCATTCCTTATGATTTGTTATATCGATAACTTAATACTTATCGATATAATAAATCATGTTAGTTCGATGTAAGAGTCACTCACAATTTAATATAGGTATTAAAAGCAAATCTAATATAATTTTCACGCGACGCAAAATGTAAATGTAATCAGCTTCAATCAAATATTAAACGAAAGTGTTAAAGGA
Source organism: Griposia aprilina (assembly GCA_916610205.1). Classification (NCBI taxonomy): domain Eukaryota; kingdom Metazoa; phylum Arthropoda; class Insecta; order Lepidoptera; family Noctuidae; genus Griposia; species Griposia aprilina. The sequence continues at coordinate 16,841,750 of OU744288.1, forward strand.
GACATGTTTATTGCCGTGCAACGTCAAGTATAAATAAGTAACAGGTACACGCTTTTCAGATTTTTTATTTTCAATAATAATTTTTGTAGCATAAAAGTGTGTAAAGCTGTTCGCAGACTGAGTCAAGAATGAATTTGGACAGAAACAATCGTGGTATACTTGTGTATAGCGCTACAAGGTGAATTCGGCGCGTGGCCAAAATCGTACCAAAACAGCGACATCTTGTTTTTGGAATACATTTCAAGTGACATTTCACAAAACAATTGTACATGCAAATGTTTACCAACAGCGCCCTCTGTCAAAGTCATACGAGCGTCAAAGATCCTTGTTGAACTTGTACGCATAACAAAACGCATCTTTATTGACATAAAAACAAATGACACCGAACATCTAACAAGAAAACACCATTCCAAGGCAGCTATAACATTTTACTTCTGACGTTTCATAAGTGCCCATGGAGTGCCTATGTGATATAAAATATTTTGATTTGATTCGACTCAAAAAGCTGTATCAAATACTCCAACTCACAACAAAAGTTGAATGTCGTTGTCTCTGAAAGTTGGTAAAATATGCTGAAATTTTTATTTTGACACATGACGAAATTTTTCTGTATACGCCAGACAACTGATTTTGCAGTTAATTTTTGACAAGTCTGACTATGAAATTGCCGTACTTAGGTTTTATTTTAGACTAGCTGTGCCCGCGACTTCGTCCGCGTGGAATAGTGTCTTTGGGTAGCATTTTAAATTATTTAGGCTAATTGTTTCACATTTTGTAATGACTCCGTAAATGTTACATGAGAATAGCTCTAATATTTTGTCTCTTGTTGCAAACTTATAAAACATTCACATAAACCTTACATATTTCCATACAAACTTTCATCCCCTAGTCCTTATTGTACACCCTTGAGGGTAAGCCTTTTACAAACTTTGAATGTCATATTTATTTATATCGAATCAACAGCCTAAAAAATAAATTTCAAGCTTCTAGCTCTAAAAATGACGATACTTCCATACAACTTTTCATCCCCCCTTTCAACCCCTTACAACCCTTTTTCGCATTAAAAAGTAGCCTATGTCCTTTCTCAGGCTCTAGACTATCTGTGTACCAAATTTCATTTAAATCGGTTCAGTAGTTCTGGCGTGAAAGCGCGACAGACAGACAGACTTACTTACGCATTTATAATATTAGTAAGGATAGTAAGGATTAGGTATGACATTGCCTTGTAGTTTACGTTACTCTATAGTTGAAGGCTTCTGAGATACATAAGTATGCATCTTTTTTTTTTTTGATAAACCTGAGATTACGTCTGCTGTTTAGCTCTTGTCTGTTTATGTAAATTGAAACTACATTAGTTTCTATATAAACCCAAACTCGACAAGGGTCTTTATGTTACAGGCTTGTCTAAAAACATATATAGGTGCATACATAAACTCATGCCTTCTTACTATGACGGTTGGCAGAAACTACAGAACGCCACCTGCTAAAATCCTTACATAGGTACTCCTTTTCCATCGTTTACGTTCATACATCTGCACCCTAATTGCGAAACACACTATCAATCTCAATCTGAATTATTTTGAAGGAATCCATTGCTTCATATGTTCGAAAAATTTGCCTGCTCAACCACGTAAATAACGCAATGAATGCTGTTGAACTGTCAAAATGAAATCCGTTGCTACTGTTAGTGTGTTACGCAACCGTGCTGGTCATACACGCGCGCCGGTCGCGAGTACTACGGCCCGGATGTGTTTGCAGAACATCACCAATAAGGTCACTTGTAATTCCTTCTAGGGCACTTCTAGCGTAAATAATTCTCTTAAAACATACGACATTATTATCTCAATGAGACATCTCTCCCAGATTGATTTTGGTTGTACCAGACAGGAATTTACTCCAATCCTCTAAAAGAAATTGTAACCGTATTGGAGTCTAAATGACAGATGGACATATCTGGAGTAACGGACTTGACGAGACAGACTGCAATCAAAATAACGGACACACACTTTCCGGACGCGCTTCTTCAATCTATCGATAGCTAACCGAAGGCCTGAAGCAGTGATTGATAAGTTATAGCTTATGGCTTAAATTACATCAATTTACGATAGTGCAACGCTATGATGTTTCGAAATCAAAATGATCATATGAAAAGGAATCATAGTATCAATGTGTTTTTATGTCATAACTGTCGAGAGACTAATATCAATTCTCGTGTTAATTTTGAGATTCCCGAAGCTTTAAGCTAAGGTTTTAGTCATTACAAAGGCAATTAGCGACCTGCACCCTAATTGTGTAACCCACTATCAATCAATATCTGAATCATTTTGAAGGATGTTGCTTCATAAATGTTGGAAATAATTGTCTGTTCAACGACGTAAATAACGCAATAAATGTTGTTGAACTGTCAAAATGAAAGCCATTCCTACTGTTAGTGTGTTACGCAATTACCACGCTGGCCGCGTGAAGAGTTAAGGTACGTCATGTTTCAAAGATAAATCTGTAGACTTTGACAACGCAAAACCTTTTGCGATCAGATGTGCGTTATTTGTGTCTAACCGCGTCCCCTTTCACCCGCTAGCTAGGACCATGGGAGGGTCATCAACGAAAAAGTTGGTCTATTGTCGAGAAATCTCGAAATATACACGTGAGACATTTTCTTTTAAAAATCTTTATTTATTTGAAAGGGTTTTATCACTTAGTGATAATGTCCCTTAACAGAAAACATTCAACAACTTAAAACTCATCACAAACAAATCAAAACATAAACGTTCATCTCGCATTTTTTTTTTTTAAACACATTTCCGAAACAAACACCAAAGTTAATTTGATTTAACAAAATAGTCAAAATTTATCAACACTTCACTTCCTCACCTCATTTCAACACAAAACGGTAGACAAGAAACTTAAAACATTGTGTTTTCCGAAGAGGCACACTTGTAGTTAAGGTATTCAAACGTGTAGGAAGCGATTTGGCGAGGGTTAGCGATGTTATCGCGACGGAACAGTGATAAAGTAACAGCCAACAGGTGAAACAGTGATACGTTTTTTTTTATGTAGTTGTTCTTTTATGTGGAACAGTTATAGAATACTGGGCAGTCATTGTGTAACATACTAACAATAGGAATGGCTTTCATTTTGACAGTTCAACAACATTCATTACGTTATTTACGTTGTTGAGCACACAAATTTTTCGAACATATATGAAGCAATGGATTAGCAATAGGCTCTAAAATGATTGAGATTGTGATAGATGGTGTGATACGCAAGTAGGGTGCTGGTATGAAATTGCAATAGACTGGAATTAAAAAGTAAAGCCTTAAAGGCCAAAAGTGGGGCTGTATTGGCTCACCATGCATACGTGGGCCTAGAAGACGAAAATACTCAAAAAACTTTGTAACTGTATGAGAGTAACGACTCTCGCCCAGTTACAAGAAAGTTAAACAATGTGTTTTCCGAAGAGCCACACTTGCGTTCAGGTATTCAAACGAAGGAAGTTATTTGGCGAGGGTTAGCGATGTTATCGCGACGGAACAGTGATCACCGTCAACAGGTGAAATAGTACATGCTTAATAAAGTTATTTATGCAGTTCTTTTCCTATGAAAACTTATATGAGAAAAGTAAGGCCTCTGGCCAGCAGTCTCTTTCTAAGCTCACCATGCAAATCTTAGTCGCTAAAAGAATATAAGTTTTGACACTGTTCTGCGAAAATCTATATCTATACATGTGATAAATTTGAATGTATTTTTTTGTTATGTATGTTCTGATGTACAATCGGCGGCGAACTCTCGCGTCCGGCCCTGGTCCATCCAGGCCATGGTACGGAGCGAGAGGGCATGGGAAGCTGTCACCTCCTTCTGCGAAGCAGTAATGCCCGCGAAGGAGGAGGCAAAGCGCGTGAAGGTGAGGCAGTCGTTGCGCCCTCACGCCCCTAGTCGCCGCAGGAGGAAACACCTTGGGAGTCGGGAGTCGATAGCCGATACCCAGCCACCGTAGGCGGGGGCTTGCGGATGGTGAGCAATGGGTAGCTCGCCGTCCGGTAAGGACCAGGCCCGGGTCGACGGCGCGTTGTGTTCTACGAACGCTTCAAAGAGATGTCAGCAACAATTGACGGGGCCCGATAGGGCTGATGCCTGCCGGGGTGCGGATTGTTCGAAAGAGTTAGCGTGGCCCTGACACACAGGCAACTGAAGGAACACGGGTGGGTTTTAGTCAGTAGAAGTCTGACACGCCCTCCCGCTCCGCCCAGAGCGGGAGAAGTTATATGATGATTACAAACCCCCCAAAAAAAGGGGGTGTAGGAGCATGTGCTGAATTCATGGTTACAGTTTGCGCGTCGATGTTCCTGCCACCGTGTATATACATTATTGAACACTAGAAAAATACATAACAAAAAATAAATTTAACATTACAAAACATACAATGGGCGGCCTTATCGCTTTCTGCGCTACTTCCAAGCAACCTTCGAATGGGCAGTCATTGCGTGGACATAAAGATAAGGAGGTTAACGAAAAGGGGGAAGTTTAAGTAAGTCAAAACGAATAGTTTTACCTAAGTTAAAAATTAAATCATGATCGCTTTTCAGTCGCATTTGTAAAATTGTACCTACTCAACTGACATAATCAATCAAAATCAAAATATTATTTTATTTCACATAAACCTACACGGGAACCTATGAAACATGAGATGCTAGGTGCACGGTTCCAATTGGTCGTTTCCTAAGGAGAAGAGCCGGCAAGAAACTCCACGGTTACTCTTTTAAAAATAAGTGGCTTTTACAATGTTTTCAAATTACACTGTTACTAAGTATGGGAGGCCAGTGTAGTCCGGTCAACAAGTAACAGGTACTCAACAAAATAGTAAAACCATCCTACAGTATTATCTGTACATTTCATAGTAACATGAACGTTTATTTTCCATCTCGATGGGATCTCAACGGATTGAATATCTTGACGTAAATAATTGGCTTGTTAGTGATGAGTCCGGAACAGATCGTATCGGAGCGATGTGCATTCTGCAGTTGTAGGTAGCTGTACTAGCTGTTGTTAAAAAGATAACAGTCGAAGTTTATGATAAGACTTTAGTGTAAGCTTTTAAGTAGTATGAAGAAGGCAAGTAATTCATAGAGTATTGAAATCTAAACTAATATTATAAAGAGAAAAGATTTGATTTTTTGTATGGTTTTTTGATACGCTTTCACCCTAGTTTTTAAGTTTCAAGTTGCGTTTATTGACTGTTAGGTTGGTTTTCTATAATATATTTACAAAATAATTAAATCTAATAAAATCAAAAGATATAAGAAAATTGTTTTCTTATTCGCATATTAAAATATATTAAAACGAATAGTAATTAGTAATTACCCATGTTTGAAAACTTTAACTTGACATTTGTTCTGCAACTTTATTTAAATAAAATCTTGAAATATTATATAAAACGTCACTTACTTACCCCACTTACCATAGATATTTGCAAACTAAAGCCACGCAAAGGAAAGTCGTGAAATAATTTCTCCTTATCACAAGGAAAACTCCCCCCTACTTAGTCTAGTTAAAAAGTACTTTATGTCCTTTTCCCGGACGTAAACTTTCCTGCTCAGTTTCATGGTCAGGTGTCCCCTTAAGGGTCGTTAAGTGAGAACTAAGTTGTGCATGTTAAGAAGTATCATCTACCTACTTTCCTTCCTAATGCTATTTTTAGAAAATTATCAAGTTTCACAAAAATTATACATATATTAAAAGCCCGCGGTGTCTGACTGCCGGCCAAAGGCATGTTACTCTCTTTTCGTATAAATAAATAAAGATTTATTTTTTCCTTAATTTCTCCTTTCTCTTACTTCATCATCATCATCCACAGCCCAACTTCACCCACTGCTGGGCATAGGCCCCTCTTTTCTTGTGCCAATCGACGACCGAAACTTGGTCTTCCAGTCCTTGGACGCCGTTTTGCCAGGTATCCTGCCGTACTCGACGTTTGGAACTCGGTCTAATCGACACCTGCAAGGAATAACATTGTAACTAATATTTAAGTCAGATTTCGGTTAAGTCTTAATGCCAACCAACCTTGAAAATATGAGTCAACGAGGGAATAGCTACATTTTCCTATCATACTTCTATCCTATCAGACTTACTTAACCAAAATCTGAGAGATTTTTTTAAATATTTTACGCGCTCTCCTGTAATGTTACTAAATATTAGTAATAATGTTATTCCTTGCAGGTGTCGTAATAGCCTTATGCCAAGTTCGTGTGTCTCCGAAAGGTACACGCGTTTAATTACTTACACCTTTCTCTTACTTACTAAAACAGATTGTCTTCCTTATCAAAGAAAATGAGCATTCAACGCATTTTAAAGGTGTATATAAATTGCTATGAACTTTTGTCTTCGATACCGGCAAAACTCCGATATCACGGAAACAGTCAAAACCCAGCTAACTTAATTTTATTACAGTGTGGTTTTTAAAAGAAAATGATTAAGCGAAGTTTACATAATTCCTCATACTAGCATTAATACCTAGTATATAAGAAGGACCCATGATCTGTCAGAGTCAGTACCCAGTTCAATCTTCTGATTAATTTATTAATTCCCACATATCACCTTCCACAACATCGTTCCAGTAAATACCAGCTCACTAAATAATTTCGCTCGATCGAATTCGCAGCAAAGTCCACTAAAATTGATAGGAAATTAGTATGACGGGCCGGGCGGGAGCTCCGCCAATGTCCACATTCAATGTTAGTGGATAATGAAAATTTATAAATTTTACGGGCTACCCACTTCACAAGCGAATTAGCCTGAACTAAACAGGTGGGCGATGCTCGTATTATGCTAATAGGTCGTACAACGCAGGCGCAGGTAAACACATATCATTAAGGTTTTGCATAATAGAATGCTGGCGCTACTGTTTTGTTTATGCAGTCTTTGCATTTTCATTTTAGGATGCGGGGAGAATTAAAAAGTTTTGTAACGAAATACCTACCGCCTGAGCGAAAAACGGCGGAAAAAGCATGGTAGACCCCCTTGCACCACAAATAACTTCGGTTCCTGTTCATCGTTTGAAGATGATAAAGACAGAATTATGGTTTAAATATGTTTAGCATTAAACGCATTTACAGTCCGGCCGTCGATAGAATGCGTTCCTGACATCTGTCAGTGCGAGGATTCAAGTAACTAATAAAGATGAAATTCGCAAAACACGTATTCGTTTGTATTAAACCGACACATCATCTTATTTCTATTGAAAGGTGTCAGGAAAGCATTCTCTCGGCGGCCGGACTTGTAGAGATTTGTGGTGCAACTTAGCCTAAATGTTCTGAAAGTTCGATATTTGGGCGTAGGAAAAATGCGTCTCCGGTAAGTAGGTAAATTCACCAAAAGTGATAAGTAACCAGGGTCGTCGGATATACTTAGTTGAAGTTTAGTAAGAAACCGATGGTTGTTTTCGAATAAAATAAAATAAAATTAATAGAAAAGAAACAGTTAATTTATCAATTCGAATTTCATTCGGTAACATCCATCGATTTGTTACTAAACTTTAACTACATATATTCGACGACCCTGGTTACTTAACTCTTTTGGTGACTGTACACATGTTTAATTCCGCTGAGTTTTTCCGCACAGATTTGTCCCTAGCCTTACTCAAATACGAACCCAACAATGATTTTCTCACTTATTTCTACGACTTGACGTAGGTACAAGCAAACATCGAAGCCAAAAGGATTACATTCTGTGAACAAAATACATAGGTAATAAAATAATACTCTAGATTCAATATAGAAATAAAACAGTTTAAACTAGGCAAATAGGCCAGCTGTGGAATGTCTAAAATTTATTAGCCAAGAGTGCGTGTCAGAATTTAAATAAAAGCATATAAAAATAAGATGCCTTTTCTTTAACTCTACAGGAAAGGCTAATTTGGTAACATCATGAAATATTATAAAGTGTAGTATTAATAGCAAACAAGACATCTGGATAACATTTAATATTCTTGAGCGTCGTGCTTTGAATCTACATGCTTGTATGATTGGACAACTGCCACATAAATATACTGAAGAACATAATAATGATTTGAACGATCAATATAAGTCGTTTTCAAGCTTGTCTTCATACTTCTACAGGTAGCTGATCACACGTCAGGCATATTTAATCCTCCCGTCGCTTCTTTATAACAATGCTTCTGAGAAAAGGATAAATGATACCAGCCCCACGTGTCGATCGAAGGTTAAGCTACGCTTGCCGCGGTCGATTAGTGGATGGGTGACCATCCATTAAATATTGAGACCCCTCCATGCCTCGGAAAGCACGTTAAGCCGTTTGTTCCGGCTGTCATACGTAGATCTTTGACAGTCGTTACTTGCATGGTCTAAAAAAACAAGGTCTGGCATTCCGGGAGTGACACTTGCTTACGTCACTATCCAGTTGCTACTTTATTGCAACAAAACATGAATTATGGAAACATTTTCAGTTTCCATTCTATTAAAAAATATACATAAACCATTTAAATTGTCATTTCATTTTTGTAATCAAACGAAACAATTCAATTTAAACAATACCAACGTAATTGTTAGTTAAAACCTCTTTGTTTTATCGGATTCGCACAGGTAATAATGGCGATTGGGGAGTTATTATTACAAACTACTGCACAGCGGTGATAAAGTAGGCATATGTCACTCCCGTGACCGGAATGCTATACCTGGCGAAGTATGTTTATTATACCATGGTTACATGTAGTCAGAAGTCGAAAAGTCAGACAACCAGTCTTACCAAGGGGTATCGTGTTACCCAGTAACAGGGTTGTGGAAGTCAGTTAGGCAGTCGCTGCATGTAAAATTCTTGTATTCAGCTGCATCTGGTTAGACTGGAAGAAGACCCCAACATAGTTAGGAAAACGCGAGGCAGATTGTTCTGAGATAAACACATCTAGTTTTCGGTGTAAAAAAAACACATCTTGTTTTCGGTGTAAAAAACGTACACATCTAGTTTTCGGTGTAAAAAAACACATCTAGTATTCGGTGTAAAAAAACACATCTAGTTTTCGGTGTAAAAAAAACACATCTTGTTTTCGGTGTAAAAAAAACATTTCGCGAAAGCTTATCAAACACGGTTGCGATAAAGAAACAGCAATCCCAATGGCGACCGAAAACAATTGAGAGTAGCTCATGCACATTTTGCTTGCGCGATAACTACCAGCATATCGAACTGCATTTTATAAACAATTTTAATCGTCGATTGTTCCGCCTCTTGGTTACCACTTGCGTCAACCCATTGTTCAAAACGCAGATCAAGGAACGATTATTTTCAACCGCTAGTCGTACATCGCGCGTATTGTTCCAGGACTCAAAGCCCCACTCCGAAACTGCCACGGAATGTATCAATGTCAGCGGATAAACGGTAGCGGACAATAGTAATAGTCCGGATTTCAGCGCGAAATGAAACTTCGCAGAATACTTAAGTGAAAAGAAAAAAAAACAGAATAGTTTGGTGTCAGATGCAACGACGGCGACGTCGCGACGGTTCGTGGTACGAGTCTGTTTGAAACTTTGGATGCTACTGGAGAATGCCTCGGCTATTGTCGACGAGTTCCAAGACTTTTATTAAAAAGTAAATCTCTACTGGTGTAAATTCGTTACAAATAAATCACTCGTCGTATTCATTATGTCATAATTTCTCACAACTCTTTGAATGGGTGATTAATCGCGCTTGTAGATGCCTTTTGCGTATCTTCGGGACGAAAAAATCTTTTCACAGTTTTTTTTTTCCTTTATACTGTAGCCTCTTTTCTCAACGACAAACATGTAAAAAACGTTTGACCTTTCCAAGAGACAAATATATAAAATAATTTTAATTGAATGCCGAAGTAGTGACATTTTTAGATTTGTTCGACTTTGTGATTCGGAAGATACAAAAATATCCCACGATTTAGATCGTTGAGAGGTTATCCTAAAATAAAATTCTTCGTCCGCTTTTGACATAAATAATAATCACGAGTTCTTGAACAGAATTGTGAGAACGTGACATTGAAACAGAACTTACTGGTCAATAAAGTTCATCTCGCATACTTCGACCACACTTCGTCCGGCACACTGACACTATTCCCAAAGTAATAGAGCTCGATTTAGAAAGCCATCCCCAAAAGTCAATATGACATTCTCGCACCGATAAGTCGGTAACGTGAGAAGCGTTAAACGTTAGGGACCCGACATTGTGTATTGAAATTTGGGTCATACTACTTTCAGGATTGGGGCTGAAATCGTTTATGACGATCGGGCAAAGTTTATTTTTATTTTTTTAAACACGGCGCTGGCGCTCAATGCTGCGTGAAGTGAGATTTATTGCGTTTGTGAAACAGTTGCGTTTTGCAGGCGGGCCCATGTACTCTGTATGCATGAAGTCACTCAACAGTCGTGGAGAATCTTAATTGTACTCCATTGAGAGATTCCAGAGCGCGGCGTCTTTATTTTTGAATAGAGGGAGACTTGTTGCTCCACTCGTGTGAAGGTTGGCCGTGATTCACGTTTTGCGTTGCACATTCGTGGGCAACACTTTGTTGGCAATGCTTTGTTTTATTTGCACAAGTAAGTTCTGAAAGTTAAGATAAATATTAGCACTACACGGTGCCGACTACGTAAATAATTTGAACGTCGCGCGTAAAACGTGGTCCGCCGGGTGTCAGAATCAATAAACGTTCAAGACATCGTCGTCGACATGTGTCGTAAAGTAGGCCATTTATGACACTCAATAATCGTAAATAACATGAGCAATATTTCCGATACTCCATAATAATGAGTATTATTAGGTACTGTGTTAACCTAGGGGCAGTGTTTACGTCTTCTTCGGTTGGAATGGAACAGTTATTTGAACGACTCTCGATCTTTGTTCAGCTGTCTCGGAGGAGGCCCCCATTGACCCGGCAGGTACTCTTCAGTTCGAGTGCCACAAGTCACTCGCTCCCTTGAACGTGATCTCTCTATGGGGTCTCATCAACTTCAAAGGTAATCTGCTCTGGGACAGCTGTGAGCGATTTACATCCGGACGTCCTGTTACGCTGTATACATGTGTAATCAGTTCGATTTGGACTTTGTTCAACTGGAACAGTAATAAATTGGAAATTCAGGACTTCATTGAAGTCTTGGTTCAGTCTGTTTTCATCAGGGTTGAAAAAAACCCAGTTTTTTTTACATTTTATAAAACAAACAGTTCCAAATGCTTTAAACAGGTGTTTTTTTTTTCTTAAGTTAGTTATCATCCATTTTTAATTGATTAAGCCTGATATAATTAATTCACTTTTATACTATTTTAAAAACTGCATGACAAAAATTTATCTTAATTCAATACATCTTGTATGTTCCGACGTTCATTTTTAGTAGGGAAATCACCTAAACTTCTCTTAAAATAAGGGGAATACCCAAAACCAGTTTTTAAATACCTAAATAAAAAATAATAAATGTTGTCAAATAACAAATATGATTGTACGTAGTCGTTTTATAATAAAAATTGTTAACTATTGCTTGATTAAGGGTTTTGAGTATTAAAAATTGTACAAGACATGTTTAAATGTCAAGTTAAAAAGCCACTTTAATTATTTTATAAAAAATGTTTAAAGTTGATTAAATAAAAGAAATAAGGAAAAAAATAACTAGTATTCATTTATTTTTGCAATTATAATTTTGTTTTAAACCCTGTTTTTTTATAACGTTTTTATTTTCAAACACCTAATAAAAAACGATGTTTTATTTTAAACTGTTTAAAACACATGTTTTAAACATGCCAACCCTGGTTTTCATTCAGGGCTTCATTTAAATCTTGCTTCAGTCTGTTTTCACTCAGCCTTATTACAAAAAGCGGTTTAACTAAAAACCCAGGTTTAAATCTCTATAAACTACGGTTTAAACAAAATTGATATTACAAAACGTGGTTTTTCGAAAAACCGTAGACCATTTCATGGTCTAACGCTAAACCTCGGCGGCCCCTAGTCTAAACGATCAAACCATGGTCTAAATCGTATCTGTCAAAGTTTCTCTTTTAGGTTATAGCATCTTTTTCATTGTGTTGTGTTGTTTTTAACCCGAAAATGGATATTAACATGGTCGATTTAATTGATATTGATGATATTGAAGCCGCTGAGTTGTTGGGAACACCACGCCGACACAACATAAATCGTGTTCGAATCAATCCTTTCGTAGAATTATCCGATGAAGATTTCAGGCAAAAGTATAGATTTAATAAACGTTATGCGATGAAAATAGTGGACTTACTAAGAGAAGATTTGACTAGAGACGCTCGAGGATGCCCTGTGTCTCCCGAAATACAAGTGGTTTGCGCATTACGAAGCTGGGCGCGACATGAAGTAAGTAGATTCAAAGCTTATATTGTATTTATCAAAACATTGGTAGAAATAATTAAACTAAATTATGTCCTAAGTTCCAAACTAATATTTTGTTATTGTTTTTTATAGATCCAGGATGACACAGCCGATTTGCACGGAGTCTCACAGCCTTTTATAAGTCAGATATGCAAAAAAAATGCAGAAGCCATAGCCAGAATATCACATAGATTTATAAAAATGCCTGCTACATTGACAGAACAAGAGGAAGCAATACAAAAGTTTCACAGAATCGCAAATTTCCCTACAGTCATTGGCGCAATTGACTGTACTCATATAAAAATAAAAAAGTTAAGTGAAGATGGTGGTCAACTGTATATTAACCGCAAAGGATTTGCATCAATTAATGTCCAGGTATTATTTTACATTTTTTTTTTCTTCCAATATAAAGGAACAACGACTTTTGTCCACAGCCCCATCCCTGATGAGGCGTTGATTATAGTGTTGAAAAGTAGTCTAACCTAGTACAGGGTTGAGGGTGACCATATGTAGTGAGATTACTATACAATAAATAATAACAACCCACTCTGGCTTTGGATGGAATATGGAATCGGACAAAAAGACAGAAGTGGACAGTAACTTTGTTCTATAATATGTAGTGATAGTGAATAGTCATGCATATTTATGTGAGTAAGAGATACTAAAATATTTAACTGTTGTTCCAGGTGGTTTGTGATGCAGATTTAAAAATCATGGACATTGTTACTAGGTGGCATGGGAGTGTTCATGACTCAAGAATATTTCGTGAAAGTCGTTTGAAGCAGCGATTTGAGGCTGGTGCATTCTCAGGCATATTGCTAGGAGACAGTGGCTATGCTTGCACACACTATTTGTTTACTCCATTACGCAATACTACAACACCTCAAGAGGAACGATACAACAGTGCTCACATTAGGACCAGAAATGCAGTGGAAAGATGTTTTGGGTTGTGGAAGCAGAGGTTCCGCTGTTTATTAAGAGGCCTTTACTGCAACATAGAAACTGCAAAAAAAACTATTGTGGCATGTGCTGTATTGCACAATATTGCCATAGATATGAAAGAAGATGTTTTTCATAGTGGGCTTGATGACAATGAAGCTTACACACAAACATCTGAAGCCAGTCAGCCAGTTTTACCAGTGGAAAACAATGTACGTGGCAATATTAGAAGACGTCAATTTATTGAAAGACACTTTTAACTAAAATAATATATTTTAAACCCTAACTAATTTACAATAAATATTTTACACTTAACATTTTAAAATAAATTTTCTTCAACCATGTTTCTCTTGTTATGAAATAACATTTTTTAACTTCACTGTAGGATCTGAAAATAAATATTAAATCATAAATATAAGTATTAATGTAACTCTTTTATAATTATAGCTTACATTTTTTAATTTTTTGACTAATTTATTATTTATTCATAAAAGCTTTGGTTTATGATATTTGTATTTTGAATAATATTGTGAAGTAAAATCTTCCATAGTACATACCTGTTGGTATTATGTGTAATATTTTTGGTTAAGATTTGTATGTTAGTATTAAAAAGTAATTATAAATAATAATAAGATAATAATAGTATTGTAAATAAAGTTTATTTCTCTCTGATTTGAATCTAGGTATATATTTTATTGGAGTAGAAAAAATAAGATTTAAATTTTTTAAGAAAATATTTATGTTAAAAAAAATTCACTCACCATTTAATATTTACTAAGTACTAGAGTTCTTCCTATTTTCTAATAATTCTATTTCTAGTTCCAGTTTTTTTATTTTTAATTCAGCAATTTTAATATTGTACTGATGCTCCACTTCTAGCATATCTATTTGTTTTTTTTTAAATTGAGTGTTGCTCTTCAATATTGTCTCTTGCATTGTTTCTTTTCTGTAAAATATTTAGGTAGGTACCCTTTATATTTTATACTGGGCAAGTAATAAGAATATATTCTAATATAATCTTACTTACTTGTTTTGAGGACCTTTCTTTCTACGATTGTTCTCTTTTTTTCTAGGAGTAGTAGTTCCCACATTTTCCTTTGAGGTACCTGAAAGTATTTTAATTATGTTTTATGATTAGAGACTGTAGAAAGAAAATAAAATTCTTTAAATTCATGTTATATATTTCTTGAATGTTCAAAATATGGTCAAATTAAAAGATTAGAATATTATAATTTAAAGAAAAATTATTATTTTTACCTTGGTCCATTATAACTTCTACCACATCATTGGATTCAGGAGGTATGATTATTGGAGAAAAGTCTGTACTAGGCTCAGCTGTTATTTCATTATCTTCTGGGGGGTTTAATTCAACCTACAAGTATTTATTATTAAATATACTATATAATAATTTAAACAGTGTTTTATAATAATAAATAAAGAACATTATTATGCTTACCACGGTTTTTATTGCGTCACTGTCGTACTCATTGAATTCCACAACAAAATCGTGTGGAGCAATAGCCATAATCGCCATATCTTCTTGAGAAGGCGACTTGGGCTTTTCACCACCCCCTGTCTGCATCTGATAATGCCTATGAGCGGACAAGTTAGCTTTAGCTGCAAGCTTCATTCTCTTCCACGCCAATTTAACTTCACCATCAGTCCTATTTCTTCCCATGAGTTCATTAATTCTGAAAATATTTCATTAATATTGTTAATTTACGTTGATAACGGGTCACATAATAATAAAAAAACAAAACACTTACCTCTTTGCTATATTCTTCCACTCTTGAGCCTTTTTAATATTGCAGGAAGCTTTCGTGCTCTTGTCCTCGATTATATGGCGTGATTGTGCAATCATCTCGCGTAGTATATCCTAAATCATTTATGGGTTAGCTTAAAATCAATAAATTAAAAACGGATTTCAAGTTCATCGAAGTAATTTATGTTTACTTACTTTTTCCTCGGTACTCCAATTCTCAGATCGTTTTTTCTTTTGTTGGTCCATAACGATATAATGTTAAAATTAACATAGAAGGCACAAAGAGGCAATTGTTCTAATATAGACTTTGATAATTTAAAAATTCCAATGCTAAATTAACTTTGTTCAACTTGCGATAGTTTTGTTTAATGTTATGGTTTCATATAACGCGCCAGAATGTTACGCTTCGTTACACGTACTTAGGTGTATTATTAGTAATTAATACGACACTAAGTAATGTGCTCAAACCTATACTAAACTACAATCGACGAAATAACTAATGTTTCATGCAAATTAACACTCTCAATATTTTTAATACTCCTAATCATCATAATAATCATTAGCGTATTAACAAAAAGTTTTCTTTTCTGAGCATACGGAACGTTGCAATAGAATGATATCACGGTGAACGAATAATATTTGTATTAATCTGTGGTCGATATGTAGACAATGGTTCAAATGACGGTACTAAGAAGACCATGGTTTTTTTAAGTTTTGTAATACGGACAAATTTAGACCATGGTTCTGCAGATAAGCCTGGACTTGATAGGACAGGTTTAAACCAAGGTTTATTTAGTTTTTTGTAATAAGACTGACTGAGTTTCAGACTACCTTAAAACAACAAACATTTAAAGCGAAAATTATTCGAAAAAAAGAAAGAGGCTAACCGATGAATCATGAATTCAAGACCATTAAGTATTAAAAACTTCCTAAAGAGTTTTATCAGCAAGTCAATCTACGTAGGTACGCGAAAAGTACCTTTTATAGGAGTTCAAAGTTCAAAACCGGATTGTATTCAAAATACAGCGAAAAGCTCTTACATCGCAATTTACAATTCCTTCTCGATTGCCATCAATATATAAAACAAGTCTTAGAGTCAATGACTGACGTACCCCTGACAGCTATGACCCCTTCATCTTCACATTATACTCCTAGTCTCCTACCAACCTGTACATACCAAACAAGACAAAAGCCAAAATCAACCTTGTGTTTTAAAAAATAGAGTGCTTATTTGCTTGCATTGTGTACGCATAATTTAAGCCTTTATGAGCATACATTCAATTAAAGGACTGTCTTCGAACGTGGTACGATATTGAAAGGAAATAGATAGGTCTGTTGAGATGAACATGGTTTCGTATATTAGCATATCAGATGAACAGACACGTCAGTGGCTGGAAACAATTGAACAGCGGTGTGAAACTGTGTAATGGATGTTATATCTTACGGTGACGACTTTGTCTTATTGTTTTGAGTAGTCGATGCGAAATTAATGCTGTGCGTTGTTATGTAACGTCGCAATAAGCTTCGTAAGGCTTTCTAAAGGTGGCTGGGACAGACTGGATACGGTTACGGAAGACGGAGGACAGGGCGTTGTGGCGCAGCCTGGGAGCCTATGTCCAGCAGTGGACTACGATAGGCTGTTGATTTCTGTTAACTGAATAAGCTACATGCAACCATTTTAGTGGTTTGGAACTTTCCTTAAGTATGAGCCCTGATTTAAGTAGATTTTAGTATTATAGAGATATGAGTTATGAGGAACAGGGTGTAAAGCTTACTCATACTCCATGGTACAGGGAGGATCCTCAGTCCAGACGGGTGTTGTATCTGGTGGGCAACTGCCCAACGTTTGATGTCGGGACGTTGTATATTGATATGGTAGTTGCGCGGTAAAATTGCTTGCGCGATGCAGGATTTTGCATGACGTCAGTGTGACGCGTAGCTTGCATGTGGCGATGTAGACACCGCTATAGTATAAAGTGTACTTAAATGTCAGTTTTGAAGCGAGATACAAGCTGGAGCGACGTTTTGAAATATTCCACGGAGATTCCATAACAGTATCGAGTATCGCTGATCTAGTGGTCGCAAGAACTATTGCTGAGCATGAGGTCCTGGGTTCGATTCCCAGGTCGGGCAAAGTGTTATTGGGTTTTTCCATCAGCAATTTCTTAGTAGCAGCCCGGAGTCTGAATTTATGCTCGGTTGATGGCAATAGGCTTGCCCACTATAACATAGGACTTAAACAAAACTGACGAAATGTGGACGTACTATAGGTACACCGCTGCCGTACTCTTCGAGGATCACTGGCGTGATGTTATGTGTGTGTATTCCACGGAGATTCCTTTAGAGTACTTCACAGAAATAAAGTATACGGTACTCTTGTACTCATATATACGAAGTCGGTAAGGTATACATCATACGTTAGTAATACGGAAAGTAATTTTAAGACTTTCCGAAATTGGGCCCAGCGCTTCCCGGGGTTTCAAGCAAGTTATCGAGTAAAGGCTCGTGCACACTGGCGCGACACGACAGCGCGTCACAAAGGCACCGCGTGTCACGCGACGAGCGGTGCCTTTGTGTCGCACTGTTACGTCGCGCCTGTGAGATGCTAATAAATAATGTACGTGGGAATGTCATCCTTTAGTTAGGAGTGTCTCAATAAGGGTTACCATACGGAAAATTGAAAAGTCCTGACTGAAAGCCTGATTTCTATAGAAAAGTCCTGAGGTTTTGTCGCAAACGTAATAAACGACGACGCATTCTTTTTCACATGTTTATATACATTACATATGTACCTATTAGATGACTAGATTTTTATAATTAAGTAGATATGTGATTATTTAGAAATACTATGCCTTGCCTCGCCTGAAAAACAGGATGACCTAGTTCAGGCACATAAAACAATAGAATTTTTCGTATATTTAAGCTTTGTACTTAGTGTTTTACCTTTTTACCTCAATAAACTTTTTATTATTATTATTATATGAAAAAAAATGCGTCGTCGTTCATGATGCAGATGATTAATGAGAAAGTATTGATTATATTTTGTTCAATTTACATACTACTAATACAAGTTGATTTTTAAAACCAAAATGAAAGTACCCTTAAAAAAAACCTGAAAAATCGAGATAGAGATACTTTATTTTATTTAAAAAAACGAAAAATCCTGAGACTCCCGAGATTTTCCTCAATCCGACCGCAATCCTGTCAGGAGCCTAAAAATCCTGAGATCTCAGGACAAATCCTGAGATATGGTAACCCTAGGCGCAATCGACATGCCGGATACGTTGGATTTCAAATACCGGTAAAACGGGGTGAATAGGAACGCAGGGGTGAATCGTAACGAAACTTTAAAAGGGATTTTAACATTGAAATATTATAGTCTGTCGCCAAAAAGGACTCTAACGTGTATACTGTATTATAATTAACCGATTACGTGTCCCTGTTGGCAACAAATTATATTATTTAAATGTTAAAATTCCTTTTAAAGTTTCGTTACGATTCACCCCTGCGTTCCTATTCACCCCGTTTTACGGTACATTGCTAAGAAAGTGGAATTTAGACGACTATGAACAGATAATTTTGACTGGTTCATTTCTTGTTAAGGCGAACTCGTCAACCCGGGTAAACCACGAAATTCAGATTTTCATATGTATGTATGTGTGTGTGTATAAAACTAAATCGATACTTTTTACTTTCGGTACGGAACATGTTAGAATATAAACTTCTAGTCATTTATGTTTTTTTTTTTTATATGTAATACAAATTGGCTATATGTGAAATGGTCCTACTTGTTGCGCTTTAGCAGAGTCACAGAGCTGGAGAAGGGCGTTGTTAGCTGCACTACAGTTTAACTTTTGCTGCTATCAACGTTTTACTTGTTGTACTTAGTCTTGTGTGTTCCAATTTTATTTTTATTTTTATGTACTCATAGGTTTAGCCCATTAATAGCCTGTAACTGTGTATACAATAAATAAATAAATAAATAAATATGTCGTTTGGGGCAAACATTAGTGTACCTACTAGAATCGGGTCGCGCCTGTTTGCGGGAGCCTTTAACCTTGTAGACACTAAGCTTCTTTTAACGCCTAGGTACTACGAAATAAATATTTTCCTAGTAACTCTAACATAAAAAGCAGGAATTTAACGCGAATTAATTTAATTAGAAAGATCATTGATTCCATAACGCTTAGTAAACAGTAGACTTTCAAGCGGTTTTATTATTTAAGAAAGTTCTATTGTCGGATCAAACCCTGTCATGAATGATAATTCTTGTAAACAGAGACCCGCATAATTTTAAGAGGAAAAATTTCTTAATTTACATTTCATATTAATGGTGGAACATTAGCTGTTTTTATGAGTCTTAGTAGCTTTGTTTGACAAACAAACTGGGTAAGCAATTGTTATGAACTTCGTTAGAAAAACAGCGCGTATTTTTCTTATAACGAACACGTGACACGAGGACACCCACGTTCTATAATAATATATTTTACCAAGAAAAAATAAAATAAAATAAATGGTTTATTTGCCACAGAAACACGTGCATACAAAAAAGATAATTAGCTATGGAGATAGTTATTATTTATAACCGTACATACACCTACTGAATTTCAGCTAATTTATTTTGACCAATTCCATTAGCTTTTATCGCTCAGACAACAAAACAGCACGCTGGCACGTGGAAATATTTTACAGTGCAAATAATTTAATAGGTACCTACCTCAGTGTCCAATCAGTTTAAGTAGCCATTTTTACTGTCAACATAACGCCACATTACCCAGCGCACATAAAACTGGTAATTGTTTGTTAACATCCAAAGACAAATGCTAATAAATTTTAGTAAAAGCACTTATGAGTGCTTTAACAAACAAAAAAACATCTCTTCTCTCTTTAATCTGTCTCTCTCTCTCTTCATAAAATTGCTAATAATGGGTATAGGGAATTTTAAAACCTTACTTCAATCTCGGTAAATGCTTGCATCAAAGCTTTATGATATGCATAGAGAGTGAACGCTTCTATGAATTTAAAATTTAATTTCGGTACCGTGCACTATTCCCCCTTCTTTCACCCAGAGAATCGCTTTTGGTCCATTATAATTATGTATGGCAACACTTACGTAAACTGGTAGTCAGGGTCACTTACACTCTGCCGGGGTCGCGGATTGTACGAAAGAGTTAAGTACCGTAGCCCTGGCGCACAGGCAACTGAAGGAACACGGGTGGGTTAGTCAGTACGAGTCTGACACGCCCTTTCGCTCCACCGAGAGCGGGAGAAGTCATCTGATGATTTCCCACCCAAAAAAAAAGCGTCAGTTATACTACCTTTGACGGACCATAGTTAGTGAAAACCAAACAATCCAAATTGTCATATGTCCACAGCTTGATTATTTTCCTCCAGACTGCGGATCAACATTTCTAAAGACCGAATCATTTTTGCACTCAGTCCTTACCAGCCTCACCATGGAACTACCGCTAAGACTGGAGTACGCTCTATAATTTCGAGTATTGTGTATTGGTGGTTCGTGTCCAAAACTCCACGTCAAAGCGCCTATTTTGTGTAAGAGCGGGAAAATAGATTATTATTTGATCCACCCCAGATCCCCAAGGAGGGCCTGTAACGCCTTGGTGTTACTGACAATCGCACGGAAGGGTCTTGAGTTACCGAAATCCTTTGCCTAGCATGTGGTAACCACCAGGCAGTTTAGAAGCACATGAGCAGCTCTCTCTGAGCAACCTCATCCTCCTCCATGCAGGCCCTGCACAGTGGACTGTCTGTGACTCCAATGACAAAGAGGTCTGAGGACTGTGGTGTAACCGACGTTTAGTTTTGTTTTTTAAAACGGAACGCAGTCAGATTTTATCTTGTTTTCTTCGCCCGACAGACGCTTATTCAAATAAAAAACTAAATAGTTATGACATTAAACGATAAAACCTGCTAAATTACGGCATTATAGCCTCCGACATTTGACACAAGAATATTAATAATATTTTTTTTTTTCTCATATTTTACTAATATCCTTTGGAAACCACAAGGTTACCTACTCTGACAAACAATTTTATTTGTGTCTTATAATCAATGTCATTTGAGGTTTGTGTGTCGGGGACGAGGCCAGGATTATATTTATTAGATTATCATATAATTATTAGGTAATCATGAGTTTTTGGCGCCGAATTAGTGGTGCAAAAAGAAAGTTAAACTTGAAATGTCATATTACATACATAAGCTCACGCCTGGGGAGAAGGCGTGAGTTTATGTATTATGTATGTATGGGGGTGGGCATAAACTACAGAAAATTTTAAGTGACATATTAAGGAAGAAAGTAGCAACTTTCTTCCTTTTCCCTTGAGTAGGTACAATAGAGCAATGTCAGATAACAAATCCAACAGATTTTCTTGACTATCCTAACGACTATCCATATTCCATGGACATTAAGGCTGCTCTCTCGAAAAAAGCTTGAAAAAAGCATGCAGTTGAAGCGACTTTTCGTCGGCATTTACAGAGAAATTACATCTGATTTTTTTTATCAGTAATCTACATGATATAATACGTAATTTGGTTTAGCCATAATTTTCATATCGGTATCAAATAATAATAAAAAAAAACACCAAATCACCTCCAAATAATGGTTTTGAAACCATTTTACTCCTTAATTTTTGATCAAAAGAGTATTAAAAAAAATATCTACTGCTTTGCAATACAAAGGAAAATAATTTGGTTTTGTTACTTTTTTTAAATATGTGTTATTTTTATTATAATAAATTAAAAAGGCGTCCGATTAAGGACTGCGTCTACATCAGCCCCGCACTCGTCCATAAATTCAGTGCGGGGCGCATCGTGTTGCTTGGTGGAGGTATGTCGCGTTGCGAGAGCTCAGCATTACGAAATAAAATCGTAAAATATTACTGCAGAAATTGAATTTTGTAAATAGTGGAGTAGGTTTTTTCTGATTCTTGTAAATAAGTAGTGTTTTATAGTTATATTAATTGTACAGTTTTATTAGTTTTTAAAACATGGGGAATAAGCAGAAACGAACAAAGGGGGGTCTAAAAAAATATTACAAACAAAAGGGTATACATTTATTTATCAAGGTAAATTTAAAGTTTTATCTACATTTTCATTACACACTATAGCTTTACTTATCTTTCTTAGAAGTAGATAGCACAGAGTATACGGACAGACGGTAAGCTTCATACAACCGCGCTGTGATAGGTACACTACTACAAGCAAGCCGCGTGTGTGCGCTTCGCCTGAACGAGGCAACTGGCTGAGCCAATATGAACCTGCGGGGTAGTTACGTAACACACTAATAGTAGGAATGAGTTTCATTTTGACAGTTCAACAACATTCATTGCGTTATTTACGTTGTTGAGCAGTCACATTTTTCGAACATATGAAGCAATGGAATAGCAATATGCTTCAAAATTATTCAGATGGTGATAGATAGTGTGTTACGTAATTAGGGTGCGGTGTCTCTTCGCACAGACGAAGCCGCCACTGGACGCGCCTCATGCTTGTAGTAGTGTACCTATCATAGCGCGGTTGTATGAAGGCTCCCGCAGACAGGCGCGACACAAAGGCGCCGCTCGTCGTGCGACGAGCGGTGCCTTTGTGTCGAACGCGATTCGCGTCGCGTACTGTTTATAAAATACCTACCTCATTCAAACAAAGTCGTAAGTACAACGCTTCTGTGTCATATAGTAGTGAACGATCACAGAAGGTCCACGTCCACGCAATGACTTTCAGCCAATATTACAAATTTTACTTTTCGGTACCTAAGTAATTCTGATTCGTTGCGATTATTTGTGACATATTTTATTATTTTTCATGTCTAGTTTACGAGTAGATACAACTACAGACGAAAACTTTGCCAAAACTGAAAATGCTCCTGAAGTAGGTATTAATTATGATTATAGGTTAAGTAGGTAGGAAGATTATAGGTTAGGTACTTGCTAATAATTTGTTAGTTTATTGATTACTGGCGTAATTATTTTCAATTATATTTATACAGGGTGGAATTTTTTAACCTCACCTGGAGAGAAAGTACTCTAAATACTGAATACGAATAGGTATTAAATATGTATTACTGTGTGTTGCGTTTTTTTTTACTTTTGTCGTAAGAATGGCGGTTATCGTCGATTTTGCTAACAGACGTGAAATGTATGCAGATTTTAGTACAAAAGTGAACCGTTTCTGACGGTAGTAACATCTACCCCCAATACAGAACGGTTGAACTTTAAGATACTTTTCATAATACTAGTAGGATCATGAATAGCTCAGTTGGCAGATCGGCTATATCCAGTAGGTTTAATGTCGAATACTTTGTATTCGACTTCTATCGGGGGTGATATCAATCAATCAATTAAATCAGCCTATCGCAATCCGCTGGTGGCACAAACTAGATACAATAAGAAAAAAAATGGCAATCATGTTTTTATTATAATTATCACTTTCATTATTATCCATGCGGGCTAAAGCGGGGCAATAATATTTAACTAATCATATTTTTTTTTTTAGGAATGTTTTGCTGATTTAAATCAAATAAAAAATTCACTACCCATACTCAGTGAATCAGTTAGTTCTACCAGAGAAGTTGAAGGTGATTCTGTTGATTTGGATGTGAATGTCAGTAATTACTTTTTTTACAAATTATGAACATTTTTTATTTATTTTACTTGTAAATTATGTAGAACTGCATTCATTTTAGGAACAAGATGATTTGGGCAGTCAAAAACTACGTTCTCTACCGGATGACATGTTGACTCACAAGCATCTTGTAAGGTCTGTCGAGGAACTTGAAGATTATTTTAATATTTTAAAAAAATACTGAATTGGTCCAGGCATTCTTGAGTTTTGCGCTTAGCAGCCCATTTAGCCATTAATTTTAGTTAAAAAGATACATCAAGTTGTTTACCTCATGTTGCAAGACAGGCTGATTTATATTAAAGGTAAAGCTTTTACTCACGGCCTCGAAAGCTTTTAACAATTTTATTCGTAATCATAGCCCGAAAAGTACGTCCCTATCAATAAATAATAAATAAAAACAAAATTTCATGATGACTTGACCTTCTGTTATTTCGTTACTCTGTGACGAGACTGGGCGAGGCAACGCGTGGCGGCGCGCGGGCCGCGCCGCACGTTTTCTGTTGCATGCGGGTAGCGGAGTGGCGCGGAGAGGGGTCGTTAGCTCCGCCCAGATGCTCAAGGTTATTGGCATTATTACAGGCCTTAACGGGGTCTGTTGATGATGAAAGAACGACGTTCAACAGTATCATTATTTATTCATTTACTTACATTATTATTTACGTAGGTACAGTAAAATACAGAGATACGACATATAACTTTGAGTACAAAGGTATCGACCGCATGCAGCAGCAGCAGACGACGTGTCGCTGCGACACGACTGATTTCTATACATTTCTATGAAATACCTTTAGTAGTTAGCGACACGTCGTTTTCATAGAAATACATAGAAACTAGTAGTGTCGCAGCGAAACGTCGTCTGCTGCTGCTGCATGCAGTCGGCTACGAACTCGTACCTTTAAAAGAAAATATTCTTAAATAACAGTGACGGCATCAGTTTCGCCACTGCAAATATATGGTGCTCCCTTTTTTTCAGTAGTTGAACAATACTTGTAAACTTTTGTATTATTTCTATGTGGGTCAGGTGCCTTATTTCCCAGTTGCGGCTGCAATACCACGACAGAAGATTTGCTTAAATCAGCCACGTTTTCGTTGGCTTTGAACATTTGGATCAACTATTCTCAACGCGTTGAATATGAGACAACTAATACTATTATATGCTAGCTGTTGCGTCTGTTGTCAGCGAGTTTGTCTGCGATCCAGTATGTAAAGTAGCTATGTTCTTACCCAGGTCATGGTCTATGTGTGTGCCAAATTTCATCAAAATTCGTTCAGTAATTTTTGCGTGAAAGAGTAACAAACATTCATCCTCACAAAATTTCTCATTTATAATATTAGTAGGATTTATTTGAATAGTGTCAGAAAAAATAATAGACCGGGTCATATTGCTAACACTCACATACACATTCAATTTATCATAAACTTCTTAACTTAAGTATTTGAAATACGTAGAGATTTGATAAAATGCCCTAGAAATCACATTTTCAAAACCCAGAGCCACTGGTGTGCTTCAATGGAACGTTTGACCTCGTCTGCAGACGGTTGTCATCGCAAGTTTTTAGTCCTTAGAAGTCAGAACCCCTGAAATACTCTCTGCCATCTGGAGACAAAGTATTAATGAAGATATCGTAACTTAAGGCAACAATAAGTGCCAGCGACCTTGAACAAGTGGGAGGAGCATGCGAAACTTTTAAGCGAATAAAATTGCACAGAGCGTTAGCGTCTACCCGGACATTGGTCAGCGATGCACTGCCGCCCGTCGCCCGCAAGAGCCCCCGCTTCAACGCGCATCAAGTTTATTCGCAAAAACAACCCCCCTTGATTTATCAAACACAATACAAATAAAAGCCGTAAACAAAAATTTGGATAATTAAATTGTTTTTTAGATGGTGCAGATTTCATGAAAATACGCCCGATAGTTTTTGCGTGATTATCGTTTAAGTGTTCGCGTTAAACATTACTTTACAAATTAATTACACTATGTTATAAAAATATAATTTCAAATATTCACATATCAAATTACGAAGAAAATAGTCTAGTTTATCATACATTTTTTTCAAACAAATAAGACTATTCGTTTAGACGTGATGTTTAATTTGAAATCATTAATAGTCGTATATCTGCGCCTTAAAATAACACGTACTTATAGACTATCTCCAAGACAAGATTGACCGGACGAGATAACACATACAATACATAACAACACTTAACGGCCGAATGTTTCCAAAACACATTCGATTATAATCCAAACGTATTCAGATACACACGACACCATTAAGAAGATTCACTGCTGTTTAAAATTACCAGCGACTGTCTGTAAAAAATCATCATTACATGGGGGGACTGCCTATCTGACCTCCACAACCCAGTTACTGGGTAAATGATACCCCTCGGTAAGACTGGCTGTCAGACTTTCGAGCTTCTGACTAGCCGTAACGACTGCCAAAGATCTACAAATGACAGCAGGGACAACGGTTTAACGTGATTTGCGAGGCACGGAGGGGGTCTCGATATGTAAAGGATGGTCACCCACCCACCCATCCAAGGACCGACCTCGGCAAGCGTAGCTTAACCTTCGATCGACTCGTGCGGCTGTTATTATTTAGCCATGACAAAAGACCATCAAAATTACTTATGAAGAACTGATAACATAATATATGTATGAAGCGATACAAGAGCTATACCTAACATAAACACTTGTTAAGGCTCCTGCAAACAGGCGCGACACGCGGCGCGAATCGCACGCGACACAAAGGCACCGCTCGTCGCGCAACAGGCGGTGGCTTTGTGTCGCGTCGCGTCTGTTTGAAGAAGCCATAAGGGTGGATGGACTTCCTAATCTAAGCCTGATTGGTGACGACTGATGGGCGATCGTAGTATGTTAATGTTAGCACATTGTACGGCCCATCACAGAATCTTAGCTTTTGTTACATCTGCTGAAGATAAAATTAACCTTTTCGCCATATTTGGACGTTACTACAAACATACTACTAGCTTCCTGGTGGACAAGACTTGCCACTGAAGCCACCGCAGAGTTTGACTAAGAAATCTCGGAGCCCTTAATGGGTTTAGACAGTTAAGGCTCCTACAAACAGGCGCGACACGAAACGCAAATCGTACGCGAAACGAAGGTACCGCTCGTCGCGCGACGAACGACGCCTTTGTGTCACGCTGTCGCGTCGCGCCTGTCTGCGGGACCCTTAACAGTCTCGCCATATAACCCATCGAAGTCCCCAGGACCGAAGGATTCATGAATATTATTCTCAAAAAATATAAAATACTTAAATGGAAATAAAGATCTGCTCATTTATCAAAGTACTAGCTTCTGCCCGCGAATTCGCCCGCGTGGACGTCGGAAATTATCCCACGGGAACGTGCTACCATACCGGGATAAATACGTAGTATCATATCATCCAAATCCATTCAGCCGATAAAGCGTGAAATGATAACAGATAGATAATAATTTTATTTTTATTAAACAGGTTGTATGATTCTAAACGTGTAACTTAAAAATTTATAATAATTATTTTTCATATTATTATCATTAATTTGAAATATTCTAGCGTCGCCCTTGAACACGTATACATATTAGCTAAGTTATTTTATAGCTTCAATTTGTAATAACTCACTCCCTATTACATGGGACTTAAATATAACTAGCAAAATGTTCCTCTGCCTAACCCTTCGCGCAAACAGGCTCGATGTTGTGTGATAAGATTCATCCAACGTGTCCACGTGAAAAGGGGAAGTTACATTCTTTACTGAGAACAACACAATAAGCGGCTTTAATATAGTTATAATAAAGCTCTCGGTAATCAAGCCGCAGCTTTGTCCCAGCTGTCAACTTATCTGATGTAAATTAATTACAGCTGCTATCAATCACGGGGTGACAAACTGTTTCAATGTAATCGTTTCAACAACACGACTAAATTATTGTAGCGCTAACAAGTAATCGAGTTGAAACGATTAAGATGACGATTGTCTTGTATCGATACTTAAATTACATGTGTGGAGTCTGATTGACGTCTATATAGTCAACGCACACGCACATCACGATAACATTTTTTTTTTTTTTGAAGAATCGAGGTGGTAAGAAAATAGAATGAATATTCAAACTCAAACTCAAAGCATTTATTTCAAATAAACCAATTACAGGCACTTTTGAATTGTCAAAGGGTCAGTCAGTCAGAAAAATGAAGCTAGTTGCCCATTCCAAAGCGTAGTATACCTATGGAGAAGAACGGGCAAGAAACTCCATGGACACTCTTTTAAATCAATATAAGATAGATCTTAGTGAATAAAGTTGAGAATGTACGTAATGATGATGATGTCATAGTATGGTATCATTACTTAATCGATGAAATCGATGTCCATGTAGAAATATCCCATTTTATAAGAATCTGCAGTATAATGAAAACTGTATTAAAATAATAAATGAAAATGGTAACTGCCGGTATATTAAATCTGAATGTACCGTTCGCTAGATACAGTGTGCGCGTGATTAATGATTTTGACGGGAACGCCATAAAAAATTGCAGAGACGAACTCTGTACCAATTACTACGCACATTTTCATATTATTTATGAGAGTAATGACATCGTTTTGACGATTATTTTTTTACATTATGGCCACAAAAACTTGCTTAGCAATTAGTTTACGTCTGTGTATTTATTATAGGTACGTATTTATGATAAAAAGCTGAGGTTAAATTTGAAATGTTTTTCATATTTTCTGACGTAAGCTGCCGATTTTTTTCTGATCAGTTTTAATGTGAACGGCTTTAGATTCATACACTAAATGACAAATTAATACACGTCATGTTAACAAGAAAGGGGAAAAGTATTTTTCTGGTACGAAAACTACGTGCCACGCTAATAGAATGCGTAGGCGCCGACATAATCAAACGATCGATGTAAATCATTCAACATCTGCCACAAAATGCATCGAAATTCCGACATTATGCCAAGCAATTAACATATGAAATATTTCTACTGCGATAGGTGACATAAGTATAGTTAACACGGCGATAAACTAAGAGAACAGATTCGCGGACAGAAACTATATTTCTCTTAATTGAAACTAACTACTAATGACGTTTACATCATAGACTGTCAGTGTACACTAGCGTCGATCACTCTATCAATATAAACCTCCCTAAACAATTGAATGGGATGATAATAAATAATTTATGCGACCGCAGTTACATACCGTTCTGATTGAAACTAATGGCGTTCTATATTGGTAGCTCATTCAGTTAGATCGGTCTATGTAGTCCTATTGGGCTCGTGAATTAGACCATTAATAAAGCATTCGTGTTTCTCATTCCATGCGTGAGAGACAAATGTGGGTTATAATTTCAGCCCTGCCCTTTTGACAATGTCCCTTTTGCGGTCGTTAACACGTGGGAAAGTCATTGAAATTGACATTGGTATTTTGTTCGTACGTTCCATTGACTTGACAGTTCAATTGTAAAATAGAATTTTTCCTCCAAATACGTCCCTGTTCAAGATACTTCGTTATGATTTTTGGAATATCATGCTCAACGTTTTGATATTAAATTGTGTCGAAGTTTGTTTTGGGATTGGATAAATAAGTAAAAGGGTATTTGATGAAACGATGAGCATATCAAACGGAACTCGATTGAAGACATTTGGTTTTTCATTATATCGCTCAGTACTTTATTTTTATGAGTTTTGCTACTGACATTTATGAGCCAATTTTTTATCCGATTAACGAAAAAACAAAAGAATAGCTTACCTACTTGATGACCATCATGCATGAATTATTTATAATGTTAATTTATAATTCCCAAGGTGATAAAACGATTTGATAAATAGGGTTCATTAGTTCATTGAAATAAAATACGACCTGTACTTTTTGTGAACTAAATAAGTACCTACTTAGTTTTGAAATTTCTGACTAAATATATATCCACTTTAAGGTCGGCTGTGCCCGCGGCAACCACGTGTAAAGTGTTTATGTTCTGGGAAATAATGTACTTATGTACTTACCTTAAGTCTTTTTCCAAGTAAGTACTTAGTTATCTTTCTATCATTCACATCATATTTTTTTTTATTAGCTTAGGGGGGACAGCCTTCGTTTCTGACTTTATAAATTATCTACAAAAGCAGAAAAGCTCCCAGCGGGCCACCAACTGCAATGGCCCATCTGGAAATCTCTTAACCGACTAAGAGCAGCCACATTGCAAACTATACCCATCTCTTGTCGCGGTCTCTGTGCACTAACACATGCAACATGGAAGACCTTTGCGAGGCCAACGATAACGCTGTCGAAGTCGCCGAATTCTGGTCGAAGCTTATTTAATTATATTTATGATACGACGAAAAAGAAGAAAAAATAGCAAATAACTGGTTATCACATAGATATTATCATTTCTTGATGAAACTTAATGAGCTCTCTAAGGCGTGCCACCAAGCAGATCGCATGCTGTTTATTGCTACGCCAGGACCCGACCCTCAATTGGTTTATATTGGTTGACGTAAACGCAAGGCAATATGGCCGATACTCAGTGGGTTCCGTGTATTATTACTGTAGGCCATAACCAATAACCATCAAGTAATTTGTGTTGACTAGCGACGTGTGGACTATGGAATATGCAATAAATAATAATGCAATAAATGATTGAGTATTGAGTATTGAATGTTAGTGTGATGTTATTCATAATATATGTTATATTTTTAATATTTTATTATTATTTCCTTTATTTCATTATATACATATAAATTATATTTTTAAATATTAGAATATAAAAACATTTAAAAATACAAAAAATAGTAGCCCACCGGTATCGCGAAAAAGGTCCAGGCTACCGGCGGTCAGGGCTCCAGAGAGAGGAACCTCCTAACATTGCGAGCCGTGTCCAGAAGTACCGTCTTCTGAATCAAGCCCTTGATCCAGGCTATTAAGTCATTATTATTATTATTATTAACTCCTGTTAAACAGAGCACCTGCCAATCTTATCTCTACGCCACCCTTGGTTGACTGGTAAAGAATGCCTAAGGCATCAAGCCCGTCTTTGTACCTTGTTATGTGCGAGAAATTTCAATAAATAAATATGTTGTCTTGGAATTTTGCGAAATTCTGTCTGGAGTCTTGGGGCTTGGGTATTCAATCTTGGGCTTGAAAAGCTTTCCGGCACTTCCTCAGTTCCTGGGAGACATTATTCGTAGATACCCACTAATATGTGTTATAAATGCGAAAGTTACTCTGACTATCTGTTAACTTTTCACGCCTTCAGGGCTGAACAGATATAGACCATGACGTAGACTATGTCTTATTTAGGATACTTTTTATCGCAGTAGTACGTACCTGTCCAATTTCCACGTGAGCGAAACCACGGGCAAAAGCTAGAAGTGAGATGACGACGGACTAGTGAAAGGCGCGGGTTTCCAATGGATGCCGGAAGCGCAGGATCTTCCATTCGGTTCAGGCCTAGGTCCAGAGCAGTAGAAGTCTTTCCGCTGATACGATGATGATAATGAAGTGCAAAGCAGTCAAAACTCAGAACTGAATGATGCATCAGTTATCTTTGGATTCCTGCACACAATGCCTGCAGTAGGAATTATTTAGTTCATTGACGGATCACTTAGGCTTTGATGTACCTTTTGTAAACGAATTGAACGTTCAACCGTGTCTGACGAGGACCATTTTGCCATTCACTGACAATTGTGGGCCAAATTTGGTCTAAAAATAACACTTATAGCCACAAATGCGACTTCAAAAGCTCGCTGATGAATCATTCTATACAAACCAGTTTAAGAATTGACAATGCAAAATGTTTTTATTTTTCACTTTTTAGTTGTGGTACCTACCCCATACAAATTCGTATACCACTACTTTATATGTAAATAACAGTGACAGGAAGTTATTAATACATCATCGATATTATGCTTCATGGAAAAAATACTCATTATTAAGGATAACTCAAAAGCTGCTGGTCAGATCTTGATCATCCTTTGGGACCACATGAGAAGCAGCAGCTTTCAAATAAAAACTAACTAAGTTCTGTGGTAACAAACATAAAAACAAATAGAGTCGAATTGAGAACCTCCTCCTTTTTTAAAGTCGGTTAAAAATAACCTGTTACCCACTTTCCACGATTTATTAATAGAAATATTTTACGTTCATCGCCTGTGAAAGGCCCAAAAATAGATAGATACACAATTTTATAAACAGCTTTCAAGCTGCGGTACAAAATAATTTGCAATGAAAAAAAAATGTATATCAATTTTGGATAACAAAGAAACGATAAATGAAAATATGTAATATGGAATATTTCTTCTATATTTACGTTGATAGGACGAAATCCTGCGGAAATCTGCAGCACATTTACTAAAGTTCAAAAAACCACCCCACAGCAAACGTCAGTGACAACCGGATTACCGGATCCCTTGCAGCAAAGTGCCAAACGAACTAGAAGCTGCTCAGAAGACTGTCAAACATAATTGAAAACAAAACAAAGCATGATTAAACGAGTTTTGTTTAATTAATAAATATGTAAACTTGGCAGAAATAAAGCATACATAACATAACGACAATATTCTCCAAAGGGTTAGGGCAGAGGTGTACCTGTAGTACACCCACATTTCACCAGTTATGTTTAAGTCCCACGTAATAGGGGGCGAGCCTCTTGTCATCAACTGGGAACAAATCCAGACTCTGGGCTGCCATTGAGAAATTCTAGATGATAAACCCAATAACACTTTGCCCAACCCGGGAATCGAACCCAGGACCTCATGCTCAGCAGTAACGGTGCGACTACTAGACCAACGAGACAGAAATAAAGGCTCCCCCGCAGACAGGCGCGACGCGACTCGTGTAGAACAATTTCCACCAAGTTTTCATGGAAATTGTTCTACTAGAGTGCGACTCTAGTAGAACAATTTCCATGAAAACTTTGATTTTGAATTTGACTTTTTTTGATTTGATGGGAAACTTGGTTGGTTTGGCGTCGCGCCTGATTGCGGGAGCCTTAAAGGTTTCTTTAATAAACTTAATAAACACGTGTTTAAAGCACAGTCCATTAGGTTCGATTAAAATCTTAACAGTAATGACGAATATTTAAAGGTCCATAACAATTTTCTCACTTGTAATGTTAATCGGACTATAAAAAATTATTAAGAGTGTTACTTACGCACGATTCTTTTCCACATTAATATTTAACCTGGGGGATCTTAACGAGCGTGTAATGTTATTTTAACGAGAAGTATTTAATTTGCTGTTGAATATTAAACGGAAGCATAAGGTAATGAAGCAAATAATTTTAATATTTTCTGTTAATTTGTCTTTATAGATTTTTATTATGTGATAATAAGTTGCTTAATTGAACCAACTATACAGTACATACTAATTCCATAAATTGGACCTTTAGGCCCAAATTATGGAATGGATAGTATTAGTATGTGGTTTACCACAGATAATATAACCTAACCTGACATTGACAGACAAAGCTGAATGAGAAGGTTAAAAAGCCTACGAGATCTCCTCAAAACAGAAGTCAAATACTTATAACTGTATCGCACACTTATCACGATCAAGAAGAAAATCTCTCACAGTTTTCTTTTTACCGATATATAAATCGAGCTGGAAATAAAAACAAAATTTAGCTTTTGCTAAAAGCTATCCGAGAGTTGGCTCCAAATTGGTTAGTTCCATTACAGCTAGATTTGAAAGAAATGTTATATCCGTTACCACTGGTTGCGTTCTTTCAACTTTCTGTGAGTTCTCAACACAGAGCACGGAATCGCCGACCCGGCAGCGTCTAGAGTCGGCAGTACTAATAAAATTCGTGGCGCCCAAAGAGCACAACTTCTGTCACGAATCGCCATTCAAAGACGTCAGTTAATATACATCATTAGTGTCGTAACCGTGTCGGTAACCGACATAGCCCAATGACTAAGCAAGCTGAAGTAGGAATGGGCTGGTCACATCTCACGCAGAACCGACAATCGTTGAGCAAAAATGAGTTCTAGAGTGGAGATCGCGTTTAGGCAAACGTAGTGTGGGATGCCCGCCGGTCAGATGGAGAGACGACTTGCGAAAGGCTGCTGGCAGAGACTGGATGAGCAGAGCCGAAGATCGGGCTCAGTGGCGTTCACTAAGAGAGGCCTACGTCCAGCAGTGGATGAATATAGGCTGATGATGATGATGATTAGTGTCGTAGTGCGAGTAAACGATGACCCGCTTGGTTTGTATGGAAAGTGTTAACAATGCCGGCTCTATTAGCAGCCGCCGAGGCGTCTTCATGCTCTATGGTTCTCAAGGTTGCCTTAAGATCGTCTTTTGTTTGGTTTTAAAACCCGATGGTAATGGTTACGCCTCTACTGATTTGCATGATGACTTGGCATTGTACACTTCGTTTGTGAATTTTCCTTCTTTGCCCGTGTACTTAAATGGAATAAATTAAAAACCATTATAGTACGGCAGACTCATTACTGAAGGAACGTAACGATTTTAAGAAGGTCTTTGTGACAAAATTATAATCTGTTCTATTTTTGTAATGCTCGTCCATTTGGACTGCGTTCTAGGGTCTTACAAATGAATGTCATCATCGTATCATCAGCCCTGGTCATAGGAGAATCTGTAGAAAATAGCTATAGGGCGGTGCAATGTCAAAGTAGATAATTGGATTGGCAGGTGTTTGTAGTGCTCGTGGCTAAGTAATAACAGCCGCACGGGTCGATCCATCAGGTTAAGCAACGCTCGCCGCGGTCGGTCCGTGGATGGGTGACCATCTTTACATACCGAGACCCCTTCTTGCCTCGGAAAGCACGTTAAGCTGTTGGTCCTGGCTGTCATTCGTGGATCTTTGGCAGTCATTACAGGTCGTCAGAATCCCGAAAGTCTGACAACCAGCCTTACCAATGGATATAGTGTTACCCAGCAACTGGGTTGTGGAAGTCAGATAGGCAGTCGCTCCACGTAAAATACTGGTATTCAGCTGCATCTGGTTAGACGGGAAGCTGACCCCAAAAATAGTTGGGAAAACGCTAGGCAGATAAGATGTTTGTAGTGAAACTAAGAAGAGCCTGCTGATGTCCTCTAAGATTAGAGGCTGTTGCTAGGCTGTTAGGTTTAAGCCTTAGGACGAATATACATAATTATGAGCTCAGTCCACTGGCTGAGCATATGACTTGTCTTCTTCGTCAAGTCATTCTATCAATTTTCATCTTCTAGAGTAGTGAGTTTTCATGGTAAGTGCAGAGTTACTTGTGATTCAGTTCACGTCAGGCCCAGAATGGGCGGTCTAGCAACAATAGTAGAAGGAATCGGGCCCCGGTTAACACTTATTGGTCCACATGTTTCAATTGATTCTTTGGCTGGAGAACGTAATTTCGGTGCAATTGCTCTTTTCTGTGATTAAAAGTAAATTACTTGAAACTTTTAGAAGCTGGTTTGGGTTGATTGTTTTGAACGAAAGGATAGGAAGGTAGGATAGGTAGGTTATGTATTCCAAGGTAGACTGACGGAGAAATGACGTGCTATTAAACGTCTCCCCTGTTTCCCCAGCTTTCCACTGTTCACAATGCGTTAGGAACAAAAAACATGTAATATTACTTTCTGACTATTTCAATTCCTACCAACTATTTTCTAATCCCAACAGATCAAACTTCAAGGCACGCGGTGTCCCCATTGTAGGTATTTTAAACGTCCTAACGAATTTCTATGGTAAACGATATCTCCTACCGTCACGAACATTATTCCGTGTGTATATTTGTCCCACAAACAACAAAGACTAGTTGATCGGCAGACCGGTCGATGGCACAATAAACAGTAATCAAACTTGGAGGAACGAGAAACTTACTTCACCCGCTTACCTACTGCTTACATTGTTCGAGAGAATCAATTTATGCTAAACGCTGCTAGGCGTCCGTTTTCCTTTAGTCAGGAATTGAGGAGGTTCTGATCTTACTAGTTGTCTGTAGACTTCTACTAAAGAACATGAGCCTCACACTTGAACGCCAAACTCAAACTCAAAGCATTTATTTCAAATAAACCAATTACAGGCACTTTTGAATTGTCAAGGGGTCGGTCAGTCAGAAAGATGAAGCTAGTTACCCATTCCAAAGCGTAGTAAAACGCCTATGCTGTTATTCGTTTTAGTAATCGTCATGAAGAATGATCACAATCAATGATATTATTATATTTAAAAAGAGGTAGATAGGTCACCTACCCAACATTCGATCTACAAAAACGGCAAATGTCATATTATTTGAGGACATGTGGAAGTAGGACGGCATGTCGTAATTATCGGGAGCGAAAAAGAGACAAGACGAAGAAAACTTGGCTGATTAGCCAAGTTTTGACGTGTCACCACTTTTTTCATATAGGTAATACAATCAGCTTCAGCCCGCGACATCGTCCGCGTGAAATTTCTGGTTTTAACATTAAATATTATCCTATAGCTGTGTCCCGTTAAGTATCGTGCACACTGGCGCGACGCGACAGCGTACACAAAGGCACCGCGTGCAGCGCGACGGGCGGCACATTTGTGTCGGGCTGTCGCGACGCACCAGTGTGCACGAGCCTTTACTTCATTTCTACTTAGCGTTATTTCTGTTTTTTTTTTAATTTTGCTCGGCTCCTAAGTGTCGTAGCGTGATGTTAAATAGCCTATAAGCTTGATCAAGAATTGGGCTGTCAAATGCAGAAGAATTGTTCAAATCCGATTGATAGTTCTAGAGATTAGCGCGTTTAAACAAACAAGCAAACAAGCTCTACAGCTGTTTTATTAGTGTATATAGATTGATCACAATACGATTACTAGTAATAATTAAATCTTAACATCACGTCTGTGTTCCTCGAAGGGTTAAGCAGAGATGTAGGTACCTATAACACTACCACATTTCGCCTATTATGTTTAAGTCTCATGTTATAATGGACGAACCTATTGCCATCAACTGGACATAATTCCAGATTCTGGGTTGATACTGAGAAATTCCTAATGAAAAAACCAAATAACACTGTCTGGGAATCGAATCCAGGACCTCATGTTCAGCAGTAGTGCTTGCGAACAGACCAACGAAGCAGTAAAAATACGACAAACTCCACGGTGTTTTTTTAACTTTATTTTTTATCTTATATTAAATTAACTGACAAACTATTAAAATTAAAATATAATAAGTTATTATTTTTTAAGTAACAAACAAAAACATGGTGTCGAAAAATTACTCCGCATCGCTGCGGACTGCTAATATAACCAAGAGAATGACGGCATTGCCACGTTGTATGGCAATGCTTAGCCTCTGGCCAAGGTAAAAGCCAGCCCTTGGGTCACGGGAAATGTCAACCAATCGTTTGAAGATTTCGTTAAACAAACCATGAGCACTCGGACTCCACGGCCTGAGGGCTTCAACCCCAATCGGCTCGAAAATATAACTACCGATATAGTTATTATACTTTCGCTGCTTGAGGTTTTCCGCAGCCGCGACAGCAGCGTCAGCACAGCACGCCGAACCAGGAAGATGGGATGGCGCAAGAGTGTTGACACACGTTATGTCCCACACTAAAGGCCTACCCGCCTTCCATGGAAGTATGACATGCCGTCCGGCCTCTTGCCATCGTCGCTTGACATGCCATTAGGTTCTAATACAGCTGGAACGCCGTCGGTGACACGAGATCGTCGGATGATGTCATTAATGATCACGTGCCGCGCTAAGCGGCTCGCACTTCGGCTGCAAGACCGGCCGTGGACCCGAGGCTGTTGACAATTTCCCATAGTGACAGCGATGAGGAGAACAACAAGGAGCTCATAGTCGCAGGGAAGGAGCTAAGCGGAAAGTACATGAAGCCAAAGACCCGACTCCCACTTACCCATAGCCAGCAGGCGCGCACGCTCCTCAGTAGTAACAGACGTGTCAAGGCTCCTGTAAAACAGGCGCGACACAAAGGCACCAACTGTCGCGCGACGAGCGGTGTCTTTGTGTCGCGTACGATTCGTGTCGCGTGTCGCACGCCTGTTTGAAGGAGTCTTCAAGTAAATTGTTGTTGATAAAAAAATATCTACAAAAATTGTTGTCTACCTTCTTTGCTTTTAATAAATAATTATCTTTGATACAGAACCTACACAAAAAGACGAGAATATCTATTTTCAGCCAGAAACACAATAAGTAAGACCTTTGATCTTGCAAATTAATAAAGTACAATGGAGATGGAATAATATTTTTCCAATAAGTTGATCTCCGTTCACAATAGGTATTACTTCGAATTCTTTAAGCGTAATAAATCGAATAACAAACCCAGTACCTAATCCATTACTAAAATAAGTAAACATGGAATAGTTTTTTCAATCAAATCAGACTTGAAACACGGACATCATAGGAGCTATCTTTCAATATTTTTTACGGATACAAAAATCGTTGGAATTCAAAATAGGTAAAGGAACTCTTTTATGTCAGTCAAGCGTACAATATTACTTGTCAGTGGATTTCATTGGTGAGTACACAAGGCGGAAAGACATTGTTAAAATTGTTGGCCGGTTACAAGGTATGTCATGTAGCTACAGTACCTACCTAACTATTGTGTGCCGTTCACTGTAATTCGTTTGGTCTATTTATCGAGATTAGTATTAGATTTGACGTAAATTAAGATGATGAATGAATGTGACCTGTTGCCAAACTGAATGGTGGGCCGTTATTTAGATTTGTAATGTCTGAAAGAATTATATGGTACCACGGACTAGAAAAAAAAAAGGACTCCGCGCCACGCATATCGAAAGTGAAG
This sequence comes from Griposia aprilina, assembly GCA_916610205.1. Lineage (NCBI taxonomy): Eukaryota > Metazoa > Arthropoda > Insecta > Lepidoptera > Noctuidae > Griposia > Griposia aprilina. Next base: position 16,880,185 of record OU744288.1, read on the forward strand.
CAAGGCAAATCTATGTTATGTCTGTGTATGAGCGTAAACAGGGCAAAGGTAGTATGTAAGGATCGGAGCAAGTGGCGATCTGTAGTTTTTGCCCACCCCCATTAGAGGAAGGCCTGAGTTTATGTATGTGTATATTTTTATTAATTAGGTATAATAGATATTTGCACACCTATTAAAGTAGGATATGGTTTAAAGGACTTTTGTTAATGTTATGTATCACCTCATGTACCTACCCATATTCAAGCAAATAAATGATTTGATTTGATTTGATTTGAATAAGTGTCTTGCTTGTAATATGTTATTCCTTGACACTTTTTCTGGAATGTAGAATTATTTTTACACAATTTCACAACACAAGAAGGCATTATTTTATTTTATTACTTGACGTAAACAGTACCTACAATGACGCCGTAGTGCCGCGTAATGGCGGCCGGACGGCACCTTATAATGTAAATGTGTGTGTTGACAATATCGTGTTGCGTTTAGAAACATTTTTCTTATATTTCATAACAAAAATGTATTTATTTTAAAATAATTTATGTAAAGAAAAAAAGAAAAATAGGTTTATTTGTCACAAAAACACGTGCATACAAGAACGATAATTAGCTCAGACAAATTGCAGCTTAATTGCTTAGATATAAGCAGACATGTCATGTTCAACTCAAAAAGGTAGCAAAAAGAACTATCAAAATGTTACCAATAGCCTCAGAAAAAAAACGAGTCTATTTTTTCACATATTGAGCTTTAACGTGTAGAGAATCTTAATAGATTGAATTAAGGGTTATTTTACTGGTCGCTTTCTTGATTTATTGCACTTTTTTTTTTTAATAAATAATATATTAGTCTGCGACTCTGCGTTCGGCCGCCGTCGTGAGTGGACACTGTGTCGCTTGTAAGCAGAAGCTCGTGTTGAAAAAGATCGCTGAACGAATACAAAATATTAGACATACCAAACTTGATACTTCACGTATTCTGTAGGGAGGGAATACGGACAACCAAGGTAAGATTTTATTCACAGTTTCTTAAATTTTTGCTAGAATTAAGTAGGGATTGTAAATTCATATTTCGTTTCGGATTTGATGGAGTGACCTGAAGGTGTACTTCAAAGACTGTTACTGGAACTAATAGACTGTTGCTAGGTGTGCCGAGTTTGGGCTGGTTTTGTTAGTTATCATGAGACCTTACCTCCGGACTTGATGGAGTGACCTGAAGGCGTACTTCGGTGAAAGCTCGTTATACATAGATCTTTGACAAACGTTACGGGTAGTCGGAAGCCCAAAAGTCTGACAACCAGTCTTAACAAGGGGTATCGTGTTACCCAGGAACTAGGTTGTGGAGGTCAGATAGGCAGTAGGTCCTTGTAAAATACTAGTATTTAGCTGCATCCGGTAAGACTGGAGGTCGACCCCAACACAGTTGGGAAAAGGGTAGGCAGCCTGATATTTTGTCACAAAACAATTGCACAAATGTTTAAAAATAAAGGCTCGTACACACAGGCGCGACGCGACAGCTCGACACAAAGGCGCCGATCGTCGCGCGGCACGCGGTGCCTTTGTATCACGCTGTCGCGTCGCGCCAGTGTGTACGAGCCTTAACTGTGCTTTGGTGTGATTTGTTATTTTTTTCTTTGATGAATTTTTTTAGTAATTCAAAAGTTTGAGTAAGTTATACGCCATAGAGACAGTTTATCAATGGTTAAGGATACACATATCGCAGTTGAAATCTATTAAGGGGACTACATGACCTAAACGCAAATTTATAATGCCTAGAAATATATGATCCACTGCAGTAACCAAAATCAGAAAAATATATGATATTCTTCTGGATATATGCTAGTTAAATAGTGTGTTGAAATCATAATACAATTAACTTGATATGATAGAAAAAAATCACGAAGATGCCTCTAAAAAAATATTTTAACGATTAAAAATGCAAACATTCAGATTTTTTGACAGATTATTCTACAAGTAACATAGTAACGTAATAGTGTTTTAGTTTTTTAGTCCAATGAATAGATTTTTTGTAAATCCATAATTGCTTCATATTTTGCAATAAATTACCAGCGTTGTGTCATCGCGCGTCTCTTTCTTTTCTATGCAATCCGACAGTGACCGCGCTTTAGCTCTTGAAAGCCTCTTAAGTACTAATAATAAAAAAGGTAAAATTTGTGAGTTTGTAAATATGTGGTAATCTTCGGAACTACTCATCCGATTCCCCAAATTATTTCAGTAATGGGATGCTAAAGTATTGCCGAGTGTCATTGGACATATTTTATGTTTAAACAAGAAACTTCACTCGGATTGAGTCGCGGGCAGACACAGCGCTAATAAAAAATATAAAAAATACTCCAACCAACAAAGTATAATACCAGAATCATTCACAAATAAAAGCCTTAAAGCGAAGACCACAACCAATTAATCCAATGAACTTGCATCGTGTGTAAAAGAAGGGAATGTAAACGAATTCTGTTGCCGAGCGCGATTGTAAAATGTACTCCGTTTAGAGATAAATTTTCGCTGTCTGATGCTCGACTTTATTTTATTAGTGTTTGTTTCTTTTTACTGTATAGGTACTTGCATGTTCTCTTGTTTCAAAGAATATTTTAATGGTGAGTAACATTAAATTTCAAGATTTATATAGACATTAAAAACCTGTAAAACAGGCCAGATACGGCACTAACCTTAAAATTAAAAACTCTACTACCTACTTAATAGGTATTTTAATCGTACTTGTGGTGTAACTCGGATGTGTTAATTTATTTTCCAATAGAAAACCTATCGAATTAAAACTTTGCTTTTCATTACACCAAAACTACAAATCCGAACACTTCTTCTTAGGTGTTGGTTGATTCTTATTTACGGAAGTTGTAGCACCCAGTCATTTACTACTAGCTTCTGCTCGCGACTTCATCCGCAAGAAATTTATTGTACCCCCGTCCCACCCCGTCACATCGCATCGCGCGCCCGCGCTATAACTTCGATTTCGCTTAGCGTTCTTTCTGCACGTCTCCTAAGGGTCGTAGCGTGATGTTAAAAAGCCTCTAACCTTCCTCAAAAATTAGGCTACCATATTTGATAGCCCAATTTTTGAGGAAAAGTATTATATAAAAAAAAAATTAAAAAAAATTCAAACCCGACCGGTAGTTCCGGAGATTACCCCTACATACAATTCTATACCAGAAATGAATGTAAGAAAAAACTCGACAATTTATTAAAATCACTTTATTATGATGTTACAGAAAAACTTGTGGAAATTTAACATCTCGGAAAACACACACAACACACCCTCACCTTCTCTTACTCAACATTAGGTACTCACACACAAAGCACTTATCTCAAAATGTATTAGTTTATAATTTTCTTTTCTTTAAATATTTGTTAAAATACCTTGGTTAAGTATTAGTCTTGGAACAACTTACGCTCTCACTAGGAGTCGGGCGTTGCTAGCTGCGCCAGTTTTAACTATTTCAGCTATCATTGTTTAAAATTGTTCGTCTTTGAATGTATTTGTTTTTTGTTCCCAATAAACGATTATTATTATTATACAAACAAATCTTTTGACTGCCTCGTTGGTCTAGTGGTCGCAAGCGCTGCTGAGCATGAGGTCCTGGGTTCGATTCCCAGGTCGGGCAAAGTGTTATTGGGTTTTTCCATCTGGAATTTCTCGGTAGCAGCCCGGAGTCTGGATTTGTGCCCGGTTGATGGCAATAGGCTCGCCCCCTATTACATGGGACTTAAACATAACTCGCGAAATGTGGGTGTGCTATAGGTACACCTCTGCCTAAACCTTCGGGGAATACAGGCGTGATGTTATGTTATGTGTTATGTGAAATACCTCTTTATAATATTATTATATTAGTATAGATAACCACATATAAAAGTTTCCCTATAATATACCATGTTGCAGCATAAATGTATCCGGGTACAATATTAAGTGTGTCATGAAAGATGTTAACTACTCGTATAAAATCGCGATGGAACATTCGCAACTCCAACCTACACTGCACTAGCCTATTTGTGTCACTCAACTCAACTGGCATCCCTTACGATGTACAAGCGAGCTACAATTCTCAGTGAGCTATATCGCCACACACTGGTCTACTGATGTGAGCCACAACTTGCCACAGGCCACAATTCTCAGTGAGCTATGGTCTATTTCAAAAGTATATTATGAAAATGAAAATAAATGGATCACACTCACAAATTGAGTGCTTTGATTTGTTAATTTAAATAATTATACCCGAAAAACTAATTTCAAATCACCATAACGATATTTTTTATTTGACAATAATTGAGGTTAATTTTATAACCTCAATTTTCGTAATTGCGTGAGAATTTTATCTGAACAGGGTTTGTTTACAGTTTCATCAGATGTTTTTAGAACAGCGTGGTAATTACTTAACACCCTAACAGTAGGAATGGGTTTCATTTTGACAGTTCATCAAATTTTTCGAACATATGAAGCAATGTATTAGCAATAGGCTTCAAAATGATACAGATTGGATGGTGTGTTACGTAATTAGGGTGTTGACTTTATATCGCCGAGATATAGATCACGTCATATGCCAGTGGGTAAGGCACAGCTCAACAATTTTCTGCATGTCCTCAGTGCTCATACGTCATGCCACTTGCAGTCACAAATCACTTCTAGTGTTATTGCCGAAGCGTTATATCTATGCTAGCTGGTACAATGCGAACATTCGGCCGGTTATTTCAACAAAACATTCTCGGCCTATAATGATCCCACCATTGGGACTAAGGTCATTCTTTGAAATGAGGGAGCGGGCCGTTATCCACTACGCGGACCAAAGGACGCGGGTTCATGTCACATGTTTTTGAAATGTTGGTTCTGCGGTTTCCGCTTGAAGTGTTCAACTTTTTCAGGGAACACTGTTGCTGGCAACATTTTTTTCTACTAACTAGGTCAGCGTTGCCAGAGGTCCCGATTTTGGCGGGACTTTCCGATTCTTAGCCCGAGATTAAATGTTGGACAGATTCAGTCTCGCTTTTCGGGGATAACTCGACGGTGCGATTGTTATTAGTATAGTAATTTAATTTATTTTCATTAAAATACATTTTCTATGACTATCTATCATCATTGTTAACTTAATTTGAAACTCAAATAAAAGGACAAATAGTAGAAAACAAAAAAAAACTGCTATTTGTTTACGTTCTTTTATTATTTCCCGCTTGCGACGAAAGAATTCCGCTTATTTAACTCAAAGAGCTTCAAAGTCCGCCTATGCACGAAAAAGAATTTAGCAACGCTACACTAGGTACAACTTTGCAATAATACAAACACGAATAGTTAGTGGAGCTCTCATAAAGCCTAGTAGGAGCCACCACGAAGAACCCAGCTTAGTCCTATACTGTATCATAAATTGAATTATTAATCAAAACAGCTTAGCGATGAGTGGTTTCAACTTAATTTAATCCTAAGCCAGTATTGTTGCTATCTGGGTAGCCGTTTACATATTCGTACGTGGTACTTTACCAAGCCCACTCCACCGCTTGTACGTGGTTGTGGAGTACTAGATCACTAAATTCTTACTGCAATAATCAGAATGCTAAGTTTTAGTCACGATTTTTATCAGTTTAGTCACGATAATTTATGTCCCCGAAAAAATCCCGGGTTCGTAAATGTATAGATAGGTTCTTAGGTAAATTTTGGTTGATTGACCAAAATACTAACTGGCAATCATAACATTAGACAAGTCAATTTGATATGTATTCGACTAAGCTTACAGATTCGATCAGTAATGATACCTAAGTGGGGTTACAATATACATAATCATTCTAAAATGTACAATGTAGTTGTAGGTACTTATACATATATATTATATACTATCTATTTGATGTACCTACTGTGTGTTTCAGTGTGATTTGTCTCATGAATTATTAATGAAACTAGAAAGTCAAAAATATCCGAACGGTCATGGGTCAAATCGTATAAGGTCACCCTGAAAAATAAATGATCATTTCCTGTGACATGATTTACCTCTTCATTTACCTACTTGATTACTTAATGTGGAAATTCTTATTGATAAATCAAACTCAAACTCAAACTCAAAGCATTTATTTCAAATAAATCAACTACAGGCACTTTTGTATTGTCAAGGGGTCGGTCAGTCAGAAAGATGAAGCTACATAGTTGCCTATTCCAAAGCGTAGTAGGGACGTAAGAATTTAGTCGTCACTGACTGTGAAGTATGTTTTATTTATCGAGATTTTTTCTACTGCCATTTCTTTGATGAACTTCTTGGTCCATTAGCAAAGGGCGGCAATGACGGAGTGACATCATGGCGCGTGCATTAGTAATAATTCTCTAGATTTAAAGAATTTTCTGCTTTTTTTAAAACTTCTCGGTAAAACAAGCGAAAAATGGATGTATTGGAGAGAGTTCAGAGGGCCTAGACAAAGTAACATTCGATTAACGATAACGCTAGTAGAAAAGCTAAAATGTATGGGGTTGACATAAGCTATCGAAATGTCACGTGATCATAGGTCAACGAATAAAAATTAGCTAGACAATGTAAACAACATTCGATTATGAAATGAATCGACAGCGTCGAAAAATTAGGTACTTCCACAGAGATGCATAGCCAAGGGACACTTTTTGACGAGCGTTATTGCTAGTTTTTGGAATCATTAGTGAAAGCGATAACGATTGTAGAAATAGAATCGCTCCGAAGCGAATGCCATTTGTCTAGGCCCTCAGGTCTTGATTGAAATATTGTGAAGGACATCGGACATATCCTAAGTTCAATGTTCTAATTAAACCAATCGCGACGCTCAATTGTTTATTATTATTCCGAACAAGCGCCAAATCATTTGACACTACTTATTCTTAATATCCCACAAGAGGCTTCTATCAACTTAAGGCGCGGTAAGAAGCAAATTTTTAGGTAATTGACAATAGCGCATCGCGGCCACAAATAAGGTTAGAAAAAGCGATGCGTTTGATGTTAGTTGAATCGAATGACCACAAAAATAAAAGGAATTTCGCAGTTGTAATTATGTAAATTAAAAAATGAATGCACGGAAGAATAATAAAAATAAATAATAATGCTCAGAGGAATAATTTGTTAGGTATTTATTTTGTTGATTGAATTCTCTTTATTATGATAAGGTAGGTACTTAAAATGTGATAGTTTACGCTCAACATTTTGGGACTTAGGCGACGAAAAAAAATTTTTGAGCTCTGGTTTACGATTGTTTAACCATGATACTATTTTATTTTATTATGAAATATTTTTAAATAAGCCTTTTTTTGGTCATTTAATAGTACACTCAATTCTTTTCTGGCTTGTAATATGTATTGCAATATGCTTAACTGAGGGAACAAAAACCTGAGCGTTTGTTTTACGGTGGCCTTTGGGCAGCGCCTTATTAATATGCCACGAACATTCCGGAGGACTGTGCGACAAACTATAATTTCTGAGCACCGTTCAATTGGACTCAATTGATTCGACCTCGCCCCATCGGGTCTAAGGACCGTCACTGATAAAGAAACTCGTATGATCTAGCAGACAGATGCATTATCCAATACAAGATTGGATGCTGGATGCTCCAGGATGTCCTATTTCTCATGGATGGACGGTAGTTGATATTTTAACGCTTCGTCATCGGCCTATAGTAGGTCAGTCTGTTATTGCACACACAAATTGCAAGCGCAAACATTATACCCGGTTGATAGAGTACATCTATAGGGACACAAATATTTGTCGACATAGGGGAATTGAATACTCGTATTTTCAATTACCTAATAGGAAACAGTTTTCGGCGTTCACGACATACATGTTATACAGGTTGTCCTGTAAATAATGGATCAAACTGAACGGGTAGGCAGCTCACCTGATTGCCAACAAAAAATTAGAACAGCTTTATTTATTTTTAAATTTTGGTCTTCTCATGGTAAAAAAATCACTTTTCAGTTCCAGCTTTTTTTTTCTATATGTAAATAAAACGTTATTTACAAAAATAGTATTTTATTACATTAGTAAGCTATTTAGAAATGTTTAAAAAAACCATACCTATAAATGTTATCGTTGGCAGCGACAGCAATAAGAAAACTGAATTCTGAAAGAAAAAATGGTACAATTCGAAAAAAAAAGTCTTGAATAAAAACAAAATCCCGTAGTGTTTGTTTTTAAACTATCTAATTTTGTTGTTGGAAATCAAGTACCTACCCGTTACGTTTGATCCATTATTTACAGGACATCCTGTATAACGAAATCTAATCGTTGAATGTACCTAAATGTTTTTTTTATTGCAACTTAAACATAAATAGTACTATAGGTAGCTGTAATTAGCCAAATGACTTTGTTGAAACTATCGTAAAAATACAATAAATGTACGAGAAATTATTTTGTTTTTTTTTATCGTTTTCTTACAAACAATTGGAAACGATTGCCTCGTTGGTCTAGTGGTCGCAAGGACTTATTGTTGAGCATTAGGTCCCGGGTTCGATTTCTATTTCGGGCAGTGTTATTGGGTTATTCTATCAGGAATTTCTTAGTAGTAGCCCGGAGTCTGGATTTGTACCCGATTGATGGCAATAAGCTCGCCCCCTATTACCTGGGACTTAAACATAATTGGCGAAACGTGAATATATACGCGCGGCAACATATCAAGCTGTACGTTCCCAGAATAAGCTGACTTCTCATTGTAAAATGTATAGGTAGCTTGATATTTCGTCGTGTGTACATGCTAAGATACACCTCTGCCTAACCCTTCGGGGAATTACAGGCGTGATGTTATCTAACAATTGGAAACGGGTTTGAACGAAAAAGCCAACTCAAGAGAAGCTTGCTTTCATAATTATTTTGTAGTACCCTTTGAGGACATGACACTAACACAAGTATTATTTCAAAATTTTTAGATGCCTGAAAATTCTTTTAAAAATACTCTCGACAACGTTGTGAGAGGTAGTGAAAATATTCCTTTACAAAGGCGAAAGTTCACGTCCTCTATCTTGGAATTTAAATAACGTTTTTGTATACAATGTGTTAATGCACATTATGAAAGTACATAGTTTGGTCAGAATCGTTTACTGAATCATTTTCCATCATTTTCAATACAGGTATTTTTTGTCCCAAAAATAATTAAAACTACGTAAATTACAGTCACACTTCCGCTGTACAGTCAAAAAAAAAACAAAATGGACGAAGTACCTATTACGCTAGCGTCTCTTATACGTGTGCAACTGTGTGCGTGGCAGATTTGTAATGTGACCACGCTTCACTCCCACAATCAGTATAACTAATTTAATAAATAAAATAATGTTCTATACATAATATTAAAAATTCTGTATATGTATTATGATTATAACTTAATATTCTACTTGGAGTGTTTGGTGGTGTGCGTTAATTCCGGGACATGTTGTATAAGTAAAGAATTTAGGAACTACGGCTACATCCAATGTATCTCATATTAAATTACTGATACTTCGTGTCGAGAAACATCTGACATTATACGTGTTTACATATAAACGAGTATGTATATATGTATGTTGTAATAACCGTAAAATATTGAATTTAAGGAAGTGCACACACGTGGTATCTACATAATATAATACTTTTATCTTTACTTCCTTATGGTTACTTAAGTTAATTTTGGTAACAAGAAGGTTCTATCTATCCGCAGAAAAAATATCAACAAACGTCGTAGTTTCAAGTTGCTATCTTGCTTATGTAGTTATAATTCAAGTGTTAATTTATTTCCACATTACATCATTTTATGTTTACACTAGCTTTTGCCCGCGGCTTCGCTCGCGTTAATTTAGACTTTGACAATCAATTCGGGTTATAATTCAATCATGATGCGAAAGACACGTGGCGCCATCTATTATCATAAGACCGATATTGTTGTTTTCCTCGGGAACAGTACCTTTTTTCGGGATGAAAGATACCCTATGTCCGTTTCTGTACACCTGACAACGTATATGCAAAATTTCAGGATGATCGTTTCAGTGGTTTACGCCTGAAAAGGTAACAAACAAACTAACAAACTTACTTTCGGATTTATAATATTAGTTAGGATCTAAAGTGACACATAAAACTGAATGTTCAGGTCATTTTTCATGGCGTTTCCGTCTCCTAACCGCGTATGATATATGACCCATGGGCGCCATTTGACATCCGGCGAAAGGCACGTCTTCCTAGAGAATTATTTCCAAGGGTCGCCTCCTCTTTCCGCACCGTTTACTGTTCTTCAATTATGTGATTTTCTTAAAGTGGTCAGACCCTTTTTTTTTCTCGCCCTTCGGAACGTTTGTCACGGTTCAATTTATTGATAAGTTCCAGAAGAATATTGATTTGAATGAGGCTCTGAGGATAAAGTGAAGCAACTTGGGTCAGGTTTTATTGATAGATTGGTAGTTTTGGTTTTCAATTGCGTCTTACATGCTTTTTCTGTTACGAAGTGAAGAGAAGCTGTAGAACACTAGAGAGAATGATTAACTTTCTTAATTTCTGAACAGGCAATCAGGACGAAAACAAAAAAACATCGGCCTTAATCGTAATTGCTCTAGACATAACATAGGATTTGTGTCTTCAGAAAATTTGTGAAAATATTCATCATTTTCGTGAACCCTTTCGTATCCCCAGCTGAAAACAAGAATTGTGTCACTCGAAAAGAGTATTTTTTTCGCGTTCCCTAAAGTATAGGAAAACGGAATCAAACATTAATAAAACTTCAGCACTAATCTATTCTAGGATTAGCACTCCAAAAGGTCGGCTTAGACTCTTCATTTCGGCCCCAGTTTACTTGTAATAGAGATCAATGTTTCAGAACATTCAGCCTTTACTTACAAGCGCCTTTGTTCCGTTTTATCAACATCTTTCCGGTTAGTCCCGCTATGGTATGGTCCCGGTATGGCACCCTCTTAAAATACCTATCAAAAAGTCCCGCTATGGTACCCTTCAGTTTTTGGTACTGTTGTAAAGAAAAGTTATACAATGCGTTAAGAAAAAAATAGTATTAATAAAAAATATCTTTTCTTAACTAGTAAGCTATCACCAATTTAATTAGTTTTGTGTTTCTTAAATAATAGGGTTTGTCCTCAAAATAGTAGATCTGTCACCAAAATGTAGTCACCAAACAATGCAAAATCAGTTCCACAATAGCCGACGGAGTCCCGCTTCGCGGGACTCCTACTTCTGGGCGGTTTAAAAAAAAATAACCACGAAGGGGACGGCGGGGTCTTTCAGACCCCGCCGTCCCCTTCTAACCTAACCTGTCCGAGTCGGGGTGCCCCAAGTTGTACCAAATACCTGGGAACAATTTTTGTTTATCTGAGAACGAAAATATTTCGTGGCGATAGATGTATTGATACCCTAAATCAAGGTGGGATCATCCCAACGAGTAACAGTGTAACAGTAACTGTGACTCGTTGGGAATTATTATCCAAAACATTCCCAACGAGTCACACTGTTACCCGTTGAGGTGTGACTCGTTGGGAACAAGCTATTATTTTTTGTAGTTTATGTTTACAATTTGCGCCTTTTTCTCCATGTTGATTATTTGTAATTAATATTGTTGATTATTTTAAAAATTACATTGCAATTAATATTTCGTTTTACTGTTTGATATTTTTTTATAAATATTTTGAATTAATAAAAGACTGATTTAATATCGCAAACAGACGTTTTATTGATACACTCCTAAAAGTATTTATTTATAGATACACTTTTCTTTTCAGTTGTACCTTCTATTGTCTAACGTAGATCTAAAAGATGGGTACCATAGCGGGACTTTTTGATAGGTATTTTAAGAGGGTGCCATACCGGGACCATACCATAGCGGGACTAACCCCATCTTTCTGATTATTTCTATTGCTTATAAATTTACTTTTGCGGTTGCTTAGAGGTATAACACTCTGTTTTCACTTCTTGAGTTAATATCTAGAAATTACTGTAATAAGAGCTGCTCTAGAAGTCTAGGCTTCAGTAGGTATAAAATCTGACCTTAATTTCGATTTCATTCTTCCACGAAAAAGTATATTTTTTACAACAAAAACAAGATATAAGTAATTTAGAAACTCTCTCGAAGCTAACCCTTTTAAAATCTGGTAAACTAAGTTAACTGACTAAACCCTTAATTACCAAACATTTCAAAAAAAAAAACGAACATTTAAGTCAATTTCAAAACGAATTGACATGTATGTACTCTTCATGTATAACATGAAGAGTCCCTCACAAGGTCAAAAATGTCGCCCGAAATTTTGTGCAAAAATAGCTTAATTTTTGTGCAAAATATTGAATTGTCGTGGGACTCCTCACGCTACACAAAAATATTGCACAACATTTCAGTTTCGGTAAAATGTTCGCGATGGAAGGACGGGCACCTCGCGTTGTACTCAGCCATACTCTGCCTACATCGTTTTACCCAGGGCTGACCCGGAGGTTGCAAGTTTCATAGTTGCATTGTGTGCAGCGTTGATGGAGACTTTTAATTAGGAGAAGAAAAAGAAAAGAGTGTTGTTCGGGAATTGGATGAAGAATCGACTGACTCATGGTCATCGTAACCTACTCGAGAACTGACCCTGGAACTGGACCTACACTTTATACAGATTTCCTGAGGATGAATGAAGAGGTGTTTGACAAAAATATTGAAAAAATTGCGGAACGAGGCAATTTTTTTCTAAAATCTCAGAAAACTTTTGAACGCCCCACAAAATATTGAATACCCCTTGTACATTAACTACCGAAATTAAAAGGCGCTAGTTCTTGGTAGTAAAACAAAAGTATGTGTATTTAAGTCAATCAAAATAATAACCAATAGGTAGCGAAAGCATCGACAAAAGGTAAAATATCACAAAGGGTTTAAGGTGCAGACTTGCACACCCCATTTTTGCGCAATATTTTCTCCTCACACTTTTAATATATTTGCACAGAAACGAGCTAGCTCTTCATAATTTTTGTGCAAAATGTTTGCAAGTGTGAGGGACGCTTTGCAATACTGAATACGACAGCTACTAAAACCGGAGAATATCGGTAACATATCTCGGAATACCGATACCGAGACACAAAACGGATGTGACGGTCTTAGTATCTCAATAATACGTGATCAATTGAACAATTGTCTTCCCTCTCAGATTCACCCTCTTTCCCCCTTTGCCCTGTGTCGTAGATATTTTGTTACAACTTGCCCTGATTCCTCTATATTGCTTTATCCTTCTGTAAACCGATATCTTAATGGGATTGGGAAGTAAACAGATAATTACGGCGACGACTGAATAATAAACAAGAAAACGGGAACTTCTATTTTTGTTTGAACTTGTTCTTGGAAATGACGCATTTAGAATCTGATCTAGGTTGTCAATTAGATCTTTTATACTATTTGGATCTACATTTAACTGATTATGTCACCGGAAAACATCATGGAGTGACTTCCTTGATTGTCCAAACAAATCAAGTTTTAAAATCCATTGACCTGAATAACTACCATGAGAATGGTTCTGAATGACCCATTTGTTTGTAAAAGGCTGTCCCAAATCTCATTGTCCCATTGTAGAACCCTTTCAATAGAATAATACCGGGCTCATCACATGGTAACTTTTCAAACTAAACTTGGTCACGTCACAAAACATAGATAAATCCCTCCCCTTGAAACGTTTCAAAAGACACGCCATTAAACATCAAGTCTGGAAGGGTTTTATAAACCTCCATAAAATTCAATTCCGACAAGCTTATTACGGTTTTCACATCAAAGATAGTTGCGAATGAGCCACAAAACGAGATAATGAAAAGGGCCAGTCGTTAGACGACGGAACCCTAAACAGCGCAATGGTCCGCGATATGAAGAATGTTGCCGTCCGTCCACACAAACTCTCCTCATTACAAGGTTACAACTACCCTCGCTAATGACGACGGCCAAACCTTTTTGCGCGATACTTGGTCATTCGTCTTACGGCCAGCGACATGTGCAGACGATTCTACAGCCGTCAGACCGCGAGATAAATGAATGGACTTTTCATTATCTCGCACCTCTAAATAAGGTCGACAAGGTCAGTTTTACGTTCAACGAATATAGTTACGAGCCAAAAATATAATCTTCCATTAATAGTTTTAAGCATTCGAAATACTAGGAAACCTGTCACAACAAATTATTGACCTTTCGATTACGCCGCCATTCGCAAGCTTTCCTTCACAATCAAAAATTTAAATGAGTTTCCTCGTTTCACGAGAAGAGCGTATTTTTTTCTTCTAATGCCTTTTTGGGATGGTATTACTCTTAAATGAATATTCATTCGGTGCGAAATCGTTTAAGAGATAATAGATTGAGGTTCATATTAGGTTCGCAATGAATTATGGCTTTTCGTTTTGTATGCGGGAATTCCGTCTTGATTCGTCCTGAAGTGATAAATTGATCGTTGCGACGATTACTTACTGAATTACTTAAAGTTATAAAGCAGCTTTCAAGGATTTCACGGTGACGTACCTGAAAATAAAAATAAAGCCATAAGTATAACGAATGTGAAGCCTTTTAATAAATAGAAAGTCGTGGAAAAAGTTATTTCGTATGTTGTATACAAATTCAAGACTAAGAGCTCGTGTGGCACCCAAATATCGAGCTTTTTTGTATATTCATACTTTTTCAGATGGGTCAGAACTGTTTTGTAGTCAACCCCTAACTCTTCAGCGGTGTCGTAACTAATAATATATATTATCTTGCATAATATCTTGCTCCACTTTTTCAAAAACGGCATCGAGTTTATCCGTAACAGAGCGACCAGAGCGAGCTGCATCTTGGAAATCAAAATATCCGGCCAGAAAACGCTTGAACCAACTTTGTGCTATTCTTACTGACACTGCGACAATGGACTTAGTTCATAAACGTCACATATTATTTTCGCGGCTTGTGTAGCATTTTTCCCTGTTTTGTAATAACACTTCAAAATGTATCGAATTTCTTCGTTAGATTCAGTCATTTTAGCGGACAGAAAAACAATTGAAAAATGGCGGGAAATCGTTTTTTTTTTTTTAATGTCTTTTATTTAATGATATTAAAACCAGCCAGATACAAACAGTACAGCCAAAGAGATTTTACAACAACTTTATACCTATAAATTACGAAAAAACTTTTTCCCCGACCTATTACATCATATAATCAATGTTATCAGAGTAGCCGGATTAATGCCCGGAACTTTGCAGATAAAGTGTAATTACGATTTCGCGCAGCTTATTTAGGTTATCACATAAAAAGGGTTAAATATTCATGTGCTTTCGCTACTAGCAATAATACATTATGGAAACCTCCATTTATTTATCCAGCCGTCTAAGCAACACTGACAAATGGTCTCCATCAAAATAACCGAAAGAACCTGTGAGAAAAATCCCGGATTAAAGTTGCACAATGAACTCCTCAGTATCCGAAATTCTTACGTAATTTCCCGTGAGGACACAGAAAAATGTAGCTTATTACCTACCTAGCAGGGATAAGGTAACTACTTACAGTCGAAACTAACTTGCCATTGTTGAAAGTTACAGTTTTCAATCTTGAACAAGTTACTTCATAATTCAGGCTCTTGGGACGAAACTGGAGCCGCAACTTTTGCCGGTGGGAATTTGGTAGTTCACAGTAAGGAGTTACTTATTATGCGAAGTCAAACAAACTGAATGACCAGGGCGGCGCGCGCTCGGTCAAGCATAGGCCTCAAGCACGCGATTCCCTCGCGACTCATTCCCGTGGACAGACTGTTTATCTACTAAATAGAATTTTTAAGGCCTAAACGCAACTAAACGCAAACATGCTTAACTCTACAAATTAATTTAGTTTTATCAGCATCCTCCATCAACGTCAGTGCTCTCGTTATGAGCCCTTCTCAGGCACGATGAGTGACGTTTTAATTACCTACTTGTTATTTCACGTCCCGTGGATATTGTTTTTATTTGAAACTTTATTTTATTATCACTTATCTTTTAATAACAAACTTTTGTAGGCAAACAGCGTCAGACGATATTTTAGCTTTTGAAACGGATTTGAGTTTAGCGTTCTCATTCTAAATTCGAAATGTATGGAATGTTGAATAAAATGTACAGTGCGTTGGTACTTACTTTATAATTTGTATTTAAATCGGACGATCGAATTTTCATAAATAGAACGTCTGTAAATCGAATTAAGTAGTACGAATTTGTTTTTGTGACTACAATAGTGATGTAGGCACGTAATACACAGTTAATTAAGAATAACATGTTTTATTTAGTTGTCATTGAATAGCAATGCTATAGTAGCAAGACGTACCTATAGTGTGGTCAATATAATAGGCGCGGATCTCCGCGTCAAATCCTCTGGTGGCCGCGTGTCGCCGGTTGATAAGCAGTCGATGGGCTAGAACGGGGCGATGCGAGTGAAAAGCGATAGCGGGAATATTTGCGAATTGATGTGATGTATGGAAAGTCAAGCGAATTGAAATGAAATGAAAAGCTCTAAGATCATTCGACGCAGTTCTATCTAATAATTACTGAGTATGGATCTTTAGTATTATAATTCATGTTAACAAAACAACCACAATTACACCATGATTTATTTATGAATTCATGATTTTTAATTTTGTGATTTAACTATACACTCAACACAAACTCATTGATGGTGGTTGTATTTGTAACTTGCAACTCAAACTCCCCTCAAAGTATTAACCATCAAGTTCAGTAGCGCGTAGCCCGATAAATAATTTAAGCCAATTGAGTTGAGTATGTTCAACGCGGTTAAAAAGCTCTATAGTCGAGGTCAATGATAGGACAAAATCATGTGAGAGCATAATATTATCAACAAGCGTAAAAAGCTTATAAATTAAACCGAATGTAGTCTGCGACGCTACGCGATGATAGCAACACCCTGTTAACTAACCGTTGACCAGTGACAGTTACGCTTTGCCCCTCACTATTACTGGCTCAAGTAACATTTTAAGTGGAATGTCAAGTTCCTTTGCCTCATCTCTTTAGAGTTTAGACAAACTACTCACAGAGAGGTCTATAAAAAGTAACGTGGTGGTTGTGTTTAATTATGCATGAGCTTTTATTATTATCATTATGACCTTGGTAGTAAAGTTGTGCATGCATGTGTTGTTTATCAGATTATAACACTGTAAGTAGGTCTACGAAAATGACTAGCAAAGTTTCACATTTCGTGGACATTTATTTACAAGACAATAGCCCGCGATATGACGAAAATTTTCAATTAAACAAAACAAAACGTCGCCGCCTTGGAGGGTATTGTATGGTGCGACAGTTGGCATTGGCGGGGAATGGCGGGGAATGGCGTGGCGTGGCGGATGTCCGGCGCGCGGCTCGGCAATGGCGCGGGATACTAAAGCCGTCGTCGACGTGAGAATGGCGCGCGACTCACTCGCGCCATTACGGACGGAATGGCGCAGATTACGCGGAGTGATATCATACGGAGGTAACGGAGGTGACGTCTAGGCATTTATAAGTAGAATTGGAGCAGCTTATGTAATCGGGCCGCGAATTGTTTTGACCACATGCTCTGTAGCGCGAATGGAGAACTTCAAGTCTTTGTTGGCAATGTATCAACGTTATGTCTGTTGTTAACGAGATATAGGGGCCAACAATTTGAGATACTGAGACATAAACAACACGAAGTTTAAAAATAACCCCTTGTTAGGCGTGTAATACACTACCTCGCGCAACGCTACGCAACTATTGGGGTGCACGCGGCCGTCGCGCGTGAATTTTTACAAAATAACTTTAAAAAAAAAATGTTTTGTAAGTAAAAAATCACACACGGCCACGTGTCCCGCTCCCCGTCGCGTGGCGCGGGGCAATGTAAACGACGCCTTAGTTGTTATTAATGTCCTAACTCCTAACTATTATTATTAATATGTATATCTTCATTATTTTTAAAGCGATTTGACCTTTCACTAGTGCAGTAGTAATTGATACTAGGCAATAAAAAAACAAAGTTCATAAAACTTTTTTCCCACACCCATAACCACATTTGACCTCCACCCGTCAAAATTAAGAAGCATAATTTTATCTTAACATTTAAAGGCCTTATTCAATCACGCACATCATAAAACGTGACATCATCTTGGTATTCAGTGCTCGACAACCAATGTACAATACGATACAAATCTCGCGGCAGACACTCGGCAAACATACAGTAGTATCTCCCCTCGTTTCCTGCATCGTAAGTAACACACGTCCCGCGTAAGTCTACCAACATATATTTGTAGTCCCTATTTCGCAATAATAGATTTTACTTACAAAACAATAGAGTAAAAATTTGCATGACACGACACTTTTCAAACCGCAGCGAAATCGGGTGGTAGTTCTGTGAGCGTCAATCTACCGAGAGGGAACGCTATTTCGGTCTGCATGGCATACACAAGCGGTCTTTGAAATTTTAATCGTTACATTCACCCTGGCCCGATGGCACACTAGAGGCCGTGTGTTACCATGTTCATGAAGCCACCACCAAAAGGATAAAAAATGATTAAAGTGTGACAAGCGTTTGCGGTGAAACCTTTATTTTCGGACGTGTCAACGTAAATTGAGCCTTTTACTTTTTGATCGATGTGTCTGTTCACATCTTTCATTACTGCAACTTTTGAAAAGATTTTGCTGTAGTAGTAGATTGTAGTGTAACCTTGTTAGCTTTATAAGAAAAGTTTCTCACCGAAAAGGCCTTGTACTAGCAAGGAAATTTTGTTCAGTACTTTTGTTAGATTAATGGTCTTAAACATACGTATCCATTACTAAAACCTTTAGCTTTATAATAATACTTTGTGCTTGTATTGTTCTTCTCCCTACCGTTTCCGTGGCCTATTTTCAGATGCTCTTGCAAAGGAGTCTCGTTTATTTGTAAGTCCATGACCGGTTCCTTTTCATTAGACATTATAGAATATATATATAGGTACTGTAAACACGGACTAGAAAAAAAGGACTCCGCGCCACGCATATCGAAAATGAAGCTCCGTACCGATCTACTGTGTCTGTGTGTAAATGTCTTACTTGTGATATGTTATTCCTTGGACAGTTTTTCTGGGATGTAGAATTATTTTTACACAATTTCACAACACAAGAAAGCATTATTTTATTTTATTACTTGACGTAAACAGTACCTACAATGACGCCGTAGTGCCGCGTAATGGCGGCCGGACGGCACCTTATGATGTAAATGTGTGCGTGAGGCAAGTTTGAACAAACGGTCATACTTAAAGTGCATCACTTTCGATACGCGTGGCACGGAGTCCTACTTTTTTTTTCTACTCCGAGACTGTATACTCCTTTTATTCCAATACAAATTCATTCAAATTTTTAAAAAGAGGTCAGTAGAACTTGTTGTGGGAACTGGAAATACGAAATGTCCAACTTAAATGGTCGGTTCGTCGAGTATTTCAATAGTGCATTTATAAGTTGTTCACTTATCGGCTGCGAGCAGTGAAATAAACGATTTCCCGCATTCAAGTTTCATTTGGAAATAGGTTTGCTCTTTTGCTTACATTTCGCGTTGAATATAATCATAATCTTTTTTACCTCCTATACTAATATTACAAAGAGGTATTTGTTAGTTTGTATGTAAGAGGGATGATCTTCGGAACTCCTGGTCCGATTCCAAAAATTATTTCACTAAAGGTGGAAGCTACAGGATTGCCGACTGTCATAGGATATATTTTATGTTAAAATAAGAAATTTAGCACACCCACATTTCGCCAGTTATGTTTAAGTCCCATGTAATAGGGGGCGAGCCTATTGCCATCAACCGGGCACAAATCCACACTCCGGGCTGCTACCGAGAAATTCCAGATGGAAAAACCCAATAACAATTTGCCCGACCCGGGAATCGAACCCAGGTACACCTCTGCCTAACCCTTCTGGGAATATAGGCGTGATGTTATGTAACAAGAAATTTCACGCGGACGAAGTCCCGGGCAGAAGCTAGTGATTTTTAAATTTGAGCGAAGGTCAGTTTTTTTCACAATGAAACAGTGTGACATTAAAAATTCTGTGAAAATATCTGGGACACTTAAATATGAATGAAATAAGTTCTAGTTAAGTTAGAGTATGGATTCGCAATTAAATATTCTCTCTTAGATAGGGTATCATTCTCAGCTAAGACAAATTCTAGAATAACTTAGATTTATTAATTAAGTAAAATTCTTCTGAATCTATCACCTAAAGGGACAAAGATTGTAATAGAGAATAGAACAATAAATAAAATTCTACATGCTCAAAATAATACATAGGTACGTATTTAAAAAAAAAACAATCCAAATACTAACACCCAGTTTTTGAATTGAGAATTTAAAGCTGAGAACTTGCCTTAGCATTACCCTTACTCTTAAGGGGGAAACGCCAGAATAGCCCGCGAAATTCAAATTTTATTACGTTTTTTTTTTTTCATTTTGCAGGTCAGTGTCTAACTCGCAACCGTAACAATATGATTTACAGAATTATAATCATAAAATCATCAATACAACCCTCTAAGTTATATAATCCCATTGAATGACTCTAGCGTCCATTTTTTTATTTTTTTATTTTTTTTAACAAAGAAATTTTGTTTTTCCAGTCTACATTGAAGGAATCAGCAGAAGTAATTCCATGGTAGACCCTTACGTATTACGCAATATAAAAATAAAAACGTTTTATAAATATCATTATAATAGGTTCCGTAGGTACCAACACTCTATTACGAATGCGTCAAGTATAGGTATATATGTTATGTACGCCCTATTATCCAGAACCGTTGATCCGATTTTGATGAGATCTCGCACTCCGGAAATATGGGCTCCCATTCATGGAATGCAAGGGGAGTTTCGAGTTACAATATTATACGAACCGAACCGAGCTGAAAAGCTGTAGTACTGAAAACAAAGACCAGTACCTACCTACTGTTAGAATATTTCATCTACGTAGCAGTTGTACTTTTCATGAAAGACGTAAGTAAATAATTTTTTTTATTGTTATATAAGTGGTTAAGTTAATAAAGATAGAAAGAAAATACTTCATTTAAATACAAACAATTATTAAGCTTTTGTTTAATTATTTAGCTTTTTGTATATAAAATCAATACCAACCACTGAACTCTATAATCCAATCAAGTTGCTCACTCAAAAACTCTTTTAAATTCATCTTACGAATATAAAATAAACTAGAAGAACAAAAAACGCGAAAATATTTAACACAAAACACTGCGGCGAAGTCAAGGATTCGACGATTGAAATAAGCGTCTAAACTCGACGAACATTTTAACGAATGTTAACCTCACATGACTCCAGGACAAAGGCACAAGTTATGCCACAAAAAAGTTTAAACAACGCATATAAACATTCCTCGCTACATTAAAAACCTTAAAAAGCCGCGGCATTATATCATTTAGGACAAAAAATGTGTAGTAACATGCGAGACTCAAGGCAGCCTATGAGTGTTCAACGCTAATACACCACGCGTGTCCAACCTGCTTTAAAATTCAAATCTTATTTACATTCACCCCCTAGCTTGGTGTCTCCGAAAATGGGTCTTACACTCCGCATTGGGACTATTTTCGGCGCCCCTTTAGGGCTGTTAAAATAGAATATTCTAAACCAGAATATGGTTTCAATAAGTGTTACTTGACTAACCTATATTCAATGGTTCGATCCTAAAAAAACCTGGTAGTTATTTTTAGGAAGGTATTTATTAATTTAATATTTTGTGTTAAGGGGGAAGCGCCAGGGTAGCCAGCGAAATTCAAATTTTCTTACGTTTTTTGGAATTTGCAGGACAGTGGTTGTATGGTGATCTAAATAAGATTCGCGGCCGTAACAAATATGTTGTACTTATAGAATTATAATCACAAAAATCATCAATACATCTCTATAAGTTCATATTACCCTATTGAACGACTATTTCATGAAATCTGGACATTTGAGGCCAATTGTATTGCTGATTCTAATGTTAAAAAATCCGCGAAATTTGAATTTCGCGGACTACCCTGGAGCTTCCCCCTTAAACAAGTAATGATAAATGATAACTAAATGATTTTATTTCTGTAAGTAGGTTTATACAAACACTTTTACACGTCAATCATATTTTTTAAACTAGATGAGGTCGGTGTTTCCTATCTGACTACTCTGAGAAGAAAGGCCGAAACAAACCCAGAGGTCACAGTCACTTTTAAAGTCCAGATATAATCTTGGTCAGATCATGTGAAGACCATGTAGATTTGTGTCTGAAATGGTCTTTTGAGGGAAAACCACACAGAATGTGTGGACCTGTCCAGTCAGTAATAAGAGTGATCAGCTGTTTTTTTTTCAGTCCCCTAGGACATCTCTCTTTACAGTTTTAAAAAACCTTACACTACTGTATCTTGCCTGCTTCGTGGACATCACGTACATAACTTTATCGCGATCGATAACGTCAAAATAATTACTTAATTACTTTGCATACTATTGTATAGAATCAAGTTCGTCTAACTTAACAGACAGCTGTGGTGCTGGGCAGTTTGTTCCGCCACTTCTTCTCCCCAGCTAAAGCACTAGGAAGTGGTGAAGGGCGAAGGTTTTGGGGGACTGTCTTATGTAATTTTGACGTTCAAAATGTGGTGATTCTCAACCTATTCTGAATACAAGATTTGATTTGTAGCGCCATATTTTAGGTACACACGGCTACATATCAAGTTATATACATTTCCAGTATAAGATGATCTCGCATTGTATAGGATTTCCGTACAATGATACGTCAGCTTATACTGGAAATGTATAGCTTGATATGTAGCCGTGTGTACCAGTTTCAAACAAGTTTTAAAGATTTATCCTCGTCTCATCATAATATCTTAATTAGTACCTATTGAAATTAGAAACAAGTTAAATTTCCTGCCACATTAGCATCGGCAATATAGTCGGTTACCATTTAATCACGTTAATTGTTCAATACAGCATTCTAATTGCGTTAAACACTATCAATCACAAGCTGAATCGTTTTGAAGCATATTGCTAATCCATTGCTTCCTATGTTCGAAAAATTTGTCTGCTCAACAACGTAAATAACGCAATGAATGTTGTTGAACTGTCAAAATGTAAGCCATTCCTACTGTTAGTGTGTTACGCAATTACCCCGGTGTTCGTTGTGGGGTTGACAGTTGGCAATGGGATTCGACTATTAAATCATAATACGGCGAAAACGAGCCCGCTGGTAACTCGCAATTTTCCGATGTATGTCAATCATCCCGGGCTGAATTGGATAGCTTCAATGCTTACGTGGAAACAACATTGCAGTATTTTTGTGATAGGACTTTAATTGAAATTTGTACGTCGTAATTTCAAAGAAAGTAGAATTTATGCCCGGTTGAGGGCAAAAGGCTCGCCCCCTATTACATGGGACTTAAACATAACTGGCGAAATGTGGGTGTACTATGCAGGTAAAACTCTGCCTATCCCTTCGAGGATTACAGGCGTGATGTTATGTTTCTGTGTTGTACGTCGTAATTTGAAAGAAAGAAGATAAAATAAGACTAGACTCTGTACGGAACATGGTTTTCAGCCGAAACCGTAACCCAAACTGAGTAGACTAAAAAGTCTAAAACTAACTTTGGAACTCTTATCAATCATAGAAAAGTAAGGATTGCTTAATTCTTTCAGGCAAAATAAAACTTACTTTCGAACAAAGTAAATCATAAAAAAAGCTCCAACAACGTTGGGCAATAATATACTTAATTAAAAGTTGTAGTAGCAAGTTTTAATATTATGTTCGCGCCACAAACTTCAAGGTCATATGATCATACGACTGAGGTCAAAGGCGATCGCCTTTGACCTCAGTCACCTCGATTTTATTTTATATTCAAATACATAGATAAACTCGTACCTTGTTGGACCGTAATCGTTAATTTTTAGAACGGTCCGTATTGCTATCACAAACGGTCAAATGTACTCATATTCTGGTATTTAAAGGTTTTTTTAACCTCAACCTCTGCTGGCTAAACATCATATTTATTTGTTTTTCTATTTTGTGTACAATATTTAAATGGCTAACGAGTGAAAGCACATTATTTTTTAAGATACTGATAACAGGAGAGCAGTGTTGCTGGTGACCCAGTGGTATCGGCCCCGACTTACGAGTTGTAGGCCAGACGTGAGTTCGAACCCAGACAGGCTGACTTTGTGTATTTAATTTCATCACCATTGCTCTCAAAACGGTGAAAGAAAACATCGTGAGGAAACCGGCATGTCCTAGAACCAGAAATTCGAAGACATGTGACATCCACCTCGTGAGAGGTCACAGAGGAGGCTTGTGTCCCAGCAGTGGGAAGGTTATAGGGTGATTATGCTTATGATAAAATAATTGAATAAAAGCTGCGAACAGTTCAGACCAAACCAAAACATTGGAAACTTGCTTGTTGGGTTCGGTTAATCTTTCAGAAAAACTTACTATAATTGGGGATTAAAACTATACAAGTTTTAATTAAGTAATAAATTCACAAATTAAAAATAAAGCCAGCCTTCCTATAGACTGGATATAAGGCTCCTACAAATGGGCGCGACATGCGACGCGAATCGTACGCCACACAAAGGCACCGCTCGTCGCGCGACAGGCGGTGCCTGTGTCGTATCGCGTGCCCACCTGTTTGTAGTAGCCTTTATTTTTAATTCGGAAAGTAGGTTTATTAAAAGCTTACACGTGTAATGAAAATATTAGCGTCCCTCAGGCTCACACATGCCTATTTCAAGATTGAATAGTAGTACATATTCAAAAAAACTAAACATTTTAGATAGATTTGTTGATGCTACCCAAAACTGTGCTATTAATAGAATATCATATCGTTTTCTGTCTCTTTCTCACATGATATTACTGGATTTCTTGGATGTCATCATCATTTTTTATTAAATCTATACTTCTATATCTAATCCTATACTAATAATAATAATTATAATAGTATAAAGACGTAAAATTTGTGAGTTGGTATGTAGGGGTTAATCTTCGAAACTTCTGATCCGATTCTGATAGTTCTTTCACGAATGTGAAGCTACAGTATTGCCGAACCGAGTGTTTTATGTTTCACGCGGACGAAATCGCCGGCAAAAGCTAGTCTTACATAATAATATATTACCTACTGGATTTCCTGAATGTTACATCATCATTTTATTCAATCTAGGATTTTAATCAAGTTATATTTGCAACTCTTGCTACGTTTAACTTTAGATGCATTGCCTATAAATTCCCGTCACAAGATAGCTTATTAATAAATTTAATTAAATGAAGAGCCATTAAAGGAAACACGTGAACTAGTGATGTAGCCTAGAAGCAATTTATTTGTATAATTATATCCATGAAGATAAGTGTTAAACCGGTTAGCCTTGAAGCTCCATCATATGAGATCCTCCTTTGTTTGTATTCGCTCGACACCTAATGGTACGATCAACGAAACTATTGATAAGTAGAACTTTCAGACCCTATTATTAACATAAAACGTATAATAATAGACTAAGGGCGGATTTCACCAATGAAA
This sequence comes from Griposia aprilina, assembly GCA_916610205.1. Taxonomy (NCBI): domain Eukaryota; kingdom Metazoa; phylum Arthropoda; class Insecta; order Lepidoptera; family Noctuidae; genus Griposia; species Griposia aprilina. The sequence continues at coordinate 16,905,630 of OU744288.1, forward strand.
CTGAACGTGATCAGCACATCTAAACCGCGTTCGAGAGCTGTCAGTGTCGTTTTTTTTATGGAATATTGACAGCTCTTGAACGCGGTTTAGATGTCCTAATCACGTTCAGTTTCAATGGTGAAATTAGCCTTAACGTATAATAATAGACTCAAGTGACGTAACGCTTTTGTCTTTAAACGTTCTACAGGCACAAAAAGTTATTAGTTTAATGAGACTAGCCTTGACAGAAACTATTATTCACTAAGACAGTTAAGCTCTTCTCTTATTAGCTGAAACATTTGTTAGAAATTGGTCAAGGTACTACGATGAAGTCTTTTTCAATGAGAATACATTCAAATACACAAAATGAAGGAATTATGAATCAGTTGATGAGAGACAAGCTCATGAGAGATTTAAATAGTGCAGACAAAACAAACATCAAGGTATTTAAATCTTTCAATTAGCTCTTCAGAATGTGTAGACAGCGCTGTCATCGAATCAAAGCACGTTTGTTTTTTGTTTCTTTGCGGCCGATTGTTTCTTTAAAGCTTTAAACGAATAGTTGACAATTAATCACCGGAAAGTTCTAGAAATTGTCTCCAAAATTGCTCTAATCGTTTTTGGTTCTAAATATATTTTTAGCTCACAGATGCCTTGTCGCTCTTCGTTTAATCCTATTTCGCCGGCCGGACCAGTCAATCAAGCAGTAATTACTAAATATAGTTCCGTATTCGCTGATTCGTCCAAAAATAGTGCGCGTACGCTGTGACTTAAGTTGGCTTCTATTTAGTATCCGTCACCACTTCACGGCTGAGTGGCAGCTGTCACCGTGCGACTTACTTGCTTCACACCCAATCTACAAACATCAGAACCATGCTGGAATACTTCAACATGTATTTTTTTTTGTGATACGTTAATGTGGGGTGACGTTTTGTGAAGTGTTGCCATTCCCACCAAATTTTTTTTTTTTTTTTGTAATTAGTTACTAGTCATTTAATTTAATTATTAGACAATTTTAACTAATACCGCAAATAAAATAATAGTAAGTATATACCCACCACAGTTGTCTTGTTTTTTTAACGCAATAGGATGAAGAACTTACTGAGATTTTGCTAATAATTTATGTTAATATCATGAATAATATTAAGTAAATAGCCTCCAGTTACTGGCAAACCTTGAAAAAAGAACGTGATAAATCTGTAATGATTGCTGTAATGAATGACCACTGACTAGAAACAATAAGAAATCCTTATCAGGATCTTTGATGTCACGAAAAACCAACGGCGTGGAAAAAACGTGCAATAATTGAGACACAACGAATGTCTGTCAAATGTCTACTGATAAAGTCGATTACTGTTCTGCAGTATATCCAAACACGATTAATGTCGATTGTAGAGATATTGGACTAAGTCAAAATTAACCCAAATAAAGTTACCGCGGTGCTACTAGGTACTACGATGTCTAGTCTACCGACGATCGAGCACGTGCTACAAAACGTAGTAATTGTATTATTTTCGTAAGAGCAATTTTGAATTAGTTTATTAAGTTTTGCAAGTGTGAACAATTAATTGGCGTTTGTGAGAAGTAGTTGGAACTTCGTTCAAGATCGACAAAAACTAAACCGCCGCAACTAGAGACGTCTTTGATAAATGTGAGCAATTAACACATGTGGAAACATATAAAATGAATTAATGATTTATAAATTAATATTACAGCCGGCGCGCGGGACATCAACGAAACGCGTCGACGCGCTCGAGATATTACCGGTGCGTTCCAAGCGCGTTCACCTGCGATCGAGGTGAAGGTCACGCGCGTCATGAACCGAACGCGCCGGAACGCAAATGTCAATGTAAATATTGTAGGTATTCCCGCCAAGCCGGCCATCTTGAATTTCGGCTTGACCGGTTTTGGGATGAGACCCAGAGCTAAATAGCGATGGAATGTCGACTTTACTGGATTTCTTTCTTTTCTCTGCTCGTCACGGACGTTTGTGATTGCATTGTGAAAATAAACTGTTTCATTGTTTATCTAAGTCTACTGTTGCATCAACGCTGACTGACCTATTGTTAGCAAAACGTTAAGAAGTTATTACAAAGTTTACGGTTTTGTTAAATAAGCACCTACTTTACAGAAATTCCAAGGTTAATAAATATTAACACACAACACAAATAATACTTAAACTTAGTAGTTATTCATTATTCCTCAAAGCAATTAATTTTAAAGCCACTACACACAACACAAATAATACTGATTCGCTGTTCATTATTCCTCAAACCAATTCATTTTAAAGTCCACTTAAATTAATTTACGTGGTTCACGTAAACTGGCGGACAATGCTGTAAGTCAATGTAAGACGTAACTAGAGCAAATACTTACCTAAATTCGAAGGTCGCCTGAACGAACCCGGAGTAAAAAGCAAGTTATGATAATTACGTCAAACTTTGTCAACGGCGTAAATTATGTTCTTTGTAAAACACGCTAACTGATTGAAATTAGCTGAATATGAATAACTGGTAATAATACTAACGACGGTTGACGTCATAAACTACATATAGAACGACTCCGCGAAGAGATTCTTTGAAATTCATTCATGTTTATCTTACAATTTTATTACTGCAAAACCACGAGACAGACATAATATTGAAATAGCTACGGAACTAAGAACGATATTTCAAATACAAAAACTACGTAAATAACCCAGACGTTGAATAAGAAACCGGTTGATGCCATCCAAAGTGGTATTTTAAAACTTAAATCCCTTTCCGCCCTTGTGAACCAGAACAAAGGTACCAATTAAGCTTCATAATCGCCGGCACCCTTATAATTAATACTACAGAAATTAAAACTCCAGCAATAAACGTACAGTACTGTACAAAAAATACACAATCGTAGCTTTGTGCTCTACCGAACATTAATTAAGAAGAAAAGAATTTCATACTAAAAGGTCTTATAGGTGTTGATCTGAAATGAACTTTATGTGGGACCCGTTTAAAGTTTAAATTGCTAAGTTGATGGAGTACGGCAGTATTGAGCAAGAAAAGATGGATTATGGAACGTCGTAAAAATTAAATCTTTGGAACATTCCCGAAATTAGTTAATCCTCTAATCAAATGTTGTGTTGAAAACATCTTTAGCAGGTACCTATCTACATTACTGAAGCATTATCCAATAAATTGTTTATCAACTCCTTCTTAGACAGAAGTGGTTGATTTATGTGGCTGACCCGACAAACGTTGTCCTATCTTAACTATGAATGTCATATGTCGTTTAGTTTTAGTTTTGACTATTGACTAAAACTAAAACTATCGACTCATTTATCAACCAATCCATCTGTGTTAAACGATATTTGCAGCGCGCATTCTGTCAATCGCTGAAAGTTATTTCAAACAACTGACAGTTATGTAAAATTAATATTGTCGTTAAGTTTTCTTAAATTTTGTAATGTTCCGATCATCTTCCTTATTTTTTTATTTCATAAGATCCTTCTCCTGACAATAACGAACACAACAATAAAAAATAATGTGAAGTCGGTCCAGCCGTTCACGCGTGATGGTGTGACCAAGGGATATAGGGATTCATTTTTATATATATAGATACAAGCTCCCTCAGACAGGCGCGAGGCGACGCCGACGGTGCGACGCGATTTTGGTAGAACAATTTCCATGAAGTTTTCATGAAAAATGTTCTACTAGAGTCGCGTCGTGCTGTCGCGGGAGCCTTAAATCGGAAAGTCTGGCCAATATTGCATTTAAATCCAATGACTTGAAATTTTACCCACTTTTTTTGCAGCTATTAACTACAGACGTAAATGTATAGGAAAACCAACTCAAACATGACATAAAAGCCCATAAAAAGATGTCGTTAATTGAAGAGCACACATACGATAGGTTAGTATGAATGTAGTTTGATAGCGGAGTGGGGGCAGCGCCGAGTTGCTAACGAGGGGAAAAGTGCCTATTTCCGAGGCGTAATGACGTCGTGTCAGCCTTCTAGCCAGGCCAAACACCAGCCCAGCCTGAATAGAATTCTAGATAATATTTAGACAACCCCTACGAACAATAGTTCCGTATAAAACGATTTTACTCCAAATAGGTTAGTAACAGTAACCACTATCGACATTTAGGTATTTTGTTTGTTGTCATTATCAAAACAGAGAAATCATGCAACTTATTGTCTTTGGTCTTGGTGTGACCACCTGACATTGTCAAAGATTGAACTTTTATCCGTTGAATACGAGGCTTTTGGCTACTCTATATGTTTGTATTTTATGTTTTTTTTTCTCAGTAATGTGCGTTTTGATTGTGCAGAATAAACAATGTTTCTTTCTTTAATTATTTTCTCTCATGACAGTTTCAGTTTCAACAAGGTCTACGTTCGACATTTGTACTCAATTTTCCTGATTGTAATCTCCAATCCTCAGATTTTCAGCGAGAAAATCGCAATTTGTGATGTTTCGAATAGAATTTCGGCAAAAGGTTTCTCAGAAATTAATTGTCTGGCGGTTTTGAGTATTTTGTATATGGCTTACGCAAATGTCCTGCAGATCAGGTAAAGTCTTGTGACGGGTCGTTGAGCTCCCGAAATAGGGTTGAGCTACATGGTGACTGATGCATGCATGCCGTCTGTTGGGACAGGTCAACTCAAAGCTGCAATGGCTCTTTCTTCAAGAGGCCCTTCCAGACATGATCCTGCATTGTTAGACTCACATAAAATCCTAATAATATTAGCACCGGGAAAAAGTTCTTTCGTATTTTATATACAAATTCCAGACTAAGAGCTCGTGTGGCACCCAAATATCAAGATTTTTTGTATACCCAGACTTTTTCAAATGGGTCAAAACTGTTTTGTGGTCAACTCCTAACTCTTCAGATATTTATGTCGAAACTACTAATATGTCTTGCTCCACTTTTTCAAAAATGGCATTCACTTTATCCGTCACAGGGTGACCATTGCGAGCTCCATCTTTGACATCAAAATTCCCGGACTGAAAACACTTGAACCAACTTTGTGCTACTCTTACTGACACTGCGTTAAGTCCATAAACGTCACAATTTTCTTCGCCGCTTGTGTCGCATTTTTCCCTTTTTTTAAATAGAACTTCAAAATGTATCGAATTTCTTCGCTACATTCACTCATTTTGGCGGACAGAAAAACAATTGAAAAATGGCGGGAAATCGTTTTTACTTTTTTATATGTCATCTATTTAATGGTATCAAAACCAGCCAGATACAAACAGTACGACCAAAGAGATTTTACTACAAAATACGAAAAAACTTTTTCCCCGACCTATTACAATGTTTGGACTTTAAAAGCGACCTTGAGCTCTGAGTTTGTTTCGGCATTTCTTTATCAGGGATCCGTCAGCTAGGAAATGTCGGTGCCATCTAGTTTTTAAAATATTGACCAACGAAATATTGACGTGTAAGTGTCATAAAATATCTACTTACTTAGATAAACATTTCATTTCATTTCATAATAGGGGTCGATGTCTCGCTTAGAGAAAAAAAAAAAGCCTTTTCATATTGTTAATTTGTGTAAGGACCACGCTCTGTAAGGAGGAAGGGAAAGGTCCAACGATAAAATCACGGTATTTGACCGAAATAAGTATTTCGTTATTTACTAATAGCAGCGCCCCGCGGTTCCACCCGCATAAGTCTCGATCTCGTGGAAGTATTTGGATAAAAAGTACCATATGTTCTAATCCAGGTCATGGACTACCCTTGTGCCAACAAATTTCATCAACATTAGTTCAGCCATTTGAGCGTGGAAACGTAACTAACAATCTCATTTTCGCATTTATAATATTAATAATGATAAGGATTTACAGTATTTACTCAGAAAATAAAATAAGATGGCTTTTTGAATGTTTATAGAATGTGATAAATACTTTGCTTTAAAACATAAACACAAGTATAATTTTAACCGACTTTAAAAAAAGGAGGAGGTTATGCTTGCGGCGGGCTTTTTTTTTTCATTTGTTAGAGGAAGAAGGTCGCGATGTGGTCCCATATAAATTGTGTTTAATACGTTTTGTGTTGATGATGTTAAAAAACTTCCGGTCAGTGTTGTTTTCATTGCAAGTAGTGAAACATACGAATTTGTAGGTAGTGTAAGTACCACAACCAAAAAGTGAAAGGTAAAAAACTCGTTAACGAGTTTTTAAACATACCTTCGTCTAATTCAAATTCAAAATTATAATTTGTACCAACATTAGAAAAAGTTTTGACTGATCTAAATTCGCAACAATAATGAAACGTGGCAGCGGAAATAAACATTCGAGAAACAACGAAATGGTCGGACCCTTGTCGGGTGTCCCGAGATTTATTTAAAAAGTTAGTGAACCGTAGCGTGTTTTTTAATCTGTATCTATCGAGTGTGTACATCTACAGATAACAAATTACATTGGTAACAATGTTTGCCTTGCGTTGGCCAGTGTTTTTGGCTACTGTACACGTTGGCCGATTCTGGCGCTTAACTTCCGTCTTATATGGAATTGATTTATAATTTATTATAGTTTGATGAACAATGATTGTTAAATACTAGGTGGCTTCATGTTGAGTACTGTGTTCAGCTGCATGCGGTTAGACCGGAAGGCGACCCCAACATAGATGGGAAACTAGGCAGCTAACGATGAGATGATGATGATCGTTAAAATCTTTAGTATGGTTAATACTTAAGGTGAATCTTCAGCTGTAGCCCACCAAATTAGAATTTTCGTTGGGTTTTTGCAAACTGCAGCTCTGTTTTACGTTGTATGTTGATCAAAATGCGATACAGGACTGTAGGAATGATATATTTATTGAATAATAATCATCATTTCATATCAATCGTCAAACATTAGAAATTTGTTCTACCTAAGACTTTTTATAATTGTTCATATGAAAATTCTTAGGTGGAACATATTTCCAAAGTTTGACGATTGATATGATATTTTTATTATGATTGATATTTTAGATTGATATTTTATTTGTTTACGTTTATATATCTTGAACAGGCTCAATAACTTAACAGCAATTATATAACCTGTGGAAGGGCGGAGCATCCTAACACAAGCAAACTATTTGCTTAAAAGGATGCTCCCATTGTAATTTGAATAAGTTATTTAAGTTGATGCAATAAACATTTATTATTATTATTATATGAAATTGAAGATTATTATTCAATAAGTAGGTATATCTTTCCTACAGCCGCGAATCGCATTTTGATCAACATACTTACAATATAAAACAGAGTTGCAATTTGCAAAAAGAAAACAAAAATAATAATAATTTGGCGGACTACAGCCGAGGATTCACCTTAAGTGGTCATTCATCATTCTTTTGAGTCCATTACCTGTTACTTTTTGATCGGTAACCTCTAAACGCAAAACAAAAACACAATTTAAAGAATTCACTGTTTATTACCACACTATCAAATTGTTAAATGTTAAAGACGTGTTCTTCCTGACCTTTGCAGGTACCTAATTAATATCAGGCAATAACTGAAGGTATTCACTAGCATATTAACGTTTATTGTTTATCAAAATAACTAATATCCTACACACAAGTGCACGAAGGTCACATTTAAAATGCATTGACAAGTTACAAATAAACAAAAATGACAAATGGGCTCTTACTTAATGGTCAAGTTTGATTTCAAAATATTTTGGTAAGTACTAATTGAATGAACAATTACGACCATTTCGGTCTAAACTTCTCATCATAAATTTTACTTAAGAATGGAAAAATAATACATAATTCAAATTTTAAATGCGCCGTAAAATAACAGTAAAACCTGCGCAAGCGACAAGCGATGCTGCGCAGAGGCATTGTATAACCGCGAACGTTCCCGGTCGACCACTTTTCGCCCATTTCTTTAGCATTAAGGTCCAAAAGTGATCGACAGTGAAATTTTCGCCTACGTACAGTCGACTACACGTCGGTGGTAACAATTTGACCTTGAACTGGATTAGTGCCGTGCGGAATTTCAAATGAAATGAGAGGCCAGCTCAGACTGTACCTAGGAAGCAGGTAAAACACCAATAAGCTTCGCAACGACAAAAAATTTTTGCTCTCTCCTCTCAACGTGTGGTTTACCTGAACTTTGAACGTCTACTCTGTGTACACAATACATTCGCATAACGTTAATATTAATAGGTAGTACGTAACCATGGGTAGTTAAACAGTATCAATTTTGCATCCTTTAAGGTAGGTACCTACATAATATATTTCACACTTTCATATATAACATAACATCACAACTGTATTTCCCGAATGGTTAGGCAGAGGTGTACCTATAGTAGGTACACCCACATTTCGCCAGTTATGTTTAAGGCGCTGCCCAAACGTAGGACACCGTAAAACGCTGAGTTTTTTGTCGCACAGTTGTGGTTGTGGTGGTCAGAAAAAATTGAGTGTATTGTCAAATGTTCAAAGAAAAGTCTTATTAAAAAATATTTCATAAAAATAAAATAGTATCATGATAATACAATCGTAAAATAGAGCTCAAAAAATTTTTCGTCGCGTAATTCTCAACATTTTGAGCGTAAACTATCATATTTTATGTGATGATAACATGAAAGGTAATTCAATCAACTAAAAAAATGCCTAATTTAGTTTAAACTGCAAAATTACTTTTATTTTGATCAAACGCATTGCTGTTTTGAACCTTATTTGTTGCCGCGATGCGCTCTTGTAAAATTTGCTTCTTACCGCGCCTTAAATCCCATGTAACAGAGGCAAGTCAATGGCCATCAACCGGGTACAAATCCAGACTCCGGAGTTGCTACTGACAAATTCCAGATGGAAAAACCCAATAACACTATGCTCGACCTAGGAACCGAACACAGAACCTCATGCTCAGGAGTAGCGTTTGGGACCACATGACCAACGAGGCATCACACTTTCCTTATTTAAAATTAATTTTATATGTAGCAGTCGTCGGAAATATCGTAGGAAACAACGCCAACTTTACTGGAATGTTTTGAGAAAGGTCCTTGACCCGTAAACTTTCTCTTTAAGTTTGGATACCGAGTCCGGGGTAATAAATATGTATAAACGTTTTTTTTTTTATTTGGAATGAATATGAACAAGCTTGGACGTACTCGAGTGTCGACGATGTAACTTTGTCTTTGTCTATGATTATAAAATATTTATGTTTATGAAATGTCTAAGATATTTTTTCTAAATAAAAAATTGGAATGTTTGTCTAGCTATCAGGAAAACGATTTTAATGCTTAAAGTCAACGATACTAACTATACAGCTCTGGGCACTTTAATAACCTGCCAGTTATTTCTAGCAATCATAATAATTATAGGATAAATACTGAAAGATGGCAAGAGCAAAATTACTTATAGAATTAATACGAATATTAAATTTTACGGCACATATAAAATAAAACTTGTATCAAATATTAGACATGTTTAATAAAATCTGTAGAATATTAACGGAGGAATAAATAGCGTCAAACGTTATTTAAGTAATTTGACGTAGCGATAGAAGGGTATCGTAAAGTCTCTAACAAATGTATTTTCAGCAAAGTTCACTTAAAATTCACAAATTGTGAGACAGCTCTGAAACTATTAAGTAGTGCAGGTGAAACACTGAATAGTTTCGTGAAACGCTCGGAATAAACTGGGAATTTTACTACGCCTTAATTCTATTAAGGCATAATCTGAACTATCCAATTAAAATAGGTGATATTCTGAAAAACTCCAAAAAAAAAAATGGAATTGTTTTAGAACCGAACATGGTATAATAATATACTTCGCCAGGTATAGCATTCCGGTCATGGGGATGACACAAGCGTACGTCATCACCAGTGATCGGAGTAGGTAGATTGATTTTTAGTACTTGTATCATAAATGCACACAGAAAGAATAACATGGATAAGCCATTTTTCCGGAAAGTAATTCCGGTATTTCCGGATTCAGTATTTCCGGCGGGCGTACGCATTGTTCTGATAACCGGTTATTGTACCACCCATGATCCTTTGTTCTGATTGGTCGTTGGGTTTTGTCAAATCGTGACAAAAAAAAAAAATAGGAAGAATAATAAAGAATAAAATTGCTCATTTTATTACAATTCCTACCTTTTTTTTGAGGATGGCAAATCATCAAATGACTCCTTCCACTCTGGCAGAATACAATTCCTACATAAGTTCCGGTTTTTTTTTAATAATCCACCAATTCCGGAGGAATGTCCATAGTAATATATACGTTTCGGATCCATGACCCCAGTTCAATCTACCTACTCCGATCACTGGTCATCACCGCTGTGTTACCAGTAGTGTGTAATAATAACTCCCCAATTGCCTTTATTACCTGTGCGAATCCGATAAAACAATTTCGTTGGTATTGTTTAAATTGAATTGTTTCGTTTGATTAGAAAAAATTAACGACAATTTAAATGCTTTATATATATTTTTTAACAGAATGGCGACTGAAAATATTTCCATAATTCGTGTTTTGTTGCAATAAAGTGGCAACTGGATAGTGACGTAAGCATGTGTCACTCCCGGAATGCCAGACCTTGTTTTTTTAGACCATGGAAGCGAACACTGAATAGTCAACGATGAAAATTTAAATAGTATTACGTTCCGTATTGTACGAGTAGTAACATTTCTAAGGGATGCCACAATAAATCGAAATAATGCCCGTAGTGAAGAAGATCGCAGCAATATCGAATGAATAAAGGAAAGTTGATTTTTTGCGACTAACCTAAAAGGGTATCTTAAGTACGGAATCCCGCAAACATTATCGTGAAGGCACGGACCCTTCCCTTAAGGTGGGCACTTTTATATGCCCATCAAACCTTACGAGTACAATAAAACACGATTGTTTTCCATTAACATCGACGTCCACCGCCCCCTAAACTAAAAAAATGTACGAACCATTTATTTAAGAGTCGCGATGATATTAAGGTGATATATTGAAAAAAACAATTGTCGTGCACACGCCGTAATCGAAAATCAATGAAACGAGCGTAACAGATAGGTGTTACTAATAAATTATTTGAACAGTGTCGAATTTAATAAAAAATTAAGCACGGTCGGCGAAGGAATTGCATCCTGACAGCTTTTCTATTACACTGTCTGAAGGAAGGCTTAAGGCATCCCGACAAAGACGAAAACCTGCAACGCGTGACAGCGAAAATATTTCAAAGGCACTAAGGCTTTATAACACATAGGTACAGTAGGAGGGTGTTAACTGAGGAAATAAATTTTATTTACATTTTTAAAAAGCGTAGCAGAATCTTTGTCAATTCACTCTCCTCCATCGGAGGGTCGAGAGAACAAATAAAATGAGATCACAACAGTGCCCTGCTTGCGACAACAATGAACTGGGAAATATCTGCTTTGCCTTAATTAAAAGTAAATTGTTCGTACAAGCATTAAGGCGGAACCTTCAGGGTAGCCCGCTAAATTCAAATTTTGTTGCGTTTTTTGCAATTTGCATGTCACTGACAGGTTGTATTTTGATTAAAATATGATTCGCGACCGTAACGAATATGGCTTTACAGAATTATAATCATTAGAATCAGCAATACATCTCTATAAGTTCATATTACCCTATTGAATGACTATTTCGTGAAATCATGACTTTTGAGGGCAATTCACCATACAACCTGATACTGACCTGCAAACTGCAAAAAACGTAAGAAAATTTGAATTTCGCGGGCTACCTTGGCGCATCCCCCTTAAGCATTAAGATGAGAGATGTGAACAACTAGTAGGTACAGTTGTCATCGTCAATGGCACACGATAAAATCCGATGAAGAATTGACTGTTCTAGTTCGAATCTGGCACAGTGGGACGCTATGAAAACTTTTACTTATGTGCAGTGAGTGACTGGAAAGGAGGACAAATGTGCATCTGAGCACAAGTTATTAAGCACAGTCTTATTAGAATTACGTACATGAATCTAAATAGGAAGACGACTCAGTCTGTGAAGCTATCTATTATATCTATTGATGTCCTGTTTTCCATCTATGGGCTGTGTCATTGTCTCTTTTGACAGTGACTCATACGCACCAACAAAAAAACGTACAAAACAATGTTTTAGTGTTACTCAAAAGTTTTCCATAATCGTTTTTACATATTCATCATGATGTTAGGGTGCGTTTGAGTCGAGACGTCTGTACGAATTTGAATAACAAATGGCTGACATCTGCATGTTTCTAGCGGGGATTCCACAGCCTCCCCGCTCAAATCCTGATTCAGGGAAACAATACTGGTCCTTTATGAAACCTGACAAGAGGTCATAACTTTAGCTTACAGCATTTATCATGCTGAGAAACAAATAATAAAGCCGTTGGATGTGTTTTCTACGACAGACAATGATACCAGTATAAATCGCAAAGTAATTTTCTTTTGTAATACGAAATAATAATACGTGCATTAGGAAGCATTATCATCGCGTGTAGAAATGTTATTCGTGACACAGAAGCAAGCTAATTAAGGCCTCAAAGTAGATAAATAGGTAACAAAGAAAACGCTCATTATAAGACAAAGTAAAAGGAAACATCTTAATGTGGCATTGAGGTTTGAATTTTTTAACGCATTAACTTTGCTAGTCCAATTGTCGAGAGGTCATCGGTCTATACCAATAAATACTTGGCTCTTACGTCACCGGCCGCCAGACATACGCCTCTTGAATAACAACGATAGAAGTGTACTACCAAGAACGATGCTTAAATTTTCCACACGCGCCACACCACAAGTCGAAACGAATTCAGAAGCCTCCCAAACACTTAAGCGGCTTTCATAAATTAATTTTACGAAAGAAATATTCAGTAGTTCAGCTCCCATCCCAACCATATTTCACTAGTAAGGTATCGAAGAGCAGGGAGGAAACTGGGGTCCGCAATCCTCTAGACGCCGATTAATTTCCAGGTTGCCGTGGCACTTAGTTATAACCGCAAGAAAACCAGCGGCGGAACAAAATAGGGGATATTACGTGCTTCGTGGAATAATTTTTCATACGAATTGCGTTTCAATATCTTCGCTCGTTACTTCCATGGTTCATTTAGAATTTCTTTAAAATTTAAACTTATCGTTAGTCAAGATTTCTTGTGTGGTTTGAAAGGCACGAGTTATGTCGTAACAGCCCTGCGCCGCCATTTTGCAACATTACGACTGTGATGAGACGGAAAATTGCTCATTTGTCTACCGCGACACTTGCAAAAGCGAGCTGAGATTGTGTGCACTTACCTTTACCCAGTATTCGGTTTTGCAACGTTCATGGAAATAATTTTGCAGCTAGATATAAAAAGTTCAACCTATACAAGTAGTTTGAGGAGTGTTAAGAAAAAATTAATGTTGTTTTAATTTTAACCAAGCAAGCGTAACTTGACATGGTTAATTTAATACGTCCTTAAACGCGGAGTTAACTAATCCACGTGTATCAATTTTAACGTCATACTTTATACAAACACGAAAAATACAATATCACCAGGTCAGCAACCTAATAAAATTACTAATGTAGCAATAATGAAAGCCAACCAAGTGAGTCGTCATCCAGGGAAAAATTCGACACTTAAACAGGCTTTTTGAGTACCAGGGATTGTTCAGTACTTTTCAGCCATCTTATCCACGTGGAGAGCAACGTCACAATACCCTGAAGCGCTCGTCCTGAAAAACGTTAATTGCACGACACCGACCGTGGTGAGCCACCAGCCTCTATCTCGCATTGCAACCAACATTCCAACCAAACCCACAAAGCAAAATGAGCCTTAACACTAAACCAATAAACCATGATTTGGATCACGCGAAGAATTTATTTAATATACTTTAAAATGAACCTCACTTAGCACCTGAAGGCATTAACGATTTAAAAAGAAAGAAATAAATAGTGAAAATGTTGAAGGAAAATATGATTCGGTATGGCTCGAGATCAGGTCTCGAGTGTTCTTCACTGAGCGTAGAATAAGTGGCTATTAAACGGCTCGGATTTCATGCTTGTTAAAATTTAAACAATTGACTGAAAAACATAAACTTCAATACCATCGTCTTTGTATTTTATTTTCGATAAAAATGTTGAACGGAGTCGTCCGTGGATGAATTCGTATTTTTGTTTGGTTTTTAACCAAAGCAATGCAAGTAATGGTCTTGAAGATAGGTCCTTCTTAGTTACATTAGTCTAAGCTAAGTACAACTATGAGAAAAGATCTCAACAATACCTTTGTAACAACAAACGGGTTAATACTTAAAGCGCTCAACAATAAACTTTTTGTGTCCACCGGAAATAATGAAGGAGTGAGACAAAGAAAAATAATGACGATGAACTTTCCTAACAAAAGAATCGGTGAGTAAACTGTAGAATGAAAACCAACCTTATGTAGGTTAGTTTTCTCCGTTCGGGAAACTTTAAAAGACATAATGGAATGAAAAAATAGCGAGCAAAACGAAATGAGGGACATAGGAAGCGAAGAAAGTTTGGACGTCGAGAATGAAGCTGACATCAAGTAAACCATTAAAAAGTTCCGTAATTATTTTTTTGTTTGTTTGTTTCGACCTATTGACCTCTGTTTGGCATTTGCTAGGTTCCATGATCACGTAAAAGTAAGTAGACGAATAACAGAAGTCGCTGAAGTTACAGATATATCTAGTTTACATAACAACGCACGTGTTATCAAACTGAAGTTGAATAACGTGAAAGTAAGAAAGTTTGTTATGAAACTGATAAATCAAGTAAAAGTACAGCAAACAAAACCAAACAACCCAAAAATATAAACTAATGTTACTAAAATCGTGGGACATCTTAACATAATTCGAGGCGCAAAGCTTCCACGAAGTCGTATTGTTAGTACACTCATTAGCCGGGTGTTTAACATGGACCGGAGCAAGTTAATATCTCTACAAGACACCCACCGCCATCAACAAATAAGTTACATATAAAACGATCGGAAAACGCCTTTAAGAAAATCCCCACAATCATTGTCAAGTGAAATAGAACCTAAACACAATTAGGAATAGGATTCGTTCTCAACCAAGCGTGTAACCAATAAAGGGAACGAACGGCGCAACAGATCCCCACGAATATGTTCGCAGGCTCACTCCGAGTTACTAACACTCGCAATTCATTTTGTGAACTGAATATATTATACCCTGATAAAAGATAAAGTACCTTTCGCCCTCGGTGTAAGGGTGAATATCAAAAAGAACTGGAGTCGAAGAAATAAGCGGGAATTTTCTCGCTCCCTCCAAATGATTTTCACCCCTACATTTGTACTGAATAAGTCGAAATTCATCTGCAAGGGTAGCATTTTTACAAATCCCAAATCGCGATCATATGGCAAGGCAGACGATAAATATGTTCGGTGTATTGAAATCCTACACTGTCATAAGAACTCGTAAATTGATCGTGAAGAAGTTAAGTAACTTTATTTGTTAAACTTTTATCACTTTGGAACATACTTTGAGGGTTGTCTGGACATGGCTTTGGAGAATTAACTGAGAATTAGCTAACAGAGTAGATGCCGATCTATTCATTCATCATAGTCTTGCAAGATACAATAATGTGAGAATAACGTTAAACACGAACAGGAAAAGTAGTTGACCACGAGACATAATAAAGATAAAAGAATTTTTTCAGTGACCAGCAATACGCGTTTTATGTACCTATAACCATTACTGCAAAATTGATTTCAATTTTATGGTTTCTGCTCCTCTGAATCCAATCATTGTTATCGCTTTTGTATGCTGTTAAAATATAATGAGTATGTACGCAGTTTAGATTGTGGCCCAAATATCTCTTTAATTTTAAAGACGTCTTTCAAGAAGTCAGTTCGCCGTAACCTTTGGAGTGCTTTCATATTTTATGCCCTATTTCGGTGTGAGATAGCAATAAAATATGATGTAGCATATCTTCATATTTTATATTACCTTCTTCTAGCCTGCGCTAAATAATTCTACAGAGAAAATAAGTTACGAATTACATTACAAGTTTCCAGAATTTTAAAGGCCCCTTCTGTCTGTACTAAGTAATATTATATCCTTCCATTTACTCTATGAACTAATTAATATGCCATTAGCTGTTTGCTATCCAAACGTCTAAGTCACACAAGCACTGTGTATTATAGATATGGAATCATCATCATTCTCGTAGATTGTAGGTAAATTAATTATTGTAGATATAAACGAGATGATCTCATAGTCTACTTTGTCTTTAACTGCTTTTTTATCTTAGTCTATTGCTATAGGTAATGAACGATCTTAATAATCGTGTCTTGTGTCGGCACGAGGCAAAATTTCTGCTCACCGTTGACTTGACCAGCACCCTAACGTAACACACTATCTACCACAATCTGAATCATTTTGAAGCCTATTGTTAATACATTTATTCCTAAGTTCGAAAGATTTGTCCGTTCAACGACGTAAATAACGCAATGAATGTTGTTGAACTGTCAAAATGAAAGCTATTCCTACTGTTAGTGTGTTATGCAATTACCCCGCAGATCCGGACCAGGGTGTGACATTGGATTCTGTACTGCTACCTCTTTGTCTTTTAAGGACTCCAAGCAAAAACTGGTGTGTTTTTTCTATGCTGGTCTTTTGGACTCTTCATTTCTTTACCTTATAGTACTGCAAGCTATTAGAATTTAAATAGAATACAAATCATTTGAAATTGTAAATTCATAAGCAAGAAAAATAAACATATAATAGCTAAAAAAAATCTTCAAGAAGCATACATAATCAGTCTATAATGTTCCCACTGCTGGGACACAGGCCTCCTCTCTTAGAGAGGGAATGGGCTGTAATCTACCACGCGGGCCCAGTGCGGATTGGTAGATGTCACATGTCTTCAGTTTTTTTGGTTGTAGAACATGCCGGTTTCCTCACGATGTTTTCCTTCACCGTTTTGAGAGCAGTGTTGATGAAATTATTTACACAAAGTAAGACGCCTGCCTGGGTTCGAACCCACGACCTACAATTCGTAAGTCGGGGCTGTTACCACTGGGACACCACTGCTATCTTCAAAAAGCACACGTTTAAAAAAAAACTGAGCCAAAAATCGTCTTGTAAAAATCTATTGCTAAAATGAAACTTCGCAAACACAATAAAACATAATCGATTATGTTCAAGACTCAAGACAAGACAATAAGTACGGAAACCGGTGTATGCAATATCAATCGGAAAGCTGTAACACGTTTGCACAGGCTGACGTGCTGGCTCGCCCCGACGCTTACTCATGGATCCCTGCCAGACCGTACGTACTACGACCGGTAACTACACCTACCTACGCGTCGTAGTACTACTTGACATCGACCGTTAATTACCGCAAATAGCTTTGGATATAAGGTTAAGACCATGCCTTGCGATGTTTTGGAATTTCCTTCATAAAGTGTCTCGGAAATGTGACCATGTTAATGTGGCATAGAAGAGAATCGTAAAACAAGAACAATGTCTGCTAAATGTTTTACAAGCAACCGCGTGGTGTCTATTTTCAGGGAACGGTAAAAGGTAAGTAGTTGAAATCTTAATTACAGTCTGGATATGTGACTGCTGTTTTTGCTGTCTCCACCAGTTGTGGAAAATTTTCTATTTAAAAACACAAAAAGCTCTGAGGTGTCAGCCGAGACGTGAGTGTCATGAGTTAAGCATTGAGATAATAGATATGTAGTTCTTGTGACGATTTAGACAAATCCGTCAGACTAAACAAGGATGAGCTTTTAGTCAGACGAAAATATCAGGTCGGTCGTTACAATTTCATAAAAAAATCTACCGCACGAATGACAATTTGATTAGACAACGGTGTTGCCGTCGCGTCGGCGCCTCCGCCAATCGCATTGCAATCTGTCAGCCAAATTAAAAACAACCCTAACAAGATTGAGCAAAAGTTAATCATCAAATGAAACGCCAAGGACCTCTAGAGACGAAAATACTTTCGCAGACATACGGCCTAAGATAGACGTGAGTAAATAAAAGTCTGAAGATACAAAGTTAACTAAGTTGATGATAGGATCGATCATACGGCGGCGTTGCCCTGCCGCATACCCCTCGGGCATACATCTCTCAGATTCCATGTAACATTAGATACTCTAGTCTAGAAATACTGGCACATAAGGCTGGATAACATGGTGAGGTAGATAAGATAGGTACATTTGAAGTTTTATGGCAGTTTCTTCCTGTGCTAAGGCTTGGGTCAGTGCTTGCCAATCATTTCTTAAAGTCGTTTGACATAACAATGGCAAGTTAAAAGTTAATAAATCATTGTGTTACGACTTTATGAGTTTGTGACAGGTTGCCAACCCATCAACTCGATTCTTAATAATAGCTTTAGAAAAGATTTTCCCAATCTACGTAGGTACTAATATTGTATTTTAATTAGCAAATGAAAGCTCGAAGAAAGGTTTTAACACATATCTTTGGTGAAGCAAAATCACAGAGTTTAGAAGAATGCAAATTGAACTGATCCAGCCTTATATCGATATAATTTCTAATTTGAAAAACCAGAACGAGCTGTACCTGAATAATTGCAATCACAACAACCGTAATAACAACCACACCCAAACAAGTTTTCCGAAAATCCCCGACAAAAAACGAAATGAGAGCCGAACAGAAAATAATAGAACTAACACACTACACAAATCCCATTCGAGCATCTCAGAAGTAAGAAGCAAAGAAATAACGCACGAAGTAAAGGTAAAGAAAATAATTGAAGGACATTTGCTGCTCGCGGTGGCTGCTCAGGGTCATTCTCTTTGATTGCCATCTCGAGGGTCCCCGAGACCCCAATACGAGGCAACCCGAGGGAGCGTCACTCAAGTACATTTGATATTCGTTTCCGTCACTACAATTAGGGTGGATATGGACTAACTTTGGGTAATTGTTTTAGGTGTGGGACATTCTGATTAAATAAATGATTGCATGTATTAGAGTAGGAGGAATTAGGTTAGTAGAAGACGCGCGATTTTAGTCTCTCCATCAAGGAGTTTGTTTTATGTTGTCATGTCTTTAACACGATTTCTGCTAATTAAGTAAATGCACGTTTTAATGACCAAATATATGTCAGTAAGCGGTCAAACGATCAGTTCTAAAGTCTACAGTAATTTATGATAATGTTTTCATTTTGTGCAACGGGTATGCGCGTGCACACCAATCACGATTCCGTTCTTACGTACTCAGCCTACACAGTGCCTCTAATACATTAGTTTTACAATAAAATGCATACATTTAAATTAATTCACGATTTGAATTGCTTACGAAGAACAATAGTTAGTTTTACGGACCTGGTTGATTTTCAACACATCTAAACGCTTTACGTGTTAATACTTCACTTAACACCACACGTTGGCCAGTTTTCTCAACTGGCATTAATCAACTCGTAATCGTTCAATAAACATTGCCAAAGTGTCGCCCCCTCCATTCAATCAAATAACGTGGACATCCCTTTTAAACGACATGCAGTGATCCATCACAAGGCCAGCGTAGATTTTGCAAAACTATTGCATAGAAAACGAAACGTGGGGTGCAGGGAGTGGCATGAACTAGCAGTACCATTGTAGAAAGCAGGAAGATGCAAGATAAATTATTAGAAAAGGCTCCAAGCAGAAGCATAAAATCCAAAAACTGCATCACTGCTAGTCCTTCCTCCCCAAAAAATACCATCTCATCATCTCTCATTCAATCAATCAAGATAATACGTCCATCTTGAAAACATATAGGCCGCAACGTTCACCTGTATCTACTATCTACCTAAGATAAAACGTCCTATCTCCCATGAAATATCATACGGTAAAGCATTCAAAGTGACGTTGTATCGATTCAGTCATCACACACTGCTCGCATCCGACTCTTGTCTCCCGTCCCATATCGTCGAACAACAATATAACCACGTTGCGGTTGACACAACACCACACCATAATGGAGGAACGTAATCAAAAGAGGCTTAAACCAATTTGAGCGATTTCGTATCGAGACATCAAGGCCCTAAAATAGGAGAGGGTACTGTTATTAAGTTGCTGGCTCTAAAGCCATTTGGGTTTTCGTCTTCATGTGTGTTCGGTTTGCTTTGGTCGAACAGAAAATACAGTTCATTCATATAAAACATGAAAAGTTTTTTTTTTTGTCTTTAGTCTCTCATCAGGAGCTTTAATTATTTTTTCCGGGTCAACAGTAACACCACATCTTGGTGTACTAAAACAACATAGCTTAGTCAGCTAAGAACAATGCTAATGCAATTTCCATGCGTTGATGTGTTACGCATTCAACTGGCATCATTTCAGGCAGGTGTCCATCCAAATCAATTTGCATGTCAAAATATTTAGAAATCAACTCATTATTTCACGTTTCACATGATCAGATCCAGCACAATGGAATGGAATGAACCAATGCTAAACTAAGCGTGTAACCTACCTGCTACAACTAAGGGAAGCTTATGATCACCTGGTAAGTGTCAGTCTACCGTGCTAACGCGATGACTCTCAAATCAACTAGAAATTTCTAATCTTTGTTTTATCAGGATACCATGACATCGCCCCTGGTTAGCTACCTATGATTAAATCTCCCCCTCACAAGGTAATCAGAGACAGGAACGGTTTATTGTGGTGCAGGCACCTGCCACTAGTCATGCACAATTTTGATCTTTAACGATGAAGAGGGAAGTGTGTTTCTATTGTTTCAATAACGTAGAGATTGAATAGAGTTTTCTTCTGAGAAGAATGGCGCTTACTCGTAGTTTAGACAGTCAATACTTAACTAATAATATAAAGAGGTAAAATTTGTTTGTTTGTATATAGAGGGTAATCTATGGAACTACCGGTCCGATTACAAAAATTCTTTTTGTAGTTGATAGCCCAATTCTTGAGGGAGGCTATAGGCTATTTAACATCACGCTATGACCCTTAGGAGCCGAGCAAAAAGAAAAAAGAAAGAACGCCAAGCGAAAACGATAGCGCGGGCAGGTGATGTGATGCGACGGGTGGGTCGGGGGATCAAGAAATTTCCCGCGGACAGAAGCTAGTATAGAGATTTATCTCTATACAAAATATTGAATAAATTTTAGGTTGTGTCTCTGATATTCTAAACTCAAAAGGTGTTTCGGGTTGATTATTCAATGGGGATCTTTTACTCGTATCAATCAAAATCATAACTTTGTTTTCTATCTCATTTGTCTACTTCCGTATTTATTGGGTTAAATAAATTTTAGGGAACAAACAAGAACAATAAATTAAGTGGTTTGAATTTAAACTTTATCGTGTAGAACATAGATGAACGAATATACAATGACACTGAATTTACTTAGGTAAGTAAGTACATCAGAAATAAATTGTTTACGATGAGATCTCACACGTTCGTATATCGATTCGTTCATCAAGCACCCGAACTTAATTAAATAAGTAATAAGATCAAGTTCCTGCATAACTAATACGTATTAATCCTCCGGAGACGCGACCTCCTTAATTCACTACCACTATTTTACCATAAAGGCTAGAATAGTTCGTAACATCATTTGTTAGTGCAATTAACGTAAGCGTGGTTAAAATTCAAATATGAATGAATGCATTACTCGACGTGTGATGGAAAAATGACTCTTAGTGCTAACGTTGTAGGGTTAATTTAAATAAATGTTGGAACAAAGTCCCGCAGTGGAACGGACACAATACAGTGAACACATCAGAGCTGGCTCTGTTACAGGAATATGTAACGCGTCCCTAGGGTGTCACCATACGGCAACATGCTACAATGACGTTTTTATACCTACACGTTCATAGTTCCATACAAAATCATGCTTTGTCTAGTCTCCGTACAGTAAGTCAAACAAAACAATTTCCAACATGAATAGCCATTCACGCAACGTTATCAATGTTACTTTTCCAACATTTACTCACTACGTCATAATTTATTAGAACCTTCGTGACAAAATCGGAATAAAACATGTATTTATTAGCAACAGCCAACATTTTTTTTTTGTGTTTCCAACGAATCAACGATTAGTGACTCAAAAATTCTCGACCCTGAATTCTGCAAATGGTTTTTGCATTCGTTTTGTTGTCCCAAGGCCGAGTTAATTAGGAATCTAAGATATTCAGGTTATTAACACCGACTTTAATAATAATGATACACAGTAATTTGGTTTAAGTCACAAACACGGGTGGCAGTAATTAGTAAGTTAAGCCAATTATAGTAACTTATAGGTGTTCCTTTTGGCAGTGTGTTGTGTTAGAGAATGTGAGAAAATACGTTGTGAGCATCTTTCCTTTAAAATGTAATAGCGGTTCACTTGTAACAGCAATTTATTGGACAATTTGTATTCATTAACAAAGTGAGAAACGCTCAATAGGTGTTCGTAACCAGGATTTAACGTCTTAGTTCCCTCTGGAAGTGACGCCGGCTCTTGTTCACGGAATTTTCCGAAACATTCCTGGGACGAATTCCAGCAAAAGTTGGGCAGAGCATCGCTTAAATAGGATGGCGATTGTGTGCGTACTTTTGGGGGTTTTCATTATACTTCTCAGTCATTCCCATCAATTGTATTCAAGTGACACATATGTACATACAACCATTTAATACAACTGACATATTCTCACACCATGATATTTTGACTAACTAGCGTAATCGTATTATATTAAGTCTCCTAATTGAATTATTCGTTTATGCCAAGTTCAATGAACACTTGTACTACTCGGAGATATCCGAACCAGTCTGATGGCTACGATTTAGACTATCTAAACATTAAGTTAGGAATGCGACTTGCAAAGCCGTTAAATAATGTACCTGATTACCTTTGCAAAATGTAACCTAGTAACCATGGCCTCTCACAATGTCGTGCAAGCAGGCACGGATGATGTCATCGGGGTATTTTACATCGCTGACCATCGCATCATCTGTTATTTATTATCACAGCCATTCTTATCCATCGCCCTGACAATAAACCATTGTCAGATGCCATTTCAAAGCATTTAAATTGGTGTCATACCACGAGACAATACCAACTGAAATAGCGCTACTTATTAATTAGCGTATTGACCCAATTCATTACATATCTCACACATCGTGTGAATAAGAACATTAAGAACGTCTTTTAATCTTTATTAGAGTAATAAATTCCTAAACCACTGTGTGTTCGACATTGAAGTAATTGCGACAGAATCTGTAGAGCGGTGTTTAAGGCTTGTAATAATGCCAATAACCTTGAGCATTTGGGCGGAGCTAACGACCAACTGAATCTAAGGACGAGTGCGCTGGTGACGTAGACGCAGTCATTAATCGGACGCCTTTTTAATTTATTACAATAAAAACAATACATATTAAATAAAAAAGTAACAAAACCAAATCATTTTCCTTTGTATTGCAAAGCAGTAGATATTTTTTTTATACTCTTTTGATAAAAAATGAAGGAGTAAAATGGTTTCATCTCAATGATTTGGAGATGATTTGGTGTGTTCTTATTTTATTTTGTGATACCGATAGAAAAATTATGGCTAAACCAAATTACGTATTATATCATGTAGATTACTAACATTTGGTTTTCAGATGTAATTTCTCTGTAAATGCCGACGAAAAGTTGCTTCATCTGCATGCTTTTTTCAAGCTTTTTCGAGAGAGCAGCCTTAAAGTAGCTCTATGTTGTAGAAATGCATGTTAAAGTACAAAATTTAATATCGCACAAGGCAAGGCATTGCACAGCAATGAATCGTGCCGGTCCCACGACCGCTGCTCGCCCGCATTCAGTTTCATTAACAAGGCTAACCATTGTTTATGATTCACAATCCATACACACACTCTCCTCGCTAACACTGTATTAAAAAGAAGGACTCTGTATGCATGGTTATCAGTATAAATCATAACCAAATGCGAGGCAACTGCTTGTCTTTTCCTCTTCGTTTTAAATTTTCAAAAACATCGTTTGCCAATTTCTTCTAGCCTTCCCAGAAAAGAGTTATTCGAATCCCGACGGGACGCTTCTCGTTTTCA
This sequence comes from Griposia aprilina, assembly GCA_916610205.1. Lineage (NCBI taxonomy): Eukaryota > Metazoa > Arthropoda > Insecta > Lepidoptera > Noctuidae > Griposia > Griposia aprilina. The sequence continues at coordinate 16,929,505 of OU744288.1, forward strand.
AATCATAGACAGGAAAAGAAGTTTTAAATGGAAGTGATCGGAGTCACGGGAGATTAAGTTCGCATCAAAGTTCTCTCTAATTGGGAGGAAACCGCTGAGAACCCGAGACCTTATTTTTAGGTATTGATCTTTCAAGAGAGCACATATATCATGATTACCGGCATCCTGATAAATTTGTCATATCACCGACATATTGACAGATCCCAAATAGATAAATAATTCGGAGCGCCTCTAGCTGATGCCTGATAAGTCGAGACCTAACACTGATAAGAGATCAGAAACGCAAACGTAAATTCGCATCAAATTTTACAGTTTGCGGTCTCGTTTCTCTTTCGATGTGAGATAATCTTTAACGTTAACATACAAATTAAATAGTATTTCAGATTTCTAGAATAAACTACTAGTGGTAACTATCCAATGCAGAGATATATGATCATTTCCTGTTAACGATGGAGTAAATGTAATCGATTTTTGGAAGACGTCCAATTTTTTTCCTCTAATTCTTGTGGCTGGCACTAGTTATCACTGAATGATATTTGATTCCTCGTACAAAATTAATTCTATTTTTAGGACGTTACATTCGCTCTTTTGATGTAAGTAAAGACAGACAAGAAAAATATTGTAACACATAAAAAACGTCGCCTTCTCCAACAACAGCAATGATGGCACGAATGTGAATTATTTTAAAGTAGGCAAGCTGAGGAATAAATTTAATGCGGACGTTTTGAGAATGTTGGTCTCAAGACTCGAATTTCAATAGTTATAATACTAATCACGTTCTATATTTAGGAATTGTATTCTTGAGTCGGTAAGTGAAGGTCGCAGTCACGATCCGTCACGTGGCGCCGGTCATTTTGAGCCATTAAATGATACGCTTCATGATTCACACACTGAATGGTCCCTACGTTTAAGAATACGTCTTGTTACAAAACTTTATGGGTATTACGTACCTACATCAAAATTCGTATGTTCAGACGATTTTTAAATTAACATTTTATGTAGGAAAGCACTCCGGCTGCATTACAGGGGTACGTGTTAATTTAGACGAGATGTAAGAAAATATTTCGTTGGAATTGGAGAGAAATGTAGTGAATGTGGGGCGTTCGCGAACACAAATATCTCTCCCCGCAAAAGCCAAAACAAAACAAAGTGAAGATAAATATTAAATAATACTGCCATCATCTTCTATTTTCGTGAGTGCACTGTCTGAAGTAGATGGAACGGAAATTATTGGGAGTAATAGAAGTAAATGACCAGAAATATTTCGACTTTCATGAATCATGATTATTATTTATAATTTCAAATGTACCATTAAATTGTGATGGTTATTATGCGTCTGTACGGTGGTGACATTTTTATTAGTTACGCTGTGTTACAAACATAGATCTGTTAGTCTAGCATCTGAATATTTTCCCCGGAATGACCAGCATCGTAATTACGTAACACACTATCAATCATTTTGAAGGATATTGCTAATCCATTGCTTCATATGTTCGAAAAATTTGTCTGTTCAACAACGTAAATACCGAAATGAATGTTGTTGAACTGTCAGAATGAAAGCCATTGCTACTGTTAGCGTGTCACGCAATTTCCACGCGGAATTCACTAAATTCAATTCTGAAAGTGAAAGATTCACTCGTTGAGCGGAATATACCATTAACCTAACCAGACATGTGGCGTCGAAGTATCAGTTCAGTAGTTCCTAACTAATTTACGTCAAGCTCCGGTGTGAGGGCGTGAACTTGTGATCGCTACTTATTCGCCCAATTATAACTTCCACCGCATTACAGTTACACCCTCATTATTAATGAACGCTTTTAATGACTCCCTCACAAATTAATACTCTACAAAGTTAGCAACTTTGGAAAAATGGGGCGAAAAATTAACTGAAAACGGATATGTTGGCCGTCAACGTGATTGTTACGGCGCTTGGAAGGTTACCTCCATTAAAATTTGATTTTAGGCGTTTATATTTAATTACACCGTAACGTACTTTAGGCTTGATTTTATCGACTGTTCTGACAACTATGGTGTTCAAAAATTTTACGGCGAAGTTAAAATCATAAGACGAAATCTATTTCTGTCATTAAGTTACTTACATAAAGTAGAATACCGATTTAGCGCGCGTAGTTAATTGAAATCACATGATGTCTTTCTTCAAGTAATGCTCTTACAGAAGTAAATCCTATTACAGACAGCGGTGAGCAAATATTGATCTTATTATACCAAGTAGGGAAGGATTATGTTTAAGAGCTTGCTAATTAGAGATAACCTCCTTCACAATCCACCGATCCTATATACACAAACCCGAGACTTAATAAACAATCAGATTCATCCGACCTACCCGAACATAAAACCTTATTACTAAATCCATTTACTAATCATAGTTTGTGTACGTGAAATGGCTTTTAAATCCGTATTCGATATCCGAACGATTTTGAATCAATTCTAATTTAAAATTCGATTTACATGGGCTCTTTTCTTGGGATTACATTCTCGGATTTATAGAAAACCAGTCAATGAATCAGCAGCTTGATTTTTCACGCTGATAACAGCAACCGGAGAAAATATTGTAGTACATAGGTCTTAGGTATTGGTTTAGAAATCTACGAATGCTCATTTACGATTACAATTGTTACAAGTACTTGTATTTGAATTTTATCGATTGCACACATCTTGTTAGTGCTCGAGTCGTAATAAATTCTGGTAGAAATAAACTTACAAGGTAAATATTTCAAGTAGCCACGTTCTTTTATTTTAATACTAGGTTTTGCCAGCGGCTTCGCCCGAATGTATGTCGGAAATTATCCCGCGGGAACGTACCTAATACCGGGATAAGAAGTATCCTTTGTGTTAAACCAGGTTATAACCTAACTGTGTACCAAATTCTATCCAAATCCGTTCAGCTGTTTTTGCGTGATTGAGTAACAAACATCCAAACATCTAAACATACAAACTTTCACGTTTATGATGAACATTAAAAGCTGATTATGCTTATGCTATAATTATAATATTATTATACAGGTTCAAATTAAATTAGCTAGCGAAACTCCGCAGACGTGATGGGCATCGATATCATAACATGTTTTTGTTATTTTTGTTTCCTCTTTTGCCCGATACGCTTCATGAGTGACACACTGAATGGTCCCTACGTTTACGAAAATGTCTTGTTACAAAACTTTATGGCTATTAGGTACCGCTACCGACATCATGATTCGTATGTTCAGACGATTTTTAAATTAACATTTTATGTAGGAAAGCACTCCGGCTGCATTACAGGGGTAGTGGATTCACTTGAAATATCAGTTTGAAAAAAAAAACAGTTTTTTTTAGATGGGTTTGCTGTTGACTCTAGTCTAGGTCAGAGATGACAGAGACAAAGTCAACGATGGAGTGAGCTTACCCAGAAGAAGCCTGTTCACTCTCACTTTGAAGAGATTTGGGTTGTGTGCGGTCGGAAACCAGGCGCAGGTAGAGAATTCCACTCTTTTGCTGTGCGCATTATAAAAGATGTTTGGAAGCGCTTAGTGCGAATTGGTGGAATAGCAACTAGGTACGGATGGTAACTTGCAGTGCGCCTAGATGTTCGCTGGTAGAAGGGGGCCGGTGGAATGAGGTCGTGGAGTTCTTGGGCACACTCACCGAAGTACAATCTGTAGAAGACCGACAAGCAGGCAACCTTGCGGCGATGAGCCAAGCTGTGAAGCTTGGCATCCACCAGTTTTATGTCGCCAATGAGTCTCTTAGCTCTGCGTTCCACTGAGTCAAGCGCGGCAAGTTGGTATTTAGCTGAGCCATCCCAAAAGTGGCTGCAATACTCCATGCAGGATCGGACTTGCGCTTTGTACAGGGTTAAAAGCTGTCCAGGCGTAAAGTATCGCTTCACCCTATTTAGGATGCCCAGCTTCTTAGCCGCAGTTTGGGCTTTATACTCGATGGTGGCGCCGAAGTTGAGACCAGATGTCAACTCCATGCCTAGGAGCTCAGTCAACTCAACTCTCAACTCTCATCAGTTACAGGAACAGTTGTACCCCGAAAAGTAGGAGATTGGTCGAAACGACTCCTTTTAGCGGTAAAAAGACACGCCTGTGTCTTGGTGGCGTTAAAAGAGAGCAGATTGTCATCACCATAAGTTTCACAGACGTGATTGGTATCGATATCTAAACACGATAAAACATAGTTTTACAACTTATACTTCATGTAACAACTTTACGAGCGGTCGTTCACCCCTAAAAACATTAAACAAAAAAAATAAATATCATGTCTGCGGGGTTTCGCTAGCTAATTTAATTTGACCCTGTATAAGTAGGGTAGGATAGTTATGGCTCTCCTTTTTTACCTCCTTCAAACAAGCGCGTCACGCGACACGTATCGCACGTGACACAAAGGCACCGCTCGTCGCGCGACAGGCGGCGCCTTTGTGTCGCGTCGCGTGTCGCACTTTTATGTAGAAGCCTTTAACTTTACGTTTTATACAGTACGGCAACACCTAAGTCGCATAAAAGTGTCCTTAAGAACAGACGCTTGTCAAAAGCCCTAATGCGTGTTGACAACGCATCAATTCATTACTGTTTTCAATGTGGCTCCGTGGGCCAAGTTTTATCCAACTTTACTTGGCCGTATGCCGTCTGTTTGGCAAGTACCATGGGGACTATAAAACGTCTATCCAGGCTAAAAAGCACTGAAGCAGATCTTTAATCAAGCAAGCGACTGTTTATCGCGGTCCGGTCCTCAGGGACGAATCCACGACATAAGTTATAGCGCCATCAATGCCAATTGTTAAATTTATAGAGCATTATTTTATTGTTTAGTTAGCCAAGAGTATATTGACGTTACGCTTCATGCTCAGTCATGACGTCAAACAAAGCTTAGGCGTCATCCACATCCGACAGATCAAGTAATAATAGAACAAACGGAATGGATTACTGTGCTTCAGTACATGTTTATAGTGTGTTTGTGATGTGGTAGGTACATGTTTGTTCTCATCCTGGCTCATTGCTTCGGTATTATGTTTGTTTGATTGAGGAAAGAATTTCGTTTAATAGGACCTGATAACATGTCAAAAAAGAGAATCGTTCAGCGATTAAAGGTGGTAAAAAGTTTCTTAAGTTTTACTTAGCCAGTTCCCAACCATTTTCCGCACAGGGGAGCCTGACTAACGCCAAACCTTGCAATCTATCGCAGCTCCGCCACCAATGTTCTGAATTTGAAATATCGGTAGCGATATGCCCATTGACGTTGCCGTTCATCTGCACATGGATAGGTCGGAAGTCACAAAGCGGGTTTTACTGACTTATGGACACTTATGGAACAAATTTTTAGTTCATCATCATAATTATCATTCTGTAAATGTTCCTGTAAACTGTTGATCATGGACCTCTCAAGTTGTGAGTCTCAACGAACGGCTAGAAGGATGGCACTATTCAGTACGGTCGACGGCCTTGATCGGTGTCATCGAAGATTGTTATTACAGCTGACAAAAGGAACGTATTGCTCATTCCCACGAGTGCGAAAATGGCGCTCTGCCTTCTGGTTCCTCGAACCACGGAAGAACGTTACTGTCTTGTAGATAAACAAGCCAAGCCTTCCACATCCCTGCAGGTGTTATGCCCACAAATCACATACACAAACATTCTTCTCAAACAGCCGTGGGCCATTCCAATATCTGTGTCCTTTTACAAAAATCGAACTAGCAAGGTTTGAGGGTCCTGAAGGGTAACGGGAGGGGAAGCATCACGGTAACACCGTCCATTATCCAAAAGCCAGCGTATTATTGATGGACGAGGTTTTACCCTCGACACACCTCCCAGCCTCCCATGCTAGCCTAGTACACATGCAATTGTAAATATCGATGAATTAATAACAGTGATATCATGCGTTCTAGCTTCTGCACCAATATCGGTTTGAAAATACTTCTATGACGACTATGACTAATACATTATACATAGTCGTGTTTTACTCTTAAATCATGACCAGTTTGCACGATTAAATAGGAAAATCTTGTAGTATTTAGGAACACATACACTATAGGTATTATTTAAACGTAGGTCATATAAATGATTCTGCAAAAGAACTGCTCATCCAGTCGCACTATCTTCCCTACCGTTATCAAGAAAATACGGCTGCGTAAAACTTTGATATCACCCCAAATATAGAGATAACGTAAGTAATAAAAAAAATACTTCAAGCAAATTCATGATTTTGGGATTATGAACAATAAATAGGAGGCGAAGATGGAGTGCTCAGACGGATAGACTAAACTCAGCATGAAATGGTCTTCAATAATTTATAAGGTCATATAAGGCCGCACATATTTTACCAATAATTCGAGTCTCTTGAAACGCACGAAGCTGTGAATAGAAATTTAAAAGCTTTATAAGTTAACAATTCTTGCACGGCATATTGAAGTAAGTAGCTCTTTCAGGGGCGCATTGGTCCGGCGAAATTCTAATGTGCACCGGGATTTATGGGCGACTCGCAATGTATAATGTGAATACGGGCTTAAGAGCCAGTTCAATATGCGTGAAGTATGGCTAAAAGCATAGGGTCATAATATTCAGTACGATGCCGGCTATAACCCGATTTCCAGACTATTAACGATTATGGCAGGAAGGAAGCATGTCCTATATTCGCGTTACTGTCTTCTGCCGCCGTGAATGTAACAATATTTGTATCGTATATTGTGTAGCTATAGAGAAATAGTATCGTATTGTAATTCGGATGGAGTTATATCAAATGCATATCGGCTTTCTCGACCGTCTCATCTTAGATTATATACAAATGATCTATATTTCACGTAAAGATTTCTCATATTCACGCCGGAGTTCCTACAAAAGCGATTCAAGAAGTCTAGTCCACGGGGATTGTGTCTCTTGCACTAACAAAACCTTGTTTCAGTGCCTATGCTCTGCGAATAAATGCGATCTGAATATATTATCGGGCGCATTACGTACGACTCGCTTGAGGCGCGTATCTACCCGAGGCTACAGAATTCAGTTGCATACTTTTCCAACTTCATCCGCGCCTGGTACAAAAGACATCTCTTTTATATTGCACAAGTATTATCAGGCGCCGAAATATAATACAAAATATGAAGAGTATTTTCTAGGATCGGTATAATGGCTTCGGAGCGTTCAAATGAAATTGGTATTAAGATTGAAGAGCCAAGAGTTCGAGTCCGTTCAATTTGGTCTTTGAAGATTTGGCAAGGCTGGCCTATAGTAGCTATAGTTGGGGTCTCATCGAATGTCAAAACACTACGAGCTGAGCTAACTACGCTTAGTTAACTTCAATCGGGTAGCTCCACCGCGGGGTGAGGTCGAACCGTAATTAATTACTGCTGTCGCTGACAAGCGAAGGCTGCTAAGTACCTATCGTTTCATAAATAAACTGTATAGCTTTACGTAGCTACAGGTATACTTACTACCAATATTAATAGCAGATTCTCGAACGTGATTGCGCGGATTTTAAAAAGCTTTCGGTTTTTTTCCTACAGCTTTCTCACAGAACGCGTGCACTGTTGCCGTAAATTCAAAAGGCATTAAATATGTATGTTATGCAAAAGCTGTTAAGGGACGATATCCATTCATCCGTACACATGTCCCAAAAGAAATAAATCACATTTCCAATAAGCGTCCAAAGGTAAAATGCAAACACAGACGTTAGTCCTAACAAGATAAGGATTGTAAATACATAAATGTGGTCTCCCAAGGCGGCTCCGCACTCAAATCTATCTTGTTCTTCTTCTACTTTTTCCTCCAAATCTCGCTCTTATATATTTAAGGAATATTTTCAGAAATGATTTCACATCGGCAACAAAAGAACTCAAGCATTTAATCGAGACCGAAAGTGGACTAGTTAGTTTATTCATGAATTCGGCCCCAATAGAAATCGAACATCAAGTAGGCACTTATACGTCGGTAGAGTTTTAAAGTGACTAAGTGCTTAAACTAAGCTTATCTACCCAAGTTTCAGTAAGCCAACAGTATCAGTATAATAACTGGATAGATTATTTGGATCCAATCGGTGGCCATATTTACTTATTCATTGCCTATTCGGATTCTGTTTGTTTCAACCGAACGTTTCGTTCTGTTGTCCGTATTCTTTTAAGGCGAAAGCGTCAGGATAGCCCGCGACATTCAAATTTTCTTACGTTTTTGCAATATGCAGGCCAGTATGAGCTTAATCATCGCATATTAATCGCATTAATAAAAACTTTGACTTTGACTTTGTATGTGGATCTAAATAGGATTCGCGGCCGTAACAAATATTTATTTATAGAATTATAATCATAAAAATTATGAATTCTAAGTTCATAGTACCCTATTGAATGACTATTTCATGAAATCATGACATTTGAGGCCAATTCTAACTTAAGGAGTTGTATTGCTGATTCTTATGATTATAATTCTGTAAAGCCATATTTGTTATAAATCATATTTGAATCAACATACAACCTAACACCGACTTGCAAATTGCTAAAATTGTAAGTAAATTTGAATTTCGCGGGCTACCTTAGCGCATTCCCCTTAGTAACTAATAAGGAGTTCTCGAATAAGAACTCTGTGGTTCCTACTTGGGGGTAAGACTACCTGCGTTGCACGCGCCACCACGACCTCGCACACAAAAAAAAACTTTTTGTCCATCTAACAAGTTTTGAACCGCCTCGACTGGTGGAAGTTTTTTGCAGCCAGTTTTTATGTGACGAACTGACGACAATTCGACATTTCGGGTTGATTAATTCTAAGGGTTATTTTAAGGAAAAAATAGCCACCGATCGAATATAAATTATTACGTAATGCACGTCGAAGAGTAACAAAACCGGTGTAGACCAGACATCAAGTTGAATCGATGACATCATCAAATAAATCTGTCGGTCTGCTGTCGAGGAATCGGATGGCGGGACTCGCCCGGATCCGGTTGTTAAGCTCAATCGAAACTACTATTTTTATTACGCTCGATGTTGGCATAAAAAAAACTATTTTTAATCATTTCAAATATTCCGTTGAAGGCGCATAAAACTGAAAACATTCGTAAATGCATCAGTATATTTTGGTAACACTCCTATGCTATCCATAGATCACAATTAAGAAGCTCGTATGTCAGTATTAGATCGCGTTTCTTTGTGAAGTCGACACGTTCTCGTATTAGACCATCAATTCATCCGGATTCTGGAGAAACGGCCATCAATTCAGCTAACGCAGACATATTCTGTTTTATAGCACTCGGTCTCTAGTTTCAACAAGTGTCAGAATTATGTTCGAGAAACGTTCCAAAAATGTGGGTGAGAATGGCCCGCCCCACGTGTGACAAATAGCCGAAAGAGGGTGTCTTCTGCTCTAAGTTGTAGTTCAACTTTACCTTATTCATTTATTTCATCGTACTTTTCAAAGGTAATATTATGTAGTAGGTGTTACCCAGATGGGTATTACAGCATTGAATTGAGAAAGAATTCAGCATAGTAGAGTTTTGGCTCTGTCATTAATTTTTAACCGACTTCACAAAAAGGAGGAGGTTCTCAATTCGTCTGTATGTTTTTTTTTTATTTTTTTTTTATGTGTGTTAGCTCATAACTTTTTTCTGGGTGAACCGATTTGGGTGATTCTTTTTTTATTTGATAGCTGGTGCTTCACATGTGGTCCCATTTAAATTTGATCAGGGTCTGACCAGTAGTTTTTGAGTTATCCTTAATACTACATATTTTTTCCACTTAGTTTATATTGATGATGTGTTGATAATTTGCTGTCACTGTTATTTACATACCAATTAGTGGAATACGAATTTGTGTGGGGTAGGTACCGCAACTAAAAAGTGAAAAATAAAAACTTTTTTACAAAAAAACAACCGACTTCCAAAAAAAACACTAAAAGACGTGAAAAATAACTTTTATTTCGGAAGTCGGTGGCCAAAAACGAAAATACAAAACCAAAGGCACCGACTTCCGAAATAAAAGTTATTTTTCACGTCTTTTAGTGTTTTTTTTGGAAGTCGGTTGTTTTTTTGTAAAAAAGTTTTTTTTTTGTGACAGTTTATGCTCAAAACCTCGATTGTCATATTTACGCCTGATTACCTACTTCATCGTCTTTCCAAGTAGTTTAGAAGGACACTGATACATTACTGTACGATGTAAAACTTGCTCGAATGCATGCCTCCAAGTTGCTTAGGAGACGAGGGCCCATTACATAGATACGTGGAAGGTATACATAATAAAGCAATATGATGATCGTCTTTCGCAACAGTTTTCATGACCGTGAGACTTGGTTAACGAAGGTTTCTGATAAGAGATACAAAAATTCTAAAGGAGGACGTAAGGAGTTCGGGATGATTCCCGATCTGGAGGTCTTCATTGATAAAGCCAAGTACCTACGTGTTAAATTCACTAGGTGCTTAATTAAAATTTAATCAAGTCCCTCGACGGAAAGTACAGAATTTTCTTACAAAAAAAATGAAGAATATTCAAATCGCCTTATTATCCAGATATTCAGCTAACAAAAATAGAAACTTTTGCTCCTTAAACTGGGTGCTTGAGGCAAACTTTACGCAATATAACCCGCTGAACTTTAAGTTGCATGGACTTGGTATAACATTTGTTTTGGTTATGCACTCTCTAATGCACACGTTTTAAGTTTGTACATAAATAACTTGAGTCGACTCCCGCGGCTGACTTCTGACCTCGCCTTCAGAACTGGCATTCATTGCGATGTTGAGTAATAATAATTGTTAACCCTACGATGCGCTGCGCAATCCACGACGACTAGTTGTAATTACGGTTGCAATGGGCTAAAAATAACCTTTGTAGACATAAGTACAGTCTACATAATATAGGTAGGGAAAAAAATTGAACAGGTAAGTTATTAAAATTCTAGAATACAGAAAATATCTGACAAGATATTATATACAGAAAATATCTGACTAGATATTTTCTGTAATGACAATGTTTTGTGTTTGATGTACTTAGATGTTTTGTGTGTTTTTTTTTGTAATTTTACTATGTTAGTTTTCCTGAATTAATAAAAAAATCGGTGTGAGTTGGTTTGGCACTCACGAAAATTGATGTGTAAACATGTGAGCTCGCATCAGTTTGGTTCACGCGCTCACATAGACACGGGTCTTACGCTGACGTCATCTGACGCTCGAAGCCTTACGCTTACGCGTCTCACGCTCGAAGTCCCAGCTAGCCCCTACCGTAGACCAAGCGCTAAGATGTTTACACATCAATAAACATAGTAAAATTTGAGGTTAAACAGAATAGTATGACAATAGAAATCTTTTTATTATGTACACTATACCTATACTGCGGCGAATCTCCCATGAACCTTTAAAACCTTTACGGTCTTACTATAACACCAGGATTTTCTTTAGACATGATTTAAACCATCGAGCCTGTTTTTGAAATAAGAACCTAACAGAAATCGAAAAAGTTCGTTTACAAAACTGTCAACTTACTTAAGTAGTCAATATTGTATTAAGAACTTTACTAAAATGAAGTTCGAAATACAAAAACTGGCTCGAAGGTTTAGGCTCGCGCCGTGTTTTGTAATAAGACGGTAGAAGTCTGATCTTAATAGTTGAATTAGTAAATTACAACAGCTAATTGACTACAAAACTACTACGGCACATAATAAAGCGATTAAAGTAAACATACGCGGCAATTAATTACGATTGTAAATAGGTTACATCAGTCTGATCACCCAAGAGCCTACTGGCTTCACTACTTGAAATATATTTGACTGAATAAGCATTAAGCAACGATTAAGCAAGCAAGTGGAAGTGTTCGACAGTAGTATAACTGGAATACAGTACTGGAATGGAAGATTCTACAAACTGGTTTAAACTGGTTATGTTAATACAGGGTTGGTGATGCGTGGCAAAGGTCAGATTTCGACAACGAAGAGCAAAAAATATATTTATATAAAGCGCGCCCGTTGCTAGGAAGATAACCTCTAGCGTTTTTTTTTTAGATATCGTAAGAGGTTGTTAGGAGCTTCATAAGATATTGAAGGACGTTTCTTAGAACTTGAATTGAATTAAGTAAAATACCGACGAGTAATACATGTTAAAGGCTCGTACACACTGACGCGACGCGACAGCACGACACAAAGGCGCCGCTCGTCGCGCGGCACGCGGTGCCGTTGTGTACGCTGTCGCTTCGCGCCAGTGTGCACGAGCCTTAAGGCGTTCAGTAAAATTAAAGATGGTTTGTAATAGTATTGCAGAGAGGCGGTGGTAGAAAGAAGTATTGTAATTTTTTGTGTCCAGGCTTATTTTATTTTAATTTTTAGCATTGAAACTTGGCTGGCTTCATGTCTTGATTACTTATTACATAGATTTGTACGCCCTCTGGCATAACATAGCGCACTCTTTATTATCTTTATATACCATTATTATTGTATCTATGTTGACCTACAAAGGTAAGACCTGAAGCCCTAGACAAAGTGCTATTCTATCAGCGATAGTGATGATAGAAAAGACAATAATGTGATTGCAATATTATAAGCTTCCGATAGCTTATATCCATCCTGTAGAAAGTTAATGCAGACATACGAAACGCTTTTAAAGCGATTGCCACTTGCCTGGCCTCAGGATGTGATAACAATGGCACAAAAGGAAAGAGGCCTTCACTCATTAATAGGTGGCACAAGACTGTCAGTCAATGATGAATGAAGATGATCACACACACTTCCTCTCTCCTTAAAGATCATCGTTACATTTAGTTTCCTTACTCTTGTTTCATGTTTATTATTGTATATATTATGTAGATTAGTATATGTTTTATGTATGTAGATATGTATCTATTGTATACTAGCTGACCCGACAGACGTTGTCCTGTCTTAACTATGAATGTCATATGTCGTTTAGTTTTAGTTTTGACTATTGACTAAAACTAAAACTATCGACTCATTTATCAGCCGATCCATCTGTGTTAAACGATATTTGCAGCGCGCATTCTGTCAATCGCTGACAGTTATTTCAAACAACTGACAGGTTATGTAAAATTAATATTGGCGTTAAGTTTTCTTAAATTTTGTAACGTTCCGATCAAGTTCCTTATTTTTTTATTTCATAAGATCCTTCTCCTGGCAATAACGAACACAACAAAATAAATTTGTGAAATCGGTCCAGCCGCTCACGCGTGATGGCGTGACCAAGGCAAAATAGGGATTCATTTTTATATATATAGATAGATGTAAATGGTACACCACTGACTATCTGCATTATTGTCTCTCCTTCTCCCTTTAATCCATCCAAAGGTTGTCTGTAAAAGATCGCTTTTAGCGATAATACCACCCATTGTGATATATAGTTATTTCTAATTTTTATGGGGTACTTAATAAAGAGTATTTTAAGTTGAGGTGTGAACAGATATGGTCAGCTTGCTAATCGATTTTGACGATAGACAAGCTGCATGTCGAATACTGCGAATGACATCTGCTGTCAGCAAATACCATAATGCATTGACCGATAAGATGTGTCAAAGTCAAGTTTTGTACGGAACATTCTAGAAGTTCGATACAAAGGTAATTCAATTGAAGGGATTTGTGTTAAGTCTGATCATTTGATCACCAGTCAATGCCAGCCGTATTGAGCTTGTCTACAATGACTATAGCTGTTATCACTGGTATTTCATAGGAAACCTAGTAGTTTATATAACATAAAACATTGTATGTAGAATTAATATAGAGAACTGGGTGCTCCATTTAAAATTACTTTGAAAATGTCAGAGATATTGTTCCACTCATATTTAAAATTTTATCCTACGAGTGTCTGAATCATACGAGTATATGTATAGAAGGTAAAAAATGCGGGTATCTTTCTTCATGGGGAACATATGAAAATATTATTTCGCGCACTCTAAAGGATAGGGTGTCGCTCTACCTTTAAAAAATTCAACATACTTGCCTTACCCATATCATTTTAACTTGATCGTTGAGTTATGGGGCTCCCAAAATACTCCCTGGATACCGAGAACGAGACAATTGGTATTTGGAATATTCTTGGCAAAATCGACTAAGAAAATACTCAGTACTAATAGGTGAACTAGTTTATACTTGGGAACAGAAATACGAGGAAATATCATAAAGCTGATCTACAGATTTTCACGTTTGACGATATTCGTGAAAAACAAAAAATATCGTAAACGTGTCATACAATTAACGTCAGAATTGATTAATCCATTCTGTCGTTGATTGTAAGATACAAGACTTACGTTTAAACAAAAAAAGAAAATAAAAAAGTGTAAAGTAAGTATAATTGGATCCATTCATTTATAAATTATGTGTGCCACGTCAGAGGTTTAATCAATAAAATCAATTTCAATGGAATTAATAGGTAATAAGTTTCCATCCCAAAATAATTGACTGCGGGCGGTGTGAGCTAATCAAAGAAATGAAAAACACCAAACAGAATTTATCTAGATTTAAGGCTCGTGCACACTGGCGCGACGCGACAGCGTACCTACACAAAGGCACTGCGTGCAGCGCGACGGGCGGCGCCTTTGTGTCGGGCTGTCGCGTCGCGTCAGTGTGTACGAGCCTTTATACAGGCTGGCACGGACTTCGACGCACAACCTGTTACCATAGATTCAGTACATGATTCTGGGAAAAAAAATGCTGTTTCATACATTTTTCCCGCGTATGTACACTTTTTAACCGACTTCACAAAAAGGAGGAGGTTCTCATTTCATCTGTACGTTTTTTTTTTTATATATTTGTTAGCTCAGAACTTTTTTCTGGGTGAACTGATTTGGATGATTCTTTTTTCATTTGATAGCTGGTGCTTCACATGTGGTCCCATTTAAATTTGATCAAGGACTGATCAGTAGTTTTTGAGTTATCCTCAATACTGCATATTTTTCCACTTAGTTTATATGGATGATGTGTTAATAATTTCCTGTCACTGTTATTTACACACCAAGTAGTGGTATACGAATTTGTGTTGGGTAGGTACCGCAACTAAAAAGTGAAAAATAAAAACGTTTTTTACAAAAAAACAACCGACTTCCAAAAAAAAAACACTAAAAGACGTGAAAAATAACTTTAATTTCGGAAGTCGGTGGCAAAAAACTAAAATAAAGATCCAAAGACACCGACTTCCGAAATTAAAGTTATTTTTCTTATGAAAAAAGTTTTTATGTATGAAACAGTTGATTTTATTTTTTGATAACTGACTAAAAATATTAACGCAGGGGGGTCCCGAATGCTTTACTGAATCCATGGTAACAGGTAGCGCGTCGGTCTTCACGCCACTCCTGTATTTGATCACACTAATTCCTTTTGATACTCAGCATTTAAATTGCATAGAGTACCTGCCACACATAGCCAGTTAACCACATTACATCTACTCAGTTGTTTGCTTTCCAGCTTGCAACGACAGTAGATTAGGGTAGCTTAAGTAATTACAGCTGTACCAAGTAACAACAAACAAGGGGATTATCAAAAACTGGTTGGAACCGGTATTCAGCTTCTAAAACTTACGTCATAACTGTAACATTTTATGTTACAATATATTTCTTAAAACTAACTGACCCGACTGACGTCGTTGTCCTGTCCAAATTTCAATAGTTCGTACAAAATTCCTACAGAAAAAAGAGACATTCAGTTTTCCCGAATTTGAGATTATTTCGGGAAACTATTCCAATATTTCATTCCATAAAAATCTAATTCAGACTTCAACGAATATTTCAAAACAAAAAATACCTAAATCGGTGCAGCCATTCTAAAGTGATGCGCTTAACAACGAATAATACCACATTAATATCAATTTAATTTATATAGAATAGATAAATCTGTGATTAGCATATTTTTTATTAAGAGCTTTGTATATTCTATCTATCTCAAGTTTGTATCAGACGCTGGCGAGAAAACCAATAGAATATATTCGAGTGTATTTGGCAACAGACTACGAGCAAATATGGGAAGATTTCTTATGTAAATGTTAGTTGAACGATGTTATATGAATATAAGAAGTTCATTTAACCCGATGAGTGTAAAGTGTGAAGTCAAGATATGCGAAGTAAAATATCGTAATTGACATTTCAAGTATTGCTGATAGTTTAGTACCTAATTCGTTAGGACATAACGTGCTTCCTTGTGTTAACTAGGTGCTAACGATATTCTACAGAGATTTTAATACTAATCTTACTTACTAATAGTGTTAAAATGCTAGAAATGTCAACAATTCAGTTAATATTTGTCATGTAATGATTCATACTTATCCATTGTATTCAAAACTTGTGCAAAATTGCGCAAATGCGCGTGCGCATGTCTCCACATTTTGATTGAAAACTACATTTATCAACATGAAACCCTGCCTAATAATAATTGTAATAAATAATTAGCATGACGAAAATATTAGACGAGAAATATCAATACATGTTCATGTTATTTCGATTTACGTTCATATCATTTTAAGTTTAGTTTATTACGTAAATCTAGCACTCTAAGGTCGTTCTACATTTAAATAAACAAAGCAGCTCAGCTTCAAATCAACTCCAGTCAACTTTTAAATGATATCTATAAAGAAAGAATTATTCTTCCTCAATAATTCAGGTATAGCTACCTACTAAGAGAATCTGATCGCATAAAATGTTTAACACAAGAAATAAAAGTTTAACCCTTAACTTTTTCGTGTCAGTCCGTCTCATCTGTACGAACTGTCGTCGTTCGTGTGCCAAGCGAAGGGACATTTTTTTTGTCTATCGAAGTTTTTTCTCACCAAAAACAACAGAACATCGATTTCAACTTAGCACTCGATTCGGTTTCGAGTTTGCCATGCTGCCAGTGACTTTTATTAAGTATGGGCAATTCGCACGTACCACAACCACACCACGTAGCAGCGACAAAATGTGGGCAAGCAGTGGTTACATGTGAATAGTGTGGCTGCAACTTCTTGCAGTTACGTTTTGGTTGCGTTGTCGCGAATAGTTGCGATGTGGTTACACGGGCTAGTTTTTACAGACAGACAGATCGTTGTGGTTGTGTGGTGGCCTTGATGTGGTCGGTAATGTCCACACTGCCCCCACACTGTTGATTTTGACAGTCAATACTGGTTTGAATAAACTATTCATCTTCATACAAATTAGTACCCGTCCACGTGTTGTCGTTGTGGTGTGGATGTGGTACGTACGTGTGATCGGGCCTTTAACTTAGTGGGGAAAAAAAGGATCTGAACGAATATAGTCGCCACTCGTAATACAATACAAGATGGTGGCCTATTGTTGTCATACAAGATTACATCAGATTCCAGGAATAAAATTATTATTCCCCAGTTATTGTGAATAAGTATGAAATAGCAGTCGTTCCGCGTAAAATACTGAGTAAGCAACCACCTAACTACGTGAGAACAGCTACGATAACTCAGCGGTAAAAAAGCGGACTGGCGAGCGAGTGGCCGTGAGTTTAAAGTTTCGAACCCTACCCGTTGCACATCATCATCATCATCAGCCTATATTCGTCCACTGCTGGACGTAGGCCTCTCCTGGTGAACGCGACTGAGCCCGATCCTCGGCTCTCCTCATCCAGTCTCTGCCAGCCGCCTTTAGCAAGTTGCACAAGCATACCTAAGTACTTATTGGCAGGGGCTTTGATCCGATCCAGCCTGTCCCTTGCTGCCCTCCTCCAGCGACGCCCTAAGCCGAGGTCTGTCCTCCACAGGGAGTGCTCTTAGCGTGTTGTCACTTAGTTTATAAGTTTTATGCCCTGCCTTGATGACTTAATTTAATAAGGCATCCACATGGCTTAATTTATTAAGGCATCCACATGGCTTAATTTATTAAGGCATCCAGGTGGCTTAATTTATTACATGGCAAAAAAAATGGCATAGGCCAAGGGCTAACAGACCAAAATACAAAAAAAAATGTAGTCTTAAAAGAACCGCTAAGCCGATGATGTTTTGAATGTCTGTTGAACACTTTACCTGTGAAACAATACGTGTAGGATTGTAAACTTTCTTCCACCTTTCGTTCACGAGGTTGCGTTGGTATAAATCTTGTAAGAAGTTTGTGAAAGAACCAAAGAGTTTGACTATAAATTGACTACATCATTGTGTACAAGTCAGTTTGAAACAGAGTAGGTAACTAGGTACGAGATATTTTCAAAGATAAAAGTAAATACATTCCATATACAAATGAAGCTCATAAAATAAAGTAGGTATATACCTAGCTGCTTGTGTTTAGAAATAACAACTACCTACCTACCTACTTGTGTATTTAATTAAAAGATAACATTGTAAAAATTGCTAGGTCATGTCCTTATAGGGTTCATTGATGTCAGCTTCTGGATACTGTAATAACTTTTTCTCACAGGAGAGCAATAATTATTTGAATTTGAAAACTTTGTAGACACAGAAGCTAACTAACCTACTAAGTAGACGATGATGCAATTAAATTAGTAGGTAGATAAGTAGGTAATAAGGATTATTATTGTATCGTATTGTTACGTAGGTCAGTCCTTATTCTGAATAAAATGGAACGTACACACGACTACATGTCAAACTACATATTTCCAGTATAAAGTGATCTCTCATTGTACGGAAATCCTATACAATGCAAGATCATCTTATACTGGAAATATATAGCTTGATATGTAGCTGTGTGTACATAAGTTGGTAGTTAATAAATCTTATCTTCAAATGTTATACCTACATGTTAGATCCCTTGTTAGCGTTATGTACCTAAGTATTATAGTGTAGACTTTATTCGCAGGTAACTAATAGTAGTAGGTATAGGTAGGTACATGATATCTTATGATAACCTTGACTAGGGTTACCATATGGAAAATTGAAAAGTCCTGATTAAAAACCTGATTTCTATAGAAAAGTCCTGAGATTTTGTCGCGAACGTACCTAATTAACGACGAAGCATTTATTTTCACTTTTTTTTTGGATTATGTTATTTTTTAAATACTATGTTGATGTTAATTATGTTGATTTGTGCTGTGATACTTACCAATAAACAAAACTTAACTGAAAAATCTAGATAGAAATACTTTATTTTGTAAAAAAAAAACGTCTTAATTATTTTATAAAAAATAACCTTGACTGTTTATTCAACTTTGTATGTGATTAGGTACCTACCTATCTACGTACGAATATGTTTTAGGTACATCTATAACCACCATAGGTACCTAGTTATATGTAGGTACGTACAGGTATAGCCATGCGTGTCTTAATGTACCTACCAAGGTAGATACAGCCACCTAACAACAAACCAAAAATAAATTTGTCGTTGTTTGTGGTCCTATAATAAATGAATGTCCCATCAGGCAGGACACGCTACAGATCAAGCCTACGCACCTGTGTACTCCCCTCCATTAAAAGAGGCTTAATTAAAACAATCACCAGGCAATAAACCTTGCTCAAGGACAGCTACAGGTAAATGCTGAGTTTGTGCCTCTCTTCAAAACATTCAAATAATAAAAAAGCCTACAAAAAAAAAAAAAAGTAAAATTTATGCGGGAGAGAGGAGAGACGTCAGACGTCACTTCGTTTAATTGGTTCTGCTCCTCAAACCAGTCTTCAATTATTCAAGAGCGAGAGAGATGGAAGACCTCGGGATGCTCCTGTGGTGACGTCAGCCAATAGGTTGACTGATCTCATGAATAAACTAACCATACGCACAATGTTATAGAAAGAAACGTAAAACTCATAAAAGTCTGCCTCAAAGGACCACAACGTGCCCGCGAGATGCCGAAACCAAGCGATGTTTTTTATGCAACACCTTTTTATAAATCACAGACAGCACGTGTGTTGCACTGGTTTCGTGAACTGCCAGTCAGACGCATAAATTAAAATTAAAAACTAGTAGGTATTATTCCTAGTCAGATAAAAAAGCAAATTAAAAAACTAATATTTTGCAACCAACTAAAGTTGCGGATGTTGCATTCGAGTTCGCTCGCACAGCAGTATGAAAACTACTCACCTTTGTAAAGAAGTTCTGTGCGCGCGCAGGTAAAACACCGAAATCCCACAGGTGAACGTTATCCTTGATTTTGAAATTCGAAAAAAGATTTGAAACGGTCAACCGGCTTAGTGACGGCGAGCCCCCGGTATTCAGTCGTTCGTGCGTTTCTGTTTAGCGACGCACCACGACAAAACTACAACACTGCCACAGTTTGTTTATAAAATTATGAAGCACTTATTAATAATTTCGATGACCCGAACTGCGCATGCCCGTGCAACACGCGCGTCTTTCGAATATAAGGTAAGGTTATGTTTAAGTTGTAAGCACTTCCTCTCGGCTTCACTTTACCGGCACACGCACTTCACACTAGTTTCCCAAAAGAATCTTATTGGAACAAATCCGTGCGAACTTTTTTCCGATAACTCTTAACACACGAATCACTACCGGAGCACTTGTAAAGTTATTCCCACGAGAATTCTGTATTAGTACCACCAGAAACCGACACTGTTGCACCTATTTGACGATCAGCCGGCTCTACCTGCATGAAACGAAGGCCGTGTACGTATAATAAACACTTAAAAACTCCGGAACCGGTAATAATTTGATTCCGCACGTGAACGTGACACTGTCAAAATAAAAAATTGGTAAACACGGCAACACCAGTAACTCACTCATGTACGGTGAAACATCCCATGTTTGTGTCGCGGTGAGGTCCGAGTGACAAATAAACGAATAGAAAAGAAAATAAACGAAGAATACTAAAGTCGTCGACTGTGAAGCCGAGCGTCCGACACTCCTGCTGAGCGCTGTACTAAACGCGAGAGGCCGCGCGACCCGCCCCGCCCCGCGGCCCGCGCGCGTCCCTCCCGCGCCCTGCGACCCGCTCTACTACACCGTATGAAAATAAAGTAACGTTGAAAAAATCACAAGTGCACAAGGGAGGAGCAGAGAGCATAGTTCATCCCTCAGTGGTTGTGCAAGTTGTGCGATTGTTTGTTTGTTTGGTAGTTGTACGGTGACCGAAGCGGGGAGGCGGGGGCTGCGCGGCGGAAGGCATTCAATTAATCTGACAACACGTGCGTGAGCGTGATGCACCCTCCCGCACTCGCCTCAGGTTATCATACGATTCATTGACTACCTTTACTCCTATTTTCGCTAACTTTAACAAGTTTTCCGCGTAGAAATATATTTCTAATTCATTGATGCCATGCCGCTACTACTAAGTTGAATGAACGTAGAGTTGGCTGTGGTCCTTAGGTAAGGAACCGTTATCAATGAAGGTGCAAGAATGCCGTTACGGTCCGGTCCAATACCTACGTTTTCCAAGCAGTGACATAATGAATAAAATGACGTCATTGAAATTATTCTAACAAGTTTTTTGTAAGACAATTAGGTACCTACCATGAATTATTTCTTAGATATTATTATCTAATGGCTCCTTGGCCTTGATAAAAAGTCACAGTCAACTAAACTCGTAAAATATTTTTTGGATTGAAGTACCATATACCTAAAAGCTTAAAAAAAAAAAAAGTGTGGGTTCGCGGGCCACTGCGTACAGGAGCTAGGTATAAAATGTTTTATATTAACCTCCTTACTAATAAACGTTGTACAGTGTCTGACGCTTTGTCTTCTTCTTAAAAATATAATAATATTAATATTATATTTTTAAGAAGACAAAGGCACGGTTGGCGCAGTGGTTAAGCGATTGACTGCTGCGCTGCGTGTCGCGGGTTCGATTCCCGCACGGAACAAATATTTGTATGACCTACAATTAGTTGTTCCGGGTCTGGCTGTTTGTGTATTTGAGTTTGAATGTTTGTAAACGCACCCACGACACAGGAGAAAATCCTAGTGTGGGGCAACGAGTTAATAAAAAAAAAAAAAAACATTATAAAATATTTTATTTGAAGTACCTAAGTATAATTATAAAAATATAATAAATAATACTTATTAATATTAAATGTTTTATATTAAGTTTATTATATTTGGGTGGGCATTACGGGCCACTGCGTGCAGGAGCTAGGTATAAAATCTTTTAAAGGTATTAATACCTATAAAAGATTTAAGGAAGTTAAGTACCTACTTAGGTATTAATTATTATGTTTCTGAGACAACAAACAAAATCGATGTAATTATTTTATAGAGGTATGAGGAACAGGGTGTAAAGTTCACTCATACGCTATGGAAAAGGGAGGATCCTCCGACCAGACGGATGTTGTGTCTAGTGGGCAACTGCCCGATGGTTGATGTCGGGACGTTTGTATATATGCTAGTCACGCGGTAAACTCTGCTTGCGCGATGCAGGATTTGCGTGACGTCAGTATGACGTGTAGCACGCATGTGGCGATGTTGATACCGCTACAATTTATAGTAACAGAGCAAATAAACTATGTATTAACTAGTAGAGCCCGCATTTTGATCACTTGCATTTTAATGTAATAGTTTACATAGTTTAGGTAGGCCTTCAATCACAATAGGCAAGTCATTGCAGTTCAGAACAGGTCTGTAATTGAATTAATTAACCTTTGTACCAAGTTGAGTTGTATTTCGAATGTAGCGTTTGTTAATCCAGGTACACTCAGCAACAATATTAATTATTACTAAAAGGCTCGTGCACACTGGCGCGACGCGACAGCGTGACACAAAGGCACCGTGTGCCGCGCGACGAGCGGCGCCTTTGTGTCGTGCTGTCGCGTCGCGCCTGTTTTCGGGAGCCTTAATGCAAAAGTAAAACTGTCTGTCTGTCTGTCACCTTTCACGCCTAAACCACTGAACCAGTCGTTATGAAATTTGACAGATTGGTTGCCTGGGATCTGGAGAAGGACATAGAATCCTGGCTATTTGTTTTAATACTGATGAAATATAAACTTACATACATAAAGTCACGCCTTCTTCCCATGGGGGTAGGTTGCGTGTACTACGCACATGACCTTTCTGAAGAACATGACCAATAAGGTCACTCATATGATGTCCCCTCCCGGCGTTTCCACTCACATCTGCCTTGTAAATACATTTTGTTAGTCTCCCTTCATTCATCCTCTCAACATGACCAAACCATAAAAAAACAAAAAATACAAAAATAAAAAACACAATAAAAAAAAAACACAGAAACATAAAAATACGAAATATAAAATACACCTAAATTAACTAGAAGTGGTGATGGCAGGTGGAACAGAGACCTAAAGGAAAGGTTGCCGAGATACGGTGAAAGGAGTGTTAGCAGACCAATAGCCAGGTGGGTGGACGACCTACAGAGGCTACAGAAGATTACGGGGAAGACCTGGATGAGACTCGCATAGACCGTGGAATCATGGCACAAAAGGGAGGAGGCCTCTACTTAGCAGTGGGTGGAACAAGGCTGCTAATTATGATGATCACAAAATACACGTAGACGAGGTGTCGCCAGCAGTTAGTACTTCATGAATTTGAGAAGAGATTTATGAATAAATCTTGATTATTTATAAGATTATAGTTATTTGGAATAAAATAATGAAAGTCAATGATACTTTGAAGACTATTAGTTAGGAATTAAACTTTTTCATAGAAGTTGTTGTACTAGAGTCGCGTCGCACCTGTTTGCTCCGAGCGTTTAAGGCTCGTGCACAGTGGCGCGACGCGACAGTGTGACACAAAGGCACCGCGTGTCGCGCGACGAGCGGTGCCTTTGAGTTGTGCTGTCGCGTCGTGCCTGTTTGTGGAAGCCTTTAATCGTTCTGTACATAAAGTATGGGCTATTAGTGTCCTCCATCTTCAAAGTTTAGCAGATTTCTTCTAACGCTGCACGGTGATACCGGTCTATTATTTTTCACAGACAAATTGTCTCCGAGTCCAATATCAAATTGCGAAATCAGTGAATAAAAAAGACTATTAGATACAAAACATTTTTTGTTTCCAGAAAATCTGTCTTCGGGAGGAATATTCAATAAATATGAAAAAAGAAATGTTCTCATGTCATCGGTACTTAAAGTACTTATCATGTGATATCTGACTATCTTTCTATCATCTCCAACGTTCGTCTCAGCTGTCTGAAACAAACTCCACCAAACAAATTATTTGCAGAAGTTCAAAACAAAGTTATGAACCTACCTACTACAAAAATACACGAGGTTTTTTAATTTAGGGTTCTATTCTGACGGTGTTGTTATTAGAACTATGGTCTGTTCCAAAAATATTTGATAAGAGTATAAACAAACCGTATCCAGGTTAATTCTTACGCAATCAGCATCACTTACTAAAGGGAAGTTAATCATTCATCAATATATAAGCTAATATTGTACTATTATAATATCTGACTAGTTTTTCCATCAATTAAAGTTTGAAAGTCAAAGTCAAGTCAAAGTCAAATCGTTTATTTCAAATAGGCACATAAGAGGCACTTTTGAACGTCAAAATTAACAAAAAAATAGAATTGTGTCTAGTTGCCCCTTCCAAAAGGTAGTTTCGTATGGAGAAGAATGGGCAAGAAACTCCACCGTTACTCTTTTAAAAATGTTTTACAATATAATGTATAGGAAAGGGAAAAATTAATTATATGTCAAGACGATGCACCTAGAATAAAATTACTATACTACAAATAGGTAAAAATAATTAAATATAACGCATGACAGGTAAATTAATTATGAGATAGATACATGGTACTCACATATTTACAAATATTGAAAAGTAAATAATTTTTCCAAAATTTCACATATAATAATTTAGTGTGTGAGTTAAAGTAGTTGCATAATGTAAAAAACAATGTCATAAAAATTATAAATTATACAATTAAATTAGCAACCAGTTTGATTTTGTCTAGACTCTAGATTGTCCTATGGAGCAATAAAATTAAGTATTAAATTGTACTTGAAAAATCATCGACGAAAATTGAGGTCATACAATTAACCTCAATTGTCAAATGGAAATCATATTTAACGAATTTAAAATTAGAATTTCGGGTTTACGTATTCATTATTACATTCCATGCCGATTTTGGCTATGGTAACTGTTTTTGTTTCCGACAACTGTAGGTTACGGGCGTGTGCTCTGGGGGCCTACTCTGTAAGTCCGTCATCGAAGATACGGGGCAGTTCGAAAGTAGTTCGATACTTCAGAATGAACGCTACTCCCGATTAATTAACCTTTTTTGGACGGGCAAAAGCACATCGAGAGTAAGGACAACAATCAAATGGTGTTCAAATTCATTCTTATTGCAGACTTCGGAGTAATCTTATGTCCGAAGGTGATACGGACTTACAAGCCCGTAAGTTCGGCCGAAACTACTATTTCGTGCTTAGAGAGTAGAATCTCTAAGCACAAAATCCGTAAATTTAATCCCCCTGATGTGGCTACTGTAACCTATCTTGACTGCAAATGTGCACACGACACGTTAAAATGCCATTGTTGGTGGTGGTGGTGGTGGGTCTTACGTTTTCAAATAATCAAATGAAAGCTCTCATTTAGTACTTGGCACTGCAAATTGGCATTCACAGGTACGTTTGCAGATAATTTTGTTATTTTTCATGATACCCAGGTATTTTTTTAAAAGTTTATATTTCTTACAGTATGGTAAACTAGCTTTTGCCCGCGGCTCCGCCCGCGTGGTGGTTGGAAATTATCCCACGGGGACGTACTACCGGGATAAAAAGTATCCTACGTGTTATTCCAGGTTATTAACTATCTGTGTTCCAAATTCCATCCAAATCCGTTCTGTAGTTTTTGCGTGAAAGAGTTACGAACATCCATCCGTCCAGCCTCACAAACTTTCACATTTATAATATTAGTAGGATTTACATTAACAAACCTGGGGGTCTTCAAGTCTCGAATAACTTCTTCTTCATCTTCATCTTCTAGGCAAGCGGGCTCTATCTAGTTTATCTATCTAGTTTGTCTAAGACGAGCTTATCGATTTAATATTTATTTATTTATTAAAACTTTATGCACAAGTAAAAAAATACTGTGCCAAGGCGGACTTAATGCCTGAGACATTTTCTACCAGTCAAGGGTCAACCTTAGGGTGATGCAGAGATTAAACATGGCAGGTGCAACATATGGGACAGATAACTCGAAAAATAATAAAGACTAATACATACATATAAGGAAAATAACTTTGTCAAGAGAAATAACGATAAGTAGAGGAGAAAATGAATCCAGATGATTCGGCCAACTTGTTACGAATAATTATGTTCACATGCCTTCACTTTAAAAGATAACCGACTGGTTGCCATCCTGATGATTAAACTAAAATAATAACTTATCCGTTCCCGATTTTTATTTCCACCATAATTAACATCATTGTACGCAAGAAAAACGCTTATATTAATGAAAATGTTGTTAATTGAAGCACCGGACAACAGCAATTTATCGGGAATTGTATCCCGTATCCACCATACGAGCCACTCAATAAAATTAAGGGCATCATAAAGTACTGTTATCCTACTATCCCAGTATTACTAATTTTTTTGTGTGTGTACGTTTGTTACTCAATCACGCTTAAGGGGAGATCGGCGTAGCATAGGTACTATAGGTACTGCGTGTATCAGAAATGTGTGGTCAGACTTAAGGGGACTACATGACCTAAACGCAAATTTATAATGCCTAAAAATATATGATCCACTGCAGTAACCACAATCAGAAAAATATATGATATTCTTCTGGATATCTGCTAGTTAGATAGTGTGTTGAAAACATAACACAATTAACTTGATATGATAGAAAAAAATCACGAAGATACCTCTAAAAAAATATTTTAACGATTAAAAACCATACTAATATACATGCAAACATTCCGATTTTTTGTCAGATTATTCTACAAGTAACATAATAACGTAATAGTGTTTTATTTTTTTAGTTCAATGAATAGTTTATTTGTAAATCCATAATTGCTTCATTTTTTGCAATAAATTACCAGCGTTGTGTCATCGCGCGTCTCTTTCTTATTCTATGCAATCCGACAGTGACCGTGCTTTAGCTCTTGTAAGCCTCTTAAACGACTGAATGGATTTGGATAAAATTTGACACACAAGTACACTATAACTTGGATTAACATTAGGATATTTTTTATCCGGGTTTACGAACTAGTTTCCTTAGGATGCGAGTGAAACCGCGGCCAACAGCTGCTACCAAAACTGTTAGAGATTCACTGTGTAATATGATAGAGAGAGATAGCGCTACTTATCTCTCGCAACTATCTCCCCTCATACCTAACATTTGACAGACACTTGACTGATACGGTTAAATTATTCATACAAATATAATGAAGAGGCGAGTTCTGTTTGTTAGGGGTTCCCACGCAAATGGATTATGAGATTGATATGGAAACTCCGCTGATAGCTTGGTACATACCTAATGTTATCTTTTACTGTTAATGGAATTTAAAGTCAACGCGCTTTTACAATGGATATATGAGTAGTTTTCTCAAAGTAAGTAAATGACTATACTTCACGTGGTGCGATTTTAGTGAATAAAAGTGATTGACAAAATTTTAATGGTTACTTAGCGCCCTTTATCTATCGGTTCTCCATCAGTCTAGGAACTAGAGGTAACATGAGGTGAGGCTCAACAGGTGAGTTGAGCTCCACGATTAGTGACAAATGCGTGCACTGACTGGACAGGTCCATTCATTCTGTGTGGTTTTTCGTCAAAAGACCATTTCAGACATAAATCTACATGGTCTTCACATGATCTGACCAAGATTATGTCTGGACTTTAAAAGAGACCTCTGAGTTTGTTTCGGCCTTTCTTCTCAGAGTAGTCAGATAGGTAACGCCGACCTCATCTAGTTTTAAAAATATGATTGACGTGTAAAAAGTGGTTGTATAAACCTACTTACAGAAATAAAATCATTTATCATTTAACAATAATGCTAACAATGCAAAATGCATTGTTCCCCGCGCATACAGTTTAGCGGTAAGTAGACTAAATATGTTCCTTGCTAGTCTTCCCCACGCCGTAGCAATAACTTGTGTTCTGTGTAGTTTAAGTAAGAAGTGTGATTATTAATCAAGGTTATCAGTCAATAGACTATAAGTTGTACACTGGAATTTTATATACCACCTTCTCCAAGATCACGTCGGGGTCATCAATGTTGAGACTTTATGATATCGTGGTTGGAGAAGGTGGTAAATAAAATTCCAGGGTACAGTATAAAGTCTATTGACTGATAATCTTGATTAATAAGCAGAGTGACGCTTCTTACATAATCTATACAGAACCCAAAATTGCTCGGGGAACAATGCATTTAGCCTTGTTAACATTATTGGTACCTGTAGTTTCTACAGTGATAGAGAACGGATAGATAAAGGGCGATATGTAACCATTAAAATTTTGTGAAACCAGGGATAAAATAATACTGACTTATCATCATCATTAAAATGACGTTGTCCCAACTTATTTGGGCTTCGTGCAGCACGTCTTCTTCTGGAGATAAAATAACAATGACTGAGTGATTCAATGATAAACTTCAAGATCACTCTTGGCCAACCCAGCCAGCATAGTGACTACATACAGGACTACGACAGGAACTTCTCACACGAAAAAGAAAAGACAATTATGTGGCTGCAAGAAGCAGAAGCAGATCATGATGTTACCTTTGATTATATAATGTCTAGATAGAGCATCAAATGCGCGCAAACATGTCAAAAAATATCAGCTAACTGTTGGCTTATAAGTTCTTACCCGCCGATTAGAGCCGATCGTGTCGCTTTGGTGTCACTACGTATTACGCGTGCTAAGTAATAAACAAATAACAGCGATAAAATGACGGTATGTGCTATTAAACTGTGCCGGAATTATAAAGGAAGGGTAAACAATACCAAACACATCACCTATCATCGGTAAGTAACCAAAAAACCATATATTTATTTTTTGTTTTTTTTTTATTTTATCAGTGTTGCCAGTTTCTTTTTTTCATTCTCCCAACTTAACGTGTTTCTTTTGTAGGTATATTAGTTGGTTTATGGTTACGTTTATATTATTTAGTTAATGTACTTTTATTAATCGATTTTAAAAAAGGTGGAGCTTTTCAATTCGTCTGTACTTCTTTATAATAATATAATGTTCGCGTATAACTTTTTTGTTTATGAGCCCATTTTACTGATTATTTTTGCATTGGGTCCAATAAACCGATTTCAAAGGTTATTTGTAATTAAAAATTAATTCCTAATATCTGTGATCTTTAATTTCAAATTTCCAAATACAAACTGCCTAAAAAGTTAAATATTATAATACTAATTTAATTAAATTAGCTGATTTAATACAACATTCACACACAACTCTAATTAAATTAAATAGTGCTTTTATTTATTTAAGAAAGTAACTATTTTACAAAGACACTACTAAAACTGAATAATTACTACATACATACACCTAAAACTTATCTTATTTAACCTAGTCTATTTTTTTAATATGTGATTTATGGGAGAATTGTAGTAGCTGGTATCATTATTCACGCACACAGAGACAAACATGCACAGTGTAAAACACAGCCTGCACGCACACATGCTTGAAAATGTTGCCTCGTTTTCTTTGTTTTGGTTGGAGGGCGACGCTCCATCTAGAAATTATATAATCAAAGGATGTTACATACATACCCAAAAAATCAAATCAAATCGAACTAACAAATACAGTGTGATCACACAACCTCATAGGATAGCATTCGTGATGTTAAATGTTAGACAAAAAGCTAGAATGAAGAAGACAATGACTTGTTACGAAAGACATAGGCCATGTATGACTCCGACCAACAGATTCTGCTCATCACAATGCCAGACTTATTCTACAGTGCACGACTCTGGTTCACAATTACAATTCTCTTAACTGGAGAATTGTAAAAACGAATGATTGAATTGTAAAAACAAACTCCTGTCGAAGTTACAACGAGGGTCATGGTCACGGTCAAAAGTCATGAATATCCTATCAGGCACACGTACGTAAACAGAAAAGTTATTGCTCAAGTTTTCACTTTGGAATTCTTTATCCTTAACCTTATATTGAAGCACCACTTCAATGTAAACGGATTGGGTTAAGTGTTTCAACGTGTTTCTTGATCTTAAGAGATCATCAATATTATCCCAATTAAACTCATGTAATCATTTTTAATAATATTGAATTGCTGGAATTGCTGCTTAACCCTCTTCCTCTCTCTTAATTTTGCAGTGCCCGACAGGGTCCATATTTATATTTTACTTTGTTAGACCATCTATGTAATACATATGGAATGCAATAAAGAATTGAGTATCAATACGCTTAAAAGATGAAGGTCAGTTTGAGTAATTTATGCGGCCTAGCCTTTAGTCCTTTCTTTGGACTTTCTTTCTTTCTTGTTTGTCCTGAGTTGAGCTGCAGGATTACTGACAAATTCGTGCACTGACTGGACAGGTCCAGTCAATCTGTTTGGGGTTTCCTCAAAAGATTATTACAGACACGAATCTATATGGTCTTCACATGATCTGACCAAGATTATGTCTGGACTTTATAAGAAATTGTGACCTCTGATTTTGTTTCGGCCTTTCTTCTCAGAGTAATCAGATAGGAAAAGCAGACCTCATCTAGTTTTTAAAACATGCTTGATGTGTTTGTACAAACCTACATACAGAAATAAAATGATTTATCCTTTATCATGTATCATTCATATCCATTAGGTTCTTTGATCATCGGTAGGAACTGATAATGTTGTCTTCAGGTGAAATATTTTTTGAAATGTTGATGAGGTAGATAGTCACGAACAGTCATAGGCTGCTACATCAATTTCGTCGTCTACACAGCATGTTAGCCTCGATTTGTTTTGCAGGCAATATATATTCTTGAACTTCGTGGAGGATCTTTAAATCTACCAAATATCTTCACTTGCCTCTTGTTAAAATATGAAAGAAAGAAGAAAGAAAGAAAACATGTTAAATTTTAACAGAAACATGTGCATATATAAAAGACAAATTAGCTCGAATATTTACAAAAACAAACCTGCCTATCGTGACTGCGACAGGAAGGCTTTGGATTCAGTATGATGCTGTGCTATGAGGGACCAACAGCACAGCACTGGTTTCAGTGGTCACCCAAAAACTTGTTTCGGAAACCAAATCAGGTACGTACCTATTATATTTATACGGATTAAGGGGGAAGCGCAAGGGTAGCCCGCGAAATTCAAATTTTCTTACGTTTTTTGCAATTTGCAGGTCCGGGTCAGGTTGTATGTTGAACAAAATATGATTCGCGACCGTAAGAAGTATGTAATTACATGATTACTATCATTAAAATCATCAAAGAAAGGTTACTAACAACCCTCAAAGTTCATATAATCTCATTAATTTATTGATTTTAATTATTGTAATTATGTAAATACATACTTGTTACGTTTGCGAATCATATTTTGTTCAACATACAATGTGATACTGACCTGCAAATTGCAAAAAACTTAAGTAAATTAGAATTTCGCGG
Source organism: Griposia aprilina (assembly GCA_916610205.1). Classification (NCBI taxonomy): domain Eukaryota; kingdom Metazoa; phylum Arthropoda; class Insecta; order Lepidoptera; family Noctuidae; genus Griposia; species Griposia aprilina. Next base: position 16,960,811 of record OU744288.1, read on the forward strand.
ATTACCTTGGCGCTTCCCCCTTAAAAAAAAATAAGAGTGATCATCTGATTTTTTTTCAGTCCCTTATGACATCTCTCTTTACAGTTTTAAAAAACCTTACACTACTGTATCTTGCCTGCTTCGTGGACATCACGTACATAACTTTATCGCGATCGATAACGTCAAAATAGTTGGGTACCGAAGAATTTTAATCTCCGAAGATCGCTTTACATCATCGTTTGTAGTCTGCTCTTTAGACTAAGTTTTTTATGAGTTGACTCGGTGACATAGATACCTACATGTTACACATACTTAGGTACCTACCTTGATAAGTTCTGTGTATTCTGCAACGTCACCAGATACGGTGATATGAGAAGTATGGGAAGATTTTGATAAGTAATGTTTATGATTTTTCTGCTTATCGTTTTAGCATTTATATCGAGGGCTTCTTATCAAATGGGCTTACATGCAAATATGACACTTTTGCGTGGATATACAGTTAACAAAAGAGATAAGTAACCATGGTCGTCGATATAGTTGAAGTTTAGTAAGAAACCGATGAATGTTTTCGAATAAAATTTAATTTAATAACTAGAAAACCAACAGGTCATTTATCAAATTAAATTTCATTCGAAAACATCCATCGGTTTCTTACTAAACTACAACTATATCCAACGACCCTGGTTACTTATCACATTTGGTGACCGTACTATGTTATGGGCTTCGTTTTGTACTATCTATTGCAGCAAAAATATAAAAAAAAACATTTTTGCGTGTACGCCCATTTGTTATGAAGCTAAGTATTTCGAACGCTAATCATCAAGTTTAGAGAATTTATTGGTGAAGTACTAATGATATAATAATTGCATAGATATGCTGCTGCCAATATAAAATGACTAACTGTTGCTCGCGACTTCGTCTGTGATTCAGGATGCAAAGTAGCCTATGTCCCTCTCCAGGTTCGAGGCTACCTATCTATCAAATTTCATAACGATCGCTTCAGGGGGTTAGGTTTGAAAATGGTCACACATGGTGGTGGTTGACATTCAGACAGACAGAGTTACTTTCGTATTTATAATATGAAGTATGGAAGAATGGATAGAATGATGCCTATTCTAGGCAAATAGTTCAGACTCTCATGAGAAATTAAAATAACGATAGGTAGGAAGAGTCATAGTTTGGTCCATTCATTTGCTATCAGCGATAAATAATAAAATCAAAAATGCTATATAACCTAAGCTACCGAAACGCCCAGGCCCGGCAGTCTCGACATAGATAGCGACACGCTGTCGCAAACTACCGATCGCTAAATATTAAGGTGAAACCCCAGATGACGCCCGCCAAATTCAAATTTTCTTTGAATTTGACGATTGATATGAAATTGATGATTATTATTCGATAAATATATAATTCCCACAGTCGAGAATCGCATTGTGATCAACATACGACGTAAAACAGAGCTGCAATTTGCAAAGACTGCCGCGCCCAGGGCCGGAAGTCTCCACTATATAGCGACGCTGTCGCAAACTACCGATCGCTAAATATTAAGATGAATCCTCAGTTGTAGCCCGCAAAATACAATTTTTTTTTTAGTTCTTTGCAAATTGCAGCTGAGTTTTACGTCGTATGGTGATCAAAATGCGACTCTCGACTGTGGGAATTATATATGTATCGAATAATAACCATCAATTTCGTATCAATCGTCAAATTCAAAGAAAAATTGAATTTGGCGGGCTACAACTGTGGTTTCACCTTAATATTCAGCGATAGGTAGTTGGCGACAGCGTCGCTATCTATGTCGAGACTACCGGCCCTGTTGAAAGTATAGAAATACGAAATGCTTTGAAAGGGATTTCCACTTGTCTAGGCCCTCTGACGATTCTTAAGCGTTAGGAAGATAACCTACGCTTCACAATAACTTTGTGTAAGGTACGCTACGACTTTATCAGAAAGGAAATAAAAATATACTGTTCCTACGTCACGTCTAGGTCCTCAGATTCACTCGCGAGATGATCAAAGATCAGTCAAGCTTGAATCTTCACATCTCTTAAATGCACCTTACTCACGGTACGAGTTCGCAGAATATTACTTACTTATTTTCCTTGCATTTGTTGTAAATAACTGCTAAGCGGAATTGAAAGTGCATTGCAAAAATAATAATCATCTTTGTTGGTTTAAGTTGTGTCAGTTTAGTCAAATTCATAATGGGAAACGTCGTTTGACAGGAATAAACAAAATTTTGGGTGTTTTTAGTCTAGTTTAGAGAATTTTGTGACAAGAGAATCGGCACTACTGCCTGCCTTTTTTTTTTTTGGGTGGGTAATCATCAAATGACTTCTCTCGCTCTGGGTGGAGCGGGAGGGTGTGTAAGACTCTTATTGACTAAAACCCACCCGTGTTCCTTCAGTTGCCTGTTCGCCAGGGCCACGGTAACTCTTTCGAACAATCCACGATCCCGGCAGGCATCGGCCCTATGGGACCCCATCAATGCTGCTGACATCTCTTAGACTCTTTGAGGCGTGCGTGGAACACAACGCGCCGTCGACCCGGGCCTGGTCCTTACCGGACGGCGAGCTGCGCATTGCTCGCCGTCCGCAAGCTCACGCCTACGGTGGCCGAGAATCGGCTATCGATTCCCGAAACCCTGGGCGTCTCCTCCTGCGGCGACTAGGAGCGTGAGGGCGCAACGACTGCCTCTCCCTCACACGCTCCGCCTCCTCCTTCGCGAGCATTACTGCTTCGCAGGAGGTGACGGCTTCCCATGCCCTCTCGCTCCGTACCATGGCCTGGACCAGGACCGGACGCGAGAGATCGCCGCCGCCAATCCACGAGGACACGGCTAAGTTCTTGATTGACCAAATAGATTAATAACATTTAATAAACTAACCAACACAGGACCACGATACAGGTTAGTTAGAACTTAAACAACTATAAAACATGTTTCAGAAACTAAGTTATAAGTACGGGCTTTAGTTAAATTAACAAATCTATTAAAAAACTTTTAACTAGGTACCTCTACTCTTAGCCTTACATATTAGTCCCGTGGTCCCACCGGCACTTTAACATGATGTACATGTACATTGCTCGTTTTTGTAAGACTTTGTTACAGGAGGAGCGTACTTATGCAGCAATGGATAGAACCATTTAATCTTTGAGGTTTCTTTAACCGACCAACGTTTACATAGGCTGGAGCTAATGCGATGATGAATGCATGGTGGTTTATTTGGCCACATAATTATTATCGATAACAAATGATACAACCCTGTATTTAAAAATAGATAATGTGAATAATACAGTGTCCTAGTAATATTAATGACTCAAAATACATGCAACATGCATTAGGTCGGACGATTATTATTATAATATTATGTAAGTACAATTAACACGCAACGTGATATAAAAACCAATTTTTCATAAAGCGGCGGCGGCGCTGAAAATCTAATGTCGTTCTAAAAATTGTGTATATTTTGTACTAAAATAAATGAGCCTCCATTGTCCTAAATCTTAACAATAACATGCAGATATTAACTTGCTTTTACCAGGTACGGCGTAATGTGCAAGAAAAATATTACGTTTACCATTTTGGATCAACGTTCCTTTCTGGTTTCCCTGTAGGGGCATCAGGAGAGTCTACTATGAAATTAATAAAATTGGTTTTTTTACCCTTTACATTACCGCTTTGCAAAATGATAGATTATGCCAGCACGCACAACCGAGCTACAGGCTTATAATTCTGATGACGACAGCAAAGTGTGGTAAATAACACCAACATGTACGATATTCTAAAGCTCATCCAGAAGTTTAATATCCTGTTCCGTACAGCCTGTCAGTCTCCAGTGCATAATATCAGACTACATTCCCTCACAAAGACTTTTATATCAGCTTCATCATTTCATACGCTCCTGGTACTGTTTGGTCGCAACTTCGCGCATGAAAAGGCGTTTACGAAGGCAACATTTTCATCACAAACTATTCCTGTTTTATGCTCTCCTCGTAAACAACGATATTTAAACCGTCTGTGTAGTAAAACTGAAATTGTGACGTTTTTTCTAGTCTAATTTACATTTGAACTACATATTCGTACAGCTACGTTCTTTGGATCTATTCCCATCCAATACCAAGAGCTAATACCATTTGGTATTAGTTTATTTCCGAATTTATTTTCTATTCCCAACGAGTACCACATTTTTTAAATAAAAAATCTATTACTAACGAATACCAAAGCGTGACTTTTTGTATACTCAGCTACACAAAGTTTTATTTAAATTGCGTTTTACCGAAATCTAGGGTAATCTAAATATAGGGTTAGGATTAATAAGCTGGTCGACGGAGCCCCGCCAGGCGGGGCTCCTATTTCTGTCTAAAGGGTTTAAAGGAACCTAAGCCACTGACGTCGACCGTCTAGGGTTAGGATTTTCGGGAACATTTATTATGTTTTCGGAAACTTAGTTCGGTAATTCATTTTAACACAGCTTAGCTGTTAGTATTACAGTCAACCAGAGATCGATCGCTGGAAGTTAATTTGGTAGGTAGGTAGGTAGGTAGGTAGGTTAAACATTACTTAAAATCACTCAAAGCATTTTAATTTTACTGAACCTGACTGTATCTGATTTCTTCAAACTTGTTTTGGTATTGGTTTTAAAATGTGGTACTCGTTGGGAATAGAAAATAAATTCGGAAATAAACTAATACCAAATGGTATTAGCTCTTGGTATTGGATGGGAATAGACCGTTCTTTGGAGTTGTTAATATTATCATTTTTCGTTGAAAGTTTGCTTTATCTTTTTTATTTCGTTCCTGTGTAATATCAGTGGTACTTTCGTGCCATCAACACTAATTCTGGTTCAATCTATCACAGGAGGATCGACATAAAACGTTTCACTCAAATATATTACGTATCCAAGGATATAAGGTACATATTTTTACTTTACTGACGCATATTTTAAGAAAAGAGTGAAAAGAGAAAAGAGTTTCTTAAGAAGCGGCACTTATACAAGATTAATAACAAAAGTAAATAAAACTACTTAAAATATTGGTAGACAATTTGTCTTGTTTGATAATTATTCTTGGGCTGTACTGGCTGGGAAATGTGTTAACTTAGGGTAAATAGGTACTTTAGCAGAACAACAAAATTCATACGGAATAAAATATTAAATTAACCAGAAATCAATTCGGGCATAAAAAGCTCTTAGAAATACAAAAACATTGCCTCCTTCGGGCCTTTGCCGTAGTCGGGTAAATATATAAACCTAGCTGTAGCCCTCAAATTCAAATTTTCTTAGGTTTTTTGCAATTTGCAGCAGGCTTAGCACAGGCACCGTCTTGTCGACGGAAGAATAGACAAAAATGACGTTTCGTGAAGACAGTACAACGGCAGCAAAGTAGAAAGAGCACGTTTTACGAAATTAAGTAATTTATTAACATTTATCTTTTATTTTGCTTATATCTCGAAAATGGTGTGTCCTATCGCAAAAATAATGAAAATTTCGACCCCCTTTATGAAACCCCTAAACCCCTAAAACTCAATATGTAGATAATCATTTTTCACATTTTCCATACAAAAAGTGAAAAAATCCTTTTTTCCTTTCCATTATTATACTTTGTGGCCGTCGAGTAAAAAGTTTTCTACCGTCTCTAGCATGGCGATTAAAAAATCAATTTGTCTTCACTACCTTAGACAACTGTCTTCTGAAATAGTCTACTTTAAAAAGGACCTAGACAACGATCGGCAGAAACGCAAGACAAAATGACAGATTTTAGAAGGATTTTTACGGTGCGATGTCAAAAATAGAGAAACGAAATGTCACTTTGTATGGGAATAGCCGTCTCTATTCTTCGAAGAGATAGATAGCGTCATGCTAAGCCCGCTGGTCAGTATCAGGTTGTATGTTGATATAATTATGATTCGCGGCCGTATGAAATATATTTTATTTACAGAATTATAATAATAAAATTCATCAATACATCTCTATAGGTTCATATTACCCTATTGAATGACTATTTTATGAAATCATGACATTTGAGGGCAATTCTAACTTAAGGAGTTGTATTGCTGATTCTAATGATTATAATTCTGTAAAGCCATATTTGATACGGCCGCGAATCAAATTAAGATCACCATACAACCCGCGAGGTAGTTGCGTAACACACTAACAGTAAGAATGGCTTTCATTTTGACAGTTCAACAACATTAATTCCGTTATTTACGTTGCTGAACAGACAAATTTTTCAAAAATATTATGCAATGGATTAGCAATAGGTTTCAAAATGGTTCAGATTGGGATAGATAGTCTGTTACGCAATTAGAGTGCTGACACTGACCTGCAAATTGCAAAAAAACGTAAGAAAATTTGAATTTCGCGGGCTACCTTGGCGCATCCCCCTTAAGGGCAAACTGTAACCATTCTAGGAAACCCCAGCGTCCATTGCTAGTTTTGACAACAAGGTCAGCAAACTAATAGAAGAAAATCTGCCCTGATAAAATGACCCTTAACAAATCTGCAGCCCTGGTAGCGGATATACGAAGGAACAATCTTACATCTTACAAAGGGACGTCAAGATATAGCAGGAAAAAACTTACTTTGTAAAGAAGCTTTTATCAAAATCAACCCTTTGCCCGAAGTCCGAAGCATCTACAAAAACACTTCAGTATTTATGGCTATAAGTGTTAATATTAATAAAAAGCTTTGGAAGAAAATAACATACCGTGATCATTTTCATGCATCAAAAAATATCTCTCCTCCTATTAGTCCTCCTTCTTTAGAAATCGGTTATAACTTGCTAAGGAAAAACTGGCATGTTCAGGTAACACCATTTATTTGACTAATTACTAATAACTACCTACGTGTAATAGGTACGTATATTATGCGCTGCTATTTACAAATCGTAAAATAAAGTAAATAGGTACTCAGCTTTGACGAAGCAATGGTCGTAGATGAGTTATTAAATTGTGCTTAGGTAAAGTAGCTAAGTGATAATTACTTACACATATTTAGCAACTGCTTATTAACAACATAGTTATTTGTAAAAGACGTTTAGCTTTACAATGCATGTATATCTTGGAATCATGTTTGTTTTCTTTCAAACATAAGATTCTATTTCAGCAAGCGACAGCCTACCATGCCCTTCGATCCTATAATACTAACAAGTTATATCAACCCATGGTTTAAAAAAAACAAGGTCTGGCATTCCAGGAGTGACACATGCTTACGTCACTATCCAGTTGACACTTTATTGCAACAAAACACGAATTATGGAAACATTTTCAGTCACCATTCTGTTAAAAAATATATATAAAGCATTCAAATTGTCGTTTCGTTTTCCTAATCAAACAAAACAATTCAATTTAAACATATAACAACGTAATTGTTAGCTAAAACCTCATTGTTTTATCAGATTCGCACAGGTATTAAAGGCGGTTGGGGAGTTATTATTTCACACTACTGGTAACACAGCGGTGATGACGTAGGCTTGTGTCTCCCACGTGACCACTGTGTCTCGGAATACTACACCTGGCGAAGTATATTATTATAACATGATCAACTCAAGACGAATATCACACTCACATTCAACAACAGCTATATCATGTGCATAAAATTGTATGATTGACGATGTTTTTGTGTTGTATGTTTGCTGAAGCGTGTGTCGATTGCTTCTACGCTACGATGCGAAAAAGATGCACCTTGCTGGTGCGCCGGGTGTGGGCCAGCCCCAACATTATACTGCGGTGTGTTGCGAGCTGACTCGACTACTTGTGTGTTAATCGCCACTGTAAGCTTTCTACTTCGGCGTTGAGCTTATAGCAGGGGTTCTCATTCACATAATTATGGCAGTGTTAGGTTAAGTGTGTAGGTGAAGTTTACTAACATAGTTGTTAACTCTATTGTCACCTGTTGATTAAATATAAATAAATAATAAAATTCCGAGTAAGATAAACATCCTTCCATTTTTTTTTAATTTAAGCGTAATTTAACAAAAATATTATAGATAAATGCTTTTATAGTGTACTGGAGTTCTTAGATTATAAGTTGTGAATTGTAGTATAATGTAATTTATGAATTAATTCTTACCAAATTTGATTGGATTTAATATCATATAATAATCGCATGCATTATTCAAGGTAATTAATTAATTTCACGCCGACATTAAACGCATAATATGAGATCTATATAATTATGTTAAGAACTTTGTGTACTTAGTTATGCAAATAAACAACTTTGTTCTTTTTTTTGCGAAAATAGTGTTCAATATTTTAAGGGATGATGAATAACTTTTGCCATGGGAAATACCAAAAAAATAGCTGTTTTAAACAAAATTTAATACTTTCCTAAAACATAGATACAACCCGAATCCCACTTCTCGTTAAAAAGGTATGTTCTTCTTCTCAAGTAACCCAAAGCCACATGATATCAGCTATCGAGTGTAACATGACATTGGGAACCCAAATTGGCACTTTTGAACGCAATAAAAGTGTCCCAAGATATGAACATTATTTATGACGTAGGTAAGTACTTGAAACAAGAAATATGAGCAGTTCTCTCGATAAGAAATCATCTTAATGATAAAACATAATTTACTGATATTAGTTTCGAAAGAACTCTTTCGAGAGAGTTGTGTCTCTCTAACGTACTTGTTAGTAAATAAACAAAAATGCGTTTCTCAGAGACATAAATAATTCAAAACTGTGACACCAATAACATTCAATTATATTGTAGAGTCAACAATATTAATATCTCTTCACCGCTCCCCGTAACTTTGAGCACGAAGCCATAACTTTATGTGTTTGCGCGCCTTCACTTCAAACTCTTGAACAATCTTGAGAACGCACAAGTGTTAGAACCTATAAATTATTTAGGTAAGGTAGTTTAAGTTTTAGCGGGTTTACACATCAATAAATAATCCCCGCGTAGGTGCTTACATACCAGGCAAACTTAATATATATCCCCCACTGCGACATGACACCCGTAAGGCAGTACAATACGAGAGTTACGATCCCCGAGATCAAAATCGTCACCTGCGAAATTGTTTTCACTTTAAAACAATGCTATATCCCATCAAACTGTTTAAGGGGGATGCGCTCAGGTAGCCCGCGAAATACAAAAATACTTACGATTTTTGCAATTTGCAGGTCAGTGTCAGGTTGTATGTTGATTAAAATATGATTCGCGACCGTAACAAAACTGGCTTTACAGAATTATAATCATTAGAATCAGCAATACAACGCCTTAAGTTAGAATTGCCCTCAAATGTCATGATTTAATGAAATAGTCATTCAATAGGGTAATAGAGATGTATTGATGATTTTTATGATTATAATTCTTTAGATAAATATTAGATACGGCCGCGAATCAAATTTAGACCAACATACAACCTGATACTGACCTGCAAATAGCAAAACCCGTAAGAAAATTTCAACTTCGCCGGCCACCCTGGCGCATCCCTCTTAAACACACTGACAATGGTAATTGGATTCTATCTACGAATGACATTATTGCCCGAATTAACGTAGCGTTGCACTCGATTGCAACTGCATCAGCGTGTAGTGAAATCAGAGCGGGATATTCATTACGCGATATTTTTCCCCGCCCTAGAGAATCGCGATGAAGCGTATATGGGGGAAAAAACGGCGAACTTCGTTTCACAAACAAAGCGCGCGCCTGAAAGGGGCCTGTGAAAAAACATTTTCATTGTGTCTGCGAGTCGCTCGATTTTTAATCTTCCTCGCGTCCCTCTGTAAGTTTATTGTAAGCTTTGCGCATCAGTTGGCGACCCTCACAAAAAAAAAGAACCTACTAAAACCTACGCTCATCATCGAATACGGAATCGCCCACATATAAAGAAAGAAAGATAGAAAAGTTATTTATTCTGCAAAAACAAGACGCACATTAGAAAAAAAACTAGACAAAAAACATACACTAATAAAAGGTAGCCAAAAGCCTAGTATTCAAAACCAATCCCAATTTCATATGAAACAACTCACTTGAAAACTTTTGAGGGATCCTGAAAAGTTTATGAACTAATTTCATCAGTATACGCACTTACCTATTGAATATAAATAAGCCTGATATTATATTATATATTTAACACAAACAGACACCATATATTGTTAGTCGTTTAGAATTCACATTCATACATACCTACATAGATACAATTTTATTATCTAATATGTTTTAATTTAATCAATAGTAATAAATGTTATAATTTAGTTAATTAATTTAAAGGATATGTTTTAAAATTGGTGATTAATTAATTATTAATTCTATTTCAAACATTAATTTTATACTTTTTACTGTGCCCTACAGGATCCGTAATTGTACTTTAGCTCTAAGCCCATTGTAAGATCTTCATACATTATGGAATGCAAATAAAGATATGAATATGATATATCATTTCAGAGCTCAACCAAACAGTCCTACTTATAGTAACGTTTCAAATTGAAATCGGTCAACAACGGTCGGTCGGTGTTTCCGACCGCATACAACCCAAATCTCTTCAAAGTGAGAGTAAACAGGCTTCTTCTGGGTAAGCTCACTCCATCGTCGACTTTGTCTCTGTCATCTCTGACCTAGACTAGAGTCAAGAGCAAACTCATCAAAAATAAAAAAAAGTTTATATTAACAGTAAAATTTTATTGTTATATGAGTTACGACAAATGAAAACTCGTCAATGGCTCACCAAATGACACGTTTGTTTGACCCCGGATTTAAATAACAGTGCTAGAACGCGTAAGTAAATGGGAATGTGTTATTTACATTAACGAGGTGCGATTTTTGCAAATGACACTCAAACATGCGAAGCTTGCCTTGAAATCCTACCTGTACCTATTTACCTTCTTAAGGGGACTACATGACCTAAACGCAAATTTATAATGCCTAAAAATATATGATCCACTGCAGTAATCAAACTCAGAAAAATATATGATATTCTTCTGGATATATGCTAGTTAGATAGTGTGATTAAAACATAATACAATTAACTTGATATGATAGAAAAAAAACACGAAGATACCTCTAAAAAAATATTTTAACGATTAAAAACCATACTAATATACTTGCAAACATTCAGAATTTTTGTCAGATTATTCTATAAGTAACATACTAACGTAATCGTGTTTTAGTTTTTTAGTCCAATGAATAGATATTTTGTAAATCCATAATTGCTTCATATTTTGCAATAAATTACCAGTGTTGTGTCATCGCGCATCTCTTTCTTTTCTATCGAATCCAACAGTGACCGCGCTTTAGCTCTTGTAAGCCTCTTAAGTCACCAGCGGATATGGGCCAGGCGAAATGTGCCACACTAATAAATTTCGGTCTAACTATTCAACTATCAATTCGTACTTCCTAAAGACGATTCTTATAGTGTCCAGTTTGCTTCGACCTTCATCAACCGCTGAAACTGTCCCTCTTTCTTCAGTATCTGTGGTCAATGCGAGGGGAGGGTGTTCTTCCTTAGCTGGCCGTTACAAGTGTGAAAGGCAGGGATCCACGTGATGTCTCTCATGTTTCATTCATGGCGTTGAAGACGATGTTGTGACGTGTTCACAGCTCCGAGCTACCGTCATGCATTGATCAGTATTGTTTGGATAAACAATACATATTGTGGCTTTTGAAGCAGTTAGATATCATACAGTTAACATTTTACATTGTTCAGAATGATAGCATTATCTTTAATAAAGAAATTCCTTATTGATGGCGTACTAATAAAACGATAGTTTTTTTCTCATAATCAGCCTGTAATGTTCCCACTGCTGGAACTCAGGCTTCCTTGCTGTTGGAAGGTGTTAGCGGAAAGCCACCACGCGAACCAAGTGCGGGTAGCTGAACAACAAAATCCGTCAAGTTATATTCTTCACCATTTACAGAGCACTGCTCATTCTTCAAAAAAAAAAATATTACCATGAAATCGGATCGCCAGGTAAAATGGTAATACGAAAAGTATTCTTAGAAAACTATTTAACTTAACACTCGCTTTGCAATTAATAACCAGCTTGCGTGCTTTGCACATTTTGTGAAAAAAAGGGGTCAAGAAAAGTGACATTACTGGAGTAATTTGTTACACTGCAACTATAAACGTGCGGTATTTATTCCTCTATATATGCATACTCAACGAAGTTAGAGCTAAGTGTAACTTAGTCATGGGTGCAAGTTCTCGTATTATGATTTAAGTAGAGTTTGCTATCACATGATTTGATTAGGTTTAAGTATTTAGGGGTGTTCCGTGTTAATGAAGAATAAGTCACCCCATTCAAATCTTTGGGTTAAGAGAGAGATGTCTACGGGATTGCTTCAAGGGCAGGATGCAGCAGCCTCTATGTGATCACCTATTTATCTGGCAAGCGATGGTCATCATCATCATCTTTTGTAATGAGGTCGCGTAGAGTGCCGACGTTTATTTCTAAGCTCTTTTTAATTTATGTTATATTCTTAAGTATAATGTCATTTAGGTACTAGTTATAAGACACAAAATAACTTTTGTTTATACAATTCATCACATAACTGCCTCGTTGGTTTAGTGGTCGCAAGCGCTACTGCTGAGCATGAGGTCCTGGGTTCGATTCCCGGGTCGGGCAAAGTGTTATTGGGTTTTTCCATCTGGAATTTCTCGGTAGCAGCCCGGAGTCTGGATTTGTGCCCGGTTGATGGCAATGGGCTCGGCCCCTGTTACATGGGACTTAAACATAACTGGTGAAATGTGGGTGTACTATAGGTACACCTCTGCCTAACCCTTCGGGGAATACAGGCGTGATGTTATGATATGTTATACAATTCATATTAAAAATTGTAATTATGCAATCCTTACATTTTGTTGACAAGGCACATTTTATACAACCAAATAAAAGCGATCTTGTTTGTAACTATGTATTAAAAATTGCTTAATTGCAAAAATCATCAAATAACATGGTTGCAAAATGTGTCTTAGTTACCTACGATGATGCAGAAAAGTTGTTAAGTAACCTCACTATTTTAATTTGAGTAAAACCATACTTTATAGTTACTAAGTATTTGTTTATGGAATTTTAGATAAATATTTTTATGTATACCTTGAGTGAGATACAGGTTTATTCCTAGTCCAGGTAGAATCCAATGATAATATACCTTTAGTTTAAGGCCCTAATACTGTAAATATGTGTGTACATCAATTATTTCAATAATACAATTTAATTTCATTTCATTTCATCTGGTTCAGTTAAAACCAGCGTCAGGCACTGATCGTCAGGCATTTTTGCTGAGCTGGAACTATTTGGCGCTGCCGTAAGGCACACATCCCTGCTAATCCTTACTAATATTATAAATGCGAAAGTAACTCTGTCTGTCTGTCTGTCGCGCTTTCACGCCAAAACTACTGAACCGAATTAAATGAAATTTGGTACACAGATAGTCTAGAGCCTGAGAAAGGACATAAGCTTTTTTATGCGAAAAAAGGGTTGTAAGTGGTTGAAAGGGGGGATGAAATGTTGTATGGAAGTATCGTCATTTTTAGAGCGAGAGGCTTGAAACTTATTTTTTAGGCTGTTGAGCCGATATAAATAAATATGGCATTCAAAGTTTATAAGAGTTTTACCCTTGAGGGTTTAACATAACAATAGGGAATAGGGGATGAAAGTTTGAAGTTTGAGTTTGTTGTTTGAAGTATTTATACGTATGTGTCTTATACATACATACATACATAAACTAACGCCTTCTTCCCAAGGGGGTAGGCAGAAACTACAGAACGCCACCTGCTACGATCCTGTCATACTCCTTTTGCCTCGTTTACGTTACAATAATTAGCCTAAATAATTAAAAATGCTACCCAAAGACACTAACCCACGCAGGCGAAGTCGCGGGCACAGCTAGTTTCTTTTAACGGAATACACATTTGTTATTTTATTTTTAATTTGCAGAATATGTTGTGTGACTTTTAATCTGTGAAAACATTACGTATTTTCTTTCTTCTTAATCGATTATTTTCTCCAAAAGTAGGTACATCAAATTATCTGCTTCCATACGGATGCAGCTGAAGACCAGTTTTTAACAACTGATGGTGATATTGCAATTTCTCCTGTGACGATTTATTAGAAGACAATTTTCTAGCTTTAACGGTTTACAAGAAAGCAAGTGGGATCGGGATCTCCTAGCACAGGTATATCTTTTACTTAAAAGGAGATCCCTGTGTAAGATTTACTGTAAAAGTTGTACAAGTTTCTGCAATAAACCTTTATTATTTATTATTATTATTTAAAGTGAAGGCAATTATTTTGTTAAAAAAGTAGAATAATAACTAAGTAAAGTTAGCACTTACTTCTCTAATTAAAATAATTATGGGAGACCTAGCTTATGAATATTTAGTAGTTCTGCCCACTCAAACTAAGCTTAGTTTGTTCACAGGATGAAAAGCTAGTGGCGTAAAGTACTCAGGTAAGCTAATTAACTCTTGGGCTATGAAAGCACTAATCAAATTTTTAATTAGTTAATATTTAAAGGAAAATTTGTATTTAATTTATATCTAATATATAAAAATCTCGTGTCACAGTGCTTGTTATTGAACTCCTGCGAAACGGCTTGACCTATTTTATGTACTTTTTTATGTATTTTTGGTAGGTATGAGAATAGATCGTAAAGTATATTTCATACCGCTCTCACGGGATCGAGACATATATGGGTGAAACCGCGGGGCGCAGCTAGTAATGTATAATAAATAGTATAAAGCAAAGTTGCTTTTATTACGTGTCTGTCTGTGGGACCGCTTAGTTCTTCTAAAGTACGCAACGAATTTAGATGCGGTTTTCACCATAATTTTGAGAATTTATTCCGGAGGGATTGTGTGCATATAATAAAGAAGTTTCCATGTTTTGTCAAGTCGTAAAAACCGTGCGAATCAGGGCCGTAGGTATATTATATGGTCAAGCATGAGGATTTTTAAATAGGTAGGTAATTACCAGAGATCGGTATTTGGATGCATATTTACCTAAAGTGATTTTTTTTCCTCTGAAAGAATGAAAATTTTCTTATTTTTTTTTGTTGTTGAAAAAAACCCGTGATGCCAGGAACATCGGAAATGCATAACTAGTCGGGTGTATAGTATGAAATGCGACTTCAAAAAAAAAAAAATTATTATAAAAATACCCCGGAATTCTTGGAATACATAACTATTCAGATGCATATTTATTTAAAATTACTGTTTAACCCCCGATGCGAATATGTGTATGTAGGGTGTAAGAGGAGGGGTGGTGTGTGTTAGTTAAAAAGTAAAAAAAAACATTTTTTAGATACAAAAGCGCATTCCATAAATGATAAATGATAAATTATTTTATTTCTGTAAGTAGGTTTGTACAAACACTTTTACACGTCAATCATATTTTTAAACTAGATGAGGTCGGCGTTTCCTATCTGACTACTCTGAGAAGAAAGGCCGAAACAAACTCAGAGGTCACAGTCTCTTTTAAAGTCCAGACATAATCTTGGTCAGATCATGTGAAGACCATGTAGATTGGTATCTGAAATGGTCTTTTGAGGAAAGAACCACACAGATTGAGTGGACCTGTCCAGTCAGTGCACGCATTTGTCAGTATATTAGCCAACATCTCAACATTAGGTGAATATGCATCCGAATATCCGATCTCTGCTAATAACAATACATTTTGATAACAAGCTAGTATTTTTTTATTTCCAATAGATACTTATTTATAGATAGTAATTTTTTATCTCTACGCAATTAATTTCTAAGATATTGATAGTTATCCGAGAAACTCGAATCATAAGTTATTCGTTTTCATCGCCCCGTCTCGCTATTATGTTTAACGAGTTTTTAATAACTTTGTGAATTTTTAACTAAATTTTATTAGCAGTATTGTATAAATATTAATAAGTAATATTTTCAAATTCGTTGGTGACTTATGTAAAGTATGAAAATTAATCAATGGCAAAGGTCACATAGCTAATTCTAATTAAATTCAGAGTATATCAAGGTAACATATTGGTTGTGGTCAAGATTTAGAATAAATAAAGAAAAAATATATATCTTAGGTTTGAACAGTTTGCTAATTTGTATAGTGTACATAAATAAAGGCTCCTTAAAATAGGCGTGACACGCAACGCGAATCGCACGCGACACAAAGACACCGCTCGTCGCGCGACAGGCAGTGCCTTTGTGTCGCGTCGCGTGTCGCGCCTGTTTGTAGGAGCCTTCTATTCTATTCTATTCTAATGCACGTTGTGGTCTGCTTGGACTGTAAATATTTTACTAATGACAACTTTGAATAACTCATCATGGCTTATCTATAACTCAATACAATAAAAAATCAGTTCCATTTACAAATTTATTTGGAAAATAGTGTACTTATATACGTACTAGGTACCTATTCGTAATGTATCACAAGGATGTGGTCAAATTTAAGGGCACGACACCCTTAAATTTGACCACACCATTCTGATACATGCTGTATAGAAAACGCTGGTTTCACAGTTTTCGGAAAGCCAAAGACTGAAACCAGCACTAAATCTCATCAAACTAAGAACTAGTCCATCAAACCTATTACTAAATTTAAATCACATAATAAAAACATTTTAAGAAATAAATTTTCGCCCAGTGGCACTCACGCCGGTTCAAGAATTATGAATAAAACATGCCACACTTCTTGCTACGGCCCGGCTATCTGTCTTGCGTTGTGAGGCACCTATCCATCCATTATACAAGGTGTTATTGTACTTCCTGCCTTATGGCACATCATTTTGTGGGGCCCGAAGGCCTATTGAAGCGAGATCGAGCGTATTGTTGTTTATTGTTTCCCTAAACCCTTAGTAACAAAGCGCGAGGGTGGTTAAGGTGACCCACTCAAGAATGTATTTTCGTCGCCCACCTGTTTTTATTCGCATATCTCCACGTCGTCGGGTAATTCATCCATTACTTAATAAAGAATGTGGTTTCGAGAATCTTGTGAGTAACACGTGTTTAGGTGGGTCTTGCATACTGATCTGTAAATCCATGCTTATTATTATAAATTTGAAAGTAACTCTGTCTGTATGATAAATGATTTATTTCTGTAAGTAGGTTTGTACAAACACTTTTACACGTCAATCATATTCTTTAAACTAGATGAGGTCGCCGTTTCCTATCTGACTACTCTGAGAAGAAAGGCCGAAGCAAACTCAGAGGACACAGTCTCTTTTAAAGTCAAGATCATGTGAAGACCATGTAGATTGCTATCTGAAATGGTCTTTTGAGGAAAGAACCACACAGATTGAGTGGACCTGTCCAGTCAGTGCATGCATTGGTCAGTAATCGTGCAGCTCAACTCAGGAAGTCAGGACTTAAGGAGCTCAACGATTATGTTACCTTTTTACGACTAAACCACTAACGGATTTCGATAAAATTTTGCATATTTTGCTTTTTGTCCCGGTAGCACATGCCCGTAGGATAATTTCCGACAACAACCCAGGCGAAGCCACGGGCAGAAGCTAGAGTAGTTAATAATAATATGTTGAGTTTTATTCAGTCTCAATGGCGTGCTAAATAATTCATTAGTGATTATAAATAGATTTATCTTTGGTATGATCGACTGTGAATACACAGCCCTGAACCCATTTTTTCCGCATAGTTAGAACGTTGTTGAACCACTACTTGATGACAATAACTATTTTCCAGGTTAGCTTATCAGGAATACTCCAAGCTGGAGTTCCTGGTATCATAACATGAACATTTTAGTACCTTAATAGCGAACAAAGGTCTAATGAAGGCCGCGGGAATCCGCTGGATTAACCGATGTGGTAGTGCTTGGGAGAGCAGCAGTAGAAGTTTTTGTCGCTGATATAATGATGATCCTTGACAATTCAAAACTGCCTGTAATTTGTTAATTTAAAACTAGCGGATACCCGGCGTGTGCTACTACGATAAAACAATGCATGAGGCACATTCGGTCCATTCATGAAGTTCTTTTTTCCATTGTTTTAGTAGTCTACCATCCAACCATCTTCGCGTTATTGCCTTTCTAATGAAACTAGTTTGGGACATATCAGTCGGATGGTTTCAAAGTCTATAACGGATGTAGGCAGGAACAATTTTTGTGTTTTATATTATATTGATAAATGCTTTTAGTTTGATGAATTACTTAGTTTTGTATATCAAACAGTACCATCAATTCTGAAAAAAAAAATTGGCCAGTATCTGTTGACAAAAAAGTAAAACTTACTAAACCCATTTATGTAGAAAATTACAAGCCAACGTTCTTTCAGATGTCGTATTAAACATGTGTACCGGGCTTTGTTTTGTCCTGGTGCTTCACATCCAGGCAGTCAGTACAAACTCGCCACATAATTGATGAAGAAACATCATGAGCTTGCTAATGAGGCCACCAGTACTTGCTCTAAGCAATGCGGATCTTGGCAGTTAGCCGGGAAACACTAGAATTAAGAAAGGGGGAAACTAAGTAGGTACTTACCTGTATACATTTCTTACAACTGTACGAACTTGTCTACTTTGTCAGCTCAACTTGTTACTGTGGTGTTTCTTTGTAGCAGCTGTAATTATCTTCTCATTAATTATTTTGACTTGCTTTGGACCACACCGAGCATGACCACCATAGAAACGGGTTTTGTTGACGGAAGAATAGGTAAAATGACAGATTGTTGGCAGATTGCTAAAGTTTTTTTCTACAATCTGTCATTTTGTCTATTCTTCCGTCGACGAAACTCGTTTCTATGCTGTTATTGCTACGGGTGGTGGCTTTGGGGCGTTATTTTCGTTGCTAATAATGGTTGTAGGAATTTTGGTCTAACACCCACAGTGAATCCGTTATTAATTTAGGGCTACGTGTACGTGTGAACTAAAAAACTGTTTGTAATTATTTAATTAACGTTATTTTGGACGGCGGCGTTCGCCAAAAATCCTATCTAATATTATAAAAGCGAAAGTAAGTTTGTTTGTGTCGCTTTGACGTTAAAATGGCTGAACGGATTTGGATAAAATTTGGCACGCATATACCTAGACCATGACAAATACCATAATTGCGTAATACTCTATCAATCACAATCTGAATCATTTTGAGGGCTATTGCTAATCCATTGCTTCATATGTTCTATAAATTTGTCTGCTCAACAACGTAAATAACGCAATGAATGTTGTTGAACTGTCAAATTTAAACTCATTCCTACTGTCACTGTGTTACGCAATTACCCCGCTGGGTACGGACATAGGCTACTTTTCATTCTGGATCGCGGACGAAGTCGCGGGCAACAGATCGTATTCAATATTTTGACGATGAATATAATAAAAACGGCTGCCATGTTAGTTTATTTTTAGATGCAAGAGGACCTTTCAAAAGTGATAAAAAATAACTCCCAAGATGTACAACTTTTGTTGTAAGAGTTTCAGAACTATGAAAATAAAAAAGTCTTCCTATAGAAAGTTACGTGAACTTGTCGAAAACGTGTTCTTTTCTCATACCAAAAGTCGTGAAACATAACTTGTAAAGGTATGAAGAAAGTAGTCTATTCATGTTCAGAAGTTTTCTTAACAGGGATGTAGCCCACGAAATTCAAAATTCTTCCTTTTTTTTTAAATTGCAGCCCAATTTTACTTTATATGTTGATCAAAATTTTATACGTGGCAATTATGATAAAATAATTACTAACTTTAAACCAGTTAAAAACATAATTTTAATTGTCGAAATTTTAATTGATGGAAATAAATATGGAAATAAACCTATTTAATGAAAATCTGACGATTTGCAGCAAATCTAATTTCCCGAACTATAGTCATGATTTAAATAATTAGGTATAATTTAGTAATTATTATATAATAATTACCACGTCATGAATTATTATCAACTTAGAAACGTAAAACAGTCACAATTGGTAAAAACCTTAAAAAATTAAAACGCGGGCCACATTAAATTCACCAGGACCGTGCACGAAATAAACTGATTTTGATCAATTTTGTTCATTGTTTGTGAGAAAGGGAAAATAATTTAAACAAAATTATTTGAGATTTAAATAGTCGAGTTTGTTGTTTGGCATGAGGCTGAAAGGGATTTTCCAAATAAATTAAGTATTCATGGAAATTTACAAAAATTCGCAACAAGTTTTTCAAAAAATGACTCGATACCTACGTTTGATTATCTTTTTACAAGAAACTGATTTTGACTTGTAATGTTTAAAAAGTTATCAACATTATTATATGGTCTACTTGCACGTGTCTGAACCACTATTTTCATCAGTAGTTCCAAGGATTACCTATACATACAAACTCACAAATTTTATATCTCAAAATATTGGTATTGATAGATTTACCTATTTACCTATTCCACATCTTTCACACTACACAGTATCCAAGAAGCCATAAAAAATTCAGTACAAACATCTCTCTCATTCGATTCTAGGTGGCAAAGTATGCAGAGTAGGTATAGGGGATCGAAAACCCGGTTTCCCTGTATCTATTTACGGTAAATACATCAGCATAGGTTGCAAGCCAACCGAAACCACAAGGCCATTACCACAGAATAATAAAATCGCATAGAACGTGCAACTTATGTAATAGTAAGGGATTAATTTAATTTTTGAGCACATTGACAGACTACGTTAATTAAATTAATTAAAGTGGTCTTCTACTCTGAGATGGCGGAAGGTAAACGAAAGCATGGCGGTCAACATCTCCGCTATAAGGATGTGTTCAAGAGGCATCTAAGCGCTTGCGCTATTGATCCAACAGGGTGGGAGAGGCTCGCTTCATATAGATCGTCCTGGCACTCTACTCTCTACAAAAATGTAAAAGCTTTCGAAAAAAAGCGCCTCGATACCTAAACGAGAAACGCCAAATACGTAAAGAGAGACCTAAGCCCTCCTATACCCTATACCTTTAACTCTGCCGGCCAACTCTATTGCATTAGTTGTGACCGGGTATTTAAAACAAAATTTGGTCTGGCGAGTCATATTAGGGCACACGCTAGGAAATAATCATTTCAAAGGGTCGCCGTTATCGAAATCGATAAGGAGGACTATATATATATATATATATATAATTAACGTGTACGTTTACGTTGACCAATTTGTCGTGCTGTAGCCATTTCATAGTTTTACCGACTGGCAAAGATTGATATTGTGATTTGAAAATGGACAGTTAGCTTTTGCCCGCAGCTTCACTCGCGTGAAGGTCAAAAATCATCCTACAGACGTGCTAGCGGGATAAAAGTCGTATCCCTTAGTCGTATTGTATGTCTTAACTTAGGTCATGGTCTACTTGTGTGCCAAATTTCATCTAAATCCGTTCAGCCGTTAAAAGGTAACAGAGTCTCTTTCGCATTTATAATATTTGTATGGATATGGATTTAAGTAGATAGTCAATTACCTATCATCAAAGTTTCCTGACTTTATTTAACTTTGTAAGTAAGCCTGCTACGACTCACGCTCGCTTATGAAAAATGGTTGTCAATTTGTCAATTTTGTCGATGATCAAGCGTGGAGTTATGCCAGTCATGCCCGAAACTGTGCAAATACATTTGCAGCGGGAGTTTCGCTTCTGTAACATACGTAATCTATGGCATTACAAATAAAATTACTACGACACACCGGCCCCGGCCGCTTCGGTACAAACGCACTGGAATGGATTCACTCAATTTTGTGAAATAAAATATTTTCTTTTTCAAAATTTCGTTTGAATTAACTTTAATAGAAATTTAATAGTGCATATGCCTTTTGGGTAGACGGATGGTTTGGGAACGCTTTGTAATATAATTTTGTATCTACTGGAATTATATAGTGTGATGGTCCTCTAAGGCTCCTTAAAACAGGCGCGTCACGCGACGTGAATCGCACGCGACACAAAGGCACCTCTCTTCGCGCGACAGGCGGTGCCTTTGTGTCGCGTGCTATTCACTTCGCGTGTCGCGCCTGTTTGAAGGAGCCTTTACATTCAGGCATATTAGTTAAGCAGCGCAGGCTGCAGCCAGTCTGAGAATGGGTGACCATTATTTATGTTTGTGGTTTTTCCCCAAAAGACCATTTCATACACAAATCTACATGATCTGACCAAGATTATGTCTGGATTTTAAAAGAGACTGTGATCTCGGAGTTGTTTCGACCGTTCTTCTCAGAGTAGTCAGATAGGAAAAGCCGACCTTATCTAGTTTTTAAAATATGATTGATGTGTGAAAGTGTTTGTACCAACCTAATTACAGAAATAAAATCATTTATCATTTATACACGTATGATGATCTACTACATGTGGGTGGCTGTGGAGTGTGGAGCACGTGGCTTCATTGGCTAAACCTCAACAGTGGCCGATGGTTTCCCTAATCTATTAGGTAGCTGTGAGTTACCTGCCTTTTAAGTCTATGAGTACCTATTGAGGTGCTCGCAAATCTGACAATAAATCTTTTTCCTAACTATGTCAGTATTGCCTGGGATGTGGAGGTCAGATGGCAGTCGCTCTATGTAAGCAAATTACTTCTTCAGCTCTATCTAGTCAGATGCCACCCCAAACCTAGTTGGATGTAGATTAGTAAGTAAGATGATGAGTAGGTACCTCTACCTACTCTCTTCTTCTTTGCTTCGCTCTTGACAGAGCGGTCGTGGTCACGATGAACTGTGTCCAATCGCAAGTGTTGTCGTTGCCCGCCTCACGATATCTCACCTCTGGTTCTGTTAGTTGACAGTCTGGGGCGTTCATTAACAGCAACATTCATTTGTTCTTTGGTCATGTCTCCAGGCGGAATAATGACTCCATAGAGCGTCTAGTGGTGCAGGGCAGTGGAAGGTATAATAAGCCACGTTCGGTCACCGATGAGGTGGACTGATGAGATAAAATCCGCGGTTGGAGGCCCAACCTACTAAAACAATAGTGCACAATACATCCGTCAAAGCAACGTTTATTTTAGCTCGCTCATATTTTAGTTTGCAAGATTAACTCCTAAGTCAACATACAAACAACAATAGTTAGTTGAATTGTAATAAACAGAAACGTTAACAGTTTCATTAACTGACTTCATAAAAGGAAAAGCGTCTATGTTCGTCTGTATATGATTTTTGTTTAAAAGTATATTTTCATTAATTGTGGACCGATTTTGAAAATTATTTTGTAGAAGAAGCTCGCGCCGTGGTCCTATATGAATTTGATTAAGTAAGCTTTGGTAGTTTTTGAGTTAGCTTCAATAATACGTATTTGATCTACTTTTTATATGTTGATGATGTTAAAAAACTTCCTGTCACTGTTATTTACATAGCAAGAAGTGGTACACGAATTTTAAACACCATAAATAAAAAGTTAAACATGGCTAAATAGAGCCGCGCGAAATAAAAAATAAAGTTACGGAGTGGCTTCAAAGCCTGGATTACCAAGAGACAGGAATTACTTAAGCTCATCCTACCTTCCCCGCCCTACATACAAAAGGCACCTAACCATTTCACGAACATACCCACACGTACACACAAGTGCACACGCACACGCAAACTCACACACTCACACTCTACCTGACACACACTCATTCTCCAATCTCATATCACCACAACATGCCCTGAAACTATCTATTATATTATTAATTCTTTTTATCTTTTTCATTCTCTTGTAAATATTTTAGTTACTGCATGATCTTATAGTATCACTACACGTATCACTTACCGTCATGCTTTTATAAATACCATGTCAATTATGTGGCAACACTCCTCTCTAAAAATGCTGTCATGTTTTAACGGATCCCTTGTCTGAACGCTGACTCCCAAAGTTTGGGAGTTAGGATCAGTTCTTTGTAATACATTTGACTTGTAATATTGTGGCTTTGAGCGTGTGTCATATTTTTTTTTAAGTATTTCTTTTTGTGACAATTAAAGGTTTTTTTTTTATTAATTTGTTTGGCGTGGGCACAACCGACAGCACAAACGTGAAAAATAAAAATCTTAGCCCGACCTGGGTCACCCTGGAAACAAAACCATTGTGACCACTATACCAACGAAAGACACGGACTGGAGCGAAATCACTGAATGACTGTCTGTGAAATTTTATATGTAAGGGCAAGCCCTTACATGTAATGTTGAATGTTAATAAAATAAATGTTAATGTCTCAAGAAGGTATTTAATGATAAACTGCACTAAATTAATGTAATAGAAAATGTTATAAAATGTTAATGTTGTACGAGCTCGATGTAAAACCGAAGACTGACGTACTTGCGTCCGTGATGATACTACATTTCTTATTTAACAATATTTGCAGTATTTTGTAACTAGGCCAATGTGCAATGTGCGGTTGCTGACCGTACATCTTGGCGGGGCAAAAGATATAATTAAGATAACTTATTTTACTAATGTAATTAACAATCATAAACTCAATGTGAATAAAATAAATTATAAGTTAAAAGAATGAGGTGTCGCGTAGGTAGCGATTTTATCAGTGGATGCTGCAGCTCTTGGTGGCTTATGTGGCGGTAAACTGGTGGACGCGCCGGCGGCGCTGACGGCGACTCTGCCGCAGCGTTTGCGGTACACGTAGGCTCCTCCCGCGGCGACTACTGACAAGATCAGAAGTACCATTGTAGTGTATGCAACGACGTATTGGTGCACATCGTGTTGCGTCATTTCTGTCTGCCTCGTTTGCTCTTCCAATTCTCTCAACGAATTATGAAGTTTTCTATAATCGTTTCTTACAAATTGGGTATTTTGTTGTTTAATTGATAAATCTATGGGCTGGACAGATGTTAAGTTGTTGATGTCTTCCATATCTATCAGAGGTATTTCCGGGTTGACATAAATGTTGTTTGTGTAGTAAACTTGTGTGTAATATGTTTCTTCATTGTTTCTAATTATACACCCTTCTTTGGCTTCTAAAATTCCCGTCGAGTGAATGACCTTGGTAATCATACGACCTTGACAGATGATTTGCAGTTGGCAATCCGTGCAGCAGACATAGAGCCAGGTGTTTGGTTTTTGTAATGGTGTCCATTTGTTGTTGCAGGTTTCGGTTGTGTAGATACATTTTGATAATGTAATGTTTGTTATTGCACCAATTTCGCATGGAATTTGATGATTTCTCATGTTACGTGTTGGTTTGTTTAATGAACAGACATATGTCGTTGGTTCAATTTTAATACAATGTTCCAGGTCTCTGTCTGTGAGCTGCATATATGTCTCTTTTCTGATATTGACTGCGACATATTCTGAATTGGTTTTCATTGTAAGTGAATGTTTGTTATTTGTTATCATCGGTATAGGAACTGTTTTATAGACAGTGAATGGAGTGTCCCCTGTCAATGGTAATGTAATTTCGATGATAAAATATTTCTCATACAATCTAGACTTTACCTCTAGTAGTTTGTATATGTCCGCTAATTGGGTTTGAATATTGTCGACAGGTATCGATAATTGTTGTGGCAATTGTCCAGATATAACGTTGAGCTCTTGAAAGAGCTGGCTCTGCGGTAAAAGTCTGGTGTCCACATGACCATGATGGATGTTAATGGCTGTATCTAGAAGCATTTGTTGGATGTGGCGCAATTTGGATAGAATTGTTGAAGTGGTCAGAGCCATGATGTTAAAGTAATTCAAAGCTTCCTCTTGCCCAACAGTCTTACCCAATTTCTGTAAATAGTTCTCGGTAGCGTTAAGATGTTGATCTAAGAGGTTGAACTGAGTGTTCATTGCCTCTTCATTTCTCTTTAAAATGTTATTATGCGCCTCAATGATTGATGTTTGCCCTTTTATCAGTTTCAGTAAATGGTCTCTGTTGCTTTGCAATGTTTCTATGTCTTTTTTATATTGTACTGCGAATCTTTCGTCTAGCACGCCAAACAGGCTGTTTGCAAGGTAACCTATTCCATTGACAAGACCTCGAGTAACGCGCCCCCTTGTCTGACCATGATGTGTTTCCAGCATGTAATTGTTATGATTAAGTTCGTTGAGTTCCTGTTCGAATTCAGTCATAATAGTTTTGCACATAGTTTGATATGCAAATTGCTCACACCTTTCTTCCAGGTGTTTCACAACTCGATGTATGTTTTCCATGCCTTGCCAGTAAGAAGTCATATTGTAGTAGGTAACAATCTTCCAGTCATCATGTACGCTTTGCAAATTGCCAATTTTGTCAAAGTACACTGCTCTATTTGGATCGAACGGTGTGACAGTTATGGTGTCACTGCTTTGCTTTGTGGGCTGAAATAATGTTAATAATGTTAAGAGTGTACACAGCAGGCTGGAACTTATTTTCTTTGATTTGGATCGTTGATTTCGGTTAGTGTTATTTATTGTTGATTTTTGTTTCTCCTTACAGGTTGTTACATTTGAGGTGGTGGTGTCAGGTTTTTCTATAGAAGATTGTGGTATTGGGAGTTTAACTAATTTTGTTATTGGTCTTGTTAGTAGCCCTGTCTTTGTTTTCATCGTCACTACTCTGACCAGATTGTCCCTCCCCGGATGAACTACTTGTATTCTGCCAAGTGCCCATTTCGCAGGAGGAAGGTTATCTTCTTTGATCAAGACAATATCCCCAATTGATAAATTATCTGTTTTGTTTAGCCATTTACTACGAACTTGAAGTTGTTGCAGGTATTCCGACGACCACTTGGTCCAAAACCCTTGTTTCATTTTGTTTAGTAACTGCCATCTATGTCGAATGTTGATGTTTTTCTCTTCGAGATTTTCAGTTGGTAGGAATGTTACTGGTCGGCCAATTAAAAAATGTGCTGGAGTAAGGTAATCAATATCGTCCACGTCCTCAGTTAAAGGGCAAAGTGGTCTAGAATTCATGCAGGCTTCGATTTGAGTAAGCAGTGTTAAAAACTCTTCGTATGTCAACTTTTGCTCTCCTAGAACACGCTTTAGGTGAAATTTCATAGACTTCACTGCAGCCTCCCAAAGTCCTCCCGCAGTCGGCCAGCTCGGGGCGTTGAAATGCCACTCTATTCCCATTTCGGTGCTCCTTTTCGACAAAGTGTCGTTGTTGAATGTTTGTGTTATATGCAGTTGTTTAGCTAACTCCCTTTCGGCCCCAACAAAGTTTGTTCCGTTGTCGGAGTAAATATGTTTCGGGCAGCCTCGTCGGCCAATCATGCGATTGAGAGCCAGTATAAATGTTTCTGTTGATAAATCTGATGCTAGTTCCAAATGCACCGCCTTTGTTGCCATGCATACAAATACCACGACATAACCCTTAGTCGTTCTGACGCCTCGGCCCTTGTTTAGTTTAACGCTAACGAATCCTGTGAAGTCCACCCCTGTGCAATAGAAGGGTGGTGATTGCGTTATTCTCTCACTGGGTAAGTCAGCCATCAATTGGTATTGTTTCGATGGTTTGAAGCGACAGCATTTTACGCAGTCTTGTAGGTATTTTTTAACAGTGTGGTTACCTCCTGTTATCCAATATTTTTGTCTCAATGTAGCCATAGTTAGTCTCGCCCCACCGTGTAGTGTTGTAACATGGGCACGGGCAATGAGAAGATATGCCAGCTTGCTGTTTTTTGGTATGATAACAGGGTGTTTTGTTTCTTCAGGCAAGTTTGAATTCTGAAGTCTCCCTCCGACGCGTAATATGTTATTCTCATCTAGATAAGGGTAAAGTTTCAGTAGTGCTCTATTGCTGCTAACCCTCCCTTTTGTTTTTAAATCTTGGATTTCTTGTCCATAATATTCATTTTGTTCATGTTTTATAATTATGTTAGTAGCACGTCGAATATCAGCGAGTGTTAAATTACATTGTTTTGACGCGGGTGGGTCAATCAAGTTTGTATGATTCATAGTCAGGACGTCCTTATTACGATTATTTTGTGACGTGTTTGTAATGAAACGCGACACCCAAGCTACGATGCGTATTATAGTCATAATACAGCTGTTCTCGTTAAGGAGTTCTGTTACAATGTTTATGTTTTTGTTTTCGGTAGTTTTTGACGTAACTGCATGCACCTTTTTAACTTCTACTTCTGGTGTCTTAACCGTGTCACATGTTTCAGGGATGTCTTCACTGCTAAGCCATTCGGGTCCATCAAACCACAGTGGAAAGTTGTGTAACTGAGAAGGTAGTAGTCCACGTGACGCGCAGTCGGCCGGGTTTTGCTCCGATCTTACGTGCTTCCAACTCTCGGCAGGCACTACAGATGTTATCTCCAGAACTCTGTGTCCGACGAAGGCCTTCCATCGCGAGACATCACCCTTTAGCCAGCCAAGCACGATCATAGAGTCCGTCCATGCTGTTACCTTAATGTTAGGTTTATCGAAGCAATGTTTTATTTTCTTCACCAATTGAGCTAACAGCTGAGCGCCGCACAACTCAAGTCTGGGGAGTGTTTGTTGTTTTTGGATTGGAGCGACCTTTGTTTTTGCCGCAACCAATGCTATTCGTTTCTGCTTTCCCTCTCTAACTGTGCTGTACACCACGCACGAGAATGCTTTTTCCGATGCGTCACAGAATGCGTGTAATTCGCAAATCTTGTTTGTTTCTAACCCAAGCCATCGGTTAATTTTGAAAGGTTGCATATTTGTTAACTCGGTTTTTAGTGCTCTCCATTCCTTTTCTATTCCATCCGGAACGGCATCATCCCATTCGATTTTGTACTTCCAGATCTGTTGGAATAGAATTTTGGCCTTGATTGTTATTGGGGATAGCAACCCCAACGGATCAAAAATTGTTGATATGTCGCTTAAGATTTGCCGTTTTGACGAATTGTTATTAAGGTTAATGTTACTTTTTAATGTTGCTGAAAATATGAGTTTATCTTGTTTTGGGTCCCATATCAAGCCTAATGCTTTTGATGCTGACGCCTCTGTAAAGCTTAAACTGACTGGGCTAACCATATCTTCTGGCAGATCTTCTAGCAGTTGATGTTCATTACTCGACCACTTTCTGAGATTGAAACCTCCTTCTTTCAATAGTTGTATAAGTTGGTCTCTTGTATGACGGGCCTCTTCTATGGTATCCTTTCCGAATAAGGCATCATCTACAAAAAATTGGTTGAGTAAGATGTTTTTAGCTTCTGGGTACTTATCACCTTCGTCCATCGCTAGCTGTTGAAGTGTTCGGAGCGCTAAGAACGGAGCGGCTTTAGTACCATACGTAACCGTACACAGTTGATATTCTCTTAGCATTTGCTTGGGACAATTTCTCCACACGATTTTCTGTAAGGGTTGATGTTCTGGATGTACCATTATAAAACGATACATTTTCTCAATGTCTGATGTTAACACATATTTGTACTGCCTCCATTTCAGCAAAATGCTAAGGATGTCTTTCTGTAGATTCGGCCCCGCCTCCATTAAGTCATTTAGACTGTGTTTCGAACTGGTTTTCGCCGACGCGTTGAATACAACTCTCAGTTTCGTCGTGATAGCACCTGGTCGCACTACCCCGTGGTGTGGGAGAAAATATTCAATGTTTTTGTTCGTAGTGTTGCTTTCGATACGTTCCATGTGACCCATTCCTTCATATTCTTCTATAAATGCTTTATAATCTTTTGCAAACGCATGATTTTTGGACATCTTTCGCTCTAGTTGTTGAAATTGGGCTATGGCCTGTGGTTTCGATGTTCCTAAACGTTCAATAAAATTGTCCTTAAGGGGGAGACAAACTTGGTATCGCCCATCAGGAAGTCGTTTTGTTGTCTCCTTATAGAAGTGTTCGCACTTGTTGTCAGGGTCCATAATATCTTCATTGTTTTCTTGCAGAGACTCCTGTTCCCAAAATTGGGCAAGATCCTGAATGTTGTTGACAATTACATGGCAATTGAATGTTTTGTAATTACCACATACTACCCAGCCTAAATGAGTCCGTTGTGCTATGATGGATGACGTGTTCATTTTTATTAACCCCTCTAGTAATATCTCGGAGTATACATCGGCTCCCAATAATAGATCTATATCCTGAGATATATTGAAATCTGGATCGGCGAGTTGTAAATGTTGTATATGTTTAAAACCGCCTTTACCTACTGTTTTACTTGGCAGTTTGTTTGTTATTGCCGGCATAATAAGTGCCTTAATGTTAATGTTAAAGTCATCGTATAATGCTTGGCATTTAAGATGAATCACTCCTTTACACTTGGTGGTGGCTGACGCACCAACACCTGACACCACAGCGCTCATCTTGCTCCGTTTTAACTGCAATCTTTGTGCTGCATTTTCTGTAATAAGGCTGACCTGGGAGCCCTGATCTAATAAAGCGCGTAAAATGACCGTGGTTCCATCATTGGCTATCGTCTTTACCTGAGCCGTGGCTAGCAATACCTCATTCGAGTTGTCATGTGCTAAGTGCGCGTTCAATTGTTGACCTACATTAGCCCTGCCGCTACTCGATTTTGCAACGCCAATCGCTTCATGTAAAATGCTACTATGCGGCTCATCGCAGTGCTTGCACTTTTTTTCCGATGTGCATTTTTCGCCGTTATGACTAAATAGGCAATTTAGACATACATGTAGGTTGTTAGCGGTGTTTAACCTCTCTTCAGGTGACATACTTAAAAATTCTCTGCAATTATAGAGACCGTGTTGCTTATTACATTTTGGACAACTATGAAAATATGTTTGCTTGTTATGGAATGTTCTCGGCATGTTCTTAGTTCCAACTTGAATATTCTGTTGTTGCACCTTAGGCTTGCTGTATGTTGCATTATGAACTGTTTTCGTTTGTATATTTTGCTGTTGACTGTTGAAGTTTCGTGAGCGGTTCGGGTTTGTACCCGGTTCCATTGACATGAACTTGGTTTCAATGAATTTTAGGAACTCCTTTAATGGTGGCATTTCCCTTGGATTTTCCATTGTTTCCTTGAAGGACTGGCGTGTGTCTGAATCCAGTTTTTGCATTAAAATGTGGACTACTAAGGGATCCCAAGTAGAAGTATCGTATTGTAGATTCTTAATAGCCTCAAGGCACTCGATAGTCGTGTCATGCATTCTTTTCAGTAGAGATGCCGTTGGGACTTGTATGTTGGGCAGATTAAATAGAGTGTTTGCTTGGTAGGTAAACAATAGCCTCTTATTATCGTACCTCTGTTGAAGGATCTGCCAACTGGCTTCGTAATTGTCAGCACTAATGTTCATGTGCTGTATTAATCGCTCCGGCTCTCCCTTCAATTTCGCTTTCAAATGCTGCATTTTTTGAGCATTAGGGATAAAAGTGTTATGATGCACGATTTCTAGGAATAAGTCCTTAAATGTTGTCCACTGGGCATAGCTACCACTGAAAACCGGAAGCTCAATTTTGGGCGTGGATTTTTCCTGGTGTTTGCTATCCCAAATCCTCTTGTTAATTTGTTCCTTGCTGAATTCATACAGCCTTTCTAATCTGTTATAATCACTTTCAAATGTTTGCGTGTCGACCAACATGTTATCGAGCTTCCAATAAGCACTGTCGACTTTTTCCCAGCGTTGTGTGACTGTCTTCAATTTATCTTCAAGTTGCCACTTTTCTTTTAAATTTTCAATGTTCATATTTCGTACCGTTCTCTCAAAAGCCTTGATATTTGACCGCTGCTCATTCATCATGTCTTTAGCCTGTTGGCTCACGACTAACTCCTCACTTGACGTTTCCTTAACATCATCCGCGATCTCATCGCTCTCCTGTTGCTCTGGAACATTCTCTGGATCACATGACCTTCCTTCTTGTTTTTGCAACTGGCTGAACGAATTAAATTTCTCGTCTTCAATTCTCGCCAGTAATCTTTGCTTAGACTTATTTATCATAGTCTTCGTTTCTTCATATATTTGTTCCAAACGCTCGAAAATGCGATTTTCGTAGTAAGGTCCAGACTTCTCGCCTTCAAACAAGGCTAACTGAATGTCGTTCCTTTTAAATTCACTCCAATACCCCTCCAGCTTTTCAAGTCTGTCATCATGATACTCAAGAGTGGTTTTACGTGTAAGACTATCTTTCTTAAAGTTTTCACTTATCCGTTTGATAGCATCGAGAGTTGTAGACTGAGAGTTAAGTAAAGCATCGTAAGAAGACATTGTAGTTTATCAGTGTTTATCGCACACAAAAAAAAACAAAATTGTAGTAACGTAGGTAATATGGAACGTGCTCACCGGATTCGCTGCTTACGCCTGGTGCTAATACTCCACTCCGACTTGTCCTCTCACTGAATATCACTGTTAACACTGACTTTAATGTTCTCTACAAATGTTCCCGCGAGTGAAACCGTACCACGGCACTGATTTTACTTATGCGGCTCGAAGGACCAAAATGTAAGGGCAAGCCCTTACATGTAATGTTGAATGTTAATAAAATAAATGTTAATGTCTCAAGAAGGTATTTAATGATAAACTGCACTAAATTAATGTAATAGAAAATGTTATAAAATGTTAATGTTGTACGAGCTCGATGTAAAACCGAAGACTGACGTACTTGCGTCCGTGATGATACTACATTTCTTATTTAACAATATTTGCAGTATTTTGTAACTAGGCCAATGTGCAATGTGCGGTTGCTGACCGTACATTATAATAGCGTAAGTTCTATAACTTACATTGGTGATGATCACAGTTTAAGTCATATTTATAGTTTAAGACAATTATTTCTAATAAAAAAGAATACAACTATTCACTTAGAATGAGAAACACTGGTTGCATGCATATAAACGTTCTTTGGAACGAGTATCGGAACGGTATGTTTGAAGTTAGAAGTAGGAACAATATTGTTAGTCATTAACTAATTATTATGTTAGTAAAATAAACTATGCTATAAGCAATATTTACACAATGACTCTTATGTTATTTTCTAAGTGCCATGTCACATAAGCACTTAGAAATAACTTGTAGTTTTTTTTTGGAGAGAATAAGTTAGCTTAAAACATCAAACAGCAGACCGATTGCTTAAAATGCTTATTTAAGGCGGAACCTTCAGGGTAGGCCGCGAAATTCAATTTTTCTTACGTTTTTTGCAATTTGCAGGTCAGTATGAATATATATTACCCTTTTGAATGACTACTTCATGAAATCAAGACATTTGAGGGCAATTCTAACTTATGGAGTTGTATTGCTGATTCTGATGATTATAATTCTGTAAAGCCATATTTGATACGGTCACGAATCATATTTAGATCACCATACAACCTGATACTGACCGGCAAATTAGAAAAAAACGTAAGAAAATTTGAATTTCGCAGGCTACCTTGGCGCATCCCCCTTAAATACGTTTTGTCCGGTTTCTTAGTGGCATTAAATATAATATTTAACTTCTTATTGTTTCTGCAGTTCATCAATACATTTTTTGCCAAAAGGATTGAAGAAAGATTTTAAGTAAAAATATTAAATATTTATTTTAAACGGTTCTTTGCTGCATGAAAGCTCAATAAAGCGAAGATAAATAAACCATGGTTTGTGGTACATAAATATTATTATGAGAGTGGATCAGCAAATATGGTGAATGGTAATGTAGGTATATGCGCATTCATTGGACGGTGAAGCTTTTACTAATATGGAACCGCTATGTATGAAGTGTGTATTTAAAGCTCAATGATCTTGGGACTTTCAGTGGTTTATATGAAGTTCGATTGACAGGTCAGTCAACTCAAGTTGGTTTTCCTCTGGTAATTAATCTAGATAATGCTAGAAGCACGATGAATTCTAAAGGTGGAGAGTCTGGTGCTATGGCGCAAAGAACTTGCAAGAACTTGCTTGAAATTAGAAGATGCATATATATCCAGTAGTGCATTGTTATATGCTGAATTCTAAACTATATCTATTCTAACCGACTTAAAAAAAACGAGGAGGTTCTCAATTCGACAGTATTTTTATATTTTTATGTGTGTTATAAATTAAATCACGATTTGACCAGCAGTTTTTGAGTTATCCTTAATAATGCGTATTTTTTCCAGTAAGCATATAGATAGATGATGTTTTAATAACTTCCTGTCAATGTTATTCACAAATCAAGTAGTGGTACTTACTTATACGAATTTGTGTAGGGTAGGTACCACAACTAAAAAGTGAAAAATAAAGACACTTTTCCAAAAAAATCAACCGACTTCCAAAAGTAACACTAGAAACTGAAAAATAACTTTAATTTCGGAAGTTAGTGGCAAAATACGAAAATACAAAACCAAAGACAGCGACTTCCGAAATTAAAGTTATTTTTCACTTTCTAGTGTTTTTTTTTGGAAATTGGTTGTTTTTTTAATGTGATGTCTTTAATCCCATAGAATCGGATTGACCGTCGTGTGGGCATACTTCATTAACAGCAAACGTATAAATGTCACAATTTCGAAGCCACTCACTTATATCTAGACTCAATGACCTAACCGCAAATTTAAACTACCACAAAGTACCATTCGAGAAAATCAGTGCATTGTTCAGCTCGTATTTCCATACTTTGTTCCACAAAATATACAAAAGAATTCTCTGTTAACACTTTTATTTCTAAGTGTTGATTAATATATATTGGAGTCGGGAGAGGCAATCCTCGCGGGACCCGGTAATTTACGACGCGGGCGCCGGCGGCCACCGACAATACCTTATTTACGTTTAAATAAAATACGATCATTGGATTATTGATAAAAAACCTAAGCCACCGATATTCGCAATACATTTTGTGGAATAACGAAGAGTAATGCTTTTGAAATACAGACTGTAACCCGTAAGTTACTTTCATTTAAGGGGACTACATGACCTAAACGCAAATTTATAATGCCTAAAAATATATGATCCACTGTAGTAACCAACATCAGAAAAATATATGATATTCTTCTGGATATATGCTAGTTAGATAGTGTGTTGAAAACATAATAAAATTAACTAGATATGATAGAAAAAAATCACGAAGATACCTCTAAAAAAACATTTTAACGATTAAAACCCATACATGCAAACATTCAGATTTTTTGTCAGATTATTCTACAAGTAACATACTAACGTAATAGTGTTTTAGTTTTTTAGTCCAATGAATAGATTTAATGTAAATCCATAATTGCTTCATATTTTGCAATAAATTACCAGCGATGTGGCATCGTGCGTCTCTTTATTTTCTATGCAATCCGACAGTGACCGCGCTTTAGCTCTTGTAAGCCTCTTAAACCATAAATGTTTATTTGCACGACGTGAATTGTAATTAATCAAAGGAATAATCAATAATTTATAGTAGTTGCACACAAATGTCCTTAGATAAATATTAGAATGTCAATAGCTGAACACTATTCCTTGAGACAATGGTTCCCACCTAGTTCAGGAGCTAGGGTCAATACTCTGTGCACCTTATTATGATCACCACAAAAATGTTGAAATACATTTCATGTACCTATTTGTATAATTGTAACTTTTAAGACAGACGAGTCCTGGAGTGGCGACCGCGTATCGGCAAGCGTAGTGTGGGACGCCCCCCAGCTAGATGGACCGACGACCTCAAAAAGTGGCTGGGACAGACTGGATGCGGAAGGCGGAGGACAGGGTGTTGTGGCGCAGCCTGGGAGAGGCCTGTGTCCAGCAGTGGACTGCGATAGGCTGAGTTGATTGAACTTTTAATGGTGAGAAATAAACTATTTTTATTTATTTTATTTGTTTGGGTTTGCAAACTGTAATCAGTTTTGTAGGTTGTATCCTACCAGGCCACGTAACGTAAACTTGTAATTGATTTTTTGTTCGCTTAACGTAAGAATGCTTACCTATCTAGGGTTGATAGGTGCCGGCTTTTTACACTATCGTGTCCGGTCAAATATAATTATGCAAGTTCGGCCTGTCCGGCTTTTGTTAGGCTATTGGTCAACCCTGCCTGTCTCTTATTTATTAAATCTAATTATAATGTACGACCAAATTAATCACACTTGCGAATCACACACTGTAGGTACACGACACAACTATACGGAACGCGCGACAGTTTCTAAACGTCTTCACTGCTTAACCGCCGACAACAAACTCTGCTTTTCTCTGGTCAAGCGTGAGCGTTATAGACTCCGTCCAGCGCCACCTGGTGGCACCGCCAGCGGCGTCCCGATTAGTCAAGTCAAACGATTGAATTAACGTAATTCTGGCATATACATAATTAAGAGTAAAGAAAGTCTCAAATGAATAACAGTAATACTCGTACATGCAGAAATAAAAGATTTTCTTTTGTTTTTAAAACAAATGTGTCAGGCTTTCAGGGCAAAATGTTCGGCTAAATATGATTCTGAGTCCGGGTTTATCTATTTTTGGGCCTGGCAACCCCTATCACATTGAAACTTCCGTAACTAAAAACACACTTTAGGCTACTTATACAAATTGTACCTATTCAAAAACATTAACAATATAAAATATGAGTTTCAGAGTATATTTTATGTGATGAATGAAATATTAATAAAAAGCGATCACTGCTCCGATAAAAATTAGAAGGAAGTATAGCTTCCACTTTTATCAAGATAGGAAATTAAATAAAAATAACTTGACCGTCTGACAGGCTTCCTGTCTTACTTTTATGAGTAGATATAGAAAAAGAAAACGAGATTCCATCTTGTAATTTGCATTTTATTCTCTCGTAGTTGCAAGAAAAAT
The DNA here is from genome assembly GCA_916610205.1 of Griposia aprilina. NCBI lineage: Eukaryota > Metazoa > Arthropoda > Insecta > Lepidoptera > Noctuidae > Griposia > Griposia aprilina. The sequence continues at coordinate 16,997,189 of OU744288.1, forward strand.
TTAAGAATTTTTAAATTTTCTATTTCCGTGTTTCAAATTAATTCTATGGGTAATTGAAAATATAAACCAAAATGCTTTAGGATAATTAGTTGTATTTTTTATTAAAAAATCGTTCGTATTTACGCTACGTTTATCTCGGATATTCGAGTTAGGGCTTCGGCTAGGGTATACCCTAAGCGATCAGCACAACTACCAATCTTGCTGACTTCCTAATCTTTGTCTACCCACGGCTATGCCGCGTCCAAATATCTTCAAGCTACGAGTATTTGAAACACGCATCAACGAATTAGCTGGCTACTAGTGTGTCTTACCAAATAATAATAAGTGTCGTTGTTAAAATATCACCACTCTAATCTGACCTTTTAACTTCTTAGCTGACCTTTTATCTGATAACACTCGTACCTACTTTACTGTTACCAATTTCTAATATTTTGAATATTCTCATATGTCAATAAATTTACATCGGGAATTTTCTAGATTTAAAGCCAAATTCTATCATTCAATTTCACAGTCAACAAACACGACATATTGGCGCATTGTTCAGGTGTTTCGAAATCGAAGGTATTCAGGTACAGAAGCGCCATATTTTTGTATTGTTCCATAGATTTCGCTCTTTTTACCCATAAATGGCATATTGGAAAAGGATTATTTTATCAAACAACGGGGCAGGAGGCTGGACATTGAATGCCAGAAACTCATTTACTCACACGTTCACAAGGAGACCCGGGTGTAAATCTGGCCCATCGAATTTATTTCACAAAGCGACTGTCATACATTGTTGTGTTATTAGCGTTCTGACAAAGACAACGAAGCCAATTTTCTTACATACGCGATGTGTCAGTTTAACCGGCCGCGTACTGTACCTGCCTATTTATTGACGATCGATAGTGACAGTTTAAAACCATTGGCACCATGACAGTCTGAGTAGGGGAGCTCGATCATGGCAAATATCAATCGCCCGTTGGACAGGCTATGACTAAGGGCCAGTTTCACCATACTTCTTTTATTCTAAATGTCCCGTTATGCCATTTGATGGATTGTCTCACTACGAAAAATAGTCCGTCAAAATGCTTAGCATGCATGGCATTTAGTAACAGAAGAGTTTTGGTGAAATTGGTGCTTAATTTGATTTTACTGTTTTGAAACATGGCATACAAAAAACGTATAATCACACTACCTTTTTGCTCAATATTGTTCAAAATTAAATCCATATTAATACAATAAATTCTAAAGTAACTCTGTCTGTATGTTACCTATCCACGCCTAAACCACTGAACGGATTTCGATAAAATTGGGCAAGGAGATAAATGGCATCCTGGGGAAGGACATAGGCTTATTTTTGTTCCGGTAGCACATTCCCGTGGGATAATTTCCGACATCCACGCGGTCGAAGCCGCGGGCAGAAGCTGACACATAAACTGTCAATGATCAATCAATCCACTCAGCTTATCGCTGTCCACTGCTGGGCTTCCCCAAGTGCCCCAACCCAAATCTCAGACCCCATTCTTCTATAACCAATTCACCCCGACAAATTTCTCCAGGAGAGACAACCAACTGATTAATTCTGTTTTTCTTTCATTCCAAAATCATTAGCATTAAAATGTAGATGAGGAGATTAAAATTTAATCCCAATTTACATTTTGTAACAGTAAACCACCCCGAAATTTAATCAAAATATGACTAGTGTTTCGTTATGCTAAAATAATCGTTAAATAAAATAACCTTATTTAGTTTAGTTATTTACCTACCTAACACTTCAAAAGCGATTACTGGTCAAACATATTCTTGTTCATCTCACTTTAAGTTAATGTTGGTAGTTAACTACTCCAGACATAAAGTCAGGGAAATTAATTGTGCAGCAAATTGACTAACAAAGTAAATTGTCCGCATTGTCAAACGACAACTGTCATTCGTTGACAGTTGTATTAAGGCTCCCACACACAGGCGCGACGCGACAGCACGATACAAAAGCGCCGCTCGTCGCGCAGCACGCGGTGCCTTTGTGTACGCTGTCGCGTCGCGCCAGTGTGCACGAACCTTTAAAAAGCTATATAACACGGAAAATTAACGTAGGGGATCAATTTGCTTAAGGCGCTGCCCAAACGTAGGACACCGTAAACGCGCAGTTTTTTGACGCACAGTTGCGTCGTATTGGTACATAATAGGTCTTTACCTATGAAATTGCCGTTTTGTATGAAAAAATTTAAACGAATTTTTTTCATGAATTTTTTATTTGTATTAATCGAAGTAATCACCCATGCAATCAATGCATCTTTGCCATCGCAGTGGCAGTTTATTGATGCCCTTCTTAAAGAAATCAGCTGGACGGGAGGCAACAAATTCTTCAAAGGCATTTTGTACTGCCTCTCGGGTATTAATTTTTTTTCCCGCCAAGAAGTTATCCAAATTCTGGAAAAAGTAGTAGTCTGTAGGCGCAAGGTCTGGTGAGTAGGGCGGATGACGGAGAGCTTCCAACCCCAGTTCTTGCAACTTGGAGACCGTCTGCTGTGCAGTATGAGGTCGCGCGTTGTCGTGCAGGAGCAGCGGAGACGAGCGATTGACCAATGCTGGTTGGAGATGCGCCAGCTTCTCCATCATTGTGTTCAGTTCTTCACAGTACACATCTGCAGTAATGCTCACCCCGTTTGGTAAGAAGCTGTGATGAATCACACCGGCGCTAGACCACCAAACAGTGACCATCACTTTTCTAGGGGTAAGTTTTCGTTTAGGGCATTGTTTAGGTGCTGAACCAGGATCCAACCAACTTGCTGAGCGCTTACGGTTATCAAACAGAATCCATTTTTCATCGCAGGTAACAATGCGGTTCAAAATTCCTTCATTTGTGTGTCTGTTGAGCAGTGCAAGGCACGTCTCGACGCGTACTTCGCGCTGGCGATCATTGAGTTCGTGGGGCACCCATTTGTCAAGCTTTTTTACCTTGCCAATTTGACGCAAATGGACCAATATTGTTTTGACACTAACGTCGAAAGCTGCTGCTAATTCAGCCGTAGATTGTGTATCATCAGCTTCCACAATCGCCTTTAATTCGTCATTGTCGACCAAAGTCTTCGGACGACCGCGAGGTTCATTTTTCAGGTCGAAATTTCCAGAACGGAAGCGAGCAAACCAATAACAGGTGGTGCGTTGGTTTGTAGTGTTAGCTCCGTAAACGTCGTTGATGTTGCGTGCCGCTTGTGCCGCGTTGCTGCCACGACGGTACTCATATTCCATAATTACTCGAATTTTTAACGTATCCATGATGACGAAAAAGATTGAAATGCGATGAAAATGTAACACTAATCAATAAAGAAATGACTACTTTTAGAAAAAAAAATCCATGTTTTTAAAATAAAATTAATTTGAAATTAGAATTCTTAGCCAAACAAAAATTATTTTGATTTGAAATGGCCAGTACTGCAGAACGGCAATTTCATAGGTAAAGACCTAATATTACAAGCCAGAAAAAAAAAATTGTGTTGTGGCAAATGTTCAAAGAAAACACTTATTCATGAATATTCTATAAATAAAATAGTATCATTATAAAACAATCGTAAAATAGAGCTCAAAAAATGTTTTTCGTTCCGGAAATCATTCAAATTTTGAGCGTTAACTATCATATTTTATGTAATCATAATAAAGGGAATTCAATCAACTAAAGAAATACCTAAAAATGATTCCACTGAGCCGTACATTTATTTTTTAACTAGCTTTTGCCCGCGGCTGCGCTCGCGTTAAGTTATGTAGACTTTGACAATCAATTCGGGTTATAATTCTATCATGATTCGAAAGACACGTGGCGCCATCTATTATCATAAGAACGTTATTGTTGTTTCCTCGGGAACAGTACTTTTTTTCGGGATGAAAGGTACCCTATGTCCGTTTCTGTACAGCTGACAACGTATATGCAAAATTTTAGGATGATCGGTCAGTGGTTTAGGCGTGAAAAGATAACAAACTAACAAACAAACTTACTTTCGCATTTATAATATTAGTTAGGATTTAATTAAAACTGCAAAATTATTTTGATTTTGGTGGTCATTCGATTCAACTAAGAAGCAAATTTGACTTTTTGGTAAAGTCAAATTTGTTTCTTACCGCCTGACCAGCACATCACCTACTTTCTACCGATAGAGCACTTAACATCAACCTACCACACAACAACTTTCTACTTATAGAGCGTCTCTATTTTCAGCAAAGAAACCATTCACCCATCATTCAGAACAAAATCTAGGTAATTCAGAACCGTTCATGATTTCTCAGAAATTAACCTGCCCCTGCAGTCTGGACATTAGACAGCGACAAAAATCGGTCGCTAAGTCGCATCGTTGTCACATTCCTGTAATAGATTCTCAACTTTATTTCGAAAGTATAAGGTTGAACACCTATTAAAGAAATTTGACATCTATTAGACTTAACGACCGATTTTTGTCGTTATATTTGTCGAGACTGCAGGGCCAGAGACGTATACTTATACTTATCGTATCTAAACTTTGCCACTCTAGAGTTGCTATTGAGAAAACCATAGTTTCATCCTTTACTTGAACTGCTTAGGATTTCAACAAATTCATAATGCTGCAGTTCCACGGGCCACTTTCTCACAGGCCGCGCTGCGCCAGTCCAGGCCGACAGGCCTTGGGAATGTCGCATCCGATGAGGCATGTGGCGGCACATCGCGTCACTGCCCGTCCGATCCGTCGTCGTCGGGAGTAGGTCAGTTCAAAGTCGCGGTGTGGAGCCTGTCGCGGCCTGTACGGGCGCGTTTCTTTTTGCTTTGTTTATATGGGAATGCTTGACACGGGCGGCGACAGGCCTCGACAGGCGTAGCAACGCTTGGCGCGGCCCGTCAATTAACAGGCCGTGGGAATGCGGCATTAAACATACGACCAAGAATTGGCTTAGTTTTCTATACTTTACTAATGAGTTAGTCAATAGTATTGTTTTAAATAAATTCAATATAAGCATAATTATTATCCATTCACTACATGGCTTCAAGGGCATTCATAGTGTTATGGCTACGGTTTCCCTTTCCTAACACAATTGATAAGTTGGCATAATATTTTTATTTTACAAGATTGTTCTAGTACATTAAATTATTAAGAAGAAAGAGAATCTACACAATGGCACGTGCTACGATCCGGACTTACCGATTTTGTTCACGTTTTTACCTATGTAACGGCATATACAACGTCACATGCGAGCTACGCGTCACACTGACGTCACGCAAAACCCTGTATCGCGCAAGCAGAGTTTACCGCGCAAGCGCAATTATTAGCATATCGCTCATTTGGAGAAACAATGACGTAAATGTAATTGTTGTTGATATTTGTGCTCGAACAAATTTTCAAAGGAGCAGACGAGTGAAATATTTAATATGTATTGGGATTTATCAACATTTCAGAACTAGACTTTACCCTCTCGGTCTGAAATGTAGAACCCCATTACAAAAAAATATCCAATTTAAATCACTCTCCTGTTATATTTGAAAAGCACCAGTTACGTCGTTGTTTCTCCAAATGAGCGATATATACAACGTCCCGACATCAATCGTCGGGCAGTTGCCCACCAAATACGACACCCATCTGGTCGGAGGATTTTCCTTTTCCATTGAGTATCAGTGAGCTTTACATCCTATTCCTCATACCGCTATACCTTCATGATCATCGTCATCATATAGCCGAAAGACATCCTCAACTGGATGGATTGTAACTACATCGACTGGTCCTGTGCTCCTCACATCGTCATCGGTCCATATTGTGGGGGACCTATCCAGGCTGTGGCAACCGTGACCAGTGTGTTGTCAGTTGTGACCGTGACCAGGCTTTCAGCTTGGTCTGTCATCCGATCTGCGAGAAGTTCCCTGCGTGTCTTTTCATTCCGATACTGACTAAATAGTTCAACAAAACCTTATATACCGGTAAAACGGGGTGAATAGGAACGCAGGGGTGAATCGTAACGAAACTTTATAAAAACTTTTTGACCAAAAAAGCAACCAACTTCCAAAAAATACACTACAAAGTGAAAAATAACTTTAATTTCGGAAGTCGATGTCTTTGGATCTTTATTTTAGTTTTTTGCCACCGACTTCCGAAATTAAAGTTATTTTTCACTTTGTAGTGTATTTTTTGGAAGTCGGTTGTTTTTTTGGTCAAAAAGTTTTTATTTTTCACTTTTTAGTGGGTTAGATAATAATTTATCGAAGTTACAATACCCTAATGTCAACTGCTCATCACCTTTTACGAAATATTTCGTTTCCCGATGCAAGCTCAAACTCAAACTCAAAGCATTTATTTCAAATAAACCAATTACAGGCACTTTTGAATTGTCAAGGGGTCGGTCAGTCAGAAAGATGAAGCTAGTTACCCATTCCAAAGCGTAGTAGGTACCTATGGAGAAGAACGGGCAAGAAACTCCATGGACAGTCTTTTAACCCTTAATTCGACACTGGGAAGTATACTGGACATCAACTTTGAAAAAATCTGCAGCATTTTTTTTAACGATATTAGTTTTTTTATAAATGGAATGACTTGGTTCTGTCCCTCATTATTACATGAAAAATAACTGTCAATGAGCACGTGCGCTCGGCCGGCCAGTCGACGCCGCAACGTCAGGAAGGATGAACGCGTCACGACCGCTCTCGGTAAGTCTCGATTTTATTTGATTTTTGTTCTAAAATAAATAGTTATTTCTTTTCTGTATATTCCGTAACGTATTTTTATATGTACGTGTATACTAAAATCATAATATTACTTATATATTTTTCGTTATTCTCTGCGAAACTTGTGTGTCCAGTATACTTCCCATTGCCGGGTTCTCGAGGGTTTAGTATGGTTTTGTGATGTGCAGTATACTGGACATTGCCAATGAGACAGACAACTAACAATTAGTATAATATTATGAACTAATATCTATATTATGTATGTTATATGTTATTTATGATACCTAACAATATTATTATTTACAGATCTTCAAAAAAACATCACGTGCCTCAAAATTATTAGCTTTAGTGCCACCAATTAACGCTCTATCGGACGTAGAAGGCCAGACCAGTTCAGATGAAGAACCAGATTTGCACAATAGCCAGGAAATTGATGATGTCTCATCAGATGCACCATCCATACCATCGTCATTGGAAAACCTAAATATTTTCGACAGCAACAATGGCAGTGACGATTTTTCTAACGACGAAAAACCCAATAGCGAGCCAGAAGTTGAAGAAGAACTACCAGTGCCTCTCACACCAATTATAAGGGAAGTGTTGCCATCTACCAGCCAGGTAAACTATGATGTTATTCCGACCTTATCATCAATCCAGTCTGTGCTGGATATATCACCGGCACCTAATATTGTAAATACCAGGTCAAAACGAAAAAAACCCGTCCATACCAACACTCGCATTAGACACGTCAAATCAAAAAAGCGTAAGACAACCAATTACAATTGGGAAAAAGGCAAGTTCTTGCACAAGGCTGAAATTAAGGATTGTGAATTTGTTTTTGACATGCCTAACGACGACTCACCTATAGTTTATTTTCATAAATATTTTTCTGTGGATATACTCCAAGATATAGTCCATAACACAAACCTCTACACAGTGCAAAGAACTGGACGGTCAATAAATGTTACCGAAGACGAAATTAATGATTTCCTGTCCATACTTCTACTTATGGGTGTTGTTAATTTGCCATCTTACGTGGATTATTGGTCCAAAGAACTGCGATACCCAGCAATAGCAGACATTATGCCTCTGAAAAGGTTTGAGTGCATACGCAGGAATATCCATTTCGTAGACAATTCCTGTCCCGATTTGGATCGATACTTCAAGGTGAGGCCGTTTGTAGAGAAGGTGAGGATGAACTGCCTAGCTACTGAAGAGGAGATGAGGTATAGCATTGACAATACCGTATAAAGGGACAAAGGCGGGAAATAGAAGACAATATAACCCCATGAAACCCAATAAGTGGGGTTTCAAAAATTTTGTCCGGGCAGGTATGTCGGGTATTGTTTACGACTTCCTGCTATATGGGGGTGAAGATACATTTAAAAACATTCCGTTTTCTCAAGACGAAGAGACCTTAACCTTAGGAGCCAAAGTAGTAGTCGCCCTTTGCAAAACCATACAGACGCGCGCATGTGTGGTATATTTTGATAATTATTTTTCTACATTAGATTTGGCGACACATCTCAGAGAAAATTACGGCATTTTCAGTCTTGGGACCATACGCCAAAACAGGCTAAAGGGATGTGAGAAGCTACTCGTGGACGACAAAACCTTGAAGAAAAAAGGTAGAGGATCTTATTGCCAACTAGTAGACAATAGTAATAAGCTCGCAGTGGTCAAATGGTTCGACAATAAGGTAGTCACTTTAATCAGTACCTATGCCGATGCCTACCCAGTGGGAAAGATAAAACGCTATAGTAAGGAAGTGAAGGCTCGCGTTGACGTGGACTGTCCTGAGCTTATAAAACATTACAATAACCACATGGGGGGCGTGGACCTTGCCGACATGCTCATAGCACTATACCGGACTACTTATAAAAGTCGACGCTGGTACACTGCCATTTTTGCTCAAATGATCGACATTTGTATAAATAACGCTTGGTTATTATACCGAAGAAATTGTAATCGGCTGGCAGTAAGGCATATGCCGTTAAAGTTGTTTCGCTGTCAATTAGCCAGAGAGCTGCAAAATAAAGGGAGATCTAGATTATCTATAAGAAAATATATGAACAGTAGAACTGATGATAGCGTCCGTTTTGACGGCGTAGGGCATTGGCCGCGCTTTGGAGAATCCTATGGTCGCTGTAAATACTGCACCAAAAATAAGACTGAAGTATATTGTGCTAAGTGCAATCAAAGGTTGTGTTTAGTACGTAAGAGAAATTGTTTTTATGTTTACCATAGTAAGTAAGTGAAACTATTAATTGTTTTAGAAAAGTTTGACTGATTAGATATTATAAGTTAGATGATTGAAGTTTTAGAAGCTTGACCTTTACTTAAGTTAATTTTAAAAAAGCTATTGATTTTTTAATAATATTGATCTCAAGACGGGTTGTTATGTTATAATAATAAAGAAGAATTAGACTTTTTATGTTTTATACAATTTTATAGAAGCCAAAAAAGTAACAATTATGTCATTTTAAATTTTAAAATTGTACAACAATAAATATTTTCATTAAACACATGCATTTTATTTTTGTTTATTTCATAATTGAATAAATAAAGTTTTTATAAAAATTCTCGAACGATTCCTTAATTCGGCATTGTCCAATATACTGGACATCGATATTTACTGTTACTTTATAGAGAACCTGGCAATGTCCTGTATACTGGACATGCATTTTCTCAAAATCGAGATATACTAGATTTTTTAAATTATTTTTCCTGGTTTTATGAACATCTAACGATGACAAAAATATATAAAAAAAATAAAATTACAAGATTTTTTTCTCTTGCCAGATTAAGGGTTAAATCAAAAAATGGTTACAAATTATTGATTACATCGTTCATGTTGAAATTATGCATGTGAGAACGATGCAGAACGTTAAAAGCGTCCGTAACAAAAAAACAAAAGCAATTCAAATATTAAATTAAATTAAAATAAGCCGTGGCAGCTAAGAAATGACCAGTCCCCACTGACGGCGCCCGTTCACGAACATGACGCATGGATCAGCACCATTCAGCTCAACCATTTTGAAGGGAACTTAATGATCCAACACACACGCTACCACCAGCGAGACATTACAGTGAGCATGACAAACTCTCAGCCGCCAGGGCACATTCAAGTCAATGAAAGAAAAACCTATTAAATGGTAGCTTTATAGTAGGTACATAGTACTCACACATGTGCTATGCAATTATACAATACTAAAACATTGAATTTATACAATGCAAAGATAAGTTTTTAAAATCTTCAGCAGCTCCAACAGTAGTTTCAAATGCTAATCAATTATTTTATGCGCCCTTGTGGAGCAGGACCAGCGTTGAGCCGAGCATTTTTATCAGCGATTTAATCCCCCAACTTATAATATGCTTGGCTGCATAGCAAGGAATTGAGGAGTTTATTGTTGAGTATTTCTCTTGTTAAAAACCAGAAGAATTGGAGCTGAAAGCGAAGCCACCATCAGCTCCATTTCACCATATGCATTGTGACAAGAATAAATTGCTTAGCAACCAACGAAAGAGCATTGCTAGAGAAGACGCGATTACGCAACTTAAATTCAGTCTCAAATTGACGCATCAGCATGACTAGTAGGTAGTGGTTGCCCTATGAAAAACTTCAATCTTAATTGGGTATTATTTTTGTACGACCTGAATATTTTGGAATATTGAACCGTATGAAGTAAGCCCAACAAAAGGTAACTGCTGTAAATCGTTGAGGAATTCCCTCGACTGTCTATGGTCTCCATCATCAGACCTGTAATGGCACTTATAACCCATATGGGTGCAAAGTTCTCATCAATATAAATGAATTAAGTCCAAACACAAGGTAGCTACTGTAAACCGTTGAGGAGTTCCCTTAACTGTCTTTCATCTTCATCATCAGACCTCTAATGACTGTCACAACCCTTCAGGTGTAAAGTTCTCATAAATACAAATTAATCAAGCTCAAACACAAGGTACCTGCTGTAAATCATTGAGGAATTCCCGCGACTGTCTTTCGGCTCCATCATCAGATCGATTCCAGACCTTCATTAAATTGTAGTTCTTTAAAATACTTAATGAAAAAATTAACAAACGCACTAGGCGCTCCTACGATTTTCGAAGGCTCCCCTCGATTTCTCCAGGATTCCATCATCAGATCCTAGTTTCCTTATCATGGGACCACCCTTGAGGTATGTCCTTTCTAACAAAAAAATAATCATCCAAATCGGTTCACCCAAGAAAGAGTTCTGAGCTAACAGACATAAAAAAAAAAAAAAAACACATGCGAATTGAGAACCTCCTCCTTTTTTTGAAGTCGGTTAAAAAGGGATTTTAACATTGAAATATTATAGTCTGTCGCCAAAAAGGACTCTAACGTGTATACTGTATTATAATTAACCGATTACGTGTCCCTGTTGGCAACAAATTATATTATTTAAATGTTAAAATTCCTTTTAAAGTTTCGTTACGATTCACCCCTGCGTTCCTATTCACCCCGTTTTACGGTAACTACCTTTCCAAAGTTGTTTAGGTAGGTTGCGAATGATAGTTAAGAAGAACAAAAAGAAAACTTCTAGCAATGTTGATGGAGCCACAAGACTATTAATGAGAATACGTATTAAATAATGGAAGGTGGAAACTGTGAAAGGTATTGCAATTACACAAAGTTTCCACCGGTCGAACTTACCAACAGTTCTCCTGGTTAATTGATCGGATCTATTATTCAACGTTGGAAGTTCTCGAGGTATTCAGTTTCCTCCTGTCACAGTTCCATGAATAATCAATCATCTTTATTATTTAAATCATACTTTCAAGAAAACAGGGATTTTCAAGGAGTAATGTTAGGACTACAAACTTTGGACTAGCATCTATATCAGTGCATGGAAAAAGATTGAGTATAAAAAACTTTTTTTCCTTGGAGCCTTGATAGATTCTGATGGGCAATCTCCTAGCTAAATAAATAATTATGTAGTATCGTGACGTCACTGTTATCCTATCGCCATTGACCAATTATGTTGTGAAAATGAGCGCCATCTTGATTTGGTAAACCTGTCAAATGTATGGACGATTTGTAGTATATGTACTGTCAAGTTTTTCCAAAGTGAGCTAGTAAATAGCACGATAACATAGATGCACAAAATATTATGCTATTCGTAACAAATCTCTTTCTTATGTGGAATGAAACAAATAAAAAAGTGGTTCAAGACACAAAAATACAAAACGAAGATTTACAAATAAACATAGCTCCCATTCCTAAGCAAAACACTTCGTGACTCCAAATCAGTTTTCTCTTTACATGCATGTGTAAATACGAACAAACAGTAAATACCACTCGTATGTGTAGTTATGAGCACAAACTATGTTCAATAATGAACATCCGTACTTTATCCGGAGCGGCTTGCATCCGGCATCGCCTCGCTTGTGTTATAAAAAATGTTTTCCATTACCTTCGATCCGCGTTTGCATATCTGGGAATGCAAAATGAGAGTTTCATTTCCATTAGGATAACCTTTAGGGGTTATAATTGTTGTTGTTATGCACTCATCTAAGCCTGAAGTGTGACCATTTTGATAGTGCTACTTGAGAAGGCTGACTACAGGCAAAAATGTGTAATTAAAAACGTTCCATGTTGATGTACGCACGACGACATTTCCATTATAAGCTAACTTTGCATTGTAGATACGACAAGCCTATAGAATGCGAGATCTGCTAAAACTGGAAGTATATAATGCTATGTAGCCGTGTGTACCTACATCGATCTAAACATCCTATTATAGTTCAATTTTTTCGAAATAAAATCCAGGATTTCGAGTGGTGCAGCTGTTCGCTGCCACTTGATTGCTAGCCAATTTTTGTACGGGTAAGGAAAAATAATATTTTATAACTAAATGTGTGAAAGTGAATCAGTAAATGAGTGGAATAATTCGTTGTAACTATCATAAAAATAAATTATATTATTTTCTTTCATTTTGTAGTTTTTTTTTTCTAACCTTAGGTACCAAAACGGTTACCATGTTGAGGTTTATTTAAACCACTACCTCCTGACCGCGCCTTCGTTCGCGTAAAATTTCTTATTCCCCCGACCCACCACGACCCCGTGGCATGGCATCGCCTGCCCGCGCTATTACTTCGTTTACTGTGATTCTGAGTTTTTTTCTTTTTGCTCGGTTCCTAGCGTGATGTTAAATAGCTTATAGCCTTCCTCGAGAATTGGCCTATCAAATGCAAAAATATTTTTTCAAATCCAACTGGTAGTTCCAGAGATTAGCGCGTTCAAACAAACAAATAAACTCAGCTTTATTATTTACTAGTTTCTGTCCGCGGCTTCGCCCGCGTGGATTGCGGAAATAATCCCACGGGAACGTGCTACCGCGACAAAAAGTAGCTTATGTCCTTCTCCAGGATGCCATCTAACTCCTTGACAAATTTTATTGAAATCCGTTCAATGGAATGTTGCCATTTTATAAATATTATGTTTATATAAGCATTTAGAACTAGATATAGTGTATATTTTTTTTATATTTTCGTAAGCTGCACTGGTTGACGTCATCACGTCAACGCCGGCTATCGCTGAAAACCAGCGCTGGGGCTCTGTCTCGCATAGGGTCGTAGCATTATGCTGAAGGATTGCCGTTTTGCGTGGATGTGACGCATATTTTCCCCCAACTCGTTATTTTTTGTATCTGTGTGTTTTTCTCTGCGTTATTTTTACCGCAACTAAATGTATTTTCTTTCTTCTTTCTTTCTTCGGTTTAGGCGTGAAAAGGTAACATACAGACAGAGTTACCGAATTTATAATATTAATATGGATACGGAATACGAAATTCCATCACATGTCACAATAGTACTAAAACATACTCCAGCATAATCACAGGCGTCGAGTCGCGTCGCAAAGCTATGTGCCTTGTGTTTACGAGCGCGTTCCGAAATGTGTCACACAAGGTTTGGTGAATTAAATTAACATTTTTATTATTGTTTACGGTTTTATGCGTGTTTATTTCGGTTTTGTCCGACTAGTTCTGGACATGGGTGTCACGAAAGTTTCAAACTGTCCTGAAATCGAAAAGTGTGCACAATTTTCAGGTGCCTAAACTAAATTACTTCCACATTTTTCAACTATCAGAATAGAACTAGGCGGCTACCTCATACATAGTTAATCCAGCGTATATCAGTAAATCTATTTTTTATACACAAAACCTAGACGACGTGAATAACTCTATTCTTCAGGTCCAAGATTGGTTTATGGTAAATAATTTCGTACTAAATGAAAAAAAAGAACCAAATGCATTAGATTTCAATTACCAAATGATAGAATTTGCGAATATGACATCATATTGAATAGAGAAAGACTAGAATTTGTTAATCAGACGGATTTCCTGGGAATCACGCTAGACGAGACATTACAATGGGGACCCCATATAACATCTCTTGCGGGGCGGTTAAGCTCGGCCGCGTATGCTGTTAGGAAGATAAGACAGTTAACAGATGTAGAAACCGCGCGTTTGGTCTATTTTAGGTACTTCCACAGCATTATGTCATATGGCATTTTACTGTGGGGTCGGGCTGCTGACATTGAATCCATTTTCATTTTGGAAAAGAGAGCTGTCAGGGCCATTTACAATCTACGTCGTTGCGAATCTCTTAGGGTACTATTTAAAAAGATTAATATTATGACGGTACCTTGTCAATTCATTTATGAAAATATTATGTATGTAAGAAAAAATCTACATCTTTTTAATAAAATAAGTGATAGACATAATTTTAATACTAGAAATAAAGATAAAATAGATCAACTATTTTTTAGATTATCTAAAGTACATACATATTTTATGGGGTACTGTGTTAAATGTTACAACAAAATACCTTGTGATATATTGCAATAAAATGAAAGAAAATTTAAAACTCATATTAAAAGTACACTTTGTAAACAAGCATATTACAAATTAGAGGATTATATCCTAGATAAGAATGCTTGGAAACATGCTGGTCCTGCTCCATAGGACAATCTAGAGTCTAGACAAAATCAAACTGGTTGCTAATTGAATTGTATAAATTATAATTTTTATGACATTGTTTTTTAAATTATGTAACTATTTTAACTCATACACTAAATTATTACTTGTGAAATTTAGAAAAAATCATTTACTTTTCAATATTTGTAAATATGTTAGTACCATGTATCTATCTCATAATTAATTTACCTGTCATGCGTTATATTTAATTATTTTTACCTATTGTGGCATAGTAATTTTATTGTAGGTGCATCGTCTTCACATATAATTAATATATACATAATATTGTAAAACATTTTTAAGAGAGTAACGGTGGAGTTTCTTCCCCATTCTTCTCCGTACGAAACTACCTTTTGGAAGGGGAACTAGAATCAATTCCATTTTTTTGTAAATTTTGACGTTCAAAAGTGCCTTTTTTGTGCCTATTTGAAATTAATGATTTCACTTTGACTTTGACTATACCCGGGTAAAATCCTAACATTTTTGATATTCCATTTATTCTCACAAGACTTATTAATAATCACATAAATTATGAAACCTACATATATTAACTCACACCAACTTCCCATGGGAGTAGGCAGAAACTACAGAACGCCACCTGCTACGATCTTGGAGTCTCCTTTTGCTTCGTTTACGTTCATACATCTGGTCATACACGCATTCTGGTAGTGAAAAAAACACATTGTACAGCATACCCTATGTCTAACTTCAAACAACATTTATAAACTAGTGGCTCTGTGAGCTTCAGACCTCGCGAGTCTGTCTTTACATAGCTTTAGCTGAGCCACGCACCGCAAAGTACGCGAAATGGTTGAAATATGTATTTGTTTACGTTGTCAACCCACCCGCCGCCATTTTGAAAAATTTCGAAATACTGAATCTACAAAAAAAAACATAATTTCAAGAGAATCGGTTGAGAAATGCTGCCTGTTGAGGAGAACAGCCGGACATCCGGACATACGATGCGTTTTGGCCCAAGCTGAAACGGAGACGCTTCGCACTCGCTTGTTCAATTAAACAGCGCCTACAACATTTCAGAACGCAGTAAGTTCAGCGAATGTAACCGCGGGTGTAAGAAGGGCTTATAATTCCATTTGTTGAACATTCAGCTAACTTCCAAACGTTACTTTAATTGAAATGCGTTTCTTAAGCCCGCCGTAATGTGGACTTTGAGTAATAAATTATTTTTATTCTGAAACTCTTGTGACAATTTTAGAATTGGTATATTTTTTTGTAAGGAAGTTTTGTGGGAAAGAAAATATTTATTAAGAAGAAGAGTTCTAATAGTATATTTTTACTGTAGGTACTGTAAAAATCTACCGTATAATATATACAACAATGCTTTGATCTCTCTAACGAAATAGGTAAATATGGAGGTCATATTCAACCATAATCATTAACGAACACTCATTGGCACCTAATCATAAATAAATACAACCGGTCATAACATGGACACATAGTCGCCCAAAACATTAATGATATCTGACATCAAAAATCGTTGCAATCAATCATCAGCCTCGCCATGACACCTATCACCAATTCTAATTAGTAACGTATACCTACTATACAACCCATGACTATTATATTCTCTATGTATACAACATATGGTCTGTTCCAAAAGTACCCGATAAAAATGTAAACAAATGGATCAGAAAATATCGGGGAGACGGGGTTGGTTGTGACAGGGGTAGGTAGTTACAGCGGCAACGATGGCTAAACAGATAATGCTATGTTAACGTTAGAAAGTGACAAATGATCACGCCCGCGCCACCACCGGACGGCACGCCGCGCGACCCAGTGGCGCCAGCGCTTCTGAGAGAGGAACCCGTGCATGCTTCCGTCAAAATCGCAGGTTAGTAACATTTTAGTTATAAATTTATACCATTGATATAATATTGGTGGAATATTTTCCTTAAAAAAAGATATGTCTGTGTTGTGATATTTGTGCCCTTATCCTTTCTTTTTGCAATGAATATACGTTTATTCATTTACTTATTTGAGTTGTTACTAATTAACCTTGAAAGGTCAGTTTTGGCATTGGGGGTATTTGGCAGTGACATTAGGTCAGGGCAAATTGTGATTTGTCACTATGTGCCCCGTAGTACTGCTTGCCGACTGATATAATTGGAGCTACATAATTTGATGTTTTTGTAGGATGAGGACGTATAACAGTAAATCTGAGCGTGGAAAAATATCTAACTAGACACGAAAAAGCAGCAGCTATTTAGGAGAAGGATAAAACTAAAA
This sequence comes from Griposia aprilina, assembly GCA_916610205.1. Taxonomy (NCBI): domain Eukaryota; kingdom Metazoa; phylum Arthropoda; class Insecta; order Lepidoptera; family Noctuidae; genus Griposia; species Griposia aprilina. The sequence continues at coordinate 17,014,091 of OU744288.1, forward strand.
AAATTGTGGCATCGCAAAAGACTTTAGATTATGTCACATGTCGCTAAAAATATATTTAAACGAAGGAAAGTTAAGTGCGAAAGTGATTGTTTCGACTATAATGACTGAACTTTATTTTTTGTTTTTAAGATCTGATTGTTTTTTGATTTCATTTTTGTTCTTGTCAAGAGGTATCTTGACAAGAACAAAAATTAAATAATGTCTGTGTATGCATGGATGTCTGTGTATGCATGTTTTGTTAATTTATGCTAAGTTTTTGTTTAATAGAATAATCAGGACCAGATTCGGATGGAAGCTCTCGCTGAACAACACTCGAAAGGTAACTTTCGCGGCTTTTGGCAAACAACAAGAAAAGTAAACTCTCAGCCGGTCTTCCTGGGAGCGTCGATGGCTTAAGTGATCATAAGAGCATTCCGAACGTTTTCAGAGACCAGTTTTCGGTCCAGTCGCCGCTTGGTCCGGCGAGTAAGGTGCTGAATGCTGAACCGATCAATAAAATGGGAGGAATTAGTTTCCTCGCGAAATATGTCGCGAAAGCCATAAGCTAGATTGCGCGGGGAAAGTCCCCTGGGCACGACTTGCAGACGGGCTGCACTAGCAGCACGCCGGGCCGCACCTGGCGAGATTTCTTGCATTGTTCTTCTCGTTGTGTGTGTACCACGCCTTCATGCCTGCGGACTTTAAGAGGACAGTTGTAGTGCCGGTGGTGAAAAATATAACGGATGACATGGTGGATAAACACAACTACAGGCCTATATAGCTTGCAACTGTAGTGGCGAAGGTATTTGACGGTGTGCTTAACACGCAGTTCAAAAGACACGTAACACTTCATGATAACCGTGGTTCGAGGTTTTCGACCTAAACTGTCCACAGAGAGTACAATGCTGTATTTAGAGCGCACCGTTAAATATTACACGAAGAGAAAGACCCCGGTATACGCGTGCTTCCTTGATTTATCCAGGGCCTTTGACCTGGTCTCGTACGATATCTTCTGGGAGAACCTGGAGAGCATAGACTTACCGTGGGAATTCATCATCGTACTCCGGTACGGCGGTGTTGGGGCTGCCCCGTTTATGTATCGCATCAGGGATGTTCGCGGGGGCACACTGACTGTTTTTACGCTGTTATGCGCAAGCGGTGTGCGTCCCTGGTGCGCCGGGTGCGGGCCAGCCCCAATGCCATCCTGGCAATGATCGCCGACAGGTTGGACTGCCCTTATGTCCGGCATGGATGTGGCAGGCATGTTGCTGTTCCAATGCCTGTTGGAAAATTATACAGTTTAGACAGTTCAGCAACATTCATTGCGTTGTTTACGTTGGTGAGCAGACAATTTTTTCGAACATATGAAGCAATGGATTAGCAATAGGCTTCAAAAAGATTCAGTTTGTGATAGATAGTGTGTTACACTTTCATCAGATTCTTTTGGAACAGAGCATAGTATGAAATAATTCTCACCGTCATGGCCTAACTAGCATAACGCCCAAAGCGAGCATAATGTGACGAGCTAAATTCATCGCGGGCCCGACATTATAAATAACTCTCTTTACACAAGTCAGTCGGGCATTGTATTTAGCACAGCGGGAAAGTTCCCGCATCAACTATTTCCAGTTTTCACAAAATTAGAGCGTTCACGAAGTTTATTCGACCTTTGTTCGTACTCGCGTCTACGCAGAAACCCTAATTGAGCAGCTTTTGCATAGAATGCGAATTTAAAGTGATAATGAATAATGGTTTATGTGAGCATTTTGTTTCTGTAAAATATTGTTTAATTGTTTTATAATTGTTTGTTGGAAATCTTCCTGTTTTCCCGGGTTTAGTTAAGGCGATTGAGGAGGATTTGTCAGGGAATTAAAGATAGAGAACTCGCTTGCTACCTACTGTTAAGTGATTTTTTTCACCTATGGACCTAAAGAAGGACAATAAGTAAGTAGTTTCAGTTAAGGTCACTGATAGTAATTAATTACGCACTGATTGGGGTGTGAGAATTTACGGGGTACAACACACATCTATCAGCAATGCGCTTTTCAGGTCAAAGAAGAATCCTCTAGTTACCCTAGATACCGTGATGGACTTTTTTTGTCCACAAGCCCGCACCTCCGGTGGCCGGGAGTCGGCAATTGACTCCCGACGCCCAGGGTGTCTCCTCCTGCGGCGTACCGTGATGGTCTGGATTGATTATTTGACAATGTGATTAGCAGACTTGAGCATATTCTTTCCTATCCTTTTTATCGCAACTTGTATTAATAAGCTGCATTTTTATTAATGTAACTTAGTCTCTAGTGAATAATTAACTAATGCTCGGTTCCTATAAACAAAAACGAATCGTTCTGCTTACCAATGGTAGCATTCTTTATTGCCGAACGGGGCATATAAATAGCTTCGTAAGCTAATTTTACGTGTGATAGCTACTTCCATAGGTATGGGAAGGTCTACTATGTAAAGCTATGAGGTCTTTGATTCATTATTGGTAAAGATAGAAGAGTCTTAATTTTAACCAATAACGGTCCGTTAATTATTCGCTCTTAATACAAGAAGTAGCATACCGAAGCCGTAAGTAACGTGCGAACAAAACGCGTGGCTACCAATTACTGACGTCCAATGTATCGATGCTCTGTAATTATGTCCATTGTTCGAACACAATGCCTATCTACATCACGTTATTGATAAAAAACCAGCAGGAAATACGTTCAGTATCTTTTATGCAAATCTTTGTAGGTAAAATGCTATAGACGACGATTATAAAGTCGTGGATTGTGTTTCTCGATACAAATCTCACTTAATAGTAAATAGTTACTCCTTCACCCGGAACAACAGTCGGGTTTATATAGGAAATAGTTAATTGATTCGTATGGGAATCGAACTTAGGGCTTCGTAGAACAGCCGTACGGGTCGATCGATCAGGTTAAGCTACACTTGCCGCGTTCTGTCCGTGGATAGGTGGTCATCTTTATCCCTCCGTGCCTCGAAAATCCCGGCGGTCATTCGTAGATCTTCGCCAGTCGTTACGGGTCATCAGAAGCCCGAAAGTCTGACCAGTCTTACCAAGAGGTATCGTGTTACCTAGTAACTGGGTTGTGGAGGTCAGATAGGCAGTCGCTCTATGTAAAAAAATTGGTATTCAGCTGTATCAGGTTAGACTGTTAGCCGACCCCAATATATGTAGTTAGAAAAAGGCAGGAAGATTATGATAGAAACTGTACTAGGCGTGCTGGCTGTGTCTGAGACTCCTACATTATTTGTCTTTTGTTTACACGCGCGGCTATCAAGCCGAGTGTGAGTTCCTAGGTTTGATTCAAGGACAGGAAACCATTTATCACATTTAAAAAAATCAATTCGAATATTTTTGTCCAAGTCTTACAAGACTTGTGGTTCAAAGCCAGGCAGGCGCTTTACATTGTGTAATTAATTTCAACACCACTGTTCTCAAAACGGTGAAGGAAAACATCGTGAGGAAATCGGCATGTCCTAGAACCAGAAATTCGAAGACATGTGACATCTACCAAAGCGCACTGGGCCGCGCGATTACAGCCCACTCCCTCTCGAAGCCTGAGTCCATTTTTACCTAAATACCGGTTTAATTAATACCACTGTACCTTACATACAAGGTGGACAAAGTGAATATTACGACAATAAATTAAACTGCATATCCTAATGCTGTTTCCAGTCTGCATACAAAAAATCAACCAAATATATCCAATACTTGAGTCACTATATATAATTATATAGCTAGTCAAAGATTGGAAAAACCCATAGTCGGCTCATGTTTGTTACAACAAACATTTTTTTTAATTTTAAGATTTATTTGATAGTTCCTAAATTATGCATTAATATTGCTATTGTTTTCATTATTTTCGCCTTCACCTTGTATACTTTACTATTACTTTTTCTAGGTACATAACTAAGAGAAGATAAAACATCCCCTCTTCCCAACTCTGATAATGTACAAAACTTCCACATGATTGATTGACAAGTACTGCCTAAATTGAAGGGTGAAATGAGATGATATCATGCCCGGGCATATTGAGCATAATACATACTGGTATGGGGCATATTTGTGATACCAATTTCACAGGCAATATCACTGAATGACACTTATAGGTAAAGAGACCCTTAAAATGAATAACAGAACTGTAGATTTATGTTGTACGCAGAATAGAAAATAGAATCGCTTATTCGTAGAATAGTGTCTGCGTTAACAAAAGCAGTATTTATTGTGGGTCTAAACAGGTCTTGTTAAGTGTGTAAATTCTACAATATATTTAGGTTATTTCTAGTGTTTTGTACCGTCACGCTTATATAATATGCATACATACACATATAAAACCTCACGCCTAATTCCCATGGGGGTAGGCAGAAACTACAGAACGCCACCTGCTACGAATCTTACATACTCCTTTTGCCTCGTTTACGTTCATACATCTGGTCATACACGCACGCCAGTTGCGAGTACTATACGCACCTGACCTTTCTGAAGAACATCACCTATAGGATTACTATATGTCCTCCAAGAGCGTCCCCTCCCGGCATTTCCACTCACATCTGTCTTATAAATACCTTTTGTTACTCGCCTTTCATTCATCCTCTGAACATGACCAAACCATTTAAGCATACTTTTTTAATTTTTTGTCGCACCGTTGCCTTATGACATCATTCCTCAGCCTATAATTCATAGTCACACCATACATGGGTTAGTCAGAGGTGTACCTATAGCACACCCACATTTCGCCAGTTATGTTTAAGTCCCATGTAATAGGGGGCGAGCCTATTGCCATCAACCGGGCGCAAATCCAGACTCCGGGCTGCTACCGAGAAATTCCAGATGGAAAAACCCATTAACACTTTGCCCGGGCCGGGAATCGAACCCAGGCCCTCATGCTCAGCAGTAGCGCTTGCGACCACTAGACCAACTACAAACAAAAAAACTACAAAAACTACACATAAATAAGCGTTCATCGATAAATTGTTGATCATGGGTTTCCAAGCGAACCTCAACAATGATCACAAAAGTATTATCATCATGGCAATTGGTCTAGCCTTTTTACAACTATGTTGGTGTCGGCTTCCAGTCTAACCGGATGCAGCTGAATACTAGTATTTTACATGGAGCTACTGCCTATTTGACCTCCACAACCCAGTTACTGGACAATACGATACCCCTTGGCAAGATTGGTTGTCAGACTTTCGGGCTTCTGACGACTGTCAAAGATCCATGAATGACAGCCAGGACCAACGTGCAACGGCTTGACGTACTTTTCGAGGCCCGGAGGGATCTAGGATGTAAAGATGGTCACCCATCCACTGACCAACCGCGGCAAGCTAAGCTTAACCTGATCGATCGACCCGTGCGGCTGTTATTATTTAGCCATAAGCCCCTCTGTTACCTTTTATACTTAATGACGTTATACATAAGACGTTAAAAATGTCATGTAAAAACATCATGTCATCATGTCATGTGTAATGTGATGTGTGTGTGTGTGTGTGTACTGCCTCGTTGGTCTAGTGGTCGCAAGCGCTACTGCTGAGCATGAGGTCTCGGGTTCGATTCCCGGGTCGGGCAAAGTGTTATTGGGTTTTTCCATCTGGAATTTCTCAGTAGCAGCCCGGAGTCTGGATTTGTGCGCGGTTGATGGCAATAGGCTCGCCCCCTATTACATGGGACTTAAACATAACTGGCGAATTGTGGGTGTGCTATAGTACACCTCTGCCTAACCCTTCGGGGAATACAGGCGTGATGTTATGTTATGTGCTATGTGTTAAAATTGTCAACCACTGGAAAATGTATGATCTATTTCTACTGAGAAGTCACATGACACTTATGAATACAACCAAGTACAGTACAACTATTTTCTTAATGTCCCTCGGGAATCATCGCATTTCCGAATACAAACGAATGCTAATTTCCATGTCCATCAATTATTAGATTTATCGTGTATAATAATTTGAGTTCAGAACTAAGTGCTTTAATTCAGGCCCGTAGCCACAGGTAGGCCGTGGCAGGCATTGCCTGCTCTGGAAAATGTAGAGCCTGCCCTACCCAATAGTCAAAGCTTACCAAGGATTTCTAGTTAATAATAATAACGAAACTAAGTATTATTATATTATATACTAGAACAATTTTTCGTAGCGTCAAGATTTTATTGAGAGTGGTTTTTATTTTTAGTTAACTTTGTTTTCGAATTTTTAGTTAACTTTGTTTAAGAATTTGGTGTCGCCTTAGTAATTCACTTCGAAGGTTCCTTATCCGTATTTCTCACTAATTGTTTTTTTACAACCATCATTAAAATATGTGCAATAATTTAAAGTTACCGTGTCAACGATTTTTCATTTTTATGTATAACCTACTAACAACATTAAGGAACCCTGTAAGTAGATAATAGTGAATACAGCCTACCGTATTATTCATGACCCTGCCCTGATTACACAGCCTGGCTACAGTCCTGCTGTAATTGTTGTTACGTCCAAACAAAACAACAATAAAGTACTTGGTTCCGAATTCAAATTTTTATACACGATAAATCTAATAATTGCTGGACATGGAAATTGGCATTCATTTGTATTCGGAAAAGCGATGATTTTCGAGGGACAATAAGAAAATAGTTTTACTGTAAAACAAATGTAAATAAATCCGTCTTTAATAAGTTACCAAAAGGTTAAAAATAAACAACCTTCACATTTATACATCCCTTGTATTTAATTTAATGTCAAAATGTCGCTCCTTTACGAAGTAGAAACAACGGGAAAAGTTTCAGGAGACTTTCATAAAACTTTTAATTGGTTTTTTGTATATTTTTCACAATGACAATACAAGCAATCGATATTTTTATTCGAACCCATTGGTTGTGGGATTAACGTATTAAAAGTTTTCCAGTTAGCTACCCGATGGCCTTTGAATATTTATTGTAAGACTTAGATGTTATTTTTTTATCATATTGAGAGCACTACCTCACAATACAGTGGTACATACGTATTGTAAGTTGATTATGGTTATTACGCGGCTGAAAACTGTAAAGTAGTTAGCTGATAGAAAATTACAGATGTGTCATTATAAGGCCATCAAAAATACTGGACAGCCCTACTTCGGGGAACAACCAACCCGAAAATAACATAACATCACACCATGTTCCCCCGAAGGGTTGGGCAGGACTGTAGGTACCTATAGTACATCCCCATTTCACCAGTTATTGTTAGAGGAGAGGAGGTTTTGAGCTTATTGCCATCAAGTACAAATCCAGACTGCGGTCCGTTACTGAGAAATTCCAGATAGAAAACGCAATAAAACTTTGCCCGATCTGGGAATCGAACCCAGGACTACATGCTCAGGAGTAGCGTTTGCGACCACTAGACCAACTAGACAGTCACCGAAAATTAATGAGAAAATCATAACCCTTCTTCTGGGGCAGTTGGGTTAATATGAGTAAAAGAACTGTAACAATTTGCAAACCTGATAACATGCCTCACTATCTCTTGTTTTAACTCCGTGTTAATTGTTAACAGTTTTCAGTTTGTTTCACAAACAAAGTATCGGATTCACCGTTTGTTTACCTACGGTTTACGTAATTACGTTTAACAGCGACGATTAACGGCCAGTTAACAAGTTAAACTATGTATTTTCAGAAGCGCGAGCTTTCGTTTCATAACAATTAAGTATTTTCCAACTTCTTAGTCTTTCAGGTAATTTGAGGACTGTAATGACGTTGTTTCAGCCTATCCGGGGTTGTTATAGACTCTGAATGAGGCTACCATTTTTATGTTATTTATTGATAAATGATAAATGATTTTATTTCTGTAAGTAGGGTTTTACAAACACTTTTACACGTCAATCATATTTTAAAACTAGAAGAGGTCGGCGTTTCCTATCTGACTACTCTGAGAAAAATGGCCGAAACAAACTCAGAGGTCGCAGTCTCTTTTAAAGTCCAGACATAATCTTGGTCAGATCATGTGAAGACCATGTAGATTTGTGTGTGAAATGGTCTTTTGAGGAAAAACCACACAGAATGAGTGGACCTGTCCAGTCAGTGCACGCATTTGTCACTTATCGTGGAGCTCAACTCAGAACTTAAGGAGCTCAACCACTCGACGAACAATACCAAAGAAAGGACATTTGGGTAGGCCGCATAAAGCACTCAAACTGCCAGATTATCATTAAAACTATCTGAGAAAGTAAAAAATAAAATAAAACTGACCCTCATAGGACTATGAGGGTCACATTCACAATAATTAAATAATAATACTACACAAAGTAAATTGTCATGACATTGTGTATATAATAATTATCAAATGTAAAAGTTTATGTAAAAAAAAAACACATTCAGTATGCAAAAATTGGAGCAACTCAATCCTTTTTGTCCTCAATATAATCCTTAACGGTTTATAAGGCTTTCTGGAACAACTTACGTTTAATTAATGATTTGAATTTATTAAGGCTTAGATCTTGAACGTGGCTTGGAAGTTTATTATAAAAGCGTATACATTGACACCTGAACGAGCCACCTATTTTTTTGGGCCTTGTTGTAGGTACAACAAATTTGTGTTTATTCCTTGTATTTATATTATGGATATCACTGTATTTTTTCAACAATTTTATATTTTTATGAGCATATAAAAGATTTTCATAAATATATTGAGAAGGCACAGTCATTCCATTTATCTCCTTAAATTTTTCTCTGAGAGATTGTCTCGGACTTAATTTATAAATTGATCGAACAGCTCTTTTCTGCAAAATAAAAATAGTAAAATAGTCTGAATGTCGGCGGCATTTCCCCATAACAGAATACCGTACGACATAACACTATGAAAATAGCTAAAGTACACTAAAAGGGCTGTCTCTGTGTCGGTGATTTTTACATGACGGAGAAGGTACGTCTCTCTCGTTATTATCAGCCATATTTTAAGTACTGTGGGAGTACTATGGGAAGTGTTGGTTAATATTGCGAAATAGAAAAACCGTTTGCAGTTCAAATCAAATTAATCACACTAGCAAATCATACACTGTAGGTACACGACACAACTCTACAGAACGCGCCACAGTTTCTAAACGTGTTCACTGCTTGACCGTCACCGACCTACTGTGCTTTAACTCTGGTCGAGCGTTATGTTGTAGACTCTGTCGAGTGCCGCTTGGTGGCGCTGGCGTTCCGATTTGTGAAAGTCAAGCGTATCATTAGATCATTACATAACATAATATCACGCCTGTATTCTCAGAAGGGTTGGGCACAAGTTTACCCACTTTTAATCCCATTTAGGTAATAGGGGCGAGCCTATTGCCATCAACCGCGACCACAAATACAGACTTCAGGCTGCTACTGAGAAATTCCAGATGGAAACATCCAATAACACTTCGCCCGACACGGGAATCGAACCCAGCACCTCATGCTCAGTAGTAGCGCTAGCGACCACTAGTGCTACGAGGCACATTATGTACTTATCTACTTATACCACGTGGGGATGACAATGCACCAATAATTGAAAATACTGGCGATACTAGTGCATCAGGAGTATTTTGAAACTATGAAATAAATCATAACATAGTTTTTTTTTTTTGTAAGGAACTAAGTAAGTAGTTGTTGCTGACTAGCACCCTAATTGCGTAACACACTATCTATCACAATCTGAATAATTTTGAAGCCTATTGCTAATCCATTGCTTCATATTTTCGAAAAAATTGTCTGCTCAACAACGTAAATAACGCAATGAATGTTGTTGAACTGTCAAAGTGAAAAACTATTTCTACTGTTACTGTGTTACGGAATTACCCCCTAAGTTAGGTATGGGTTTTGTCGATCTTAGACAAGCTATAATGATTAAACTATTGAATTTATTTGATTGTTTTTGTATGCAAGATTGAGAACGTTATTAGATATATATGTTACCGATAATGTGCGTAAATCCGTTAGAGTGCAGATTAACTTGTTAATCTGCAGATTATCTGTTTGAGTCTGTTAAAGTGGAAAAAATTGTTTCAATTCTCACAATAACTAGACAATCTGCAGACTAACGACCAAGCATACGGTTAAGTTAATAAAACAGGTTCTTTGCTTGAATAAAACTTTCGAATCAATTGTAATCATTTATTTAATTTGTTAAACGCATCAACAAATACAAGAGCGAGCGAAGCGAGCTCGGGATTTAGGACACCCCGATTCGGACAGGTTCGGTTAGAAGGGGATGGCGGGGTCTGTCAGACCCCGCCATCCCCTTTGTGGTTATTTTTTTTAAGCCACGCAAAAGAAGAGCCCCACCTAGCGTGGCTCCGTCGACTACGCTTGACATTATTCATAATGCGTGGGCATTATGAAAACGAGACAAAAGTGTTCCGCGATTTAACGGTGTAGCATCCGTAAATATGCAGATTAACTAGATAAAATGCACATATGTATGTGCTACTTTAAGTAAAATTTCACACTATAGCGGATCGTACCCGATAATTTGCAAATTACCTAGTTAATGCGCATATTAACGTATTCTAACGGTAACATATACACCAAGTTATGATTGTCCCCACATCCTAAACCTAACTAGTCCTAACTAATATAAAAAATTCGAAACTGAGTTTTTTGTTCGTTAAGGCTCCCACAAACAGGCGCGACGCAACAGCCCGACATAAAGGCGCCGCCCGTCGCGCGGCACACGGTGCCTTTGTGTCACGCAGTCGCGTCGCGCCAGTGTGCACGAGCCTTTACGCTTTCACGCTAAAACGGATGATCAGATTTAGATGAAATTTGCCACATAGGTAGACCATGAGAGCAGTGGTGGCCCAGTGGTATCGGCCCCGATTTACAAATTGTAGCACTTTACTTTGTGTATTTAATTTCATCACCACTGCTCTCAAAATGGTGAAGGAAAACATCGTGAGGAAACCGGCATGTCCTAGAACCATAAAATTCGAAGATAAATGTGACATTTACCAACCCGTACTGAGTCCACGTGGTGGATTACGGCCCACTTCTTCTCACAGAGAGGAGGCCTGTGTCCCAGCAGTGGGAACGTTATAGGCTGATTATGTAGGTAGACAATGACCTGGGTTAGGTCATAGGGTACTTTTGATCCTGGATCGCAGACGTAGTCACGAGCAACAGTTAGTTGTATATAAGATGCTGCACTTATGGTAAGGTATGTGGAACTGGAAAAGAATTTAAGCTAAATATGGGATAGCGTATTTTCCTTACTGCATGCGTAGCATGAACACTTCTATCTCTACTCTATGAAGAGAAGACAAATCACTTTATTAACAAAAAGTCATTCTTTTTTTGAATTTTGACATCGCGCTGTAGAAATTTTTCCACGATCTGTCATTTTGTCTTCCGGTTCTTCTGTTTCTATAGTGGTCATGGTACGCTTGCTGGTGTTACTAAAACTACTTTTGATTTTCCATCCTTTTAATTTCCTTATAAATGCTTTTAAGACTTCAGATTTTGATTGCACGCCTATTTTAGATAATGATGGCAGTTTTAAGTAATTCAATAATTGGAACTCTACAATCACCATTCCCAAAGTTTGCATACAAGTTGAAAGGGAAATCATTCATGCTCTTTCAAAATTGATTTTTATTTGTTTATTCACAATATCCACGGCTTTTTAGCAATTTCACTTAAAACAAAGAAAACTAATCTTACAGCCAATTACGGATTTACAATTTAGTAGCTACACTTGTTGCATCAGAAATAAACAGGATGACATACTAGCACGCTCTAAGCATATCTAAGTGTGCAGTGTGAGTTGGTGCGAGCAGTTCTAGTGGGGTATACCTAGATTAATTCGAGATGTCTGTTCCGTCATCCTACCTATAGAGCATTAGTTCACCTTACCCAACATACCCCATTAAATACGTCAAATCAGTCTACATTTTCCCAGTAACTGGAAAAAGTAAGGCTGAATACCAGTATTTTACATGGGTCTGGATAGGCAGTCGCCCTATGTAAAATATTCGTATTCAGCTGCATCTGGATAACTAGAAGGAACCCCAACAAAGTTGGTGAAAGGCTAGGCAGATACATACATACATACATAACATCACGCTTGTATTCCCCGAAGGGTTAGGCAGAGGTGTACCTATAGCTCACCCACATTTCGCCAGTTATGTTTAAGTCCCATGTAATAGGGGGCGAGCCTATTGCTATCAACCGGGAACAAATCCAGATTCCGGGCTGCTACCGAGAAATTCCAGATGGAAAAACCCGATAACACTTTGCCCGACCCGGGAATCGAACCCAGGACCTCATGCTCAGCAGTAGCGCTTGCGACCACTAGACCAACGAGGCAGTCAGATGATTAAAGATGCAGATGATTTAATTAATTAATTAATTTATCCTCCAATTGGATGCCATACAGTAATTACACCAGCGGAGCAAAAAATTACTTCATGTGAAAGAAAGAAAGAAAAGTTGGTTTATTTGTCACAAAAACACGTGCATACAAAAAAGCCATCCTGCCAGCCAGCTTTCCATCCATCCTGTGCGCGGTGGACATAGAACGGGCGGCGATGGAACACGCACGCTCACTCAGCCTTAAGACACTTCTCCATAGTTCCACAGCTCCATCCATATTGTGCACATTCTTTGCGATTTTTTGAGACTCATTGAATTTTTCAAAATTGGAAAAACATCGGAAGATTTTGATGTGTCGTCCTGCCCGACAGATGATATGAGTTAAGTATCGTGCACATAGGCGCTACGCGACAGCCAGACACAAAGGCGCCGCCCGTCGCGCTGCACGCGGTGCCTTTGTGTACGCTATCGTGTCGCGCCAGTGTGCACGAGCCTTTATACTTTTCCATTGCACTCTGCATAACCATTGCAGGTAAGTAGCGATACCAACTTTGCATAAACGATAAGGAGTCATTAACTCTTGGCTTGAGAACAATGTGGTAGTTAAGGATACGCTAGCCGGTCATTCTTCCATACAAACGTAGTATGGTGATTATTCGTCTGTTTGTCGGTGTACGTTCAAAATTAAAAATTATATAGATTTTTCTCGCTTTTATCAAGCCCTACATAGAAGCAGAATCGGAAAAAAAAAATGCTTTGGAAGTTACGAGCGTCGAAACTTTGGGCGTAAATAAATAACTCCCGAAGTATGAAAATTGCAAAATTGTAACCTTACTTATAGATAATTTATTTAGGATTTCAAATAACATAATTTTTTATAAATACATAAAGTGTTTTTTTCATAATATCTATTCGCCCAAAGGTCTGTTCATGAAATATTACGCTCGTTTTCACTATAAATCTTCGTCTATTTCACTAAATAAAAACTAAATAAATAATACTAAATAAATACAACTAAATAAATAAACTAAATAGCACGCATATTAGCCACACCCACCAACGAGTTCCAGCCGTCGACTATTGCAACCTTAAGAATAGAAGTCCGATTCCCTTGGATGACTTATACAGCTTGCGGAGTTTGATAAACAGCGGGTTCTCTGTACGTTACCTATATTAAAAAAACTAGCTGCACCCCGTGGTTTCGCCCGCATAAGTCTTGATCCCGTGGGAATATCGAAATAAAAAGTATCTTATGTCCTAATCTAAGTCATAGTCTACCCATGTGGTAAATTTCATACAAATCCGTTCAACTGTTTTAGCGTGAAAGCGTAACCAACAAACATAAAAGTAATTAAATCTTTTCTTTTTATATAATACTAGCTTCTGCCCGCGGATTCGCCCGCGTGGACGTTAGAAATTATCCCACAGGAACGTGCTACCGGTATAAAAAGTTTATGTCCTATCCCAGGATGCCATCTATCTCCTTGCCAATTTTTATCGAAATCCGTTCAGTGGTTTAGGCGTGATAAGGTAACATACAGACAATGTTACTTTCGAATTTATAATTATAGTATGGATAGATAACTCGGTTTTCCCTTAATGCCAAAGTGCATGTGGGAATGACCGTAAAAAAGCACAATCTTCATCATTAAGTTCGGTTAGTTACGGAATAGACCAAAGGAACTGGTTGATTCATTCACCGCAACACCACCACACAACCGCACCTGCATGCTTTGTCTGTATACTCACACAAGAGTAATTTGACTTATGTATTTCAGATGTTTTAAGTTGTTTTGTGTTGTGGCGTTTGTTTTAGTCGTGTTTCTTTGAAAGATAAACTCGGAAATTGAATTATCCGGAAAACAACCGGAATTTACGACATAGCTTGCAGAGTAAGCAAGCTGAAGTGGCAGTGGACTGGTCATGTTTGTCGATGGACCGATGGCTGGTGGAGCAGACGAGTCCTGGATTGGAGACCGCGTATCGGCAAGCGTAGTTTGGGACGCCCCCCACCTAGATGGACCGACAACCATTAAAAGGTAGCTGGGACTGACTAGATGCAGAAGACGGGTGACAGCCAAAGCTGCCCATTAAAAGGGCAGCTTGGAGATATATAAAGTTAAAGATAAACTAGACGTGATCTTTGTGTAATTTAGTGCAGCGATTATTTTTATTCTTGGAAAATAAACTGCCCAAAAATGAAAAAAGATATAATATTTTTCCTAAAAATAATTTATGCCTTACTCGTACCATCCAGCCATTGACAAATTCATGAGCCCTCTGAACGTAGGCCCAAGAACGAAGCCGCGCATGGTTCTGTTGAGTAAGAGTGACAGAGTTCCCTCGGACACCTATATTATCCATACTGCGCAGCCACTCGCTGCAACTTCCGAGAGCTCATTAAGTTTTGCGAACTCTCTTTACGTCAACAAAACAACAAAAAGTGAGAAAGCGAAAGAGTGACATTTTAAACAACCACACCGTGTCTAATAAATTAACAAAACACAACCGCATAACTACTCATAATGAAAAAGGCTCCTGAAATTGAAAAGATATTTCAAACCTGTACTCTGGTACAAAATTCTCAAATATGGGGTGTTCACGTAATGTGGCTTACAATGGCCCTGTATATAGCCCTATATAGTCGGGTAGGTTGAGGCTGAATATCCTCTCGTGATTTCTCTGGAGATGTGTAGGTAGTAGGTACCTAGCGAATGGCGGTCTTTGGGCCAATGCGTTGCGAGCAAGCATGGAGTAGGAACTTGGTTTTATTTTATTTTACAAGTGGTTTTACCTTTGTAATCTAAAGGGTTTTTTGTAGTCCTCATAATAGTGTTGGGTGTTAATAATAATTAATAGATAATTTCTAATTATTATTTCTTTTAATAACCTATTAATTATTCGGCCAGATTTGTCTGAAACTTTTGCCATACCTATGTTGATAATGGAGGTTGCAGCCAGTACAGTTTGATTCTTATTAATAATGCTATCGTATTTTTCACTCTTTCAAACGACCAAAATAATATTGTAGCAATTCAGTGTATTAATACTGAGGTTGACTAATTAAAATTGTATGAATAGATAACAAGGAAATTTCTCCATAACACAAGCATGCTTCCAAGCAAAGTCCACGATTTCTTTACAAAACCTCACATATTACAGGAAGCTTCTTTCAACCAGTTTATTTTACACAGAATTCCCTGAATTCCATGAAATTTCATTACATTAACCAAGTGAAGTGCGTTTATCTTCACTCAGAAGTGAGGTCCCATTCATTCAGAGTTCATTTACGAGAAAATACGTTTTTGATGTTCATTTAGAATCAACATTTAACTTTATAAAGCAGGAACGTCTGTACAGTTAAATTAAACGTTGGACTAATTCATTCTGGTTTTAAAGGGAAATTAATTAGGAAAGGATCTATGATTTATTTTCGATGTAACTTAAAAGAAAGTGAACCCCCAGTCATTATCTAAACTAATATTATAAAGAGAAGATTTGTTTTTTTGTATGTTTGTTTGTTTGTTACGCTTTCACACTAAAACGGCTGAATGGGTTTGGATGAAATTTGGCACATAAGTAGACCATGACTTGGATTAGGACATGAGATTCTTTTTATCCCGATATTCTCACGGGATCGAGACTTATGCGGGTGTAACCGCAGGGCGCAGCTAGTATATATACGAGTGGAACAAACATGTGGATGACAGGAAATAGATCCTATTTTTTCTTTGCATGTCTTTCTATACCAAACAAACACAGATATTGTAGGTATAATCTTCAATACGACAGTAATATTTAGTTAACCCACAATACGACAGTATTATTTTGTTAACCCACAATACGACTGTAATATTTAGTTAACCTACAATACGACAGTAATATTTAGTTTAAATACAATACGACAGTAATATTTAGTCATATTCTAAACACGTTGATCTAATATCTCCTATCATCTTGTTTTGACATTTACTATGGGCATTCATTTAGTGCAAATCTTGACCCAAGTCTGACAGGGCACATAAATGTCGAATTCGACATTTGTTGTCTTATGCAAGTATTGGAACTGTCCTTTATCCGAACTAAGTCCAGAGACTTAAGACTAGGTTCAGACTATACGCACTTTTCAGTTGGAAAATCTTAATAATAGAATGTTCTTCGTTGGACATTGAGAGAGTTTGTTTGGAAAATGAGCACTAAAAGGCTATTTTATGAACACAGTCTTTAACATATGGGGCTCGTGGCTAAGGAGGGGTTCGTGGCTAAATAATGAGGGGCTCGTGGCTAAGTAATAACAGCCGCACGAGTCGATCGATCTGGTTAAGCTACGCTTGCCACGGTCGGTCCGTGGATGGGTGACCATTTTTACATACAGAGACCATTCCGTGCCTCGGGAAGCACTTTAAGCCGTTGGTCCCGGCTGTCATGTGTGGATCTTTGACAGTCGTTACGGGTCACCAGAAGCCTGAAAGTCTGACAACCAGTCTTACCACGGGACAGTGTTACCCAGTAACTGGGTTATGGAGGTCAGATAGGCAGTCAGTACACGAAAAAAATTTTGAGAGCAGTGGTGGCCCAGTGGTATCGGCCCCGACTTACGAGTTGTAGGTCGTGGGTTCGAACCCGGGCAGGCGCTTTACTTTGTGTAAATAATTTCATCACCACTGCTCTCAAAACGGTGAAGGAAAACATCGTGAGGAAACCGGCATGTCCTAGAACCAACAATTCGAAGACATGTGACATCTACCAATCCGCACTGGGCCCGCGTGGTGGATTACAGCCCATTCCCTTTTAAAGAGAGGAGGCCTGTGTGTGTGCAGTTGGAACATTATAGTCTGATTATGATGACACGAAAAATATTGACATAGTACCTACGATTCAAATTTAATGGAGGCGCAGTAACCAATTCACGTGTCAGCGGGGGTAAGGGGTGAGGAACTGCGCAGCAAATAGCGCACTTCGCAGCCGCCATTAAGTTTGAATCGTACTATGATTAGCTGCATCCGGTTAGACTGGAAGCTGACCGCAAAAATTTTTGGCCAAAGGCAGGCAGGTGATGATGTCATGTCTTTAACATTGTATCACGTACATGTTCAACAAATCAACATCAAGCTACAAACTTGCAAAAAATCGGCTATTTTCAACCGATCTATAAACATCCAAATCTGAACGAGTTATTTTACTAGTTAGTAAATAATTATTTCCTTCATCAGAATATTCAGCGGAATGAGCTTATGAATCATTCCTTTACTTTGTCGGCGATTTACTAATACAGGAAATCTGTTTTCCGTTGGCTTAGCTTGGATCATAGACTTCGGTCTGCGGCAGACGTGCTTTGAGCGGAAACTAATTGCAAGAGAGCCGTACAACATGGATGTCGAATCTATGGAAGGATGAGGAAAGGGGTAGCAAAAAAAATCTAAGTTTTTTATTTGTGTTGTTATTTATATTAATGGCACTTCTTGTTTATATTTCGTTACAATGATTCGTTTTATGTGTTCATAGATGAAAGGGTTTATTTATGCACAGCACGTTCCTTTTTTTAGGCAATGATTAGCGACTGTTTAACCATACATTTTTGACGTTTAAACGTCTCGTTCTCTTTTGTATCTGTGTTTTTTTCAGCGTCATGTTTACCGCAAATAAACGTATTTTCTTTCTTTTTCTCTTAATTTTAAGCATCTTTTGGTAAATATGGAACTTTGAATTTATGGATAAGAGGCGTGGTGTTATTAATTTCATATCGTTTATTTGGAATGTTACTATGGTAAGCACCTACACATGCTGTGATGAAGTAGATACAGAAAAAAAAATAGGTTATACTGCTCTCTTGTCAAATACCAAATTAATTAGGAAGAGTCACGGATTATGGTAATACCTATTTATTGATGTAATATTTTACTTGTTTGGCCATTTGTTATCACAAACGATACAAATTGCCGATAAAATTTGTTATATAAATTGAGCAAAGCAAAAAAAATACCAGTTTGATTTGAAAGCTATTACTAAACAGGTTGTAAAAAATATAATAATATTCTGAACAAAATCAGTTCCTAACATTATTTTTGTTCTTCATAATTTCGATGTTTAGTTAACAACGAACAGTTGTGGAAATCATAATAGACGTTAGATTTGTAAGTTGGCATGGTAACAACCATTATTTTTCTCGTATCATATATTTTTCCATTGTTTCGATATTGTAAATTACTGCCTACTTGAATATAATTGGATGATAAGTGGGGCTTTCTACAACTTTTATTAAAAAAAAAAAAAAATTTCATGTGTTATAATACATATACATAACATATCATTCTGCACACATATCGTTCTTGGTATTGCTTCCATTAATTGGTCTGTTGAATTGTAACCTCTCTGAATTCAGCACCCCTAACATTCTCAAGGCACTATCCAGTAGGTTTAATTCCCCAACTTGGCCCCCTGGATTAAAGCCAACGAAGATGTTTGGTGTAGTCCTGAATAACTAGACGCTGCCAGTATTCCGTTTTGCAATAATGCCGAAATACGTGGCCAGGCCAGGACCGTCCTGATTACTGGGCCGTGACGTCACTGTCACATGACTATCGCTTTTGGTGTCTTTCTCAGTCGGATTACGACT
Source organism: Griposia aprilina (assembly GCA_916610205.1). Taxonomy (NCBI): domain Eukaryota; kingdom Metazoa; phylum Arthropoda; class Insecta; order Lepidoptera; family Noctuidae; genus Griposia; species Griposia aprilina. The sequence continues at coordinate 17,032,973 of OU744288.1, forward strand.
GGCTGTGTCGTATGTGTGATTGGATTTCTAATGTATTGACAGAAAGCCCGTAATGGTTGGTGTATCGGCTGCAGAGATGCCTTTGAGGCCAATGGTAATCGTGTGCTGGTTTTGATATCTGTGGACGTTTGTTTGTATGCTTTGTGCTTTTGTATCTATGCCGTCGTAACTTTAGAATCGCTAGCTTTGAATAATGCTTTTGTGTATGAGCCTATTGTGGTATAGCAATTTTATTCTAGGTGCATCGTCTTCACATATAATTAACGTATACAAAATATTGTGAAACATTTTAAAAGAGTAACGGTAGAGTTTTCTGCCCATTCTCCTCCATACGAAAGTACCTTTTGGAAGGGGCAACTAGAATCAATTCTATTTTCTTGTAAATTTTGACGTTCAAAAGTGCCTTTCATGTGCCTATTTGAAATAAATGACTTGACTTTGAGCTTTTGGGAGCATTCATCTTTAATTCTGAAAACCACTTTCATATCTCTACTCAGAAATCCTTGCCAAATATTTACCTGTCTGTTAGTACTTGGGATAATCTTAAAGAGTTATCTTATTAGTGTGTAACTTTCCAAGAAACCACAATCATGAGAAAATCTACTCTTAATACATTTCTGTGAGGAAGTAAATACCCATTTCTTAGATGTTTGGAAGAAGTTCTATAAGATGTTTGGAAGCTGGGTGCAAAGCTGTTTTTATACCTTTACCTAAAAAAAACCTAGAAATAGCAGTCAAAAATAAAAATTACTTCGTCTAAGAAATGTATGACTCAAAATGCTCTAAAACTTAGAGCATTTTGAGCCATACATTTCTTAGACGAAGTCATTTTTATTCAAATAAACAAAATTTTTATTCAAATAATTCAAAAATGGTGTCAAATTTCACCCCCGGCTTTGCAGTAGCTTCCAAACACCCTGTATTACCCAAAACATGATTTCACCTTCAGGTATTATGTTGACCGGTTATTTGGTCAAAAATATGTTTTATTCATAATAACATAACACAAAGACATTAAATTATTGTAACAATAGACGGGACATAACGAACAAAATCGTAATCCGATACATTTGTCCTAGTGGACAAAAGTCGCTCAGTCTAGTGTGGTACGCCTGCATGTCAAGACTACTCAAGACTGTCAAGTCGCATTCGTGTCCACCAAAATAAAAATATTTTCTAAGAAAATGTGCTGATTTACGCATTGCGATATTGCAAATCTCATTATGGTAAAACGGCTGGACCTAACTTCGGTTTATTTCCGTACTTACTTTTTTAAATTACTCAGTAATTAGAATTAAATAATTTTGCTATTCAAAGCTAGATGGTGTTACTGACGCTTGAGATCAAAGTTTGTATGAAAATGTTCCCAGTAGCCGCTCTCATTTTGCTATATTATGCTAGATGGCATCACTGAGACGTGGGATCACAGTTTTTCTATGACATTTCTTCGCATAGCCTCTCTATTGTATCTATCTTAAATCTCTTTGACATAACATAACATCACGCCTGTATTCCGCTCAGGGTAATGCAGAGGTGCACCTATTGTACTCTTACATTTTGCCAATTATTTCATAATCATTTAATTTAATTATTTCGTCTTCTGAAGCACTACCTCTGCCTGCGACCGATCGGCCGCGTGAAAGGAGATGTTCCAAAATGGGCCAGGTGTACATTTACCTACCCAAAATAAAGAGAAAAATCCGTAGAATTCAGGAAAAATACAGATAAGTAATTCATTTAAATGAATACTGCTGTGGTAGTTAGTCGATAATTATCAATAATTTTTATCGTCTTTCAACATGGCGTCTCACCGATTTAGTTACTCTGTGCCTAAAAACTATGGCAGTAAACCATATATCGATAGAACGAGACCTGTAAGCTGTCACAGCAGTGTCAATAAACATGTCGAACGTCATTAATCAATCAAAATGACAGCTTACCGTCATGATGGGTTGTTGTTGTGTGTTGCAATTTCAAATGTAATTAATTGTGGTTTACCAGCAAACGAAGCCATTTTAAATTAATTGGACAGTTGAGATCTGTTTTAAAAGTGTTTCCCTATTTTTAAGAATAGTGTACAAGGACCTGGACCCAGTCTCCATACATTTTGGAACATCTTCTTTATTGTACTCCCGTCCTACCCCATCGCACCGCATCGCCCGCTTGCGCTGTTTCTTCGTTTTCGCTTAGCGTTTTTTTTTTTTTTTGCTGATCGACTCCTGAGGGTTGTAGCGTGATGTTAAATAGCCTGTAATAATAACCTTCCTCAATAATTGGGCTATCAAATGAAACAAGATTTTTTTAAATCCGACCGGTAGTTTCAGAGATTACCCCCTACATGCAAACAGACAAACAAATTTTACCTCTTTATAATATTAGGTCTTTACCTATGAAATTGCCGTTCTGCAGTACTGGCCATTTCAAATCAAAATAATTTTTGTTTGGCTAAGAATTCTAATTTCAAATTAATTTTATTTTAAAAACATGGATTTTTTTTTCTAAAAGTAGTCATTTCTTTATTGATTAGTGTTACATTTTCATCGCATTTCAATCTTTTTCGTCATCATGGATACGTTAAAAATTCGAGTAATTATGGAATATGAGTACCTTCGTGGCAGCAACGCGGCACAAGCGGCACGCAACATCAACGACGTTTACGGAGCTAACACTACAAACCAACGCACCACCTGTTATTGGTTTGCTCGCTTCCGTTCTGGAAATTTCGACCTGAAAAATGAACCTCGCGGTCGTCCGAAGACTTTGGTCGACAATGACGAATTAAAGGCGATTGTGGAAGCTGATGATACACAATCTACGGCTGAATTAGCAGCAGCTTTCGACGTTAGCGGCAAAACAATATTGGTCCATTTGCGTCAAATTGGCAAGGTAAAAAAGCTTGACAAATGGGTGCCCCACGAACTCAATGATCGCCAGCGCGAAGTACGCGTCGAGACGTGCCTTGCACTGCTCAACAGACACACAAATGAAGGAATTTTGAACCGCATTTTTACCTGCGATGAAAAATGGATTCTGTTTGATAACCGTAAGCGCTCAGCAAGTTGGTTGGATCCTGGTTCAGCACCTAAACAATGCCCTAAACGAAAACTTACCCCTAGAAAAGTGATGGTCACTGTTTGGTGGTCTAGCGCCGGTGTGATTCATCACAGCTTCTTACCAAACGGGGTGAGCATTACTGCAGATGTGTACTGTGAAGAACTGAACACAATGATGGAGAAGCTGGCGCATCTCCAACCAGCATTGGTCAATCGCTCGTCTCCGCTGCTCCTGCACGACAACGCGCGACCTCATACTGCACAGCAGACGGTCTCCAAGTTGCAAGAACTGGGGTTGGAAGCTCTCCGTCATCCGCCCTACTCACCAGACCTTGCGCCTACAGACTACTACTTTTTCCAGAATTTGGATAACTTCTTGGCGGGAAAAAAAATTAATACCCGAGAGGCAGTACAAAATGCCTTTGAAGAATTTGTTGCCTCCCGTCCAGCTGATTTCTTTAAGAAGGGCATCAATAAACTGCCACTGCGATGGCAAAGATGCATTGATTGCATGGGTGATTACTTCGATTAATACAAATAAAAAATTCATGAAAAAAATTCGTTAAAATTTTTTCATACAAAACGGCAATTTCATAGGTAAAGACCTATTATTATACGAGTACTAGCTGAACCGTGCCCACTTCGTTGGGCGGTAAACATGAGGTGCACTTTAGTACACCCACATTTCGCCAGTTATGTTTAAGTCCCATGTAACATTATTTCTAAATAAATAGATTGACGTGTTGTATAAGAAAAAAACCGTGTAATAGAAATACCACTCAATAGATTAAGGCGGTACCCCGACCAAAACCTTGCCATAGTGCGTTATTCAGAGGCTATTAACTCATTCACTATGGGTAATAAAATACATCTAAAAGCAAATGATTAATGTTCGATATCCTATCATCACATTGCACGTTCTTATTTGTTTTTATGTGGTATAAATACATTTAAAATTTCCTTGTAAAAAAGTGACTAAAGTTATTGATTACATGCATCTTTTGCTAATGGTGACGTTCTATTAATTTGAGGATTACACTATTGGTTCTTCAGACTGTAGAAGACATAGGATCTCGATTTCTTAAATGTTATTTTTTTTGCTGGAAATGACTTCTGCTGATCATTACTATGTACAAAAATGACACCCGAGTTAATTCTGCCCAAAAACGAAGGAAATATATTTTTTTTACGAAAAAATTGTATGAAGCTAGTATGAAAAATCGAATTATCTCCTAAACGGCATGTTTAACCGTAATATCCTTGGAGGTGGTCATAGTGCTAATTATTTATGATTTTTTGGTTGCCAATTTGACGAAAAATTTAATGCCGTTTTTTTAAAAAAAATCGTCAAAATATTTTTATTTATTTTTACATGTAAAACGATCCCTTTTGGTGTCCAAGTTAAAAAGTTCGATATGTTATTAACCCAAATATTAAGAACACACAAAACAAGAAAAATTAAATAAAAAAATTGCTGTTTTTTGACACATTTTTACTAATTTAAATAAAAAAAGATTATCAAACTCTTATTTAAGTAACATATAAAGTTATATTATATACAAAATAATTTAATTTAAGGAATTAATACTAAGCATTTGTAAAATAAAGTAAAATAAATAAAAAAAAAGACAAAATATCATTAAATTACAAAAAAAAACCCAAACAGACTCAAATACAAATTTACAAATAAGTACATATATATTTTTTTTACAAATTAGACTCATTAGAAGACCTAATCAGTATAGTTACTTAATCATTTCTTTTCGGACTCATTAGAAGAGTAAACAATTGGTAATTTGGTTGTATGAAAAGTTTTAAAACTCATGATGTGTTGATAAATATCTAGCTCAAACATAGTTGTCTACGTGTGGGTGTACTATAAACCTCTGCCAACTCCTTCGAAAATATAGGAGTGATGCTATTTTATGTTACGTGTAGTTAAAAGTCCGTGTTCTTCAACATAAACACTAAAAGGAATCGTTTCATATGAAAAAACAAATGAAAATATTTTGACGATTTTTTTAAAAAAACGGCATGAAATTTTTCGTCAAATCCGCAACCAAAAAATTATAAATAATTAGCACTATGACCACCTCCAAGGATATTACGGTTAAACATGCCGTTTAGGAGATAATTCGATTTTTCATAGTAGCTCCATACATTTTTTTCTTATAAAAATTATAACTCTTCCATTTGTGCACACATTTACTTCATATGACATTTTATAGAACAGTAATGATCAGCAGAAGTCATTTCCAGCAAAAAAAATAACATTTAAGAAATCGAGATCCTATGTCTTCTACAGCCGATTTTCGATCCACCGTGCGCCAGACCGAACGCTCAAGGTCATTTGGTTGGGGAAGCACCTTAAGTACGACACGGTCGCGGTTCCATACCTATGTCGTATTATCTCTTTAACCATTCGTCAAAATTATATAGAGTAAAAGGGAAAACTCTTTTGTTTTAAACACTTGAGACGATAAATTTACTTATTTTGATAAGAATTCATAATTGTTGATAATATGACCAATAAACATGACCTAATGATTTAAATTATATTTTTAATATATAAAAACTACTTTTTGTGACTTAAATATAAAAGTTTATGCTGTTGCTGATTTTTTTGTAGGCATTATCAAGTTCTACAACTTTTCTTTATAATTCAATCATATATCTCTCATCGTTAAGGCAGCGTTCGTAAGAAACATTTTCGTTCGACCGACTTACTTCGCCAATCCGACTACCACGAAGAAGTTTTTAAATTTTTCGGGTTAATATATAGCCTATGACACTCACAAATAACTCGGCTTTCTATTGGTAACAGAATTTTCAAAATCTGTTCAGGAGTTCCAGAGATTACCCCCTACAACCTCACAAACTCACAAACTTTACCTCTTTATAGTATTTGTATAGATTATAATATAATATATAGTGTAGTATAGTAATATAGTATAATTAGTATTAGTATATCAGTATAGGTATATAAAATAGTATTTTGAAGAAATAGATAGATCAAAATAACAGCAACTAGTTCTCATTATTATTTAGTTATCCAAAGGTTGTCTGTAAAATATCGCTTTTGGCGACAGGACCGCCCATTGTGTCATCCTATGTAAAATATCGACATTAATATCAGTAATTCGTATGGTGTACATAATAATAATAATAATCTCTGCATAAAACATTATGGGGAATCACGCGACATCCTTGAAGTTGGCGATTTTATTTTTGGTGACGGATAAGACTATTAGCTATATGTATGTTTGTATTTATTGTATGTAAATGGTAAGTACACCACAGACTACCTGCAACATTGTCCCTCCTTCTCCCTTTAAATCCTCCCAAAGTTTGTCTTTAAAAGATCGCTATTAGCGAGAAGACCGCCCATTGTGTCATCCTATATAAATTTTCTACATCTATATCTATAATTTTGATGGTATACATAATAAAGAGTATTCTATTCTATTCCATTATTAACTTTGTACATACCTTGATATTTAGCCGCTGTTGTTTCGGAAAATCTGAGTGTCTGTCTTAAAGCAGTTGATCCCGATCAGGGATATTTGGGGCGAAAGAACAACAGTGCGGTGGGATTTGGCCGTTAGTAACACAAAATCTCGTGCAATCGAAATCTGAGGGTCTACTCCCTAAGCACAAGGACCGTAGTTACGGACGTTTCCTATACCGTATTACTTACTGACAAAAGATTAGTTCAGTTTCCGAACTAAGAATAAATGACAACACGATTTGACAGTTGACCCTACGCCTGATGCGGTTTGCCCATTTGAAAATAATAATTTGAGACATGTTTTGAGGGATCAATTACTTGAAGATGGCCCATAGATTCGTTGACGGACTTAGAGAATAGACCCCCTGCGCGTCGTTGCGTACATTGGCATTCGTTTTCAAGCGTTGCATTTCATCATTGTGTAACGAGGGCCTAGTCAAGTGGTAATCGCTTTCAAAGCGTTTAATTTTTCTACACCGACTTTTAACAGCACCTAGCGTGACACACTTTCAATAACAATCCGAGTGTTTTGAAGCAAATTCCTTATCCCTTGCTTCATGGGTTTGAAAAATTCGTCCGCTCAATAATGTAAAGTACGCAATGAACGCGGCTGAACTGTCAAAATGAAAGGAACTGCGATCAATTGTCATGTGTGTGACATAATTACCCCACATGATTTATATTAGGTCCATAACTCCTTACATATGAAATTGATGTTTTATAGAACTGGCCACTTTGATCTCAAAAAGCCGGCGTTTGGTTAAGAATTCCAAATTCAAATTTATTTCAATTTAAATCGTGTCTATTTGTGTTTCGAATGTAATAATTATTTTGTTTTTACGCCATTTAATTTTGCTTTGACATCGTTCTGTGCTCAATATGGAAAACATAAAATATCGCATTATTTTCGAATACGAATTCCATCGTGGCACTAGCGCGGCAGAAACAGCTCGAAGGATTAATATGTACGGAGAAGCCATTGTAAAAGAAAACACAGTACGTTTTTGGTTCCAACGCTTTCGTTCTGGAAATTTTGACCTCCAGAACAAACCTCGTGGACGGCCGGAGACCCTAGTTGTCAATGAGGAATTGAAAATGATCGTGGAAGCGGATCCGTCTCAAACCACGTTAGAGTTAGCTGCAGGCTTCGGTGTGAGTGATAAAACCATTTTGAATCATTTGAAACAAATTGGAAAAGTGAAAAAGCTTGAAAAATGGGTACCGCATGAACTAAGTGAAGCAAACCAACAAACACGAGTCGGCTGCTGCGTCACGTTACTCAACTGTCACAATAACGAGGGAATTTTGAATCGTAGAATTACTTGTGATGAAAAATAGATCCTATACGATAATCGGAAACGCTCATCACAGTGGTTAAATCCAGGAGAACCGGCTAAATCTTGCCCCAAGCGAAAGTTGACTCAAAAAAAGGTACTGGTTAGTGTCTGGTGGACCAGCGTTGGTGTCACCCACTACAGCTTCCTAATATCTGGTCAGACGATTACGGCAGATCTGTATTGCCGACAATTGGAAACCATGATAGAAAAGCTAGCCGTTAAACAGCCGAGATTGTTCAACCGCTCTAGCCCACTGCTGCTTCAGGACAACGCTAGACCACAGACTGCACAACAGACGGTGGCGAAACTAGAGGAGCTAGGATTGGAATGTCTCCGTCACCCACCATACTCCCTGGACATTTTTTTTTTTTTTTTTGATCCGGGGTGGAAAATCCTCATGTATGTCCCCCGCCCTGGGGGGGCGGAGGGGTCTGTCAGACTCTTACTGACTAAAAACCACCCCGGTGTTCCATCTCACACCTGCGTCGGGGGTCGCGGGAACATACGAATCTTCCGCAACCCCCGACTGGTGCCGGCCCGCCTCCGCGGGCCACGTCCGGTCGAGCGGGGGGAGTGAGGTGTTTGACTCCCCCCGCGACGTCTAAGAGGGGCGCGCGTAGAACACTACGCGCCGCCGCCTCGGGTCCTGATGTATGGGGGGCGACGGACGTCCCCAAGTCCGTCGTCCCTGGACCCATTTAGGGGGGCTGGAAGAGGGCGTTGTCCGCCCTCCGCCGACGCCCGGTGCGCCTGCTGCGGGCCGGGTGAGAGGATGAGATCTCTCGCTCCCTTTCCGCAGCCTCCTTCTGCGAGATAACTGTTTCGCAGAAGGATACCACCGCGTCCCAGGACTCGTCGCCGCCGACCATAGCATTCACTACGGCCGGCAGCAACAGGTCACTGCCTACTCCTGAGATGAGGGCACGGCGCGGCTCCTCCCAAGCGGCACACTCTGCCAGCGTATGCCGCGCTGTGTCCTCCCGACAGTCGACGCAGTGGTGACACCGGGCGTCCGGCTCCCTGTTTATGCGACACAGGTACTTCCCGAAGCAACCATGCCCCGAGAGCACCTGCGTCACCCGAAACGACAGGGAGCCGTGCCTCCTCCCGAGCCAGAGGTCGAGCACCGGCCGGACCGCCTCGATAGTGACGAGGCGGTAGGGCGTGAGAGCCTGTCCCGCCATTCCGCCACCAGGACCTCGCGGAGCTGCGACCGACGCTGCTCCATATGTCACTGCATCGGTCGCTCGCCCCGCGCCCGCCATTCCTCGCGCCACTGGTACAGTGACGCGAGCACCTTCGCCTCCAGGTCCGGGGCGGGGATCCGGCCAGTGCACAAGCCGCCTCGTAGGAGATCGTGCGGTACCCCCTTATGACTCTGACGGCCATCGCTCTCTGCGGCTTTCGCAGAACAGCAATGCTGCCGGCCGTCAGGTCAGCCGCCCAGATCGGAGCCCCGTAAAGGGCCATCGATCGCACGATCCCTACGTAGAGCCGCCTACAAGCGGCGCTCGGGCCCCCCAGATTGGGAAGCAGCGTTGACAGCGCCCCAGCCGCGCCCAACAACTTAGGCGCCAGCCGCCGGAAGTGGGGGCCGAAATCCCACCGACTGTCGAGCACCAAGCCCAGGTACTTCATGGTGGGCTCGACAGCGATTCGTACCCCCCCCACCACAATGTGGGATCCGGACGGTGGCGCCCGCCGGGGACCATGAAACACCATGGCCTCCGACTTGTTGAGGGCCACCTCCAGGCCGAGGCGCCGTATGCGGCTCACCGTCTGTGAAACCGCAGCCGTCGCCAGCAACGCTGCCTCCCTGTGCGAACTCCCCCGGGCCGTGACCAGCGTGTCGTCCGCGTAGCACGTCAGGTCGACGCCCGGTTGGAGTTCGCCTCTCAGCACCCAGTCGTACCCGATGTTCCACAGGAGCAGGCTCAGGACCGAGCCCTGTGGAACACCGCACGACATGTGGCGCTGGTTAACGCCATCGCGTCCCATGTAGGTGACACACCTCTCCGCCAAATAAGCCCCAACGATCCGGCGGAGGTAGAGAGGCACCCGATGATACCGCAGTGCCTCCCGAATACAACTCCAGGGCAGGGTGTTGAAGGCGTTGGAGATGTCCAAGGACACCGCCACCACCACCCCACCCCGGGACACCGTTTTCTCCGCCAGGACTCTCACCCGCGATATCGCGTGGATGGTGGAGCGCCCATACCGAAAGCGGAACTGGCTCTCGTCCAGGTCCGGCCCTTCTCTGCACAAGTGGCCGACGAGGCGGGCTGCGAGTATCCGCTCCAGCAGCTTCCCCACCTCGTCTAGCAGCACTTTGGGCCGGTACGCGGACGGCGAGTCCGCAGGGCGCCCCACCTTCCTGAGCAGGACCAGACGACCAGTCTTCCACAAAGTGGGAAACTGGCCCCGCTCAAGGCACGCTGTGTAGAGTCCTCTCAGCTGGGGCTCCAGCTCCTTCAGAGCGAGGGCTAACGCTTGGCCGTGGATCCCGTCGGGCCCCGGAGCCACGTTCTTGGCCCGGAGCCGCATCACGGCCGCCCTCATCTCTGCCTGTGTCACCTCTGGGACGCTAATGGCGTTCTCCTCTGTAGACTCTGCGACTGTGGGCAAAGCCATCGGCGGCGGAGTATGCTCCGCTCTTGCCGGGAAGAGGGCTGCAACAACCTCCTCCAGCAGCTCGGGCTGAAGACTCTCCGTAAGTGGAGGCGCTGCGGTTCGAAGTTTCCCTCGAACCGCTTGATAAGGGCGCCCCCACGGATTCCCGTCTAGAGTCTCCAGCATCTCCTCCCTGGCTCGCGTCTTCGCCTCGCCGATGGCCAGCCACAGAGTCTCCTTAGCCGCGCGGTACACCTCATACAGCGCGGCTTCTTCGTCAGGGACCCGACGACGTCTCCTACGGTAACGGGTGTACTGGCGTCTCACCGCCACGCACGCGATGCGTAACTGCGCGATCGCGGCGGACCACCAGTACACCTGGCGCCTTGCTGACTGTGTGTGGACGCGGGGCATGGACGCGTCGCAGATTTGCGTCATCGCCCCGCGGAACCACAGCGCCTCCTGTTCGACGTCGACGGGTCCACTCATTGCCGACTCCCGGACTGGATCCGGGAGTCGGCAATGAGTGGACCCGCCTGGACAATAGCGGCCTCCTCGAGAAGCTCCCTGTCGATGCGCTTGAGCGCCCAGCGCGGGCCGTCCGTTCGCGGGCCCGATGAACTGCGGCCGCCGGCGGTCTGGGCGGAGACGTCGAAACGGATGTATCGGTGATCGACAACGTCTCCACCTCCGCGGCAACACGCCAGTCGCGAACACGACTCGCAACAGCAGGGCTAGCGGACGAGACGTCCACTATTGACCCGCCCCGCTGCCGCACGCACGTGTGGACTGAGCCCACGTTCAGGACGACCAGGCCAGTCGTGACCGCCCACTCCTCCAGCGCCTCACCCCTAGCATCGGTCACCGGAGATCCCCACGCCACAGACTTGGCGTTGAGATCCCCTAGCAACAGCACGGGGCGAGGGTGGAGTCGGCCCACGACGGCACCCAACTCGACAAGGAAGCTTTCGAAGTCGGCGAGGCTCTTGTTGGGCGAAAAATACGCCCCAACCACGCCAATGCCGTCCGCAAGGGCGGCCACCCAGCCGTGTCCTCGGGACGGGTTGACGAGAGCCCCGCCGATAATGGCCACCAAGCCATCCAAGTCCCCCACCCAGTTATCCCGGAGGGGGACAAAGTACGGCTCGGCGACCACAGCCACGCGAATCAACCACTCCGCCATGCTCTGGAACAAGAGATCCTGAGCTCTGGTACAGTGGTTGAGATTGCCCTGGAGGAAATGGTAGAGCGCCATTAGGCGCAATCCATTCCCTCCACACCATTCCTAGGCCGGGAGTCGGCCGAAGGGCAGCCAAGCTGAGGGGGGGTAAAGAGCCCCCCGCAGCCTTGGCACCCCTTTTCCTCTTGCTGGCGGGGGCGCCACAGGCTTTTCCGCCCGCTCTGTGCCCGGTGGGCCTCCCTGCAGCTGTACAGAGGCTGCAGTTTGGCGCCGCGGAGCACTGGGCCGCCTTGTGGCCGGGCTGGCCGCAGCGATAGCACTGCTCGCTGCGGTCCACTTCGGCGGTGCACCGTGCCCTAACATGCCCAATGTCAAGGCACCGGTAGCACCGCATAGCCCTGGGCTGTAGCAGCTTGACACTCGCTGCAACCCATCCCACCAACAAACGCCCACCGCCAGCGACCTTGTTCGCCGCCGCCACCGGGCACCGCACCCAAATCGTGCCGAGCCCGGAAGCATCGGCGCGAAACTCGCCCGCCCGCACGTCGTCGGGCGGACATCCACCGACTCGGGCGACGGCCGCCACAACCTCGGTAGGAGTCGTCGAGTCGTCCAAGCCTCCAACGCGCAGCTCAGCGGTCTTCATCGGCTTGGACACCTTGACGTCCTCCGGGTTGAGGACCTCTCTCAGTTTGGCGGCCAGGATATCCGCCTTTTCGCCGCTAGAGGCACCCGACACCTCGAGCAGCCGCGCCCCCGTAATCGCCGGCTTCAGTCTGAAGCCGGACGGTGTGCCAAGGTCTGGGAACGCGACTTTGGCTTTTGCCTCCATAAGGACCGCCTTGTAGGTGACGCCCCTTTCGACGGCTCCGGGCTGCAGCGTAATAACTACAGCCGCGGAGCGTGGGGCTCTGATCTTAGGCGGTCCCTGGGCCTTCTTTGGTGCCGGTGTCGGTGCCCCAGCCGGTGCCGGTGGTGCCGTCTTCCTCCCGTTACGGTGGCCCTTCTTGACGACCGTCGTCCAGGCCTCCGTGGTAGGCCCAGGCGCGGCCGCCGGTGGCGCAGCCGCCCGGGAAGTGGGCACGGACGAACCCTCTGCGGCCTTTTCGGTCCCCCTCCCGGACTGGCTCGACTCTGCCGCCGTGGTTATTAGTGGCCCCTGATTAGCCGGCCCCTCTTTTCTCCGCTTGTCCGCAGCGAGCGGTGGGCGGAGGGTTTCCGCCGGCAGGAGCCTTGCCTCTATGGCCTCCAAGCGGGCACCCACCATCGTCCCACACTGCATCATGCAGATGCGGGCGATCTTTTCGATCTCCGCATCCGCAAGTGCAGGGGTCGAACACGGGACCGGCGCTGGAGTTGACGACGGCGCCGCGACGGAAGATGAGCCGGTGGCCGCGGGAGCAGCCCTCTGGGCAGCGAACTGCCGCTTGAGGTCCTCCAGCTCAGCTCGGAGACGGCCGTTCTCCTCGCATAGCTTCGCCGTCTCCTCTGTGCTAGTGCGGGTTAGGAGAACCTCAAGCGCCTCCTTAATTCCGTTAGCCGCCTCTTACAGGGCACGGGTGAATGTGCCCTTCGGGTTGCCCGATTTGGTGGCAACCTTCAGGACGACATCCACGCCGTCCACGACTTGGCGGCTAAGCGCCACCGCTGTAACGCTCCCGCCGTCAGCCATCCGGGTAGAGCGCCGCTCACGGGCCTGTCGGGCCAACTCGCTGACCTCGTCAGCCGCGACAGTCTTTCGCTGCGCCCGTTTTGCAGCACTCGCCTCCGCTCTGTTCGATCCCAGCAGGGACACAGTGGAGCCCCCGCTCAGGTCCGCCCCCATGGGCTCGGGGCCGCTCTCCGCGCTCTCCACGCGCTCCACTGGAGCTGGCGTGTTGGTCCGGCGTACGGGCATGAAGCGACCCCTTCCGTCACGTTCCGGCACCCGAGCGGGCAATCCGCCCGCCACAGCACCACCTCGCCCTCTCTGTGCCTTTGGCACCTTTGCGGCCAACAGGTTCTCCTCACTAGAGGAGAGGCTGCGTTTCCTCCTAGATTCCTCCAGGTCGTATGATTGGTCCCTGTCGGAACTTGAGCCTCCTCGGCTCTTGTTGCCGTTGGTGACGGCAAGCGGTGTGACCTCCACGCGCAGGGGCTTCAGGTTCGTTTGAAGCTCCTTTTCTCGCTGTTCGGTGGTGTCGGCGGTGTGTATGGAGCCTCCTCGCCTCTTGTTGCCATCGGCAAGTGGTTGACAAATATTGCCCCCCCCAGAATACGAATGGGGGCTTGACGTTCTCGAAGAGAACGTGACGGATTCTCCGACTGCTGAGCAGCCGGTACCGCCCTGGGGTAGTTTATTATTATCTGTCTGATCCATTTTTTTGTTTTTTCCTTTGAAGGGTGCGGTCCCTTTTTCCCCTGTTAACCCCCCCCCCTGCGCTAGTGACCGGATCCCCTCCGGTCATTCATCCCCTCGGCACGCTCGACCTTGGGATTGGGTTAATTTTTTATAGAGGTTGTCTTCCTCTTCCCCCCCCAATCTACGCCTACGACCTGCCCTCTGCAATCAGAGGGGGTGTAGACGTTAGATGGCCACCAGGCCTACCCCAATGACGGACTGGCCGTCTCGCCCCTAGCCCGGTTCCCATCACCGATCAGCTAGGATGATAGGTGATTGGAACCATGACCCTTCCCCGTTTGTTGAAGATTAGCCGCCAGCCCCAATTGTCCACCACCAAAAGCAGGTGGGCAATTGGAGCTGACGTTGCCCAGAGCGCGCCACGAGGAGGCTCTTCAACATGCACCCCCATACTCCCCGGACCTTGCTCCAACTGATTACCCCACTTTTTCGGAATTTGGATAATTTCTTAATTGGAAAAAAACATCAATTCAGATGAGGCAGTCCAAAACACCTTCAAAGATTTTGTTGATTCTCGCTCCCGCAATTTTTTCAGTAAAGGAATCAATGAACTCCCTATAAAATGGCAAAAGTGCATAGATCACTATGGTACCTACTTTGATTGGTTAAATAAATAAAATAGTAAAAAAAAAAATAGTTTTGCTTTTTCCATATAAAACATCAATTTCATATGTAAGGACCTAATTATATACCTATGCTTTTTGGTAACTTATGTCAATACGATACATTTTTGATTTCATCATCGTTATTGAAAGATAGAAAGAAAGATAAATGCGTTTATTAGCACTGCAGCAACAAAAATACACCTTATAACAAAAAAAAACGGAAAAGAATGATTATAATGCCAAAGGGGTCTCAGCTCAGCATAATGTCAGATGACAACACAAGAAGTCCCACCTAACGTTGATTTTTTTATTGCTAATAGAACGTCACTTTGTGTAGGCCCTCTGGTCTTAATTAGTTGCTTGTTTTAGTCCCAAAAACACACAGAAATACTGCTTCTATTCAATTAACTAAACTGTGGCATGTAAACACATGTTTAGTTGCATCGTTGCCCATCGCAGTGGTCGGGCCGCGGCTTTCATGCCGAGCTCGGCTTAGTCTGCAATTAGAAACATCATGGCGACGGCAAATCTCTCTTGTGCTTGGATTTAAGCGGTCAGGGCTGACCTCAAGTTGGAGCTGTTCGTAATGGTAAGTTAATTTAATAGAAAACACATAACGCCTGTAATCTCCGAAGGGTTAGGCAGAGGTGTAGGTACCCTATTGTTATCCTAGTGAAAATGTCAAACCTATAGTTTTATGACAGCTGCGCGCGCAGATTATTAAAGCCCGGCGGCGCATGAGTCGTTGCCCGGAATGTTCCCAGTTTATAAATATTATTATTACATGTTTACCGCAAATAAACGTAGTTTCTTTATTTTCTGTCTAACACCCACAACTCACCAGTTATGTTTTAGTCCCATGTAATAGGGGGCTAGCCTATTGCCATTAACCGGGCATAAATCTTGACTACGGGCTGTTCGTTGAAAACATTTGGGATATTGATGGAAAGGTTTTTTTTGTGGGGTCTTTTTTCAATTTCAGGTTTGGGCGAGTTGCATAAAAGATACGACTGAGATGCATGGGAATCATGAGAGTGTATTGATGAATAAGAATAGTAGATTGATATACGAGGGTCGAAAGGAATCCATTCCATAGTCCGAATAGGAATTGATGACTTTCACCCTTGTTAAACAGTCTACTTTTCATTTTGAATATAAGGAAAGTAAAAAATAGTAGTTTTTCTAAAATATTTATTGATAATAATAACATGAGACTCATTTTTAATCAAATATAAGTCTATATAAAACCTATATTTTGAAATTCGGTACAGCTTACAGAGTTAGTATACAGCCAAATTATAAGGTCTTTAAAAAAAAAAAATGCCCCCCACCCCCAATGTCACACCGCGTCACCGCCGCCGCCACTGCACTGGCCGTCCCGCCTAATAGGTATTTTTTTCAATTCACACTGGCTGTTTATACACTCACAAGACCACAACTTTTTAATTTAATTTTAATCGACATATTTATTAATTATCTAAAAAAATTCGTAGCCGACTATGCCTTTTTTTTTTTCCGGGGTGAAAAATCCTCATGGATGTCCTCCGCCCTGGCGGGGCGGAGGGGTCTGTCAGACTCTTACTGCCTTAAAACCACCCCGGTGTTCCATCTCACACCTGCGCCGGGGGTCGCCGTTAATGTTCGATTCTTCCGCAACCCCCGACCGCCTCGGCGGGCCCCGTCTGGTCGAGCAGGGGGAGTGAGGTGTTTGACTCCCCCCGCGACGTCTAAGAGGGGCGCGCCATGTCCTCCATGCAGTCGACGCAGTGGTGACACCGGGCGTCGGGCTCCCTGTTTTTGCGACACAGGTAGGTACTTCCCGAAGCAACCATGCCCCGAGAGCACCTGCGTCACACGAAACGACAGGGAGCCGTGCCTCCTCCCGAGGCAGAGGTCGAGCACCGGCCGGACCGCCTCGATGGTGGCGAGGTCGGCGGTAGGGCGTGAGAACCTGTTCTGCCATTCTGCCACCAGGACCTCGCGTATCGCTACATCGGTCGCTCACCCCGCGCCCGCCATTCCTCGCGCCATCGATACAGTGACGCGAACACCTTCGCTTCCAGGTCCCAGGGCGGGGATCCGGCCAGTGCACAAGCCGCCTCGTAGGAGATCGTGCGGTAACCCCTGATGACCCTGACGGCCATCGCACTCTGTGGCTTTCGCAGGACAATGATGCTATCGGCCGTCAGGTCAGCCGCCCAGATCGGGGCCCCGTAAAGGGCCATAGATCGCACGATCCCCACGTAGAGCCGCCTACAAGCGGCGCTCAGGCCCCCCAGATTGGGAAGCAGCGTTGACATCGCCCCAGCCACGCCCAACAACATGGGCGCCAGCCGCCGGAAGTGGGAGCCGAAATCCCACCGGCTGTCGAGCACCAACCCCAGGTACTTCATGGTGGGCTCGACAGCAATTCGAATACCCCCCTTCCCCCACCCAACCCAACTTAGTTCTATTTTTTAAATTCAATCCCGCGCAAATTAAAGATGATTTTTTAAATTAAAGATGGGGAGCAGCTCAGCAGAGTCTTCCACCCGCTACTTGGATCAAACAAACACTACTTTCCGAGTGTGAGAAATGAAAAATTACTTTATATGCGATGCGCGGTGAGAACGCATATTTTACTATTGTAGTTACAGGTAAATTGCTTATTATTTGAAAAATACCGACTCTTTATGCCTAGTTTTTCTTTTCCACAGCTTGGACAGCTGGGACGAGACAGACCTTTTCGGTTTGCCACATCGAGATGGGCTCCAACTTTTCGAGTCTTGTCTCTCAATTTCGTCGTCTTCGAAGACTGACTTAAAATGCCTGATAAAGGCATTTTAAGTAAGTGCTTAATTATGCATGAAGGTAAGGTTCCCTGTGTATCCCAAGCCTTAAGCATCAGCCTATTAAAATCTTGGAAAGTTATTCCATTAAAGTTAGCTTTTATCATTTTGTTGCTGGCTGTTTATTATGGATCTGTGCCAATGTGTTACATAGTTGAGGGAATGTTTTCGTTTCTGAAATAATATTTTAGTTGAAACTAGATTTGTAAATAAATGTAGGCGCTAAGCGTATAAATTAAAGATCTAAATAGTTGATATCGCACCTAATATTTTATATCTTGTTCATAAGCCAAAATGCTTTCTATTGTTATAGGATCCCACTAATATTATAAATTTTATGTGAAAGTTTGTGAGGATGGATGGATGGATGTTTGTTACTCTTTCACGCAAAACTACTGAACGGATTTGAATGGTATTTGTAACACAGATAGTTTATAACCTGGATTAATACGTAAGATACTTTTTATCCTGGTAGTATGTTCCTGTGTGATAATTTCAGCCTTCCACGCGGGCGAAGCCGCGGGCAAAAGCTAGTAGGTAAATCATATTTTTCAGTTCGTCTGTTACGACTGAAAAAAATTGCCGCTTTCAATTAGGTTAGGCTTAAAATATTACTGGAAGTGCAATGTATTGTCATAATACCAGAACAATTACATAACGTAATCATCAGGTAGAGGTGTACCTACAGAGGTGTACATCCACATTTCGCCACTTATGTTTCAGTCCCATATAATGCTAATGAAAGATTACGATTAATAAAATAGATTTCCACAATTACTGTTCAACATGCACCCATAAAAATAACTCGACGATTACTGACAAATGCGTGCACTGACTGGACAGGTCCACTCATTCTGTGTGGTTTTTCCTTAAAAGACCATTTCAGACACAAATCTACATGGTCTTCACATGATCTGACCAAGATTATCTCTGGTCTTTAAAAGAGACTGTGATCTCTGAGTTTGTTTCGGCCTTTATTCTCAGAGTAGTCAGATAGAAAACGCCGACCTCATCTAGTTTAAAAAATATGATTGACGTGTAAAAGTGTTTGTACAAACCTACTTACCCCTCACATACACGCACACACCACATACCTTCCTAGATATAAGTTATTTTTTTTTTATATACACTCGTTCATTATTATTGTTTATAGTTTTCGAAGAGCGGGGTCTCCTAGCACATGTATTTTTTATACTTAAAAGGAGGCCTCTATGTACGATTAAATATTGTAGAAGTTTGTAAAGTTAACTAAATAAAAATGTTTTTTTTTTTTACGTCTCTTGACATTTCTCGGGATCCTGGAATCCCGGACCTTTGGAAGGCATACTTGGGGCCGAAGTCAACTCGCAGTGGCCCATTAGACGTTTTTAATGAAATGACCCAAGGACATTTCCCGGTTGGTGTAGGAGTATGGCAGGATATGGAAACAAAGATATTGAACTATGGATTTGGGTAGCTTACGTGGACTGTTTATCTAGGACTATGGAATGACTATGGCCCCTGCGTGACCAATGTTTTATATAAAATACACAGATTAAATGGCAGGGGGTGATTTGCACACTCAGTAAAGGGCCCCTGAAAACGGTCGTTAGCACATAGTGTCGTATCGACAAAGGGGCAACATGTCCTGAGGTGCTTTTGAGGAGTGGAGATGTAAGCCACGGCTATCAGGACAATCCCGGAAGTACGGTCAAGATTCCTACCAGCATCTTACTGGAATACTTCCTTCCTCCGAGCAGGCTTTCTCTTGCGAATCTCCACTCTAGCCGGCCAATAAAGGCAAGAAAGAGGTGGGCGCTCTGTTCCTCGTCATTGTTCACTCCAGCCGGTCAATAAAGGCAAGCCAGAGGTGAGGAACAAGACTTCTCCCGGGAGATAGGGTCCGTCGGGTCGCTATTGCCCAACAGCTCGCCACATGCTGCTCTGCGGGTTTCTGTATCTCTCTTGGTCTGACTCCTCACCCTAGACCTCTTTCGGCAAAGTAAACTTTACCGGTACAGATCTAGAATTCAGCAGCGCGCAAGCCCCACCACGACATAAACGTAGAGATACGGCGGTGGGGTTATTTATTATTATTATTACTTACAGAAATAAAATCATGTAACATCGTATTCCCTAATAGATATGCTATAACCACGAAAAATACGCAACATTTTCGAAATCACCGAACAAATTAATGATTGAGCATGTGGTCGCGGTTGATTAGTATAAATATGTACTGAAATTGTGCTAAACAGCCAGATAATTGGGTATCACGGAACCCACCACAAGCAGACCTGTGGCCAATCATCTGCATAATCTGGGATTAGTCTGGTTACCACAATGTGCTAGGTTTTGTTTAAACACGAGTTTAGCATAACCGATGATTATATTACTAGATTAATTTGGACCATCATTATAGGTAGTGGTGTGAGCCGGATTACCTAAATGATGTGTATTTGGGTGTGTGGATTGGTTTAAATTCGGGCGAATTTCTAGTAATTTGTTTCTCTAGTATGGTTTATCGATGCATGCATGCATACCCGTGTTTTGACAGCCATTTTAGTCACTATTAGCTGTAGCAAGATAAAATGAATTTCCTTCAAAACGGCACGTTAATACATGTGTGTATATTATGCGTTCAATAAATACGAGTTGGCTATGTAAGGATCGTAGCAGGTGGCGTTCTGCAGTTTCTGCTGTCTACCCCCATGGGAAGAAGGCGTAAGTTTATGTGTGTATGTGTCAATAAATACTCTTAACGGGTCAAAACTACTTTGTACTGCTTTCAGTCAAAAACTGCGTTTTCTCTAAAACCAGTTTTATGAGCAACGCCTTAGTTTTAAGTAGAATCACAACAAAAAAATAAGGTCACCAAAAGCCTATCAATCCAATAGGTTTATAAACAATAGGTAAAAATTAGTTTAAGCCGGTTAAGAGTTTCGACTGTGACATATTATTTAAATTAGATTTTACTATCACATATACATTAAATAGATATACAGGCCTTAAAAAGCTTCTGATACAATAAACGACAGCTAAAATCATCTCAAGCACAAAACCATATTTGAAAGTTTACCAACACGAAAGCGTACGGAAAAATTCCAGAATTCATAACACGTTGAAAGTGCACAAGTCATGGTGACACGTTACGGCACAAAGCCAGCTGAGAGGTGTAATTGGTAGCTAATCCTTGCCTTCGTCGGCAACCCGACGGATTGCTGGCAACACAATCCGTGTGTACGTACGGGGTTGCTATACTAAAGTGGTGGAATCGCCGGGAACTGAAATAAGTGGATTTGGGGAAAGGGTTTTTGGTAATGGAGGAATTTGTTGTTTTTATATGATTTCATAGTAGATAATTTAGTTCTTATTGCTTATTTTTAATGTACCTTTCGGTTTTCACTATAAGACTGAAAATAAACACGGAAAACGATCGGTTGGACCTGTCTTCATAATTTTGTAAGTCAGAATCAATTGTACGTGACTTGACTGCCAAGTTATAATTTTAAAATTATAACTTTGTTCTCCCCACTTAGGAGATATTTATCTCTTCTGTGGGGAGAACAGATCAGATATTTATCTGTTCTGTGGTTCTCCCCAAATAGAAATATTCATTTCGGGTTAAAAACAAAGAATTATTAGTAAAGCCCTCAATAATCCAAAAGTCAAAAATTCAAGGAATCTGAACGGAATAAAGCACCATAAGCGTTTTTTAATCCTCCCAGACAGGAATGTTGGTAATAACAGACGTTCCTATTTCAACATTCTTTTAAACTGTTTTTACTTTTTCGACTTCCAAATTCGACGGAGCGTGTATTCACAGTCTGGAGAAGTTTGATTTTCAGGAATTCATTGATTCCATTTTCAAATGTAGACGTCTATAGCCGTTTTGATTTATTTTAATCTTGTCTGTCCCAGCAAAGTTGTGTCCTCAAACTCGGTAACGCCAATTATGGCTATTGGGAAGCATTTTTCAATTGGTTGGTTGAGAGCCATTAGCCATCTGCGCTCGTTGCTATCCGATGAAGCAGTTAAAGCTATCAGCAGATATTTCTGTACAAGACTATACCTAGTGCGACGATGAGATTTCCATTAAACAATTCAGTTAATTTAAGATAGGCTTTAATTGGTTTCGTTTTATTTTCTGCACCTTATTTTATATCATTTGTTGGGTATTTATTATTGTATTCATATCCATTCATATGCAGGGTGGATGTATTCCCATTAAAAATAATTTCCAAACTAACTCCCATATTTTAGGCTGTGTTCTAAACACTGGCAGCCCCTTGTACCCACATTGTTAGTATATGCGGAGCGGCATTATCTATGTACCTAAGTTTATGATGTACGTTGATTCACGTAGTCCGGATGCACGGAGTAAATCTCCCGTTTACGACGGATTTCGGCTTAATCCGTTGTTCTTTAAGACTCTCTGTATTTGCACAGATCCTCGGAAACGTTCTGTTTATTTTGCACAAAATTAATATATACTTAGACTAGTTTGTGTCAGTATCAGTACTTATTTGTGTATATTTGAGTTATGTTTCGGGTTGGTTGCTTCAAGTTTAATATTAGAAAGTTCTGAAGTTTCGTTGGAATCGAGATGTCATTATAAATAGAGAGTAGGTAGCTAAATGTTTAATTTCTCAGAAATGGTTTTAAAAGTAAGGCTAAGCGTGCACTACGATTTTTAAACTGCGAAATAAATTCACAAACATAAAGAATTTTTCAAGCGTATTCTCAAGCGATTTTTTACAGCAGTGCGCGGACTCTAGTCTATTGGTATTGTTCACAGATTTGTGATTATTATCCGCAAAGATTAACATTTTTAATGCGCGCTTAGCCTTACAGTTCTCTTTTTAGGGTTCCGTAGCCACATGGCAAAAAACGGAACCCTTATGGATTCGTCATGTCTGTCTGTCTGTCTGTCCGACCGTATGTCACAGCCACTTTTTTCCGAAACTATAAGAACTATACTGTTGAAACTTGGTAAGTAGATGTATTCTGTGAACCGCATTAAGATTTTCACACAAAAATAGAAAAAAACAATAAATTTTGGGGTTCCCCATACTTAGACCTGAAACTCAATTTTTTTTTTCCATCTAAACCATACGTGTGGGCTATCTATGGATAGGTCTTCAAAAATGATATTGAGGTTTCTAATATATATTTTTTCTATACTGAATAGCGAGAGACACTTCCAAAGTGGTAAAATGTGTGTCCCCCACCCCTGTAACTTCTAAAATAAGAGAATGATAAAACTAAAAAAAATATATGATGTATGATCATGTAAACTTCCACCGAAAATTGGTTTGAACGAGATCTAGTAAGTAGTTTTTTTTAATACGTCATAAATCGTAAACCGCATATTATGTTACTTGCTGCTACGGAGCCCTTCATGGGCGAGTCCGACTCGCACTTGGCCGCTTTTTTGACATTCCTTTACCTTTTATATTGTTTGTCCTTACACCAGTTTATATAATATATCAGGTGTTTTTTGCGGAATTTCATTGTCAAAATAATAGTTCAAGAAAAGGGTCCTTCATTCTTCCCGGTCGGGACCTCGGGCCGTTTGTTTGTGAAAAGCCAAGGAGGGTTCCAAACAATTGCCAAAATGTTACAATATTTCACATTTGTTTGTGAGGTTGTGGACTTGTGATGTTTTGACACAAATATTATTTAGTTCTCTGAAATTTGGACTCCTGAACAACTAATCTATCATGTGTTTTCATATAGCTGTGCCTAGCTACGAATTCTTTGTATTTTCTTTTACTGTATTGGCTTTAGAATATTTATATCATTACTTTCTCAAAGAGCTTCCTGAATCCCATTAAATGAATTCCAGCTTCTGCCGTTCGCGAACGATACATGTTCCTTTTCAACAATTCAGATCCGGAAAACATAGTAATTATTAATTTATTCCGAGAAAACGTTGAAAATTCCTCATTGACATATATATCTCAGGTGTTTTCACTCGAATTTCCTCAAAAAGTAGGAAGTACTTATTTACTTCGAAATTCGATTGGGATGAATTGGGAGCTATAGAAATTCGAAGTACATTGTGAAGATTCTAGGTAGTTGGACAAGGAGGAGGGAGTGTGTGATATATGAAATCCTAGTCCTTTGGACGTGGGCTTACAGAAGCTTTACTAAGAACGGCTTACTCCACAATTTATACACAAGCTTCCACCCGGTAGTTCCCGGCCTTTACGAGATGTATTCTGTTACTTATAGTACCACAGCGTTAGTACCAGCGCGGCACTAACTATAGCACTCTGAATAAAAGATTGAAGTGTTTGTGCTGGATCGAACAAAGGTAGTTTTCCTTGGTCGAAAGTGTAATTTTTCCATTAGAAGTCACATTTCCATTTTAGTCTTTGTTGCATCATTAAAAATAGCATTTTTAGCTTTATCTTATTTTTATTATATGTTGTTATAGCGGCAATAGAAATACACACTCTATGAAAATTTCAACTGTCTATAGTCTCCGCCAGTTACAAAAAAAAAAAGTTATTGACCCGACTTGTACCAAAAAGTCCGCAAAATTTCGTTAGAGATCGCTCGTCATTCAAAACTGTCGCTAAGAATGCATCGGTCGAGTTTCATAATACCAAACACAGCTATACGTTTGTTAAGATCGTGTTAGCGACACTTCTTTTACATTTTTTTCGTATCGTTTTGAAATATTGGATTACATTGTTAGACGGGTGTTAACGACTTAATTTTTTTTCTTATCTGGCGGAGACTATACCTATTACAGTTCATGAGATATACAGCCCGCTGACAAACAGTCGGACGGACGGACAGCGGAGCCTTAGTAATAGGGTTCCGTTGGTACCCTTTGGGTACGGAACCCTAAAAAGGTAAATAAAATTAATCTTTTGTTTACAAAAGATTAATTTTATTTACCTTTTACAGCTTCGGGACAACATCTGTTAAACGTCTCGTGACAAAATCTCAATACAAAACATGTTTACTAATCTAAACATATAATAAAATACTAACGAAGTAAATACTGTACATTGAATATTTTTGAAAAAGCAACGATTCTGATGCCGAAAATATAGCTTTTTGAATTTTTGTCCGTTTGTCTGTTCGTCTGGATGTATGTTCCAGATTGGCGCAAATCCGGCTGAACGGTTTTAGATGAAATTCGGTGCACAGATAGCCTAGATTAACCTGTGTTTCGATACATATTATGGACTCAAAAGTCTCAATATTTTTTGCAGATTACCTACATCGAGTACAAATATTTAAAAACATACCTTCTAAACTCGATCTCTTGTAGCATAGTTTAAATATACTAACATAGTTAATGAGTAACAATATTGTTCCTACTTCTAACTTCAAACATACCGTTCCGATACTCGTTCCGAAGAACGTTTGGAAACCTGCAACCAGTGTTTATCATTCTAAGTTAATAATTGTATTCTGTTTTTGACACATAAATGTCTTATTTGTGCAGAATAAACAATTTTTCTTTCCTTTTTTTTTCTTTTCTTTAAACAATATTAACACATATGGAACTTTTAATCCCGATAGTACGTTCCCGTGGGTTATTTTCCGACATTCATGCAGGTGAAGACGCGAGCAAAAGCTAGTTGATTAACTAAAAATGGTACTGGCCACGTATACTAATTTAAAAAATATAACAAATTCAGAACATTTGGGATCTTTAATGTCTCTGCCTGCAAAGATAAACCAACCTCACTAAAGTATCTATCTATATCTATAATCTATCTTCTTTCTTATCTATGAAAGGCAAAAGTGATTGACTGATGTATCAACGCACAGGCCAAACCTTTAAGGCTAGAAACTTAAAATTTCGCACACATATTCCTCTTATGCTGTAAGCATCCACTAAGAAAGGATATTTCAAAATTCAACCCCCAAGGGGGTGTGGACCGATTTTGACGGGACTTTCACTGGCAGATAGCTGATGTTATACGGAGTGACATAGGCTACTTTTTGTCTCGGTAATACGTTCCCGTTGGATAATATCCGATATCCACGCGGGCGAAGCCGCGGGCAGCAGCTAGTTTAATATAAACTTAAAGGCTCATTAACGTTAATTGACATCTGTGAGTGCGAGGTAAGCCGTATATTCTCCTCGTAATACTTTTATGCGCACACTTGGCATAAATATGAGTTATATTGTGACATTCTGGGTACCGCCTCGTTGGTGTAGTGGTCACAAGCACTACTGCTAAGCATGAGGTCCTGGGTTCGATTCCCAGCACCCAAGTTGCGTAACACTATCAATCACAATCTGAATCATTTTGAAGGATATTGCTAATCCATTGCTTCATATGTTCGAAAAAATTGTCGGCTCAACAACGTGGACAACGCAATGAATGTTGTGGAACTGTCAAAATGAAAGCCATTCCTACTGTTAGCGTGTTACGCAATTACCCCGCTGATCAGGCAAAGTGTAATTGGGCTTTTCCATCAGGAATTTCTTAGTAGCAGCCCAGCAGCCCGTAGTCTGGATTTGTGCCCGGTTGATGGCAATAGGCTCGCCACCTATAGCATGGGACTTAAACATAACAGGCGAAATGTGGGTATACTATATAGGTCAAAATCAAAAATCAAAATCATAATATTTTATTTCACATAAACCGACATGCCCCACTTATGAAACGTCAGCTAGGTGCACGGTTCCAATTGGTTGTTTCCTATAGAGAAGAGCCGGCAAGAAACTCCACGGTTACTCTTATAGAAATAAGGGGCTTTTACAATGTTTCCAATTACAGTGTTGATAGATATGGCAGGACATTGTAGGCCTGTCAACAAGTAACAGGTCACCTCTGCTTAACCCTTCGGGGACTAATGTCCCCACGCCTAATGGCGTGATGTTATGCTATTCCGGATATAAATCATAAGGACTTTAGAAGATACAATAATAGAGTAATAAATCGGAATAATCACAGAACGGATTTGTTTATCAAGGATTCGCTTTCGAATGAAAACGTTCAACTTGAAGTTAGTAAATTAAATAAAGTCGGGAGTTGGTCGTTTTTGTTTGGGAAGTAATTAAAAGTTGTCTTTCTGTAGCAAAATAAAGTTGTTGCTTATCTTCGGCCCTAATATTATAATTTAGACCTCTACTACGAAGCGGCCTAGGACTGAAGACTGCTATCTTAAACAGACTATTCCATTTGGGTCTTTCTTCAAAAAATGCTTTGCTGTTATTATCACGCAGAGCTGCAGCCCGGCACAGAATATCTAATTACTTGAGCCCAATTGGTAATCTTCAGAGCCATTTCCTTACAGATTTTTTTTCTAGATTCCATACTAATATTATAAATTCGAAAGTAACTCTTGTTTGTATGTTACCTTTTCACGCCTAAACCACTAAACGGATTTCGATCAAATTTGGCAAGGAGGTAAATGGCATCCTGGGGAAGGACATACGCTACTTTTTGTCCCGGTAGCACGTTCACGTTGGATAATTTTCGACATCCATGTGGGGGAAGCCACGGGCAGAAGCTTATAAATGGAATATTTAATTAAAATATTTCAATAATTTGTAAAAATTGAGGGATAGGTAACTCCTTAAATTGGTTTTCCTGCAGTTTTATGGTCACCAAAGCCATATTGCTCATATCTTCAGGCCGCGACTTCGTCCGCGTGAAATGTCTTGTTTTAAGAGGCTTACAAGAGCTAAAGCGCGGTCATTGTCGGATTGCATAGAAAATAAAGAGACGTGCGATGACACAACGCTGGTAATTTATTGGAAAATATGAAGCAATTATGGACTTACAAAAAATCTATTCATTGGACTAAAAAATTAAAACACTATTACGTTAGTATGTTAGTTGTAGAATAATCTGACAAAAAATCTGAATGTTTGCATGTATATTAATATGGTTTTTAATCGTAAATTTTTTTTTTTTGAGGTATCTTCGTGTTTTTTTTCTATCATATCAAGTTAATTGTATTATGTTTTCAACACACTAACTAACTAGCATATATCTAGAAGAATATCATATATTTTTTGATTTTGGTTACTGCAGTGGATCTGATACTGTTTAGGCATTAGAAATTTGCATTTAGGTCATTTAGTCCCCTTAATATAAAATATTATATCCTATTAACACTTGGAAATACTGTAGCTTCCCCATTAGTGAAAGAGTTTTCGAAATCGGATCAGTAGTGCCAAAGACTATACCCTACATACATAGGTATTGTGGGGTCCTACGTGTATCTAATAATTAACGTAGTACTCCTTAGAACGTAAATATATTTTATCAAGGAATTATACACTGGCAGGCCCTAGCTCTGCCTGTCTACCTATAAAAACAATCTACCATCACTTTTCCTATAAATCTTATTTTAAACTCACTTGAATGTTCGAGGCAAACCAACGATAATATATATCCAGCCAGTCAACATAAGGTTGACACATGCAGACAACCTCTACATGAGCTACGCCCACCCTTAAATAAAAGGATCGACGCAGTCGTGTTTTCAAACAAGACTTTTATTTACCACCTCGAACAATCAGACTCTTCCTGCCTATTCCTATAAGAATAATTACCTAACGCCAGAAAGATATTATACAATATGAAGTCCAACTCTTACAAGAGAAGGCTTAAGGACAGGACGAACGATTTGCGTATCTGACTAAGATATGTGTCAGGTAAGAAAAACATTACTTTATGTTACCACATACATGAATAAATTAACATTCGCCATGCTTAAACCTCGTCGCGCCAAAACTGGCAAAAAGATGCGACGTGGCTTCCTGAAAACAAATAAATTGAAGTGACAAATTCACAACAACCCTGAAGGAGTTTAATGAAAAGAATGAAACTTAACATCGTAAACTTCGACCCCATCGGACGGTATGAGTCGGAGGGAGAAAAGGCTAAGAAGTCGGAGCTCATCAACAAACCTTTTTCAAGCACATACTCCAGAGGAAAAATCTCAAAACCCTATTCGATCTCACCATTTCAAACGTCATTAAGCATCAGCCAGTACTGATTGAACTGTGGGTTCTCAACAACATTAAATTTAACCATTGATGTTGACTCAACATCCTTTGCAAGAGCTACGCTCCTTTAGCAAAGTTGGTTACAACTCAGAGAGTATTCAATCCAAATTCGACCTGATGGTGTCAACACAACACCCTTTGCAAGAGCTATGCCCCGTAAGCAAAGTTGGTTCGAGTTTAGTGTGGGAGTCCTACGTGTATCTAATAATTAACGCAGTACTCCTTAGAACGTAAATATATTTTATCAAGGAATTATACACTGGCAGGCCCTAGCTCTGCCTGTCTACTTCATAAAACAACCTACCATCACTTTTTCTATAAATCTTATTTTTAAACTCGCTTGACTGTTCGAGGCAAACCAACGATAATATATATCCAGCCAGTCAACATATGGTTGACACATGCAGACAACCTCTATATGAGCTACGCCCACCCTTAAATAAAAGGACGAGGCAGTCGTGTTTTCAAACAAGACTTTTATTTACCACCTCGAACAATCAGACTCTTCCTGCCTATACCTATAAGAATAATTACCTAACGCCAGAAATATATTATACAATGTGAAGTCCAACTATTACAAGAGAAGGCTTAAGGACAGGACGAACGATTTGCCAATCTGACTAAGATATGTGTCAGGTAAGAAAAACATTACTTTATGTTACCACATACATGAATAAATTAACATTCGCCATGCTTAAACCTCGTCGCGCCAAAACTGGCAAAAAGATGCGACGTGGCTTCCTAAAAACAAATAAATTGAAGTGACAAATTCACAACAACCCTGAAGGAGTTTAATGAAAAGAATGAAACTTAACATCGTAAACTTCGACCCCATCGGACGGTATGAGTCGGAGGGAGAAAAGGCTAAGAAGTCGGAGCTCATCAACAAACCTTTTTCAAGCACATACTCCAGAGGAAAAATCTCAAAAGCCTATTCGATCTCATCATTTCAAACTTCATTAAGCATCAGCCAGTGCTGATTAAACTGTGGGTTCTCAACAACATTAAGTTTAACCATTGATGTTCACTCAACATCCTTTTCAAGAGCTACGCTCCTTCAGCAAAGTTGGTTACAACTCAGAGAGTATTCAATCCAAATTCGAACTGATGGTGTCAACACAACACCCTTTGCAAGAGCTATGCCCCGTAAGCAAAGTTGGTTCGAGCTTAGACAAAATACACTACAATTAGATACACGTAGGACGTGTATCTAATAATTAACGTAGTACTCCTTAGAACGTAAATATATTTTATCAAGGAATTATACACTGGCAGGCCCTAGCTCTGCCTGTCTACCTATTAAACAATCTACCATCACTTTTCCTATAAATCTTATTTTAAACTCACTTGACTGTTCGAGGCAAACCAACGATAATATATATCCAGCCAGTCAACATAAGGTTGACACATGCAGACAACCTCTACAGTACTCACTTACCTCTTTTATATAGATTCAATTGCATGGTTGGTTACGGGAACTGGGTGTAGTACTTTCACATGTTATACGTTAATATATACAGCTACCAATTTAGAGGAACCAAGCCGTCGTGATTTCAAAATCACCCGGTAAATTGGTATGTATTTACATATCACTAACGATATCTCAGGTTGAATGCATGCAATTTGGATCGTCATTTCCTCCGATCCATCTCACGATTCGACGACCGATGAATTTAGAGGTTTATGGCCAAATTACAGTCAGTATTGTGTGAATCAATAGAGGCAGGATTCTACTTAGTAAACATCTTAAACTATGCATTCATTCACTGACAGACAACGCACAGCCTTAACCTCTGCGTCTAAAGAAAGAAAGAAAGAAAATAAAGAAGTATGAAATTGATTTCAGGTATATTTGCCTGATACATGCTGAGCTGAACTCCCATTTGGTGCAACCTTGAGACGCACACTGCACCTTGTATATTCGTTATTTGATTTGAAGTAGGTATGTTATAGTGTCACTATATTTCTTTGAGTATGTTTTATTTTTGTATTTCGGCACCTTGTTTTTATACAGGTTAGTCCAAATGGTGAGGTCATAAATAAATTGATTCCTCATGTGCAGAGGTATCCGAAAATACCCCGTGTATGTTCTGCGATTATTGATAGTTTTTATTATTGTTATAATTTTTTGAAAATTATATGGGCACCGCTTTCAAAAAGATCTTTATTTTGTAATTTTCATTGTTATGGAATATTCTTATAGAAATTTATTTTTATATCTTGAATTAATGATAAGAAGATACTTATCATCCTATCTTTAATACAAGGTACAAACATTTTGATCGAATTGGATTGAGGGAAACGTTAGGGACATCACATTATTTTAATAAACTTAAAATCTTAAAAATAAAAAGGTACAGATGTCTTATTTAACCAGCAACGCCCGTCCTAGGTTGTCGTCATAACATTACCGGTTTTTGACTTTGTATGATTCGAACGTAAATTTCTCCTTTAAGATCAAAATTTTTGTATCTTAATTCCTATTTAATGATAGGATGATGATTATTTTATAGGCGAAAGAATATTCGATACCAACAAAAATGGCAAAAAAGGAATGTGAAAAAGCCGTGTAATAATAAAGATTGAATTTTTTGAAAGCGGTTCCCATTACATATTCAAGAAATTAAAAAAAAGATATAACTTGAAAACTATCAAGAATCGTGGAACATACATGGAGTATTTTCGTATACCTTTCTTTTGTTTTTTTTTTTTAACTTTGCCCCACACTTGGCATTTCTCCTGTATTGTGGGTGCGTTTACAAAGATTTAAAATCACATACACAAACAGCCAGACCCGGAACAACTATTTGTAAGTCATACAAATATTTGTTCCGTGTAGGAATCGAGCCCGCGACACGCAGCGCAGCAGTCAATCGTTTAACCACTGCACCAACCGTGACGACAAGGAATTTGGTCATCAGGAATCTATATTTTCTTTATGACGTCACTATTTGGACCATCGTGTATTTATATATTCATATAATTTGTTATAAAATGATAACAAATTATATGATTATATAAATACAGGATGGTCGAAATAGTTAAATAGATAATAGATAGATATGATGATAGATGAAATGGTTAAATAAATAAATCAATATTTTATTATTTATTTAACCTTTTTTTAATCTAAATAATAACTCATTTATTTAAAATCTGTCTATTTAAATTTTGCACAAAAGTTCCATACCGAAGTTAGCACTAAAGAAGGATATTTGAAAACGAGTCCTCTTAAGGGGTTAATGGGGGATGAAAGTTGGTATAGAAGTTCGTTATTTTTGTCATTAGGAAATCCCATCGGGCCCACGGCTTGTACTGAGATAAAATCCAATAGAAGTATGTAGGTAAGAAGTTTTATAAAAGCAACACTTAGCATGGTTGGTACAAAAACTATGATTTCACAACAATTTTTACGATAGGTATTTAATCCACGAGACTAGTTTTATTAACGAAGTTTCAAAACACTCAAACTGATTTATTGAAAACTTTAACGCAACGTTAAACATTTACGCACCATGTTTACGCTCCAATACAAACAGCATACGGTAACCGGCCATAAATATGGTACATCGAATTTTCATAGTTTCAGGCTTGTATAGCGCCATCTCTTTCACTTTTACCTGTGTGAGTGTGACTGTCTCTTTCTAACTCTAGATGATCCTTTTTATGCCAGGGCACTGTAATTCATCATCTGACAAGCCTTTTCCTAACTAAGTTGGGGTCAGCTTCCAGTCTAACCAAACGCAGCTGAATACCAGTATTTTCTACGGAGCGACTGCCTGTTACTGGGTAATACCATGCGACTTGGTAAGACTAGTTGTCTTCCGACGGTGTAACGACTGACAAAGATCTACTAATGACAGCCGAGACCAACTGCTTAACCTGGTTTTCGAGGCACGGAGGGCTCATGGTATGTAAAGATGGTCACCCATTCATGGACCAACCGCGGCAAGCGAAGCTTAAGGCGCTTCCCTGACCAAACGACCTTGAGCGTTCGGTCCTTCTCTGTTCCGTCGCTGAGTCTCGCCCTGTCCCGCTCCCTGCGCACGCCCATTTATCACAGAATTCTGAAAAATTGTGGAATTATTTTAATAAAAAAAGACAAGTGAGCTTTTGAAATAAAATAAAACAACAATTATTTAGATTTTTAAACTGTCTATCCATTAGTGTAATCCTTAAATTATTAGAACGTCACCTTTAAGAAAAGACGCATGCAATCAATAATTTTAGTCACTTTTTTATAAGGAGATTTTAAATGTATTTACAACACATAAAAACAAATAAGAACGAACAACAATGTGATGATAGGATAACGAACATTAATAATGTGCTTTTAGTGTAGTTAATTACCCATAGTGAATGAGTCAATAGCCTCTGAATAACGCACTATGGCAAGATTTTGGTCGGGGTTACCGCCTTTACCTGATCGATCGAACGGTGCAGCTGTTATTACTTATGTAAATAAAATATTTAGGACACCCTTTTGTGAATCAAAATGGCGGCGTAATTTGGGCCATGCTAATGTTCTTTTTACGATTTGTTGTGCAAAACGTGAACTCTTGATGTGGGGCCAGCTGAAGCGTTTTTATCTGTCTATTGGTGTACCAACGCCAAAATAGATTCCATTTGCTGTATTGACGTTCGCTTCTGGATATAAATTAGCCATTTAAATGGTTTTATCTTGCATATGCGTGTCAGTTATCGTAATTTAGTGGATATGTATAGCTGTATAAAATTGATTCATAGTTTATTTTAATTCAGTCTCATGGTTGAATATTTTCCGGATGAAACCTAACCTAATAACCAATTAAAATTTTCAAATTTAAGTTTCATGGTCATTTAAAAAATCATCACTGCTAAACGAAGTGTCATTGGCACACAGTACAAAATAATATCTTAGATGAGAGCAACTTTCTTATTTAGGGTGCGTCCACCATCCGCCCGCCATTCGGCTGAACTTCGGGAGGGTTCGGGTCTCGTCGGGAATGCTCGGGGTAATTGAAATCCGTCATACCAGCCGCGTATGACAAATGACAGGCTGTCGACCGCTGGCCGTAGTGCGGTGGCTGTCAAATAAAATGGTATTGGTCACGTTAAACGGAAAACTAAAGGAAAAAGTGGAAACAGGAAATGCTACACTTTATTTTCTTGACGGTATTTTAGTAAGTTTTCCTTCTTGGGTGGTATAGAAACTTGAATGGTGACCTTCTTCCAGCGATCACTATTTTTTCTCATAACTAATGCCCGGGTGATACGACGCTAGTTTTTGAAGCTAGGATAGCAAGCAAGTCATATCCTGGCTTAGCACACGCTGGAGCTGGTAACACGAGATGCCATAATAGGACATTTTAAGCCTGCACATTGCAGTGACATAGTCCGAAGAGTTAAATGATCCGATTGGATACTAGCTTAGCAGATCACATGAGGCTAGTAAAAAAGTCAGGATAGTAAAATCAGTGGCAGGAGGCGCTACTAACTCCAAAATAGAACCCCATCCTTTTAAACTATCACACTAGCTTACTAGCCTAAAAATGAGGATAGATCTGTATACACGAGGCCAGAGTGACTAGCTTGCTAGTTTTACATAATCTTGATAACCTAGTTTGAAAAACTAGCCACGTGTAACCCGGGTATTATTTCGAATTACTTACCGATATATAGGACAAAATCATAGGCTCCTACCTACATATAGCTCATACCGACGGCGAAGTATCAATATCTAAAAAACACTAAAAAGCGTGAAAAATAACTTTAATTTCGGAAGTCGGTGGCCAAAAACGAAAATACAAAACCAAAGACACCGACTTGCGAAATTAAAGTTATTTTTCACGCTTTTTAGTGTTTTTTTTTTGGGAGTCGGTATTTTTTTTGTAAAAACGTTTTTTTTTATGAAGTCGGTTAGTAACATTTTGGCGATTTACAATTTATTGCATATTTGAAGGTAAAAAATATGAAATACCTCGTATTTGCAAAGACATAAGGTCTGAAATCATTATCACTATCATAAGCGTTTCCTACTATATTTTAAAATATATGTAACTTTTGATTCAAATGTTAAAAACTATAGAAATGAAACGTTTTTTTCGCCTGCCGTAAAATCATGGTTTTGTAGTTATTAGATATTGATATTCCACCGTCGATTACCCCTGTTTACTTTAATTTTTCATTTAAAAAAACTCCAATATTTCCAGCAAACATGATCAACAAAAAGAACTGAGGCCGTATTAAGACGTGTTATAGCCACCATTGTTCCAGCGTGAATGAGAGACGGAGCTATATATGACCGATAGCACTATCCCTTTTTCTCAATGGAACCATGATGGTATTAGCACGTCATAGTAAGGCAACTGCTCTTTATTTAAATAGACCAAAATAAAACAATCACAGTTGTTTAAAATTATTGTTTAATTGTTTACATAAACCAATTTACATAGCGTTCGAAAATGGCCCACAACAAATATTAATAGGGAATGCAATACGTTGTAATTAATTAAATTAATAAAAATCGAACACTGGCTGAATACTGGGTAAAAGTAATTACATGCAATAAAGAAAGTATTTACATAATATGCATGAGATGTAAGCACACATTTTGTATGGCTCATTACACATTCCTGATTCAGTTTCAGTAAGTATTCAAATACTTATTTGTGTGTTGGTCAAGGCTTGCAGTTAGTTGGGTGGGTAAAATTCTGATACATACCTACTCAAACGCTCCTTTCCAACGAGCGAGTAATCAGATTCTAAGTTTATCTAAGGCATCGTTGACATCGGTGAAGTAAAATATTGTGAGGAAATCTGGACTTATATATATATATAATAGGTATACATACATAAACTCACGCCTTCTTCTCATGGGGGTAGGCAGAAACTACAGAACGCCACCTGCTACGATCCTTACATACTCCTTTTGCCTCGTTTACGTTCATACATATGGTCATACACGCACGCCCCGCGCCGGTTGCGAGTACTACGCACCTGATCTTTCTGAAGAACATCACAAATAAGGTCACTATAGTCCTCCTAGAGCAACCCCTCGCGGCGTTTCCAATCATATCTGCCTTGTAAATACCTTTTGTTAGTCGCCTTTCATTCATTCTCTCAACATGACCAAACCATCTAAGCACACTCTTTTAATTTTTTAACCGACGAAAAAAAAGGAGGAGATTCTCAAGTCGACCCGGTTTTTTTTTTTAGTGTATGACCACGCATAACTGTTTACAGAGTTGTCAGATTTTGATAATTCGTTTTTGTCACTACAACTTCTTTTAAATCGCAACGTTGCCTAATAATACTGTTGTCGTTGTTAATAGGTATAAGCACGATAAAAGTCTGAAATTAAACCCACGTTTAGCAATCGTGGTGATCAATGCCTTCCCTTTAAGAGAAGAGGCATTTGCCCTGCAGTGGGGTAGTTATAGATTGGTATTATAAGTAATCGGATGTGGGTTTTTTGCGAACGTATCGGGACCAGTAGGCCTAGCCAAGTTACAAACGTTTCGTATCGAATCTCTTTTTACAATCGTCAACGCTTTGGCGTAAGCAATTTTAGAAAACGATAAGTTGGTAGCCCAGTTGACGCGACTGACTCGATCGCTCGTTCTACAATGTCATTAGAAAAAAACCTATACTTTAGTCTATGGTGAGCGTTCCTATAAACGTCAAACTAACCTTTGTTATTTAAAAGTTATATAACATACTCGGGCATTTGAGTTTGAAACATAAACAATGACGTGATACGCGTCATGAAGTAATATCGCCGCTTACGAAACAAACAGAACAATTCGCACCTTAAAAGAAAAACCGTTACTAAACGAAAATATAAAATTTAGCACAAGAGCTTAAATAAAAAAAACACGGCTTTTTCGCAATATAATTTATGTTAAATGTAAATAAATATCCATCATTACGACCTCAAAAGATAGCTTAAAGCACCATAATCTTAAATTCTATTGCGAAAAACCCGTGCATTTATTTTATTTAAGCTCCCGTGTAAAATTTTATATTTTCGTTTAGTAACGGATTTTCTTTAAAGGTGCGAATTGTGTTTGACCCTTTACTTAATCAATATACTTAACTTTATTATTATGGATATCACTGTATTTTTTAACATTTTTTCATAAATATACTGAGAAGGCACAGTCATTATATTAATATACTAAAATTTATCTCTAAGGGAGTGTCTGGGACTTAATTTATTAATTGAACGAATTGCCCTTTTTTGTAAAAACAAAAATAGTCTGAATATCGGCGGCATTTCCTCTCAACAGAATACCGTACGACAACATATTTAAAGTATGCATTTTAAATGCTAAATGGTAATTATAGTTTAAAATAATGGTAAATAAACAAAACACTTCTCGGTTTCAACACAGCTGTATCATATAGACGCCATTTAATTATCGTTAACTCTTGGGTCTCGGCGATCGCTTAGCTATCGTTCAAAAACTTCGATATCGTTTCGTTAGCGCTTGTCAAAACTGTAACTTGGCTACCATATGTATAGGATGTAGCGATCAACGTTGTAGAAACGATCACATTTCATTCTAACATTTTGAACGATCAGCAGGCTTAGCCAAGTTGACAATCTACAATCGACAACGCTAATAGAAAACTAATCAAATGTATAGGAATGACATCATGTCAACGTTAAGTCACGTGGTCAGAACAAACGAATAGAACATTCGTAGCCAAGTTTACAACTTATCAGATCGTTCAAAATGTTAGAATGAAATGTGATCGTTTCTACAACGTTGATCGCTACATCCTATGCATATGGTAGCCAAGTTACAGTTTTGACAAGCGCTAACGAAACGATATCGAAGTTTTTGAACGATAGCTAAGCGATCGCCGAGACCCAAGAGTTAACGATAATTAAATGGTGTCTATATGATACAACTGTGTTGATACCGAGAAGTGTTTTGTTCATTTACCATTATTTTGAACTATAATTACCATTTAGCATTTAAAATGCATACTTTAAATATGTTGTCGTACGGTATTCTGTTGAGAGGAAATGCCGCCGATATTAAGACTATTTTTGTTTTACAAAAAAGGGCAATTCGTTCAATTAATAAATTAAGTCCCAGACACTCCCTTAGAGATAAATTTTACGACATTAATATAATGACTGTGCCTTCTCAGTATATTTATGAAAAAAAATATGATAAAAAATACAGTGATATCCATAATAATAAAGTATAATATATAAGTATATTGAGTAAGTAAAGGGTCAAACACAATTGTTCTGTTTGTTTCGTAAGTGGCGATATTAGTTCATGACGCGTATCACGTCATTGTTTATGTTTCAAACTTTCAAGTGCCCGAGTATGATAGACATAAAAATAACAAAGGTTAGTTTGACGTTTATAGGAACGCTCACCATAGACTAAAGTATAGGTTTTTTCTAATGACATTGTAGAACGAGCGATCGAGTCAGTCTCGTCAACTTGGCTACCAACTTATCGTTTTCTAAAATTGCTTACGCCAAAGCGTTAACGATTGTAGAAAGAGATTAGATACGAAACGTTTGTAACTTGGCTAGGCCTACTGATAAGTTGTAAACTTGGCTACGAATTTTCTATTCGTTTGTTCTGACCACGTGACTTAACGTTGACATGATGTCATTCCTATACGTTTGATAAGTTTTCTATTAGCGTTATCGATTGTAGATTGTCAACTTGGCTAAGCCTGCAGATTAAATTTTTATTTGGGCATAATGAACAATGGCAAATTCCAAAACAATTTTTTGTTGACATTTTTTTTTTGTGTCTGTCTATGTTTCGTATGT
Organism: Griposia aprilina; assembly: GCA_916610205.1. Classification (NCBI taxonomy): domain Eukaryota; kingdom Metazoa; phylum Arthropoda; class Insecta; order Lepidoptera; family Noctuidae; genus Griposia; species Griposia aprilina. The sequence continues at coordinate 17,071,263 of OU744288.1, forward strand.
AAAAGTATAGAGTTTGAGTTCCTAAACAGTTTTGTTTTCAGTCATACATTGTGGAACATAGTGAAAAAGAAAAGAAAGAAGAAGGCGAAAGAAAATACTTTTATTTGCGGGACCTAAACACGACGCAGTGAAAAACACACAAATACAAAAAAGAACGAGTTGGGGGAAAATATGCGTCACATCCACGCAAAACTGCAATCGCTCAGCATAATGCTACGACTCTATGCGAGACAGAGCCCCAGCGCTGGTTTACAGCGACAGCCGGCGTTGACGTGATGACGTCAACCAGTGCAGCTTATGAAAATATAAAAATAACAAACAAATAAGCAATAAAATAAATACACCATACCTAGTTCTAAATGTTTATATAGACATAATATTTATAAAATGGTAACATAGTGCATGGGCTTCTGCTGATTTGAGTGCGTATAGATGTCTGCTTGGGCCTAGTTTTTCCACAGGATCTAACCTGCACTCTAATTGCGTAACTCACTATCAATCATTAAAGACTACGTTGAAGACAAGGAAGTTTGGCAATAATTCCTTCTGCACATGTGGCTTCCCTGGTACCACATTAACGGCATCACTAAGTAAATGTATATTAACTGTTCCCAAATTACGAAGTTTTTTGTTTCTTTTTACTTACTTCTTTGACATAATCTCATTATTTGACATTATATACTACGGATTCTTATTTCAACTCCTTATTTATGGCTTTTGTGGATAGGATTTTGATTCCGATTTGTTACAGTAGTAATGGCAATCATGTCATTTAGTCTAAATAGGCTTTTATTTTTATATAGATTCTTTTATATTTTCTTTTATACGTTGTAGACCTAACTTGTAGACTAGATTTGTGGACCTTTTTATATTTTGTTGAGTACATGTTACTTGTTGACAGGCCTACACTGTCCTCCCATATCTATCAACACTGTAATTGGAAACATTGTAAAAGCCCCTTATTTTTAAAAGAGTAACCTTGGAGTTTCTTGTCGGCTCTTCTCCATAGGAAACAACCAATTGGAACCGTGCACCTAGCTTCTGACGTTTCATAAGTGCCCATGTTGGTTTATGTGAAATAAAATATTTTGATTTGATTCGATTTGAATCACAATCTTAATCATTTTAAACCCTATTGCTAATCCATTGTTTCATATGGTCGAAAAATTAATCTGCTTACCATCGTAAATAACGCAATGATTGTTATTGAACTGTCAAAATGGAAGCCATTCCTACTGTTAGTGTGTTGCGTAATTACCCCACTGGACCGGTTCTCATGAATGTCGGAAAGGCGACTAATATAGAGGACTTACATAATCATGGCGTTTCGTAAGTTATGTTCAACAATAAATAATTGTAACACACACAACAACATAACAATACGCCTGTAATCCTCGAAAGGTAAGGCAGAGGTGTACCTTTTGTACGTACACCCACATTTAAGCCACCCTGTAACCCACCCAGTAATAATAGACTTAAACCCTTTTATTTATAAAAGTTGCATAAAGTTATGAGACGTCTAAATGTATTACTTAACTTTAAGCAACGTTTATGAATAAACCCCAAGATATATATAAAAAATAAAATGGAAGCCAATAGAATGCCAATACGAGATACAACACCAACAGACCAACACCATATATACAGATGAACACAATAAAACATATTTTTAAATTCATATTTCAAGTAACAACATGAAGTATGAGTTTAAAAATATGTTTTATCGTGTTCAGGTATCGATACCAATCACGTCTGCGGAATATCTCGAGATAATTTAATTTGACCCTGTATAATAAATAGGTCGGGGGAAAAGTTTTTCGTATTTTACAGGTATAAAGTTGTAGTAAAATCTCTTTCGCTGAACTGTTTCTCTCTGGCTGGTTTTGATGCCATTAAATAGAAAGAAAAAAATATATTTAAAAAAGTATACTAAATAGTAAAAACGGTTTCCCGCCATTTTTCAGTTGTTTTTCTGTCCGCCAAAGGCGCCAAAATGAGTGAACCTTACGAAGAAATTCGATACATTTTGAAGTTTTATTACAAAAAAAGTTATGCGTGGCCATACATAAAAAAAAAAAAAATTATATATATACGGGTCGACTTGAGAACCTCCTCCTTTTTTTTTCGTCGGTAAAAAGGGAAACTACGATACAAGCCGCGAACATATTATGTGACATTTATGGATTAAGTCCATTGTCGCCGAGTCAGTAGAAGTAGCACAAAGTTGGTTCAAGCGTTTTCAGTCGGGGAATTTTTATGTCAAAGATGCAGCTCGCTCTTATTTTTTTTAAATTGATGGTAGATATTAGTAGATATATTAAGATATTAGTAGTAATAACATAACAGAAGAGTTAGGGGTTGACTTCAAAACCGTTTTGACCTATTTGAAAAAATCTGGGTATATAAAAAAGCTCTATGTTTGGGTGCCACACGGGCTTAGTCTTAGTCTTGAATTTGTATAAAAAAATACGAAAGAATTTTTTCCCCGACCTAGTATAAAAGCACTCTGTGGACCAACACTATTCAAAAATGGTATCACCCCGCTGAAAATTATGACGAGACTACGTAGAGTACGTAGTCTCGTCATAGTGAATGTTGCCTTTATTTAAATACCTCAACAGAAAAAGTTTCCAACTACTCGAAACACTAGTCCGGACACGTTTATTCCGTAAACCCGTGCCGCGACATGTCAGGACAGATGTAAACATAAATTCACCACATTCTTGGGGCACCTCTACTGTTTGTCATTTGTCATCTGCGCTGGATGCCGTGTAGTCCGCGAGTGTGAAATACTTTGCGTTTATTACCAGGCCTATAGTTTGGTGTTGTTTTTTTTGTTATATTAGTTATTTTCTGTAGGATGATTTTGTTTTATGTAAACAAGCTGACCCGTTAGACGTTATCGGGTCCAAATTTCAAGAGTTTATTAAAAAACCCCATAGAAAAATGAACGTTAAGTTTTTCCCGAATTTTAAAGTTTTCCGGGAATCCATATCATAATACCTGAGCTGAGCTGTGCTCTCTGCTTTATGCTGAGATAGGAGGCTTTTTGGGCTCGCACAGGTATTTTAATTGTTTATTGTTGCTTTTATTGTTAATTTTGTTAGTTTTAAATGCTCCTTTTTTATTTTTACTCTTTATATTCCCTTTGCGTGTCCCAAATAAAATATTTTTCTTCTTTCTTCTTTAATTACCTAATTTGGATAATTTGGAATATTTTAAAACAAAAAATGACTAAATCGGTCCAACCGTTCTCAAGTGATGCGCTGAACATCGAGCAGCATTTCATTTTTATTTATCCTACTTCCTAGTAATATTATAAATGTGAAAGTTTGTGAGGATGGATGGATGGATGGATGTTTGTTACTCTTTCACGCAAAAACTACTGAACGGATTTAGATGGAATTTGGAACACAGATAGTTTATAACCTGGATTAAAACGTAGGATACTTCTTTTTATCCCGGTGGGATCCGTTCCCGTGGGATAATTCCCGACATCCACGCGGGCGAAGCCACGGGCAAAAGCTAGTATATAATAGATATATCGATACAGATTCATGGTTATGATGGAAAACATTCAAAACTTCTCGTAGATAATCCGTTTTTCCAATGACAAAAAATGACTCGTAGCTGGTGTATACGAAATTTCTAGGCAATCATAGGATTTGAGAAAAGAGGAAGTTCTCCCTTTTTGTACAACCTAACAACAACAGAATCAGGATTACTGTTACATTTTCTTGGTAATTCGAGTAAGACTTAAAGTGCATCTTGTAAGAGTCCAGTGAAACCAGCAAGAACACCTTTAGGTTCTTGCTGGTTGGTATCAAGCGCAGGCCACACCGCCAGCTAGCGAGCGAGTGAGTGAGCTGGCGGGCGAAGCGCGGCGAGGGAAACTATATAAACTAAGCGAAGCTTTGGCGAGCTAAACTATGTGGGTTTACACAGAAAACTACGGACGGACGGGCGAGCGACCGTGCGGGCGGGAGGGAGAGCGAGGGGAGCGTTCCGTCTCAAGCGCAGGCCACACCGCCAGCTAGCGAGCGAGCCGGGCGAGCATCGTTTTACCTCTTTTCGTACTTCGGTTCACACCGCGAACTACAGAGCTAAGCTACGCTAACGAGGTAAACGAATAGCATCGCTGGCATCGTCGGATATCTCGTTCGCATCGTTTGTATCGCTGACGTAGCTTATCTCTGTAATTCGGGGTGTGAACCGATGTATGAAAAGAGTCCAAACGATGCTCGCTCATCTCGCTCGCTCGCTCGCTAGCTGGTGGTGTGGCCTGCGGTTTAGCATTGAACCTTAATAGAATATGAGATAAAATACGGACGAAATACGTAGGATCTACAATTTTAATGTCTAGAGAACATCTAGCTTTACAGTCCAACGCCCATGGCCACAATCCTTTCAAAACTTTATTACAGGTGAGAAAATGCATTTCAACCCTTTTAAAGTTTAAAGCAATAACACTGCACACTCGTTTCGAAAATTCTTCAAATGCAAAGCAATAAGAAAGTCCTTTGACTGCCTTTGTCAGATTCAAAGGAGAGTAGTAAAAAGACGGTTAAATCTAAAACTATAAAGTGAGTATGTTAATGGACACTTTCAGGCTTATTTGCATACTGGAGTCGTAACTCAGAAATAGAGCTACTGGGCTATTTTAAAGTAGTAATTATGAGTTTCTAATTTAGTCTAGACTTTCACGGTGAGGGCTATAAGGTCGGTAAGTAGCAGCGGGTTTAGAGCTAATAGAACAAACTTATCATTGAAAGAAAATGCTTCTGGGACGACTTAAGGTGAATTATCAGCTGTAGCCCGCCAAAATCAAATTTACTTTAGTTTTTTTGCAAATTGACTCTCTGTTTTACGTCGTATGTTGATCAAAATACCAATGTTGTTTTTGTCCTATCTAAACATAAATTTAAAAAAACAAATAATTGAGCGCCTTGCTCAAATTTTTAAATTATGATGTATTATCTAAGTAATATAAGTATGTATTAACTATTTGGTTTTAAGATTACGAAATAAGTGTATACTTGTTATATATTGATCTTATATAACTTAACCAAAACTGTATCTTTTATAAGCAGTAATATGTGGAAACGTATCGGATTGTACATTTACATATAGCATACTGTGTATCTAGAAATAATATACAATGTACGATTGTTTGTTTTCCCAAATAAAATAGAATAAAATAAAATAAAATGCGATTCGCGACTGTAGGAATGATATATTTACTGAATAATAATCATCAATTTCATATCAATCGTCAAACTTTGGAAATCTGTTCCACCTAAGACTTTTCATATGAAATAATCTGAAAAAATCTTAGTTGGAACAAGTTTCCAAAGTTTGACAAATGATCATTCCTACAGTCGCAAATCGCATTTTGATCAACATAAGAAGCGTCAATTTTCAAAAAACGAAAGAAAATTTGTATCTGGCGAGCTGAGGATTCACGTTAAACCACTAAACTAGTTACGATGGTTGGACATAAGTTAGGTGCTCACGACCTTCGAATGACCTACGATTTCTTCAAGACTAGACTAGAAGGTGGCGGTACCGGATGGTGGTTGTTTTAAGGCTTAAAATCAGCAGCACCAGTTACTGTATGAGAGTCACACAGACTAGGGAAGCATGACAAGAAAGGAAGGTAGCCAACTCAATAGTAGGTACATAATAAATGTAGGTGGAATAAGGCAGTCAAATTTTATGATGATGATCAGTACCGTAGTACTTACCTACACTACCTACCACGTTTTTGAGCATAGCACAAATAAGTCTTTTCACGGACCAGCTTACAACATAAACTTCTGAAGGTAAAAGTTAAAATGCGCCACCAACAAACACCAAAGTCCGTAACTCACCCTTTAAAGTTATTAACGTAACATAAAAGAAATTTAAACAATTTGATCCAAAATCTGGCAGTAATTATAATAATCTGTGTTACATTAGCGTTACAATGATCATTGTTTCAAGCTATGATGTTAAAATCTCAAAGAAAACTTTTAATAGGCATGAAGTTACGGGGAATTGAATAGAACTCTGTAATTGTTATATCAAGGCTGTTTCTGAGGTAATAGCGTCGTAAAATATTCCTCTTAATATTATTTTGGAGGAAAATTTTTGCTTCAAAGTTATACAATTTCGCCACTGATATAATTACCTTTGGAGAAGTAGCCAATTCTTTGAAAGTTGTAACCTACTTATCTGCAACTTTTTAGTTCAATTAAAGGTAATGTTTGGTTTGATTTAAGAATTTAAGTTTAGGTTGAATTTTCAAGGCAACGTTTAATATTTCATCGCGTTTTTTTTATTTAGGTACGTAGTCTCCCGCAATGGGTTTTTGTTTCGAGAAACAGGCCTCAGAAAGGACCTCTATATTGTTTCACATATATTCTTGACTTTATTCCAAGAGGTTTCGTGAAAGTTTGCATGTCTTATTGTTTGTGTCCCTACTCACTTAATTTTCTACTATTTTGTCATTTTCCATTCGTATAAAAAAAATAAGAATAAAATACTTAGCGTTGGTCATTGTTACAATTTACTTTACAGACACTAAAACACTTTTTATCATACATACGTACATAAACTCACGCCTTCTTCCCATGGGGGTAGGCAGAAACTACGGAACGCCACCTGCTACGATCCTTACATACTTCTTTTGCCTCGTTTACGTTCATACATCTGGTCATACACGCACGCCGGTAGTGAGTACTACGCATCTGACCTTTCTGAAGAACATCACCAATAAGGTCACTATATGTCTTCCTAGGGCGTTCCCGCCCGGCGTTTCCACTCACATCTGCCTTATGTAAATACCTTTTGTTAGTCGCCCTTCATTCATCCTCTTAACATGACATAGCATCTTAGCATACTCTTTTCAATTTTTGTCACTACATCTTCTCTTAAAACGCACCGTTGCCTTATCACATAATTCTTCAGCCTATCATTCATAGTCACACTACACATGCTTCGCAAGAAACGCATTTCCACAGCATTTATTCTACTTTCATGCTTCTTTTGCCACACCCAACACTCACTTCCATACATAAGCGTAGGCACCAGCAAACCATTGTGAACAGCCAGTCGTGCTTTTTTGGAAATCAACTGGTTGGTCACAATTGCATGTGTAGTACCATTCACTTTATTTCCCGCATTTACCCTTCTTTCCACATCTCCATCAATCTTTCCATCCCTTGTAAACGGACTCCCCAAATATACGAACTCACTTACTTGCTCCCAACTCTTATCATTTAATTTCACATCACACCGATACATCCTCTTCTCTTTGAAACACCATGACCTACGTCTTATTTACATTAATTATACTCATCCCGTTCATTGGTCCCAAAACTACGCAGAACCTGTATTATTGGTCCATATTATTCCCGAATGAACTCAAACATGATATGACATTACATTGTTGCTATCTACCTACCTGTCTCGTAAATAACTCCGACAAAGAAACTAATTAATTTCAAGTGCCGTCAAAACACTTCATCACCAGTTAACTCAAATGTCACATTTACTAACGAATTGCGGGCTTAACTCTCTCATAAAGTAATTCACGACAATTTGGGCGTTTCTATTTCATATACAGATCGCGTGTCGTATGATGCTTTATCATTTATAATCGTTAAAGAGTCTGTAGACGTGGCACATGAATTGACGATGTTTATTTGTTATAAATTCAACTTTTTGTCATTCCACAAGGTGGGAAGCAAGCACGCGTGGCATGACCACCATAGAAACGGATTTTGTCGACGGAAGAATAATATAGACAAAATTACACATTGTAGAAAAAAATCTTTAGTAATCTGTCAACAATCTGTCATTTTGTCTATTCTTCCTTTGACAAAACCTGTTTCTCAATATTCAATACTCACTATATTTATTGCATCCACATGTGAACTTAGGTGGTAGGTTACAAAAATATGACCATTGTGGACCCTGTCGGGCACAGCAAAAGTAGGACAGGAAGTGGGCTTTTATTTGACTAATTAGTTGTTACTATAATTATAGCTATTGTGATTATTTTATAAAACCTGTAAGTAATTTAAAATTTGTTTTTTAAATATTCATTGATATTGTAATAGCATTTTAATAATAGAAATCGTTTTAATTTGTCCCAAATCTCTTCAAAGTGAGAGTGAACAGGCTTCTTCTGGGTAAGCTCACTCCATCGTCGACTTTGTCTCTGTCATCTCTGACCTAGACTAGAGTCAAGAGCAAACCCATCTAAAATAAAAATAAATAATGTGTTAAATTTTTGTTCTTCTTTAATTTTTTCTGGTAATTTATTATATATTTTCATGGACATGACTAGTGTACTTGTTGAGTGCATTTTTAGCTTAGAGCCTGGTAAGTTTAACCTATTTTTATGGCACAATGTATATCTTGACTGTATATTTTCTATGGTGGTCATGCTACGCGTGCCTACCTACATCCATTCATGGTCATGATGTCCATGGATGGAAGTAGGGATCAATAACATTTTTATCGTTCTGTGTGTTATGTTCTGTATACGTTTCTGGTCATGGACCTCTGTATCTAATATACGGTCTATAGAGAGGTCCATTGCTATCTGGTGGACTTTGAACTGTATTTTATAGGTAAGTAACAAAAAATATAATAACCATGGATGTGTACCTACCTACTCCTAGACGCCTTACTATACAAGGATTCAAAATATTTCCTCGGAACTCAATATTGTCTGGCCCAGCACTTGGACCATTTATGGATTTAATGCCTTTAGATGGAGCTGCTCATTGCGCGTCTAACCATTGGTCACATGATATAGGTTTCAGCCAATCAGAAGCCGTAATTCGAAAAGTAGTGACAGCACGCTAGTCGGTTGGCTTTGTTTAAAATAGACAGATTTTTCGTCTCCTGTAAAGTTGTTAAAAATGAATTATGCGGTGTTGTTAGCTAAGGTACGATATGCCAACTACATCCATGAAAGTTCCAACTTATCTCTCATTGCTGGCTCTTCTCCCTGAAACATTTTTTTTAATCCATGCAACCTTTGAGTAGTTTATATTAGCTAAACCAAGGTATTAATCAAAGGATGCAACTAAATACAAATTACCTGCAAGTGCTCCGAAATTCCATTTGAAATAAGAACTTTGCAATCCACGTTTGAAGCACTTATTGAGCGGGAAATCTAGTAATTAGGTAGTCATCAAAACTAAATGAGACGAAGTCGCGATCTTGCGAGTGATCTATAAAATATTCTATTTGACACCTCAGCCGCAGTGTTTAGCTGTGTACGTAGCTGGAAAACAGACAGTGTCTGGGGAATTATGTGTATGTGACACAGAATAAATAATGAAGACGGGATTCCGTCACAAAGGGTCACATCGCGGCATGGAAGCTTAAAACTGTGGCGGCTAAATAAGCCGGGCTAAGGAATATTCTTGCCGTCTAAAGGTACAATTTGAATGAAGTTAATTAGAACTTCATAATGTATTCATTGAACTAATTTTAATTGTATGAGTTGGGAGGAAAGTGTTTTTTTTAATGACCGCAAGTGATTCTGAAAAGGAGAGCTATGAGTTTAGTACAACCTTTTTAGAATCACTAGCGGTCATAAAAATAAATCCGCTATGGTGAGCCTTTGAGAAAATATTGTTAACATTACAAACATACGAATCAATTAAGATTATTTTTCATTACCTACTAGAAATAAATTAGTAAAAAAAGCATGCAAAACTAAAGAAAACGCAAATGTTTGTTATTAAAATTATTTAAAGATGATGTTCTTATTTTCTTTAAAACCAATTTATGGTATTACATCTTACCATAATTATAATTTTAGTATTTCATACAAACCTGTAAATAAATGAGCAGCCTGGATAACACTCAGCGCCATCTATTGTTAGTGAGTGGTAAACATAGAACACTCGGTGAAGAGTGTGTTAGTGTCTATGCAATCTAGTAGATGGCGTGTTACTCAATATAAACATATTTTTTTCATGTTATTTTTTTAATTTAACGAAAATGAGGTTTAATTTGACGTTAAAGATGTTTAGAACATCAAAACCCATGTTGTCCACTTTTAACGATTTGACCTAACCAGTCACTTTGTAATCACACTCAAAGACTACAATAATATATCACACTTACAAATATCAAGGAAATGTCGGAATGATTTATCGCCAACCCGCCAAAATAAACGATGTAATTACGATTTCCGGCAAAAGATCTAACAAAAATATGCAAAACTAACCATGCCTTCCTTTATTTACAGATGAAATACTTCGCCACACGTAAAAACCTAAAAATAAAGTTTGAAAAACAAACAAAAAAACGCGTTTCCGATCACACCCACAAGAAAAGTTGGGAGTGCTTCGAAAAATGCAATGCGGCATTGCAAAGATCGATTTGGCACTTAGCAAGTCGAGGTCAGTTGCATAAGCCACTCAAAAGGGAAGCTTGAACCGGGGCCGGCTAATATTTTATAAAAGTTTTCTAAAGTCCGGTGTGCAACGTGCACTTTATTTCTTGAGGGTAACAATGGGTTGGTGGACATTGACAGATCACGCTGCGGGGCTTGCCTCCACCTCGGAATGGAACGACTAACTATTTATAAAGGTGTAATAACAATATGATGGAGTTGCTGTAGTTTTTGTTAATTTCTTAGAGTGTGCCGTAGATTGTAGGTACGATAGGGATTTAGTTTGGGGACTTAACGTTAAAGGTACTTTCTACGAAGACATCACTGGTATAGACGATCTTATCTACTTTCTTTATAATTACTTACATCTACGTGTACCTATTCCTATCATTGTGTGTATTTCATATCTATCCCTGTATCACCTACTTAGAATAGTTACTTAGTTCTTGTACATAGTTTACTTGACCAGCTTTATTTGTTAACAACCTGCAGCAACAATGAACAATATTCTATTCTTTTCAATTCGCTGCGTAGTGACTAAGTATACCTAGCAATATCCGCCATTGATGCCTAAAGGCTTCCCCAGACAAGCGCGACGCGCCTCTAGTAAAACAATTTCTGTGAGACCTTATAAAATTATTCTAGAAGTATCGCGCCTGTCTACTGGAGCCTTAATAGTACCTATTTAAAGAACAACATTAAAATTTAGTTTATTGATGCTAACACTGCATTTAACGAGCTCAAATGATGCTGAAAAATCCTTGAGATGGAAATTGTTAAACAAAGATTAGGAACCTGGATGAGGAAGATATCCTGAACACGAGTGTTATAAAATTAGTATTTTGAAGGTATGTATGTCTCTCTACATTAACTGGTTAGGTATTGTGAAAATGAAGAGAGAGAGAGAGAGAGAGAGTATTCTATTCTATTCTATGAAGGACTATTATCTGCTTCTTCTAAAACTCAAAAATACCTCAGTATCATGATATAGGAGATTTATGAACGGAAACGAGGCAAAAGTAGTATGTAAGGATCGTAGCAGGTGGCGTTCTGTAGTTTCTGCCTACCCCCAAGGGAAGACGGCAAGTATCAAAAGAAAACAAGACAAATCTAATGGTAAGGTATAGAGATGCGCCGAATGTAGGTTCAACCGAATACGAATGTTCGGCCGAATATTCGGTCCAAAATGTACCGAACCGAATATTCGGCCGAATCATTCGGTTCAATTCTGCGCAGTAAACAGGTTTGTACACGTCGGTACAGCGCTCTGCAAGAGCCGGGCGGCGTTTGCTACCGCCCCCTTTCTGCCCCGCGCGCAACCCGCGACCAAAAAAACTGAAAAAAGTTGTTACTCAAAGCAGCGTTCTTAAAATTGTTCATTTCATAGAAATTTAATTTAGTTTAATTTATCATTTGTAAAAAAATGCAGAAGTTTATTTGATTAAAAAAATATTTTAATTGATTGTTAAAGTTAATCTTTTTTATTTTGTCAATAAATAATTGGTACAAAAAGTAGTATTTCTTTCATTTACAAAAAACTATGTACAACTTTCGGAATAAACCACACTTATTTAGTTACTGTTCTATTGTACTGTTACTGTAAATGTTCTTTTTGTTAAATATTAACAATAATGTAAATATTCGGTAATTATTCGGTAAATCAACCGAATATTCGGCCGAATACGAACATGAAAAAATATGCCGAATGTACCGAATACGAATATTCGGCCGAAGTTTCGGCGCATCTCTAGTATAAAGATTAAGTGAGTAAAAATATAAATCAATATAAGAACGAAGTTTGAAGTTACCTACCATCACAAAACGATAGGGAAGATCGGCGTAGCATACTATAGGTACTGCGTGTATCAGAAATGTGTGGTCAGACTTAAGGGGACTACATGACCTAAACGCAAATTTATAATGCCTAAAAATATATGATCCACTGCAGTAACCAAAATCAGAAAAATATATGATATTCTTCTAGATATATGCTAGTTAGATAGTGTGTTGAAAACATAATACAATTAACTTGATATTATAGAAAAAAATCACGAAGATACCTCTAAAAAAATATTTTAACGATTAAAAATCTGTACTAATATACATGCAAACATTCAGATTTTTTGTCAGATTATTTTACAAGTAACATTCGTTCATTCGTTTCGTGTTTTAATTTTTTAGTCTAATGAATAGATTTTTTGTAAATCCATAATTGCTATATATTATGCAATAAATTACCAGCGTTGTGTCATCGCGCGTCTCTTTCTTTTCTATGCAATGCGACAGTGACCGCGCTTTAGCTCTTGTTAGCCTCTTAAGAGCGTTCTTCCCGCTCGGGCTGGTAACGTCGCATTTTTTGTGGCTTTTCTTGATTATTTTATTTTTAAATAAAAGTACAATCTTTTTTCAGCCAAGCACTAGATATTTGGTATTTATAATTATTTTTAACATTTACTCGTAAATAAAAATATGTAATCGTAATTAATACCTCTGCAAATAGAAAATAATTGACAAAATGTCAATGTTTATGTGGGAATACCAAAATAACTGTAAAAAAATAGCATACAAACTTATAATTACCAACGAACTAGTGCTTGGTTGACCAAATAAAAGTACTATGATTTAAAAATGCGACGTTGCCAGCCGGAGCGGGGCACAGACCATCAAACTGAACAGCTTTCTCCATGGGATCAACATTGTAATCGCGAAAAAATAATCAGGTGTCCCATACATTTGGGACGAGTAGGTATTAAAGCTTTGTACCGCACCTTTAAATTTGACCACACTTTTCTGAAACACGCTGTACATAGGCAAACCATTAAAACATATCAAATCATTGTTTATAATATTAGTTATTCATCAGATACGAATATAATATCTACCACAAAAACTACTGAAAAACATTCGTCCTATTTACCTAATCATCATGAAAACAACAATTCTATAACAACACAAACGTCACAAGCATAAGCTTCTTCCATAGTTAAGTAACTAGTTACATATCTAGAATATCTAAAACTAACTACAATCTAGTACAGTCTAGAAACGTCTTCAGACAATCGGCTCGGCAGTAGTTACAAATAGCGTTCTTGTGTCGCCCCGAGCCGCGGTTACGCTAAACGGTTGACTCGATTGCCCCGTCGCGCCGGCTTGGCATTGCCCCGCCGGCTTCGTATTGCCCCGCAAACCATTCTGGTCTACTAATGGTTCCATTTGTTCTTAGTTTGTTAGAAATAGTAGGACTTGTAGGTACTATCTGTTTGTTATGATGGAGAGTACCTACGTAGAGATATTTGGTGACTAAGCTAAGGATTAGCCAAAGTTTCGTCATTCCGAATAAAAGGAAGAAATGACTAAATATGGCTAAGCTATGTTATACTATCCATCTCGTAAAAAAATGTTCATGTAAAAGCTGTGAAGTCTGTAAAGCATTTTCAATTTTAGTAACTCATAGGTAGTACCTATTTTACGATGTTCACTTTCGATTTCTATCGCAATCAAAAGAAAAAAGTCCATTTTGAACTTATTTTGAAAATTACATCTCGCCGATAGGTTGTTATCGTGCTTCGGGTACACATATAATAACTTAAAAAAAAAAAAATGCGCCGTAAAAAAAATGTCGGCTACACTACCTAGATGCAGCTTCAATAAATAACGCTATTCCACAACCAGAATAAATCATCCAAAAGTCCACAAACAAACCAACAAAATGCACTGCGGGCAAATACCAATTTCACTTAATAAGCATGTCCATTCGAGTTCCATTCTAGTTTCCCAAGTAACGCTCCATAGTTTTCCCAACGGAACTTTTCAATCGACAGTTAAGAGGCTTGTGGACTCCTCCCTATATTTATTTACCACGAAGCGGCAAAGAAACTTACTTTGTCGACAATAAATTGTGTTTGTTCATTATTCAATTGCGCCCCTTTTCATTTTAATAAGCTTACCGATTTTTGTGGTGATATTTTGTTGTTTTCTGTAAAGAAAAGTTTTTGTTTAACAGTCTGCGAAGTTGTGATTGGGTAACAGAATATATTATTTTGTTGGGTACTTTTTTGTAGGTATATTGGATTTTTGATTGGATATACATATATATTTGGATTTTTTAATTAGGTGTTTGAGTCTGCATTTGTGCCCGGTTGTTGTCAATAGGATCGCCCTCTATTACATGGGACTTAAACATAACTGGTGAAATGTGGGCCTACTATAGATAAACCTCTGCCTAACCCTTCGCGGAATATAGGCGTGAAGTTATGTTATGTTATGTTGATAAGGTATTCTCTGAGAGGTGGTTTACGTAAAATTGTGAATCGTTTTTTTTCTTCATCTTATCTTATTTTGATTTAAAATCCTACTACCTACCATAGTCTAAAAAAACAAGGTCTGGCATTCCGGGAGTGACACACGTTTACGTCACTATCCAGATGCCACTTTATTGCAACAAAACACGAACTATGGAAACATTTTCAGTCACCATTCTGTTAAAAAATATATGTAAACCATTTAAATTCTCGTTTCATTTTTCTAATCAAACGAAACATCAACAAACAACGTAATTGTTAGTTAAACCCTCTTTATTTTATCGGATTCGCACAGATAATAAAGGTGATTGGAGAGTTATTATAACACACTACTGGTAATACAGCGATGTTGACGTAGGCTTGTGTCACCCCCGTGACGAGACTGCTATACTTAGCGAAGTATATTATACCATGCTACCTACCTCTAATACAAAAGCTTCTTATGTAAATGTACTTAATATGAACATGATGAACCTATCTAATTGAAAGAATTGTTATTTATTCTTCTAGGAGTTTGCCCTTGGTAGAGTCAAGTCTGCTAGTCTTATTAATCAGACGGTTTTCCAAGGAATCGCTAGACGAGAAATTACAATGGGGACCCCATATGACATCTCTTGCGGGGCGGCTAAGCTCGGTCGCGTATGCTGTTAGAAAGATAAGACATTATGTAGGACTGCTGATATTGAATCCATTTTTATTTTGCAAAAGAGCTGTCAGGGCCTTTTACAATTTACGTCGCCGCGGATCTCTTAAGGAACTATTTAAAAATATTAATATTATGATGGGACCTTGCCAATTCATTTATGGACACAGTAATAAGAAAAAATCTACATCTTTCTAATAAGATAGGTAAGTAATAGACATAATTTTAATACAAGAAATAAACATAACATAAGTAGATCAACAATTTTTCAGATTATGGGGTACTGTGTTAAATGTTACAACAAAATACTTTGTGATATATTGCAAGTAAATCATAGAAAATTTTAAACTCATATTAAAAGTACACTTTGTAAACAATATTACAAATTAGAGGTAATATCCTAGATAAGAATGATTGGCAACATGCTGGTCCTGCTCCATAGGGCAATCTCTAGAGGCTAGACAAAATCAAACTGGCTGTTAATTTAATTGTATAATTTATAATTTTAATGTCATTGATTTTACATTATGTAACTATTTTAACTCACACACTAAATTGTTACTTGTTTGTATTTGAGAAAAATCATCTACTTTTCAATATTTGTGAATATGTGAACTCCATGTATCTATCACATAGGTAATTAATTTACCAGTCATTGCTTTTTATTTAATTATTTTTACCTAATCAGGTATAGTCATTTTATTCTAGGTGCATCGTCTTCATATATAATTATATTAGTGGCTCTGTGAGTCTGTTAAATGTTCACCTCGTTATTATTTAAAACAAAAGAGCGCGAAATGGCTGAAATATGTTTTTTTTACGTTTTCAACCCCATATCTCCGCATTTTCGAAAAAATTCGAAAATTCAATCCAAAAACATTCCCTAAAATTATCGAACCTACTCACAACATTTCACGAGAATCGGTTGAGAAATGCGACCTGTAGAGGAGAACAGACATCCGGACATCCGGACATCCGGACATACGAAAGCATTTTTGCCCAAGCTGAAACGGAGACGCTTCGCTTGCTCGGTCAATAATTATTGTATACAAAATATTGTAAAACATTATATAAGAGTGACGGTGGAGTTTCTTGTCCATTTCTCTCCATACAAAACTATCTTTTGGAAGGGGCAACTAGAATCAATTCCATTTTCTCGTAAATGTTGACGTTCATAAGTACGTTTTATGTGCCTAATTGAAATAAATGATTTGACTTTGACTTTCTGAAAGAAGCTGGAAAAGCACAATATAATATATTTATTTTGATTGTGGAACTTACAAACCACAAAACACAAACCTTTAATTTTGTTACTCTGAGGACATGTCCATATGTCTTTTATAAATTTGCATTCTATTTTATATTATTCAAATTAATTAACTTTACCTAAAGTTTATTTCTAGTTTGTAAGCAGCTTTTATTCAATATCTTTTCTCTTTAAATGTAATGTTTGCATATACTTTGCGTATCCGTTAGCAGTAATACCTTTTCTAAATACTATTGTAACCAATGTTGAATGTTGGTATTATTTAAAATATCGGCCAAGTGCGCGTTGGACCATGCACAATGAAAGGAAGTTTGAAACAAACAAACGGACAAACTTAACTTTGTAGTTGAAACAATGTTCTCCCTACATCATCTACATCGTCATGGTCAATTCTCCAACTGCAAATGTAGGTAAGTTTGTAATCGCAATTTTTTTTGTAAGTTTTAAAACTACAAATTAACGATTTTCGGACTTTTTCCTTTAGTTATGCTGTAATACCTTGCTTTTTGCCAAATGTCATGATTCTAGGTCAACGGGAATTTGGTTGGTTTGGTTTGGTTTGGTTGGTGGTTTGGTTTTGATTTATTTGCGGGTATTAAAATATGTCGCATAAATGGCCGTATTTATTTATTGCGTTGATTTAGAAGCTTAATTTTTTAGAGCTCTAAGGGACCGTAGATCTACGTATTTCATATTAATTTCAACTGTATACCTCCTCGCGTTCCTGAGAAAAAGGGTCTTGAGAGACTGACAGACAGACAGACGGACAACAAAGTGATACGATCAGCGTTCCCTTTTTTCCTTTTGAGGTACGGTAACCTAATAAATAAACCCAAAAACACAGCCTTAAAAGCCCCAAAATCCAACTGGTTTTTATTGCATCAAACGTTTCAGCATGACTGCAAAGGTTACGAGGGCGACACTGAAAGTTTTTAGAACTGGCCACTTGTAAGCGATATAATAAAAAAATAAGTTCAAATTTTGAAAATGGAACTCTTTGCCAATATTATTGTGTACTTGTTGTATTCATTTGTAATTTAACGCGAGAAAATTTTCGTACAATGATTTTTTATGATTTTCGATGTCATATAAGTCAACAAGAAAGTTATGATAGACTTCGATTGGCCTTTCACGATGAAGCCCCATCTCGTGCCACTGTTTACAACTAGTTTAATGAGTTTAAACGTGGTCGCACTAATCTCACCGATGATCTGCGTGAGGGACGGTCTTCTAAGGCGACGACTAAAGATAACATCAGTGTTGTGCGGCGTATGATAGAGACTGACAAAAGAGTGACTTATCAGCAGATTCGGACAAGCTTAGGCATCGGTATGAGTCAAGTGCACAAAATCCACCATGAACATTTAGCGGTCAGGAAGCTTTGTGCTCGGTGGATACCTCATAATTTGACAGAGGCCCAAAAACTCCGTCGTGTTGATTGGTGTCGTGAAATGGTTCAATGATTTTACAGAGGTGACTCAAATGCTGTGTTCAACATACTTACGGGTGCCGAAAGTTGGATTTATTGTTATGATCCTGAAACTAAGAGAAAGTCTGCTGTCTGGGTGTTTCCTTCCCAGGAGTTGCCAGCTAAAGCGAAGAGAGGTCGAAGCGTGGGAAAAAAGATGGTGGCGTCGTTCTTCGGAAGGACAGGTCATTACGCAAGATTTTTTTTAGAGGATCGAAAAACAGTTACTGCAGAGTGGTACACTAACAATTGTTTGCCACTTGTCTTGGAAAAAGTTCGGGAAAAACGACCTCGCAGTAAGACCCTCGCTCACCACGACAACGCCTTGTCGAACACCGCCAAGCAAACAATCGACTACTTGGCGACGTCAGACGTGGAATTACTGGTTCACCCGCCCTATAACCCCGACCTCGCACCTTGCGATTTTTATTTATTTCCGAAAATAAAAGAAAAAAATCGAGGAAAACGTTTTATGGACGCCGAGGAAGCAGTGGCTGCGTTTCAAAATGCCGTCGAAGAGACCCCTAAGGACGAGTGGGCAAAGTGGTTTCCTCAATGGTTCCATCGGATGCGGCGATGTATTGATGTAAATTGACACTATTTTGAAGAGATATAATAAAACTAATAACTTGCTAGTTTGTTCAGTTTTTGATGTTCTAAGAACTTTCAGTGTAACCCTCATACTTGTAAATTTTACTCTTAAATTAAAATTACAAGTACGCACCTACACTTACACATACTTATTTTTACATTTGAAAGTTGTCTAAGCCAATCATAATACATTAAGTAATAGTCACTTACCACATAAACATTTCAGTGATCCATCGAATATAATGTATGCAGAATATGTAGGTACATCGAGTAGATAGTTTGTCAGTCAGCCCGAACATATAGGCTTCACATCTCTTATTCATAACACGTAATGGCAAAATCTGTTGAGCTTAAACTGATGGCCAATTTCAATAGCAATATGGCTTACTAAATGTGAAGAATTATTAATTAACTTATAGACGTTTACGATGTTACAGATTTAGTAGTGAATAGCTGATGTACGTAGGTGTTCTAAATGGAGTTGAATAATCTATCAGTTTGATTTTAAGCGAAATTGAACTTTCAGTTGTCTTTGTTTGTCTTTTTATTACGGACGCTTCTAACGTTGTGCATCGTTCTCACATGCATAATTTCAACATGAACGATGTAACCCACATTTTGTTACCAAATTTTGATTTAAAAGAGTGTCCATGCCCGTGTCTTGCCCGTTCTTCTCCATAGGTAACTACTACGCTTTGGAATGGGCAACTAGATTCATCTTTCTGACTGACCGACCCCTTGACAATTCAAAAGTGCCGGTAATTCGTGTATATGAAATTAATGCTTTGAGTTTGAGTTTGAACTGACCAGCCCTCAAGTCTTCTCTTTGTGAGCACTTCTAGTCGTATATTTATCTATGAGTTTGAGTTCAGTTAAACAACATTTATACACTGCTAAAATCTTTTTTATTTTCGTTTTATGCCACCGACTTCCGAAATTAAAGCCATTTTTCATTTTGTAGTGTTTTTTTTGGAAGTTGGTTGTTTTTTTTTTGTGAAAATGTTTTTATTTTCACTTTTTAGTTGTTGTACCTACCCCACACAAATTCTTATACCACTAATTGCTATGTAAATAACAGTGACAAGAAGTTATTATGTAACATCATCAATATACACTAAGTGGAAAAAATACGTATTATTGAAGCTAACTGAAAAACTACCCAACCCAATTTAATAAAAATTATAAGGGCCAACCACTAAGGTATACCATATCTATTAAAAAAATGATTTTTGAAATCGATCCACCAGTGCCGGAGATATTGCGTAATAAACATACAAAAAAAAAACACAGACGAATTGGGAATCTCCTCCTTTTTGAAGTCGGTTCAAAAGTCTGATTTAGGTATTATGATCAAAGTATTCTACCACCGCCAGAGAGCGCTAGAATCTAGGAACGTCTAGAGATTTTGGGAATGTCTTTGCTAAATAATATAAAGTCAACTCAATATAAAAACGGTATTGCAATTAGGCAACCCAAAATCGGTAGATCCACATTTAAAACATGTTTCTTATAGCGAAGTGTAGTATCGAAACGCAGCTTTTATAGTTTTATTAGGTAGACATTAAAGCAAGGTGAGGTTTTGCAACTGCGTAAAGTGGCCCCAAAAATTTACGCAGAGAGCAATATTAAACCGTTTCAATTGCCGCATTTTACGAGGAGGTCGAAATTTAAAACGCGTTTCGGGGAGTGTTGCCAGCCTCCGTCTAAATGCTTTATGTTTTATTTTATTATCCGTGTCGCCACCTAGTCTTTATTACACGTTGTATATTATTCGCATTTGTTATGTTTTTTTTAAAGCTGATAAGGATTTTTAACAGAATGTTTTTTGTTTGAATTTGTAAGATAAAATTAAATGTTTGTTTTGTTATTGTTGCAAAATTATGCCTTAGCGAAGAAAATCATCTAAATTCAATGTAGGTGTATTGACTTTAAATGCTGTTTAAGGGCGAAAATGGAACAGTAGGTATGGGGACTTTAAATTCCCTTTTTAGGTTTATTTTAGTATTATCTAAATCCGTGCCTGTCACGTTGTTTCATTTAAGAATGTCGACAGAAAAAACGTCTATTACACGACATATGATCGACGCGATCACAATAAAATTGACGTTAACTAATTGAATTTTTACAGGACGTAATCAAATTCTACGAATATGATTCTAAAATACAATGAGCATAGGTAGAAGGCTAACTTTTTTTAATCTCTATAATATTTATTATGTGCACGGTCATATTTACATAACTTTAATCAAATAGGTCAGAAAACTGATTTCGCTTTATAAAGAAATACGTATTCGTCTGTAATGATAATGACACTAGTTTTAAATGAATGCTTATAAAAGCGTATTCAGGGGTAGGTCTACCTAGGATGAGTATCAAAAAAGGTTGTAATTTTTTCCAACAAAATGACATAGAAACAAAGCTGAGACGTCAATATCAACTCAACAAAAGCAATAAAAAAGTACATCATAAACAGGGCCTTCTTTTCCATTGATCACTCTGGACAAGTGCTCAGGGCCCCTCGATTCATGGGCGGGGTATTTAATGCCAGCGTCGGAACTATATTATGGGGTATCAGAGACAGGATGCTATAAATTTCGAGCTCACTTTGCTCGCTCTTGCATCCTAGATTCTCCATAGGGCCCCAGTATCCTAAAGCGCCTAGAGCCTCCAATAGGATTAAAACGGTCCTTCATACACTCTAAACACAGCTCTATGTATATGTATAAAATATAGGCACCATTAGCTTTAGCAAAAGGTTTATTCAGGATTATCCGAGTTTTGGAAGAAGCAATTAACGCTTTTGAATTATTGAGTAGGTAGCTCGCTTAGTTAAGCTTTCAGAGGAACCTTTCAACTTGTGTCTACGTCTAATACGTACAACGCATTTGGATCTATAAATTGTATATAGGCTGAAATTTATAAACATAGTTACGTACAAATAGGGGGGCTCGTGGCTAAATAGTAACAGCCGCTCGGGTCGATCTTCAAGGTTAAGACGGTCCATGGATGGTTGACCATCCTATACATACCGGGACCGCTCCGTGCTTTGGATAGCACGTTAAGTCGTTGGTCCCGGATGTCGTTCGTAGATCTTTGACAGTTGGTACAGGTTGTCAGAAGTCCGAAAGCCGGACAACCAGACTTGCCAAGGGGTTTCGTGTTACCCAGTTGTGGTGATCAGATAGGCAGTCGCTCCATGTAAAATTCTTATAGGTACTGATATTCAGCGGTATCTGGTGCAAATGGTAGCCGACCCCAACATAATTTAGGAAAAAAGCTTGGCAGATGATGACGCGGACGATATGAAAATTGTGTCTGATTTTGAAGCTCATAATCAGCCAAAATGTTCCCACAAGCCTCCTCTCTTTGAGAGGGAATGGGCTGTAGTCTACCACGCGGGTCCAGTGCGGGTTGGTAGATGTCACATGTCTTCGAATTTTTGGTTCTAGGACATGCTCTCCGAGGCACGAAGGGGTTTTGATGTGCAATGGATGGTCACCCATCCACGCATCGACCGCGGCAAGCGTAGCTTTACCTTCAAACGACCCGTGCGGCTGTTATTATTAAGCCACGAGCCGTATTCTTGCCTATCGATCTTAATAGCGTAAAAAAAGTGGTTTGCGTTAAGCTGTGCCGTTTTGTATTTTTGTAACAACCTTTTAAACTTTTGTGAAATATCTAAAATCAATAACAATGTTTTTAAATTCCAGTATCTATTCAATCATAACAACAGTTTAGCGATCACTTCACAATTGATTTGATATCGATGACATCTCGGCGCCAATCGCCTTGAACTCATGAATATTGGATGAAATCGCATTATTACCATAATTAGGGGTACATTATACACTTTGTGATCAATAATACAATGATACTGATGTTGAACTATTTCAGCTGAATAATAGGTTAAATGCAGCATCTAATCGTGTCATTTTCATAATTTTCTGGTCAGCAGGATTCGCATTTCAGAACTTGACGATTGACCGATACTAAGGTTATTGGCTCTTGGTCTTCAGGCTTCTAATATACTGAAAGAAATCTGCGAAGGAATACTGCGCCGGATTTCCATAGTGACGTACGAGAGTACCCAAAAACCAAAAAAGTTTTTAACAAATTGTATCTATGTACTTACCCTGAAAGCTTTGGCAGATTATCAAATTATTTGAACAGTAAAACAGGATAGAGTGTTCAAAGTAAATTAGCATACCTAATCTTCGATCTCGAATAGCCTTAAGTTGTCTATCTAGCGTTCAAAGCGCTAAGAAGTCAGAGGGCCTAGACAAATGACATTCGCTTCGGAGCGATTCTATTTCTACAATCGCTATCGCTTTCGCTAATGATTCCAAAAACTAGCGATAACGCTCGTCAAAAAGTGTCCCTTGGCTATGCATCTCTGTGGAAGTACCTAATCTTTCGACGCTGTCGATTCATTTCATAATCGAATGTTGTTAACATTGTCTAGCAAATTTTTATTCGTTGACCTATGATCACGTGACATTTCGATAGCTTATGTCAACCCCATACATTTTAATTTTTCTACTAGCGTCATCGCTAATCGAATGTTACTTTGTCTAGGCCCTCAGTAAAGCTTCCTCTAGGTTCATGGACAATTAGCATTTCTACACTCACTTAATACACTGAAGTGCTATATTTTTAATGTTTACATTGTGATGTCAGATCCTTATTCTGAAAGGGAAAACGGAAGTAATGTATACTCATAAACATCGAATAATTTGTAGCGTCCTCGCGAAAGCTGTCATTGTCGCGTCGAATTTACAAATTAAACATCATCCCTCCGTTTTTCTACACACACATGAAATTATTAAACGTATGAATACTTGCCATCTAATCCCCACAACGTTATATTGAGTTTTACCTTCCCTCTCACGGAATCGTCATGAATAATCATTCGAATTAAGCTAATGCATCAAGCCTAATAGACCATTCTACGTATATGTGTTAATCGAATAATGGATATTAATCGTCTCGTATATTAATCTCAAATGGAACATATCTATTTAATTTCACTGTGCTAGTTACGCCAAGTGCTTGGAAAGAATAAAGAACTTCTATTGTTCTTCTGGGTCTCGATAAGGCGAATAAAGAATTTTCTCGAATGGTGTCCTTCAGCAAAAAGAGCTTTACCGGTTTCAGATAATTCGTTTTTTACGACGTTTGTAAATATTTCTTATCTTCCCAAGAACGTTTAAACTAAAGTGTCACATTTCGAATATGTATCCAAAGTACTTATCAAAAAAGGTAAAATTCTTGCTGTTTTATAGCTACTTGCCTTACAATGATTCCGAATAGGTAAGCTTTGTACCAAATTGTAGATTGTTTGTTTCAGCATTTTAGAGACGCTCTATTTCTAAAAGTTTGTTAGGATTAATATTTGCATTTCATTTTTTTTTCTATTGCTCCAAGTATTGAGAAGATTCTCCTAAAAAGAAAAGCATTTTCATCGCCCGTATCAAAATAATCACAAAAAAAAATCCATAACGCAGTTCTAAAACCGTTCAAGTTTTTCATAAGACCTGAACATATTGAAAATCGATGCGGTATTTCCATGATTAAACCTTCAGCGAACAACGTAGTGTATTTAGTTTATGAAATTCAATATTTCCATTCAGTAACAATTCGCGAAAGTTGCCAATTTCATTAAGCTTCGTATTTATTATGAATTACCAAGTATCGTTGAAACATTTCATCGAGTCTGAGCCTGCGTACACAGGGTATATTGTATAGCTTTGTAACAAAGCTTTTTGTGCGGAGTTGTAGTCAATTAAAAAAGTGGCTTTCAAACTGTATGGATTGGTCCAATATCAACACAACACGAATTTTGTTGGTACAAGTTGGTTTAGCGGTGGTTGAGTTTGTTCTGCCAAAATGGCTAGTACGGGTAACCTGGGGTTTACTATGAAGCCGCATCGTATTTCAATAGCAATTAGAGTGTTGAAATCTCAGTGAGTCGACGCACGGAGCACCATGTTGCAAGCATTGCTCTGTTGTGCACTAATTAAATGATCATTGTTCTGGTCTGGTACCCAAAACGGACTACGGTTCACGGTGAAAGCCAATTACAAGTCAACTAGGTACTTCGCCAAAACATTTTGACTTTTCTTTTCATATTTTGCGTTGTTTCTTTTTTTAAATGTAGATTTTTGATAGTGGTTATGATTAATTATTCTTTTTCTGTCTGTGATTTTTAAAATTGGCAATTGCTTATAAAGAATTGGCCTATTACTTCATTTTTGTCATAAGGATTTATAACAAAGTTATACCAAGCCATAGCACCCTGTCGTTTTCTTAGTAACTTTAGCAGGAGGGATCATACACCTCTAAAGGAGAAGGTGTTTTTCTGTGATGATAGCATTATATTAGGAAAGTAAAACATATAGAGGAGCTACGAATCTTGAGTGATGCTTAAAGTGGCATTTCAACAAAGTGTACAAGAGCCGGTTTTGTGCACTTGTTAAAATTGGCATCACAGGATATGCGTAAAGGACGTTTCGGTGCTGCTTTATGAAAAATACGACTACTAAAGAACGCCAAACACGTCCGAACCATCCTTAATGAATGTACCTTCCCCCAAAAAATCAACTGAGCCAGCTTTCATCGTAATTAACAACACATCAATCCACTCGTAGTAAGCCCTCGTTTTTGGCCATTGTTCACCGTATCCGTTTTAATTTTCGGTTGGAAATCAACGAAGTGAGCGTCGCCGGCGACCTAGCACCGGCCGATATGCTTCCTGGCCTGTTTACCCGGCAAATAAACCGGTCCGGCCAATTCGGGCCATTGTTAGGAATATTGTTTGGTACCCCCAGAGAGCTCTACGGAGATGTGAACAATGGACCCATTTTCAGGGCTTGCGGAGTTCGATTTTTGAATGTATGGCTAAAATGAGATGCACATTCTATTTTGAAATGTCTTCTGTCACAGGTCATTTTACTAGCCATTACTTATTACAGAGTACCCAATGTACAGTCATCAAAAGAGATAAGTAACCAGGGTCGTTGATATAGTTGAAGTTTAGTAAGAAGCCGATGAATGCTTTCGAATAAAGTTTAATTTAATTAATATAAAACAAACAGTTAATTTATCAAATGAAATTTCATTCGAAAACATCCATCGGTTTCTTACTAAACTTCAATTATATCGTCGACCCTGGTTACTTATCTCTTTAGGTGACTGTACCTTCTGGTAAGAAGGAAATAGGTACTTACGACTGTTGATGGTAATTACGCTTCAATTACACGATCAACTGACTTAGATTAGAAAAAAAAAATGTTTTTTTTTTTTTTTTTTAATTTCACGTAAACCTGTTACAGGCACTTTTGAATTGTCAAGGTGTCGGTCAGTCAGAAAGATGAAGCTAGTTACCCATTCCAAAGGTAGTAGGTACCTATGGAGAAGAACGGGGAAGAAACTCCATGGACACTCTTTTAAATCAAAATATGGTTACAAAATATTGGTTACATCGTTCATGTTGAAATTATGCATGGGAGACCGATGCAGAACGTTAAAAGCGTCCGTAATAAACAGACAAGAGCAATTCAAATATTAAATTAAATTAAAATAAGCCGTGGCAACTAAGAAATGACCAGTGCCCACCGACGGCGCCCGTTCACGAACATGACGCATGGATCAGCACCATTCAGCTCAACCGTTTTGAAGGGAACTTAATGATCCAACACACACGCCACCACCAGCGAGACATTAAAGTGAGCATGACATACTCTCAGCCGCCAGGGCACATTCAAGTCAATGAAAGAAAAACCTATTAAATGGTAGCTAATAAATAGCTCTCAAACTCCGATAAAGTGTTGAGATATTTGTCAAATTACATTCAGATTAATTCTCAGATTTTGACTGACGCCAGAAACCTACAATAACAGTTATTTGAGTGAGAAACAAAATATAAAAAAAAGTTATTACTAAAATTTGTATCCAATTTATTTCATTTAAACCACTTGCAGGCACTTTTGAATTGTCAAGGAGTCAGTCTATTAGTCAGAAAGGTGAAGCTAGTTCAAAATCCTTACTAATTTTCTTAGGTCTAGTATGTTCATAAATCCACATTTGATATCCACAAGCGATCGTGCATCGAGCCTCGAACTTTTCTCAGTTTGTGTACTTTAGGAACTGCCCCGTGATGACGGCGGCAGTTGAAGGCTTAATCTGCTCTCCGTGAGGTGAATACGACGTCGATTTGCCGAGATTGCCCAGTTCCTTAATGTAGGTATTATTATAGTGAAGTAGTGACATATTGGGAGAAAGTAATGCTTGATGTAAGCAGGGATAAGGGTCTGTTGACTTACAGTAGATACTAGAAAGAAAGAAAGACATATTGTTTTATTGTCACAGAAACACGTGCTTATAAAATGATAAGTTAACTCGAATTATGATACTTGTTAGTTGTAAATAAAAAACTTTAATTTCAAGCACGGAACAGAAAAAGTCGGTCTATAAAAATAACATATTACCCATTTGTTTCAGATGTTTCAGGAGATAATGATAAATGATAAATAAATGATAAATGTTTTTATCTGTAAGTAGGTTTGTACAAACCCTTTTACACGTCAATCATATTTTTTAAACTAGATGAGGTCGGCGTTTCCTATCTGACTACTCTGAGAAGAAAGGCCGAAACAAACTCAGAGATCAAAGTCTCTTTTAAAGTCCAGACATAATCTTGGTCAGATCATGTGAAGACCGTGCAGATTGGTATCTGAAATGTTCTTTTGAGGAAAGAACCACACAGATTGAGTGGACCTGTCCAGTCAGTGCACGCATTTGTCAGTAATCGTGCAGCTCAACTCAGGAAGTCAGGACTTAATGATTATTGTCTTAATCTCCTACCACAGGTATATATTTTACTTAAAAGGAGATCCCTATTTAAGATTTACTGTAAAAGTTGTACAAGTTTCTGCAATAAACCGTTATTTATTTATTATTATTATAATGATTCTTAACATAGGTAAGGTGATAATAGTACCCAGAATCCTTAGTTTAAAATTGTACAATTAACTTCTGATAAGAGACTGCTCTCCAAATGTAGCAAGATAAGCCATTCTAGCAAATAGTTAGAACGAAACGTAGATACCTACAACCATTTAATTTTCTCTTTAGACGCCAATGAGCTGAACTTCATACGACCATTTATTTAAACCCACACCCTATTGCCCTACCTAAAAAAACATATCTTATATAATCATTATTATTTCCATATCGAAATAGAGTAGAGTAAGGTAAGGCATTAAAACAACACTGGCAACTTCGGTTAAACATGTTATTTCAAATATATATTCCAATTAGCCGAGTTTACTTTTGGAACCTAAGTTAAATTCACAAAGCATTCTGTTTGAGGTGTACCGCCCGGGGGCAGCAGGCGAACCCACTAACTAAACTAGTGGCTGGCTATCACAACGTAATAAAGTTTAATAGAATAGGTAGGTAGATCCTACAATTAAATAGGAATATACCTACCTAAATACGAGAGGTTATTATAAATAGCGTTGTTTTCATTGAATTTGGAAAGGGTTGGAAAGGATGCGTTGTTTCAGGAAATTCCTTTCGTATAAAAATACGACAAAATTGCGTGAATACGGGTTTTACAAATCTTGAGTGAGATGCCAGCCGAAATAAGTCTCACTTGTACTGCAAAATTCAACAATAACAGAAAAGCTTTAGTTGTCCTTATATTCAAACCTTGTATAAAATGGCTGTATCACGCATTTTTTTTTAAATTAAAAATTTCGTACACTAGGAATTTCTCCTGTATTGTGGGTGCATTCACAAACATTCAAACTCACATACACAAACAACCAGACCCGGACCAACTACTTGTAGGTCATACAAATATTTGTTCCGTGCGGGAATCGAACTCGCGATACGCAGCGCAGCAGTCAATCGTTTAACCACTGCGCCAACTGTGCTGTCAAATTGACTTAAGGGGACTACATGACCTAAACGCAAATTTATAATGCCTAAAAATATATGATCCACTGCAGTAACCAAAATCAGAAAAATATATGATATTCTTCTGGATATATGCTAGTTAGATAGTGTGTTGAAAACATAATACAATTAACTTGATATGATAGAAAAAAATTACAAAGATACCTCTAAAAAAATATTTTAACGATTAAAAACCATACTAATATACATGCAAACATTCAGTTTTTTTGTCAGATTATTCTACAAGTAACATACTAACGTGATAGTGTTTTAATTTTTTAATCCAATGAATAGATTTTTTGTAAATCCATAATTGCTTCATATTTTGCAATAAATTACCAGCGTTTTGTCTCTTTCTTTTCTATGTAATCCTACAGTGATCGCGCTTTAGCTCTTGTAAGCCTCTTAAAGTGTTGTTCAATTTGATAAACAATTGACTTGCCTGACTATACTTCCCGTAACTATCTCAAGACGCGAAGCTATATGGTTGTTGCAAGTTGTATCAGTACTAA
This sequence comes from Griposia aprilina, assembly GCA_916610205.1. Classification (NCBI taxonomy): domain Eukaryota; kingdom Metazoa; phylum Arthropoda; class Insecta; order Lepidoptera; family Noctuidae; genus Griposia; species Griposia aprilina. Next base: position 17,100,407 of record OU744288.1, read on the forward strand.
GTGTATACTTATATTATCCAATTAACTCAAGAGGTTCTTGCATTTAAAACCTGGTACGCCACTGAGATTGGTGGTTTACGTTTCGGTGTAGAATACGATTGAGGTTGAGAAAGATAAGAAATGACTGACTAGCTCTGAAGGAAAAAGTTCTAACGGTGTGAAGCAGATTTTACAGTTAAAAAGTGCCTGCATATGGTTTAATTAAAATAAATGTTTAGAGTTTGACAAAAGTCACTGTTAAAGAACATAACAATGACGATGTTTAGCGGCCTTACAAATTATTTTTAACCGACTTCACAAAAAAGAGGAGGTTCTCAATTCGTATGTATGTTTTTTTTTTTTTTTTTTTATGTGTGTTAGCTCATAACTTTTATCTGGGTGAACCGATTTGGATGATTCTTTTTTTATTTGATAGCTGGTGCTTCACATGTGGTCCCATTTAAATTTGATCAGGGTCTGACCAGTAGTTTTTGAGTTATTCTTAATACTGCATATTTTATCCACTTAGTTTATATTGATGATGTGTTGATAATTTGCTGTCACTGTTATTTACATACCAATTAGTGGAATACGAATTTGTGTGGGGTAGGTACCGCAACTAAAAAGTGAAAAATAAAAACTTTTTTACAAAAAAACAACCGACTTCCAAAAAAAACACTAAAAGACGTGAAAAATAACTTTTATTTCGGAAGTCGGTGGCGAAAAACGAAAATACAAAACCAAAGGCATCGACTTCCGAAATAAAAGTTATTTTTCACGTCTTTTAGTGTTTTTTTTGGAAGTCGGTTGTTTTTTTGTAAAAAAGTTTTTAAATCTACTAGTTCGTATTAAAATAATACTATGATCAGTGTACAAGCTGCCTCATTTTATACAATGTACCTATGTAGTTGGCAAGGCTTTGAGTTTCACAAGTTGACTAAGTCCTCTATCAGACGAAGTCTTAAGCTGATGAAAATGACGAGATGCCGTGTCTTTATTATTAACTAACTTCTGCATGCGACTTCGTCCGCGTGAAGTTTTTGGTTCCCCCGACCAACCCCGTGGCATCGCATCACCTGCCCGCGCTATCTCTTCGTTTTCGCTTAGCGTTCTTTCTGACTTTCTTTCTTTTTGCTCGGCTCCTAAGAGTCATTGCGTAATGTCAAATAGCCTATACCCTTCCTCAAGAATTGGCCTAACAGATGCAAAAAACAATTCAAATCCGACAGGCTAGACTAACTAACTTGTAGACTAGATTTGTGGACCTTTTTATATTTTGTTGAGTACATGTTACTTGTTGACAGGCCTACACTGTCCTCCCATATCTATCAACACTGTAATTTGTAAACATTGTAAAAGCCCCTTATTTTTAAAAGAGTAACCGTGGAGTTTCTTGCCGGCTCTTCTCCATAGGAAACAACCAATTGGAACCGTGCACCTAGCTTCTGACGTTTCATAAGTGTCCATGTTGGTTTATGTGAAATAAAATATTTTGATTTGATTTGATTTGATTTGATTTGACAGGTAGTTCCAGAAATTACCCTCTATATACAAACTTACAAACAAACAAACACATTTTACTTCTTTATAATATTAATATAGATTAAAGCTACACATAATGGGATGCTGCATTAGTAATGATGCGACATCTAAAACAAAAGCGAAGTGTGATGTGTTGGATTATCACTAGAGCCTTAATTTTATGCCAAGCATAATAAAGGTATGGATGGGTTTATCGTTTGTTTCTACCACAGCTAAGAGAAAAGAAAGAAAGAAAATACGTTTATTTGCGGTAAACATGACGCCAAGAAAAAACACACAAATACAAAATAAAAGGATTGTGTGGTTTTATGAAACCACGGTAAAAGTGAAACTTTTTTTCACACTATAGACATTTAACTAAAAACCTCCTTCCTTTCACTTTATCCCTACTCCGCGGCCGACCGTCACGCGACATGCAACACAGACGAAAGAGTTTGAGACGATGTAATAAAAGTTTCACTTTAAAAGAAAGAGTGGGGGGAAAATATGCGTCACATCCACGCAAAACGGCAATCGCTCAGCATAATGCTACGACCCTATGCGAGACAGAGCCCCAGCGCTGGTTTTCAGCGATAGCCGGCGTTGACGCGATTATGTCAGCCAGCTCATTGGTTTTCCCTTGCAATTAATTAAAATACTCGTGTTATGTAATGACAAGTTCCAGCAGTTTTGGCTGCGCTGCTGGCTGGGTCCATATGTCAGTCAGTCAGTCAGTCGTCAAGTCAGTCAGTTTCTCCTTTAATATTTATGACGAAGTAGGTACATCTCTCTCGTTATCATCAGCCATATTTTAACTACTGTGGGCGTACTATGGGAAGTGTAGGTTATTGCACAATAGAAAAACCGTTTGCAGTTCAAATCAAATTGTAGGTACATGACACAACTATACAGAACGCGCGACAGTGTCTAAACGTGTTCACTGCTTGACCGCCATCGACACCGACCAATTCTGCTTTAACTCTGGTCGGGCGTTAAGGCTCGTGCACACTCGCGAGACGCAACAGCGCGATACAAAGGCACCACGCGTCGCGCGACGAGCGGTGTCTTTGTGTTGTAAACTCTGTTGAGCGCCGTCTGGTGGATCTGGCGTCCCGATTAGTCAAGTCATACGATTAATTTAACGTATTTCCGACATATTTATAGTTGACATATTGGGAACTTGCGTTGTCTAAACTAATACAAAATCATATCGACAGTGGAAAGGTAAACCGCAAAAACCTGAAATCTCAAGAATGAATTTTAAAGTTATTACTTTAAAATTCATTCTTGAGATTCATCTTCTTAAGATTTCAGGTTTTGGCGCTTAAGCTATTTCACCTTTCCACTGTCGATATGAAATGCATTTAAAAAGATTCACGAGTTCATATTAGATCTCCATTCAGAAGACAATATTAAATTCTATTAGCGGTAACGTGGATGATAGAAAAGTAAAAAAAAAATGGGACTGATATAAGCTGACGAAAAGCTTTTGTCAATCCCGTTGAAAGTTTTTGTAGAAATATGAAACGCTTTGATAGCGATCGCCACTTGTCTAGGTCCTCTTGTAGGGACAAGGAGATTAAGGCGCATCCTCGACCAAACAACCTTGACCGTTCAGTCCTTCTTTGTCCCGTCGCTGAGTCTCGCTCTGTCCCGCTCCCTGCGCACGCCCATTTATCAAAGAATTCACAAAAAAAAAAAAAAAAAAATAGACAAATATTTTTTGAAATTAAATAAAACGTGAATTATTTAGATTTTTATATTATCTATCCATTAGTGTAGCAACCACATCTACATCTATCTATATATATGTGTCTATGCATTAGTGTGTGTGTGTGTGTGTCCATGTGTGTGTGTGTGTGTGTGTGTGTGTGTGTGCATTAGTGTGTGTGTGTGTGTAACATGATTAGAACGTCATATTTAGCAAAAGATGCATGTAATCAATAAGTTTGGTCACTTTATTACAAGGAAATTATAAATGTATTTATAACACATAAAACAAATAAGAACGTGCAATGTGATGTGCTTTTAGATGTAGTTTTTTACTCTTAATTAATGAGTTAATAGCCTCTGAATAACGCACTATCGCAAGGTTTTGCTCGGGGTAGTACGTTAAGCTACAGATCTAAGTGTAAAGAAGAAGTGTTTGGTGGGTGGTTGATACACATAGGCAAGAATTATAAAAGAACTGCCATTTGTCACGCCTGGTAGACGGAATAGTGTAAAAAATTATTGCATACATAAACTCATGACTTCTACCCATGGGGGTAGGCAGAAATTAAAGAATGCCACCTGCCAAGAAGGTATTGTTTGCATAAAAACAGTACCTAAACAAGACGATGATCTTTTACTCTTTTTCTCGTAATTCTTTGACGAGAAGACACGGATAAGATTAACCCGCAGCTATTCCATTTATCCTGAGTACGTTTACATCACTCAAAACTTGCCAAGTCATCTCTCAGTCAAGGAGCATATTCCAGTTTAATGAACCGAAACCTAAATAAGCAGAGAATTGAATGAAATCCCAACTGCAAATAACCGTAAAATAAATACTAAGGCATGAACAAAGGTCTAAGGATACTTATCTGTCAGTTCCTACACCGTTGGTTTATTTGTTTTTGTTTTCTAAATCTTTTAAGTTTTTTTTTTGTTTTATCGTATTTCCGACATATTTATTAAATTACAATAGTATTTACAATTAAAATATAATAACCTTACTTAAATAAAACTATTAAAGAATTAAAAGATGGCGTCGAAAAATTCATCCGCATTTAAAGTAGACATTTTTTTTAATTTTATTTTTTCCTCTATTTCTTTTAAGTAGATTTTAATGTTATTTTATGAAAAGTTTACATTGTGCTCTCCTTTTTTGGTCGTTTTTTGGTGTTTTCTATATCTACCGTTGGCTTGTTGTAAGCTATTATTGTTATTGCTGTATTGTTGTAGAAACACTTGTCTCTTGTTTATAAATATGTGAACCTTTGTGAAGAGAGAAAATAAAGATAAAGATATATTATTGTATTCTTTGTACCTAGGCTTTCTCCTTTTTTGACTATGCATTCCTGCTCTTTGTCAACCGCATTCAGGTCTACTCGCAATATTTTTATTTTGCATACGGCATTTTTTTTTCGGGTTCGTAATCATCAAATATTTTCTCCCGCGCTGGGCGGAACTGGAGGGCGTGTCAGACTTTTACTGACTAAAATCCACCCATGTTCCTTCAGTTGCCTGCATGCTAGGGCCACGGTAACCCTTTCAGACAAGCCCGCGACCCTGGCAGGTGCCCTATACGGCTGCAGCTGCTATCCCAATACTTATCGATCATAAGCTTAGATATTTGTCAGGGCCAGCGTCATCAGTTCAAAGTCCGATTTCATTTTGAGATTCTTCATACTTTCTGCCCTACCAATGACTGTTACCTATAACATTTTTCAGTTACAAAACGCTTATTAGATTCTAAACAGTATTTGGTCTTTTAGTCGTTAAATTTTGTAGCATCCAATGAAAGTAGAAGCACTACAAAAAGCCAACAAGGACTAAGAACTCCGAAGCTTGTAATATTATGTACAAATTTTCGAAAATGAACTCAAAGCGACGATTTAATTAGCATTTAGTGGTGCCCAAATTGCACTTCACTTTCGTTATGCTCTTTTTAATGGACCTTAAAACGGTTAACTTGGTCATATGCAGATGAGAGTGCATGCTTACTTTTGTCTAACTGAACAAAAAGTACGAAACCTTAGCTACATAAGATTCGTTTAACCGACTTTAAAACTGAGGAGGTGCTTGTGGTAATCACCAAGCTATACAAAAATACTTAGTGATCATCGTAAACGGGTAGTCTTATGCTCATAGAAGAACTTCTCAGTATACTGCTCTTTAAAGTCAAAGTCAAATCATTTATTTCAAATAGGCCGATAAAAGAAGGAATTACAAAATTTAATTGACTCTAGTTTACGCTCTCTAAAGGTAGTTTCAAATGGAGAAGAAGAGGCAAGAAACTCCTTAGTGACTCTTTCAAATGTTTAAGTATATCTAATAGTCTACGTACCCTAACTAATAAGCTTGTCTTTTAAAACAATCAAGAAACGAGAGAAGTTGAATCGTTATTTGTGTGAGAGTAATTCCTTTTTCTTTCAGCTCCGTTAACCGTAACATGAAACAACCTTTTTACTCAAATCGCCTCTACAAACCACACCTTACCTACTCTTTGTTAAACTTTACACTATAATTACTGTTAACTTTGTGCCGTACCCATTATTTCTACGAGAGCTAACGAAAGACGCACCTTTTACACTGAATTATTAAAATTAAACCGTTTCACGTTGCGGGTTGCGGTCTCAAAGTCGCTTCGGTGCGGCCGCAAGAAAGTTGCGGGATGTATAGAGAAGGACAAAGGAGCTAGCCCGGGGCCATTTGTTCATCGTACGTATTTGTTCGCGCCTAATTAAACATGGAACAGTGGGAGAAGGTATATCAAGGGAATTAGGGATTCAAGTGTAGATTTGAATGTATTGCGAAGCCAGGAGATGGGTTTTAGTTTTATTACTGTTGTGTTTCGGTTAGTTTTGTTTTCAGGGGTTTTGTTAAAGGTGAAATATATTTATGGGGGTCGTACTCTAAAAGTTCTGTAATTTGTGTCAACCTAGCGATAGCTATTGGTGGACATAGGTTTCTCATTCATGAAACGATCTATAGGTACACACGGCTACATATCAAGCTGTACTTTTCCACTATAAGCCGACTTCTCATTGTACGAAAAGCTTATAAAATGGCAATAGGTATGATTGCAATCGTAAGCTGCTGAAAAAAATATTTAGAAAAATATTTTTCCTTGGATTTTTTTTTTTTGGCTGCGAAATAAATCCCACCCTTGTTCCTTCAGTTGCCTATGCGCCAGGGCCATGGTAAATTTTTAAATATAAATTATTTTTTCCATGGCTGCGTTATACAGCATGTATAAGAAATGGGTGGCTCAAACAAAATTTCAATACCTACTCGACCCAAATGTATAGGACAGCTGATTATTTTTACCCGATTACGATGTTGGTCCCATGGAGAAAGCTGTTCAGTTTGATGATCTGTACCACACCTTTCTAAAACAGGCGGTATACGGTAATGGTACCCACAGGAGGATTAGAGGCAGTCTGTACACCGACATAATCAAGCAACATTACCAAAGAAAACAAAATAACTACTTTTTTATCATATTCCAAAAAAAACCTCCTGAATGCACAAACATTTCCAACCAGCTTCATTTTATTTCCAAATGAGCGGAACTATCTCTTTGTTGCAACTCACACCCAGTAAAACAGTTACCAGTTATATTAGCGACGACCTCATTCCGTTAATGAGAGCAATCCACAAACATTTGCGCATGCACCGGTGTTTATCTGTTAACTGGCAACACTTTGCAATCAGGACCGATGTGGGCAATATCAGTATCTATGTACTCACGGAAAATTGGTATTGCTAGCTTAGAGCCGAATGGTGAAAGTCAATATGGCCGTTTGTTCTTATGATGCATTGTGTAGGTATTTAATTTAGTAATATATTATTTTGTGATTAGGAAATGGTGCGTCCATATTTTCGGGTTATGTTTTGTTTTGGTAGAAATTTTCTTATAAACGAGGAAACTAGAATTATAATTGTAATTTTTTTTCAACTACATTAGTTTTCCCATATTGATGACAATGATGCAACTTTGTTAGTATTCGTTAAACACACTTAATGGTAACAAAAACGTCATAAATATTTATGTTATATATAACAATGGACGTGGGTCAAAAAGTGTTCAGTATGCAGCCCGTTTTATTACATATTTTACCGGAAACCTTGACCCTGAGAAAAAAAACCCATAAGCATTAAATACATGATCAACTTAACTTTTAAGGCGGTATGGGTAGCATTTTTTAACAGCACTACAATAACACAAATTACAAAATTGTCGACTTCTAATAAATCACTTAACGGTTGTTCCGGTATATTAATATCTAATCGTGACGTATGCGAATCCGCATTACAATTTAAAATCGCAATCGCCCCGAATTACGCGCGTACAAACATATCAAATCTATCCGAAACCCCGCTCCATACTTTCAGTACAATATTCGCGAAAATAAATCCGCTTAACCACAGAGAGACTGGCGAAATAAAATATTCTATTAGCAAAATCCGTTGGCTCATAATTCACTCAGAGCGCAGCGCACCGTGGGCATGGCAGGTGGTCTTAATAAATACGAAAATGGCCTATCGCGAGGTTAGTAATAAATTCAAAAGGCAATCAACGCCACGGGGGCGGGTAAAAATATTAATAGCCGAGAAATAATTATGTATTCATGACTTCCAGCCTCGGTCGGGGATGAAGTGGAGCCAAAGTATCGGGGTAAACTAAATCCGCGGGGATTGGGTGAAGCACTCGGTGAACGCGACCGCCAACGCTACCGCCGTACCGCCGCGTCTCCGCCAACCGCTGAGGCGATACCTCACTGAACCTCACGTTTTTACTAAATAGCACGAATTATTAGGAATCACTCTACTATTCGACTTCATATTAATAAATGCCCTTTTCGTGGTAACTAAATTTTAATTATAAATTAATACTGCTTTAAAATTAAACTTGTGTTTACACAAGAGTTACATACTAGTCAAATAACTGGCTAATGCCTGCGGCTTAGGTAGGCTAGGTTTCACAAACTCCATACTCAGAAGTCAAGAAGCGAAAGTTGGGAAAGCAAACAACCTATACATGGACATCATTTACATTTTGTCATACATGCGTAGCTGGATAACCTAGTTCTAGTTAACCAATGGACTGATTTAAGTCCTTCAGTGGAAGGTGACACTGGTAATTCTTAAGTATTAAAATTTTATACACAGGGAAAGGTCCCCATTTCTTTCACTTTCCATTTAGTTCCAGTTTTTATCAAACACAAGATAATCCCCCAATTTACAGCCCACCTGTACCTACTGTTTATTAATCCACAGTGACTGAAAACAAAACAAGCCAAATCAGCTTTTCGCGTTCGGTTGCAAGTCATCAATCAATCGTTAATCCAACGACGCAATATCCATAAAATGGATCGCGGGAGGTCGGCGTGCATTGGGTACGCATTGGGTACGTAATTCTGGCGGAGCGAGCCGACGACAATGCCGCAATCGGACCAGCAATCTGCATAATGGATTGCTGGGCGAACGCTTCGTCCGGTCGCCGCTCATTCAATTGTCGCGGTCGCCGATGTGTCGCACCGTTATTACGGAGTACGGAATTAATAATTTCATGCCGTATGGGCGTGAAGTTCACGCCTCATTGTTAGGTTAGATTTTTTTGTGCAATGTTTTTTTTTCATTTTGTAATTAGCTGGCTTCCGGGGGCTGCGTGGAGCTTTGTTTGCGTTGTTACAACTTTTGCTTAGCCCAATTTTTTACCTTTGTTTCGGCAATGTCAACATGACCTACTTTAACATAGATATTTTAAAATTAAACCTTGGCAAAACCTTCACACCAAACTGTAACAATTATCGATTTTTTAAGGAAATTTAAAAACTACCAGTTATATTACCAGATACTACATAATATCGAATCATAGTAAATGTGTATACAGTAAATTGTACCGTGAGTAAGTAATTTTGAATTTGAAATGCAAAATAATACTGTGACACAAGCTTGTGTCTGTGCACACAAGCTTACTGGAACATGTCCCATCGGGGATCTTTGCATATTTGACAAACTGTTTTGTTATATTCTAATCATTTATTCAACGAATGTAGGCAAAGCTCTGATCTATTGGAGATGGCAACACTTCTGGGTAACGTCACGTGCATCGCCACAATTTTGTAAGTACCTAAGCAAAGACTTGGAGATATCGCAACTTACGTCACAAAAATAAAACAAAATTGGTAAAAGAAAAAGCCACACATGTTGCATTGTACCTATAGCTTCTTGTAACGCATCCTTATCTAAATTGGGCTTATTTTAAACATCAGAATTATTTGGTGTGTGTGCGTTTTAGTTAGTCAAAGTTGAATTGTGCCTTTATCGAATAGCCACTTCTAATCTAACCCCCAATATTTAATTTACGAATACTTCTATCAAAGCTGCATTTCTATCAAGGAGCAGAATCTTGACCCGTCTCGGTGTTGAATATGGGCCACAAGATGTATGGCTCATAACACGTCCTAATCTAAGCTCAGCTTACGATAACCATCACTTTATTTTAAACTAATTCAAAGCAGATGAGTTTCTCGCAAAAAAATAAACAATTTAAGATAAGATAAGATTTCTTTATTTGTTTAAACACTGTGTACATACAAGAGCATGCAAGATATTACATAGTTTGAGTCCAATCATGTTTAGCCGTAAGTATCGGCGTACAAATATTTCCATAACATTGAAAACATTAACAAAAAGAAAATCGAAAAATTACCATTTTATAAATGAAACTTTATAAATTAGAAATATTTTTTATGTTTTAATGTCAAAATTCCATGTTCCTAAAAATGTCATATAAGTGTCAGGAAAAAGATAAAATTATTTAGTCAAAAAATACTTTTTTGGCTAGAAATTCGGAGACACTGTAATATGCTTTTTGCGAAAGAAACATTTTCAATTGACGCTTGAATGCCCTACTATTTAGCTCTTTCCAACGAGCTTCCTTCCTTCTTTATATATTAAATATAGAAGGCGCCATGCAGACGATACTCTTGCGCGTGAGTGCCGTTTTTGCTGGATAGACACGAAGAATGGTCATATCCCGTCTGTTACGCCGTACAACGTCCTGTAGACGTGGAAACAAATTGGGGTTTGTTTTAACAAACATTGCGGTTTCTAGAATATACATACAAGGAAGAATTAATATCCTGTACCTTTTAAAACATGGTTTACACGTATCAACCGTTTTTAGCCCGAACATAGAGCGAATGCATCTCTTTTGGGCCTTAAATGCCGTGTTAGCATCGGTAGAATTTCCCCAAAATATGATGCCGTATCTGAGGTGAGACGCAACTAAGCCATGGTAGGCCGCAATCAACGTCAAAATCAAATGCAGCTAGAGGGTGCAATGCAAATGCAAAACTACATTTTTTTTTGCAGAGGTTCTCGATTTGTGATTTCTAGTCAAGTCTTTTGTCAATTATTAGTCCAAGGAATTTAGTAGTAATAGACTTAATTGAAATAGACTTCAATTAAAGTTGTATCTCTATCAAGCAATTCAAGGAGCAGCATCTTTTCCCATTGTGTTGACAAATCTGCACAGCAAGATGTAACGCTTTCTAATCTAAGTCCTGTTTTAATCTTCCCTTAAACGCGAGAAGTAACACATACAGTCGACTAGAAAAAAAAATTAATCAATCCAAATGTTACTTAGCATAAAGTTCAATCAAAGCTGCATCTCTATCAGAGCATCATCTTGTCCCATCTCGGTGTCGCGGGTGCAATAAAAGATGCATGGTTCAATAACGCGTCCTAATCTAATCCCCGCTTTTAGTCTTCCATTCATCGTCTTAAGAATTTGAATGTACATTCGACTCAAAAAACAAACTTACTCAATCCACAAATTATAAACTCCAATCAAAGCTTCATCTCTATCAAGGAGCAGCATCTTGTCCCGTCTCGGTGTCGAGTGTGTACCACAAGATGTACGGCTCTTTAACGCCTACTAATCAAACCCCGGCTATCGTTGTTAGCTACATAGATTTAACAAACAAAATAAGCTTGTTCTAAAAGCATGATAGAGAAAATCAGTTTTTATTCGTTCATAAACTTCAATCAAAGTTGCAACGTGCCTTTATCAACGCAGCATCTTGTCCCGTCTCGGTGTCGAGTGTGTACCACAAGATGTACGGCTCAATAACGCCTCCTAATCTTAGCCGGGCTTTCAACAGCGTACAAGATTTACTGGCCACATATTATATGTGTAGTGAAGAGGAACAATAGCCAGGATATTGATTTAAAGTATGATATAGTGTGCGTACATCTTGATGTGGAGTAAGATGTTACGGAGATATTAGTGAGCGTGTTTTGTTTTCCTGTTTTGGCATTGGGCAGTGATTTGTTGGTTTGGCTTTGTAGATTAGTGACTTAGTACCGGCTAAATGGAGTGTTGGTTGTTTGTTTCTGGGTTTTCTTTCTAAGAAAGATATGCGGAAAATGTAGTAAGGTATCAGGTGAATGAAAAGAATATTATTCTTATAATATTTCCAAGATAGAAATATCAATCAAATTCATACGGATCAATACAAAAAAAATAAGTCGTAGTCAATAATAAGTCGGGGAAAAATTTGTTTTTAATATTTTATCGGTATAAAGTTGTAGTAAAGTCTCTTTGGCTGTACTTTTTGTATCTGGCTGGTTTTGATACTATTAAACAGATGACATTTTAAACAAGAAAAATAAAAATAAAAATGACTTCCCGCAATTTTAAATTATTATCTGTCCGCCAAAATGAGTGAATCTAACGAAGAAATTCGATACATTTTGAAGTTTTATTACAAAAAAGGGAAAAATGCAACACAAGCCGCGAAACAAATATGTGACGTTTATGGACTTAACGCAGTGTCAGTAAGAGTAGCACAAAGTTGGTTCAAGCGTTTTCAGTCCGGGAATTTTGATGTCAAAGATGGAGCTCGCTCTGGTCCCCCTGATACGGATAAAGTCGTTGCCATTTTTGTAAAAGTAGAGTAAGATCGGCCATATTGGTAGTTACGCCATAGCGCAAGAGTTAGGGGTTGACCATAAAACAGTTTTGAGCCATTTGAAAACGTCTGTGTGGACAAAAAACCTCGATATTTGGGTGCCACACGAGCTCTTAGTAATGAATTGGTATATAAAATACGAAAGAACTTTTTTCCCGACCTAATCATTTCTTTAACCGTGTTTAAAGTTATGGTAAGTATATCTGTGAAAAAGAAAAGTTCCTTTGCTAATGATATTTATATAAATGCTGAGTTTTATTATGTTTTCTGGAGCTTGAAGACGTTACCAATGAGCAAGTAGGTCCAAAATCAAATTCAAATCATCCTCTTAGCAACATTGGAGTTAAATTAATTAACACCATAGATAACCACATAGACCTTACACATAAGCACACCACGTAAACTATTAGGTAGTTGTCATCAACAATCAGATACGTACTAATTACCTCATAATAACCAGATTAGGTTACTATGTACCATTAATAATTAATTAGTCGTACATACTTACACGTCATCAAGTAATCGAGTCACGAAGCTTACAACTATGTATGTTAATTGATTAATTTGCAATCATTGTGCTGTCTGGCTGGTAATTTGCCAAATAAGATCATATTGGCACTTATAGGTATTTGGCTACATAGTTTTCCCATTAGGATTGTTGCTATGGAAGATGGATCCATGGATCTGTTTAGGATAGGGGAGGTTCTATTTAGCGTGGGTGGAGATGATTATGAAGAAAGATATGGAGAAAGTTAAACATCGTTGATAGATTTAGACACAATAGTATTTTTTTTGTGTGTAAAAAAATCGTACTAAGCATTCAATGAAGCATTGTGTTTTATTGAAATATCTTCATAAATGACGAAGTTATGATAGTTTTACCTCCGCTACTGTGATAGTCGCCGCCGCCGCGGTCTCCGCTCTCCCACAGAATTTAACAAAAATAACTGTCTTCAATAAAAAAAAATGCATTAGGTACTCCTAGTGTTAATTAAATAATATACAATCTAATGAAGATTGTATATTATTTAATTAACACTATGAGACTAGGACAGTAGGGTCACTAGGGGACTAGGAACGTTACGAAAAATCATTTCTAATAATACCTGAATAATTTTGTTCAAGTTATAATGTTAATGTTGCTTAAGACCATGGTGAGATGTCAGATGTTACCATAGATATAAGAAAGAAGATCATATGCGACTTCTGTACGGCTCGCTCGTATTTTTTTTTTTCTAAGTTTGGCTTTCACATCGGGGAAACCTAACTCTCCGAGGAATTCAGGTATGATGATATGCAATGTGGTATTTTCTCGTCAGACAAATTAGGTAGAGGATTTAGCTATAAAGGAGCTATTATTCAAATAATTCTTTGCTTCATCATGTGTTAATTTTGAGTCTTAAATCCCATTTTGACGTTCATAAGTGTCTTTTATGTGCCTATTAGCTGTTGCCCGTGACTTCGTCTGCGATCCAGGATGAAAAGTAGCCTATGTCCTTACCCAGATCATTGTCTATCTGTGTGCCCAATTTCTTCCAAATTCGTTCAACCGTTTTAGCGTAAAAGCGTAACAAATAAACAAACTCACTTTCACACTTTTTTACTTTTTCAATATTATTAGTTAGGATTACAAATAAATTATTTGACTTTGACTTGACCACCTCCAGATTTCGTAATAATATATCTCTAAGCTTACCATACTTGCCATTCATATAATGTTTGGAATACAACAATGTTTTTTCATTAAACTACCAACCCACACGAACGCTGCTCCAATAGAAAACAGAAAAGAAAAAAACACCCTACATGCACCCATTTACACATTCATTGCTTTTTAAACCGAAAACCAATTCAATTAAACTAAAAGGTAATTCCAGCTCCCGATAGTCTATTAAAATAACTAACCTAGCAATTTCAGTTACATAGTCGGTACAGTAATTGAAATCCATGAACGGTGCACCCATTTCTCGTATGAGCCTTCGGTCAATAGAAAAACACAATGGACCCGACACAATAGGGTCCATTCACTGGTCTTAAACGGTCGCGAACAAAATGGAAATTTGAGTGTTCTCTGAAACTCAAAACTATCCCTGATAGTCGATGTTAACTTGATTTTTTTCGTACGGTGTAATATGAGGCCAGTTTTAGAATATTGTGAGGAGCAATCATTTGATAAGTGACGATATGTTGTTTTGGTTAGCCATTTTTAGGGTTTATACTGCTTTAAACGTAAAGTTCGTTTAGTGGCAAAAGATAGTGATTAAATCGAGACCTGCAATAAATATTGCTTAATGCTTAAAGGCTCCCGCAAACAGGCGCGACGCGACAGCAAAACACAAAGGCGCCGCTCGTCGCGCGGCACGCGGTGCCTTTGTGTACGCTGTCGCGTCGCGCCAGTGTGCACGAGCCTTAATGTGTTTTTAGTAGATTTTAAGAAACTTGACTAAAGAACTAAACCTCTTCAATAGTTTTTCTGTTCAAAGGAAGCTTAACAGATGAATTGAATATAAGTACCTACAACTATTACTGAAACTATCACGACATTCACGTTGCCACGATTTCCTTGGAAGCCTAACTCCCAAAAGACGCCCTGGCTTAGTTTGGGTATCAGTTTCAGAACCTTAAGTAAAAATAAATATGTATCTGTATATCAAATTCCTGTAAATGTGACAGTAAACTAGTACTTTTTATGACGTCAGTTTTTTATGACAGTCTGCTGTCGTTACTGTGATTCAATCTCATAGCCATCCCAAATGTCACCTTTATGGAGCTTACTAAGGTGCACTTAATTTTAATGATCACCTCCTCTGGCTATCAGTAATTTACAATGGTTGTCTCTGCCATAATCCACTACTAATTTCTTACTGGGTGAAGTACTAGGGTAGCATAACTGCAAAGCACATGACACAAGACACGAGGCACAAAGCAACTCGTAGGTACTCGTAACGTGTGACGTGACTCCATTAATCCGGCTTGTTTCAGCTACACGTCATTTCATTTCAGACGTCTTGACTCTTGATGCAACTATACTGCCCTTTGTAGGTGAAGCTTGGAAGGTTAAGGATTGTGGAACTAAATACAGGCACGTCTACATTGTCAATTAAATACCCACCAATTATTATTTATTTTTTCTCGAAATTGTGTAAGAAAACCGTATTTTAAATAAACTTTCGCTTTCATTTTACTTGATGAATGTAACATGTGCAAATAACGATAACTAAAATAAAGACACCAAAAATAATCTCTCCATTTCATTTTAAAATAAACGTTTCAACTAAGGTTTTAATTACTATCTATATAAAACCTAAGCTTTCCCCACCACCACCTTTTCACCACCCAGCCACCTTTCTATACCCAGTTATTTTAGTATCCCTGCTGTTTTAGGGTTCGGGCGAAAGAAACTCTTTCACACTGAAATTAAAGAAAAACAAATCGCTGATTGTCAGTTTATTTTATCTTACTACTTGTGAAAGCCAGCCGGACCTTTAAAACCCATTAAATCATTGTTAGATACTATAGTTTTCTGCAGTCTTCGTGATTTTTCAGCCAGCTTAACAGAATTACATGTAGACATTATCTACTTTACCTAATTGATCAGTCTTGGTTAACATTTTCTTTGACCATTTCCCAGTATCTAATCTTGTATTGTAGACATTAAGAATATTATGTCAAACATAGCTAATATTTTACCAATATTTTTCATAACTATTGTAGCGGTATTAACATCGCCACATGCGAGCTACACGTCATACTGACGTCACGCAAATCCTGCATCGCGCAAGCAGAGTTTACCGCGCGACTAGCATATATACAACGTCCCGACATCAACCGTCGGGCAGTTGCCCACCAGACACAACACCCGTCTGGTCGGAGGATCCTCCCTTTTCCATAGAGTATAAGTGAACTTTACACCCTGTTCCTCATACCTCTATACTATGTTTATGCATGAGAAGTAGAAGTGTGTGTGTGTGTGTGTGTAGTGGTAGTGTTTGCGTGTGTTGTTTTTTTTTGTTTTTTGTTTTTATGAGTGTGTTTAGTTTAGTTTCTGATAATCCTGTGCGAGTCCCAATAACTAGTTTTTGTTTCTTTCTTTCTTTAGAAGTCCACCAGGTCAGGAATGTCATTCACTAATGTCATTTCTGACAACATCTGTAAGTGCGGAAGAACTACTTCCATAATCTTCCATTCTAGTCGCATGAATCATGTATGTGAGATAAGATAATAATGTACACAATATGGTATGAAACAGCCACGGCCACAGCTACATTAAGGAATAATAGAGAATCCTTCGGGCTACCTGTAGACTTTAACGTAGACTTAGCAATGTTACACAGATGTCAGACTTTAACTTTTTTCACTCGCGACTGAATACGTAAGATGTGATACGTGTTATATTATATGACAAACAGACAATATTATTCGTGACTTCATAATTTTACAAACTATTGGTATATTTGTACGGAGGGAAGGGTAAAGTTGCAGTTGTAAATACTGCGATCAGTTGCGTTAGGTAAAAAATAATGATAAAAATCTGTGTAAGTATGTAATTGTGTTAAAACTGGGAAATGGCTTGAAAAGACCAAGCCATTACCCATTTTTAATAAGAAAGGACTTTTACCATTTCCGTTTTCAAATATCGTTGTCCAAAGTTCCCTATCTATAACATCCGAGCACTTACATTCCCGTGCTCGTGCCATAGTGTGGGGCTGCGAGCATTCACGAGCAAAACATATCATTTGCTTGAGTGTGAAATCCGAAATGCCTGCAAATAGGCACAACTAGTGTTGCACTCTTGCTGCGCTCTCTAATTGCACACGCCGACCATCTACGGTTTATGTAGATAAATTGATGCTGGGATTGGTTTGACGTGGTTTAGCATTTGTTTCTTGAATACATAGATTGCTTTAGCCAATTCCTCATGCCACAGTTCCGAATATGACGTGAGGTGAAACTATATTTTTAATATCGTGTTAAATTAAAGGAGTTAATTTTTATTTATGCAATATTTTTATTTATTACCAATATTGTTTTTTGAAGTGGGTGCTTATTTGCTATCGTATATCTACGTACGTAACTACTCGATACTTTTCTAAGTAGTTTCATTCGTTTTTTAAATGAAACTACACAAGCTTTGCTATTACGAAAAACCAACGATTCCAAGCTACTATTTTGTACTCAACACCGCAAACAGGCTGTAAGCAGATCTAACAACCTGAAAAGAAAACCCTTAATTAGCATATCGCCTGAAAATTTAACGCCTATTTAATTTCAGTGAGTTCCAGCAATTCATACAACAGAAGTAGTTTCTCTTTACCGGAAATAAAATTGTACAAAGATCTTTCGGCGCGTGTCCAAAATCGGAACTAACGCCACCACCTTGTTTTTCCAATACAATTTCGCGCAACAATTTCACAAATGTTTACCACCCACGCCCCCCTGTCAATGTCATTCAAATGTCAAAAATCCTTGTGGCACTCTAGTTATTTACCGATACAAAAGATCCTTTAGTTATTTACCGAAACAAAAGATCCTTGTGGCACTCTAGTTATTTACCAAAACTATAGTTATTTACCGAAACAAAAGATACTTGCGGCACTCTAGCTATTTACCAAAACTCTAGATAATTACCAAAACAAAAGATACTTGTGGCACTTTAGTTATTTACCGAAACAAAAGATCCTTGTGGCACTGTAGCTATTTACCATAACTCTAGTTATTTACCGAAACAAAAGACACTTGTGGCACTCTAGTTATTTACCGAAACAAAAGACACTTGTGGCACTCTAGTTATTTACCAAAACTCTAGTTATTTACCGAAACAAAAGATACTTGTGGCACTTTAGTTATTTACCGAAACAAAAGATCTTTTTGTCACTCTAGTTATTTTCCGAAACAAAAGATCCTTGTGGCACTCTAGCTATTTACCGAAACGAAAGTGGCGAGAGAAAGCGGCACGATCCCAAAAACTTTTGGGGTGATGCTGCGTGACCAGCGCAGCATGGCAATCAAGAGCAGGCGGCGAAATTGTGGAGACGCCGACAACCAGTCACTCAGGTATACTGACGTTATTACTGAATCACTCTGAAAATACATCATGAAGTTAAAAGTTAGATAGTTACATTTCCGATGAAACAAAAGGTAAGTTAATTACATGGTTTTGATTATTTTCATGTGTTAGTAAGTATAGAAACATGATTTTTTCTCAATTATCAAGGTTTTGGAGATCTATTAGGTTAAAACTTTTTTAAGTAGGTAGGTATGACTATCATACTGAACTTTAAAATACCGATGTGCTGTATTCATAAAGTTGAAAAGTACGAATTACGTGACTGTGTTACGCTGGTGCTGTAGCCAGGATGGTCTCCGTACGAGGGAACTCTTTAAACTACTGGTATCAGTCTAGAATCGTCTTTTCTGGTCGTTGAGGTTGTATAGATGCCTACAGCATTTTTTTATATTTTTTATTTAAGGGTTTATTTAAAATAAACTTACCTCATATTGCACCAAGTTACCAAAGTAGCAGTACAGTAGCGTCTGAGCTAACAATATTATTAACACGAGTACCATGAACGTGAATGGTACCGATATTACAGGAGTCTGAAAATTAAAGAGTATCATCAAAGCAAGCTATGCTGTGCATTTGTATTAATAAGTATGTCGCTAAGACTTTCAGGCCGGCCACAGTTTGGATGCGTTTTTGTACGAATTTGACTCGTACGAACACGTACAAATACACACGATCTATTGTGATTCTCTGAGTAGTGTGGTACGTCGTACACAAGGTGCGAGCTTTCTTCTACCTTCGTCAAGAATTAGTCTAGTAAATGCTAAAATATTTTTTTCAAATCCGACCGGTAGTTCCAGAGATTAGCGCGTTCAGACACACAGATAGACGTGGCGGGGGGACTTTGTTATATAATATCAGTGTAATACAGAGACCTGAAAATACTGGTTTCACGCATGGTCTCAAATATCATATCGTTTATTGCAATACATAGTGTACACTTACAGGTGTTAAATAGAATATAATAGAAACAATAATGGACCCTATCGGGCACAACAAATTTTTAAATAAGTTGAGAGAGGAAGAGCGCTTTATTAATTTTCCTTGTTATTAAGTTTGAATTATTTTATTTCCTATTATGTATTTTATATTTCTATTTTTACTTATTATTTTAATATTATATATGCAAATCTATCTATTCATTTATTATTTATTTTATTGTACAATTACATAATGCTTATTTGTTTACTCCCTTAAAATTTGTTCATTGATATTAGTAGTGTAGTGTAATTATTAAGTATTTAATATAGTTTATTTTTGTTATTTTATTTATTATATATCTGTTATTTATAATTGTTTATTATTATTGTATTTATCTATTAGATGTTCTTGTACTGTGTAATAGCTTTTTTTAATTAAGTATTACTTTAATATATTTAAAAATATACTGGTTTTGTTTTGTTGTTTTATGTCTTCTGGTAATTTATTACATATTTTTATTGACATTGAATATGGGCTAGATGAGTGTAACTTAAGGCGGCAAGGGGGCAAATTTAGTCTGTTTTTATGAAGCAACGGATAATTAGTTTGTATGTCTCCCCGTGTATTGTAAGAATTTGTTTTTCAAAAGTTTTTAAGAAGTTTTTCTTTCATTGACTTGAATGTGCCCTGGCGGCTGAGAGTTTGTCATGCTCACTCTAATGTCTCGCTGGTGGTGGCGTGTGTGTTGGATCATTAAGTTCCCTTCAAAATGGTTGAGCTGAATGGTGCTGATCCATGCGTCATGTTCGTGAACGGGCGCCGTCAGTGGGGACTGGTCATTTCTTAGCTGCCACGGCTTATTTTTAATTTAATTTAATATTTGAATTGCTTTTTTCTTTTTATTACGGACGCTTTTAACGTTCTGCATCGTTCTCACATGCATAATTTCAACATGAACGATGTAATCAATATTTTGTAACCATTTTTTGATTTAAAAGAGTGTCCATGGAGTTTCTTGCCCGTTCTTCTCCATAGGTACCTATTACGCTTTGGAATGGGTAACTAGCTTCATCTTTCTGACTGACCGACCCCTTGACAATTCAAAAGTGCCTGTAATTGGTTTATTTGAAATAAATGCTTTGAGTTTGAGTTTGAGTTTGAATCTGGATATTTGCATTTACTATATATACTATATATATATAATTCCAAAATACTCGTATAAATAGTTCCAAAATATAAGTAGCTAGTTTACATAATTCCAAAATATAAATACTGACTAAGGTGAGAATCTTGTGTTTCTGGAAGTAAGGCTTGCAACTATCTGTTGGTTGTAAAATAACAATTATTCGTATTAGCTTTTTTTGGAGGGTAAATAGAGAAGGAGCGTCTGTGCTATTTCCCCATAAGATGATGCCATAGTTAAACCAAGCGTGGGCCATAAGCGTAGTATGTGACTAGTGCGGTTTGTACGTGTGTAGTCTTTTTCATTTCCCGGGGAGCGTAAGAAAACTTTGAATTTTTTGATTTTATTTATTTATTTATTTTTACTATAACATAAAACGGCCAAAGGCCAATTACATTAGTTAAAGATACAACACATTTAAGTATAAAAAGAAAAAAAAAAAAAAATGTATACAGCTACTCGACAGTCATACGCTCATCTCACAATACTCCAGACATGTTGACAATATCTTCTTCCATTCATCCGCAAACACATCACAGTGAGGCATAGCGTCCAAGAGAGCGTTGAGCGCAGAGAGTGTGCGAGGGACAGGAGACTGGGCTCGAGCGACGGTTCGACTCCAAGGTACGGCGAACAATCTGTGCCTTCTGCCACGGTTATAGTTAATCGGAGCAAACAGATGGGACAGTTCGTCATGCAATTCAGGAGCATCTGTTTTTCCGTGAAGGATCTTACACATATTAATGATTTGGCCATTTTTTCTTCTAACCTCGAGATAATTGTAACCTAAACAGCCTAAAAGAAAGTTCGAAGGGTACATAAACGGATAATATCCATTCAAGCGTTTATAAAGATACCTAAGCCTGCCTGTATATGTGTTTTCCAGTTTATGTGTGTGTCTATTGAGAGTGAAATTGTTAACTGTTTCTATTTTTTGTTGATTAACGGTAAAGTCTATATTTATTTGTTTTTTCTGCCGGGGGTGAAACGCTATTCATTTGGTTTTGGTACAATTAATTTCGAGATTAAGGTGTGATTATGTATTTACTTCGTTTTAAGACTTTATTCATATCTATGGGAAATACTAATTGTGCTTGACGAATTTTTTTTAACCAACATCAAGAATATTACCTTGTATTTTCGATTTAAAAATCGACTTTACCTAAGTTACGTTTACTCCGCGCGTTCGTGGTAGGCTTGGGGAATTTCTAGTTATCCTGTTAACAAAGATTCTATGCGACTTTAGCGATACCAAGTGTAATTTCTCATTCATATCCAGGAAACTTTTTAAAAGTTCACCAATTTGTCAAATCAATCTGCCCGCCTTTTCTCATCTATGTTGAGGTTAGCTTCTAGTCTAACCGGATGCAGCTGAATACCAGTATTTTACATGGAGCAACTGCCTATCTGAATTCCATAACCAAGTTACTGGGTAACACGATACCCCTTGGTAAGACTTGTTGTCAGACTTTCGGCCTTTTGGCTACTCTTAACGACTGCCAAAGATCTTGGAATGACAGCCAGGACCAACAGCTTAGCGTGCTTTCCGAGGCACGGAGGGGTCTCAGTATATAAAGATGGTCACCCGTCCACGGACTAACCGCAGCAAACGTAGCTTAACCTGTTCGATCGACCCGTGCGGCTGTTATTATTTAGCCACGAGCCCAAGTTCACCAAAAAGTGTAGAAAAAAAAAAACAAGAAACACTGCAATTAGATAATTCGTGGCCATATTAGCTTGAGTAAGTAAATTGTAACTTACAAAACACATTTTGTATGACACCACACAAATAGTGACACTACAACTCAAGAACTGAAATGACATAGAACTGTTGAATACTTCGCTGATTTCCTTTGTATACCTGAAACGTAGTCAAATAAAGAATAGATTAGAAATGGAAACAGCATCCTTTGAAGACAGTAGCAGTGTAACAAATAAGCAACTGAATATTAATAAGTGTGCGCCGACCAAAATATACTTTTTGACTAGACTAGGCACCTATTACCAGGGTTTTTATTTTTAAATTCTCACATACCACGCCACAGCTTTATATCTCTGCACATAATGCACAAAGCGACACCTCAGATCCTTGTCAACAACATCCCTATATACACAATAGTCGCTGGGTGCGCTGTCCGTATCGAACAAATGCTCTAAATTGTACTTGATGATCTTCAATTGGACTTCCGCCTGTGCATAATACGTCGCTACGAGGCAGTCGAGGGCTAAGTGTCCATACCCAGTCCATAGTAGGGGTCCCACTTCCATTAATACTGAACATGAGTATCTGTGGACAATCATTCAATTATTGGAAACTGGCTGATTTTTTGATGCGTCGAATTTATGGCGTCCGTAAAATACAAATAAAACTTCACCGCATCAGAAAATAGTATTGGTAAATCTCTAAAGAGCTTGTCGCAAAATGAATCAATGAATTAGAAAAACATTTAAATATGTTAATCACAGCTATATAGGTACAAAGTTAAATTAAATTAGCTAGCGAAACTTCGTAGACGTGATGGGTGTCAATGTCGAAACACGATAAAACAAAGAAAACAGATTTTCTAAACTAATAATAGAGGTGTGCGCCGATCGGCGTGGCGCACACCGCCGAAAATATTAGCCACGCCGGCGACGGCGCCGCTACCGCCAACTTTTTTGTTGGCGTCATCGGCACCAATGTTTAAATATGTAATATTCTAGTTTTACATACAATGCGATATACTAGTAAAATAAACATTATATAAATGTCTAAATTATGGATAAATGCTTGTTGGTTTATTTCGACGTTATTGTTTATGCAAAAATAAATAAAAAACACTTTTCTAAGAGCATAATGTAAATAGCAAGCAGGACGTACTGGTTAAAGACTTTAGTCATTGTCATATGGGCGAAGAAAAGACCTGAAGAAGTTTTTCAAACGCTGCCCAACCCAACTGGATCTTTCTGCCAGCTTCTTTCTCGAAGTAGTGATCATGACTTCCAGACATGCACACACATAGACATACTCCTTCACATATTCGAGTAGTGAACCTTCGATGTGGGTTGCACTCAGCAAGACGTGTAACTTTTAAGCGACTTAAGTCTTCTCTACATTCATGCCGAGGTTAACTAGCCCAGAGGCTTCTTCTTCTTCTTTATGGGTTCTGGGTTCCGCACTTAGTCCTTCATATGGACACTTGTGCGTGAGCCATGGCGGCCGTCGGTAGTCATTCCAACCAGCCCAACTCCCTCCAGAAGTTGATAATGTGTCCTGGTCTGCTGAGAACATTTGTGTAGGATCGGGGCGCCCCGAGAGTTTGTGTCCTAATCCGGGTTGCACCTGTGCATTAAAAGAGCACATGCGCAATGGGTTCCTCAGCCTCCATGCAAGCCCTGCACAGAGGACTGTCCATTATACCTATTGTGTAGAAGTGTTTGTTTAGCGAGCAGTGTCCCGTGATGGTCCCTGTCACCAGGTGCAGGCCGTTCCTGTCCAGACGTATTAAACGTCTGGTTAGCTTGCTATCTAAGGATGGCACAGCTTTCCTGGACTGCCTACAGCCCGGTGTCGAGGTCCAACAGCTCTCCGCTTGTATGTGGGTGAATTCGTGTAGCCACCTGCGTAGCTGGTTGAAGGGGATGGGCACGATAGGTTCGGGTCCACAGACTGACACGCTGGATGCTCTAGCCAGTTCGTCAGCTGCGTCGTTGCTCAGTGATCCACTGTGTTCTTTTATCCTTTGCAGTGTCACTGTGTTGCGGTTAGATACCGCCACTCGTTCTAGAGCATTGTGAACTTCTAGTGTTATACTCGAGGTAATATATTTCTTCCCCAAGGGCTGGAGGACTGAGGCGCTGTTAGAGAGTATACGTATACTAGTGTCCGTAACTCTCCTGGCCTCTATGGCGTGCACCGCTTGTACGATGCCCACACACTCCGTGTATACTCTCAACTTTTTTGGGCCTAAGTAGTCACACCGTTCTTCTGTGAGTATTATGTTGTAATCATTTTGAAAGTAGTGTTGTTTCGGGGCTTTGTCACAGGGTGATACCATCATTGATTGTCGTTTGGTCATTCTCCTTTATGCGTATGTGCTTGATTCTAGAGTCTTTGCTTAAGGTCCCTGATAAATAGAGCCTAAGGGCAGCTAGGGCGGCCTCTTCCCACACGATTAGGTGTAGTGGTGGCAGCCCCAACATTACCTGTAGGCCAGCAGTGGCTGTAGTCCTCATACAGCTAGTGATTGCCATACATGTGAACCGCTGGTTTTTCGAGATCTCTTTGGGCTGTGCTCAGGTCTGTCCTGGGCCACCAGACTAGTGAGCCGTATGTGATAATTGGTCGGATGACTGTGGTATATAACCAGTAAGTGACCCTGGAGTTAATTCCCCAGTTCCTGCCAAGCAATCGCTTACACTGCCACAGGGATATGGTGGATTTTGTGGTGATGTACTCGTAGTTAGTGTGTTTTGCCCAGTTCAGCTGTTTATCCAAATAAATTACCAGGTATTTGGTTTTGGGTTTATAGGCTTAGGGTAGTTCCAAATATTCATGGTAGTTGAAGTGTCGTCACTTTCCTCTTTTTTCAGCCCAGAGGCTTTATTTCACCTATAGGCTGTGCAGTGTGCAGCATCTGGTCTAATTGTCCCAGCGACTCTGCCATTATGACGATGTTACCGGTAAAGCGAAGATGTGCTCGCCGTTCAAGTTGATTGTCCAGTCCAGTGTCTTGAAGACAACAGATTGATGAAAAATTTCGAGGATACTACATACCCCTGTCTTACCCCTCGGAGGAGTTGGCTGGGGCTGGTTTTCTAATCCTGGGTCTGGACAGTCATCGTGGCAGCGTCATACAAACACCTCAACACTTCGATGACTTGCCAGTTAATTCGACATCGTTGCAGAGAGACCAGAGCTGTATATATTTTGATGGAGTACTTTTCGTAGTCTACAAATGCCACAGACAGCGGCAGATTGTACTCTCCGGTCTTCTGTACAACTAGTCGAATAAAAAAAAGCTTCAGCACCGTAGACCACATCCATTGTGGTCTACAGTGCTGAAGCCTTTTCGAAACCCGGCTTGTTCTGGTCACCTGACACAAATCTCCTGGCGAGACGGTTTTGAAGACTCTCGAGAACAGTTGCAGGTACACGTGGCTCTGAAGTGAGATAGCTCTATATAGTTTTTCAGCAAGATTTTACCATATTTTTAAAGAAAAGAACCATCGCCTCTTGTGCCCCACCCAGTCGCTGTTCCTTCTTGGAACAAGGAATTGAAGAGACTCGCAAGCTCTCTCAAGATTCTCTAATCGTGAGAGAGCAGACAACAGACAGATGGCAGTGTAATTACAACAGAGCTCTTTAAAGCGGGCGGGGCTCTCCTCGCCCGCTTTAAAGAGCTCTGTTGTACCATCCACGCCACCATCCACGCTCACCATCCACGCCGATTACGAAGAATTACGAGACACCGCGCATGCCTCTAACTCATACTTCACGTAACCAAAATAACAGCGGTCGTTGCCCCCCTAAAAAAAACCATCAAATATTTTTTTATTTCATTTAATCGTGTTTAGATATCGATGCCCATCACGTCGGTAGAGTTTCGCTAACTAATTTAATTTGACCCTGTATATTTAAGAAGAAAAAAAAGTAAAAATCAAGGCAGTCTAAACGATTAAAAAAATTACTAAAACTATGCAGTTACCTATAACTAATGATATTTCAAAATTCCCCTTTTAGCTAATTGCTAATAACATAATTATTATTGTGTAATCTTGAATTGACCTTCTGAGCTAGGCCCCTAGGAATTGTACAGAGTTACGCAATGAGCTGTTAAACCATTACTTATCTGTCATAATCTCGCTAAATGTACTGTATGTAGGTTCACCGTATAGGAATGTCTCGGTAATTATATATTTGGTCGAGGAAAAGTTCTTTAGTATTTTGTATACAAATTCAAGACTAAGAGCTCGTGAGGCACCCAAATATCGAGCTTTTTTGTATACCAAGGCTTTTACAAATGGGTCAAAACTGTTTTATGGTCAACCTCTAACTCTTTAGCTATGTCGTAACTTCTAATATCGAACTTGCTCCACTTTTTCAAAAATTGCATCGAATTTATCCGTAACACGACCAGAGCAAGCTGGATCTTTGACACCAAAATTCCCGGTCTGAAAACACTTAAACCAACTTTGTACTACTCTTACTGACACTGCGTTAAGTCCATAAACGTCACAAATTTTTTTCGCGGCTTTTGTCGCATTTTCCCTTTTTTGTAATAAAACTTCAAAATGTATCGAATTATTTCGTTACATTCACTCATATTGGCGGTCAGATAAACAATGGAAAAATGGCGGGAAATTGGTTTTTCTCTCAGAACAATAACTAAAGCATAGAAG
Source organism: Griposia aprilina (assembly GCA_916610205.1). Lineage (NCBI taxonomy): Eukaryota > Metazoa > Arthropoda > Insecta > Lepidoptera > Noctuidae > Griposia > Griposia aprilina. The sequence continues at coordinate 17,127,147 of OU744288.1, forward strand.
GAAGCAAGAAAAAGGATGTTAGAATGAGATCAATGATTCGCAGTTTGTTTTACTTTTTTGGCTTATCACGAGATGATCTGTCATTTTGGTTATATTGGTTATAATATAACCCGCCCAAATTAGGTAGTACTTTGTTTCAGAGTGTGACAGTTCGGTCATTGAACAATTTGACTTGTTCGCGTGTTCATTGTTCATGAGTTTGTAGTAAACTCCCATGGTTACATGATATTTTTATAATAATTCTGTTGTTATATTGCACGAATTCTTTGTATCTTTGTTTACGAAAAGAAAATATCCAACAACTATTGACTTTCCATCGATAAGTTTTTGTCAAAATATTCTTTTTCAAAATTTATCAAATTTGTCTAATGCGAGCTGATAACCGATTAGAAATATAAAACAAGGTTTGCTGAATCACTTTGTAGTGGAAAGCAGTCGTAATAACTATTTCAGTTTTCAGTATTTTAGTTTTCAAGTTTTAGCGACTATTCGGAAATTTCTTTGAGGTTATCATAAATATGCATAGTGACGTAAATAACATTGTCGATACTTTTATTTTACAGATTTCCTAAAGATGTGAAAAAAAATATGGGTAGATCGCATTGGTAGAAGAAATTGTACTCCAAAAAAAGCATAGTCACATTTGCTCCAAGCATTTTACTTTGGATTCATTTATGTTTACAATGAAACTGCAAAATGGAGACGACTTCAATATTTAAAGATATTAATGTCATGACGGTACCTTGTCAATATATCTATGAAAACATCATATACGAAAGGAAAAATCATTAAAAAAATATCTAAAATCTTTTTAGTAAAAGAGGTGAAAGACACAATTAGTTCAACCAGGTTTCAGGCTGGCTAAACTAGACTCATCTTTCATGGAGTACTGCTTGAAATGTTACAATAAAATACCTCCCCATATACTTTAACTGAATAAAACGAAATTTAAATCTTGTATAAAACGCACACTATGCAGCCAAGCATATTATAAGTTGGGGGATTCCATCGCTAATAAAAATGCTTGGCTCAATTTGGTGCTGCTCCACAAGGGCGCATAAACTAATTGAGTAGCATTTGAAACTACTGTTGAAGCTGCTGAAGATTGTAAAAACTATCTTTGCATTGTATAAATTCAAGCTCTCAGTATTGTATAATTGCATAGCACATGTGTGAGCGCTGTATGTACCTACTATAAAGTTACCATCATCTTTCATTGACTTAAATGTGCCCTTACAATATACAAAGCTAAAGCCATATCTGATTGGAAATTATTATTGTTATTCCAAACATGATTTTATACCTACTACATATACTTGTTATTTTTTTAAATTTACAGACTTACAAGTTAAAGTTAATGTAGGTCTGCACTTATGAGGGGGATCCCCCACAGCGCATACTTCCACGTAGTTTCCCCCGGGCAACGCCGTGTCTGACCACCGTAACGGAGTGGCAGACCGGCGGCTAAAATGCGCTGTGATTCGCAGACAAAAACGCGGTCGTCTGCGAATATGCCGAAGAAACCAAGCCGTGACACCTCCGGGCGTCTTTGTTTTAATTCTAATCGTTCCTCCGAGGGTGATTCAAACGGCCCTTCTCAGGGCCAAACCAAAGGCCCTTCTAAGGGCCAACCCAGCGGCCCTTCTCAGGGCCAACCCAACGGCCCTTCTCAGGGTCAACTCAACGGCCCTTCTCAGGGCCAACTCAACGGCCGTTATCAGGGCCAAGCCGGCGGCGCTTTGGCATCGAAAGCGGACCGCGCACCATCTTCGGTCAGCTTCTTCAGCAGGCCGGACGAGTTGTCGGACGCCGACGAGACTAATATGGACACGTCGACGGCCGAAAACGATCGCGCCAAGCGGAAGAGGGTTGATCTGAGGCTCGGGTCCGGGGGCTCCTCGGAGTCGGTTGCAACTAGGTCGAAGAAGAAGTTGAAGTCTAAAAAGGCTTCGACTTCTGCTTCGGGAACTCCAGGAAGACCTGGAGGAGAGGGTCGCCGCAAAGGAGCGACAGGCGCAAGCCGCCAGGTCGAGGGCTGGCTATGGTGCGTCTAACGTGCTATATGCTGACCACTCCTTGGCGGAATTGGAGCGCATGGCGCAGGAGGACAAGGAGGAGATCCTGGAGGTAGCCTCAAAGTCCTCCAATTTGAAGGGAACCTTTCAGAAGGCCCTCAAATGCCGGGCCGCCAGCATGCACGGCATCGTGATGGAGCTGGTGAAGCGGACGGCCACAGACGAGACGCGGCAGCTGCAGGCGAAGTTGGATCGTCTGCAGGCGGAGGTCAGCCAGCTACACCAGAAGCTGGCTGAGGTCACGGCCCGGCCTGCCCAGTCTGCTCCGGGTACGGTGGTGGAGGGCTCCTCTTCCCCATCCAGCCTTGAGGCGACAACATCTTTCCAGCGACAGAATCGCACCTGTATCGCGATCTTTTTGTTATTGTATCGCTACTGAATCGCTGCAAAAATACGCCGTGGGTGACCTTAAATTGTCCATAAATTCAAATGGCAAACTGTCATTCTTTGTTTATTGTATTGGCTCTAACACGATTAATTGACATATAGTCCGGCAGTCGAGAGATTGCATTCCTGACACCTGTCACTGCGACAATTCTATAGTAACTTATAAAGATCAAGTTCGCAACACACGTATCCGTTTGTATGAAAGTGACGGGAGTCAGAACGCATTCTCTCAGAGGCCGAACAATAGTGTGCATTGGCACACTGTTGTCCGGCTCGGTTGTTGTAAACAATAACCGAGCCGAAATTTGATAAACAATTAAAATTGTTTATCAAATTTTTGATAAACAAATAGCCAGGTGGGTGGATGATTTACAGTAAAAGATTTCGGAGAAAATCATGGGGGATGAGAATAATACAGACCAGGGAATCACGGCAATAAAGCGAGGAGGCATATACTCCGCAGTGGGTGGAAGAAAGCTGCCAATGATGATAATGAATAATAATAATATAAACGATAATGATAATAATATATTACATATATATTACTAATATCAATAAACCCACCGCCGTATCTCTACGTTGACGTCGCGGTGAGGCTTGTGTGCTCCTGAACTCTAGGTCTGTACCGGTAGAGTTTACTGTTTTTACCGAAACAGTGAACAAAAAACAAAAAACAGAGTTTACCGAAACAGGTCTAAGGTGAGGAGCCAGACCAGACCATGTGGCGAGCTGTTGGGCAGTAGCGACCCTACGGACCCTATCTCCTGGGAGAAGGCTTGTTCCCCTCACCTCTGGCTTGCTTTTATTAGCCGGCTGGAGTGAACAATGACGAGGGACAGAGCTCCCACCTCTTTCTTGCATTTATTGGCCGGCTTGAGTGGAGATTCGCAAGACCAAACGTGCTAGGAGAAAGGAAGTATTCCAGTAAGATGCTGGTAGGGATCTTGACCGTACTTGCGGGATTGTCCTGATAGCCGTGGGATACCTCTCCACTCCTCATAAGCACTTCAGAACGTGTTGCCCCTTTGTCGCTACATTACTGAGTGGGCAAGTCACCCCCTGCCATTTTATTCGTATATTTTATATATAAAACATTAGTCAGGCAGGGTCCATAGCCATCCATCTCACTCCATCTTAGCCACTGAAACCCATAGTTCAATAATTATTTTTGTTTCCTTATCCTGCAATAGTCCGACACCAACCGGGGGTTGTCCTTGGGTGCACAGTGCATACAGGGATAATCGTCAGATGGTGCCTCATTCCATTTAAAATTTTCTAAGGGGCCTCTGCGAGTTGGCCTCGGCCCCTCGTACGCCTTCCAAAGGTCCGGGACCCCATGGGTCCGAGATATGTTACTAACATAATGTATAATAAACATATAAATAATAATAATTACAATGAATAATAATATTATTATTATTCATTATAATAATATTATTATTATTCATTATAATTAAAAAAAATATGATAACGAATAACCTTTTTAAACTTACCCAGTCCACGAATCAGTTTCAAAGGGCGTATATACAGAAACAATAGCAGTTGCGTCCTGGTATCTCCTGGCGAAGAGTGAAGCTGGCCAAAATAAACCAGCTACTGTTACGCCTGTCTTCACAATCTTCAGACAACGCTGCATGTTTCTTGTAGTCTCGAGAAGCATCTCTTCGTCTTTTTCTGTGTATGCTGCGAAAATTGGGTCTGAAAATGTGCATTTGAACATAAAAAAAATATTTTTGATTCGTACAGTATTTATTTACCGAGCGAGCGCGTAGCGCAAGCGAAGCGTCTTGGTTTCAGCTTAGGCAAAAATGCTGTGTAACGTCCGGATGTCCGGCGGATGTCTGTTCTCCTCTACAGATCACATTTCACAACCGATTCTCGTGAAATTTTGTGACCAGGTTTGATAATTATATGTGTCGGAAATACGTTAAATCAATCGTTTGACTTGACTAATCGGGACGCCGATGCCACCAGGTGGCGCTGGACAGATTCTATAACGCTCACGCTTGAGCAGAGCAAGGCAGACTTTGTTGTTGGCGGGTAAGCAGTGAAGACGTTTAGAAACTGTCGCGCGTTCCGTTTCGTTATGTCGTGTACCTACAGTGTGTGATTCGCAAGTGTGATTAATTTGATCGTAAGTTAAAATTTGATTTGAACTGTAAGCGGTTTTTCTATTGCGCAATAACCAACACTTCCCATAGTACGCCCACAGTAGTTAAAATATGGCTGATAATAACGAGAGACATGTACCTTCTCCGTCATATATATGTTTTTGCCTATTAGGTATTACGAAATTTTTCAAAATGGCGGAGATATGGGGGTTGAAAACGTAAAAAAAAAACATATTTCAGCCATTTCGCGCTCTTTGCGCGCGCTTTTTGTTTTAAGGTGAACATTTATTCAGTTTTAAGCTATGCAAAGATAGACTCGTGAGATCTGCAGTTCATAGAGCCACTAGTTTCTTGTAATGAGAGAGCTCACGATAGGAAAGAAAATAAGTCTGGGTCGGTATCATCGGATTCGGTGAAGAGGACTATACCTATATTTTTTATTGGTTCAAGTTTCTCAAACGTGCAATCGGGTTTAGCTTATATTCATGGTGTATTATATTGATCAAAAAATGTTTAATAGCACCACTGGTACGGCTGTAGGTATCTGTACCGTGGGAGAACCATGTCCTTTTGGTACTTCTGGAAACTACAATACACTTTTTTTTTCGTAGCCTATACTGTCCCACTCCTGGGGGAGGCCCTTGCTTCCCCCAAGTCCTTCCAGGATCTCTCTATTATACACTGAAAACAGTTTTCTGATGCATAGTGTCCTTGTACTACTATTCTCGTTGTCTTACTAATGGGAAATCAGATATTGCTAAGTTTTCTCACCGCATAATAACTTATTAATTTTGTCAACCCTCAGTATATTCAAGTTCAGCGCAAGGATTTTCATGAATAAGTTGAGCAGCGGTAGTTCAATCATCGAAACATCGAACACATCATCCCAGTTATGACGTCTCTACAATTACAAAAAAAACAAACATATAATATGTAACAACCTTTATCTGTAGGTACTGCAGGCCTTTTCCTCTAAAAAAAAAAATACGTTCGTTCTTTTTATAAATTAAGGTGCATCCACACCAGAGTTACTTTTTGTGGAGCAACGTTTACAAGTATTCGTGGGCAACAACGGATAACAAGAACTTGTAGCAAGAGCCGTGAAAGTTATAGAAAGATACTTAATGTTATCATGTTGCAAAACATTGTTATACAAAAAGTAACTTCGGTTTGGATGCACCTTTAGGTAACTACTAGCGACCCGCCCCTTATTTATCATGACTTGACGAAACATCGAGATTTCTTTATTATACATATGTTTAATTTTTTTTTTTTTATAAATTTAAACCTTCCGGAATAAATTCTCAAAATTATGGTAAAAACTGCATCAAAATTCGTTGCGTAGTGTAGAAAAACATGTTCACAAATTGACCAGTGTACATGCTCGCTCACACATTGACCAGTGTACCGTCACCAAAGGGATAAGTAATCAGGGTCGTCGGATATAGTTGAAGTTTAGTAAGAAACCGATGGATGTTTTCGTTTTTTTTTTTATTTAATTAATAGAAAACAAACAGTTCATCTAAATATATAAAAGGCAAAAGTGATTGACTGATGTATCAACGCACAGGCCAAACCTTTAAGGCTAGAAACTTAAAATTTCACACACGTATTTCTCTTATGACTTAGGTATCCACTAAGGAAGGATTTTTCAAAATTCAACCCCCAAGGGGGTGAAATAGGGGATTAAAGTTTGTATGAAACTTTTTATTCCTTCGATATATTTGCATGAAATTTCGTATGAATTGAGTACGGCAAAAATAATGACTTACGTATTTCAGCGTTTTCCAAAATTCAACCCCTAAGAAGATAAAATAGAGGATGAAAGTTCTAAATAAACTCAGGCCAAACCCTAGGGCTCGAAACTTAAAGTTTGCACACGTATTCCTCTTATGACGTAGGTATCCACTAAGGAAGATTTTTTCAAAATTCATAGGGGCTGTACTTAAGTTTATATGGAACTTTATATTCCGTTAAAAGGCTTACTTATATATTTTATACATGAATAAAATTCATATTTTAGAAAAAAAAAGAAATGAACGAAACCTCAAGCGTTTTAAGTAGGTGTTTTAAATTGGGTATTGTGCAAATACGTTTTGGACAATGCACTCGATCTGTTTTGCTGGGCGAAGAAGCAGGAACTTCAATTCGTCAGTTAGTACCTGTTTTTGTGACAAAATTTCGTGGCTCAAGAAGGTTCCGTGGGGAAAAAAATTCAAAAAATTGTAAGTGCCTACTTACCATACACTTAGGTATAAAATTGATTAAAGATGTCACCAAAGCGGTAAGTGATACAATAAACTATAATTAGTTATAGCAATAGTTAAGTTCAATCATCTAAGTATTGATTACAGTATTGGCTGGTTTCAAATCGACGGCGCTGTTGAACAGCGCGCGTTTGAAATTCAACGCCGCGGTCCAGCAGCACCAATCTGGAACCAGCCGTACAAAGTATTTGTTATTTGTTAAATAATAAGGCGCTTTATTCTTTTTAGGTTACATGCATTTTATGCAATGAATCATGGACTAATATGGAAAGATGCCTTGAGTGTGAAGGTTTACCAGGGCCACAATGGAATTATTGTGAGCTTTGTGGATCATAGACTAAGCGTTTTAAACACATAACTGAACCTCAGAATGCTGAACGTCCAAAGCCACCGGATATTTTTTGAGAATTTGATATCACCTATAGTGACATAAATATGTCTCATCGAAGAAACGATGAGCGTCTCTGAGAGCGATGAAATATAGTATATAAAGAAATATTATGAATATGTAATTTAATGTTTTTTTTACAATACTAGCGGCCCGCCCAACTATGTAGAGATTTTTTAATAAAGTACCTATAAAGAAAGGTTAAAGAAGTTCTAACATACATACATATACATACTACATACTACAATAAATACAATTGAAATGTCTGTTTGTAATGTCAAAATAACAGCCTTTTTACTAAATGCATATGAAAGTATAAACGGTACAAAAAACAAAATACCAATTTTTAACACTTTTGTCTGTCTGTCTGTCTGTTTGTTCCGGATAATCTCTGAAACGGCTGGACCGATTTTGACAGGACTTTCACTGGCAGATAGCTGATGTTATACGGAGTGACTACTTTTTGTCCCGGTAGTACGTGCCCGTTGGATAATATCCGACATCCACGCGGGCGAAGCCGCGGGCAGCAGCTAGTTTATCAAATAAAATTTCATCCGAAAACATCCATCGGTTTTTTACTAAACTTCAACTATATCCGATGACCCTGGTTACTTATCTCTTTTGGTGACTGTACATGCTCACACATTGACCAGTGTACATGCTCACACATTGACCAGTGTATATGCTCACACATTGACCGGTGTACATGTTCACACATTAACCAGTGGACATGCTCACAAATTGACCAGTGTACATACTCACACATTCCTTGTGGGTCAAATTAATACTCGGATGACGTAGCACAAGTTTGAAAAGTTTACCTAGCTGAACAATACACCACGGTTGAACATTCTATGATGACATGAAATAAGATGCTTAAATACCAGTCGTTTTCCGAAATTCGCCTCGTCATTATGATCGCATATCCAGCTAACCTACAGCCCCCTTACTCTCTAAGATATTCAGTGCTCTGTTGATAAACAGTAGTCACCTGCTTGAGTTTGCGTAACCCAGCTACGCAAACGCTTTGTTCCATTGTAAATAGATCAGTCACACAGTGCTTACAGTACCAATGCAGTTAGCGATAGTGGGTGCTTAAAATGAGCTGCTAATTGCTAGTTTAGTAAGCTAGTTGAACCATGCAGTTTGCGAAGTTGTATCGCCTCCGACGCTTGAACTGTTATTCTCAAAGTCAAAACATTTATTGCCAACTAAGGCCCTCTTGCACCGCCAATCACTAAACACGTTTAGCGATAGAATAGAATAGAATAGAATACTCTTTATTATGTACACCATAAAAATTACAGATATAAATGTAGAAATTTTACATAGGGTGACACAATGGGCGCTCTTATCGCTAAAATCGATCTTTTACAGACAACCTTTGCGATAAACGATTCTAAAACATAATTCTGTTTTTTGTTAAATGTTTGAAGATGACAGAGACAAAGTGATGTTTAAAACTCGTTAAGCGCTAAACGTGTTTAGTGATTGGCGGTGCAAGTGGGCCTAAGTGTACAAATAACATATCATAACATCACGCCTCTATTCCCCGAACAAATACAAAACAACAAAACACAAAAACAAAACAAAACATAACAAACAAATACAAACAAAAACAACAACAACAATATTGTTCAAGTACAAATGTTGGTATTTTGTTATGTTGGAATTTATGACTTAGCAGTATTTTGCAAGCTTTGAAAAAGCAGCTCATCCAAAGACACAGCATGTAATAAAACCCTACCTGTATAATGAATATAATATGCATTACATTATATGCAACAATCACCATAAACGCAAAAGGTCTGTATATTTGATGGCATAACCATAGGAACCCGTTCTTTGGTTTTTTCAGGAGCTTGAAATATCCTGCCCACATCAATATTTTGTATACATCTGAAAAAGCTTCAAAAGGGCTAATTTTTACGTCACTCATTTTACTCGACTGTTCCAAAAGGAGGTTAATATATTGTCTTCATGAATGTTCAACGATGACTATTCAATTACAGTTTAGTAATGAGTTCGGTCAATTAATTAGATGTAAGGAATAGTTCATTAATCATTTTTAATCGTAGGGTTTTATCACCATGTGATTAATTGAAGCGTAGTTTTTCATTCATTTGATTACCTCTATGAAATCTACAATGGTGCTGTGGTATCTTCTTTTACGACAGTTTGAGTTCGATTCTCGCTTTGGATATTTTTTTCTTCTTACAAGTCTGGCTTAGGGTTAGAATGAGAGCTCGTATTCTAGAACAGTACCTAGTCAAGCATTTTTTAATCTTAAAGGTTTTACAATCCATGCTTACAGGCTAGAATCGGTAGGCCGTGCACACCTATGTGAAATGGTTTTTTTTAATAAGTAGGTATTAGCTTTTGCCCCACCCGCCTGGAATTCGGAAATTAGGTCTACTCTCTAAGCACGAAATCCGTAATCGCGGCCGAAGTTACGGGCGTTTGCTACTCCGTTTCACCTACGTATCCACCAAATACTTCGAGGCCCGATCTAAGAATGAATGACAAAACCATTTGACACTTGTCCTTACTCCTGATGTGTTTTGCCCGTAGGGTTCATTTCGCAGTACCGATCTTTTTCGAACAGGCCCGTATCTACGTTGACGGACTTGCAGAGTAGGCTCCCTAATGCCACAGGACCATTATCAAGACAACGTACTACCCGGATAAAAAGTATCCTACGTCCTAACTAATTCCGTTCAGATGTTAAAGTGTGAATAGGTAACAGACAGACAGGAGTTGAAAGAAAGAAAGAAAGAAAGAATAAAGTTTATTTGGACACAGTTCGTGAAACACAAAACACAAAAAATAAAAAGTCTTAACAACAACAGTGTGTGCCTCACGGCTACGCCAAAAAGGTTCATTTCAGCATCAATGTCAGACAGTTGCATAAGGATATATGAAAAAAAAAAACTATGCTCCACCTATTTACCAATCAAGGGAAAAATGCTGGAAAAATAATTAGAGTGCCAGTGATTGATACTATTCCTTTGGATATCCATGAAAACCTCGCAATACTAAACCTACTATACAAACACAGTTTTAATCGTCACATTAAGTTAATTAAAAGTCAGGAGCTATCATATAATTTGTGACCTCAGTTCCGAAGTAGACTAGTTAATTACTGGTTTCTAATCATACAAGTTCAGCTTTATTAACCTGTGATGGTGTAATTACTTAATTGACAGTATTACGTTAGACGACTGACGAATACGTCACTCTAATTATGAGAATTTCTTGGTACCTTGGCACAAAAGACTGTAATTAGTAGGTTTTCTTGGTCCACAGGTCAGCCATATATCATGGTATGAAATGGGTATGTATTAAAATTAATTTATTCATCACAATCTCATTAAGTCATGTATCTTGAGTGTAGAGCTCCTTGCGAAAAGTATCGTCCGGGAAGGATTCATCAACTTTCTTGTCTATCGCCAAGCATTCTTCAAGTTCCAATTTTAAATTCAAGAGTTATTAGGAGTTATATAGACCATAGATCTATGACAGGATACAATAATACGATACAAACTTTATTGGCAGGTGAGATAATACGTTTTTATTGTTTTTAAAACAAATAGAGTTTAGTAAAGGCTGTTGTAGATGTTAGTAGGACGCTTTTATTAGCAGCAGGCTAAGCCATGCAGTCACTCCATGTGTCATGTGTGTTATGTAAAAGTAAAACCACAAAAATATGTATAGTAAGCATTTATTCCTCTATCTAACAGTAAGTTAAAATAAGGTAACCACTTATGGCTTAAAATATGAACACATTAGAAGGGAGGGAGCCACACTTGGAAGTGGGGCCCAAAGTCTAACTTCTTTCGGAGGGCTTCTTCGAAGATTGCGTCCCGGGCAGCATCGCGGGGCCCAGACGTGTCCTTACCGCACTCGCGGCTCACCTCACGCGCAGCTCGCACGAACTTTGATACTTGGGCCACGCTTTCACGGACGTCTTCTACTGGTAACTGTAATTTTTATCATGAATCAATATTTTAGGACGAAGTCTTTATGGATGACATAAAGACTTCGTCCTAAAATATTGATTGGCCGCATCCAGCGTCTTGCCGTAGGCCGTGTCAACATACTTGCTATATAACTGTTGTAAAGTCAGGGGAGAAAAAAATTGACTACCAACTTAATCTGTCCGTATAAATCACAATAGTAATTCTTTGACAGAGGTATGAAATGACTATAACACGGCAAACTGACTTACAGTGTAAATTTGCTAAGCAATTAAATACGCTGTCTGCACTAACGGGCTCTCTTTTCTTTGAAACTCGCACTGCAGCTGAAAAAATACTTAGTGAAGTTTACGCTTACGCAAAATGTGACCGATAGACTCCGGTTTTTAAGTTTCATGAAGAAAAAAAGAGCCCAGTACCTAGGATCCCCAAATCTGTGATTCAACTCATTCCGTTTTGCCCTAGAGCAACAAGCTTATCGATGGATAGGTCTGTTACTCTAGGGCAAAACGTATCGTTCTTTGGCTCTACGAGCATGCAAGGAAGCTAACGCTTAGTGAAAGGCCTTAACAGCGTAATTGCAATAAGGCTGGGATTTGGCTTTTCAAACCCATTAAAATTTGTCCAGCATAGTGACTCAATCTTTTACCCCTCATTAACGAGGAGAAAAATGTATGCCTAAACTTCTACAAAGGCATGGTTAAACTGAAGCTAATATTGGTTGTACCTTTACCCCGCGTTTATTATACGCTGTTTTTTTTGTGATAAGCCTGTATTAATTAATGATTGAATTTTGTTAAATTATTACGTTGTTTATGACTTTTAAAAAAACCTCACCTCATTCTCATCTTTAGGCAGCGAGTGCGGATATATCCTAACCCAATGTCCAACTCGTCCTATGGCCCTGTTCCAACAGACCCCGTTCCCCCACTGGCAGGCCGACATGACCCGACGTCGGGACGCGGCAGTCGAGTAGCCACCACGCCAGGACTCGTCCACGCTCTCCGTTGGTGCTATGGGCGCAGTCGAGGATGCCTGGAATGATAGTCAACATTACGTTAAGTCAATATCATACGCTTCACTTTTTGATTATTTTTGCCTTTCATTCGGCATCTTTCACACGAAGTGTAGCGTCTGAACACAAAATCAATCAAAAGTGAAAAAATATTTCATTAGTGGACCGATCCAATAAGGTTGGATTTCGGTACTCGGCACTCGGCATCTTTCACTAGCCTACCAAATGATCGAAAAATTAAATGAAAGGAGCAGTTGAACGTTCATTCCTATATTATTTTAGTTGGTGTCGTGTGAACGTGGACTGATACTAAAATGGAGCTTCACTAATTTAAAGACTATTAGCATAAAAATATTATCTTCTCTACCTCTGACTTTGTTTCGTCCTTTCTTCTCAGAGTAGTCAGATAGGTAACGCCGACTTCATCTAGTTTAAAAAACATGATTGACGTGTAAAAGTAAATACTTTTACTCGTCGTAGTAGTTTGTACAAACGTACAAACTACTACTAAACTACTTACTGGTAGCGTCAAGCGTCTGGTGACGGCTTTAGAGATATAAGAGACGGTAGTGAAGTTTGGCACAAAATAAAGCCTAGCATCCTGCACCCATGGCAAATCTTGTTTTTTTTGTTGTTTTTTGTTTACTGAAGTTAAACTAGGTATGTCTTTTGGGTCAAAAAAGGACCCCAGTTAGGACATTAATTTGCATTGGGGCGACTACCACATGGTACTGTCAAGTTACATCAGGGGACAGGTATACCGCTTCTCTTATCAATATTTTTTCTCTATCTCTAGCATTGTCGACGAAACCCAGCGTGCAATTGTAGGAGAAGGGACTTTTAAATCTATACGAACACACGCCTGAATCCAGGTCGGATTAGCAAACAGAACTCGTGCTGTATATGTACAAGTGACGACCCCAGTGCTGGGACACAGGCCTTCTCTCTGTGAGAGGGAGTGAGCCGTAATCCACCACGCGGGCTCAGTACGGGTTGGTGGATGTCAAATGTCTTTGAATTTTTAAGTCTAGGACATGCTGGTTTCCTTCACCGTTTTGAGAGTAGAAGTGATGAAATAATTTACACAAAGTGAAGTGCTTGTTTCTACTGGGCCACCACTGCTCAACAGTAACGTCATACTATACAAAAAATACAAAAATTATTTATTGACATAAAACATGTTTTACAACAATGATAGAATTCTCTGACACCTGCGCTAGGTATAACTGTGTTGCAGGAGCCGGTGTCCTCCCGTAATAAAAGACACAATTTTATGTCTTATGACAAGACAAAAAAATAAATTTATAAAAGGAAATAAAAGAGACTTCACTTTATAGGTACCTACTTCTAAACATGTGTACTAAGAACAAAAATGTAAATAAAATAAAAGAAATAAACAATAATTACTACTTACTACTATTATACTACACTTAAATATCACAAACAAAGTATAACTAATAAACTTTTCGAGCGCCAGACATCTTAATTAAAACGACAATGTCTAGATAAAATGAACTCAATGAAACCTTGTACCAATTCAGTATCATTTAGTACCTAAGCGATGGAGTCACGGAAGACATTTTTTTCTACTCAAATCGAACTGTTCTATTTCAGGCCTTCGATGTTTTGCGACATAATAATTGTGTATTCATCCTTGTATTCATACTTTGCCAAGGCCGCAACCTTCGGGATGGTGGAAAACGCGAGATTTTATAAAAAAACAAACGGCACATAATTTACATTTTATGTTAATAGTATCGAATAGTTTTTGATGGAGGAATTCGTTTTTATTTCATTCGATTGACATTGGAAATTATGTTTTGGTGAAACGATTGATTTGTGCCGCGTAGCAACATGCAGGAGTGAAATAAAACCGGTGGCCGTTGGGATTCTATTATGGAGACCGCGAATCGGCAACCGTAAGGTAGGACGCCCTCAGGCAAGGTGGAGCGACGATTTTTGCAGGGTGGATAGTAGCAGCTGAATGAGAGTTGCCGACAATCGAGCTGAATGCCGTGCATTTTGAGAGGCCTACGTCCAACAGTGGACTGCTGTAGGCTAATGATGATGATGGTAACTCAACAGAACTATTAAAGATCTTTTTTTGTGGAAAATTATCTAGTTGAATCTTCTATTCTTCCCGCATTCCCCTTAAAATTAAGGTGAAGATGTATAAAACAATGGATAAACTTGCTGTCTTGTATGAATGAAAGGTAATTGCATGCAGCTGAGATGAGAATGTTAAGAGAGATGTGTGGTATTACACGAATTGATAGAATAAGAAATGAGTACAAAAGAGGAAGTCTCAAACTGACCGGTAACTGAAAAGTTGTGTGGAAATAGGTTGTCATGGTGTGAGCATGAGATACGGAGGAATGAGGGATATGTCATGAGAAAAGTTTCGATTGATGTCATTTGGTCTAAATAGGCTTTTATTTTTATATAGATTCTTCTATATTTTGTGAATAGGCTCGCCCCCTATTACATGGGACTTAAACATAACTGGCGAAATGTGGGTGTGCTATAGGTACACCTCTGCCTAACCCTTCGGGGAATACGGGCGTGATGTTATGTTATGTGTATATTTTGTAAATGTGAGAACATTGTAGGCCTAGTTTGTAGACTGTAGATTTGTGGACATTTTTATATTTTGTTGAGTACCTGTTACTTGTTGACAGGCCTACACTGTCCTCCCATATCTATCAACACTGTAATTAGAAACATTGTAAAAGCCCCTTATTTTTAAAAGAGTAACCGTGTAGTTTCTTGCCGGCTCTTCTCCATAGGAAACAACCAATTGGAACCGTGCACCTAGCTTCTGACGTTTCATAACTGTCCATGTTGGTTTATGTGAACTAAAATATTTTGATTTTGATTTTGATTATGAATGTCGAGGGCTATAAGAGTAGGGGGAGACCAAAGAAACGATGGTTGGACTGTGTGAATGATGATATGGTTAGACAGGGAGTGACTACCGAGATGACGACTAATAAAGAAGTATGGAAGAAAGAGACATGTTGAGCCAACTCCATATAAATTGGGGTAGCAACAGGAGAATGATGTTGTCTTCTAAAGAGTTTTTCATCTAGGAATAGTCTATTGTGTTATGTTTTTGGCTAAGGTCATGCATGTTGGCGTATGCGGACATATTAAGTACCTGAGCGTCAGCTTCACTGCTGGTATCCGTTTTGTATCGTCCACTGTGTAACTCCTTGTTTTTCTCTGTCGAGTCCTGCATTTTTGAATGATTAGTGTCATTAAGATTTCAGCCAATATATGGAGATCTGATAAATTTGGAATATACGTGCCATTCAGACAGTCAAAACTGACAGAGTTTTATAGTTCAACATTTATATTTCAAAATTAAAATTTCTATGTTTAAAATGAAAGTACGCTTATAATCTCAATACTCTGCAGCAAAAAAACTTAATTATAAAGATTAAGGCCTGCTTGCATCACTAATCACCAAATGCGTGTAGCGCTAAACTTCTGTGGAACATCATTCTGCCTCTGTCTACTCCAAACGATTAGTAATAATGGTAGTATTGTAGTATATTTTAAATACGTTTAGGCTAAAATGCATTAAATGATTTGTAGTGCCAGCCGGCCCTAGAGTTATTTATTAACTAATCCTAATACTACACAAAAAGGAATAATTAAAAAGAAATTTTAATAAACCTTTTCAGCCTTTTCCGTTCCAGCCGTAGTGAGCATGGGCGGCGTGGGCGGCACAGCGTGCGCGGGCGTGGCGCCGGCGGCCGCGGGCGGCGTCAGCGTGACGCAGTGCAGCGGCAGAGCGCGGCGCCGGCGCAAGCGTGGGCCCCGCCGGGCCGCCGAGCGCGCGCGGCCCCGGCCCCCGCCCTCCTCCTCCGAGCTGCAACTGCCACTTGTACCAAACGTCTTTCTATAAAAAATGTTACGTTACCTCCATTCTCCTCCTCTACTGAATCTGAGGTTTAAGTGCAAGATATTTTTGGCGTTAGCCAACGAGGGAGTATACCCCCTAATTCACGTACCGATGTTCAATGTTGCAAAGTGAATATAAGACAGCACATGACAGCTCGATAAATATTGACTGACGCCCTTGGTTTAAGTACTAAAATCGTTGCAACTGCTGTGCCAGCATGTTTTCATCAGTACTACTATAACGCGGTAAGACCTATCATAAGCCTTCCAAAGGGAGTACTTAGTCCAAAAAGATCTCGTAGAAAAAAAGTCATCGGCATAGAAATTTTTGAATTGCGGTAACGATTTTTTTATTTTTATGTCAACATCTGATGTATTGGTCATCGAAATCCCAGATAGTCTGCAAAAAATGCTAAGAATTTTTATATATTGCAGCTTGTTTGTTATTCGACTTCCACTTAGGTCTCTAGACAATATAAGTCACCTATTAGTATTTGGTGTTGGTGGAGGAGGTGCCTTTAACTTGGCCAGTCCCGTGTGCTTCATGGGCAGCCCTAGCAGGTCGAACAGTTCGTGCAGCATTGGTTGTTTCACCATCACGTCAGCCTCGCAGTCAGATGCCAGCGCTGGGGAGAGGTTCACCTGAAGTTGTACCAGAGAAATGCTTAACATTTGGCGTATTGCTTTGCACAAAAGGCATCAGCCTTTTTGTCTACCATCACGATAGAAAGGTTGAGATAAAGCCTTCAAGAATTTTGTATTTTATCATAAACTTTACCTAGGAAAATGATTAAGAGGGGAATAAGTACCAAAACCAACTCGGTTGGAGCAAGAGTAAAATGAGGGAAGAAATTTACTTTTGAATGCACACTCTAAAATGTCAAAGTCCTCTAAACCTTACCTCCAAGAGCCAAGGCTTCAAACAATCATCAAGTAGGACATCAAATCCGTAGAATTCGAAGCAGTTCCTAGCTGGTGGAGTACCAGCCGCCTGCGCCAGCAGAGTCAACGTCACCAGAGCCCTGATGCGCTGCCACACCACCCACTCTGCCGCCCCCCAGCGCCCTATGAGGGCTTTACGAACTTGCGTCAGGGTCCACTTGCACCCTGCAATTTTAGAAACGGGTCTTATGAAATGGGGTGTTTTGTGGGGTGTCTTATGAAATTTTGGTCGTAAAATATTGTCTGTAAGCATAGAATTTTTTTCTTGTGTGTGAGTAAATGAGTTGGTTCACACATTAATTTTCAACGGTACTTCGTATAAGACACTATTTATCATACATACAGCTACGCAAAATTTTAAAATTAAATTATTACTTCTTTAAAAAAGCAACGAGGAATTTTTTCGGACTACATAATATTCTAACAAATAGCTATTTTGAATTTCCGGAAAATTTAATTTTGTCTTCTCGACATTTTGATTAAATAACTGTGCTACTAAATACAGGCTATTGAATTTTGTCTGTGCGTGTCCATGATGCAATAAAAATAGTTGTGTAGGTAGAACGTTTTATATTAAGAGGCTTACAAGAGCTAAACCGCGGTCACTGTCGGATTGCATAGAAAAGTTAGAGACGCGCGATGACACAACGCTGCAAAATATGAAGCAATTATGGATTTACAAAAAATCTATTCATTGGACTAAAAAAATAAAACACTATTACGTTAGTATGTTACTTGTAGAACAATCTGACAAAAAATCTGAATCTTTAAAAAAAAAAAAAAATGGTATTTTCGTGATTTTTTTCTATCATATCAAGTTAATTGTATTATGTTTTCAACACACTATCTAACCAGCATATATCCAGAAGAATATCATATATTTTTCTGATTTGGGTTACTGCAGTGGAACATATATTTTTGGGCATTATAAATTTGCGTTTAGGTCATGTAGTCCCCTTAAGTAAATAAATAAATCAAACTTGCGCTACAGCATTCATTTTTCTTCCATAATATAGCAACCTTAACAGTCTAGCTATAGTCTGTTCCAGAAGTATCTGATGAAATTGTAAACAAATCCTGTTCCGGTAAAATTCGTATGGAATAACTCACTACTTATTCCATCAATGATTAAATAAAATTATTAATATTTACTTCATCGACGAAAAATGAGGAAATCTCTAAGGTGATTTAAAATTAGAATTTCGGGTTTAACTATTCAAATAATTTAATTAAAGCACTCAATTTGTAAGTGACACTACAAATTCTGATCAATTACTTTTGGAATAGACCATACGTTCTTTGTTGTACTCTGCTTTGCTAACGATTATTAATAATAATAATAAAAAAAGAAAAAAAAAACAAAACCGTCAATACATACAACAGCAACATCGTACTTGCAAAGCATCACACGGTTGTCAAGACGTCCGGTGTGAGGAACCGGACGTCTGCAGCGACGTGTTAACACTCACCGCTACCGATTCGGTCCTTACATTCAGCGTATCGGGGGCCGCTCTTGTTGAGTGAGGAGTTGGTCAGGTGGCGGTACGGGTTGTGAATGTCCGAGAGGGTGTACTTGTCTGTGCCTGAAATGGGCAGGTAAGAAGGTTAATAAAAAGGAACTTTGTGCGATGTCAACAATCCCTATAAGAAAATTATTGCAATCCGTGCCTGTAAGTGTTTGGATACGTTAAGTTGCATCCACAAAAGGTAGGATTTGGGAACGCACCTAACTTTAATTCCCGTACCGTAACTACTTGTAGGCCGTAGACTATAGATTTGTAGATCATTTTCTATTTTATTAAGTGCCTGGTACTTGTTGACAGGCCTACACTGTCCTCTCATACCTATTAACACTGTAATTTGAAAACATTGTAAAGGCCAACTATTTTTAAAAGAGTAACCATGGAGTTTCTTGCCGGCTCTTCTCCATAGGAAGCAACCAATTGGAACCGTGCACCTAGCTTCTGATGTTTCATAAATGCCCATGAAGGGTTATGTGAAAAAAAAAGTTTGAAAATTCTTTTTTTATGAGGACGATTTCTCGATATTAGTCGAAATGCATTCAGGATTATAAAAGCTGAGAAAGTGAAGAATTGTTTATTCCAGCCACGATAAGGTTATTGACAATGCAACAAAAAACGAACAACAGAACAATACAGTGATTAAAATGTGGTCATCAACTAAGAAGACCCTATATAAAAAAAGGCCCAGTTTTTATTAAATTTATGACCCAGTTTTTATTAAATCTTTAATTTGCTGACTAATCTATGTTTGTTTATAGAACGTTGATATTTTGGACTAATTACAACAGAACATGAGACATTATAGCAGGCTTTCAAATCAGACTTGAATAAGACCCATTTGCACCGCCAATCACTAAACACGTTTAGAGCTAAACGAGTTTTAAACGTCATTTTGTCTCTGTCACCTTTAAACATTTGACAGAAACAGAATTAAACTCATTTAGTACTAAACGTCTTTAGTGATTGGCGGTGGAACTGGACCTAAGTTTCCAAAAACCAAAACAATAAACTAAAGAAGACGAACACATTACCGAATCTCGCAAGTCCCTCAGCATACATGTAGGCGGTTAGCGGCCTGTACCCCGGCACGCAAACATACAGACGGAGGTCGAACTTGTAGCCCGCAATCAGCAGCGGCCGCTCTATGTATCGCTGTACCACCGCCGAAGTACCACAGTTCATCTCGCAGAGGCTCTGAAAATTAGAATGTTTCTGCATAAATAGACACAAATACTACAAAATACTACACAAATACTAAAAAATACGACACAAACAATAGATCTTCCAGGTACAGGTGCTGCTCCTGGTTCTAGGCAAAAGGCACTTCTCACCAGCAAAAGGTGCGTTTCAAAAGAAGTTTCGCGACATAAGCATCTTTAACACGATGAACGATAAATCCCACGGCAAATCCTACCTACGAGTCTTGCACGGTCTTTCTCGCGTCTCGAGGTCGAAAAAACTCCTTGTGTAAACGCACCTTTAGTCGTAGGTAAAAACATCGCCCCGACTTGTTACCAACAGAATGCTATTATGATAGTCCCATGCTCTAGGTGGGTATTCCCGTCCGCAGTATATTTGACTTTAATTTAGCTTAGGTTTTGAGTCAACTTCTAGTCAGGACCAAGGTGGCCCGCTAGAGGGCCATAACAAGTCTGACAAGCGATGCTTGATGAGTTAAAAGCAATCAGCATTTCCGTTTCAGGCAACCCTTCTAATTTAGCTTTGAAGTCGTAAAGGCAATTGAGAGACAGACATTCAAATTTTTATTAGTTGATTGAGTTTTTCTGTCGATTGGTTGATAATTGATTTTTAGGTCGTGTTCTGTCAGAGGCAACTCCCTGATAAACGCTCATCTTTCCCTTAGAGAAACCAGGCCATAGATATTTCAAACTGAAGACTTACCCTGAACAGAAAGATTCCTCTCCCCTGGCTCTGGGCAACCGGCTTGTGTATCCATACGACGTTGGCTCCTGCTCCAGTCTCGTCCCGTCGCAGTCGGGAACATTCCGACACCAGCTTCGCATACTCCAGGGGTAGATGGTAACATGGTGGACTGAAGAACCAAAAGATTATAATTACTTTATAGATATTTCTACTTAATTAAAATCTTGAATTTACTGATTCACTGACAGTCAACGGACAGCATAAACTAATGGACATGAAACAACAACAACAACACGAAATTTTGCACAAGGGATCCTTATACAGAGCGGCAGCTAGGGACATCGACGCACAAACTGTAACCATGAATTCAGCACATGAGTCTAAACCCCTATTTATTTATTTTATTTTTGTTTTTTGTGCGGGAAATTTTCAAATGACTTCTCCCGTTCTGGGCGGAGCAGAAGGGCGTGTCAGACTTTTACTGACTAAAACCCACCCGTGTTCCTTCAGTTGCCCGTGCGCCAGGGCCACGGTAACTCTTTCGAACAATCCGCGACCCCGGCAGGCATCGGCCCTATCGGACTTCGTCAATTATGCTGACATCTCTATGAGGCGCGCGTGGAACTCAACGCGCCGTCGACCCGGGTCTGGTCCTTACCGGACGGCGAGCTGCCCACTGCTCGCCATCCGCAAGCCCGCGCCTACGGTGGCCGGGAGTCGGCTATCGACTCCCGACGCCCAGGGTGTCTCCTCTTGCGGTGACTAGGGGCGTGAGGGCGCAACGTTTACTTCTCCCTCACGCGCTCTGCCTCCTCCTTCGCGAGCATTACTGCTTTGCAGTAGGAGGTGACGGCTTCCCATTCCCTCTCGCTCCATACCATGGCCTGGACCAGTGCCGGACGCGAGAGATCGCCGCCGCAGATCGTTGCCACGAGGACACGGTGGTGCTCCGCCCAAGCCGGGCAGACCTCCACCGTATATGATTCTAGACCCCTAGCGTAGGAATTTTTCGTCACTTATCAACAAAAAAAATCTGCTGTTTCATAGAAAAGTACAATACCTACGGTCAAAATGTATGGAACAGCAAATTTTTGTTTAATAACTGACGTAGATTTTCAACACGGGGGGGGGGGGGTTAGAATCATGTTCTGAATCCATGGATTTTTGAAAATTCATTCCCTAAAGGGGTTACATAGAGGATGAAAGTTTGTTTGGAAGTTCGTAATTTTTAGCCGATGGGAATACCTCTGACACAGCGCTTGGTTTGTGGAGATCAGATAGGTAGTCGCTCCATGTAAAATACTAGTATTCAGCTGCATCCGATAAGACTAGAAGCTGACCCCAACAGAGTTGGGAAAAGGCTAGGCAGAGTCACGGCTTGTCTTCAATGATTTCGAAGGGTTTTCAAAAGAAAACTTTTCAGACCTAATCATAATACCTAACTGATAAGGTGACTGACTCTGTTCTTCCTAAGCAGCAGCTTAGCTTAATGTTGCAAGTAATTAAATAAACGATCTTTCCAAATTATGCATTCACTGACTCACGGCAGTTTAAAGACCATTTTTCAATCAATCAATCAATCAATCATTTTATTTCAGGCAACTGAGGGCCCATACATAAAATACACACATTTACATTTAATAAAACAAAAATAATAAACTAATACATAATTTTAAACCCTATAACATAAATATAACTACACACGCAATGTTGGCGGCGTCGTGATTCGCTGCGTGGTGTCGCGTAACCGTCCAACCAACCCGTCCGTCCAATTTTTGTAACCAACTTCAAAAAATGGAGGAGGTTCTCAAATTGACTGTATTTTTTTATTTTCTTTATTGTGTGTTTCGCCAGAACTTTTTTCTAGGTGAACCGAGTTTGATGATTCTTTTTTATTTGAAATCTGGTGACTTTAATGTAGTCCCATATAGATTTGATCAAGATCTGACCAGCAGTTTTTCAGATATCCTTAATAATGCGTTTTTTATTCAACTTAGTTCATATTGATGATGTTTTAATAATTTCCTGTCACTGGTGGTAGGTACCACAACTAAAAAGAGAAAAATATAAAGTTTTTTTTCAAAAAAAAAAAAAACTACCGGGATCCAAAAACACTAAAAAAATTAAAAGTATCTTTAATTCGAATTAGGAATTCGGTGGCAAAAAAACGAAAATACAAAACCAAAGACACCGGCTTCCGAAATTAAAGTTATGTTGCATAATCAATATAGACGTAATACGATTTCTACGTCGGTTCGGAACAAAGTCATTGTCTGAAAATCGAATAGGCAAAAACTAGACATAACATCGCAGTTACCTATTTATAGAAATCGAACATCAACGATTATAAATAACTTTCCCAAAATAGTTCCCCAATGAATTTCGGTAACCGATTTATCCTTTTACGTTCAGGTAACAAAGAAAAAGTCCGTAATTTTACGGCTGACAAGCCAATCGGGAATATAAAAGTAACTGCCGTATACATAGAACATTTCGGAACGTAAAGTTTTCAGGCGTGCGGATAATAGC
Organism: Griposia aprilina; assembly: GCA_916610205.1. Lineage (NCBI taxonomy): Eukaryota > Metazoa > Arthropoda > Insecta > Lepidoptera > Noctuidae > Griposia > Griposia aprilina. The sequence goes on from OU744288.1 coordinate 17,150,151, forward strand.
AGGGTAGTAGCGAAAATATACGGGCTGATGGTACCTTTTGCTGCAGACCATAAACTTTCGCCAGCACTGATTGGCGATAAGAATTTACAAGTAAATATATGGATGTTCTCAAGTTGGCAACACCACGTGTATCGTAAAATGGTAGCAGTAATTTTTTGGCGTAAAATGCAAGAATTGAGAAACGACCTTAGAGGCACGCAATAGGTACCTACTATCATAACAAATACTTACCTAAGTTTCTAGTATGAAATTAAAAGTACCTAGTCGTAAAAAAACTATTTCTGTCTTCAAATTCAGTGCTCAATATATTTTTATTTAAGAGGCTTACAAGAGCTAAAGCGCGGTCACTGTCGGATTGTATAGAAAAGAAAGAGACGCGCGATGACACAACGCTGGTAATTTATTGCAAAATATGAAGCAATTATGGATTTACAAAAAAACTATTCTTTGGAATAAAAATTTAAAACACTATTACCTTAGTATGCTACTTGTAGAATAATCTGACAAAAAATCTGAATGTTTGCATTTATATTACTATGGTTTTTAATCGCTAAAATATTTTTTTAGAGGTATCTTCGTGATTTTTTTCTATCATATCAAGTTAATTGTATTATGTTTGCAACACACTATCTAACTAGCACATATCTAGAAGAATATCATATATTTTTCTGATTTTGGTTACTGCAGTGGATCATATATTATTAGGCATTATAAATTTGCGTTTAGGTCATGTAGTCCCCTTAAGTACGATTATTTTTTGTTCACGTAAGCCGTCATGTCATCGATGCGTGTAGAATACGAGCCTTATAATCTATTTTTATTCCATTACATTTTTTGAGTCACTGATCGACTCTCAGAAGTCATGCAACCTCAAACGCATTTAAATTCAAATTTCTGTTTGCATCGTACACAAGTACACCAAGCATTACTTTTTCACTACCCCAATTTACCATCCATTTAATTTTTACTACTCTCTCTGTCTCACTCGCACACCCCTGAACGAAAACGCAAATGTTTGGGGTGATGCAGTCAGTTTTGTGGTTCAACATTGAATACTAATACCCAAAACACAACAAAACAATGACAATGATTCCTTTTTCTTTGTGCAATCGTCACGCGATCTCGACGGTACCACTTGGGGTAATTGCTGAAAATACGTTCATTAATATTCAAAACAATAATTTGATATTACCATGAACTTTCTTTCACCTTAAGACACGATGCAGGAATTTTTAATACGACCTTTAAAAACTTGGCAGCAAAACTTGGTGTCCGACGGTAACCAAGAATTAAAACGAAGGTCTTTTTCAATTATGCTCAATTTGTTGTAACTGTTTCAGGATTTACTTTCAGTTTTAACCATAAATTAATTGCAATAGCATTTAGCGTGACCGTAATTGAATGCAATAAATTGTAAGTTCCAACTTTTTGTAAGTTGACAAGGAATACAGAGTCAAGTTGAATGTCAAGTCTATATTAAGAAACCATTAACTGCAGTAAATTCAGTGAAACAAATATAGCGCTAGCGTGACATTGCATTAAAAAAAAAAACTTTAAGGTGAATCCGCAGCTGCAGCCCGACAATTTTTTTTTTTTCGTGTTTTGCAAATTGCAGCTCTGTTATACGTCGTATGTTGATCAAAATGGGAATTGCGACATTAGGAATGACATATTTACTGAATAATAATCATCAATTTCTTATCAATCGTCAAACTTTGGAAATTTGTTCCACCTAAGAATTTTCATATAAAATATACAGAAAAAATTTTAGGTGGTACAAATTTCCAAAGTTTAAAAAGAACATTGATTGAACATTCCGAGTAGTTCCTTACCTAATAATTTATCTATTAAAACAGTTAGGTATATGTATTGAACCGGGAGGGGCTCGTGGCAAAGTAATAACAGCCGTACGGGTCGAACGATCCAGGTTAAGCTACACTTGCCGCGGTCGGTCCGTGGATGGGTGACCATCTTTACATACCGAGACCCCTGCATGCCGCGAAAAGCACGTTAAGCCGTTAGTCCCGGCTGCGATTCGTGGATCTTTGACACTCGTTACGGGTCATCAGAAACCCGAAAGTTTGACAATTAGTCTTACCAAGGGCTATCAAGTTAACCAGTAACTGGGTTGTAGAGGTCAGATAGGCATACGCTCTACGTAAAATACTGGTATTCAGCTGCATCTGGTTAGACTGGAAGTATCTGGTTCTGGAAAATTGTTAGGAAAAGGCTGAGCAGATGATGAGGTATACATATGTATCTATATGTAAATAATAAATAACATGTGACTTACAAGTAACAATCCATAAATACCTCAAATCCTACATTAGGTACCACGATAAAGTCATCTGCCCACTATATCGCATTAAATTACACACACTAAATATTCGGGCACAAATTCTTTTTTCTTACCGCAGCAAGAATAGGTAATGCGAGGTACTGCCGTGAGGCACGCGAACAAGCGCGTGCGGGTTCATTCAAATACCGTGTGACGTGAACGATTGACTCGTGACCCGGACCACGGTACACGACAGTGGAGACCGACCTTTATGTACGTACTGGGTACGCACTGGTTACAAAGACTAATTAAGTGCAGTAGGGGGTTGGGGCTGCAGGATTCGTTTTGATACCTACGTCTGGTTGACCAAAGTTTTTCATGTTAAAAGTGAGCCTTTGTGAAAAAAAATAACAAATAACTAGCTTCTGCCAGCGACTTCGCCCGCGTGAAATTTCTGATTCCCCCGACCCACTTCGTCGCATCGCATCGTTTGCCCGCTCTGTTACTTCGTTTTCGCTTACCGCTTTTTTTCTCTTTTTGCTCGGCTCCTAAGGGTCCTAGCGGGACGTTAAATAGCCTATAGCCTTCCTCAAGAATTGGGCTATCAAATGCAAAAATATTTTTTCAAATCTGACAGTCAGTTCCAGAGATTACCCCTACATACAAACAAACAAATTTTACCTATTCATAATATTTTTATAGATAGTAATACGTATAGATGAAACATGATTTTCATGAAAACAGCTTATTAAAAATCTGATATAACCAGAATTCATTCATTTGTTTTGCTATGGACCCGGTATTCTGGTGGCTTAGTAGCAGTACGGTCTATCATATCTTATTATTTAACAACTGATGTAATGAAGCACAGTAAACTTAATACTCGTAATACTTAATAATAATCTTACCCAGTCTTATCTACTTACTCAAAGATAAAGAAAGAGGGCAGTCTCTTAGAATGAACGAAAAATTAATAAGAAAGGACTTCCAAAAAATCAAAATCTAAATATTTTATTTCACATAAACCTACATGGGCACTTATGAAATGTCAGAAGCTAGGTCCACGGTTCCAATTGGTTGTTTGCTATGTAGAAGAGCCGGCAAGAAACTCCACGGTTACTCTTTTAAAAGCAAAAAGCAGTAAGTTATAGACTAAAATAAAACACTAAGTCCTTAGCAATAGGGAATCGCATGTATCATAAGAACGTAAAGTTCCAAACCGTCTGGCCATATTAAGTCTATGATTGAAGGTAACTGTTATGATTGATGGATAGAATTGGATAATTTATTTTTACGTTCCCGACATTATATGAGTTCCCTAACAACGTGTATTTGTCAAAATTCTTTCGATGTTAAAGGGGAATCGGTTTAGCCATAAATCAAAATGGCATGTGAGGTAATTTTGTTAAAACGTACTTTTTATGATAGATAAGAATGCGATATTATCCTGGAACGACGACATTATAAAAATAAATAAGCTTTTGTTGGAATCGTGTTTTTTTTTTTCAGGAAATATGTGACGCAACGAACCTAATTTCCAAAGCAATTATGCAGATTTTACTGTCCTGATTTACAATTCCCAAAGCATCCTCGAAAATAAAAAGATAAACAAAATAATGGCTTACGAATTTTACGACAATTTTAAATCAATTTTATTAATCTTTGTAAACAGTTCCGTTACCGGGTTGTTAATTCCCATCAGGATAAAATTACAATTTACAACACCGGCGGTTCGTGGAGCTGCGTGTACAAAAATGGTTTCTGCTCGTTTTTATTGCTTTAAATTTGTAAAAATGACCTGATATTAAACCGTTTTCATTATTGTCGTGAGCATGTCAGGCTTATTTGCCAACCATTTTTGGTGAAAACAAATATAAGTAACGTAACGTTATTTACAGTATTTTTACTTCCTACCACACGATTCTATAAATATACAAATACGAAAACTTGTTTCCATTACCTTCGTGCGTGCGTAATAACTGTACCTACAATATCAATTTCCTTCACTCGATTTCATAGATATTTTAGACCAGAACCCTTTACTGAAACTAATTCAACTCCAGAGTTCAAATTAAACATTCGAAATTAACTAGCCTATTAACTAGACTGGTAATCAAAACGAATTATGATAATATTTCACGTCTTCTCCCAACACGCAATGGTAGAAATTAAATGATAACATCTTTTGTGATTTGCAATGGAATAATGTTACGTGAAATATCATTACTTTTATTGACGTAGGCAAGTATTCATTCATCAAATATAGGTACCTAATTAACCATTATTCTGTACAAGCTGACCCGACAGACGTTGTCCTGTCTTAACTATGAATGTCATATGTCGTTTAGTTTTAGTTTTGACTATTGACTAAGACTAAATTATCGACTCATTTATCAACCGATCCATCTGTGTTAAACGATATTTGCAGCGCGCATTCTGTCAATCGCTGACAGTTATTGCAAACAACTGACAGTTATGTAAAATTAATATTGGCGTTAAGTTTTCTTCAATTTTGTAACGTTCCGATCAACTTCCTTATTTTTTTATTTCATAAGATCCTTCTCATGACAATAACGAACACAACAAACAAAAATTAGTGAAATCGGTCCAGCCGTTCACGCGTGATGGCGTGACCAAGGGAAATAGGGATTCATTTTTATATATATAGACAAGCTGACCCGACAGACGTTGTCCTGTCTTAACTATGAATGTCATATGTAGTTTAGTTTTAGTTTTGGCTATTGACTAAAACTAAAACTATCGACTTATTTATCAACCGATCAATCTGTGTTAAACGATATTTTAAGCGCGCATTCTGTCAATCGCTGACAGTTATTTCAAACAACTGACAGTTATGTAAAATTAATATTGGCGTTAAGTTTTCTTAAATTTTGTAACGTTCCGATCAACTTCCTTATTATTTTATTTCATAGGGTCCTTCTCCTGACAATAACGAACACAACAAAAAAAAATTAGTGAAATCAGTCCAGCCGTTTACGCGTGATGGCGTGACCAAGGGAAATAGGGATTAATTTTTATATATATAATTTAACTCGGATACCGAAGTAATTAGCGGAGATTTAAATAGTGTTGTACCTATATTATTACAACAAGACTATACTATATGCATCTCTTACATTTTAATATAACCAAGTAGGTAGTCTATTTCTGGGGCAGAAAAAGTAATGGAAAATGACCTACAGGGGTAGAAAAAAAAATTAAATGAATTTGAGAAAATGGCGAAAAAGTTGGTTACCCCGGCGCATTCTAGGTCATTTTACATAACCTAAGATCACGCCTGTATTCCCCGAAGGGTAAGGCAGATGTGTACCTACAGAACACCCACATTTAACCAGTTATGTTTAAGTCTCATGTAATAGGGTGCGATCCTATTGCAATCAACCGGGCACAAATCCACTCCGCGCTGCTACTGAGAAATTCCAGATGGAAAACTTCAGTAACACTGCCCGACCCGGAATTCCAACCCAAGACCTCATGACCTATGCTCATGCGACCACTATGCCAACGAGGCAGCAGACTCAGAAGGGGATAGGGAATTCAGAGACAGGTCATTTTATCCACGCGCGCCTCAAAGAGATGTCAGCACTAATTGTCGGGGTCCGATAGGGCCGATGCCTGTCAGGGTCGCTAATTGTTCAAAAGAGTTACCGTGGCCCTGGCTCACTGGCAACTGAAGGAACACGGGTGGGTAAAAGTAGTCAGCAAAAGTCTGTCACGCCCTCCCGCTCCGCCCAGAGCAGGGGAAGTTATTTGATGATTTCCTACCCAAAAAAAAACGGCATTTTATTCGGTACGTTTTTCCGCCTGCCCTAGTAACAGACTAAAGAGATAATCATTTGCCCATATAAGCATTGCACCAGCTTGTCTCATGAAAAGTGGAGAGACTTTAAATGTTTGCAATACGGCTCTCAGGAATGTAATGAAACTTTATAAGGCTAGGCATTTTGTAGTTAGTTGCTATCTAGGTACCTACAAGTAAACGATGCGTTTTTGTCGAATTGATTACACAACATAACATCGTAATCAAAATCATTTTTTTTTATTTCACATAAACCTACATGGAGCGTTAGAAGCTAAGTGCACGGTTCCAGTTGGAGCCGGTAAGAAACTCAACGGATACTCTTTTAAAAATAATTGGCTTTTTAAATATTTTTAAATTACACTGTTAATACGTATGGGAGGACAGTGTAGGCCTGTCAACAAGTACCACGTACTTAACAAAATAGAAAATGGTCTAAAAATCTACAGGCCACAAGTTAGGCCTACAACGTTCTCACATTTACAAAATATAGAAGAATGTATATAAAAATATAAGCCTATTTAAACCAAATGACATGATTGCTTAATAGTAATCATGTCATGACAACTGTAACAAATCTGAATTAATATTCTGTCTACAAAAGCCATTAGTAAAGAGTTGAAATTAGAATTGTATGTATATAATGCCAAACAGTGAAAAGATTATGTGAAAGAAGTATCTAAGAAAAAAAAAACCAAACATCGAGATTTGGGAGCAGTTGATAGACATTTACATGGTGATGCCGTTAATGAGGTACTAGGAAAGCCACATGTGCAGAAGGAATTATTGCCAAATTTCCTTGTCTTCGACGTATTCTTTAATCTTATAATATTAATATGTTTTTTTGATAAGGATACGTTTGATGTGGGTTTTGAACTTTCCATTGCTAAGTTCTGTAACCGAATTTGGCAACTTGTTATAAAAGCGGATACTGGTTAGAAGAAATGATTGGCTTGTTTTAGCTAATCTAAATTTAGGTATCACAATTTCATTTTTACTACGGATTACGGATACGGTTTTTTTTTGTATTACGGATATCGTTTCTTATTTTAAAAAGTCCTAAGTTTTTGCGAACATACAAAATACTTTCTAAGATATAAAGAGAAGGCAGAGTTAGTATATCAATTTCTTTGAATTTGTTTCTAAGAGACTCGCGAGGGCCCATTTTATAGATCGCGCGGATTGCTCTTTTTTGTAAAATGAAATTTGAATCTACGTCAGCTGCTGATCCCCACAGCAGAACGCCATAAAACAATACTGTGGAAATAAGAAAAGTATACTAACCTAGTTTATGCCTAGGTTATGCCAGTGAACTGCCTTATTTTCTAATGCATATGTAGCTGAACTTAATCTACCTGAAAGAGCTCTAATGTGGGGGCCCCATTGCAATTTTGAATCTAAAGTAATTCCTAGAAATACAATTTCCGTAATAGCATCTAGTTTCTTGCCATCAAGTTTTACATTTAGGTACTTGGGGTACATTTGGTAATGAGAACTTAACACGTTTAGTTTTGTTCGCATTAAGTAAAATATTATTAGCTGCGAACCATTTCGAAAGAACAGCCAGAATATCGTTAACATGTAAGACATCCGTATGTTTTCTACCTATTTTAAAAATAAGAGAAGTTTCATCAGCCAATAAAATTATATCCAATAAGTTAGCCTTTATGTAAAGAAGGTAATTAATATAAACTAGAAATAGGAAAGGACTAAGAATTGAATCTTGAGGCACCCCCATCTTAACTAAGGACCCCGAGGACGTCGCCCCGTTAACGTTTAATTTTTGCTGCCTGTTTGATAGATAGGAAAGACCAAGGTCAGCAGCTTGTCTACGAATTCGGTAGTGGGGTAATTTACAGATCAGTGCATTGTGGTTAACGCAGTCAAACGCTTTTAAGAGGTCACAGAAAATGCCTATTGCATCCTGGGTCTTCTCCCAGTATTCTTAAATGTGACTGATGAGTTTTACTCCTGCTTCAGTCGCCGACCTACCTTTCGTGAAACCAAACTGGCGACTATTTAAAATCCCATTTGAGTTAAACTGTGACAACATCTGTTCGAGCATGACTTTTTCATAGATTTTACTCAATGCTGGTAGCACAGATATAGGTCTATAGTTAGAGGGATTACTCTTACTACCTGATTTGAAAATTGGTAGGTACTACTTTACTATGTTTCATTAAATCAGGAAACGTACCGCTGTCTAAACATTGATTAAATATGCCTGTAAGGACAGGGGCAATTGATGGCGCAATTGGGGCAATTGAAAATCCTTATTATAAAGTCGAATGAAGAAATAACTCCTTATTGTCACAAAAACGCAAATCGTATTGTGTATTGTTAATTATAATGCAACGCAACCTGTCAGACTTTTTACAATAATACTCGTAAATAACTTTTTGCAGCAAATTACTGTGTCAGAATTCTCAGAAAGGAAGACGTTATTAAATCAATTAATGTTTTTTCTACCTTGTTTGTTACGGGATAATAATAATTATATTACCTACGAGTATTATTGTAAAAAGTCTGACAGGTAATAATATAATAAAAACGCACACATTTTATTGAAGGCTGTTGTAGGTAGGTACAAATTTTATTTATTTTCTCGAATGTCAGTAGATACTGGAGAAAGAAGATTAGTAGCTTGCCAATTTTACGTTACATACGCCTTCCGAATTTTCCCCTAAGGGAGATATACCCTAAAATATAGCAGGCGGTATCATAAACTCACAATTTACGTTATAGTAAGGAAGAAAATCTATTTTTATGGAGGATAAACAGACAACCAAACATTACTATAACGACAAGTATCTTTTTATGTAGTGTACTTATAAATTATGATTTATTATTTAACAATAATTTATTATATACTGTTGTTCAGGTCAACCACCGAACAATAATAAACATGTCAGCGTAATTGCGGCACCGCGCTCTATGCCTTGTATATGTTTGTATTACCTAAGTAAAACCAGTCAGTACGCTTTCGGATAGCATATCGGGCGCGACTCAATCTCATCTCGTTCACCTCATTAGTTTAATAGTTATCCCATTTGTATTACTGTAATATAGCTATCTTTTTAATCTTTAATCTTAGTTTATCCTAATCTCACCCCAACCCCGAACATTGGTCCTTCGAGCCGTCGGAGCGGGAACATTACGCGTGTATCTACTAATTGTACTGTGTGAGTGTCTCGCTTGGAACTTATTACCAGACCCTGGCAAACAGAACTGAGTGGATTTACTTTCCAACACTTTCATCAACCTGCGGATCCTAACTGACGTCGGTGCTCCGGACGGAAAGGTGCCATCATCTTGCTGATCTCAATTTATCTCGGTGCCCCGGAAGACAACGTGCCATCATCTTGCTGATATTGACCCTGGGTTTTACGAAAGCATTGCGTCATCTCATCGCGCTGTTACTCCAGGTTTGTTCTTGCAGCCATCGCAAGGATATTTGATCTCCAAAGAAGCCTTCAGTACAAGTAAGGTCTCTTATTTATCTTTATAATGTCGGAAATGGATGACGTTTTAGCAACCCAACAACAACTAATCGAAGCCGTTGATTGGCTCCTCACCTTTTTAATAAGGATGGTGCAGAGCGCAAGGCCTCAGACTACTTGCGTCGTCGATTAGCTACCTTGGAACAATACTTTACAGAGTTCCATAATAATCATATGACTTTGCTGTCTTTTGGTGATCAATCTCATGCACATTTCAGTACTAAACAATACGATCAAATGAAGGAAAAATATAACAACCTTAAAATTACTATTCAAAACTATAACCCTCTCGCAAACAGACCGCAAACCCCTGAATTGAAACCTCCTACGTTCCAACCTACTGCGGAATCTCAAACCTCGAACCTCGCATCTCACACTGTTTCTAAAACCCCTGCTCTTGAAGAGAGTAAAGCCGAAGGTCTCTTCAAAAAGCAAGCTACCAACTTTAAAGCTTACTTGAGAACATCCTCCAATATCGACCTTGATCTCGTCACGGAAAAATGGGAGTTTGAAGACATCCTGAAGACGATACAATTTCGTTGGGCGGCTATTGACTTGCTTCATTGGGAGCTGGACAACGAGTATGGCGGATCAAACCTTGGGTACGAAGAGCAATTTCCTCATTACGAGAAATATTATAACAAAATCAAGAAAGACATCAATAAGAAAATGTGGTCCGTAGCACATATTGAAAAATCTACTCCTAAAATGGAGATAATCACCTTTGACGGAACCTACAATATGTGGATTTCGTTCAAAGATCTTTTCACCGAAGCAGTGCACAACAACCCCTCCTTGTCGAATGCACAAAAGATGCAGTTTCTTAAGAGTAAGATCAAAGGTGAGCCCGAAAAATTGATCCAACATCTCCAAATAAGCTCCGACAATTATCCTGTATGCTGGAATATCCTCAATCATCGTTATAATAATAAAAGAATGATCTTCACTTCTTATCTTAACAATCTCATGAATATCCCTCCAAACCAGCAACAATCATCAAATCATATAAAACGCATTCACGACACTACGTATGAGAGCGTGAATGCTATCAAGAATCTGGGAGTCGATGTGTCTTCCTGGGACCCTTTCCTGGTATGCATATTGTCTCAAAAATTGGACTCAGATATATACGAGGACTATCTAAAAGCCTTAAAATCCCCGCGAGAGTTGCCCGTCTTGGAAGATTTCCTTAATTTTTTGGAGACTAAGTTTATGATGCTGGAAACTTCACGTAAGAAGCTTGAAAATTTCACGCAGAAATCATCCACATCTCAATCCAACAGCAATAACAAGCCATCATTTTCAAAGGGTCCCAACTATAAACGAAATTATAACAATCCTAAAACGAATTACTCAACAAACCAAGTTTCGCAATCGTCAAAGTCCAAAAGTAAAATTAACTATCGCAAGCAATGCCCTATTTGCAACGACAATGATCATCGAATTCATACATGTCAAAATTATTGGATTTGCAACCTAATGAACGTAAAAATGCTATTGCTAACCTGAACCTTTGTATTAATTGTTTACATTATCACGAAGGCAAGAAATGCCTTTCCGAAATAAGATGCAAAGAATGCAATAAAGAACACAATACCATTTTGCATGAATCTTTTACGACACATCAATCTGGGTCAAATGCAGCCACGATTACGAAATCGCCATCTCAGCAGCAAGAAGGTAACACAGTTGCATCGCTTCTTAAAGAACCCTCAAAAATATTGCTGGCCACAGCAATAATTAACGTACAAGCAGCGGACGGATCTTACCAAAAAATTAGAGTCCTTTTAGACCAAGGGTCACAGACATCCAATAAAAGGGTAAAGCGCAGCTCAGTTGTTAAGACTACCGCGACAGAAATGTAACGGTTATATCTCTGGAATAGGAAATAAGGAAAACAACTGTAATGGCATGATTACCATCAAATGCTCGTCGTTGGCTAGCGATTTCACCTTTGAAACGGAAGTATATATAATGAATAGACTCATAAATAATTTACCCAGCTGTACCTTACCTCAGCCAGACTGGCGTACTCTTAAGCAAATAACTCTAGCAGATCCCGAATTTTACAAAAGTAGGCCTATTGATATATTATTTGGGGCAGACATCTATTCCACTATCCTTATGGACGGTATCTGTCGTGCAAAAAGTATATTGCCAATTGCTCAACAAACCCAGTTGGGATGGATCTTAAGCGGCAACTACAAAACGTACCATTGCAATGTGATCCTAAATAATATCGAAGAGATTCAGCAGTTTTGGGAATTGGAGGACATTCAAGAATCTCCAGCGATATCAGAGGAAGATCAAAAATGCATCGAGTTATACCAGACTTCAACCTCTCGACGGGAAGACGGAAGCTACGTCGCGTCGTTAAAATACCATTCAAAGAAAATTTTGAGAAAAATATAGGCGAGTCGAAAACAAATTCGATTGCTCACTTTTTCCAAATAGAGCGGAAATTAAGTAAACAACCAGCACTGGCACGTGACTATAAAACGTTTATTTCTGAATACCTAGAGCTCGGACATATGGCACCCGTTGTGCCACACGTACAGCCGGACTGCTACTTATGGCACCATTGCGTCCAACGATCTCAGTCATCAACTACTAAACTGCGAGTTGTCTATAATGCCTCGGTAAAAACCTCGAGTGGATACAGCCTCAATGATCTTATGTGCCGACGGCCCAATTTACAAAAAGACCTTCAGAGCCTTATCTTAAAATGGAGACAATTTAGATACGCTTTCACGGCAGATATAGAAAAAATGTTTCGCAAAATCTGGCTACATTCTGATGATCAGAAATATCAGAAAATTATCTGGCGGAACCATCAATCTCAACCTCTAAAAGAATATCAGTTAGCGACAGTTACCTATGGCACAAAAGCCGCACCTTTTTTGGCCATGATGACACTGAAGCAACTGGCCATGGATGAAAGGCCAAACTATCCACAAAGCTGCGCTCCTGACATCTTAGAACATTCGTTTTACATGGATGATCTCATGCATGGTGAACATTCAGCGAGAGCAGCTAAAGAGCTCAAAGCGGAGATGATCAACCTCCTCAAATCTGGCGGGTTTAATCTCAGAAAATGGCGATCAAACTTGCCGGAAATAATAGACAGTTCTGATGCACTTCAAAAGGAAGACTTTGACTTTAAGCAACCAGAGTCAACCAAAACTTTAGGTCTTCGGTGGGAACCAAAAAATGATCAATTTATCTTTCATCCTATAAAATTTATCTCACAAGACATCCTTACACAAAGACAATTCTTCTCTCAAATATCTAAAGTTTTTGACCATTTGGGCTGGCTAGCACCAGTAACAATAAAACTAAAGATCTTGTTCCAAGAATTATGGAAATCAGACCTGGGTTGGGACCACCCTGTCCCTTAAGAAATCACGCTAGAGTGGAATACTATTAAAGCCGATCTATCTCATATATCTCGATTTGAAATACCACGTTGGATTCAAACCCAGGAAAAAGATATCGTCGAACTTCATGGCTTTTGCGACGCTAGCACAAAAGCATACGGTTGCGTCGTGTATTGCAAAATACAGAGAGAAAATAAATCCCACGTGACCCTAATTGCAGGGAAATCAAAAGTAATACCGCTGAAAAAACTACAATCGATCCCTCGGTTGGAACTTTGCGGCGCTCTGTTGTTGTCAAAACTTATGCGAAAAATCAGCTTATCCCTATCGAGCTACAAGGTGCATGTTTATGGTTGGGTTGATTCAATGGCTGTTCTAGGTTGGTTAAGTGGCGAACCGGAGAAATGGAAACCCTTTGTTGCGAATCGAATAAGGATTATTACTGAAATAATCTCTAAAGATAACTGGAGTTACATAAAATCCAAAGAAAACCCCGCAGATTGTGCAAGCCGCGGTTTACGTGCTGCTCAATTAGTCAATCATTCGCTATGGTGGCAAGGGCCCGACTGGTTACCACAATAAAAGCCTAAAGAATCTCATAAGATGCCGATTAAAACGAGTGACTAGCGAAGAACTCAGAAAAAAGGAGCAAGTAAATACGGTCATTGTTAACCCCGATAATTTAATAATTAATTAACTATTACCAAAATATAGCACTTTAAGGAAAGTTACACGGGTATTAGCTTACATCAACAAGTTCATCGACATTATTGTTTACAAGAAAAAACGCACATGTTTTCTTACTCTGCAAAATATAAAGACAGCAAGAGAAATGTTAATAAAGCACGTTCAAAACGAATACTTCAACGAAGAAATATCGCGGCTGAAAAATAATGAAACACTAAATAAGAAAAGCCAGATTCTTAATCTCAAACCTATACTAGACACTAATCAAATGCTCCGTGTCGGTGGCAGACTTAAGCATTCGAATCTTGATCCCGAAATGAAGCATCCCATCATAATCCCGAATCAATCGAAGTTGGCAGATCTTATCATAGATGAATCCCACGAACTTGTATTTCACGGTGGAGTAAAAATGACTACTGGATTTATAAGACACAAATACTGGATTCTTGGAGGAAACAGAGTCACAAAGAAACGATTAAGAATGTGTGTCAAATGTAAAATAAATAATCCCATACCACAACATCAAACCATGGGTGACCTACCTCCAGCACGATTGATTCCTAACCGACCTTTTTACCACACTGGAATAGATTATACCGGACACATCCTTAAGAAGGCAAACAAAGGTCGTGGAATTAAAACCTGTAAGGGATATGTCGCAATTTTTGTTTGTATGGTAACTAAAGCCGTACATTTAGAAATCGTCCCAGATCTCACAGCATCAGCATTTATTGCTGCGCTTCGACGAATGTCGGCTAGAAGAGGAGTTCCTGGGCACATCTATAGTGATCAAGGAACTAACTTCATAGGAGCCAACAAAATTTTAAAACAAGAGTTTGCCGAAATCTTTTACATCTTGTCTGACCAAGAAGTAACCTCGACAATCTCTGAAATGAATATTGAGTGGCACTTTAACGCCCCATCATGGCCATCTGCTGGCGGACTCTGGGAAGCTGCAGTGAAGAGCCTAAAATATCATCTCAAGCGTGTCGTCGAAGAGCCGAAACTAACCTACGAGGAATATATTACCCTACTATCCCAACTCGAGGCTTGTTTGAACTCCAGACCACTGTGCCCTCTGACAGAAGATCCTGAGGACCTGGACTTTTTGACCCCGGGTCACTTTTTAGCAAGTGGTCCAAACTTAACAATCTTCGAAACAGAGCATGATCTCAGAACACGGTGGCACTTGACTATAAGTGGAAGACTGAATACCTCTCGCAGCTTTCTACGAGGTCCAAATAGCGACAGCTTCAAAAAGATCTCAACCTTAACGACATCGTAATTATAAAGGACGACAATCTTCCACGAGGAAAATGGAGTCTAGGTCGCGTAGTAGCGCTGCATCCTGGAAGTGACGGACACTTAAAACGCCCAGTTGTAAAACTGTCCTTAGTACCAAAAAATAAAAATGATCTAGCCCCAAATACCCCAAAAATTATAATAAATTGCCAGCGGCGAAGAAAAAACGTCCAATCTCATTCGCAGCTATGGTTTTATCTTTGACATTATTTTTGCTGTCACTCATAAACACCGCTCAAGCATCCTACAACTTTACCCAGCTGCCAAACAATAGTGTCTACTTAGACAAAATATCTAATATGCATTTAATTAGAGATGATTGGCATTTAATAGTCTATTATGACACAAATCCTTATCAAGAAGGAACGGCGGCATTGCTAAAGTATATCAAGTATCTTGAAACCATATGCTCCACGATTAGAACACAAACACCTTGCGACGGCGTCATGTTACAACTCGAGCACGAGTTCGAAGAAATGAAACATTACGATAATATTGTCATGATAAATGACTCGTTTATGACTAATATGAAGCGCCGGCGACGCGGCTTGCTAGACGGAGTAGGCTACGTTGCAAATAGTTTATTTGGAGTGTTGGACCAACGATTTGCAGAGAAATACGAGAAGGATATTGATCTTTTAAAGCATAATGAAAACCATTTATACAACCTCTGGAAAAACCAAACGTTGGTAGTAGAAGCTGAATTTAATCTCATGATAAGGATGGAGAATACTATAAACAAACATCATAAAATAATAAATAAAAAGCTTAGTTATCTCCAAGATTCAAATTAAAATCTCGTTCAGCAAGTGCAAAACTTAACTCTCATCACAGACTTCATAACCACGGCTTTCACTGCCAACAACTTGTTGTATACCCTTCGACGAATCCAGGACTCAATTCTAGATACAGTAACTGATATTTATAGTGGAAAATTAGATTTTCACTTGATATCTCCGAAGCAACTCAGATCAGAGCTAAGCATAATATCAGCACAAATATCTGGAGACCTGGTAGTCCCTGTCGACAACTTTAATTTTAAAGATCTTTACAGCTTGCTCAAAGTAAGAGCCAAATACTCTGGCAAATACCTGATTATAGAAATAAGAATACCCCTGATTGAAAGAGATCTTTACGAGGTATTCAATCTTATCCCGGTACCACGCATTGTGAAAGATAACATGATGATGAAAGTCGAAACTATTTCTGAATTAGCAGCCATCAACATGAGAAAGGATTCGTATTTAACTATCACAGACACGGACCTGCAGTCATGCATAATACAAAACCCTGTGACTATTCTGTATCATACCAGAAGGCCTATTCACCACATGAAAGATGATCATAGCCTTTGTGAAGCGATCCCAGGCACAAGAACTTGTAAAACTAAAACTACCTTGTGCAAGAATGACTGGAGAGAGTTAACATCAGAAAACAAATATTATTATTTATGCTGCAATGAATGTAACGTCAAGCTTCTATGTGAAAATCAAGTTAAGGCAGTTAGGTTATCAGGTGCTGGTCTATTGCGTGTTGGGGAAGGCTGTTTAGCAAAAACAGAAGATTTTATGGTGTATTCAAACAAAAGGTTGTCTAGTAAAATTAGCATGACGGCAAATATTATCTCGCCAGAAATATCACCAATCAATCACATAATAAATATCACTATGCCAGAAATCTCATATGAGCTTAATCCCAATAACTCAAACAACCTCAGACAATTTGAAGCTATTAAAAGAAGTCTTGAGATCATGAAACAGAGTGAGCCTTTGAGCACCAATATCTCCTACCACGACATCCATCATTATGCTGCTACATATCTCATCATATTGGGAATCTTGTTATTGGTGGCAGCTTACTGTTTTAAACGTTGGCGGCAACTGCAACGTAAACGAAATCGTTCCACTTCTACAGCAGAGCGGTCGACAGCCTGTACGGCGACTGCGTTGCCATCTCCACACACTGTTCCAGAAAGTGTTGTAATTGAGTGTAGTGAAATTAGGGAAAAAGGACAATCTAGTAGTAAATCAGTGAAAAGTGATCCTAAGCGACTAGCTCTATCTAGTGAGTGCTTACAAAAAAAGGAAGATGGAGGTTCTTCACCGATCTTTCAAGTGTTTTCTCTTCCTGATTTACACTGTAGCGATTCTGTTTAATTTGTAATATTACTTGCATCTCATCTCTTAACATAACTAACCCTACATAACTATTTTAGTATTATTTGAACATTGTTTTCCCTTGTTAACATTAAGTTCATCACCCATTTAACCATACCTACTTACTAACCTCATCTTTTCTCCCTCGGGAGCATGTTCAGGTCAACCACAGAACAATAATAAACATGTCAGCGTAATTGCGACACCGCGCTGTATGCCTTGTATATTTTTGTATTACCTAAGTAAAAACAGTCAGTACGCTTTCGGATAGCATATCGGGCGCGACTCAATCTCATCTCGTTCACCTCATTAGTTTAATCGTTATCCCATTTGTATTACTGAAATATAGCTATCTTTATAATCTTTAATCTTAGTTTATCTTAATCTCACCCCAACCCCGAACAACTGTCCTTCAAAACTTAGTGGCACACTTTTAAAATTGCAATACCTTTTAAAGTACACAAGATATATTATATTTTCGAAATAAAAAGGGATTACATTTTTTTTTTTTTTGTGTATAAACTTTATAGTCGATAACCTTTCTTTTAAGGAATGGCTGAAATAAACTTTATAAACTAAAACACTCCTTCAAATTCTTGTCTTACTTTTGGGTTTTTAGGGTTCCGTAGTTCTGACAAGGAACCCTTATAGTTTCGTCATATCCGTCTGTCTGTCTGTCCGAGGTTTTGTTATGAGACCGTTAGTACTAGAAATCTCTAATTTTGTAGGAGTGTGTATATCAATTACGCCGATAAAGTGGTAAAATAAAATAATTTTTTTTAGTGTAGCTCCCCTACATGTGAAGTGGGGATGAATATTTTTTTCGTCGTCTACCCCATCGCGTGCAGTATCGTTGAATAGGTCTTCTAAAATGACTTGGGAGTTGCTAAAATTATTTTTCGATTTAATGCTCCATTTACGAAATATTAAACTTTAAAGTGCAAATTTTTGTTCCAGTAGCCCCCCCCTCACCCTCTTAAAGCTAAACTGCTGACTTGAAAAATCTAGAAAAATTCACGATTATAGTTCATTTTATGAACTTTAATGGAAAATTATAGCGGTTAAGATAGCTATAATAGTTCAGCATTAATAGTCGTGGAACTTGGGTGTTGGATAATTTTGTACCAAATACAAAATCCTTAGCATTAATCCTTTAAAGTGACTAAGATTAAGTAGTTGCTTGTTTATAACGGGTAAAGACTTGCATTGAAAAAACAAATAATGAAATAAAAAAACAAAAAAAAACATAATAAATTATCATAAGTTTCACAATACTGCCGCTAGATGGTGCTGAGTACAGCATCTAGCGGTACTCGAATGAAAACGTAACCCGTTAGTAAACGGGTTACGTTTCCATTCGAGTACATAGAGAAGTCACAAACGAACTTTGTTTAATTTTCGAATTACAATTTTGTGAATTGAAATAATAACTTGGCAGCAATAGTACCCTTATTTTTTAGCTTTAGCAGGAAGAAAGTGGTTATTATTAGTTAATGTCTAATCTGTTTAAATAATTATCTTCGAAAATCAACATTTTGTCATTAGTTTAGTATCGCTATCCGATAACAGATGGCGTTGTGCCGTGACGTCACTTTTATAGATTGCGGTGTTCAGATTTTCTTGCAAGGTAATGACCACCGTGGTTACGTTATGTGTCAAAGTTTTGTTTTACCCTGGACACCCTTGTCATATATTTTCTATGCGAGATATTTTTGGGACGATGTACAGTTAACTATAATAGATTAAGTAGAAAGAGAAAGAAGTAGGTTAAATTTGAATTTTGGAGTTGCTTTAATGTTTAATTTCTTTTATAAGTATAGTATACTTAGTATAGGTAGGTAATCTTTTTAATTTGATTGATACTCTTCGTTCGTTATTATTTGAAATATTTTTTTATTTTCACACACAAGATTATCTTAGCAATGGCAATACTGCAGTATTCAAATTAATGCGTGACGCCAGTTATTTATCTTTTTTACATACATTTGCTTCTACACGAGGAGGTTATCTTATAGTTAACGTTTTTTCTAACTTCCCATGTGAAGCCGGATTTTATAGCTCAATTTTTAGCTACCATCGTCCTTTGTGGAGCCATTTTTAACTGTTTAAGACCATCACACTTCTGATCGACATCCCCGCACGTCTTAGAAATGATAATTCAAATTTAAAGTCGATTTTTGTTGTTATTATAACCATTAACTCCTAATATCTTTACCATTAATTATATTTAGAATAAAGAACATAACATTCATAATATCGTGAAAACGGGCTACTACGGAACCCTACAATGTACGTGGCCCGATACGCAATTGGCCGGTTTTTTTGTTTCTATTTTTGTTATCACATTTATTTCTTGATCGATGAATTTTGATTCAAAAGCCAAAGTTATCTACAGCACGTAAAATTTACTTATTATGCCTCTTTCTCCTGAAGAATGTGCAGGAATCATGGCTTTTCTAGAACTAGGTATGCGTCGTACTGCAAGAATGGTGGGTGTAACATTAAGAACGGTCGAGGTACGTTGAAGCAAATTTACAAAGAAACTGGAAACCATCTGAGGAGACCTTATATTGGCAGACCCAGGTGCACTAGTACCCGAGAAGACCGCTATATTGTTTCCACTGTGTTGAGAAATCGTCACCTCAATGCAGTTGAAGTCTAGCAACAGCTTCTTCAGACCCGAAGAGGTTAGTGACAGTACAGTGACAAGAAGACTTGCTGAAGCAAACCTAAAACCCCAAAGGCCAGCAAGTGGCCTCAAACTTGAGAGAGGGCATCGAGTAGCAAGACTGCGCTATGCCCGTTAACACTTACAGTGGAGTGAAGAAGAATGGGCAAGAGTTTTGTTCAGTGATGAGTCTCGATTCTCACTATTCACTTCCGACGGAAGGCGAAGAGTGTACAGGCGAACTGGTGAGCGATACATTCAAGCCTGCTTCACAAAAAGAGTCCAATACGGTGGACGCTCTGTACAGGTATGAGCTGGCATTTGTTCAGCAAGTCGCCAGAGCTAGTGGCCATAGAAAATGGCACCCTGACTGGGGAAAGATATGCTCAAGAGATACTTAATGAGTATGCAGGGTCATATTTAGTAAATGTGGGTGGAGGATCGATACTGATGCAGGATATCGCCCGGGCACACCGCTCGGATCGTACAAAAGTACATTCAGTAGCTTGGTATCAACTTGATGGCTTGGCCATCAAGAAGTCCTGATCTCAATCCGATCGAGCACGCCTGGGATGAGCTCGGGAGGCCGGTCAGAAGCCGCAGACCGCCTCTTATCACCCTCAGGGCCCTAAAACAAGCCCTGATGGAAGAATAGGATGAATATTCCCCAACTTCGCCTCCAAAACCTCGTGTTCAGTATGCCAAACCGACCGGAAGCTGTAATCAGAGCTCGAGGAGGCAATACCAGTTATTAATGTAAATAAGGCATAAAATAAACTTATAAATGTTGTTTGAGGTTTTTGCCAGTAAGTTAAAAATGTATTTTTTTTTGGTTTTTATCTTTTATTAAGTTAAAAACGTTACTATTTTTTTATAAACTAGCTGCTGCCCGCGGCTTCGCCCGCGTGGATGTCGGAAATTATCATACAGGAACGTGCTACCGGATTAAAAAGTAGCCTATGTTACTCCTTATAATATCAGCTATCTGCCAGTGAAAGTCCCGTCAATATCGTTTCAGCCGTTTCGGAGATTAGCCAGAACAAACAAACAGACAGACAAAAATTTTAAAAAATGTTATTTTGGTATACATCCATATATGCATTTAGTAAAAAGCGGTTATTTTAATATTACAAACAGACACTCTAATTTTATTTATCTGTATACGACTATAATTTCAAAGAAAGTTGATGTAAATTATTCTCTATAACCTTTTTTATCTCAAAACTCTGACTTCTATAGGTTATGAAAAAATGCAATTTTAAAAGTGTTTTATATCGTTTTGAAGGCCAGCGTCTTTATCTATTACTAAGAGTGACGCTGTTTTCAAATAAATATATGTTATTATTTTGTTATCTATGCTAATAAGCCTAGCTTATAGAACAAAATAATAAAATATTAACCTAATAATATAATTACTCTGCAATTCTATATAATTATGTTATGATTGTAAAGTGCAAAGTTCATTTTGAAAACACTTAACCCTTGTCTACTACGTTCTAACAATTGCAGCAAAGTTCACGGCACGCCAGAACGTAACGTCTTGTTAGACGACGTAACAAGTTAGAAGTATACTGACGTCAAATACCAGCCATAAATTAATACTTCTATGATGCACCAGTAAGTAAGGTCAAGGTTGGGTTATTAGGAAAAACCAGTACCAACTATTATAACGTCTCAAGAGAGTGGGACATAAATAAATAAGTTTGACGATTGTCTATCGGACTGTCGCATATTGACAGTTGACTGTTATTATGAAAAAAAAAACATAATAATTATTATAATATACTTTATTAATATATATTATTATATAAATCGTATGTTCCTAGAAGTCGAGGACGATGTCTTAGTGTCAGTAGAATATATAAATCTGTACCTATTTAGTCGGGCACTTTCATGTAGATACATAGTTACCTATCTGTACCCACTAAGATCTATATTTTAAAACGACAACGCAAATTATAACATATCATTCGTAAAAAATCTTCGTTAACTTGAAAGTATAATAACGCGGAATCACAGAAGAAAATACACACATACATAAACTCACGCCTTTCTCCCATGGGGGTAGGCAGAAACTACAGAATGCCACCTGCTACGATCCTTATACTCCTCTTGCCTCGTTTATGTTCATACATCTGGTCATACACGCACGCCGGTTGAGAGGTACTACCCACCTGACCTTTCTGAAGAACATCACCAATAAGGTCACAAGAAAATACTGTAAAACGATATTTACCTGAAATCGTATACAGCTCCATAAATCCTCTTCATGCACCGTAGAAGACGTGACAGATTGTCTTTTCTACATATCGATCCGCCTTTTGGTATATGGTTCATAAACTGAAAACAAAAATACTGTCTGAAACAACTTTGATTAGAACGAGAAAAAAAAATGTAATTTTACTGTGTACATGAATAATAATACAGGATGGCGATCTAATCACCTGCATCCCTCAAGGGCAACCATCAAACGGTCCATCAAAGTTGTTTAAAATGACGGGTAGAATAATCGTCATTTTAAACAACTTTCACTACGTAAGAAACTCTTATCAGATTCGTGAAAAAAATATCAAATTCATATACAGCAGTAGGCAGACTATTTCATTTCACGTATGAAAAGTTTTTTTTAATTATTATTCGGGTATGAGTTCCTTAACGAAAGTTGTTTACAATGACGTGTAGAATCACCCCCTTGAAGGATGCAGGCGAGTAAATCGACACCCTGTATGTTTCACGTTATTTCCAACCTTCAAAAGTAATGGTATCATTACGAGGGTTACAATTTTTTAACTTTGGCTTCCCAAAATGTTTCCTTTTGCTTTCAAAGTTGCATTCGCGTGTAATATTATTTTCGAATAATGGAATTTATTTACTCAAGGATTCATAATGTAAGCTAAAACTATAATGCTAAGTTACCCTTTCCTTTGTTCAAATGTAAGGATGGATGACATCAGTTACTTTTAATGTTCAGCATTTAGGTTCCCAACATCATCCATTTCATGTCTAGACAAATATTTTAACATTAGTACCACGATACTATTGTCTTTGTTGTTTCAAATAATATATATAATTCAATAAAATCGAAGGTTCAATAATAATGTCTTCGTCAACTTTTTATCATAGAAAATGTCTGATAGTGTAGTCCTAATTAGTTCTACGTAGTGATTACCAGAAGGGTAATAATTAACTATTATGTCGACATCAATCAATCAATTCAGTGTATCGCAGTCCACTACTGGACCTGGTCTTCCAAATCTAGTATGTCCCACCCTGTGCCTTTTGAAGGTCGTCAGCTTCAGCATCTAGCTGAGGGATGTCACGTGCCGAACTTTTGAAGGTCGTGAGTCTATCTAGCTGAGGGACGCCACGTGCTGATCTTTCTTAACTGTCAAGCGCAGGCCGAGTTCCGGTGGGCACCGCTAGAGGAATCCTCGGTCTTTCGACAAACATGGCAGGCCCACTTCACTTCATAGTTTAATTGCATTTCTATCCATAGTTATCCCTACATATAATATGAAGATAGTATATGCGAAAGTATATATATCTGTCTGTCTTTTATATATATATTTTTTAAACCACTGAACTAGCGGTCGATTTTCTAAAAATCTCAGAATCTCAGGTCGGCAGATCTATCGAATTAGAGGCAGATGAAATCGCGAGCAAAGCTAGTGTGAATAATATCTACTCAACAAAAATCTTAAATTCTTTAATTAGTTCATGTGGGTGTATTATATTTATAGGTACACCTCTACCTAACTCTACGCGGATTACAGGCAGGATGTACGCACAGCGCACAGGCTAAACCGCTGGCTCTGGAAGCATGCAACTTTGCGCAGGAGTTCCTAATGCAACGAAGTTGAACAATGGAAGGTTTTGAAAAATTCTTAAATAGGGGATGAAATTTTCTATGGAAGTTCGTTATTTCGTTCGTTAGTTCGTTTATTGGGAAACCCCATCGGGTACAGGGCTCGTAAATAGGAAATGCTAACCTGCCAGTCTCCCAAGGTCTTGTAGCTGGCTGCAGGAAAGGCGCTGGTCTTCCACCAGAGATTCCACCGCTCCTCCAAGCCACTGTGGTAGCCGGGGTACATACGCCACCCACGCTCTGCACACACCTAAGAAAAGAGTCCGTGAAATAAAATTCAGAATGAATGAAAGCTTTATGCCCGTTTAGCGTTTGCCAGAAATTTCAGTGAGACTGTCTTATTTATCTTGTTCCAGCAAATATATTTGTATCACAAACCTAAATCTTTAATTGTTTCAAAAATGATCAATCTTTGGACCTTAAAAGCTTAGGGGTGCTACACACTTTTGACCCCTGTACGTAGTGCTAAATATGCAAATATGGTATTAGTATAAACTAAGATATACAGGGTGGTTGAGACATCGAAGCGCAAACTGTAATCATGAATTCAGCACATGATTACCTTTGACCTACTAGCGTAGAAATTTTTCGTCGGTTATCAAAAGACAAATCGGCTGTTTCATAGAAAAATGTAAAACCTACGCTGTCACAACGTATGGAACGCCAATATTTTTTTTAAATATCTGATGAAAATTTTCAACGCCACACACGCATTTTTTTGTCAGAATCATGTACTGTATCCATGGTAACAGGTTGCGCGTCAATATCTCTGCCACCCTGTATAAAGAGGGTGGGATGCTATTTACTGAAAAGCTTCCCAGCTTTACAGTTAAC
Source organism: Griposia aprilina (assembly GCA_916610205.1). Lineage (NCBI taxonomy): Eukaryota > Metazoa > Arthropoda > Insecta > Lepidoptera > Noctuidae > Griposia > Griposia aprilina. The sequence continues at coordinate 17,174,638 of OU744288.1, forward strand.
ATATGAGTCGGAAAAAGCCCACTACTGGACGAACGCCTCTTTCATAAATTTCCTCAATGAGCTCTTCTACGCTGCTCGCGTCCAGCTTAAATTAATAAAAAGTATCTACACGTCGCAAATACGTTAAATCAATCGTTTGTCTTTGACTAATCGGGACGCCAGCGCCACCAGGCGGCGCTCGACAGAGTCTACAACTTAACGCTAACGCTCGACCAGAAAAATAGCAGAGGTTGGTCGGTGGCGGTAAAGCAGTGAACATGTTTAAAAATGTCGCGCGTTCTGTATAGTTGTGTCGTGTACAGTGTGTGATTAATTGGATCGTTAATTATAATTTGATTTGAACTGCAAACGGTTTTTCTATTGCGCAATAACCAACACTTCCTATAGTACGCCCACAGTAGTTAAAATATGGCCGATGATAACGAGAAAGACGTAGCTTCTCCGTCATATACATTGTCTAAATCATTGGTTGGATAGATTAGGTTTGTTCTTATACTCCAAAGCGACTGTGATACCCTACTTATCTCCACTGTTAAAATCATTCCGGTCTTTAGGTACTCCTAGGTATTTATATTGAAGTTTGCTATTATCAATTGAGTAGGTTAGGATCAAAACCACTACATATCCCCTTTTTTCAATAAGGCAGAAATCGAAAAACTTACTAAATGCATTAAATTTTTTAAGAATGCTATTTACGTACGTGATGAATAGGTCCTTATAACAGTTTTTTTTAATCCTGGATAGGTATATATTATCTCGTAGATATAGATAGGTTTTGAACTAAACGTTAATATTATATATCATTTTATTATGTAGAATTAGCTGTTTTGAACTAAACAGTTACTGTTAATGGCAGGTTTTATCATTTTGTGCAGAAATGTTGAAAAAAAAAACCGCAATTTTCAAAAGTGGATATGTTGTTGTTTTGATCCTAACCTCCTCAATGAATCTCGTAAGACCGCGTCTTAGACAACGCGATCGACGCGCGAGTAAGCAATCATCGCATTTATTTTGTTCGGCGAGCCCGAACTCGTGGTCGCGTCGATAGAGGGCGCCTTCCGATTCTCTAAATAAATGAGTGACATAATTATGAACGTAACGATATTGATTAGGGCGCGGGATAATCGTGTCTGTATCTTAGTATTTTATTTTTGCCTCTCGACACCTCCTACATCTATTAACCCGGCTATCGTGCATAGACATTTGGCTTGGTAGAAGGATCTAACCTATACAGCCCGGTTGGTACCACCCACTCAGTAAAGTGAAGCAAGCATTTACTGTATCTTGTCGTGCTGCGGGCGTAGCATGACGCTGTCTATCTCTTCGAAGAATAGACACAGATATTCCCATACAAAGTGACATTTCGTTTCTCCATTTTTGACATCGCACCGTAAAAATCATTCTAAAATCTGTCATATTGTCTTTCGTTTCTGCCGATCGTTGTCTAGGTCTTTTTTAATGACAATTTGATTTTTTTATCGCCATGCTAAAGACAGTAGAAAACTTTTTACTCGACGGCCACAAAGTATAAAAATGGAATGGAAAAAAATAAAAAAGAATTTATCACTTTTTGAATGGAAAATGTGAAAAATTACTACCTACATGTTGAGTTTTAGGGGTCTCAAAAGGGGGTCGAAATTTTCATTATTTTTGCGATAGAACACACCATTTTCGAGATATAAGCAAAATAAAAGATAAACGTGAATAAATTACTGAATTTCGTGAAAAGTGCAGTTGACTCTTTCTAACTTTGCTGCCGTCGTACTGTCTTCACGAAACGTCATTTTTGTCTATTCTTCCGTTGACAAGACGGTGCTTGTGCTAAGCCTGCTGAAAGTCCCGAAAGTCTCTATATTATCTCTGTGTAATACAACTTGCATTGCTCAAATTGTTGATGTAGGTTACATAGCAACCAATCTTAAACGGAACTGGGTTTGCCACATCTGCCGCATGCCGGAGGAGCAACGCGGTAGGCCCGGAGGAGATGGCAAGACGAAATCGACTCATTTCTTAAAGATTGAGCGCATACAGTGATAGATAGCGATAGGTGGAAAGAAGGAAGGGAGGCATATGCCTTGGAGTGGGACACAAAAGGCTGATATTAATACCAAACTTGCATTCGTGTGCTCCATCGTAGACCCTGTGTGATTACCATTAGCTGTGCTGTGACAGTGAGTGTCAAGCAATTGCAATAAAACGAAGGAAGTAATACACATGTTAAATTATAGATGTAATATTAATTAGTAAGTCATAAATAACGTTATAAATAAACTTTTTTCTACCAGTAATAGAGTTGTTATAAATACTTAATTTACGAACTACATCGCAGTCAGAAGCAACAAGCACTAAAGTCATGCAAGGACTTTTAATTATCATTAATAAAAATAAAATAGTTAGATATTAACTACCCAGCCGTTTTCCCATAATTATATAAATACCAGGTAATTACGCCAATAAATATATAAAATTATGTTACTTTTATAATGGCAATATAAAATACCTACGGCCATGGTAAACATTTTCAATTCAACTTCATACCTTAAATTCTGAGATCAGCTGCACGATTACTGACAAATGCGTGCACTGACTGGACAGGTCCACTCAATCTGTGTGGTTTTTCCTCAAAAGACCATTTCAGACACCAATCTACATGGTCTTCACATGATCTGACCAAGATTATGTCTGGACTTTAAAAGAGACTGTGACCTCTGTGTTTATTTCGGCCTTTCTTCTCAGAGTACTCACATAGGAAACGCCGAACTCATCTAGTTTTTTAAAATTTGATTGACGTGTAAGTCTTTGTACAAACCCACTTACAGATATAAAATCATTTATCATATACATCCAGTCAGTAGGTATTTATATAAAACTGTACCTTCCGAGTTGGACTTGTGAGCCAGTTTACGGCTGAACAACTAATTGTGTCAATGAAATAATAGCGTGTTATTAACTAATTATAGCTCTTACACTATGCTGAACTAAACGCTAAACGAAGGCTTTATAGTTTATAGTCTAGGAGTGAACTAGAAAAGATGGATGGATTGTGTGGAGTGAATGATCGAATGGAATGGAAAAAACTTTTTTACAAAAAAACAACCGACTTCCAAAAAAAACACTAAAAGACGTGAAAAATAACTTTTATTTCGGAAGTCGGTGCCTTTGGTTTTGTGTTTTCGTTTTCGGCCACCGACTTCCGAAATAAAAGTTATTTTTCACGTCTTTTAGTGTTTTTTTTGGAAGTCGGTTGTTTTTTTGTAAAAAAGTTTTTATTTTTCACATTTTAGTTGCGGTACCTATCCTACACAAATTCGTATTCCATTAATTGGTATGTAAATAACAGTGACAGCAAATTATCAACACATCATCAATATAAACTAAGTGGAAAAAATATGCAGTATTAAGGATAACTCAAAAACTACTGGTCAGACCCTGATCAAATTTAAATGGGACCACATGTGAAGCACCAGCTATTAAATAAAAAAAAAACATCCAAATCGGTTCACCCAGAAAAAAGTTATGAACTAACACACATAAAAAAAAAAAAAAAAAAACATACATACATACAGACGAATTCAGAACCTCCTCCTTTTTGTAAAGTCGGTTAAAAAGAAAACGTATTGTGCAAAGCCCTAGTAACATGGGACGAGAATAGAGAGATGATAATGAGACATGAGAATGCATGTGTTTATATTCAACACAAAGTAAATTGTTTAATGAAGAAATGAAATGAAATGAATGAAATGTCTAGAGCTAAACTATTTACTAAAATAGAAGTTCAAAATATGTACCTTACGTCAAGTTTTATTTATTAACAACTTATTGATGAATATCACACAAGAATGACAATAATACTAATTATAAATGCTCCTAGAATGAACTATTTACTACTCGTTCTATTTAATAACTAGTTATTTGTTAGATAATAACTTGTAAATCACTACTACTTATAACTACTGTACAGAAGTCATCTTATTAACTAAGTGTTTCCTAACAAGTTCTATGATGTACCTTGACCAGCAGGCCGGGTCCAGATCCGCTCTCATTGAGTCTGAATACAAAAGGCTCGTCATCATCAAAGCTGCTGTCCATTCTTCAGCACAGCCCTAGAAACATGCCTTTTTTATTTTTTTAAATTGGACACGACACGATCCATCGGGAACATTTCCAACTTTATTCATATCAGTCGTGATACATCTTCGCCTTCAATGGAATATACTCGTATATGTGAACGCGTGAATCGCATGTCAGCTTATCATTGCAATCGTAATATTGGCTGGAGTAGATATCGTTCCGAGACACGTTTACGTTACGTTAGCTCGGCGAGCTTTCGGTTCGACGCGGGTCGACTGGCGTACTCCACCGCCCACCCTATACTGTCTCCGATTCTCCGAGTTTGTTACGTTGCAAGCTGATGCCCAACCCCCAGTGATTTATTAACCCCCGTTCGTGACACGAGCCTCCTGTAAAAAGCAACGTAACAACGATAATGCATTTTGTTAGTCTAATGACGCGTTGCTTTTTATATTTAACTGAACAAGTTCGGCAAAGTTGAATAACATTTTTGATGAATGTGACGCGGTGGTTGTATTTTTATACGGTTGCGAACGACTGAATTTCATGAGATATTTGATTTAATTATGTTTATGGGGATATTTTGTTACATTAAAACTCGAACTCTGAATAAATATCATTAAAAAACTTGCGAGTATTATTCTGTAAAAAACACGTGATGAGTCCATCCGTCATGCCTAAGTAGATATTTACTTAGCCATCAATGTACTTAGATAACTCATGCTAATAAAATAATACTAATTAAAACTAATAGCTTTGTTAATCGTGTTACAACTTTGAACTTTTCCTTTTACTTGCAAGTTTAACACAGGTAACTTTCCTGCGACTAGAAGTGCCCACATTCTGATTGCCTGCATTATCTTTAAAGCCCTATAAACGTTTCGACCGCTCAATGAACGTATAATATAGGCTATAAATGGGTATTTACTCTGTGATTAAATTCTATAAAACTTTAAATTGAAATTCCTGCCGCTTCCTATAACCCAGTTCTATGGCGAACAGGGTTTGCGTGATACAGGTTGTTACAATATAAAATGCCGGCTTTAAAAACCTACAGGCCGTTGTCAGTTGTCATTCACTTCTGCCTTTGCGTAAAAAGGGCAAAATATTTCATTAGTGAAGTTACTTAGGGTACGGTTGCGGGCTTCCACAAGACTTCCAATTATTTAGATATAACTGGTATTAATATACAAAAAACAATAACGAACGTGTTCATTAAAACATTTTAATTAATTTATCTCTTAAATAGTTGTCAGTCTAACGTGACGTTGCAAAAACTTTAATGTGCAAAGAAATCGTAATTGATCTGACTAATTAAGAATAATTCCTTAACTATTTTATCTTATTAAATGATAAGAAAATATGTTATATAAAAAAAAATGGTTATAAATTAAAAGAACACTTACATAATTACAATATTTATTAATATAATATAATAATAATATTTACAGTATAAAAGTATTTATTAAATTAAAATAATTTATATTTTAGCTTTTATGTTATAGCTGCAAAAAGACAAGAGAGTTATCATGGCTTCTACGCACGAAACTGAGTAGCACAAGTTATTTTTAAATTTACTAATATTCCAGGTCTTGTACCAGTAACAGGACAGTCGTAGGTAATACCGAAGAAGAACCCGCAGTGCTTTTATTTAGTTCCGGATAAAAAAACATTAATAAAACGAAATAGGTAGGTATCCGAAAGGTAATAGGAATTCGGAACATACAACGTCTCAAAGCATGAGCTGACCACGTTCCTGTATTATATCATCACAAACACAAACCCCATAAGTTATGTTGTAGTGTCCATCTATACGTACACATGGTATACATCTGTATTTCTGAAGACCTAAAAAACGCAATTGATGCCGCGATTGGCATGGCCGCCTAATGCACAACTCACCTGAAGGCCTAGACAAAGTAACATGCGATTAGCGATGACGCTAGTAGAAAAGCCAAAATGTATGGGGTTGACATAAGCTAACGACATGTCACGTGATCATAGGTCAACGAATAGAAATTAGCTAGGCAATGTTAACATCATTCGATTCTATGAAACGAATTGACAGCGTCGAACGATTACTTCCATAGAGATGCGTAGCAAAGTGACACTTTTTGATAAGCTTTATCGCTAGTTTTCAATTCGTATTATGGAAACATTAGCGAAAGCGATAGCGATTGTAGAAATAGAATCGCTCCGAATCGAATGACATTTGTCTAAGCCCTCTGACATAGTAAAACATTTTTACTTTTGGCTTCGACTTGAAACCCTATTATTAACTGCTAGAGTGACTATTATTACTTGACACCTTTTGGAAGCCTGCCTATCATGTTAAGGATAACTGGCATATTATAAAAATTAACATAGTTCCTACCATGACCTACTTACGCCTACATCCTTGATAATAGCCAAGGGCATGGTCCAACGGTGAAATCAATAGATAACTGATATAACAATCAATATACAATATCTAACAATAAACTAAATATTTACACATTTAACAATGATAATCAATTTTCCTCCTATTAAATGTCATTGAAAAATTGAAGGGTTTTGTGCTTTGAGTAGCTATCTTCCAACGCATACTTTTAATGAATTAAATCTATATGAATATTTTTTTGCTCGTTACTAAGTATATAAGACCTTCAAATATCAGCATACAGATGACTTTATAAGATTTTGAGACTGTAATAACAATAATCAAACTTTGCTGTAGGATTATGACTCGAATTGAAAATATCTACATATAGAATAAAAAAGATTTACTACAGAAGACAACACACGGACCTAGACTAATAAATGTTGGAACCTGAATTATATTATTTGTCCGGTTTTTATACTTATTAAAAACTAGCTAACCCGATTACCCGACAGATGTAGTCCTGTCCCATAGGATTCCCATAAAATAAACTTTCTGTTTTTCTCGAATTTGTCAGTTTTGCAATTTTTATTTCCCTAAAAACCTTATTCAGACCTCAAGTCTTGTCTTAGTGAGCACTTCTAGCAACAAAGCTATTATTTACTAGTATTGTTCTCATAAATTCACTAGGTCCTGAGATACCGGGCTTGCGGACGGCGAGCAATGGGCAGCTTGCCGTCCGGTAAGGACCAGGCCCGGGTCGACGGCGCGTTGTGTTCCACGCGCGCCTCAAAGAGATGCCAGCATAACTGATGGGATCCGATGCCTGCCGGGGTCGTGGATTGATTTACCACCAAAAAAAAAAAGACCCGTATTTCAGGACCTCTTTTTTTTTGGGTGGGAAATCATCAAATGACCTCTCCCGCTCTGGGCGGAGCGGAAGGGCGTGTCAGACACTTACTGACTAAAACCCACCCGTGTTCCTTCAGTTGCCTGTGCGCCAGGGCCACGGTAACTCTTTCGAACAATCCGCGACCCCGACAGGCATCGGCCCTATCGGACCCCGTCAATTATGCTCACAACTCTTTGAGGCGTGCGTGGAACACAACGCGCCGTCGACCCGGGCTTGGTCCTTACCGGACGGCGAGCTGTCCATTGCTCGCCGTCCGCAGGCCCGAGCCTACGGTGGCCGGGAGTCGGCAATCCTGAGATACGCCTACTTATACGTTTACGCTGCTAGAAGCGTTTGACTCGACTTCAGCATCCTATGATAAGTGATCAGCCTGCACGTCTTCTCTTAGTGAGCACTTCTAGTCGTATATTTATCTATGCTTCTAGTGGTGCCGGAGTGTGTTAGGTCTCCTAGTGAGCGCGATTCAGAAGATATTAGTTGTATTACAAACAGTAAGAATATGTCGCGTAGTGATTGTAATAGTAGTTCACTGTTCGATATCAATCATGTGAGCTTCTTACCCTTTTACTGCTTAGCTCCATAGGTACTTTACTTATCCTAAGTGCTTAGTTAAAACACCCGTCGTACAATATAGAAGGTAAGATATTATTCTTATTCTATATTATTACATATTATTCCATGTCTTATTGCTAAATTAGTATCTGTTGACTAATAGCTGTAACCACAACCCGTCATAAAAAAAGACTAGAGTTATCTATCTACGATTTAGCATTCAACTGTTTCTATTAGCTTGGAATTCTATGTATTGTGCAATTACTAGTCGAGCAATGGATTTTTGTCATTAAAATAAATGGTTGTGAAAGTTCGAAGGTCGCGGAAAAATGTTTGAACACAGTAGTGTAATGTAAAGCTGAAGTTAGACTGCCCACCTTAACTACCGTAGATATTTTGGTTTTTTCTGGCATAATTTCTCTTATATTATAATGGAGACGAAGGCAATGAATATGAGCTTTGTTAACTAAAAGTGCGATTACAAAATATTATTATATATTCGTAAATTGTAGATCGGTAAATATACACTTTTGGAAGAATTTGTTCCCTAATGTTACTGGCTGAGTCGAATCTATTTCGTGATATTGAGCGAGCCATGGTTCTAAAACGAAGGATGATACACTATGCTAGTGTGGTGTCAGTGGTCATCATCAGCCTATAGCAGTCCACTACTGGACCGGCCTCTACAAACGCACGCCATTTTATTGGATCCTCGGCAACTCTCGCCCAGCTGCTACCAGCCACCCTGCGAAAATCGTCGCTGCACCAAGCCTGAGGGCTTCCTATTCGTCGTTCGCTGATTAGCGTTGTCAACAGCCACCAGATCGTGAACCGTACGTGTTTAGTTATTATATGTGTGAGGGATAATTTAATTAATAGGAATAGCTCTTCCTCAATGTAAAGTAGAAGATTTTTAACCAGTCGTGGACTAAAAAATGAACTAACAACTTCCAGGTAGGTACCTAATCTAGCTTCATCGTCTCGTCGTAGGGTTTCTTGAATCCGTTCTTGTTCTGCTCTTTAGATTTATAACTTTCTGCAGCAGTAATTATGTCTAAAAGAAAATATTGATTGATTGAACTCAAAATATCTAGAAAAATTCCGAGACTTTCTTCAAATAAAATGCGGCAGTAATTTTGTGTATTCCTCGTATTAAAAGATTTAGAAACAAGTTGCCCCAAATTTAAAACTTATCTATAGGTATATGTGAAATATTAATTGTGAAACTACGCCTCTAGCCTATATTTAAAATTAAGTACGACAATTATGTAGTACCTTCAGTATGGAAACACCTTTCTTGTTATTAAAAATAACAAACCACATAATTTAACAAGGAAATAGCTACAGTAATAGATGCTAGGGAAGCACGACCATTGAGAAAGTGCAAGGCCAGGGACTCTTAGTTAATTCTTCAACTTTTGTTCAAGTACATATATCACAAATGAGACTAGATCGGCTTGACTTACCAGTAATGACTCACGTATCTCAGAAAATCCACGTAGATTCTAGATTCGAGATTTGAAGGCAAAAATCTGTATTTGATGGCCTATTTCAGGCCCATTTGAAATAATCCCGTTTGCTTTTTGACGTATTCAGCAGGATTCTGTCAGCAGTCATACAGACAGATAAATAAAAAAAAAAGTAATCACTCTATGTATAGTAAAATACTGCATCAGACTGCATACAATAAACTTCTTGCATAAAATGATTGTTTATGGTTTGCGCATTTGCCTTGGCATTAAAAATAATTTAAGCACGTACCAAGTCATAAAAACTATTCAGGAAAATTCTGACGCATGAATTTGAATGAAACTTAATGAAAATTCAGATCTTATAGTTTTGTGTAAAGAAACACAACAAAAATATTAAAATTATTTTAGTCTAAAATGTATACAGGGTGGCAACCTGTTACCATGGATTGAGCACATGATTGTACTGCCACCCTGTATAGTAGATCGCAATACACAAAGAAGATTATAAATAATTTCCAGCGGGTAGATTAAAAATAAGACATTTTTCCCGCGTCTTTCAGTGTCGTCACGTTGAAACTTCTTCTTTTTCTCTCCTTTCCAATGCCACTTGGTATCCGTCGACAGCCTTCATCATGATATCGAGTTTGACCTTAACTTTTGGTATAGGACCATCTTCTCTGTCTTCTACTACTTTATATTGTCGCAGAACTGTTGACAACGCTGTTTCAATTGACATCAACGTGTATTGGTAGCCTGTGAGCAAGAAAGACATTTCAATTAAAACTAAAAATTCAAAAGATGAGATCCTCTGTTCTTTTTGTACCGGATTTCATGTAAAAGTTTGGCTAATGAGCAAGGTTGACTCTTGTTCCTTATTACACACAAAAAAAGGAAAAAGAGAAAAACATTTTGCACAGTCCCCAAGTCTGTGCAAAATGTTTTTCTCCCCCATTTTCAACCAATTACAGGCGTCACGTTATCATTCACTGCCTTTTCGTTCATATCATCCCTCATACAAACCTTCCATGTTTTCTTTAGTTCCCGTCTCCACCTCTAACATCTAAGTACATAACTACCGGCCTACTAGGTAACCGAATTATGTCAGTCTGTTTATTGTGCCCATCACAAATCTACTTTATCTACTAAGAAAACACTTTTCGTGTCATCAATGCTAAATCGATCTTAAACAAATCTCAGGCAGGTATTTGCGGTTATACCTAAACGGGGCAAAACCACGGACATAAAGAAGATAAATCCCTTTTACGATTGATAAAAGGCAGGCACGTGCACTTATGGAACCATAACAAACAACTTAACTATTAGCACTTAGTTAGTCACTGGAAGTAATTACCATTACGATTGAGAGAGATATTGATCAGGGGCAATCAACATACAGAGCGGCAACCAGCTTAGTAACTGGTTAACGGAAGGTCATACCTCTAAACGATGATCTGAAAGACAATACGAAATCACTAAAGCTAAAAATATCACAAACCAAAACAACTAGTCCATCTCTAAACGCAGATAGCAATACAACAACCACTACAAAACCGCCATATACCACTCGATCTGGCAGACGAGTCAAAATTTAAAGATTTCTCCGATTTCTGTATTATGTTTACTTAAGTAGTTCTAAGTTAGTCAGGAACGCACCCTTGTTAAGTGGCAACACTAAGCCACAATCCGGGACGCGACTCATAGCGTTCCTCAAGTGGCGTTTATTATGCTTGTCTACCGTCATGGGACACTGACTAGATTTTAAGTCATTAGTTTATTTTCTCCCTACTAGTTTATTATAATCACCACTATCTTACATTTATTATAATCACCACTATCTTAAAACTCAATATCCCAATATCTCGGAAACGGCTGGAAATATCAAAATTCTGACCAAATTTCCCCCCCCCCTTACATACAGACAAGCCCCTTTGACCCCCCTTTTTTAACCCCAATATTAAGTTGTATTATACTCGTATTTATTTATATTTAAATCAATCCCACTTATATATGATCCCGGGACCCCCCCGCGTCACCCCTTTTGACCAACCCCTCCACCCGTCCAGGGCTACTTCACCCCCCCGGGTCTTAACTTTTGAACCGGAGGTCGTAGAGGTATCGAGTTTGGGGTCTTTGGAATCGGCAGTAAAGGGCCTATCTTTTGGCCCCGATAAGGTTAGGGTAAAGCGCCCCATTTTAAATTTATTTTAGATTTAAAAAAATTAAATTCTTATTTCTTATTCTTATACAAATTGCTATGCAATAGCTTTACCGCGGCAGTCCCCGAGTGCCACACGTCTTTTATTTTTATCTAAACCACTTTTAAACGGTTCGACAATTAAATTTTAAACAAAAACACGATTATATTGTTAACAGAACTATACAAAATACTTACGTAAAGTAATGTCGTCTAAAACTTTCCGAATAATTATCGGCACTGGTGGGAATAACCTCAAAGATTCCTTGATTACTCGCTCCATATACTTCAACTTGATTAAATCATCTTTGATTAACATACAATCATCGTCAAATACCTCGCAGAGCCTGAAAAAGGACAATGATTTGAATACTTAAATCATTTTATTTACGTTATTTAGTTACTCCCTAAGTTTGCCAGTTATTTTAAAGTTCTACACAGTATGATAGATTTAACGAGGGACATACTTTAAAGGAGTGCAGTAAATGAAGAAATTCAAAGTTTTTAAGGAACTTTGGCTACTATGGCTAGACATATTTGTATCTTTGGAGATACATGTAGTTTTTGTTAAAATTTTAAGCCAACAGATTTGAAATAATATTGTACATGTATATAAATAAGAGGAAAAGAGATATTATCCATAGACGTCAATTTATCTATCATGTTATAAGTAAGTAGTTTAAGTTTAGTTAGTTAGTTATTAATTACTATAAACCAAGAAATCAAGTTAAATACGGTAGAAGTTATAAACTATGTTAGTTATTATTCATAACACCTAACCCATGACAACCTCATAATATAAGTAATGATTGGTTTTCACAAAGCAATAATTATTATGGACAAGAGCTTCGCTCAACACTTGAGGAGGCTCTCGTTAGGCAGCTAGATCAAGGGCATGATTCAGAAAGCGGTACCTATGGACACGGCTAGCATTTTTAGGAGGTTCCTCTCTCTGGAGCCCTGACCACCGGTAGCTTGGACCCTGTTCCCAATAACGGTCATGGGCTAATTATTTTTTCTTATTATTAATTGTTTTCATAATTTTTATAAAATATTTAAAAATGAACTTTATATTTGTGACAGAGAAGGTATGTCTCTCTCGTTATTATCAGCCATATTTTAACTACTGTGGGCGTACTATGGGTAGTGTTGGTTATTGCGCAATAGAAAAACCGTTTGCAGTTCAAATCAAATTATAATTTATGATCAAATTAATCAAACTAGCGAATTACACACTGTAGATACACGACACATCTATACAGAACCGGTGACAGTTTCTAAATGTGTTCACTGCTTAAGGGGCTTACAAGAGCTAAAGCGCGGTCACTGTCGGATTGCATAGAAAAGATGAGACGCGCGATGACACAACGCTGGTAATTTATTGCAAAATTATGGATTTACAAAAAATCTATTCATTGGACTAAAAAATTAAAACACTATCACGTTAGTATGTTGCTTGTAGAATAATCTGACAAAAGATCTGAATGGTTGCATGTATATTAGTATGGTTTTTAATCGTTAGAAAAAATTGTAGAGCATATCAAGTTAATTGTAATATGTTTTCAACACCCTATCTTACTAGCATATTATTATATCCTGCAGAATATCATATATTTTTCTGATTTTGGTTACTGCAGTGGATTTTATATTTTTAGGCATTATAAATTTGCGTTTAGGTCATGTAGTCCCCTTAACCGCCAACAACAAACTCTGCATTTACTCTGATCAAGCGTTATGTTATAGACTCTGTCCAACGATTGATTTAATGTATTTTAGACATGTATATTTAGTGAGTAAAGAAGAAATCTGCTTTTATTACTACTAAGTACAGTGTTTTGTTATTTTAATAAGATTGCATACAATAATCTGCTATCAGATTTTTTTGGCCATCCGGAGGAGATCTTGGATTTACAATCCCACCAGCTCTTTTTGCTTTTCTAAGATTTTTATTTGATGTACTTCACAATATGTGGAAGCTTGTCATCAAACAACGTCTTTTAAACTTTGACACCTGTTCATTATATATTGCGATTCGATATATTTAATTTATAAATGCTATTGTTTAGTTGTACAGTTTACTGCTGCCAGATCGAGTATCCGATTATAATTTTCATCACTTCGGGCAATCTTATATCGTTCTAAAATTACCGTTTATTCACTATTGAGACTGTTAAACTAAAGAAACGCTTTTCGCTCGAGAAGGGTTCGTGGCTAAATAATAACAGACGCACGGGTCGATCGAAGGTTAAGCTATGCTTGCCAAGGTCGTTCCGTGGATGGGTGACCATCCATTACATATCGAAAGCCCTCCGTGCCTCGGAAAGCACCTTAAGCCGTTGGTCCCGATTGTAATTAGAAGCCCGAAAGTCTGACAACCAGTCTTACCAAGGGGTATCGGATCCAGTAACTGGGTTGTGGAGGTCAGATAGGCAGTCGCTCCATGTAAAATACTATTATTCAGCTGTATGAGGTTAGACTGGCTGGCTGGTTGGCTGGTGGACTCCAATTGTGGCTCCATGGTGGCTCATTAATTATAGTAAATAACCAACTTAAATTTAAAGACCGCAAGGATATTGTGAGCCTATCTGTTGAGCGGACAATTGAAATAGCCTGTATAGAATTGGAGCAGTTCATTATACACTCGAGAGCAATGAATCCGGGTCACTTAAAGAATCCTAAAAATCTCGGAAACTAAAAATGCTAGGTTAATGCAATAAATTGTATTTAATAGACAATGTAATACTCCTTAAATGAAGGTATTAAAACTTCTTAGTTATTGTAAAGTTATATCATAAAAAAATCAAATTTGAAAAAGGGCCACTTTCGAAGATGGAACTACGAAATTACAGCATTTGGTTTTGCTTTTGTTTGTAATCTGTCATTTATGTGGGTACATAAACCATGTTGATAGTGCTCTATATTCATTATTCAAGCTGAAATTATGTCGCTTACGCCTGAAGAATGCACCAGAATACTTACAATGCTGGAAACCGGCCGGAGTCAGCGCGATACAGCCAGGACTGTCGGTGTGTCGCTGTCAACAGTACAAAGAGTTCTCCGACGTTACGAAGAAACTGGTTCTAACCTACGCAGACCAGGAACGGGCAGAACCAGGTGTACCACAGCACGAGAAGACCGATACTTGGTGAACACCATGCTTCGAAATCGCTTTCTCACAGGAACTGAACTCACAAATCAGTTTCGACGCCTCGGAGGAAGTAACCCAAGTGCATGGACAGTAAGACGTCGGCTTGCTGAATCTAACTTAAAACCCCTTAGACCTGCAAACGGCCCTAAACTGGAGCGTGGGCATCGTATTTCAAGACTAAGATATGCCCAGAGCCAGGTAAATTGGAGTATTGAAGATTGGTCAAAAGTTATGTTCTCCGACGAATCAAAATTTATGCTCTACAAGCACGATGGAAGACACAGAGTGTATCGAAGACCAGGGGAAAGATTCAAGCAAGCATGCATCGAAGAAAAAGTAGCCTACGGTGGTGGGTCTGTACTTGTGTGGGCCGGAATTTCTTCTGAAAGTCGCACAGAGCTGGTGATCATAGAAAACGGCTCTTTAACTAGCGTAAGATATGTGGAAGAAATCCTCAATGATCACGTTGGTCCATTTATGGTCAATTTAGGTGAGGATGCTATATTTATGCATGACAATGCCCGACCTCATACAGGTAGGATTGTGAATGACTACCTTCAAGAGATGAACATTACTCGTATGGAGTGGCCAGCGCGCAGCCCGGATATCAACCCGATCGAGCATGCTTGGGACGAGCTAGGCAGATGCGTAAAACAACGAAACCCTCCCCCAATCACGCTTCGTGAGCTCAAAATTGCTCTCACAGAGGAATGGGAGAATATTCCCCAAAATCGTATAAGGAACTTGGTGTACAGCATGCCAAACCGCGTAAACGCAGTAATGGAAGCACGAGGAGGCAATACGAAGTATTAAAATTCAAGAAAATCGTAATAAAGTTCAAAAATTTCATGTTTCCTATTTTTGTTTTAAGGAGAGATCAGCAGTTTTTTTCTTTATGTAATTTTGTGTTAATAAAATGTATAGTGACTCATATTTTTTTTACTTTCATTTAAGGAGTATTACATTGTCTATTAAATACAATTTATTGCATTAACCTATCATTTTTAGTTTCCGAGATTTTTAACATTCTTTAAGTGACCCGGATTCATTGCTCTCGAGTGTATTAAGTGTGTACAGACCACCTTCAGGATTGTATGATTGTTTTGAAAAGGTTATGGATGAAGTGTTGCACAAAATTTGTAATTCAAACAAGTCTATCATAACTTGTGGTGATTTTAATGTTAATTTGTTAGAAAATTCTGGGTTAAGTACTAAAATTATAAGTTTGTTTCAGTCATACAATCTTGCTAACCAATTTTTGGAGCCCACTAGAATAACTCCCACTAGTGCCACATGCCTAGATAACATTTACACAGATGTTACACCAACCCATAAAGAAATGATTAATTTAATAGACTCTGATCATTGCGGACAATTGATCATTATTCCTAATATTAACAAAAAAGTTATTAAAAAAGATATCACTGTTACCTCAAAAACTAGTAATCGCTTGGAAACATTTAAAACTAAACTTTTAAGTAAATTACCATTTTTGTCGACTAATGATGACCCTAATGAACAATATAATGATTTTTTTAATATGTATTGCACACAATTTGATAACACATTCATTCCAAAGACTTTCTCGGTGAATAGTAACGCTTCATTCAGTGACTGGGCCACCATTGGTATACATAAAAGTAGAAAACGACTTTATGAATTATATGATGAACGGACTTGTATAAACACTGCTGAATTTAATTTATATGTTAAGAATTATTCAAAATTATTTAAAAGAGTTTGCAGTATGGCCAAGTCACGTTATTTGAGTTCAAAAATTAAAAATAGTAGTAATGTAATTAAAATGACATGGAGTATCATTAACAGCGAAACGGGAAGGTCATGCAACCGCTGTAGTAACTACACGCTTGATATTGATGACAATATAATTAATTCAGATTCCCAAGTCGCCGCGGCCTTTGAAAATTTCTTTGCTGATGTTCCCGTATCCACTACTAAATCTCTAAACTCATCACCCACTGCTGCAGAGTCTTTACTTAAGGAAAACGTTCCTGTATGTGATTCTGAATTTCATTTCAAATATGTCACCTGCAAAGATATAATTAAAACCTTTCACACATTAAATGTTAAAAAGACCGCAGATCTATGGGGTAATTCTGTGGACGTTGCTAAGTCCATAATAAACATTGTAGCACCTACTTTAGCTGTTATTTTTAATAATTGTATTGATCGTGGTGAGTTTCCTGATCTTATGAAAAACAGTAAAATAATACCGTTATTTAAATCGGGTAGTACATCAGACCCTACTAATTATAGACCTATTTCAGTACTACCTACCTTTAGTAAAATTTTTGAAAAACTTATTTTGAATCAAATGCAAGGATTTTTTAATAATCACAAATTACTGCATAACAAACAGTTCGGTTTTACGAGGGGTCGTTCGACTACTGATGCCGGAGTTGAACTTTTAGGACATGTTTATGATGCATGGGAGGACAAATGCGATGCTTTGGGAATCTTTTGCGATTTGTCCAAGGCATTCGATTGTGTTCTTCATGAAACATTGATCAGGAAACTGCACCACTACGGAATCCGAAACGTCTCTCTGGATCTTCTTACTTCTTACTTAAGTGATAGGATTCAGAGAGTTGATGTTAATGGAAAAAGATCACCCGGATCGGTAGTAAGAATGGGGGTCCCCCAGGGCTCAATTATTGGGCCATTTTTATTTCTTATTTATATAAATGACTTGCCTTACCTCATAAAGGATAAACATGATATAGTGTTATTTGCAGACGACACTTCACTTTTATTTAAACTGAAACGTCAGCAGCTGATTACTGACAATGTAAATAGCGCCCTTGCAATATTAGTTAACTGGTTTAATGTTAATAACCTACTTCTTAACGAGAAAAAAACTAAATGTATTAAGTTTACGATACCTCATGTTAGACAAGTAGAAACTAGTGTTCTCATAAAGGGTGAAGTGCTGAAACCCGAAAATACCACAGTTTTCTTAGGCATAACTTTGGATACCAAGCTTCAATAGGGCCCCCACATAGATAAATTGTCAAAAAAGCTTAGCTCTGCAGCATACGCCGTTAGAAAAATTCGTGGTTTAACTGATTTAGAGACAGCCCGTTTAGTATACTTTAGTTATTTTCATAGTGTGATGTCGTACGGTATTCTGTTGTGGGGAAATGCCGCCGATATCCAGACAATTTTCGTTTTACAAAAAAGGGCAATTCGTTCTATCTATAAATTAAGTCCCAGACACTCCCTCAGAGATAAATTTAAAGAGATTAATATAATTACTGTGCCTTCTCAGTATATTTATGAAAATCTTTTGTATGCACATAAAAATATTAATCTGTTTAAAAAATACAGTGATATCCACAATATAAATACTAGAAACAAACACA
Organism: Griposia aprilina; assembly: GCA_916610205.1. Classification (NCBI taxonomy): domain Eukaryota; kingdom Metazoa; phylum Arthropoda; class Insecta; order Lepidoptera; family Noctuidae; genus Griposia; species Griposia aprilina. The sequence goes on from OU744288.1 coordinate 17,192,730, forward strand.
AATTTATTGTTCCTACAACCAGGCTCAAGAAAATAGGTGGCTCGTTTAGATGCCAATGTATACGTTTTTATAATAAACTTCCTAGCCACATTCAAGATCTAAGCTTTAATAAATTCAAATCTTTTATAAAACGGAAACTATGCCAGAAAGCCTATTATACTGTGAAAGACTATATTGAGGACAAAAAGGCTTGGGATTGAGCTGCTCCAATAAATTTACACGGTGAATGTTGATTTTAATTTGCTAGCTATTTTAGACATGAATATTTACTGTAAAAAAGTATTATATTATTTTCATTATTGAAAATATGAGGACTATGTGGATCATTGTTTCAGTTATATTCTTGATCTGGCAGTTTAAGTAGTTTATGCGGCCTACCCAAATGTCCTTTCTTTGGTATTGTTCGTCGAATCGTTGAGCTCCTTAAGTTCTGAGTTGAGCTGCACGGTTACTGACAAATGCGTGCACTGACTGGACAGGTCCACTTAATCTGTGTGGTTCTTTCCTCAAAAGACCATTTCAGACACCAATCTACATGGTTCTCAAACATTATGTCCGATTTTTTTGTATACACATTGACATTGTTGAATTTTATATACACAATGACATGAGTATTTACTTGTAAAGTAGTATGTTATTTTAATTATTTTGAATGTGAGGATTATGTGGGTCATTGCTTTTTTTTTTTCGCAGTTAATTTTGATCATGATCTGGCAGATTGAGTAATTTATGTGGCCTACCCAAATGTCCTTTCTTTGGTATTGTTCGTCGAATCGTTGAGCTCCTTAAGTTCTGACTTCCTGAGTTGAGCTGCACGATTACTGACAAATGCGTGCACTGACTGGACAGGTCCACTCAATCTGTGTGGTTCTTTCCTCAAAAGACCATTTCAGATACCAATCTACATGGTCTTCACATGATCTGACCAAGATTATGTCTGGACTTTAAAAGAGACTGTGACCTCTGAGTTTGTTTCGGCCTTTCTTCTCAGAGTAGTCAGATAGGAAACGCCGACCTCATCTAGTTTAAAAATATGATTGACGTGTAAAAGTGTTTGTAAAAACCTACTTACAGAAATAAAATCATTTATCATTTATCATTCATTTATCATTTATCAATTCCTCGCGCCACCTATTTTCTTGAGCCTGGTTGTAGGAACAACAAAGTGTTTGTTCCTAGAATTTTTAGTATGGATATCACTGTATTTTTTAAAGGCATGTATTTAACGCGGCGACAAATTAATCTGAAATTGGGATAAAAAAATAATTAAAGCCGGTAACAAAAATAGTAGGTTGGCAGCTACAGTGAAGAATAATTTTAAGTAGAAAGTAGCAGCTTAATAATCAGTTGTTAGCTTTGTTTTAATTTAAACTGGCATCGAGTTTCTGTTTTGGCGAGGCCTCCTATTTATGAATTTTTATTTTTGGACAAAAAATAAATCCTGGTTTATCCTGGGTTTTATCTGATTTGCATAATAAGGCGTAGCCGACGGAGCCCCGCTACGCGGGGCTCCTACTTCTGGGCGGTTTAAAAAAAAATAACCACGAAGGGGACGGCGGGGTCTTCCAGACCCCGCCATGCCCTTCTAACCTAACCTGTCCGAGTCGGGGTGCCCCAAGTCCCGAGCTCGCATCGCTCGCTCTTGCATCCTATCCTACTGTTAATATTAGTCGCCATGTCATTATTTATAGTACCTTGCCTATGATTTCTAGTAGCAAATAGTTAGTCGCACTTTCAGTTGTTAGTCGCCTGGAAAATAATTTGCCTTTTTTAAACAGATTAATATTTTTATGTGCATTCAAAAGATTTTCATGGATATACTGAGTAGGCACAGACATTATATTAATCTCTTTAAATTTGTCTCTGGAGTGCCTGGGACTTAATTTATAAATTAAACGAATTGCCTTTGTTTGTAAAACAAAAATTGTCTGAATATCGGCGGCATTTCCCCACAACAGAATATTGTACGACACCACACTATGACAACAACTAAAGTATACTAAACGTGCAGTCTCTAAATAAGTTAAATCATGATTTTTTCTAACGGCGTATGCTGCAGAGCTAAGCTTTTTTGACAATTTATCTAATCAATCTTGTCCAAGTCGGCAAAGCTCTCCATCCGGTCCGCGAACAACAGTGAAGTCAATCAGTTGTAATTTGTTACAAATCACCTCAGTGATCACCTTAGCGGTGTCCTCCTTCTGCCCCTCATCAACTCCATGCAACAGCAAGATCTTCCTTCGTCCCGCATCTCTATTTGGTTGACACTACGTGCTAGTAGCTCCACCTGTTGCTGAACACTGTTAAGAGCCTGCGTGATGAATGACCGGAACATTGTAAATTCTGCAGCCAGGCTAGAAATTGTGACAGGTGAGGGAGGGGCCTTCTGTAGTTCATCTTCAAAGGAAGACATCTTTGTGTGAAACAACTCCTTCAATTCACTCAAAGTGTTTGTTAGTGAATCATTGTGATGAAGTGAAGTGATTGTAGTAAATGTAAGAGAAAAATTGTGAAGAGATGACGCTACACCAGCAGGTACTTACTAACTATGAACTTTTAAATCACAGCATAAACAATTATAAATAATGTTTAGTATTATATTATATTGAATTTCAAATAAGAGCATTTTTTTCTTTGTTAATCTTTTACAACTACCCACAAGCAAAAACTGGTTGGAGTGTTAGCCTTTGGGGCACTATGGAGCGAGGACAGTTTTTTTTTAGTATTAAACGATTTAGAAACAAGTTGTCCCAAGTTTAAAACTTACCTATTATGTGAAATATTCATTCTGAAACTACGCCTCTAGCCTAAATTTAAACTTACGACAAGTAGGGATCTTCAGTATTAAAACACCTTTCTTATTATTAAAACTAACGAGCCACATAATTTAACAAGGAAATTGCTGCGGTAATAGATGCCAGGGACGCACGATCATCGAGAAAGTGCAAAGCCAGGGACTCTTAGTTAATTCTTCAACTTATTGTTCAACTAAAGGGTATTCCAATAAGAGGTGTTATTTTGAATAGCCCGCTATTTCGGTAGATATCACTTAAGAAGCTGTCATTTTTTGATATTAGAAAAGTAGAAACTACGCCATTAATAAAAATGGAACGATACACGCTTCAACAATGCATTGAAATTATTAAAATTCACCATAAAAATGGTGAAAATTTGGCAGAGACGGTTCGTAAAACTCGAACATTTTTGGGTCGTCGTGAAGCAGCTTGTCGGACCACAATACAGAAATTGGTGGAAAAATTCGAGCTGTTGGGACAACTTAGTGATGTGAAGAATAAAACCCGTGCACGTCACTCAAGAAGAGCCGAGAATATTGCTGCTGTAGCCGAAAGTGTTGAAGAAAACCCAGGTTTGTCCATTCCTCGTCGTTCTTTGGAATTAGGCATTCCACAAACGTCATTATACCGTATTTTGCATAATGATTTGGGTCTTAAGGCTTATAAAGTTCAGTTAACACAAGAACTCAAGCCGGCCGATCATCAACAACGTCGTGTCTTTGCTGATTGGGTCGTTGAAATGCATGAAAATGATCCAGAATTCCATCGAAAAATCATCTTGAGTGATGAGGCCCATTTACACCTCAGTGGCTTCGTCAACAACCAAAATTGTCCCATCTGGGGCTCGGAAAACCCAAGAGTTATTGTTGAAAAGCCTCTCTATCTACGTGTGACTGTTTGTTGAAAAGCCTCTCTATCTACGTGTGACTGTTTGGTGCGGTTTATGGTCCGGCGGAGTCATTGGACCTTACTTTTTCGAAAATGAGGCTGGAGCAACAGTTACGGTGAATGGATTGCGCTATCGAGAGATGATTAATGATTTTTTATGGCCGGAATTGGATGATTGATCTGGACAACGTTTACTTTCAACAAGACGGCGCTACGTGCCACACAAGCAACGAAACCATTGATCTTTTACGGGAAAAGTTTCCGGACCGTGTTATCTCTCGAAGAGGTGATCACAATTGGCCACTGAGATCTTATGAATTAACACCTGTCGACTTCTTCTTTTGGGGCCACGTGAAAGAGAAGATCTACGCCAACAGCCCAGCGTCAATTCAAGACCTCAAAGATGGAATTCGTGAGGCCATCGAGGACATGGGCAGCCACTTTGAGATTTGGTTATGGAAAATTTCATGAAAAGGATATGGTCCTGTAAGCGTGGTCGTGGTGGTGATTTATCCTGATGTTATTTTCCACTATTAACGGCATACCTTCCTCTTTGTAACGAAATAAACATCCAATCATTTATATAAAAAAATGGCATTTTTCTTTGAATATCAAAATAACACGTCTTATTGGAAAACCCTGTATATCACAAAAATGAGACTAGATCGGTTTGACTTTCCAGTGATGACTAACGTATCTCAGAAAACCCACGTAGATTCAAGAGATTTAATAATAATAATAATAATAATAAAGGTTTATTGCAGAAACTTGTACAACTTTTACAGTAAATCTTACATAGGGATCTCCTTTTAAGTAAAAGATATACCTGTGCTAGGAGATCCCGCTCTCCAATGATAGAAATTATGGAATGGTAACAGTGGTGTACTAAAAATTACAAGTAAAAACTAAAACTAAACAAGACAGGATTTGAAAACAAAAATATTTGTTGAAGCCCATTTCAGGCCCATTTGAAATGAAATAATCCCGTTTGCTTTTTGACGTATTCAGTAGGATTCTGTCATACAGACAGATAAATAAAAATAAAAATGTACTCTACTGATAGTACAATACTGCATCAGACTGCATATAACAAACCTCTTGCATAAAATTATTGTTTATGATTTGCGCATTTGTCTTGGCATTTAAAATAATATAAGCACGTACCAAGTCATCATTTGAATGAAAATTAAATGAAAATTCAGATCTTATAATACATATTATAGTTTTGTATAAAGAAAACCAACAAAATTATTAAAATTATTTTAATTAATCTAAAATAATACTTCCGTAATAACCTGGCTGTATACAGGGTGGCAACCTGTTACCATAGATTCAGCACATGATTGTACTGCCACCCTGTATACTAGAACGCAATACACAAAGAATAATAAATAATAAAAAATAAAAATAAAAAATAATTTCCAGCGGGTAGGTACAAAAAAAACATTACTCCCGCGTCTTTCAGTGACGTCACGTTGAAACTTTTTCTTTTTCTCTTCTTTCCAATGCCACTTGGTATCCGTCGACAGCCTTCATCATAATATCGAGTTTGACCTTAATTTTTGGTATAGGACCATCTTCTCTGTCTTCTACTACTTTATACTGTCGCAGAACTGTTGACAACGCTGTTTTAATTGACATCAACGCGTATTGGTAGCCTGTGGAAAAGAGAATTTCAATTAAAACTAAAAACTATAAAGCTAAGATTCTCTGTTCTTTTTGTACCGGATTTCATTTGAAAACATTGGCCACTGAGCAAGGTTGACTCTTGTTCCTTACTCGTATTACACACAAAAAAGGAAAAGAGAAAAACATTTTGCATAGTTCCCAAGTCTGTGCAAAATGTTTTCTCTTCTATTTTCAACGAGTTACAGGCGTCACTTATCATTCACTCCCTTTTCATTCATATCGTCCCTCATACAAACCATCCATGTTTTATTTAGTTTCTCTCTCCCCCTCCAACGTCTAAATACATAACAACCGGCGTACTAGCTAACCAAGTTAAGTCAGTCTGTTTATTGTGGCTATCAAAAATCTACTTTATCTACTAAGAAAACACTTTCCGTGTCATCAATGTTAAATCGATCTATAACAAATCTCAGGCAGGTATTCACCGGTGCAAAACCACGTAATAAGAAGATAAATCCCTTTTACGATTGATAAAAATCTCTCTGGAAAACACACCTTCATTAAAATCGTTTCAGTGACGTCTTTCGTCGGCAAAATGCAGAGGCTGTGGCGGCCACCGCTCTTCTAGGAAACCCTAGCTTTAGGTATTATTTCCAGGGGTAGACCGCGGGGTACCTTATTGCGTAACACACTTACAATGGCAATGGCTTTAATTTTGACAGCTCAACTACATTCATTGGGTTATTTACATTGTTGAGTAAATATTTTAAACATATGAAGCAGTGTATTAACAGTATTCTTCAAAATCTTTTGGATTGTGATTTCGAAGTATGTTACGCAATTATCCATCTGCCTAAATGCAGTGGTCAGCAGTGAATGTTTCCGTATGTCGAAAACAGGTTGACTGTCTCTGACACATCCCTATTACCAAGCACTATAATATATGTACCAGTTTTATGTCAATCATTGACTATAGTAAAAATATGCAAAATTGCATGTGCAAACAAGGAAATAATAGTTGTTTGGATACAAAGTAATGAACAGTTTTTAAAAATTATGTTTTTATAGGATCTCTGAATAAAGTGAATGCGTTTTGATTAGATATTATAAAATATTACGAGTTACAGAATAAGAGCAGAACATCAGACACCCCAATTAGAATAATGAGATATCAGGACAAGACAATATACTGCGTGGCGATTAGGTTATCACATGAAATAGTGCAGCGGTTACTACAAGGTGGTATCAGTCGGTTGAAATAAGCAATTTTACTAAAAATACAAAACTGATTTTTCAAACAAAATAAATAGCGTAAAAATTGGTATGAAATAAACCACTCTTGATAATAAAGCACTAGACACGCGCGGGGCGACGTTATCAACAATTCAACACAAACTTTATGGTATTGTTACCTAATAAATCACAAATTAAGTTAAATGTTGTTAACACTAAATCCCATGATCGGAATGTTAATTGTTTTTAATTACTCGCAATACTGTATAATGTTTATACCTAAAGAATTATGTTTGAACGTTTTGCATTGTCCTCGTACCATTGATTTCATTAAACTTGAGTAGGTAAACCTATAACTTATAAAAAACCTTCGAGGTATCCCTATCTATCGCGCGTGGTACACAACGCGCCGTCGACCCGGGTCTGTTCCTTATCGGACGGCGAGCTGCCCATTGCTCGTCCATCGCAAGCTCGCGCCTACGGAGGCCGGGAGTCGGCTATCGACTCCCGACGCCCAGGTTTTCTCCTCCGGTGGCGACTAGGGGCGTAAGGGCGCACCGATTGCCTCTCCCTCACGCGCTCCGCCTCCTCTTTCGCTAGCATTACTGCTTCGCAGAAGGAGGTGACGGCTTCCCATTCCCTCTCGCTCCATACCACGGACTGGATCAGGGCCGGATGCGAGAGATCGCCGCCGCGAGGACACGGCGGTGCTCCGCCCAAGCCGGGTAGACCTCCACCGTGGCATACTTACAGCCTACAAGGTCTTGTCGTTTTTAGAAAAGATTTGCCATAAAGACTCTACTAAACTTGTTCTACTAGAGTTGCGTCGGCGTCACGATGTCGTGTAGCGCCTGTCTGCGGGAGTCTTAAAACGGAAGACTTTCGCACTTACATCTTCACCACTATTGGACCTACTCTGATGAATCCGATGCCGACAAGATTTCAGATCACTCTAAAAGTTCATGTACCTACCTACATAGAGTGACAGCGAAAAAGATACCCGATCCACAAGTACGCGTAGGTACTTGCTTGGGCGTGTATCACCCACTTTTGTTACTTACCGAGGCAGTTCCTAGGTCCATTACTAAAAGGCATGTAACTGCAAGGGTGTTCCAGGTTGAATCTTTCAGGCAGGAACCTATCAGGGTCGAATTTGTCGGCATCTGGACCCCAGTACTTGGGGTCTCGATGGACGCCCCATATTGAGCAGACCACGCCCGAACCAGTGGGCAAAACACGACCAGACGCTGTAGAAGATAAATAATTATAATTAAAAATAGAAACACCTTTGCCTAAGCCTTCGGGGATCACAGACGTGATGGTGTGAATATTTCTTATAAGTATTATTATGTTGACTTTAACCTCCAATTACGAGCCTGTAGCTGGTGTTAAATACGCGTACCAACACGGGTAACTTTCCAAACTTTCGTAGAGAGAGTGCTGAGGTTTTTTGCCAACAAGCTGTACAGAAGTATACGCACTCCAACATAGTTTTTTTAAAAATCTAAACTACTTTTAAACATTTCTAAAAGATTTTTTTTAACAAAAATACTATTATATTGTTAACTTTACTATACAAAATACTTACGTAATGTAATATCGGCTAAGACTTTGCGAATAATTAGTGGCACTGGTGGGAATAACCTCAAAGATTCCTTGACTACTCGCTCCATATACTTCAACTTGATTAAATCTTCTTTGACTAACATACGATCATCGTCAAATACCTCGCAGAGCCTGAAAAAGGACAATCATTTTAATACTAAATTATATTATTTACCTACATTGTTTACGTACTTACTCCCTAATTTTCCAGTTATTTTAAAGTTCTACACAGTACGAGGGACATGGTTTAAAGGAGTGTAGTAAATGAACAATTTTCAAAGTTTTTATGGAACTATGGCTACTATGACAAAAATATTTGTATAAAAAAAATGCCTATAAAAAAATACGCATAATTAATAATGAGTATTTTTTTTTTTTGTTTTATCCTTAAGGATAACTCAAATAATACTCGTCGGATCTAAATCAAATATATATGGGACCACATGAGAAGGATCAGCTTTCAAATATACGCACGGGCGGCACGGTTGGCGCAGTGGTTAAGTATTTGACTGCTGCGTTGCGTGTCGCGGGTTCGATTCCCGCACGGAACACTGAATCGCAAAAATTCCGGGTCGCTAATAAATGGCGTGATAGTTTCTTAATTACTTAAGACTAATTTGCGAAACTATAGTATATTGTAGATGTCTGATTAATATAATATATATAAAAAATGTGTAACACGTTTTGTTCACAATATAACTTTAATTAAATACTAGAAAATAACAAAATTTGGCTTCTAACTTATGACAACAAAAATACACTTCGCAGTAAATCTTAAAAAATAAAAGATTTTTTGTCAATATAATATGTTGTATTTCCTCCACGAACCCGTATCAATTCATTAAGACGATGTGGCATCCTGTAAACCAATTTTTAATACGATTTTGGTCTATGTTTGCCCATTCTTCCACTAGCGCATTCCTAACTCGTGTAAGGTAACGGAAGCAGGAGAACGTTGTCTCACGCATCTCCCGAGCTCGTCCCACGCATGTTCTATGGGATTTAAGTCTGGGCTACGAGCTGGCTACTCCATGCAGGTAATACTGACGTCTTGAATATACATATTGACCAAACGAGCAGTATGTGCTCGCGCATTATTGTGCATAAAAATGGAATTTGCACCCATATTCACTAAGAAAGGACCAGTATGCTCATTTATAACCTCTTCTACATATCTGACAGCAGTCAGAGAACCGTTTTCTATGCTCACTAACTCCGTGCGATCCTCTGAATATATCCCAGCCCAAACAATTATTGATCCTCCACCGAATGCCGAAACCTTTTCATCAAAACACGCTTGATGATACCGTTCTCCTGGTCGTCTAAATACTCTTCGTCTCCCGTCGTGCTTACATAAACAAAATCTGGACTCATCGGAAAACATAACCTCGGACCAATCTTCATCTGTCCATCGGATGTGTTCTCGAGCAAACCGTAACCTGGCAACTCGATGTTCTCTGAGCAGTTTGGGGCCGTTTGCTGGTCTATAAGGCTTTATATCAGCTTCACGAAGACGTCGCAGAATCGTATCAGAGATCACATTGTTATGGTGATTTTCTTGAAGACTGTTTCGGACCTGAACAGCCGTGAGATGTCGATTTCTTAACATAGTGCTCACGATGAATCGGTCTTCTCGTGTTGTTGCGCACATTGGTCTGCCATTTCCTGGTCTCCTGATGTTCATGCCGGTCTCTTCATATCTCTGGAGTACTCTTTAGACCGTTGATAAAGATACTCCTATTGTTGTAGCAGTGCTACGCTAACTTCTTCCGTCTTGTACCGTGGTAATAATCCGTGTACATTCTTCAGGTGTTAACGACATGATATTGCAATAAATACTCTGATCAATCCAAGGAACAATTTATAATGACAGCTCGGTTTGAAACAAAAGCAGAAAAAATATTATTTTGCTAATAATAAATTTTGAAAATTTTCATAGAGCAGTTTTTTTTTTTAATCTTTCAACTTCTACAAATGAAACCTCTCTACAGATTTAGAACAAGCATTCGCAACTTGCTTACTACATAGTATTTATTCTAGCAATCTAGGTATATAATTTATGGAGATATCACGGTTTTTATTAGCGACCCGGAATTTTTGCAATCCAGTGTATTTGCATGATCTACAAGTATGTAGTTGTTCCGGGTCTGGCTGTTTGTGTATGTGAGTTTGAATGTTTGTAAATGCACCCACAATATAGGATCAATTCCTAGTGTGGGGGCAACGGATTTTAAAAGAAAGAAAAAATATATATACATATATATATTTATAACGAATCAAAAAAATCGGTTTATCAAGAAAAAAGTTCTGGCGTAACACAAATAAAAAAAATAGAGTCGAATTGAAAACCTCCTCCTTATTTTGAAATCGGTTACAAATACGGAAGAAGGTACAAACTATCTTAGTTTATTTATATTATTATTCAAAACAAAAATCCCCTGAAAAAATCATAACATATATAAGTAATGGTTGGTTTTCACAGAATAATAATTATAATGGCTTAATAGCCAAGAGCTACGCTCAACACTTGAGGAGGCTCTCATTAGGCAGCTAGATCAAGGACTTGATTCAGAAAGCGATACTTATGGACACGGCTGGCATTGTTAGGAGGTTCCTCTCTCTGGAGCCCTGAGCACCGTTAACTTGGACTCTGTTCCCGATAACGGTGATGGGCTACTTAACTTTTCATATTATTAAATGTTTTCATAATTTTAATAAATTATTTAAAAATGAAGTTTATATGTATATTTATTGAGTTAAGAAGAAATCTGCTGTTATTACTACTACAGAATTTTGTATATTTTATAAGATTGCATACCATAATCTACTATCATTAGGTCTTCGTCTTTTTCCAAGATTTTTTTGGCCATCCGGAAGAGATCTTGGCTTTACAATCCCACCAGGTCTTTCTGCTATTCCAAGATTTTTATTTGATGTGCCTAACAATATGTGGAAGCTTGCCACCAAACAACGTCTTTTAATCATTGACACATAACCGTTATTTTTATATAATAAATAGATAAAATAAAATAATAATGCGATTTGATATATTTAATTTATAAATGCATTTATTTAGTTGTATAGTTTACTGCTGCCAGATCGAGTATGCGATTACAATATACCACTATATGTGTATCACTTTGGGCAATCTTATATCGTTCTAAAATTACTGTTTATTCACTATTGAGACTGTTACACTAAATAAACACTTTTCACTTGAGAGGGGCTCGTGGCTAAATAATAACAAAAGCACGGGTCGATCGAAGATAAAGCTACCGGTCTGTGGATGGGTGACCATCCATTACATATCGAAAACCCTCCGTGCCTCGGAAAGCACGTTAAAATAATAATAATAATAAAACATTTGTTTCAGGCAAAATGGCCCATAGACATACTTAGTCTGGCCATAAATCAAACTCAAACTCAAACTCAAAGCATTTATTTCAAATAAACCAATTACAGGCACTTTTGAATTGTCAAAGGGTCAGTCAGTCAGAAAAATGAAGCTAGTTGCCCATTCCAAAGCGTAGTAGGTACCTATGGAGAAGAACGGGCAAGAAACTCCATGGACACTCTTTTAAGTCAATATATAGTTACAAATAACAAATTGTTTACATCATATAACTACACTCGAGAGCAATGAATCCGGGTCACTTAAAGAATGTTAAAAATCTCGGAAACTAAAAATGATAGGTTAATACAATAAATTGTATTTAATAGACAATGTAATACTCCTTAAATGAAAGTAAAAAAAATATGAGTCACCATACATTTTATTAACACAAAATTACATAAAGAAAAAAACTGCTGATCTCTCCTTAAAACAAAAATAGGAAACATGAAATTTTTGAACTTTATTACGATTTTCTTGAATTTTAATACTTCGTATTGCCTCCTCGTGCTTCCATTACTGCGTTTACGCGGTTTGGCATGCTGTACACCAAGTTCCTTATACGATTTTGGGGAATATTCTCCCATTCCTCTGTGAGAGCAATTTTGAGCTCACGAAGCGTGATTGGGGGAGGGTTTCGTTGTTTTACGCATCTGCCTAGCTCGTCCCAAGCATGCTTGATCGGGTTGATATCCGGGCTGCGCGCTGGCCACTCCATACGAGTAATGTTCATCTCTTGAAGGTAGTCATTCACAATCCTACCTGTATGAGGTCGGGCATTGTCATGCATAAATATAGCATCCTCACCTAAATTGACCATAAATGGACCAACGTGATCATTGAGGATTTCTTCCACATATCTTACGCTAGTTAAAGAGCCGTTTTCTATGATCACCAGCTCTGTGCGACTTTCAGAAGAAATTCCGGCCCACACAAGTACAGACCCACCACCGTAGGCTACTTTTTCTTCGATGCATGCTTGCTTGAATCTTTCCCCTGGTCTTCGATACACTCTGTGTCTTCCATCGTGCTTGTAGAGCATAAATTTTGATTCGTCGGAGAACATAACTTTTGACCAATCTTCAATACTCCAATTTACGTGGCTCTGGGCATATCTTAGTCTTGAAATACGATGCCCACGCTCCAGTTTAGGGCCGTTTGCAGGTCTAAGGGGTTTTAAGTTAGATTCAGCAAGCCGACGTCTTACTGTCCATGCACTTGGGTTACTTCCTCCGAGGCGTCGAAACTGATTTGTGAGTTCAGTTCCTGTGAGAAAGCGATTTCGAAGCATGGTGTTCACCAAGTATCGGTCTTCTCGTGCTGTGGTACACCTGGTTCTGCCCGTTCCTGGTCTGCGTAGGTTAGAACCAGTTTCTTCGTAACGTCGGAGAACTCTTTGTACTGTTGACAGCGACACACCGACAGTCCTGGCTGTATCGCGCTGACTCCGGCCGGTTTCCAGCATTGTAAGTATTCTGGTGCATTCTTCAGGCGTAAGCGACATAATTTCAGCTTGAATAATGAATATAGAGCACTATCAACATGGTTTATGTACCCACATAAATGACAGATTACAAACAAAAGCAAAACCAAATGCTGTAATTTCGTAGTTCCATCTTCGAAAGTGGCCCTTTTTCAAATTTGATTTTTTTATGATATAACTTTACAATAACTAAGAAGTTTTAATACCTTCATTTAAGGAGTATTACATTGTCTATTAAATACAATTTATTGCATTAACCTAGCATTTTTAGTTTCCGAGATTTTTAGGATTCTTTAAGTGACCCGGATTCATTGCTCTCGAGTGTAAATACTGTTACAGTTATAAATAAGAAAGATATTACATTTGAATTTGGAATCTGTCATTTTTATATGATTGTTCATTGAGTTTTCTAATTTTGGCGCCAATACATTGTACAATATTTTGCGATATTAAAATGGAGTGGGGTGATAAAGAGAACCGAATCGCTGTGATTGCATTACACAAAGTTGGTATGGAGCCAAATGCAATTTTTAAAACTCTCCATACGCTTGGTATTAGTCAAATGTTGGTGTTCCGGGCTATTAATAGGTACAATGAGACCTCTATTTGTGACAGAAAAAGATCTGGCCGTCCACGTAGTGTTCGTACGAAAAAGGTGGTCAAAGCAGTAAGGGAAAGAATTCGAAGAAATCCTGTCCGAAAGCAAAAATTTTTATCTCGGGAGATGAAGATAGCACCCAGAACCATGTCGCGTATTTTAAAAGATGACTTAGGACTTGCAGCCTATAAGAGAACGCACTGGTCATATTTTAAATGATAATTTAAAAAAGAATAGGGTGGTAAAATCGAAACAACTACTGAAGCGGTATGCAAAGGGAGGTCACAGAAAATTTTTGTTTTCGGATGAGAAATTCTTTACAATTGAGCAACATTTTGACAAACAAAATGACCGTATTTATACTCAAAGCTCTAAGGAAGCTTCCCAATTAGTCGACAGAGTGCAACGTGGGCGTTATCCGCCTTCAGTGATGGTTTGTTTAAAGTTTAAAGGACTGTATTGCAGCCAATGGAGACCACTTCGAATAAGCTTTTTATATTTTAAATTGTTTTATAATTATGTATTAAACTAACACACTGTAAAAGTAATAAATATTATTTACACTAAAAAACTTTTTTTTTTCTTCGTGACAATATTTATGGCAAGACTGGCCTTTGGTTGGTCCCGGCTGTTGTTAGACGCCCGAAAGTCTGACAACCAGTCTTACCAAGGGGTATCGTATTATACCCAATAACTGGGTTGTGGAGGTCAGATAGGCAGTCGCTCCATGTAAAATACTATTATTCAGCTGTATCAGGTCAGACTGGAAGCCGATCCCGATAGTTGAGAAAAGGTAGGCAGATTGACACTAAAGAAACATCTTTCCATATACAAAACATTAAAAAACACTTACTCTTCATACACTTTCTCCTGGATTTCCGGGTATTTTCCCAACAGCTGCAATGTATACCCCAGAGCCACAGCAGAGGTATCCGTCCCAGCTATAATAAGGGTCAACATTTCTTCTCTTAACTCCACATTGGTGTACCCTTTCTCACCGCCAGATAAGTGTATTAACAGGTCTAGGAATGTCTGTTTCTTGTATGATTCTAAATCTAAAATAATATTGGGTTCGATATTGAAACAGAATTTAAGGTGTATGCAAAAAATTCAAATATTAAATATCCTTTTGTTGCAGGTACTAAGTAGAAGCAACATGATTGTCCAATCAATAATCTGCTAACACTGCCATATCCTAAAAAAATCTCACCAAATTCAAGATCCACCTCTGTTCTAGACTCTTTTTCCAATTTTAATTCTTCCCTCTTCTTTTCAATAACCTGCAAATAATTAAGTTCTTCAACATCTTATGCGGTTACGGCTAGTAGCAACTGAATGAAGATATGCGAGGATCGAGTTGGGCCTGCTATTGGGAAGGCTTATGCCAAGCAGTGGACTGCTATACCTATGCTGATCTGTGGCAAAAAAAAGTTTAACGAATGGCTTCGATTATTGCGTAGAAACAAGTGACAAATCGCAATCACCATCCGTTCTTTAGCCAAACGTGATGTGGAAACAACATGTACGACTCTAATATTTTCAACAAAGAAAGGATCAATTACATATAATTACCTCATCAGTAAATCCATGCATAAGTGCTATATACTCCTGGTGCTTCTTGTACTTCGGGAACCACTTGTATAACCAGTCTGGTTGTAACCACAAGTGGAAGATTCTCTCGCACACCAGGTTTAGCACGCGGCACATCGCGTTTAGGAACGGTTGGTCAGAGTTCTCTTGTGCATTGATTTTTACTCCCATTGTGGTTTCTGTCAATTAAAGATGGATGAGTGAAATTCTTATCGGTCCACGCAAAGAAAAAGCCACGAATTCCTGATAAAGGTGTCCCTGAACTTAAGAATCTAGTTTCGTTCCAAGTAATTTGTGTTTTGCTACCTATATTTTTATGTGAAGGGAAATTAACAAATTGCTAATACTGAAACCGGTTAATATTCTGAAATTATCTTTGCGAATGTTAAATCAGGTTTCAGTTTTTAACTGTCAACAAAACTCTGTCGCTCGATTAGTTTTCTACTTTTATTTATTATACATAAATCAAGATTCAAAGAAACTGTGATCAAAGATACTTTCTCCTATCAGAAATAATTACAGTCTGCACAACAAACTATAAATAGATAAACAAAACATATAACTCAGAAACTTTGCGCAAATGAACTTAAATTGCAAAATGGCCACGTTTGCGTGTAGAAATAATTATCATGACAAATGGATCTAGACTGAACCGTACCAAGTATAACAAACTACGGTAATTTGAACTATCATCAATCTTTATCACGTAGGCACAAAGTTCAACGATTTACTTGCCGAAATTAGAAAATAACTAACGGTGAAATATTTGCCTTCGATTTTGAAATTCGCTGAATCAAAAAATCCCTTTTTAACCCTCTAGGTTAAAAAGGGATTTTTTGATTCAGCATAAAATATCTTAGAGGTAAGATATTTATGCTGAATCAAAAAATCCGTAACTCGTCTTATTTTTTTCAAATCATAAGTTGATACCCATGCTATTTTTCATTTCGATACTGTAATTCCGATTCCCTAAAAGCTCAAACAGTAGGTTTTTACAACTCCGGATTTATGTTCTATTATTTGGGAATGTCTATGTAAACCGACTCTTGCATGCAATGCATTCTCTATCGAACGGGTGAAATTTAATTAGTCAGTTATTAGTGGCCTAAGTCAATAATCACAATTATCATGCAGTCGTCGCTCAAACTAATTCGGGCTATAATTAATTGAACTTACCACACACAGAATCCAGGGTGTAAGAGCTAAGGAACGGCCAGATGCTGAACTTTCCAATGCCGGAAAAATTCTTCAGTTGCTTCACCAGCTTTTCACTCTGTTCAGCGAAAATATGGACAAAGTTTTCGACTATCCTAGGGCTGAAGGCTGGTAGCAAGATCTTCCGTCGGCGACGCCAAATAGAAACTTCATTATGGAAAGAAATATTGATTTCAGGAAACGTTCTGTAACCTTAATAATCTTTAATCTTACAACTACTATTATCGTATCGTACGTATCTCAAGAACCCCAGATAACGAATTATCTGAGGTTCTTGAGATTCAAAAGTTTGTACAGAAGTTGACATATAATTATATTACTTATCATATTTGTACATAACACAAACATATAATGTAGAATTGACGATAATATGACTAGGATTTGATTTACCTTTTTAATCTCCGAGAGCGAGAAATGTCAATGGTAATATTCTGTTAAAAGCTCCCTAAAATTTGCTGTTACAGAGTGTAGCATGTTACGGTAGCCCCTGAACGTTATTTATAGCACATTAATATTTTTGTAAACATCTTGAGTTTAAGATTGCCCCTAGCACACGTCTACCAAGGTGATTCATCAATCATCACTAATGACTCATCAGTTGGACAGAAAGAGAGTGAGACTACTAGAGAGTTGCAAATCAAATCAAATCAAAATATTTTATTTCCTCAGAATAATAACTAAAGCATAGAAGGAAGGCCAAAATAGCAACTGAACTCAATATATTTGGTTCACTTTGACTTATGGAGGCTGCTGATATGTTAGAGAAGGACACGCGTACAAAAGACATTTCGAAATTTTGTAGGTTGTCATTAATTTTATTCTGACTAATGGTGTGACTCACGCACTTTCAACGTCGATAAATTTATCGATGACATGCATTAATTACCAAAATGAATGTCGGTGATGAGATATATTAAACTTTCTTGAAATATATAAATTATAGCAAAAATCGTGAATGAGCACAGGGAAATTATTAATCTTCAAATAAATCAACAAATTTTACGGGTAAATTAAATCTATTTTAAAATTCGACTATTTGTTACAGCTTAAGCTCTGCCGCTCTGGGCGGAGCGGAAGGCCGTGTCAGACTCTTACTGACTAAAACCCACCCGTGTTCCTTCAGTTGCTTGTGCGCCAGGGCCACGGTAACTCTTTCGAACAATTCGCGACCCTGGCAGGACAGCTTAAGCTCTAAGGTTACAATGTAATGGACGACATTTTAAGTAGAATAGGTCGAATCAGTCGAGGTTCATGAGTGCAGACCTACATTAACTTTAACTTGTAAGTCTGTAAATTTAAAAAAAATAACAAGTATATGTAGTAGGAATAAAATAATGTTTGGAATAACAATAATAATTTCCAATCAGATATAGCTTTAGCTTTGTATATTGTAAGGGCACATTCAAGTCAATGAAAGACGAACCTATTAAATGGTAATTTTATAGTAGGTACATACAGCGCTCACACATGTGCTATGTAATTATACAATACTGAGAGCTTGAATTTATACAATGAAACGATAGTTTTTACAATCTTCAGCAGCTTCAACAGTAGTTTCAAATGCTACTCAATTAGTTTATGCGCCCTTGTGGAGCAGGACCAGATTGAGCCAAGCATTTTTATTAGCGATGTAATCCACCAACTTATAATATGCTTGGCTGCATAGTGTGAACTTTATACAAAATTTAAATTTCGTTTTATTCAGTTAAAGTATATGGGGTAACATTTCAAACAGTATTCGATGAAAGATGAGTCTAGTTTAGCCAGCCTGAAACCTGGTTGAACTAATTGTGTCTTTCACCTCGTTTACAAAAAATATTTTTAGTTTTTTTTTAAAGATTTTTCTTACGTATATGATGTTTTCATAGATATATTGATAAGGTGTCGTCATGATATTAATATCTTTAAATATCGAAGTCGTCTCCATTTTGCAGTTTCATTGTAAACATAAATGAATCCAAAGTAAAATGCTTGGAGCAAATGTGACTATGCTTTTTTTGGAGTACATTTTCTTCTACCAATGCGATTTACCCATAATTTTGTTTCACATCGTCTTTAGGAAATCTGTAAAATAAAAGCATCGACAATATTATTTACGTCACTATACATTTTTTTTTTTTTTTTTTAACTTTAACCTCAAAGAAATTTCGGAATAGTCGCTAAAACTTCTACTGAAATAGTTATTACGTTTGCTATCCGCTACAAAGTGATTCAGCAAAACTTGTTTTATATTTATATTCGGTTATCAGCTCGCTTCGACAAATAATTTGACAAAAACTTACCGATGGAGAGTCAACAGTTGTTCGTTATTTTCTTTTCGTGAAGAATGGGACTTGCAGCCTCCAAAAGCCTCCAACCACACAAGACATTATGCCACAGAGTCCACACACTCACTATATATATTTATACAAAGAATTCGTGCAATCTAACAACAGAATTATTATAAAAATATCATGTAACCATGGGAGTTTACTACAAACTCATGAACAATGAACACGCGAACAAGTCAAATTGTTCAGTGACTGTACTGTCACACTCCGAAGCAAAGTACTACCGAATTTGGCCGAGTTGAAATAGAACCAATAGAACCAAATGACAAGTCATCTTGTGCCAAGCCCAAAACAATAAAACAAAGTGTGAATCATTTATCTCATTTTAACATCCTTTTTCTTGGCTTAAGATAGAACGAGACTAAAAGCAGTTACTGAATTTTTATTTTAGCCTTCCTTCTATGCTTTAGTTATTGTTCTGAGTTTATTTCACATAAACCTACTCACTCACTCACTTATGAAACGTCAGAGGCTAGGTGCACGGTTCCGATTGGTTGTTTCCTATGGAGATGAGCCAGCAAGAAACTCCAAGGTTAGTCTTATAAAAAGGTTTGGCTTCTACAATGTTTTCAAATAACAGTGTTAATAGGTACAGGAGGACAGTGTAGGCCTATCAACAAGTACCAGGTACTTAACAAAATAGAAAATAGTCTACAAATCCACAGTCTAAAAGTTAGGCCTACAACGTTTTCACATTCATAAAATATAAAAGAATCGAAATAAATATAATAATAAAAGCTTATTTAAACCAAATGACATACATGATTGCCATGACAAATTTAACAAATCTGAATTAATATCCTGTCTATAAAACCTATTAGTAAAGAGTTGGAATTAGAATTGTAGGTAGGTACATAAAGTCAAGTAATGAGAAGATGAAAGAAGATGGAAGAAG
Source organism: Griposia aprilina (assembly GCA_916610205.1). Taxonomy (NCBI): domain Eukaryota; kingdom Metazoa; phylum Arthropoda; class Insecta; order Lepidoptera; family Noctuidae; genus Griposia; species Griposia aprilina. Next base: position 17,212,382 of record OU744288.1, read on the forward strand.
AAGATGTCAAAGAGTATAAAAAAATTAAATAAAAACATCGTCATTTGGGAACAGCTAATGGACATTTACATAGTGATGTCGTTAATGAGGTACCAGGGAAGCCACATGTGCAGAAGGAATAATTTCCAAACTTCTTTGTTTTCAACGTAGTCTTTAATCTTATAATATGCTACTTTGATAAGGATACTTTTGATGTGGGTATTGTACTATCCATTGCTAAGTTCTGTAACTGACTTTGGCATCTAACGCTAAGCTATTTACAAAAATAAACCATATAAATACTGCCATACCCCTCATATTTGAAGGATAAGGTCACAGTTGCACTTGTAAAGAGGTGATATTCTGGCACTGCATAGTGTTACATAACACAATTTATGATTCATCGTGCCGACTCTATTTTAGGTTAAAGTTCATGTTTTACTCGACATAACGTGCTTATTTGGCTGTCGGTCCAAGGTGTTAAGGCTCCCACAGATAGGCGCGATGCGACAGCGCAACGTGATTCTAGTTCAGCAATTAATATGAAAACTTCATGGAAATTGTTCTACCAAAATCGCGTCGCACCGTCGCGTCGCGCCTTTCTGCGGGAGCCTTTAAGTATTATTGCTGCCAAAACATGGTCGCTATTCGCACAACTACCTTGCCAAAAATGAAATAGCGAATCGGTGCAGAAACCCTCAAGAATTGATACAATATCTATAGTTCCTACGGATCTAAGAATATTTATGAATATAAAAGAGAAGCTTCTCTAAGTTTTTGTGCAATGAGTAGGTTCTGGATTCAGTTTGACCGGCGCAAGAAAAACTTCTTCAGGTGGAGATTAAATGAGGAATCTAAACCAGGTGCCAATATTAATGTGATGCAGTTCCACAAACAAAGAGACACTTAACATCATGTCCCGTGTACCTACGTGTATGTAGTTGGGACTTATAGATTCTACTCATGGTTCATATTCAAAATAATTGTGTTTTTACTATACTGTCTTAATGTCCAACCAAATATTATTAATTATTTCTATAATGAGATACGACTGATTAGAATTTCTGAAACAAACATATTAAATGTTTTTTTGAAGATAAAAAAAGCAATCAAACATTTGACATTGAAACATTGAAACATTTGTTCCGTTTCATATAAGTATTCAATGTCCACGTTTTAGACGGTAAACTAAAAAAATAATTTAACTATAACTATTGCACAAAAGTTAAAAATATATGACGGAGAAGGTATGTCTTTCTCGTTATTATCAGCCATATTTTAACTACTGTGGGCGTACTATGGGTAATGTTGGTTATTGCGCAATAGAAAAACTGTTTGCAGTTCAAATCAAATTATAATGTACGATCAAATTAATCACACTAGCGAATCATACACTGTAGGTACACGACACAACTATACGGAACGCGCGACAGTTTCTAAAGGTATTCACTACTTAACCGCCAACAATAAAGTCCGCTGTACTCTGGTCAAGAGTTAGCGTTATAGATTCTGTCCAGCGCTACCTGGTGGCACCGGCGTCCGGATTAGTCAAGTCAAACGATTGCTTTAACGTATTTCCGACACATACATGTTAGTCAGAGATAATTGTTTAAACTTTATTACTTTGCTAAATAAAGTATAAAATATTATTTATTGTTCTTCAAAGGAGACTCGTCACAGCCCTTACAAAATTTACTTAGTCCCGGCGCTAAAGAAAGTTATCTCATAATTTAGTAAATATTAGGTAAATAAATTATACATGGTCACCATTACCAAAAGTCGTGGCTAACATAATATAAATATTGCTTAGTGTACTTATGTATTTAAGGCAAATATTAAATAATATATACTTACATTATTTTAATTTAATAGTATAATTATTTATGTTTATCACAAAGTAAGATTGAACAATTCCTCGCCGTTATCAATCAACGTACAACACTGCGCACACGTCGTCGTAAGCATTGTGTACTATCTGGGTTAGGCTAGACACGAAGAGCTCTTTTGCCATCCGGCATTGGGACTAGACAATGTTTTAGTAGACTTGTAAATTCAATAAAATTATTTTCAGGACTGATCTGTTGTTTTAATAAAAACGCATGATAATATTATATGTAAGCCTCTGATATTTATTATATGTTAGCCTCTGATATATATTATACATAATATATTATGTATGAACGTAAACGAGGCAAAAGGAGTATGTAAGGATCGTAGCAGGTGGCGTTCTGTAGTTTTTGCCTACCCCTATGGGAAGAAGGCGTAAGTTTATGTATGTATGTATTTATTATACCTAATTATGTAATTCTAATAAATATTCAAAACTTAAATTCGCTGTAAAGGAAATCTGTAGAAAGACAATCAATAAAAATGAATTAGTATATTAACCCCTCGGATTAAAAAAATAGCACTATCCAGTAACTTTGTTAGCTTCTGTTATTAAAAAATAAACTATTTAGTAATTTTGTACACATCACTTTGATAAAATAAGTAAATACATATTTTTCCTAAATAAAAACTCATAGCAAGATATTTACATGATAGCGACTGATATTAGTTGAAATATATAAGTGTAGGTATATATTCTATTAATTATAATGAAAAACATGAGATACACCTTTTTTGCGCCGGGCCTGGGTCACATTTGACAACTCTTCATTAATTTATTAATGTGTGTGATTTTACATATATCTGTTATTCTTTTCTGATAAGCTATTTTAACATTATTTCCATGGAAATAAAGAAATTTGATATACTGGGAACATTAGTTTATTAGCTGTCATACTAAATGACGGAACAATAAATCATAGATAATACACTATAAATACCTACAGAAAAAAAAAATGCAATAAATGATCGGCCATTTTGATCAATATAGTTTTTAAGATGGTTTCGTTAAGTAATGAAAATTAGACTTTTTAAAGTTATATTCACTGTGAGACGTTTAAAATAGCGGGAAGTTACTATTTTATTAATCACACTAGAAAATGGCTTTGTATTGTGATATTTGCTATAAATATAAAATATTCGTATATCATGGGAAATGATGTGGAAATAAATAGATTTGTAGGTTAGACACGTGCAATTAAATCATACATTATGTTATTTTATTTGTCACTTTTTCTGTTACCTAACAGATATGAATAATAAGGCGTTATTCACATTGTCTTATGTATTAATTAATGAGAATAATATATTAATACGTACTGCACCGCCGCGCCGGTTAGCCAAACGGTTTTTTTTTTTTCATTTATTTGAAGTCTGTACCTATAGTTTACGTATAATATGCTATGTATTGCATTGCTGTGCCATGAATTGTCTGTGTGTGCATATAGTACTGCGTATCCCCACCGCTTGCACCGTTTGTACCGGTCGCTAGAGATGGCTGACTCTCTTTCATTCAAACGCCGAAATATAAAATTTACAAACAAAAAAGATCTAAATTGTTACAGTCCGGCTGTCGAGAAAATGCGTTCCTGACACCTGTCAGTGCGACAATTCTAGTAGCTAGTAATATCTTATTCGCAAAACACGTATTCTTTTGTATGAAACTGACAGGTTTCAAGAACGCATTCTCTCGACTATAATGCTGTAAATGCTTAGTCGGCTCGCAAAAAAAGTTGGCTACCGTTCGAAAAATAACATTTTTACAGACCTATAATTATTATAATCATGCAGAAATTTGAACTGCTTTACGAATTGTTCAATGATTTATGAGAATTATACTAAAATATGATCACCAAAATGTTATTTCATTATGTACCTACCTGGCGATCCGCCCCGGCTTCGCACTGGTAGCACTGTTATACCTAATCTAAGTAGATGAACTGTAATAGGTATGTATAGGTAGTGATAGTGATGGTATTCTACTATTCCACATGTTTTAATTAGCTCAACGTTTATAATGTAATTACCCTAATATTTGCTTTCTGATATTTTCCTGTTACAATCAAATAATCTTCAATTATTCGTGTGGCTGTGCTGGGGCGGCTGCTGCAGGAGCAGAAAACCTCAAACGGCGCAAGTATAAAAACCTTATTGGGAGCTATATGTTTGAGCCGTTTGGGGTTGAATCACTAGGGCCTTGGGGTCACAGTGCTCATCAAATATTTCGGGACATCGCCAAGCGGTTGGTCGACTCCTCACATGACCAGAGAGCTGGCCTATTTTTAGCCTTTAGCCCTAAGAATCAGCATTGCCATTCAACATGGCACTGCTGCCAGTCTTTTGGGCACTTATCCCATTGAAAGCGATGCGGACGAATTTTTTGATGCCCTATGAGCTCTGCCCTTACATTATGTAAATTGTAAATAGTACACTTGTAAATAGTAGGTAAGATATATATATTTTAGTTTTAGCTTGTATATTGTAATCTATGATTATGATAATTTTATAATTCCTAATAAATCTGCACAGTATTCATAATAAATTAGAAAAAAAAAAAAAAAAATCGTTTCCTATCCGTAACTTACATTTATTTTGAATATGACCCTCATACAAAATTACATTCTCGTAGCTAAGTCCTGTCTGACGCAATTTAAAAGAAGTTTTGGCATGGTTTTATCAATAACATCTGTGATTCTTCCAGTTAATCACCATGACACATCACAAGATTACAACACAGCCCGATTTACCTTGTTGTTGGATTTTTTATGTCCTTTCTGGCTCAGTTACGAAATATTCTGTTGTGCGTGTCACTGCTAATATTATTTTCCTTATTGTTCTACAACGAATTATTACGAGTTCGCTCGCATTTGTTCTTTCTGTGGGACATTTTTAAATAGTCGTGACTAGACGACCAATGGCCTCATTAACATTGATAATGTCAGTGTTATGGCTATTGAGATTTTAGTCATGTTTGATAATGACCCATTATTTGCAAAGACACTTTCACATTATAAACTATGTAGCAGTAAGTAAGGCAAATGCCAACACCTAGATCTAGGTATGAAACGGCTAGAGCTAACTATTATTAAGGTATCCAACTGGATATCCAACATGGCAACAGCAAATGAGACCAACTAAAGCAACCTTTTGCTTGAATAAAACTTTTTTTTTTAAAGTTTTTGTGTTCAGTGAACTTAAAACTGCCAGTGGGCAGCGTTAATTTCTGGAACAGTGCAGTCATTTTGAAAGGTCTGTTTCTGACCAGCTCGTCCTCCGTCAACACTTGTGTCGTACTCATCTTTAACTTATTAATTACGGTAATTAAAAACAGTGTTCTTACCTGGAGCAAATATTCCGCCATTCCCAATAATTTTTCTAATGAACCTGTGGAGATCGTCCTTTTCCATGCACGTCTTCAAAACCATTTCGAGATCCACGGGATCTACTACGACTGCGCAAAAAAAACACTTTCATCAGTTTAGTAAGGTATTACGATACTTTATATTGTTACAAGAATAAAAACGAAGCAGGACACCCCTTTCAGGTTCCTTTGGGAGAAAGTAATTAAGCTAGTGTATGCATAAACTGCATGCGTAGCATAATCAGCCGATAATGTTCTCACTGCTGGGACACAGACTCCTTTCTTCGAGAGGGAGTAAGCTTTAATCTACCATGCGAGCCCAGTGCGGGTTGGTAAATGTCTCGTGTCTTCTAATTTTTGGTTCTAGGATATCGTCGGGTTAATTTAAAAAACCAACTAACTCGGTGATTTTGGGATATTGAGTTAAACATACCCACCGATTTAAAATTTTATTCTCTTTCTACTGGTAAAACGTACTAAGCCGTGCGATGCTTTGTTTCGGAGATACTGAATGGTGAAACCAACTTTCTAACGATGCCGTAAATATGCAAAACAAATATGCCTTGTTAACCAGCAAAACTATGTTTTGTATCGAAGTCAAAAAAGATACTTACTCAAATTTAATCAGTTTTCAAAATAAAATGAAACCTGCAAAAAAAACGGAATTTTGGGAAAGAAAACCGATCACATCCAATTATATGGTTTTAGTCCTACTTAGAAACAACAGGAAATAGCGTTAATATTCATTGATGGCCCAAAATGCAATATGCTGTGAAACTCTGTTACTTTTCTATGAACTGCTATAAATCAACGCATACGTGATTTAATTATAAATCAGATGCTGTTTTTTAAAACAACATTATCTAAGATAGTACAATGAAGTTTTTTGATACAAACTTTCAAAATGCCCTAGCACAAAATCATAATTTGAGCAGTTAGTTGGTTTTTGAACCCGGCGATATACCGGTCTCCTCACGATGTTTTTTTTTCACCGTTTTGAGAGCAGTGGTGATTAAATAATGAACACAAAGTAAAGCGTGAATAGGTCGAAAACATTTGTTTATCTGTATTCTACAAATTATACAAATTAATACATACTGAAGAACAATATAGGTCCCATCCAGCCTCTAATGATTCCTTCATTTTGCATGCTCTCGTAGCTTAAGTGTTGCAGTTGATTCATGATATCTGAAAGCCGTAATAACTACTTTAGACACCATACATACCACAATAACATCTGTGTAGGCAGAGGACCTGAGGTGTATCATAAACCTTCATTTTGCGATAAAGACCTATTTCCATTAAAACCGAACTGACAAATTCCTAACGATAAAACAATAACATTGCCTGACCTTGGGATCGAACCCTGGACCCCATGGTCGGCAGTTGCACTTGCAACAGAACCAACGGAGCAGTCTTAACAGTTACTCATAAGCTTTAGCGTGTATCAATGACAATCAATATCGTGAGATGGATGAGCTGACTGTATTCAAGTAGTGTAAAAGCCACACAGTTCCCATAGTTATGTTAGCTATGCCGTCAACGTTCTTACTGCCGGGACACAGACCTCCTCCCTGTGAGAGGGTGTGGGCCATAATTCACCACGTGGGCCCATTGCAGGTTGAAGTATGTCACATATCTTCGAGTTTATTGGTTCTAGGATATGCCGATTTGCTCACGATCTTCCTCACCATTTTCAGAGCAGCAGTAATGAAATAAATTACAAGGCAAACAATATTTTTGTCAAAGTAAAAGATAATATCTACAAATAAGTTGTAATTAGTCAATCTCGAAAGTGATCCGTAATTATTATTGTGATCGAGATAAAGTGCAAATAAGGTTAGTAAATCTAGAACCGTAGACTGCCAGTAGGTAGTATTACAGTTACAAGAGTAGTTTTAGACTTGAAACTGACTTATTGTTTGCATTGAAAGCAATTCGCCGATATGGCCGGACCGAGATTATGTCTGGATTATGTCATTTATTTATGACATATTCGTTTGTTTTAACTCAATTTACAGAAATAAACATCATTTATCATTTAAATAATATATATGATTCACAGAAAACGTTTAAAAAACAAACATTATTTAAGTATTTTACAAGATTATAACTGGAGCATATAGCGATTATAATTAGTGCGTACTGCCAAGATGAACCCTTCCGTCATGAGGTCACATCCATATTTAAGCGGAACTCACCTTCAGTATTACCGAACAACGTGTGCGCCACCCCAATCAAAGGCAGCTCACCCTTAGGTGCTGGTAAAGCCGAGGCCAGCGTATTCATGTGCCTCCTTCTGTACCAAAACATCACCGTCCATAACCCTATAACCAGCAGCAATAACCACACAAACATTTTTTCACTTTTAATAGGACACTTGGAACAAAAGTACTTGTAGATCAAGGAAAGGATAGGAACATGGTGTGCACGCGCGCCAACTCGCGTGTCAGTCTTTTAAGAAAATGCGCTACGATATATATGTACATTTTCCTTCGCCCGGCCGTCGCGGCCCGCACTAATTCTACTCTGGTTAACAGCGGGGTCGCAAAGTTCATGGTGTGGTTAACATTCAACCTTCGGAACAGGAGGAAGCGACAACTATTATTATATTTAAGAGTTTAATGTGTAACAAGTGTCGCACATGCCATTAACGTGAGGGAAATACCTCCTTTACCTGTATATTATTTATTTTACTGTCAGATTCTACTGCGTTATGTCTAGCAGTAGGTAAGCGTTATTCACACAGCTCCAGCTTAGGACCTTTTGGACCCGGGCAGTACAAGCTTAGTGTCTGTGTACCTTCGGCAGTGCATCTTCGGGAGCACAGGGCCTGAAGCTGGAAAGAGATGTAGTGCCCTAATGTGTCGATCGATTATAATGTAAAACCGGATCTGATAATTAATCTAACTGATCACGACCTTAAAAATCGCACTTGTAAATGATAAATGATTTTATTTCTGTAAGTAGGTTTGTACAAACATATGACTACATTAAAATTTAAAAGGGCGCTAAATGAATTTTTAATTATGAAAACTTATTACACGATTGACGATTTTCTTAATGATGATTCACTAAGTGATTGACATACTGTTATTCTGATTGACATAATTATCTTGATCCTGGTTTAATTACTTTTTATTCCCGTTTGACATTATATAGTCTTTTTTTATATTTTTTAATGCTGTGACCACACTGACATTTTTTATTGTATATTTTTTTTGTTATTCCAATTATCTGCCATATATTTTTGATTTTTTATTTGCAATTGTAAACAATTGCATGTCCACGTGACGGTAAAATATGGAGAACTATTTATTATAAAAACACCAATGTACTATACCCATGTTTGAAAAGAAATAAATGATTTGATTTGATTTGATTTAAACACTTTTACACGTCAATCATATTTTTTAAACTAGATGAGGTCGGAGTTTCCTATCTGACTACTCTGAGAAGAACGGCCGAAAAAAACTCAGAGGTAACAACTGGTGTAACTACACCATCTGCTAGTGCTATCTAAAACTGCATAAACAAACTAAATTGAACAAAGAAAAGTCAACATGTATTAGCTACTTTATGATCGTACATTATACACGCAGTTATTGATAATTTTACTGACACTAAGTGAAGTAACGAAACATTATTATCTAATAATACTGTAATTCATTCTTTAAAGTCGACAAAACAGAAGTACAGGGCGTCCAGTGGCAGATTTCAAAGTTCGAAAAATTTTAAAAATAAAACTACACCTCTAATACAAAGTATGTTTATTGTAATTTAAAAACAACAGATGCGGATTTTATTTTTTGAAAACCACGTTCTCCAAATGGCGGCCATCAATCCTGACACACTCTTCGAGTCTAGCACGCATGTTTTCAAAAACGCGTTTACAGAGCGACTGGGGAATACGGCTGATTTCGGCTCGAATATTTTCTTTAAGTTGTGTCACAGTGCTCGGATTTGTTTTGTAAACAACGGATTTTAGGTATCTCCATAAAAAAAAGTCACAGGGGCTTAAATCTGGTGACCTAGGCGGCCACGGTATGGTGCCGTTTCGGGATATGTTTTTTTCTGGAAATAACTGTCGCACTGCATTCATTGACACATTAGCAGTATGAGCTGTGGCCCCGTCCTGCTGGAACCACATGTTTCGGTTGCCAATATATAAATACCACCAATATATAAATCGGTTTTCTGGCAAAATCCTAGATGTGGAAATGTTAATAGATAAATATGATATGGATATCTTATGTTTTTGTGAAACCTGGTTAAAACCGGATAGGATGTTGTTAAATGTACCTAAATAATTTTTCAGTTGCCAGTGCACTCAACAGGTCGGCAATAGGGGGGTGGTACCTTGATATTGTGTAATAGTTGTTTTAGACATGAGGAAAGAAAGGATATCACTGCTTGCTCTGTTGGTCGCTTAGGTAAGGTAGCATGCGCTGAGGTTGAAGGCCATACCTACTTTCTTATTTGTTTATAGACCACCAGCCTCAAAATTGTCATCATTTTTGATCATTATGGAAGAAATACTAAGTGAAGTTTTTAAAGATAAATAATTAGTTTTTGTTTGTGATGATCTAAATATTGACCTATCAGATAATTCACCGGAAAAATGTAAGCAAATCTCAGTTTTTAAATTATTCAATTTAACATGTACATTTAATGAAGCGACTAGAATAACAGCAACCTCAGCTTCATGCATAGACAATGTATTTACTAATTGTAAAATAAAACACTTGTCCTTAATAAGTGGCATCAGGTCTGACCATACTAGTCAACTTGCATCGTTTCACTTAGATAAAAAGTTACACTGAGAAAAAACCGTTGAATGAAACTTCTAACAAAAAATAAATTGTTTTTATTTAATAATAATGTTCCTATCAATCAACAGCTAGTTTTGAGTCACAAGACCCTATTATATAACTACGGTACACTATTTTCTGCAGTATGCCAAGAATTCAACAAAGGATGTCCTGTAAAAAAAGTTACAATCAATACTAAACCAAAATTTTGTGAATGGGCCACTGCTGGCATTAGAAAAAGCAGAGAATTTAAAAAAAAAGAAGCTGTGTGGCAGGTAGGTAATTAATAAACCAACTGGAAACACAAAACAGCGAGATCAGAATGAATTGTCTCTAAAAATTGATAATGAAACCATTTCAGATAAGTTAAAAGTTGCTGAGATACTAGAACATTTCTTTACCAACATCCCAATAGAGGTAACGAAATCTCTCCGCTCAACATCTATATCAGCTGAATCTCTTCTCAAAGAAAACTTCAGTAAGGATATTCCAAGTTTTGAATTCAAGTCCATTTCTATTATCACAATTAACAAAGCATTTGTGAAGATTTAAAGACTAGAGACTATTGTTTTAATATTAGGTCTTTACCTATGAAATTGCCGTTCTGCAGTACTGGCCATTTCAAATCAAAATAATTTTTGTTTGGCTAAGAATTCTAATTTCAAATTAATTTTATTTTAAAAACATGGATTTTTTTTTCTAAAAGTAGTCATTTCTTTATTGATTAGTGTTACATTTTCATCGCATTTCAATCTTTTTCGTCATCATGGATACGTTAAAAATTCGAGTAATTATGGAATATGAGTACCGTCGTGGCAGCAACGCGGCACAAGCGGCACGCAACATCAACGACGTTTACGGAGCTAACACTACAAACCAACGCACCACCTGTTATTGGTTTGCTCGCTTCCGTTCTGGAAATTTCGACCTGAAAAATGAACCTCGCGGTCGTCCGAAGACTTTGGTCGACAATGACGAATTAAAGGCGATTGTGGAAGCTGATGATACACAATCTACGGCTGAATTAGCAGCAGCTTTCGACGTTAGCGTCAAAACAATATTGGTCCATTTGCGTCAAATTGGCAAGGTAAAAAAGCTTGACAAATGGGTGCCCCACGAACTCAATGATCGCCAGCGCGAAGTACGCGTCGAGACGTGCCTTGCACTGCTCAACAGACACACAAATGAAGGAATTTTGAACCGCATTGTTACCTGCGATGAAAAATGGATTCTGTTTGATAACCGTAAGCGCTCAGCAAGTTGGTTGGATCCTGGTTCAGCACCTAAACAATGCCCTAAACGAAAACTTACCCCTAGAAAAGTGATGGTCACTGTTTGGTGGTCTAGCGCCGGTGTGATTCATCACAGCTTCTTACCAAACGGGGTGAGCATTACTGCAGATGTGTACTATGAAGAACTGAACACAATGATGGAGAAGCTGGCGCATCTCCAACCAGCATTGGTCAATCGCTCGTCTCCGCTGCTCCTGCACGACAACGCGCGACCTCATACTGCACAGCAGACGGTCTCCAAGTTGCAAGAACTGGGGTTGGAAGCTCTCCGTCATCCGCCCTACTCACCAGACCTTGCGCCTACAGACTACTACTTTTTCCAGAATTTGGATAACTTCTTGGCGGGAAAAAAAATTAATACCCGAGAGGCAGTACAAAATGCCTTTGAAGAATTTGTTGCCTCCCGTCCAGCTGATTTCTTTAAGAAGGGCATCAATAAACTGCCACTGCGATGGCAAAGATGCATTGATTGCATGGGTGATTACTTCGATTAATACAAATAAAAAATTCATGAAAAAAATTCGTTTAAATTTTTTCATACAAAACGGCAATTTCATAGGTAAAGACCTATTATTAGAAGGTGTAACAAGCATACAGCGCCATCTAGTATAATTTACCCTAAGCACTACGATGAGCGGCTTCATAAACTTGAAACAACAACTACGAACGATTTCTGCAGACAAGTGACGCCATCTACAATCTTTGTGTGCAACAATCTGCGCCATGCCACCCGGCTAGTTATCTGCACCACAACTACAGACGACTACGTGTAGATATTGTGCACACTTTTTTTTTTTCCTAATTGGCAACTCGTAGTTGTGATCTCTGAGGTCTTGGCTACTTAACCGGTCTGTCCTGTGGTGCCTTAAGCTACTAACTTAAAGCCTCCAGCCAGGGGCGAATTACTTAATTTCTAGGTGACCGCACGCTAAGGGCACCCCCTGTGGGGTACGGGCCTCGGCTTAGGGCGTCACAGAGGGGAGAGCAGCAAGGTGGGACAGGCTGGATCGAATTTATAACATTATTATTAATCTGGGAAATTAAAGCTACAGGCTCAGCTACGGCGCGGGCTGGAGCTTCAGCGAGCAAGGGTCGGGGGGGGGGGGGGGGGGGGACAATTACGTCGAGGGCGTCGCGTTGGACCTCGGCGGCGAGGTCGGAACGATGGCGGTCTGTGTTTGTGCACTGTACTGGTGGCCCTACTGCTCTCCTGGAGGAGGGTTATGGGGTCATCGGGGTCGGTGAGGACATGCCTTGGACGGCGGGTATGACTGATACGAGAGGGGGTATAACTGGCAGCCTTGACAACCAGAGGGTTGCGATGTGAGCCTGCGGAATCAAAGAAGCGCTTGGAAATGCGCTTCATGAATTGTCTGATAGTGGGGATTTTAAGATCGAGATGGATGATCTCGTTCCGAACGAACCAAGGGGAGCCGGTTGCCCTACGGAGGAACCGGTTTTGGAGGGCCTGCATCCTATGGATGTGGTGGGGTTTCGTGTGTTATTGTGCACACATGTCAATTTTCCGCCTTTATAAGCAGAGCTGTCTTCGAACAAGTATCACGCATAGCAACCACTCACATGGGCGTGCGTAGCTAACACGCGCGCCAAATCTGCCACAGCCGACATTAGGCAACAAAATGAAGGGCCCGTCTTTACGGGCCACTGTAAAGCTTCCGCAGCTGGGGGGCGAAGCCCCGGCACCGCACGCCACGCCCCTATACGGGGGCGTAGCGACATCCAACGTACACAAGTATCATTCACTAGCTAGAGGTTCTGAGCCCGGTAGCCACGCAGCCAGCTCTGATCCTTAGTATGACTAGTTCCTGCTTCAATAGCCTAGCGGTCTTCAAGAAACTAGTCAGCTAGGGGAGGTCTGAAGGGCGATAGCCACGCAGTCCCTTTCATCCCTCCACTTAGAGTTGCCACATGATTTAAGTATTGTAACGAAATATAAGTTAAGTTGCCAATAAATCATCATCAAGTTCAACGGGGCTTTAATTTCACAACCAGCAACCGTAAATTGGCGCCCAACGTAAATAATCTACGGATACCTACATATTTGGACGGCCTACCCTCAAATTTTGCACGGCCTGCCTTCAAATTGTATGTACCATGTCTGGGGAAAGTTTTGCAAGTTGTACCAGAAAATATGATGGTGAAAGAGACCACAATAAGGTGGCAGAGTTTATAAACAGTATCTCAGTGTACAAAAAAGTGGAACAAATCTCCGATGAATATGCGTTAGAAGGAATTAAGAAAGATCCGCAAAAGATTTCGGCTATAGCGAATTTATCAAAACCAAGAAATATAAAACAATTGATACATTCCTACAAACTGCTTCATGGTATCGAACATTTTATAAACAACTTCGCAGAGAAAGCTCGACCACTAACAAACTTAACTAAAAAGATAACATGTCGGGAATGTAAATATGAACAAGAGTCGTTTGGAAAACAAAAAATAGCGCTAACTACAGCCCCAGTACTGAAACAAGCAGAATGTGAGACTCGTTTTACAATCAAAGCAGATGCAAGTCAATATGCAATTGGAGCAGCTTTAGTGCAGGGGAGGACGAAAAAGAACACCCAATTGTATATGCAAGCAGACTTCCTACACAAGCGGAATGCAATTATACTGTGACTGAAAAAGAAGCCTTAGCAACTGTTTGGGCCGTTTCAAGATTTCGTGGTTATATTGAAGATACACAATTCATTACAATCACTGACCACCAACCATTAAAATGGTTAATGAATTTGAAAACACCAACCGGTCGCCTGGCGCGTTGGGCACTGCAACATCTGCAACTACAGCCCTATAATTTCAATATACAATATATTGTATAAGAATATATATTGTAGTTGCAGATGTTACAGGAGTATACTCCAGCGGGGTAATTGCGTAACACACTAACAGTAGGAATGGCTATCATTTTGACAGTTCAACCACATTCATTGCGTTATTTATGTTATTGAGCAGTCAAATTTTTCGAACATAATTATGAAGTAATAGATTAGCATTGCGGCAGTGTAGCATACCAGCTGAAACACCTGTATGTGTGTATACGTTGAATATTTTGACTTATTATATTGTAAACACATCTCGAGGACACTGACATCGAAAATTTTTACTTGTTTGTTGATTATAATTTGCTGGAGGTCGACTGGGTTGTTAGCACAGACAGTGTTTCAATTTCTGCACAGATCTGCAGAGGTAATTCTCCCCAAGTGTCCGCGCATGATCCAAGTAGTATATATAGGTAGGGGTCACTTAAACAAACAAAAAATGGCATGTAATACGGTATCTTAGAGTGTCACGTTTCCAATATATTTGGAGGTAAACATGACCATAATATGAAAACTACGAAAATCATAAAAAATGCAGTAATTACATGTGTTCACAAATTCCATTGTATTCAAATAATAATTCCCAGGTTGATTTTACTCTTTTTTAGAAGACTGTATAAAGATATGCATGAAAAAGTTAAAAAGTTAGAGTTACATAATCTACTTTGATAAAACAACATTTGCGATGTGATGGGATTTAGTGACTTAATTACTAGAAGTAGTTTTTCATGCAAATAATTAATTTATTGTATATTTAGCATATATTTGATTAGTTAATCAGCCTGGGAACTATTATTTGAATACAACGGATAAATGTGTGTAGGTGTGTACCTATACGCATTCAACTATTGTATTCACGTTCGTGTGTGTGCATCACGAGTGTACGTAATTACTGTACTGAACAGATTTTTTTTAATAACCCCTATAATATACCAAAGGGGTTCCAAAGGGGGAGGGGGGGAGGTTCAGAATCATAGGTTATGCATCGATGTCCCAGCCACCCTGTGTACTACAATAAAGGAGTGCAGAAGCTTTGGAAAAAAAAAATGGCGACGGGTCAGATATGCCACAAAGGTTCCAACCCCTATACCTTTGTTCTTATTGGTTCTGAAAAAACCTTTTGCATTTGCGTTGTTTGAGGGTTTTGATTCGACTTCAGCTCGACGACTTAAAAAAAGTGAAATTAAAAGTAGTGATTGTAACTTAGTATTTAATAAAGAGAAACTAGAATTCGTCGATAAAACTGTTTTCCTGGGGATCACGCTCGACTCAAGGCTGCAATGGGGTCTTCATCTAACATCTCTTGCAGAACGGCTTAGTTCAGCAGCATTATGCTGTAAGAAAAATCCGTCAATTTACTAATGTAGATACCGCGAGGCTAGTCTATTTCAGTTACTTTCATATTGTCATGTCTAGTCGTATTTTACTATGGGGACGGGCTGCAGATATCGAGTCTATTTTTATCCTGCAGAAAAGAGCCATCAGAGCAATATATTGCCTCCGCAGGCACGATTCTTTAAGGCTAAGGGAACTGTTTAAGGATATTAAAATCATGATGGTACCTTTTCAATATAACTACTAAAACATTATGTACGTAAGGAAATGTTTTAATCTTTTCAGTAAATGAGGTGAAAGACAACTATAGAACTAGAAATAGGGACCAATTAATTCAACCAGGTTTCACACTGGCTAAACTAGACTCATCCTTCATGGGGTACTGTTACAATAAAATACTTCCCCACAAACTCCAACTGATTGAAACGAAATTTAAATCTTGTATAAAATGCACACTATGCAGCCAAGAATATTATAAGTAGGGGGATTACATCGCTGATAAAGATGCTTGGCTCAACGCTGGTCCTGCTCCACAGGGGCGCATAAATTAATTTATAAGCATTCGAAAATATTGTTGCAGTTGCTGAAGATTGTAAAAATTATCTTTACATTGTTTATATTCCTTAGTATTTTATAACTGCATAGCACATGTGTGAGCACTATGTACCTTCTATAAAGCTACCATTTACTGGGTTCGTCTTTCATTTACTTTGTGCCCTGGCGGCTGCGAGTATGTCATGCTCACTCAAATGTGTCACTGGTGTTAGCGTGTGTGTTGGATCATTAAGTTCCCTTAAAAATGGTTGAGTTGAATGGTGCTGATCCATACGTCATGTTCGTGAACGGGCGCCGTCAGTAAGGACTGGGCATCTCTTAGCTGCCACGGCTTATTTTAATTTCTGAATTGTTTTTTTGTTTGTTTTTATATTTTTTATTAGGGACGCTTTTAACGTACACGTCTTTCTACATCGTCTACATTATATATGTATAATTTCAACATGAATGATGGAACCAATTTTTTGTAACAATATTTTGATTTAAAAGAGTTTCCGTGGAGTTTCTTGCCCGTTCTTCTCCATACGTATCGACTACGCTTTGGAATGAGCAACTACCTTTTGACCATTCAAAAGTGCCGGTAATTGGTTTATATGAAATTAATGCTTTGAGTTTGAACTGACCAGCCCTCAAGTCTTCTCTTAGTGAGCACTTCTAGCACCAAGGTATTATTAATTATATAGCTTTGTTCTCATGTAGGTCCTGAAAAACGATTACTTATGCGTTTACGCGGTTAAAGCGTTTAACTCAACTTGAGCAACATACGATAAGTGATCAGCTTGCAAGTATTCTCTTAGTGAGCACTTCTAGTCGTATATTTATCTATGCTTCTAGTAGTGCCGGAGAGTGTTAGGTCTCCTAGTGAGCGCGATTCAGAAAATATTAGCTGTATTGCATACACAAATAATTTATTGAATCCATCCAAAGGTTGTCTGTAAAAGATCGCTTTTAGCGATAAGACCGCCCATTGTGTCACCCTATGTAAAATTTCTACTTTTATATCTGTAATTTTTATGGTGTACATAATAATGAGTATTTTATTCTATTGCTTAGTTATTGTTATAGTAATTCAGTGTACGATATCAATCATGCAAGCATTTTACCCTTTTACTGCTTACCTCCATAGGTACTGTACTTATCCTAAGTGCTTAGTTAAAACACCCGGAGTAGATTATAGATGGTAATATATTGTTCTTATTCTATATTATTAAATATTGTTCCATGTTTTATTGCTACATTAGCATTTCACAACCCGTCATAAAAAGACTAGAGCTATAAGATTTAGCATTCAACTGTTTCTAATTACTACTTGAGCAATGGATTTATGTCATTAAAATAAATTGTCGCGGAAAATTGTTTGAACACAGTAGTGTAATGTAAGGAAACAAGTCAAAACTATTCCGGGAAATTGTGACGCATAAATTATTCTGAAAATTCAAATCTTATACATATTATAGTTTTGTATAAAGAAAACCAACAAAATTTTTAAAAATGTTTTAATCTAAAATACTACTTCCGTAATAACCTGGCTGTGTACAGGGTGGCAACCTGTTACCATGGATTCAGCACATGATTGTGGACACCCCCCCCCCAAACGCGTTGCGCATCGATGTCGCTGCCACCCTGTATACTAGAACGCAATACAAAAAAGAAGATACTAAGTACATTCCAGAAGGTGGGTTCAATAAAAAAACATTTTTTCCGCGTCTTTCAGTGTCGTCACGTTGAAACTTATTTTTTTTCTCTACTTTCCAATGCCACTTGGTATCCGTCGACAGCCTTCATCATAATATCGAGTTTGACCTTAATTTTTGGTATAGGACCATCTTCTCTGTCTTCTACTACTTTATATTGCCGCAGAACTGTTGACAACGCTGTTTTAATTGACATCATCGCGTATTGGTAGCCTGTGGACAAGAGAATTTCAATTAAAACTAAAAACTAATAAACTAAGGCATGTATTTAACGCGGCGACAAATTAATCTGAAATTGGGATTAAAAAATAATTAAAGCCGGTAGCAAAAATAGTAGGTTGGCAGCTACAGTGAAGAATAATTTTAAGTAGAAAGTAGCAGCTTAATAATCAGTTGTTAGCTTTGTTTTAATTTAAACTGGCATTGAGTTTCTGTTTTGGCGAGGCCTCCTATTTCTGAATTTTTATTTTTGGACAAAAAATAAATTCCTGGTTTATCCTGGGTTTTATTTGATTTGCATAATAAGGCGTAGCCGACGGAGCCCCGCTATGCGGGGCTCCTACTTCTGGGCGGTTTAAAAAAAAATAACCACGAAGGGGACGGCGGGGTCTTCCAGACCCCGCCATCCCCTTCTAACCTAACCTGTCCGAGTCGGGGTGCCCCAAGTCCCGAGCTCGCTTCGCTCGCTCTTGCATCCTATCCTTCTGTTAATATTAGTCGCCATGTCATTATTTATAGTACCTTGCCTATGATTTCTAGTAGCAAATAGTTAGTCGCACTTTCAGTTGTTAGTCGCCTGGAAAATTATTTGCCATAAACTAATATGCTCTGTTCTTTTTTAATAACATTATATTGAAAAGATTGGCTAGTTAGCAAGGTTGGCTCTTCTTCCTTATTACACATAGAAAAAGGGAAAAAAGAAAAACATTTTGCACAGACTTGATCTGTGCAAAGTCTTTTTCAACCAATTAGAGGCGTCACGTTTCGTTATCATTCAGTTTAGTTCCCATCTCCCCCTCCATCATCTAAGTATATAACTACCGGCCTACTACCTAACCGAGTTAAGTCAGTCTGTTTATTTTGCCCATCAAAAATCTACTTTATCTACTAAAAAAACACTTTCCGTATCATCAATGCTAAATCGATCTTTAACGGATCACAGGCAGGTAGTTTCGGTTATATCTAAACGGTGAAAAACCACGGACATAAAGAAGAGAAATCCCTTTTACGATTGATAAAATGCAGGCAGGTGCACTTATGGAGCCATAACAAACAACTATTAGCACTTAGTTAGTCACTGGAAGTAATTATCATTACGATTGAGAGCGATATTGATCAGGTGTACTCAACATACAGAGCGGCCACCAGCTTAGTAACTGGTTAACGGAAGGCCTTACATCTAAACGAATGTCTGACAGACAATACGAAATCACTAAAGCTAAAAATATGGCTTTTATGAGTTATTTATTACGTTAATTGACAATTTGTTTACGTAGTCTCTAACATAGGTCTGTAAAGCTAAGCTAAGTTGTTATCAGTCTGTAAAAATAATCAATTTGTTATAAATAGAACACTGTTTTTCAAACAAAATAAATAGCGTAAAAATTGGTACGAAATAAACCACTCTTGATAACTTGCACTAGACACGTGCGGGGCGATGTTATCAACAATTCAACACAAACTTTATGGTATTGTTTCCCAATAATCACAAATTAAGTTAAATGTTGTTAATACTAAAACGACAAAAAATGGTCCCACGGTTAGAATTTTCCATCATTCAATCAACTCAGCCTGTCGCAGTCCACTGCTGGACATAGGCCTCTCCCATGCTGCGCCACAACACCCTGTCCTCCGCTTTCCGCATCCAGTCTGTCCCAGCCACCTTTTTGAGGTTGTCGGTCCATCTAGCTGGGGGGCGTCCCACAGTACGCTTGCCGATGCGCGGTATCACCCCGGATCGCCGATGTGTTCGGTCGTGTCTACAGTTACGATCGCTTTCTGTTTTTTCTTTAAAATTACTAAATTTATTAAATTAAAATATATTTTAAAATCGTGAAGTGAAACAAAAGTACCAGGCGCCCAGAACCAGTGGGAAGTACAATCTACGTGAGTAGCGTAGCTAGCACACACACATACAACGTCTCAACAGCACATCAGTCACACTTTTTTAATAGTTTTTTTTATGGTTGGAAATCATCATATGACCTCTCCCGCTCTGGGCGGAGCGGAAGGTCCTCTAAAACCCACCCGTGTTCCTTCAGTTGCCTGTGGACCAGGGCCCCGGTAACTCTTTCGAACAATCCGCGACCCCGGCAGGCATCGGCCCTATCGGATCCCGTCAATGATGCTGACATCTCTTTGAGGCGCGCGTGGAATACGACGCGCCGTCGACCCGGGCCTGGTCCTTACCGGACGGCGAGCTGCCCATTGCTCGCCATCCGCAAGCCAAAGTCAAAGTCAAAACGTTTATTGCGCGCACCTATGTACGGTGGCCGGGAGTCGGCAATCGACTCCCGAAGTCCAGGGTGTCTCCTCCTGCGGCGACTAGGGGTGTGAGGGCGCAACGATTGCCTCACCCTCACGTGCTCCGCCTCCTCCTTCGCGAGCATTACTGCTTCGCAGAAGGAGGTGACGGCTTCCCATTCCCTCTCGCTCCGTACCATGGCCTGGACCAGCGCCGGACGCGAGAGATCGCCGCCACGAGGACACCGTGGCGCCTCTCAAGCCACTCCTTAAAGAGGGGACTTACCACCGCAATTGTGGCGTGCTCAGCACTGAGTTGCGACAGACGCACTCTCCATGCCGCCATGAGAACATCAGTCATACTTGCAAGAACATTGGCCCTGACCAACTGCCACCTACATTGCGCAGACGCCGACGCACACAGGGCACTATAGAGCATACATTCGATTGTCCGCTAATATGGCAACACAAAGCACACCGCCGCCAACAACACCAGTGCCGGCGGCTCCTATGCAAACTTCTTCGTCGGTTCCCAATTTAGCGCAGGCAGATCTGGGTGTTTTTTCCTCTGATCCTCTGATTTCATCTAATCTTCGTGAAAAATCTGAAGGCTCGGGGCTACTTCATACTTTCGCCAATTTATCTGTACCGACGACGACATACCATTTACTACTTTATTACATATGGTTTCGAAATAAAGTTGAATTGACAACAATACGACTTAGCGACCGATTTTTGTCGCTGTCTAATGTCGAGACTGCAGGGGCTGGTTTACTTAAATTGCTACAAAGATCGCAAATAGATTGGGACTTCATTATTTTGACGGAGTGCTGGTTGTCTTCTGCACACCGCATTCCACTGCTTGAAGGTTACAATTACTACAAAACTAATAATAACCTAACTCAAAACGAAGGGGTTGTCATCTATTGCAAAAATAATATTGACGTGTGCTTATAAGAACCTACTATTTCTGATTGTAACTGTCTAATAATTAAAATTCATCAGAAAGCGGCTATGCTAGCAGTTTACCGACCTGCTGGTTACAAAAACCTTAATAACTTTCTGAACTCTCTCGACCTGTTTTTAATTACTACCTCCAATATAAAAAAAAAACTTTATTCTAATAGGGGACCTCAATGTGGACATAACGGAGACCAACACAGACTCTTTCTGATCATTATCTTAACCTTTTAGCATCCCATGGCATGCTGCCAGCTTATACTTTGCCTACAACATAAAAAAACGTGCTTGGATCACATTATATTAAAAACGCGATTGCCAGCTTCTTGTTATGTAGCTGAAGCCTCTATCACTGATTATGAGGCCGTCATCCTTATCTTGGATTTAAGTAAACCCCAAAACAAAACCTTTAAAATAAATAAACGCTTATTTTACGAAAAAAAATATGGTGAAATTAGGAATCTCAACTTTCATGAGATGTTTTTAAATGACTGATGTTGATCTTGCTGTTCAGTACTTCGTTAACTCAATGAACAGTATAATACAATCTAACTCAAAAATTATTAAAACGACAAATCGTAAGAAAATTACTAAACCTTGGCTAACGGCCGGATTATTATGGTGTATGAGGAATCGTGACAAACTGCACCAAAAGGCAAAAAGAATCCTAACAACCAAACCATACTAATAACCTATAAAAGATTTTTAAAACGAACTTTTTAAAAAGATAAAAGGGGAACATGATAAACTAGAACTTCAGACTGCGGCTAAAACTAACAACAAAATATTATGGAACGCAATAAAAGACATTACCCACACACAAAAATCTAAAAATGAGGCCAGACAGCTAATCAATACTCTAGATCCTAATTCTTCTGCTAATAAAATCAATGATTTTTTTGTTAACATCGGCAAAAATATCGCAGACCGCTGTGGTTCTGGCTACAATATCCCTTCACTACCACTCAACCTTCATCCCCACTGGATGGTTTTTTTTCCCACGGATTTGGAAGAGTTTGAAAATATCATTCATAGTCTGAAGTATGATTGCGCTGCTGGCTATGACAACATCTCCACCGGCATTGTGAAGAGATATGGACAGTTCCTTATTTCTTAAATTGTTTTTATCTGCAACCTTGCCATTGATTCCGTCAAATTCCTAAACTCCTGGAAAATAGCGGAGATTAGACCCATCTTCAAAAGTGGTGACGGAGCCTGTGTCAACAACTATAAGTACACCAATTTCCATTTTGCCAGCCTTGTCTAAGGTATTGGAAAGGATCATGAAGAAGCGCCTGGTCGAATACCTTGGTGTGTTTTCTTGGTGTGACTGCTATCACCTTCCCAGTAAGGTTTCCGATCTGGCTTGTCGACCAGCGACGCCATTCACGGTTTAACTAAATTTGTTTCTGAAAAGTTCGACAAAAATAAAAAGGTTATAGTAATCTTTATGGACCTTACCAAGGCCTTTAACATGGTCTCCGTCCATCTGTTGGTGAAGAAATTGGAGAACATTGGTGTAAGGGATGCACAATTAAAGCTTTTTTCCGACTACCTCACCAACCGATTCCAGAGAGATAAAGTAGACGAGTGGACTAGTAGTGATCTTCCCGTCGTGCATGGCGTCCCACAGGGCAGTATTCTCGGTCCCCCTTTATTTCTAACTTTTATCAACAACCTCTGTGAGCTCAAGATGCCCAGCGGAAAGATCATAACTTTCGCTAATGACACAGCGCTTTTATTTGACGCCGACACCGGGCGAACTGGAGTGTTAACCGTACGTCAACGTTTCATTTTAAATAGTATCTTGCGCAAACACTCTCTTCATAACATATTTCAATTTTTTTTTCAAATTCAAAATTTATCAAAATCATTCTACCTCTCCTTACACTTCACATGCACACTACACATACATTACACAAATGCTATACACAGCGGCTGGTTGTACTCTTAGGTCTTTTGCACTATTTGCCAAACAGTATGGATGTGGTCTACAGTACTGAAACCTTTTCGAAAACCGGCTTGTTCTGGTGGCTGGAACTAGTCACATCTACATTTTTTTTTCGTTGGTATATCAACAAATGACTCCTCCCGCTCAAGGCGGAGCGGAAGGGCGTGTCAAACTTTTACTGGCTAAACGCACCCGTGTTCCTTCAGCTGGCTGTGCGCTAGGGCCACGGTAACTCTTTCGAACAGTCCGCGACCCCGGCAGGCATCGGCCCTATCCGACCCCATCAATTATGCTGACATCTCTTTGAGGCGTCAGGCGCGCGTGGAACACAATGTGCCGTTGACCCGGGCCTGGTCCTTACCGGACGGCGACCTGCCCATTGCTCGCCGTCCGCAAGATCACGCCTACGGTGGCCGGGAGTCAGCTATCGACTCCCGACACCCAGGGTGTCTCCTCTTGCGGCGACTAGGGGCGTGAGGGCGCAATGATTGCCTCACCCGCACGCGCTAGAGCGCGCGTGTGCTCGCGAAGGAGGAGGGAGTGCTCCGCCTCCTCCTTCGCGAGCATTACTGCTTCGCAGAAGGGGGTAACGGCTTCCCATTCCCTTTCGCTCCGTACCATGGCCTGGACCAGGGCCGGACGCGAGTGATCGCCGCCGCCGATCGCCGCCACGAAGACACGGCGGTGATCCAACCAAGCCGGGCAGACCTCCACCGTATTCTCCGGTCGATCCACACAATAGTAACACCCGCGCGTTTCCTCCCACCTTATCCGAAACAGGAACCTCCCGAAACAGCCATGTCCGGTGAGGACCTGCGTCAGGCGGAAGATGAGGACGCCGTGGCGCCTCTCACTCCACTCACCAAAGAGGGGACTTACCGCCGCAATTGTGGCATGCTCTCGTCCAGTCTCCTGGCGAGACGGTTTTATCACCTTTTTTGAAGAACAGAACAGAACCACCGAACCTCTGCTTCACGCCTCGGGCGTTGTACCCTCTTGAATTACGGAGTTGAAAAGACTCGCTAGCTCTCTCAGGACTGGAGCCCCGCCCGCTTTAAGAAGCTCTGTTGTTATTCCGTCATCACCTTGTGCCTTGTTGTTCTTTAGCTGCTCGAGAGCCCCCCTAATCTCGCACTGGTCGATATCCGGGATGTCCTCCGTGAAGTGGCGCGTTAGTTCAGCACAATGGTCATCTTCACTATGTCCCGCTGGTTTCGCCGTCCATGTTGAGTATAAGAATTGAGAAGAAGAGTTATGTAGAATGTTAATTGTTTTTAATTATTTAAATTGTTCATTTAAAAATACGTAATGTAGAAAACATGGTTTTAATTAATGTGATAACCTAATCGCCACACCGTATAATGTTTATACCTAATTGAATTTTGTCTGAATGTTTTGCATTGTCCTCGTACCATTGATTCCAGTAAACTTGAGTAGGTAAACCTATAACCTATATGAGACCTTCAAGGTATCCTTATCTATCCATCTACGTAACTTACCTACAACATAAAAAAGTAGCGATGGTTACAGAATATTCAAGTACCTGGTACTAGACAAAAGTTCCTTTGAAATGACTTAGTGTGAACAGATAATTAATTCAGAGTTTTTGGTACATACATTTTCGGTTATCTTTTTTCCTACAATTAGCATACTTACAGCCTACAAGGTCTTGTCGTTTTTTAGAAAAGATTTTCATAAAGACCCTACTAAAATTGTTCTACTAGAGTCGCGTCGGCGTTACGTTGTCGCGTCGCGCCTGTCTACAGGAGTCTTAAAATGGAAGACTTTCGCACTTACATCTACACCATTATTGAACCTACTCTGGTGAATCCGATGCCAACTAGATTTCATATCACTCTAAAAGTTCGCGTACCTACCTACAAAGAGTGACAGCAAAAAAGATATCCGACCCAGTACGCGTAGGTACTTGCTTGTGCGTGTATCACCCACTTTAGTTACTTACCGAGGCAGTTCCTAGGTCCATTACTAAAAGGCATGTAACTGCAAGGGTGTTCCAGGTTGAATCGTTCAGGCAGGAACCTATCAGGGTCGAATTTCTCGGCATCTGGACCCCAGTAGTTAAGGTCTCGGTGGACGCCCCATATTGAGCAGACCACGCCGGAACCAGTGGGCAAAACACGACCAGACGCTGTAGAAGATAAATGATGATAATTAAACATAGATAAACCTCTGCCTAAGCTTTCGGGGTTCACAGTCGTGATGGTATGAATATTTCTTGTGAGTATTATTTTGTAGTCTTTAACCTTGATTTACGGGCCTATAACTGGTGTCAAAGCGCGTACACAACACGGGTAACTTACCAAACTTTCGTAGAGAGAGTACTGAGCTTTTGTGCCAACAAGCTCTATAGAAGTGTACGCACTCCAGCATAGATTTTTTTATCTAAACCACTTTTAAACGTTTTTACAATTAATTTTAAACAAAAATGCTATTATATTGTTAACTTAAAATTACACAAAATACTTACGTAAAGTAATGTCGTCTAAGACTTTCCGAATAATTAGCGGTACTGGTGGGAATAACCTCAAAGATTCCTTGACTACTCGCTCCATATACTTAAACTTGATTAAATCATCTTTGACTAACATACGATCATCGTCAAATACCTCGCAAAGCCTGAAAAATTACAATCCTTTTAATATTATAGTTATTTTTATACAAGAGTGCAAAGTTGCTTTTTAACCGCGTGCTCAAATTTGATGACCGAGCAAGCGAAGGATTCAAAAATTAGAATCCTGAGCTTTAGCGAGGGAATCAAAAGAGCACGAGGTGAAAAATCTTTGCACTCGAGTGCAACACGTAACTTTTCATCCCACCTCAGCGAGGAAATGACTAAATGCAAAAAAAAGCATTTACAATTACAATATACTTTTATTTCAGTTTAGGTATTAATATTTATTAGGTACTACATCATGATAGGTAAGTATTACAGAATAATTTCAAATAATACTTAGGTATAATTAAGAAAAAATTAAAGTAACGTTGCTACAGTTACTTATGTTGAATGTAATATTTTTGTAAGGTACTGTAATGTTGGTGTTAGTGACTTGTGTACTGTTTTTCGCTAAACTATCTGTCATACTTAATACTTGTACCGATTCATCGGATTCCCTTGGCGTAAATGTTGGCGAAAGAGGGCGATGGTTAGGTGTTTCGTAACGGCTCATTTTTGATGTAGAAGGGATCCGACTGAGGATCTTTCAGTGTAATGGCTCCTGTGATGCCTTTACATATTTTAGACTTATTTCCTCCCTCTACAACCGCATTGGAATTCCAGCCTCCATGGCACTAAAGAGACAGGAGATCAGCTCCTGAATCGGCCAAAAGTAAGGCTGAAGTTCGTCGGAAACAATGACCCGTGTGCAACAGGGGTTCGAAGTTCAAGAAATGTTGCTATTTCTCGTGGGATACTGCCAATTTTATTAGCTCCCATAGGCTGTCTGACACACTTTCCGTGGCGATATTGTAGCAAAAATCGATTGATTGGAGTGTTAAGGCGGGAGTAAGACTTGATATTTCTCAACAATTGTTACGTATTCCTTGCGAATGACGTAGTTGCGGTCTCTTTTTGTCTTTGTATTAGGCAAATTAATTAATAGTAAGACATCTGAATGTTTCTCAATATTTTTGATATTAAGTTGTGTTAGTTCATTAGTTCGACATGCTCCGTTTATACCACTATTACTCAATACTCAATATTTTTATTGCTTTACCATAATGTGTACATATGTGGTAACTAATATAATTGAGATCATTATGGACCCTGTAGGGCACAGCAAAAGGGTAGGAGAGAGGAAGCCCCGTTTTAGGAGATCATTAAATTGTTATATAATCAGTCACGAGATCGCGAATAAGATACTAACATTTCACTTACTTATGTATTATTTTACATGCAAATGTACTTAAATATTTTAAATTATTTTTATATACTTACCTGTACCTACATAATGTATTATAATTCTGTTTATTCATTTGTAGAAATTGTTTTCTTTTGAATAATAATTGTATTATTTATTTGTTATTATTGTTATTTAATTTAATTATTATTATTGTTATATTATTTACTAAGGTATGTGTGTGCTATAGGTACACCTCTGCCTAACCCTTCGGAGAATACAGGCTCACGCCTGTATTCCCCGAAGGGTTAGGCAGAGGTGTTATGTTATGTTTATGTTATTATTTACTAATTATTATTATCTATATTATTTATTAATTATTACTGTATCATTAATATATTTTAAAACATACCTATAAATTGCGTGATTATCATTAATTATTGTTATCAATTATTATTATTATTTATTATATTATTTATTATTACTTATAATTTTAACATATACTATATAAATTACATTATTATTAATACTTTTTTTGATATTATTTATGTTTATCATTTAAATATTCATCTAAGGAGTAATAACATTTGTTTATCAGTAGTTGTTTAAGTTTTTTTAATAAATATATTTAACTTTTCTTCTTTCTTTATTATCTCAGGTAGTTTGTTGTATATCTTTATAGATATTACGTAGGGACTTGCAGAATGCATTTTTAGCTTGGATGTTGGTATGTTTAGCCTAGTTTGGTGCCTAAGTGTGTATTGTGATTGGATGTCTTTGCGCTTTGTGTAGAACTCTTGATGCTTACGGACAAAATTACATGTTTCTTAAATATAAATACTGGGGCGGGTTAGAATATTGTGTTTTAGAAAATAGGGTTTGCAGCTGTCAGTTTGATCAATGTTTACTAAGATCCGAACTAATTTATTTTGTATGGTAAAGAGTGTAGGTGCATCTGGATATTGCCCCAGAGAGTTACGCTGTAGCTAAGCCATGCATTGGCATACGCATAATAGGTGGTGAGGGCAGTTTGCAGATTAGTTGTCTTTTTAATTTCGCGGAGAGCGTAGGAAAATTTTGAAATTTTGAACGGGTTTTTCGTATTTGTGTTTTCCAGTTAATATGTTTATCTATTGTAAGTCCAAGTAATGTAAATTCATATACAGTTTCCAATTTTGAGCCGTTAAAGTTGAAATTTAAGTGAGAGTGGACAGCCTTCTTCTGGGTAAGCTGACTCCATCGTCGACTTTGTCTCTGTCATCTCTGACCTAGACTAGAGTCAAGAGCAAACCCATCTAAAACAATTAAAAAAAAAAGAGAAGATTTTGGATAAGGGTGGAAAGTCATTAATTTAGTTTTAGTATAATTTATTTCTAAATTATGTGAGGTCATCCAGTTACATGTTTTTGTGAGTGTGGAACTAAGGTTTTCTTCTATGTTTATGTTGTTTTGACATGAGACTAATAAAGATATGTCATCCGCGAATTAAATACATGGCTCCTCTATGGTTTTCAGTAAGTCATTGATGTAAACGAGGAATAATAGGCCACCTATGACACTTCCTTGGGGGATGGAAGCGTTAGTTATTTTGCTTTTAGGTCGGATTTTTTCTATTTCTCTACTATTGTGGTTAAAGTATTCGATTTCAACTATTAGCTCTCTATTTTTTTAAATATGACGTAAGCCATTCATGGGCTTTCCCGCGGATTTCTATTCCATACAGTTTATTAAGCAGTATTTTAAATTGTACCTTGTCGTACGCTTTGGTCATGTCCAGTAATATCGCTACGGCGTATTCCTTATTATTTATAATATTAAGGGCTTCTTGAGTATATTTATAAACAGCTAATGTGGTGGAACGATTGTTTCGGAAACAGTTCTGGCAATCGCTAAATATGTTAAATTTTTCGCAAAACGTATTTATACGATTACACATAGCTCTTTCGAAGATCTTGGAGGCTGCGGGCAAGAGTTCTATTAATAAGAACAACCGTAATGTAAAGATTATTGTAGTAGGTAAATTAATAAAATTGATATGCATGCATAACTAAGCCTATCAACATCTATTAAGTATGTATTATAAGTGTAAGTAGTGTAAGTATGTATGATTAATATACATAAGTAGGTACTGAATGAGCAACTGACTTACTTTTGCCGTCAAATATGCGGAATCAGGTGCTTCGTTAAGAAACTATTCAATTTCAGATGCTGTGAAAACCTTCGATTTACTAGGTTGATGACCAGATGAGGCTCTTTTAAAAATGCCACTAATTTAGGATAGGTGTCGATATGTATGTCTTTTTTCATCTTTATTGTTGCTTTTAGCATTGAATATACGTATTCAACCAACAAATCAAGCACTTTATGGAGTACGCTCCATAGAGTGTTTGATTTCTTGGTCTCGGATAATTTTAATAAAATATGCCAGCAAAACGTTTTCTGAGAAAGTTTTGGCTCCTTTAGCTAGTCGCCACGTGTTAAACATATCGTACTGTTTCAAATACTTCTCGCGTGATTGTTGAGGGACAAAGCTCATTTGCGCATTATTAACAGTTTCAGTCAGTTCTTTTGGCGTCAAATAAACTTTCTCGTCGCTAGAATTACTCATTTTTAGGTTTTTAACTTGTTTTCATGTTTCTTGTTTTTATCC
This sequence comes from Griposia aprilina, assembly GCA_916610205.1. NCBI lineage: Eukaryota > Metazoa > Arthropoda > Insecta > Lepidoptera > Noctuidae > Griposia > Griposia aprilina. Next base: position 17,242,023 of record OU744288.1, read on the forward strand.
TAAGGTTTTAACAATATGACGTGAAAAGGAAATGACGCGCGCAAAGAAAATTTAAAAAAAAGTACACCAGGAAGGTTCCGAGTCTAAGTTTTTAACAAATTAAAATAGGTTTAATGATGTTTTGAATCCGCAAACTTAGTGCACACGATGATTTTCATTATTTAGGTAGGTACTTACGCCCTAACTTTGCCAGTTATTTAAAAGTTCTACAAAGTATGTTAGATTTAATATGGGACATACTTTAAAGGAATGTAGTAAATTAACAACTTTCAAAGATTTTATGGACCTCTGGCTACTATGGCTAAAAATATTTGTATCTCTGGAGATACAAGTATCTTTTATTTCAATTTTCATTTTATTCTGCAATATAATATTTACATAATATTATTAAGCCAACAGACTTAAAATAATATTTTAAATGTATATAAAAAAGGGGAATATAATCAAAAGGCTGGCAGCATCGCCATGTTACATGGCGAATTGGCGATGCTGATTCTTTGGCCAATAAATAGGCCAGTCTTCTGGTCACGTGAAGAGTCAACCACCCGCTTGGCGAAGTCTCGAAAAACCAAGTGTTGTCATTATAGTCGTTGCTGCACTTGTCATTTGTGTGACATAACAGTTCTGTTGTTATGCTAAGTTTAGCATAAAGTAAAACATTGAATAGTCCTTACATAATTTGAAATTACATGACATTACCTATATTTTGGTTGTTATAACTTGTACTTAATTAAGCTTATCTACAACTAATCTAGGTTAGATGCAGGAGAATAGTGACCAATAAATCCAAGAACATCCATAGACGTCAATTTGATCAATCAAGTTTTACCAACCTATTATGCTACTTGTTATTAATTACTATAAATAAAGAAATCAACATATAAAAACTTTTTACAGAAAAGACAGCCGACTTCCGAAAACACCAAAAAAGTGAAAAATAACTTTAATTTCGGAAGTCGTTGGCTTTGGTTTTGTATTTTCGTTTTTTACCACCGCCTTCCGAAATTAAACTATTTTTTTTTTTTTTTGTGTTTTTGGAAGTCGGTTGTTATTTTTGGAAAAAAAAGTATTTTCACTTTTTAGTTGTGGTACCCACCCCACAAATTCGTATAAGTACCACTTAATAACAGTGACAGGAATCTATTAAAACGTCATCATTAAACACTAAATGGAAAAACACGCATTATTAAAGAAAACTCAAAAACGAATGGTCACATCTGGATCAAATTTATATGGGACTACACGAGAAGGACCAGCTTTCAAATAAAAAAAGAATCAACGAAATCGGTTAATCAAGAAAAAAGTTCTATATAAAAAATACAAGTGAATTGAGAACCTTCTCCATTTTTTGAAGATATTATAAACTATGTTAGTTTATATTATTATATTACTTTATTTATATTATTATTCATAACACCTAGCAACTGACAACCTTGTAATATAAGTAATAGTTGGTTTTCACAGAACAATAATTATAATGGCTTAACAGACAAGAGCTTCGCTCAACGCTTGAGGATGCTCTCGTTAGGCAGCTAGATCAAGGGCTTGATTCAAAAAGCGGTACTTATGTACACGGTAAGCTTTATTAGGAGGTTCCTCACTCTGGAGCCCTGACCACCGGTAGCTTAAACGCTGTTCCCGATAACGGTGATAGGCTACTTAATTTTTCTTATTATTAAATGTTTTCATAATTTTTATAAAATATTTAAAAATGAAGTTTATATATGTATATTTATTGAGTAATGAAGAAATCTGCTGTTATTACTACTACAGTGTTTTGTTTATTTTATAAGATTGCATACAATAATCCGCTATCATTAGGTCTTTATCTTTTTCGAAGATTTTTTTGGCCATCCGGAAGAGATCTTGGCTTTACAATCCCACCAGCTCTTTCTGCTTTTCCAAGATTTTATTTATTGTGCCTAACAATATGTGGAAGCTTGTCATCAAACAACGTCTTTTAATCTTCGACACTTATCCATTATATATTGCGATTCGATATATTTAATTTATAAATGCTATTGTTTAGTTGTACAGTTTACTGCTGCCAGATCGAGTATCCGATTATAATTTTCATCACTTCGGGCAATCTTATATCGTTCTAAAATTACCGTTTATTCACTATTGAGACTGTTAAACTAAAGAAACGCTTTTCGCTCGAGAGGGGTTCGTGGCTAAATAATATTAATAACAGACGAACGGGTCGATCGAAGGTTAAGCTATGCTTGCCAAGGTCGTTCCGTGGATGGGTGACCATCCATTACATATCGAGAGCCCTCCGTGCCTCGGAAAGCACTTTAAGCCGTTGGTCCCGATTGTAATTAGAAGCCCGAAAGTCTGACAACCAGTCTTACCAAGGGGTATCGGATCCAGTAACTGGGTTGTGGAGGTCAGATAGGCAGTCGCTCCATGTAAAATACTATTATTCAGCCGTATCAGGTTAGACTGGAAGCCGACTCCGATAGTTGAGAAAAGGCAGGCAGATTTACACTAAAGGAACACCTTTCCATATACAAAATTTAAAAAAAACACTTACTCTTCATACACTTTCTCCTGGATTTCCGGGTATTTTCCCAACAGCTGCAATGTATACCCCAGAGCCACAGCAGAGGTATCAGTCCCAGCTATAATAAGGGTCAACACTTCTTCTCTTAACTCCACATTGGTGTAGCCTTTCTCACCGCCAGATAAGTGTATTAACAGGTCTAGAAATGTCTGTTTCTTGTATGATTCTAAATCTAAAATAATGTTTGGTTCAATATTGAAACAGAATTTAAGGTGCATGCAAAATATTCAAATATTAACCTTTTGTTGCATTAGGTACTAAGTAGAAGCAAGATGATTGTCCAATCAATAATCTGCTAAAACTGCCATATCCTAAAAAAAAACTCACCAAATTCATGATCCTCCTCTGTGTTAGACTCTTTTTCGAATTTTAATTGTTCCCACTTCTTTTCAATAACCTGTAAATAATTAAGTTCTTCAACATCTTATGCGCTTATGGTTGGTAGCAACTGAATGAAGATATGCGAGGATCGAGATGGGCCTGCTATTGGGAAGGCTTATGCCAAGCAGTGGACTGCTAAACCTATGCTGACCTGATGTTGACTCCAAAAAAAAGGCAGTTGCAAAAAAAAAAAATTAACAAAACAAGTGACAAATCGCGATTACCATTCCTTCTGTTGCCAAACATGATGTTTCCAACAACATGTACGACTCTAATATTTTCACCAAAGAAAGGCACAAATACATAAATTTACCTCATCAGTAAATCCATGCATGAGTGCTATACACTCCTGGTGCTTCTTGTACTTCGGGAACCACTTGTATAGCCAGTCTGGTTGTAACCACAAGTGGAAGATTCTCTCGCACACCAGGTTTAGCACGTGGCACATCGCGTTTAGGAACGGTTGGTCAGAGTTCTCTTGTGCGTTGATTTTTACTCCCATTGTGGTTTCTGTCAATTAAAGATGGATGAGTGAAATTCTTTTCGGTCCACAGAAACAAAAAGCCACGAATTCCCGATAAAGGTGTCCCCGATCTTCAGAATCTAGTTCCTTTCCAGGTAATTTGTCACCTATATATTATATTTGCTACCTATATGTAATATTTATGTGATGGAAATTAACAAATTGCTAATACTGAAACCGGTTAATATTCTGAAATTATTTTTGCGAATGTTAAATCAGGTTTCAGTTTTTAACTGTCAACAAAACCCTGCCACCCGATTAGTTTTCTACTTTTATTCTTTATAGATACATCACGATTCAAAAAAACTGTGGTTAAACATACTTTCTCCTATCAGTCTGCACAACAAACTATAAATAGATGAACAATACATATAACTCAGAAACGTTGCACAAATGAAGTTAAATTGCCTAAACAATGGCCACGTTTGCACGTAGAAATAATTATCATGACAAATGGATCTAGACTGCACCGTAGCAAGTATGATAATCTACGGTAATTTGAACCATCATCAATCTTAATCACGAAAGCACAAAGTTCAATGATTTACTTGCCAAAATTAGAAAAGTTAACGGTAAATTATTTGCCTTCGGTTTTGACCTTTAGTGGGTTAAAAAGGGTTTTTTTTGATTCAGCATACAAGATCTTAGAGCTAAGATTTTTATGCTAAATCAAAAAATCCGTAACTCGTCTTATACGAGGGGCGGCTGAAAAGTTTTGAGCCTAAGGTATTAAAAATGCTGATAGAAATGTATAAAAAAACTATTTATCAATGTCTCCCTCTACTTCAATACACTTTTAACGTTTCTTAAAAAAAGGCTTTTAACGCGGTCAAAAAATATTGGCCGTTTTTGCCTTCGAAATGTTCGTTTACCGCCGCCTTCATTTCGTCATCACTGGAAAATCTCCGTCCTCTTTCAAATTCGAAAAGAGGAAATAGTCGCTAGGAGCTAGTTCTGGACTGTAGCGTGGGTGATTGATTTCTTCAAATCCTGTCTCCGCGAGGGCATGCCTTGCAACTCGCGCAGTGTGGATGGGCGCATTGTCCTGCAAAAACAGGACTCCTTTCGCCAGTTTGCCTCTCCTTTTCTCAACAACCACTTGAAGCACTTTTGTCAACAATGCGGCGTAATAGACTCCGTTCATTGTAGTATTTTTGGGATGGTAGTTGATGAACAAAATACCTTCACAATCCCAAAAAATAGTGGCCATGAGCTTGGATGCCGATCTTTCCACTTTGAATTTCCGAGGCGACTTTTCTCCCTTTTCTATCCACTGCATAGACTCCTGTTTTGACTCCGGGTCATACTGTCGATCCATGTTTTGTTAACAGTGACAAGGCGAGAAAAAACATCGTCAGGATTATCGCCACAGATGTCCAAAACCCCCTGCGAAGTTGTCACTCGACGCTGCTGGTCCAGTGGCGTGAGCATTTTCGGCACCCATGGCGCGCACACTTTTTTCATGTGCAAATGATTATGCAAAATGTCGCTGATTCGGCTTCAGCTATCTGCCACAACTTGATTCGCCGATCTTCGAGAACAAGTTTTTTCACTTTTTCAATGTTTTCTTCGGTAACGGCGGTGTTTGGGCGTCCCGACCTGGGATCATCTTCGAGCGACTCCCTGCCGTGTTTGAATTCTCGGCTCCAACGTTTTATGGTAGCAAATAAAGGTACAAACTCCCTATAAACTGCAGACATCTCTTCAAATATTTCCGTTGGCGTTTTGTTCTTCTTTGTGAGGAATTTTACTGCAGCTTTGTAGTCCTATTTCGTGCAAAGCGCGGATGACTCAGACATGGAGACGTTAATGGTTGAATTACTTAAAGAGTAATGATGCTAAAGTTTTTTTTTTTTTTTTTTCCTATTTGGCATCTCGTAGTTGTGACCACTAAGGTCCTGGCTACTTAACCGGGCAAACCTGTGGGTGCCTTAAGCTACTAACTTAAAGCCTCCAGCCAGGGGCGAACAATACTTAAAATTTAGGTGACCGCACGCTAAGGGCACCCCCTGTGGGGTACGAACCTCGGCTTAGGGCGTCACTGAGGGGAGGGCAGCAAGATGGGACAGGCTGGATCTAAATTATATTATTATTAACTGGGGAATTTAAATCTACAGGCTCAGCTACGGCGCGGGCTGGCGCGTCGTCGAGCAAGGGTCGGGGGGGGGGGGACAATTACGTCGGGGGCGTCGCGTAGGACCTCGGCGGCGAGGTCGGAACGATGGCGGTCTGTGTTTGTGTACTGTACTGGTGGCCCTACTGCTCTCCTGGAGGAGGGTTATGGGGTCATCGGGGTCGGACAGGGCATGCCTTGGACGGCGGGTACGACTAATGCGGGAGGGGGCATATCTGGCAGCCTCGACAACCAGAGGGTTGCGATGTGAGGCCGCGGAGTCGAAGAAGCGCTTGGAAATGCGCTTCATGAACTGACGGATAGTGGGGATTTTAAGGTCGAGATGGAGGATCTCGTTCCGAACGAACCAAGGGGAGCCGGTTGCCCTACGGAGGAACCGGTTTTGGAGGGTCTGCATCCTATGGATGTGGTGGGGTTTCGAGTGTGCGAAAACCACGCTCGCGTAAGTCATGATAGGTCGAATGCACGCTGTGTAAATGCGCAATTTGCACTTGAGTGACAATTTGCTGCGTGCATTCAATAGGGAGTGGAGTCTACCGAGAGCGAAAGCGGCGCGCGAACGCGCCTGCTTTATGTGCTCACCGAAAGAGAGTCTATGGTCTAGAGTGACACCCAAGTATTTGGCTCGCTTCTCCCAAGGGATAGGCTTGCCGAACATGGTGATCGGACGGGAATGATGCTAATGACATGAAACTTAGTATTTATACTACTTAGGATACTCGCAATTAGTGGTATGCAGCGCGAGTCATTGGTGATACTTAAAGGTACTTATGCTCAAAACTTTTCAGCAGCCCCTCGTTTTTTTTTTTTTTATTATAAATATTTCATAATTGACCAAAAATATTGTAGGTTATTACAGATCCGGATTTATGTTCTAGTATTGTTTAGCAAATCGAATAATATCTATGCATTCTCTATCGAATGGGTGAAATTGAATTAGTCAGTTATTAGTAGCCTAAGTCAATAATAAAGAAAGAAAGAAAAAGTATTTATTGGGACTCGCACAGGATTAACAGAAACTAAACTAAACACACTCAAAAAAAAAATTAAAAAATATAAATATAATAAAACAAAAGTAAAATGAAAATACAACAGGAAGTCCTGTACGAGGCCAAAAGGCCCCTATCTCAGCATGATGCTGTGACATTTAAAAAAAAAATAAGTGTCGCAGCGCTGGTCAATCACAATTATCATACACGTTATCGCTCAAAGTAATTCGGGCTATAATTAATTGAACTGACCACACACAGAATCCAGGGTGTAAGAGCTAAGGAACGGCCAGATGCTGAATTTTCCAATGCCGGAAGAATTCTTCAGTTGCTTCACCAGTTTTTCACTCTGTTCAGCGAAAACATGGACAAAGTTTTCGATTATCCTAGGGCTGAAGGCTGGCAATAAGATCTTCCGTCGGCGACGCCAAATAGAAACTTCATTATGGAAAGAAATATTGATTTCAGGAAACGTTCTGGAACCATAATAATCTTTAATCTTACAACTACTACTCAAGAACCACAGATAACTCGTCAAAAGTTTGTACAGAAGTTGACATACAATTACGTAGGTCCTACCTACCTACCTATTACTTAAATACTTATCATATGTTTTTTCCTGTGTAGCAAACATATTTCTGTGTAGCAAACTTGTTAAGAGTCCCTATCAATTTCGGCGCGCTACTAGATTAGGTAACTATCGGAGCGCAGCGTGTCTGTGTGCGTTCGAACTATAGCTAACAATCATAGTGTGCGTTGTCGTACGGTGAAGCAGGAACAAAATAATCTTGATTCGTAACCTCTATTATCAGCACTCCGTAATTTATACTTAAGTACTAGGTTCCATATTACTGAATGGATTTTATTGTGATTATGACTTGTAATGTTTAGGTACCCCATAAAGATATTGTTACCTAGTACGGCATTCACTATAGTAAAAGCAAACTATAATAATTATAAAGTGTGACCAACGTATACAGGGTTAGTTTTCAAAGACCAGCCAAATTTAAGGATGTGGTACAGACCATCAAACTGAACAACTCTCTCCATGGGACCAATATCATCATCGCGAAAAATTTATAAACTGTCCCATACAAAACTTCAATACCTACTCGACCCAAATGTATAGGACCGCTGATTTTTTTTTCGCGATTACGATATTGGTCCCAAGGAGAAAATTGTTCAGTCTGATGGGCTATACCACACCCTTAAATTTGGCTGGTCTTTGAAAAATAACCCTGTATATAAGGTACGTCTGAAACTAATTACACGTGTCATTGTATTCCTGTATTATTTACCTACTACAGAACGCCGGGGAGGTTTGTAGATAACGGTACGCTTCGAGAATTCTGTTTATCTTTATATCCCTCGCTATGAGACCGCAGACCATGAGAGTATAGTAATAGTATAGCGAGCCAACTTGTCGTATTATAAAGCTAATAAATTTATATTATGTATACAAGGTGGAAAAAACGAGCGGGACATAGAGGAAAAGTACTTTAATATAGAAGATAGCAAATTTTATTGAAACGAAACATTCTTTTGTTTTTAGCCCATCCTAATCTAATTCATATTTATAATTTCCTATAATTATTTTTTCATTGTAGGTAGCAACAGCGTGAAAATAAATACAAGATTCTTTATAGTTTTTTTTTTATTATTACACGTATCTACATAAGGATTTTATATTAGAGTTTAGTACAAGGTGTTACAGCTATTCATAGAACGTGCTTTTCTGGAGACAACAATTTCGGGTAGTAAACATGTCATATAAAATTTACATAGAAGAAATTTATATTTACATAGAACTAGGTACAGAAAGACATAAATTATAACGTGGGTACCGGGTATCCTATAAAAACATCATGTCCTTTTACTACACCCATATAGCTAAGACACATTACAGTACCCATTTGCTAGTAAAAGTGACCATGTTCCTGAACTGACTAGTGACTTGTTCTCCTTTTCGTCCCTACAGATTATTTTTTTTTTATTATTATTTATTAAAAACTATTAATTTATTACAAATGTACAGTGTGTTTGCACAATAATTAATAGGTATCACACAATGCATAAATAAAAATATACTCAGTCTCAAAACTGGTTAGACCTAGTATAAAATCACGTACGATTCACGAGTTACGTCGGGAGCGGTGAACGTCACGGGCAACAGGTCCGTCGTCATGAAGCCCTTGGGCGCGACTGAATGCGTCGAGCAAGCGCATCGGTTTATAAGGCATTATTTAGATATTTTATTACAAATATATAAGTAGTCAAAAATAAAATATTAAAATTGAGTTTGGTAGATAAACACCTTAAATTTTAAAATATTTAAGACTTTTTCTTATTTTCAATATATTCTTACGCGTAGACGATGATTTTGCACATGATTTTATTGCGTTTTTGCAGTGCGGTTCACATTTTTTTTAGAGTACTAATTCATTAAGCTTTAAAATAATAAATCGTACACTTACTAATATACTATATGTCCAGTATTAAGGATTTTTCTCAGATTGTTATTTGCTACCAGTAAGCTAAAAAAGCAATTGAAAATTCTGGTGTTTCGTGCTTACGTAAAAACGTGTGTTAGATTTTAATTTTTAGTAATTTATATTGAGTAGCTATCAAAATTTTAATTCGTCCACATACTAGATAAATAGGTGATGGATAACAGTGCATTAAAAAAAAACCAGATATCTTAAGGTTATTGAGAAATTTGCACTGAAAAACTTGAATTTTCTGTTTTTAGACCGCGAAATTGATAGGGACTCTTAATCTCCGAGAGCGAGAAATGTCAATGGTAATATTCTGCCGAAAACTCCTTGAAATTTTCCAAGTTTAGTTTATCTACGTAGCTAGTGATGCAGAGTATAGCTTGTTACAGTAGCCCACGAAGGCTATTAATAATACATTAATAACACACACACACACATTCATATTTTTTGTGAACATCTTGAATTTAAGACTGTCCCTAGCACACGTGTAACAAGATAATTCGTCAGTCATCACTGTCATGACTCATCAGTGGGACGGATAGAGAGCGAGAGCGAACATAACGTCACTAGCATACGCACGGCTTGCAGCTGGTTAGCAACAAATCAAATCAAAATATTTTATTTCACATAAACCTACATGGGCACTTACGAAACGTCAGATGCTAGGTGCACGGTTCCAGTTGGTCGGTTTCTATGGAGAAGAGCCAGCAAGAAACTCTACGGTTACTCTTTTAAAAATAAATGGCTTCTACAATGTTTTCAAATTAAAGTGTTAATAGGTATGGGAGGACAGTGTAGGCCCATCAACAAGTACCAGGTACCTAACTAAATAGAAAATGGTCTACAAATCCACAGTCTACAGGTTAGGCCTATAACGTTCTCACATTCAAAAAATATAAAAGAATCGAAATAAATAAAATAATAAAAATAAATCCTATTTAAACCAAATGACATCATTTCCATTACAAATGTAACAAATATATCCTGTCTACAAAACCCATTAGTAAAGAGTCGAAATCAGAATTTTAGGTATATAATGTCAAATAATGCGAAGATTACGTCAAAGACGTAAAAAAAAATTATAATAAAATCGTAATTTGGGAGCAGTTAATAGACATTTACATTGTGATGCCGTTAATGAGGTACCAGAAAAGCCACATGTGCAGAAGGAATTATTGCCAAACTTGCTTGCTTTCAACGTAGTCTTAAATTTTATAATATGCTTCTTTGTTAAGAATACTTTTGATGTGGGTTTTGAACTCTCCATCGCTAAGTTCTGTAACTGACTTTGGCATCTAACGCTAAGCTATTTACAAAAATAAACCGTATAAATACTGCAGTACCCATCATATTTGAAGGATAAGGTCACTGATGCAGTTGTAATGAGGTGATAATCTGGCACTGCATAGTGTTACATAACACAATTTATGATTCATCATGCCGACTCTATTTTAGGTGAAAGTTCATGTTTTACTCGATATAACGTGCTTATTTGGCTGTCAGTCCAAGGTGTTAAGTGTTATTGCTACCAAAACATGGTAAGTATTCGCACAACTACCTTGCCTAAAATGAAATTGTGAATCAGTGCAAAAACCCTCAAGATTGATACAATATCTACAGTTTCTACGAATCTAAGAATATTTATGAATATAAAAAAGAAGCTTCTCTAAGTTTTTGTGCAATAAGTAGGTTCTTGATTCAGTTTGACCGGCGCAAGACAACCTTGTTCAGGTGGAGATTCATTGAGGAATCAAACCCAGGTGCCAATATTAATGTGATGCTGTTCCTCAAACAATGAGACACTAACATCATGTCCCATGTACCTACGTGCATGTAGTTGGAACGTATGGATTCTACTCATGGGTCATATTTAAAATAATTGTGTTTTTACTGCTGTCTTAATGTCTAATCCAATATTATTCATTATTTTGATAATGAGATACAACTGACTAGAATTTCAAACATATTAAATGTTTATATGAGCATAATAATAAAAAACAATGAAAAATTTGATACGGCAAAACAATTAAATAAAAAATATAAATAAGACATTGTGTAGGTTCCGTTTCCATGTCCACGTCATAGACGGTAAACTAAAAAAAAAAATACATAAAGGTTAAAAATATATATATGACGGAGAAGGTATGTCTCTCTCGTTATTATCAGCCATATTTTAACTACTGTGTTAGTTAATGCGCAATAGAAAAACCGTTTGCAGTTTAAATCAAATTATAATGTACGATCAAATTAATCACACTAGCTAATCACACACTGTAGGTACACGACACAACTGTACGGAACGCGCGACTGTATCTAAACGTGTTCACTGCTTAACCGCCAACAACAAACTCTGCTGTACTCTGGTCAAGCGTTAGCGTTATAGACTCTGTCCAGCGCCACCTGGTGGCGCTGGCGTCCTGATTAGTCAAAGTCAAACGATTGATTTAACGTATTTCCGACATATAGTAGTCAGAGATAATTGTTTAAACTTTTTTACTTTGCTAAATAAAGTATAAAATATTATTTATTGTTCTTCAAATGAGACTCGTATGGGCTGTGCCATACAAAATTTACCCAGTCCCGGCGCAAATGAAAGTTATCTCATAATTTAGTACAAATTAGGTAAATAAATTATAGATGGTCACCATTACCAAAAGTCATGGCTAACATAATATAAATATTGCTTTGTGTACTTATATATTTTAGGCAAATATTAAAAACTAGCTGCTGCCCGCGGCTTCGCCCGCGTGGATGTCGGATATTATCCAACGGGAACGTACTACCGTGACAAAAAGTAGCCAATGTCACTCCGTATAATATCAGCTATCTGCCGGTGAAGTCCCGTCAAAAACGATCCAGCTGTTTCGGAGATTACCCGGAACAAACAGACAGACAGGCAAAAGTGTTAAAAATTGGTATTTTGTTTTATGTACCGTTTATACTTTCATATGTATTTAATAAAAAGGCTGTTATTTTGTCATTACAAACGGACACTTCAATTTTATTTATTGTAGTATGTATGTATGTATGTATGTTAGAACTTCTTTAAACTTCTCTTTATAGGTACTTTAATAAAAAATCTCTACATAGTCGGGCCGCTACTATTGTAAAAAAAAACAAAAAATTACATTTTCATAATATTTCTTTATATACTTTATTTCATCGCTCTCAGAGACGCTCATGGTTTCTTCGATGAGACATACTCGTATATGTCACTATATCAAATTCTCCAAAAATATCTGGTGACTTTGGACGTTCAGCATTCTGAGGTTTAGCAAGTTTGCGCCGTTTTGCACTTAAAGAAAGTTTTTTGGCGCGCTGTATGCGTTTAAAACGCCTAGTCTGTGATCCACAAAGCTCACAATAATTCCATTGTGGCCCTAGTAAACCTTTACACTCGAGGTATCTTTCCATATTAGTCCATGCCTAGCAATCACCAATCAAGATAAAAGACAAGAAAATTGATGAAAGATACAGCTTTCGATGAAAAATAGAGTGAAATTGAATTAGAAGCCTGGAAATACTTTAAGGAAGCAGTGAAACATTTTCTAGGAAATCATAAAATTCCAAATTATGAGGAATTTGTGAAGAAAATGATTGAAAATTTCGCAAAAATAGGATGTTTTGATGAGCATTAAACCTCACTTCCTTAATTGGCATTTGGACTACTTTCCTGATAACTTGGGAGCTGTATGTGAAGAGCAAGACGAAACATTTCACCCGGATTTGAAAGAGATCGAACGTCACTATCAGGGAAAGTGGAATAAAAGAATGATTGCAGACTATTGCTGGATGCCAAAAAGCGAGATGATCTAAGTCGGAAAATCTCACAATCGGAGGTTCGGTGAAAAAAAAGCAAGATACCACAAAAGTATTTAATATTTTTAACATATCTATTACTGCCCCTTAAATGTATTTTTAATGTTTTAAAGTCATTTAATGGTTTCTAAAATGTAATTTAAAAAAAACTTAGTAAAGTTGTTTTTTTTTTTTGCGAAATCACACAAACGACTTTTTCAAAAAAACTGACGGTGATAGGAAAAATCCAAGCACATATTCGTAATCAGCGCACTAAAATACTCCGAGATCAGCATTCAAATCTAAAAGGGGAAAATAAGAGTTAAAATTTGCAGACCTGTGTTCTCGCTCCCGCAATTTTTTCAGCAAAGGAATCAATGAACTCCCTATAAAATGGAAAAAGTGCATAGATCACAACGGTACCTGCGTTGATTAATTAAATAAAAAAATGTAAAAAAAAAAATGTTTTGCATTTTCCATATAAAACATCAATTTCATATGTAAGGACCTAATATTTATATTTATCACAAAGTAAGATTGAACAATTCCTCGCCGTTACCAACCAACGTAGAACACTGGACAGTTGCGCACACGTCCGTAAGCATTGTGTACTATCTGGGTTGGGCTAGACACGTAGAGGTCTTTTTCCTTCCCGCATTGGGACTAGACAATGTTCAATAAAATTAATTTCAGTACTGATAAGTTGTTTTAATAAAAACTCATGATAATACTCGTATTATACGTAAGTTTCTGATATGCATTATATGTTAGCCTCTGATATTGAATATACATTATATATTATGTATGAACGTAAACGAGGCAAAAGTAGTATGTAAGGATCGAAGCTGGTGGTTTTCTGTAGTTTCTGCCTACCCCCATGCGAAGAAGGCGTGAGTTTATGTATGTATATGACGGAGAAGGTACGTCTCTCTCGTTATCATCAGCCATATTTTAACTACTGTGGGCGTACTGTGGGTAATGTTGGTTATTGCGCAATAGAAAAACCATTTGCAGTTCAAATCAAATTATAATGTACGATCAAATTAATCACACTAGCGAATCACACAGTGTACTGTACACGACATAACTATACGGAACGCGCGACAGTTTCTAAATGACTTCACTGCTTACCCGTCAACAACAAACTCTGCTTTTCTCTGGTCAAGCTTGAGCGTTATAGACTCTGTCCAGCGCCACTTGGTGGCACCGGCGTCCCGATTATTCAAGTCAAATGATTGATTTAACGTATTTCCGACATATATATGTATTTATTTTACATGTGGGAAACCAGGGCATGTCGCGGTCCGGCCACGAACAGTGCAGCCAAGCAGATGGTGGAATGCTGCAAGCAGTAAACGGCAAGTGGATGTTTCCATCGTACAACTACCTTCAGGCACGTTAGAACATAAAGGTGAGCTGTATTGTTTTGTTTACGATTCTGGTGCTGAATTCTCGTCATTAAATGAGTTGTGCAGCCAAATTGAGTGGAAAACAAGTTAATAACGTTGCTGCGTTGAATGGTATTGGTTAAACACGTATATTCAGCACGGAAGAAGTCTTATGTAGCCTAACGATTAGCCAAATCAGACTAAGTTAGATTGGAAGTTTAGAGGTCTGTTTAAGGTAGCGGAAAACTTACGCTATTTTTTAAGCTTTTTTAAGAATTTAAAGCTTCTAACGTATACGTTAGAAGTTTTAAATTCTAACCGTACATACAAGTATGCTCCCGATAGGTTCAGAAAGATGCCAGTAGGTCATGTACCAGTCGAAGTACATAGATAGTGATCACAGTGGTGATCAGCAACCCTAAGTTATGGAATTCATGCGAGTAGGATTCTCTATCGGCCGTAGTAAAGTCGACCGTACCAGTAGTTACTACGTAGTCGTAGCCGTAAATCGGTGTCTCTTGAAGCAACTCAAGTAGTCCGTAGTCGCGCGATGGGTGTGTATCTCTGGCGGAGGTCGGGCTCCGGAGAGACCATAGTGTGAAGTCAGTGGGTGATGCACACGGGTGATCCACTAGATGGATATGCGTACAGTTGATCCATGCGCTGGATGTATGAGAGCTATGCGATTGCTGGTCGGCGTGAGAGCCGTGGCGTTAGAGTGGCTACTCGTGTGTGGGTTTCCAGGTGTTAAAGGCTCTTAGTGAAAAAGGCGATTGTTTATGTGGATAACGATGGTACATGACTCTGGTTGATGATTTTTGCTATGATTAATCAAAGTTTGTTTATTTAATTAAGAAGAATTGTTTCGTTAAAACTAAATTATTGAGAATAATGTTTTGTGATTTAAAAATTGAAAGCCGTAAATGGTCAGAATTGGTCGAGTCGAACATGCACTGTGGTTGAGTTTTCGGTTGCAGGTTAACACACGAGGACGTGTACAAGCAGGATGACCGTGTCGGAAATACGTTAATTCAATCGTTTGACTTTGACTAATCAGGACGCCAGCGCCACCAGGTGGCGCTTGACAGAGTCTATAACACTAACGCCTGACCAGAGTACAGCAGAGTTTTTTGTTGGCGGTTAAATAGTTAACACGTTTAGAAACTGTCGCGCGTTCCGTATAGTTGTGTCGTGTACCTAGAGTATGTGATTCGCTAGTGTGATTAATTTGATCGTACATTATAATTTGATTTGAACTGCAAACGGTTTTCGTTAGTGCGCAATAACCAAGATTACCCATAGTACGCCCACAGTAGTTAAAATATGGCTGATAATAACGAGAGAGACATACCTTCTTCGTCATATAATATATATTTCTAACTTTAGTATGTTTTTTTTTTTTTAGTTTACCGTCTTAGACGTGGACATGGAAACGGAACCTACACAACGTCTGGTTTATATTTTTTAATTACTTAATTGTTTTGCCGTATCAAATTTTTCATTGTTTTTTATTATGCTCATATAAACATTTAATATCTTTGAAATTCTAGTCAATTGTATCTCATTATAAAAATAATTAATAATATTGGGTTAGACATTAAGACAGTAGTAAAAACACAATTATTTTGAATATGACCCATGAGTAGAATCCATAAGTACCAACTACATACACGTAGGTACACAGGACATGATGTTAGTGTCTCATTGTTTGTGGAACAGCATCACATTAATATTGGCACCTTTTTTTTTTTGGGTGGGAAATCATCAAATGACTTCTCCCGCTCTGGGCGGAGCAGGAGGGCGTGTCAGACTCGTATTGACTAAAACCCACCCGTGTTCCTTCAGCTGCCTGTGCGCCAGGGCTACGGTAACTCTTTCAATCAATCCGTGACCCCGGCAGGCATTGGCCCTATCGGACCCCGTCAATTATGCTGACATCTTTTTGAAGAATCACAGACATTATTGATAAAACTATGCCAAAACTTTTTTTAGATTGCGTCAGACCACAGAACATAGCTACGAGAATGTAATATTGTATGAGGGTCATATTCAAAATAATTGTAAGTTACGGATAGGAAACGAATAATTGAATATTATTTGATTGTAACAGAAAAATAACAGAAAGGAACTATTAGGGCAAGTTTTTTAATTACATAATAAACGTTGAGCTAATTAAAACATCTGGAATAGTACAATACCATCATCACTATCACTACCAATACATACCTATTACAGTTCATCTACTTAGATTAATTATAACAGTGCTACCAGTGCGAAGCCGGGGCGGGTCGCGAAGTAGGTACACTCTGCAAACCTATTCGGTTTACATCCCACACACACGGGTTATTGTCACTGTGTGCGTAAATTAATGAGTCGGTCGGTCGGGTACGAATAGCAAACGTTAAACTGTTTGTGGGCGTATGATATACCAATAACTAATATACCAATGTATAATAATTATAATTGAATGAGTATCAATATTTCTATATATTATTATATGAATATGGATCCCATAGCCGGTCACCTGGCATAAATAACGACTTAACTTCGTGTCGTAAGTACCCCGGCAGAGGAATATTTGATTACAGTTTTTTTTTATTTTTTGTCTTAATAAAAGACATCAATTTTGTGTCAAATAAAATTACTAAAACAAAAAAAAAACAAATAACAATTTGACTTGGGCTATATGTTAGCAAACAAAAGCTACGTGTGGCCAACGGCCAATACAATGATTTAAGTAATGCAAACTATTTTAAATAGATTCCCAAACTTTTGGACGAGTAGAACACTGCTGGTAACATCTTCGAAATCTGTAAATTCGTACGTTCATACCCGAAATTTTATTCAAAAAGAGAGGACATACAAACTAACATTACTTTAAGACATAAAAATAGGTTAAACATCCCTACATCCCGATTAAAATTGCACTCCTCAAGTACCTATGTCATGTCGATAAAAATATACAATAAATTACCGGAAGATATAAGAAATATGCATAAATACAACATCTTTGTTAATAAATTAAAAGTATTTCTATTAAATAAAAGCTATTATACTGTGAAGGAATACTTGAATGAAAGACTATAATATATATTTTGGACTCTATGATAACTAAGACTATAAGATATTTTTAATTATTTAATTATTATATAACTACTAATTGAATTATTTATGTTATTGCTGTTAACTGTTATGATTGTAATGATTTAATTTTAATGTATAATTTGATTTAAATTTAAATTTAACAATAATTAGATTTTAAGAATTATTTATCCTGTAACAAAACTATTTTGCTGTGCCCTTACAGGGTCTACAACGGCTCTTAGCTCTAAGCTTTTGTTATCATCTTTTTACCTTGTAGAACGCAAATAAATAAATATGAAATATGAAATATGAACTTCTTTACCAGTTTATAAGACAAGACAAGGTTTTTTTGTTGAATAAAAAGGGACGTAAATATTTTTTTCAAACTAAGTATACAAACTTAAACAAAGTGAATTTGGTGGTGAAGTGAATCCACATGTTAGATAGTAAGATATTATGTCAGCTTCTAACTGTATAACAATAACATCACTTACACTTCATCATTTCACTTCATCCATAGACGACAAAAACATTTTTAATAATTAAAAATAACTACATTATTTTCCCAATTACAATTTATATAGATACCGATATGACCTAGCGAAGTTGTTGGAATTTTTATGTCTTCTCTGGCTCTATTCCGTAATATTCTGTTGTTACTGTCTGCGTGTCACTGCTAATATTATTTTCTACAACGAATTATTACGAATTCGCTCGCATTTGTTCTTTCGGTGGGACATTTTTAAACAGGCGTGACTGGACGACAAATGGCCTCATTAACATTGATAATGTTAGTGTTATGGCTATAGAGATTTTAGTAATGTTTCATAATGACCCATTATGTATAAAAACACTTTCACATTATAAACTATGTAGCAGTAAGTAAGACAAAAGCCAACGCCTAGATCTAGGTGTGAGATGGCTACAGCCATCTATTATTAGAGTATCGGATTGAATATCCAACATGACAATAGCAAATGAGACCAACTAAAGCAACCTTTTGCTTGAATAAAACTTTATATTAATATTTTTTAAAGTTTGTGGTGTCCAGTGAACTTAAATCTGCCACTTGTCAGCGTTAAAGCGTTTCTGGAAAAGTGCAATCATTTTGAAAGGTCTGTTTCTGATCAGTTCGTCCTCCGTCAACACTTGTGTCTTACTCATCTTTAAGGTTATTAATTGCGATAATTAAAAACAGTGTTCTTACCTGGAGCAAATATTCCGCCATTCCCAATAATTTTTCTAATGAACCTGTGGAGATCGTCCTTTTCCAAGCACGTCTTCAAAACCACCTCAAGATCGACGGGATCTACTACGACTGCGCAAAAGTAACACTTTCATCAGTTTAAAAAGGTATTATGATACTTTATACATATAGTTACAAGACTAAAAACAAAGCAGGACACCCCTGTTCGGTACCTTCGGGAGAAAGTAATTAAACTAGTTTAGGCATAAACTGCATGTGTTAGAAAGTGGATGAAAGACTACATTTATAGGTATTGGCATCCACTTAATTAGTAAGTTTTGAGTGTCAGAATGACTAATTATTTAATACGTAAGAAAGTACCTATGATTATGGTGTATAGGGAAAGGTTTTTGAAGAAAAGCACAGAAAGACAAGATCAGGCATTTATTTCAATTAGGCTTGTCAATAAATATAGGTAGGTAACGTTAATGAAAAAGCAATTATCCGTTCCAAAACTATGTCTTCATGGAGAAGAAGGATAAAAAACTCCATGGTAGCTTGTTTTAGTCTTTTGTCAACACATTTTTACATTGGCATATTATTATTATTGTTAACACAAGGTCCGTTTCTCAAAGTTAGCAACTTTGTCAATGTAAAGAAAGTAAGTACATGAATATTCCTTACTTAATTCGATTTAACACACTGTGACGTTGCAAAATCGATAAATAACGCAACAGAATAGCTACATCTTGTATCAGGTAACTCTTGAGAAACCTGGAGAAATTATGTCGTGTAAATTATACCGGATGAAATTTTTTACCGTCTGGACAAAAATATGGTGTGTTGCGTAAATAGAATAGAACCCATATATACGCTAATATTTACCTGGTACCATTGACTTAAAAAAGTTTGAATATCCATAAAATACATGAAAAGGAATACATCCTACGGCACTCGCTTTAAACTAATAATAACCAAAATAGGTAATAGTAAACGGCGTACGCAGCGACTGTGCATGAATGGCACATGATGGAAGTGTAAGCGAGATGCTAGCATTAAATTTCGCTCTTCATCTTTGCGGCTGCGCACAGGACGATACACACTGATCCTTACACACTCACGCACACATTTGCGTGTACCTACATATGTCTCCGTGCTGTATTTAGTTGTAGTAGGCAAATAATTTGTTTACACTCAGTGTCCGTGTCACGAAATCGTAAACTTAATGAATTACGGCTCGTAAGATCGGTAAAGCTTTGATAGAAATGTAAACAAACCTGTTGATGTTAAATTCTTATAACAATCATTCAGTAAACATTCATCTGTATTTCGAAGGTTTTAACTTGATGTGTAATAAAAAATGAATACTAATAATAATTATTTTAAACTGAAACTATTGAAACAGATGCGTAGTGGACTCCTCGGGTGTCGGTGGAAATATTTCAGGATGGCATCTTCGACGTGTATGGATAAGGGTAGCCGGCCTCTGCCTCTGGCATGACCGGGAAGCTGGAACTGGTCATGATCAAGTAACCGCTGATAAGTCTAGAGTGACCGGAGTATCAAGTCTGTGCTGGGGAACAGGGGGGCAGCGATACCGTCCCGTCTAAGGGATTGTAGGTGTTCCACGCCGGCGTACATTCGTCTCGCACTACTTAAATTTTCACCAGACAAGTAATAAATACCTCATCATGGCAAGGTATTCTACGTTGGAGTATTCGTACGTCATTATCAAAACAATCACTGGGCGGCCGAAGCACACGCGGAAACGTAAAAAACAGCGATCGACGTCACGCTATGAATAATCGCAGGTGACTGGAAGGCAGTGGAGGGAACGCGGAACGCGGTACTCGGGATCGGGACGAAGGGCGCGCGCGCGGGTTTGGGTGTGCATGTGTTGCGGTTACATGTGACCGGTGCGCCTGCGAAAAGATATGATGTATTTACCTATCAGCCGGCTTCAATGAAAGGATTGAATGTCCCTACGAATTCATTGATAATTTATGCGCGTAGAGTAGGGTAACTATAAGTTCATAAAATAATAACGCATAGAAGCCGCGTCCAGAACAAAACATGAGCTATATCATGTGTCCACTTCATTTTCTTTGTGTGCGTGAGCTGAATGTGTCTGCGTTCCTCAAACGCACACAAATACAGGTTTCAGTGATACCATTACCAGGCCGTTACCCAGAAAAAAATGGGAAAACGCACTACTATGTTGCTGGATCAAATCAAGACAAGTATTTTATATATTATCAGGAACTGGATAAGACGAAGATGATTTTGCATTTATGAAGACATATTTTTACGGAAGGTTACAAGGTTACAAGGTTTTACGGAAGGTACAATTTATTAAAAAATAAAAGGAAATAAATGAACCATTAATCACATGAAGAATGGGATATCGTTCAATGCGTTTAGAATGTTTGATGTGTGATGTGTTTTACTAATATTATCGGCATGTATTAATCGCTGACATGTAAAAAAGTATGAATGAGAAAATTACAAAAGTCATAAGTTAGGTCATTAGAATTTTTGTTTGATGATCGATTTACGTAAAAATTGTGTATTAACTTTTATTAACTAACGTAAGTACTTACTTGTGAAATGTAATTTGATCACATTTTTTTTGTTTTCCTGAAGTGGTATGACATCTCTTCATGCTACAAACTCATTTTAAATTATTTACTCGCGAGCTGTGTTCGACGGAACGTGACCTTGAGTACTGACATCTCGCCGAGAGAGGTAAGCCACTAATGGCTTACTTTTAGTTTCCTCACTTTTTGCACTCGTACTAGGTTTCTATGCGTTATTATTCTAAGTATAAGTTGATAAAAGTTTACTACAAATAACTAATAGTATTTATTGATAAGCTAATTTCATGTTAGGTTTTTTTTTTTTTTAAAGGAAGATATTTTTGTGCCCTAAGCTTCTGCTCCGTTCACCTATTATACCCAATTTTTTTCCAGACGGTAAAAAATATCATCTGTTATACTATTATTAGTTAATTTAAATAAATAAAAATACAGACATATTTTCCCACATTTCATTTACAACAATGCCTAATAAATGCAAAATAACCAATATACAAGAATTCTATTTAGTCTATGGTGGTGGAAGCGTCTGGAAGGACTGTGACATTGATCAGGAAAAAATTCAAAAGCCCGCAACGTGTGTGACACGATATGAATAGGATTTGGAATAGGGACTCAGTTCTGGAGGATCAGACTGTAACGAAATAACCCGATGGGTTTCTAATAAGTCCCATTCGAAGCTTAATCCGGTGAGTATTCAACCGTATTCTTTGTTCATGCGGGATGGCTTGGCTCGTACATGTGATTTCTGACATGAGTGTATTGCTACAGGTCTGGCTGTTTATGCTGGCCTTTCTTTTAGGGATTAGTCTGATGCATAATTGACGTGATGCTTTGGAGTAGCCCCGTGGTCTGATGATTGGAATGGATCCGGGTGCAGGCAACCATTGAGGTGTGGTCATTCGTTGGTCAGGAAGGCCTTACTTAGCCGAATATCGGTGATGATGGAAGTTCGCCGCTCCAGGTAACGAAGCGTCATTATTAATACCCGTAGGCCACGTAACGCGCAAACACAGGGGTATTCTGTGTTTGATGCCAAGAGTCGTAGTCCCGTCCAGTGAAGGGATTGTACTGAGAAATCAACGAGTATATCGATAAGGTAGTAATTTAGTCTATGAGAGAGTTAGGCCTATTGTATGGACTAGGTAATGAGACCAGTTGCCATGAAGTGTTGTGTCGCGGTTTGTTTCGCATAATCTTATGTTCCCGTTGTTAGCACAACCTTGTTGGTTGGTACTTGTGTGATTGAGCTAGAAACTATGAAGTGGTTCACCTCACGGACTCGCTATAGCGACTCTGAGTTATTGTTATAGTCTCATTGCAGGTCAACACACCAATACAACTAGACTAGCTTATTATACCCTACAAATTTACTTTAGCACGGTGGTAAGTAGTACAACCCCGAAGGAGACCATCAACATCCAGTTTCCTAATCAATTCTGTACAACTCGAAGCAGCCGGGGTACAACACATATGCAATAATAGCTATATGTATAACATACAGAACCACATAGATCAGCAATACTAATAAATATTATAATATCAACTAAGTAACTTACATGAACTTTGTAGTCAGTCGATCTTTCACAAGAAGTGATGTGATGATCATAATTCAATCCATTTTACAATATAGGAAGACCTTCACTATGCAGGGTGATTTCTTTAGGTACGACATTGGCTTTTAGCAAATTAATATTATGGACATTGGACACCAATCAGGATCTGTGAGTCTGTCATGTCTCGTCAAACCATTCAAACCCAAATCCCCTTCAAAATTGGCGGTAACTCCTTAAAGTCCCTCTATATTACCAGTCAGTACCTCAAGCATTGCCACCCATTCTGCCGCCATTTTAGACCAATCAGAGATGGTTGTACATAATTGCTAAATAACTTCTAATATATTATTAACAAACCTAGTATAGTGGAACTATTTTAAAACTTCATAAGATTACGAGTATTTAGTAATTTAGTATGTATTTATTTGTAATCTTTATGTGAAATCTTACAATAATATATATTAACATCATCTTAAAGATCTGAGAATCGTCTAAAACAACTTGTTACTTTAAAATTGCAATATTAAATCATGAGAAATATTACTAGTATCATATTAATTATTACTTATGTATTGTAATCTATATCTATATATATAAAAATGAATCCCTATTTCCCTTGGTCACGCCATCACGCGTGAACGGCTGGACCGATTTCATTTTTTTTTTTTGTTGTGTTCTTTTTTTGTCACGAGAAGGATCTTATGAAATAAAAATAACTTTAATTTCGGAAGTCGGTGGCAAAAAACTAAAATACAGATCCAAAGACACCGACTTCCGAAATTAAGTTATTTTTCACTTTGTAGTGTTTTTTTTGAAGTCGGTTGTTTTTTTTTGTAATTTTTATTTTTATTTTTCACTTTTTAGTGAGTCAGCTATTAATTTTTCTAAGTTACAATAGCTTAAGGCGCAGATATACGACTTTTAATGATTTCAAATTGAACATCACGTCTAAACGAATAGTCTTATTTATTTGAAAAAAATATATGATAAACTAGACTATTTTCTTCGTAATTTGATATGTGAATATTTGAAATTATATTTTTATAACATAGAGTAATTAATTTGTAAAGTAATGTCTAACGCGAACACAAAAACGATAATGACGCAAAAACTATCGGGCGTATTTTTATGAAATCTGCACCATCTAAAAGACAATTTAATTACCCAAATTTTTGTATACGGCATTTATTTGTATTGTGTTTGATAAATCAAGGGGGGTTGTTTTTGCGCAAAAACTTGATGCGCGTTGAAGCGGGGGCTCTTGCGGGCGACGGGCGGCAGTGCATCGCTGACCAATATCCGGGTAGACGCTAACGCTCTGTGCAATTTGATTCGCTTAAAAGTTTCGCATGCTCCTCCCACTCGCTCAAGGTCGCTGGCACTTATTGTCGCCTTAATGTCAACTACTCATCACCTTTTACAAAATATTCCTTTTCCCGAAGCAGGGACGTTAATTGTTGAGTTCTCCTGGTAAGAACCAAAAGAACTGGAGCTGATGGTGAAGTCACCATCAGCACCGTTTCACCATATTCATTGTGACGAGCATAAATTGCTTAGCAACCATATTAAAGTAATCGAATCGTAACCCGTGAAATACTTATAATTGAGTAGTTCCGGTGGCCACCTCTGGTCTTCATCATCAGTTCCACTTCACCGAATGGTGCTTTCCGAGAGCAAATGCACGAGTTACTATAAAAAATACCCAAATCGCTATAGGCGTGCCTGTAAAATTTGAGGATTTCCCTCGATTTCCATGGGATCCCTTCATCAGATTCTGACTTGGTGACAATGGGACCACCTCGAGAGTATACCCTTTCAAACAAAAAAAGAATTTTGGAAATCCGTGTATATATGACGGAGTTATGCCCGAACATACATTAAAAAAAAACGCCTTTTCGCAGTCGGTTAAAAAAATAAGGAAGTTGATCGGAACGTTACAAAATTTAAGAAAACTTAACGCCAATATTAATTTTACATAACTGTCAGTTGTTTGAAATAACTGTCAGCGATTGACAGAATGCGCGCTGCAAATATCGTTTAACACAGATGGATCGGTTGATAAATGAATCGATAGTTTTAGTTTTAGTCAATAGTCAAAACTAAAACTAAACGACATATGACATTCATAGTTAAGACAGGACAACGTCTGTCGGGTCAGCTTGTGCTAAGATAATAAACATTTGTTTTGATTATGTAAAACCACCAAACATGACTTGTTTGAAAACTCTAGAATCGTTGTTTGTGAAGCGGCCTTTTAAGTCAGAATAAATACCATTTACATTAAATACTTCTGTCTATGAAATATCAAATAAATAAATGAATGTTAATAACATATATTTTAGATTAAGACCTTTATAAAATAATAATTTACGTTTAATAAAATATAGTTGAAATAGAACTTTTCCATACGTCAATGTCATTCGTCATCTGACAGCTGACGTTCAAATTGTGATGTTATTGATTTAATATGTACAACATCAATATTTGTGATCAATAATCAATCAGTTATTCGCCTATAAATATGAATACTCTCACACATGCATAGCATAATCAGCCCAAAATGTTCCCACTGCTGGGACACAGGCCTCCTCTCTTCGAGAGGGAGTGAGCTTTAATCTACCATGCGGGCCCAGTGCGGGTTGGTAAATGTCACGTGTCTTCGTATTTTTGGTTCTAGGACATCGGTTTCCTCACGATGTTTTCCTTCACCGTTTTGAGAGCAGTGGTGGTGAAATAATTAACACAAAGTACGAGTAAAGCGTGAATAAGTGGAAAACATTTGTTTATCAGTATTCTACAAACTATACAAATTAATACTTACTGAAGAACAATATAGGTCCCATCCAAGCTCTAATGATTCCTTCATTTTGCATGCTCTCGTAGCTTAAGTGTTGCAGTTGATTCATGATATCTGAAAAACGTAATAACGTCTTTAGACACTATAATTATGTACACTTACCTAGGGACAGGGGGTGAACCTAGGATGGACCTTTTACATCCCCCACACTCGTGGGATCAAATATTGATAACCAAAGACAAAACAAACAAAAAAGTAGTGGAGAAGAGGGGAGTGATGCGGGGTCGGACTACGACGCCCCATCCGGCGCGAGGGGCTCATTCAAGAGCCCGGAGCTGACGGGGCTGCTGAGAAGAACCGAAGCCTCCTGCAGAAGCACCCCAAATCAGGGGATGGCCAGGGGTCGTCCTCTGATGGAGGGAGGCACGCCGCCCGCAGAAAATTTACTCGGTGGGGTGGAGTTCACGAGCGGGGTATGAGCAGAGGGCTCACTACCGAGGAAAACAGCGAGCCGAGCCGAGTCAGCCCAGCCAGCCGAGAGGCTCGACAGAGAGGGACATGACACTGGAGGGGCCAGTCGCAAGCCGGCATTCTTGGAGTCGTCGGGTGGTGAGCCGGACGCCGCTGGCACCTCCAAGTCGGAACGAGTGGCCAAGTTTGAGGAGGTCGTGGTAGCCGCGCTCAGGGGTGTGGCCTTGAAGAGGATGCAGTCCTGCCACAGTCCAGCCCAGCCCAGTACTGCCATGGCCTCCATTATGGCGGCAGCGTAGGCTTTACACCTTGGGCCTCCGTCGGACGGAATGTCGGAGATGCGGGTGGAGGTCACCCGCTTGACAGCCGCCATGGAGCTTCTCCGAAAGGAGAATGAGGAGCTCCAAACGGATCTGACCGGCCTCCGGGCAGCTGGCCCCCGGGAAGTGTCACAGGCCGGGGCGCAGCATGGACAAGGCCCGCCGGTGCCGGTGCCTGCTGAGGACCGGGATCTCACCTTGGTGCAGCGGTGGCTGGCTGCCTTTAAGAGTCGGTTTTCCACTCTGGAGGCCATTGCCCTGCGCCCCCCGCTAGTGGCGAGCCAGCAAGTCTCGTTTGCTGCCACTGCGGCCACGCCAGGATCGACGGGGCGATCTAAAGGCGGGCCTGTGCTGGAACTCGCGTGGCCGCCCGCGGTGAAATCGGCGCCTCCCAAGCCCAAAAAGGGTGGGGGGGCCTACGCAGGTGGCGAGAGCCCAAGCCCTGGCGGCAAGACGACCGCCCAACCGCATCCTAATGCTCCTCCGGCCGACGCCGAATGGCAAGTAGCTGGAGAGAAGAGCAAGGCGGATAAGGCTTCAAGGGCGGCCAAAAGGAAGGAGAGGCGGCAGCGGCGCAAGGAGCAAAGCGTCGCGGCTAGGCTCCGCGCTCCGAAGTCCGCAGCTGTAGTGAGTGATTTGATTCGTCTTGACGAGTACTTTAGTGCTAGATGGTAACCAGAGTCTGATGATGGAGCTGGAAGATGGCCATACGATATTGGTAATTAAACGAAACAACTCCATCGAGTTTGGGCTCGTTTGATTCGTCTTGTCGAGTACTTTGATGCTAGATAGTAACCAGGGTCTGATGATGGCGCTGGAAGATGGCCATAGGAACTCAGTAATTAAGCGACACAACCGCGTCGAGTTTGATTCGTCTTGATGGGTGGACCATTTTTGATGGGTGTTGAATGGTGGTGGTTTGGTGGACTTGAATATGCGACCCCATCTTTGGGAAAATCAGTTCGTTCGTTCGTAACTCGGACATTAACAATACAGGAGCTCTTCCAAAAGAACTAGACATTTTTATTTATTTATTTATTTATTTATATCTACTTACATCTATCATTACAGGTTAACCCCAATGCGATAAATGCGCTTAAACTAACTTAATATAAACTAACATCTATAACTAATTATAAACAATGCATTCCTTGTGAATTCACTCAGAGAACAACAGAATAAGTCCGTCGTCTCACTCGCTATGAGGTTGAGCGTGCGGAGTGCACGCGTCAGCGGCGCCTCCCTTAAAAGGTTGGTCCGAGCGCACGTTTCCACTAGCAGTGGCGGCTGCCGTCGTCACCATACGTACCTGTCCGGAACACACAGACTCACCTGCCCTAAAATAACTGCATTATGAACCTTCCCTCTCAATAACTTAAATATATAAGACGTGAGTGCAAGATCCCTCCTAACCCTTAGCTCATTGTATCTGACCATGCCTAGAATAAACAAGGTTGGATACATTAACGGGTAAAAGGGGTAGACTCCATAATAGCGCTTATATACATATCTTATAAACTTATTTTGCACCCTCTCCAGCATGAGACCATATTTAGCTTCATGCGGAGCCCAGATGACTGCATTACATTCGAACTGGCTCCTCACCAATGCTTTATATAATTCTATAATAGCTTTCACATTCGTGAACCCTCGGACCGTACGAAGCATGAATCCTAAATTTCTATACGCTCTTTTGCAGCTACGCATAATGTGATCACGAAAAGTCAAACCGGTGTTAAAGCCTACCCCCAAGTCCTTGACTTCTGTGACTCGTGCCATAGGCAACCCATCAATATGGTAGGTATGTAAGATGGGATTGTGCGCGCGAGAAAAAGTGATGGTCACACACTTCGAGCTAAAGTCAATTGTTGATGCTAAAGTCAATTTGAGGTCTAACGTTGACGTTGCTAACGGACTTGTGAATCAACCGGTAGGTCACATCACTGAAATTATATGGCCATATTACAGACGTGCTCAACTATACGATAGGGATATACCATCGGTTCGCGTAGACTTTGGTAATGACGGCATTCACATCATACAGCCTAAATCAGTTCAGTTCCCTGGCAAATTAAATCACGGCACAGATGAAAGAAGAATGCTCCCGATTGTCTTATATTGAGCTTCAACAGTGCACAAAATGCAGGGAACTACTGTAGATCATGCTGTTATTTATCTTGGTTCCAAATGTTTGCTGCAGGTCAAGCTTCAGTCTTTAGAGGGTCTTCAAATCGAAGAATTTGACTGCTCCAAGTTGACTTCGACAAAACCTTGTAATATTGAGGCATTAAATGAAATGGATAGAATGAGAAATGTTACAAACAACTAACCAGTAATTACATAACTAACTGATATGTAAAGTTATTAAAATATAAAATACATACAGCTTTAAGTACTTAAAACATCACATTGCGAGCGTACTACGGGCTACATAACGGAAAAACACTGCTACGCGGTACGAACTACGCCGTAGTCAATCTCGCATCAAAAATACTAAAAACTTAAAAAGATAATTAAAAGTAAAAAAAACTTTTTAAAAACAAGTTTTTTATTACTTGTTAATAAAAAGAACTAAAAAGTTAAACATTATTTATATCTGATAAGAAAAATACCATTATATAGGTACCTACATTGCAACCTTAATAATAAATAAACCTCGCCAACCAACGATAATAATTATCCTTCTTCGTCTACGTGACAATAATCGCATATCGTACATACCTAATTATATATTTTTATTAAACCCTAAAACTTTACACCTTGTATTAAATCTTTGCGTTCTTATCACAGAACCATTTTTTTATAAATAAAAGCGTATTACATTTTGATGGAATATTAAAGAACATTTAGCATATTACACCTTCATTATTTTTATTTTGCAATCACAATGTAACACGCTTTTACGCATTTAGCGATTATAATTGTGCATACTCAGCTGACAAGATGACCTGTTACGTCATCATGTCACATCCATATTTAAGTGAAACTCACCTTCAGTACTACCGACCAACGTGTGCGCCACCCCAATCAAAGGCAGCTCATCCTTAGGTGCTGGTAAAGCCGAGGCCAGCGTATTCCTGTGCCTCCTTCTGTACCAAAACGTCACCGTCCACAACCCTATAACCAGCAGCAATGACCAAACAAACATTTTGTCACTTTTAATAGGACACTTGGAACAAAAGTACATGTAGATCAAATGAAGGATAGGAACATGATGAGCGCGCGCGTCAACTCGCGTGTCAGTCTTTTCAGAAAATGCGCAGCGGTTTATATTTACATTTGCCTCCCTCCAGCCGTAGCGGCCCACACTAAGCCTACTCTGGTAAACAACAGGGTCGCAAAGTTTACGGTGTGGGTAACATACAACCTTCGGAACACGAGGAAGCGACAACTATTGTTATTTTTAAGAGTTTAATGTGTAACAAGTGTCGCAAATGCAATTAACGTGCATCATAAAAAAGAGCTCTTGGCCTTTCCAAGGATAAGCACGTGGAAAGACACGTGGCCAGGGGGCCAAGTCTACTAATTTACAAACGTCACAATGGTCTCTGCATTGTGAGTTTTTGACAGATTTGCCATGCAAAATCTGGACAGTCCTTATTATAACGGGTGTAAAAAGATACGTAACGAAGCCGAGAGTCACTTGTTCTTTCTGTCATTGAGATCATATCGACAGCCGCAAAGTATATACCTACAGGGTGACTTGTAATTTGACGTATTCCTTCCAGGACGTGATAGTGTGACCCATTTGCAACAATTAAGCACTCTTTAAAACCTAGGCGAAAATTCATGGTGTTCGATAAAACCAGACCTTAATAAATAACAAAAAAAAACAGAATTCGTCACTAAATATCACTTTTCTCTAAACTCTCATATTTAATAGCCTTAATTGCCTATTGGGTACCTAATACCTAAACAAACCTTTTGATGTATCCAAATGTACTAAAACATCAAACAATTAGAACTTAAAGGAAGAAGTTCAGTAACCATTTTCAAAAATCATTTACCTCCATAAACTTTGACATCAGTTATCTCAAATTTTTACTGTGGCATTAAGCGTACAAATTACGGAGAAGACATCTTCATTTAATCAACTATCTAACGAGGTACAAAAGTCATAAAATATTTAGGGTGTCGAAGAAACAGCCGATAATGCCGAAAGGCCGAATTTGCAAATGAGTGACCCTGCGTCAACATCCCGGATATGCACACAGTAAGAAACTGGTGGGGTCCACCCAGATCTCAAGGTCAACAGGTATGCAGATAGGGTAGGCAGAGAGTGTCCGTATGGATTGAGCAGCCATGTCTCATATTTAAACGTAGATACTAACAATATTTAGTAGTAAATTAACCGATTTTTTAGGCCCGATCCTGGAATTTGTGCCCTTAAAAGTTTCAGGAAGTTTAAGGTGGCTCGGACGAAATCTTCTAAATATTATGCCAAAAGCGTCAAAACCGGAAAATGTGCGGGAATCGCAGGAAAACATTCTTTAACTATATTTTTCCATACATTGCAATCAGTTTTACTCGCATTACTCCTAAAATTAGGGTTTAATCGAAAAAACCACTAAAAAACTTTCATTTTAGATTATTAAGGAGAGCACATTGGCATAATTTATTTTTCAAAAATCTTAAAATAATGTTTTTATAAGCCGGCCGCGCTTTTTTTTTTTTGTTTGGGAAATCATCAAATGACCTCTTACCGCTCTGGGCGGAGCGGAAGGGTGTGTCAGACTCTTACTGACTAAAACCCACCCGTATTCCTTCAGTAGCCTGTGCGCCAGGGCCACGGTAACTCTTTCGAACAATCCGCGACCCCGGCAGGCATCGGCCCTGTCGGACCCCATCAATTATGCTGCATCAATGATATAGTGTTATTTGCAGACGACACTTCACTTTTATTTAAACTCAAACGGCAGCAGCTGATTACTGACAATGTAAATAGCGCCCTTGCATCTTGACAAGAACACCCCCCAAGGGGGTAAATTAGGAAATGATTTTAAAATTAACATGATTATTGAAATTTTTGTGTACCTCTTTTTAAGAGATTTAAGGAATTGGAATTATAGTCAGAACCCGTATCTTGAAGTTGTGTTGGATCATTAAGTTCCCTTCAAAATGATTGAGCTGAATGGTGATGATCCATACGTCATGTTCGTGAACGGGTGCCGTCAGTAGGGACTGGTCATCTCTTAGCTGCCACGGCTTATTTTAATTTAATTTAATATTTGAATTGTTTTTGTATTTTTACTACAGACGCTTTTAACTTTCAGCATCGTTTTCACATGCATAATTTCAACATGAATGATGTAACCAATATATTTTTGTAACCATATTTTGGTTTAAAAGAGTGTCCGTGGAGTTCCTTGTCCGTTCTTCTCCTTATGTACCTACTACGCTTTGGAATGGGCAACAAGCTTCATCTTTCTGACTGCCCGACCCCTTGACAGTTTAAAAGTGCCTGTAATTGGTTTATTTGAAGTAAATGCTTTGAGTTTGAGTTTGAAGTATTATTTATTTAAGTATTTATTTAATTAAAATAGGGGCCCACCCGCTTAAAATATTACAATTTGAATTTATAAAATAACTTAGCTAATACGAGATAATACGTGGTCCATAGCGGCGCTAGAGTATTTCAAATTATAGATGATAATATTAGGAATTATTATAATTTTCAAATTTGACAATTAGAATAAAAAAGCTGTTTAATCAGATTATTTGCATTTATTATCTGTCTGTTTGTTACCCTTTCATGCTTTAACGGCTGAATAGATTTGAATGATAGGGTACTATTTATCCCGGTAGCACGTTCTTGTAGGATAATTTCGGACATCATGTGGGCGAAGCCGCGGCAGAAGCTACGCTATCTATAAGTACTAATAATCTATCTATATACTAATATATGTATAGGTACTCATAATAAACCTGAAGAGTTTGTTTGTTTCATTGAAAGACAAAAAAAAAAAAAGACAAAAGACAAATCCTTTATTTCAAATAGGCCCAATAAAAGGCACTTTTGAACATCAAAATTTACAAGAAAATAGAATTGATTCTAGTTGTTCCAAAACGTAGTTTCGTATGGAGACGAATGGCCAAGAAACTCCATCTTTACTCTTTTAAAATGATTCACAATAATATGTATATATTAATTATATAATTATATTTGAAGACGATGTACCTAGAATATAATCACTATACCACAATAGGTAAAAATAATCTATATAATAGGTCTTTACCTATGAAATTGCCGTTTTGTATGAAAAAATTTAAACGAATTTTTTTCATGATTTTTTTATTTGTATTAATCGAAGTAATCACCCATGCAATCAATGCATCTTTGCCATCGCAGTGGCAGTTTATTGATGCCCTTCTTAAAGAAATCAGCTGGACGGGAGGCAACAAATTCTTCAAAGGCATTTTGTACTGCCTCTCGGGTATTAAATTTTTTTCCCGCCAAGAAGTTATCCAAATTCTGGAAAAAGTAGTAGTCTGTAGGCGCAAGGTCTGGTGAGTAGGGCGGATGACGGAGAGCTTCCAACCCCAGTTCTTGCAACTTGGAGACCGTCTGCTGTGCAGTATGAGGTCGCGCGTTGTCGTGCAGGAGCAGCGGAGACGAGCGATTGACCAATGCTGGTTGGAGATGCGCCAGCTTCTCCATCATTGTGTTCAGTTCTTCACAGTACACATCTGCAGTAATGCTCACCCCGTTTGGTAAGAAGCTGTGATGAATCACACCGGCGCTAGACCACCAAACAGTGACCATCACTTTTCTAGGGGTAAGTTTTCGTTTAGGGCATTGTTTAGGTGCTGAACCAGGATCCAACCAACTTGCTGAGCGCTTACGGTTATCAAACAGAATCCATTTTTCATCGCAGGTAACAATGCGGTTCAAAATTCCTTCATTTGTGTGTCTGTTGAGCAGTGCAAGGCACGTCTCGACGCGTACTTCGCGCTGGCGATCATTGAGTTCGTGGGGCACCCATTTGTCAAGCTTTTTTACCTTGCCAATTTGACGCAAATGGACCAATATTGTTTTGACGCTAACGTCGAAAGCTGCTGCTAATTCAGCCGTAGATTGTGTATCATCAGCTTCCACAATCGCCTTTAATTCGTCATTGTCGACCAAAGTCTTCGGACGACCGCGAGGTTCATTTTTCAGGTCGAAATTTCCAGAACGGAAGCGAGCAAACCAATAACAGGTGGTGCGTTGGTTTGTAGTGTTAGCTCCGTAAACGTCGTTGATGTTGCGTGCCGCTTGTGCCGCGTTGCTGCCACGACGGTACTCATATTCCATAATTACTCGGATTTTTAACGTATCCATGATGACGAAAAAGATTGAAATGCGATGAAAATGTAACACTAATCAATAAAGAAATGACTACTTTTAGAAAAAAAATCCATGTTTTTAAAATAAAATTAATTTGAAATTAGAATTCTTAGCCAAACAAAAATTATTTTGATTTGAAATGGCCAGTACTGCAGAACGGCAATTTCATAGGTAAAGACCTAATATATAAAAATGAATCCCTATTTCCCTTGGTCACGCCATCACGCGTGAACGGCTAGACCGATTTCACAAATTTTTTTTTTGTTGTTTATTGTATTGTCAGGAGAAGGATCTTATGAAATAAAAAAAATAAGAAGTTGATTGGAACGTTACAAAATTTAAGAAAACTTAACGCATATATCATAAATTTTACATAACTGTCAGTTGTTTGAAAAAACTGTCAGCGATTGACAGAATGCGCGCTGCAAATATCGTTCAACACAGATGGATCGGTTGATAAATGAGTCGATAGTTTTAGTTTTAGTCAATAGTCAAAACAAAAACTAAACGACATATGACATTCATAGTTGAGACAGGACAACGTCTGTCGGGTGAGCTTGTTCAATATAAAACAATGACAGGTAAATTAAATAAGTGATAGAAACATGCTACTCACATGTTTACAAATATTGAAAAGTAGATGATTTTTCAAAAAATTTAACAAGTAATAATTTAGCGTGTGAGTTAAAGTAGTTACACAGTGTAAAATCAATGTCATAAAATTATACAATTAAATTAGCAACCAGTTTGATTTTGTCTAGACTCTAAGACCACCATGTTTCCAAGCATCCTTATCTGGGATATAATCCTCTAATTTGTAATATGCTTGTTTACAAAGTATATTTTTAATATGCGTTTTAAATTTACTTTCATCTAATTGCAATAATTGTATGACAAGGTATTTTGTTGTAACATTTAACGCAGTACCCCATAAAAGATACTACTACTTACTACTACTACTACTACTCTAAATAATCTGAAAATGTTTGATCTATTTTATATTTATTTCTAGTATTAAGATTTTGTGTATCACTTATTTTATTAAAAAGATGTAGATTTTTCTTACATACATAATATTTACATAAATGAATTGGCAAGGTATCGTCATAATATTAATATTTTTAAATAGTTCTGTTATGTTTGTACGAGGAAGGCAAGTAATACACGTAGAGGTGGTTTACGCACTGACGCTTTATTTTTATAATCAGTGACAACAGGCGGGGCTATGTCATCATGACAGCTCACAACTCAACCAATCCCAGATATGGCTGCGTTTTCACATGACTTCATACATAACAATTCTCCCCTTTTAGTTTGACACACAATTCAATTTATAAACTAATTCAAACTAGTACAAAAGAATGGTTTGTAATTAACATATCGGTTCGGACGCAACACCCTATCTGATACAGCCCTGACATCAATCTCTGAAGCCTCGTGGAATTCTTCATTTTCGTCACCCGTTGCTGCAGAAACTGAGGACTGTTCTACAGTAGTTGCTCTCCCCAGTTCACTGTCTCTTCCTTCGTCTTGTAGTGGCACCGAATCGGTGATCTGTGTATGCCCACTTTCCCCCTCATTCTGAATCTCGTTATCGTATGTGTCAGAGGACCATGCTGTATCGGCAGGGCTGTCTGTAAACGTATTATTGGTGTTGATCTGTCCCTTGTATGCTACAAGTTGGTTTTTGTGTTTCTTTAATTGAACTAATGTTTGACAGTCTTTGATTAAATAGGTAATTTTACCCATGCGTTTTATTATAATGCCTCTATGCCATGAATATTTTTTATTTAAATTATATTTTTTATACATAATGTTATCTCCGGGGTTGAAACATTGCTTGTTTGTGCCACCATGAGCTTTACTCTGTGAACACTGATTACGTTCCACAACTTTAGCTAGGGTGTTTGATGAGGACGGCGATGGCGTGTCCGAAACTAACAAATCTAAACGCGAACGAAGTTTCCGTCCAAACACTAATTCGGCAGGCGAAGAGCCTGTTGTAGCATGTAAAGAATTTCTATAATCAAATAGGTATTTCAGTAAGTCTTCACTGTTTCGTTCTAAATTATTAGACATCATCAAACAAGATTTAATACCTTTCTTAACGACTTTTACATAGCTCTCTGCCTGACCGTTACTAGCAGGGTGATAGGCGGGAGATGTCACATGCAATATTCCGTTGGATGAGCAAAATTATACGAAATCTCCTGATAAAAAACATGTGGCATTATCACTGACCAAAGTGTGAATTACACCGAATCTTGACATGAAATCATATAATTTTGCTATAACTGCGGATGTAGAAGTGCTGTTAGTCTTATATACTTCAACCCATTTAGAGTGTGCATCAACTATTACTAAATAAGTCTGACCATTAATCGGTCCAAGGAAATCTATGTGTACTCTCTGGAACGGTTGTGGAGGATGCGGCCACACAGCAAGCGGTGCTCGTGCGGGAGACGGTCTGAGCTGTGCACATATGTTACACCCCCCGATCATCTTTTCAATAGCCTTATCAATGCCAGGGAACCAAATTCTACTCCTGGCTTCAGCTTTACATTTCACAATTCCTAAATGTGACTTATGAAGCTCTGTTAAAATTTTACTTTGCGAAGTTTCCGGTATAACTATTTTGTGACCCCGCATTACTATGTTATTTTCCACTGAGAGTTGATTTTTGCATAAAAAGTATGGAAGTATACTTTGATCTGAAATTTTCCTCTGCCAACCATTTAAAATATACTCAGTTACTTTGGCCAACTTAATATCTTTAAGAGTTTCTTCACGTAATATACAATGTGTAACCGGCAAGCTAGAATCCACAACAAAATTAACATACGAGGCTCTATCCTCTATAAACTCAGCCGTGCCACTCACCCCGCGGCTTCCTGTTTCATCGCTTAGGCTCGCGCGTGACAGGTAATCGGCACAATTATTGGCACTACGAATGTATTCAATTTTAAAGTTGTAACCACTCAAAAACATAGCATATCGTTGCAGCCTATTCGCAGAAACTTCTGGTATGCCGCGATGGGGACCAAATATTGAGATTAAAGGTTTACGATCTGTTCTGAGTATAAAAGGAATTGACCTACCATAAAGATATTGGTGGTACCGGCGTACCCCAAATATTATTGCTGTCGCTTCTTTTTGTATTTGGGAATAGCGACGCTCGGCCGAGTTTAACGTCCTTGACGCGTACGATACTGGGCGCTCCACCCCGGAAGCATCCACCTGTGCTAAAATCGCACCTAACCCACTAGGTGATGCGTCGACAGTCAATATAACCTGTGCATTTGTATCAAAATGTGCTAAAACTTGATCCGATACAAGTATCTTCTTTATGGTATTAAAAACGTCGTTATGCTTGGTATCCCATTGCCATTTGTTATTTTTTTGGAGTAAACTGTATAATGGGCTAAGTATTGTCGACGCGTTGGGTACAAAATTTCGATAGTAATTAACAAGACCCAAAAAAGATTGTAATTTACTGACATCTTTTGGAATAGGCGCCTTTAAAATAGCTGTCACTTTCTGAGGTGACTTTTTTAACCCATGCTTATCTACTACGTACCCTAAGTATTCCACTGCATCCTTAAAGAAATCACACTTTGTTTTTTGAAGTGTGAGGCCCGCATCCTGCAAGCGTCGCAGTACCTCGTGTAATCTACTTAAATGCTCTGCTTTGTTTATCCCCGTTATATGCACATCATCTAACATACACAACACTCCTTCCATGCCTGATAACACACACTCCATTACCCGTTGAAAAATGGCTGGCGCACAAGCTAAACCAAATACTAAACGTGTATACATGAACAATCCTTTATGTGTGTTAATACATGTAATTTTTTGTGATTCTTCATCCAAAACACATTGAGCGTAAGCTTGAGACAAATCTAATTTACTAAACTGCTGGCCCCCGTGTAACTTCGTAAACAATTCATGAGCCGTAGGTAACGGATATTGGTCCACTAGCAGCTGTTTGTTAATTGTAACCGAATAATCCGCACATAAACGAATGGAACCGTCACGCTTCAATACGGGAACTATAGGCGATGCATACTCTGAGTACTCGACCGGTTTTAAAATACCTACGCGAACTAGACGGTCCAACTCCTTATCTATTTTATCTCGCAGCGCAAAAGCTATCGGTCGCGGCTTAAAAAATACTGGCTTTGCATCTTTCCTTAAATTTAATTTAATTTTATATTTCTTAAATGTTCCTAGCTCATCAGAAAAAACTTCAGGAAATTGTAATTGTAGTCGCTCATTAATATCTGTCGATTTTTCACAATAATTTACTGGAAACATCTCTAATCTATACACAGATATAAAATCTCTGCCTAATAGCGGTGGACCGCCGTCACGAATAACATAAATATTTAATGATCGCGTTTTACCCACGTAGGTAAAAGGTAACGGTGCTATTCCTAAGCATTCAATGTTATTACCTGTATAAGATAATAGCCGTTTATTCGTTTTGGTCAGTGACACATCTTTGAAATGTTTTAAAAATGTTTTTTCGGAAATTGCAGTAACAGCCGACCCACTATCTATTTGAAACTTCATTTGCACCCCTCGGACATTAATTAATTCAGTCATAGGTTCTCCGTTAAACGTACGAATGTTATAACACTCACCGTCATCGCCGTTATCACTAGCACCCTCATTTCCTGTATAATTTACTTTTTTACACATACGGCGCAAATGGCCCTTCTCGTTACATTTTTTACATTTATAATTTGCAAAACGACACTGCACTGATGTGTGGTTTTTATACCCACACACTGAACACGACACTTTATCACTGGTTCCGTTTTTCTTTTCCATTTTGAACAGCTGATCATCGCGCGCCGCGGCCGTAACCGCCGGCGCCGCCGCCGCTGCCGCCGCTCCGCTGCGCGCACATCGTACGCTCTCGGCTAACTCGACCGCCTTTACCAGCGTACATGTCGTGGGGTCTTGAGCGAATAACTTTTCACGCTCCGGTCCTGGCTGCATTCCCATAACAAAACGATCCCTTAGAGCTTCCTCCACCTTGTGAAACCCGCAGTTTGCTGTCAAACCACGCAGTCGGGCCGCCCAGTTTTGGTAGCTTTCACCCTTGCTTTGTACGGCTGAGTAAAATTTGTATCTCTCGCCGAACCCACAAACCTTCGGCGTAAAATGGTTATCTAATAGTGTTAGAATATCCTCAAACGGCACCGATGACAAAATATTCGGCCGCGCGAGATCCGTTGCGAGCTTGTAAGTTTGCTCGCTGAGTGCGCTTAACAAAATGGCGCGCCTTTTAACACCCGCGGCGTCACTGGTTGCGCTGATTTCGTTAGCTATGAATCACTGTACTAATCGTCCCTTGTACTCCTGCCACGTTTGCACATTATGATCGAAACTGGTTATCACACCGAATAACGACATACTTTCGCAACTTTTTTTTTCCTACACAATGAATAAAACGCGGGTACTTCGTCGCCACTGTTATGTTTGTACGAGGAAGGCAAGTAATACACGTAGAGGTGGTTTACGCACTGACGCTTTATTTTTATAATCAGTGACAACAGGCGGGGCTATGTCATCATGACAGCTCACAACTCAACCAATCCCAGATATGGCTGCGTTTTCACATGACTTCATACATAACAAGTTCCCTAACAGATTCGCGGCTACTCTTTTGCAAATTAAAAATAGATTCAATGTCAGCAGCCCGACCCCAGAGTAAAATGCCATATGACAAGATGCTGCGGAAGTTGCTAAAATAGACCAAACGCGTGGTTTCTACATCTGTTAACTGTTTTATCTTTCTAACAGCTTAAGCGGCCGAGCTTAGCCGCCCCGCAAGAGATGTTATATGGGTCCCCATTGTAATTTCTCGTCTAGCGTGATTCCTAGGAAAACTGTCTGAATAATAAATTCTAGTTTTCCTCCATTCAATATGATGTCACGTTCGCAACTTCTAACATTAGGTAATTTAAATCTAATGCATTTGGTTTTTTTTTTCATTTAATACCAAATAATTTACCGTAAACCAATCTTGGACCTTAAGAATTGAGTTATTCACGTTGTCAAGATTTTGTGACCTTCGGTCTATTTTAAAGATCAATGATGTGTCATCTGCAAATAACACCATCTTCAGTTGATTTTGCAGTAATTGGGGTAAATCATTAATGTAAACTAAAAAGAGGAATGGACCCAATATCGAACCTTGAGGAACGCCCATTGTCATTTCAGACCAGATTATATGCCATTTACTTGAACTTTAACCGTTCTATCTTTCAGGTGTGATCTTAGTAAAACAAGAGCTGTATTCCTAATCCCATAGTGCTCTAGTTTCAGCAGAAGTGTCTCATGGTTTACGCAATCGAACGCCTTAGACAGGTCGCAAAAGATTCCAATGGCATCTTGTGCTTCTTTAGAGGCGTTAAAAATGTTCTTTATTAGGGTGACACCAGCGTCAGTCGAACAACGCCCTTTGGTGAAACCGTGCTGTTGGTCATGAAAGATGTTTTTTTGACTAAAGTGACGTAACATTTGTTTGAGCATCAACTTTTCAAATACCTTACTGAGAACTGGCAGAATTGACACAGATTTAGAATTTTTGGGTTCTTTACTATCACCGGATTTGAACGCGCTATACTCTGGAACGACCATTCGGAGTTGAAAAATCTTTTTGCGTTTGATAGCCCAATTATTGAAGAAGGCTATTTAACACTCGCTTTACAAACATTTATTTGGCAAATGCTTCTTTCTCTTTACAAATGTTTCGGATGATATTTAATCATTTATACAAAAAAAATATCGGATAATTATTTTCTTAAGAGAATTATTTGGCAAAGTTGTTGTTGTATAGTGATGAAATGACAAATTATATTTTTGCCAATCGTTGATTGTCAAGTAAAAATTTGTAAACAAAATTTTGATGAACTGACAGGACACCATTCACCACCAAGTCTGATTTTAGGCTAATGGGTAAAATCATAGCTTTATCATAATCATTGACAGAGTTTCTCAAAGCTAAGAACTTTTCGTGTTTAAAGAGTTTGGTGTAGACCCCGCCGTACGAGACTGCTGTACGAGAATATAGAACAAAGTATATAGATATAAGTTTTTAAACCCTGACGGAAAAAGAGAGGTGTTATTAATTGAACGTGTGTATCTGTGTGTCTGTCTGCGGCATCGGAGCTCCCAAACGGCTGAAACGTTTTTGTAGGGTTCCGTAGTTCTGACAATGAACCCTTATATTTTCGTCATGTCCGTCTGTCTGTCTGTCCGAGGTTTTGATAAGAGACCGTTAGTACTAGAAAGCTGTAATTTTGTAGGAGTATGTATATCAATTACGCCGACAAAGTGGTAAAATAAAATTTTGGAAAAAAAAAATTTTTAGAGTAGCTCCCCTACATTTGAAGTGGGATGATTTTTTTTTTCGTCGTTTATCCCATCTTGTGGGGGGTATCGTTGAATAGGCCTTCTAAAATGACTTGGGGGTTGCAAAAAATATTTTTCAATTTAATGCTCCATTTACGAAATATTAAACTTTAAAATGAAAGTTTTTGTTCCAGTAGGGCGCCCCCCCTCTAAAAGCTAAACTGCTGGCTGGAAAAATCTGGAGAAAATCACTATGATAGTGCATTTCATGAACTTTAAAGGAAAATTATAGCGGTTAAGATAACTTGGGTGTTGGACAATTTTGTACCAAATACAAAATCCTTAGCATTAATCCTTTAAAGTGACTAAGGGCTGATTTTTCAATCCTCAGATAAACAGACAGATAAGGTTTATTCGACAGATAGCAAAAAAATCTGTTATTCAATCGTCAAATAGGGTTTATTGGTCGAATACTTAACTTATCTGAGGAATAAATATATTTGACTCTTTGACGGCCAGATAACCATTTATTCCATTGTTAGACGACGTTGACGTTACTAAAGTTTGAGTTAAGTTTTCGTGCTTTACAAGTGTACTTAATTAAAATGGATATTTTCGATAGTATTGACGATATGGCAATCGAAGAAGAATCATCATCATCATCATCAATCATCAATCTAACATCTCCTGTCTTTGGACAGAGGATTTCTTTTTCGTAACTTTTTGATTCCCTCATACTTTAACTTTAACGTCTTCCAGGAGCGCTCAGTTGTCGAGATTCCACATGAGTTAAAAGAAAATTTCAATATTCTTCCATGCAGATTCTTTGTCTTTGTTTGTAACAGCGTCTGACGTTTTATTTTCTATTAGTAGAACTGACAAGTAATTGAACCTCAGAATTATTATTTGGTATTAATTTTATTGTTTTGATTATTATTTATTTTTGTAATTTTATTTGATTGATTTAATTTTATATGATTTGATTGAATTTTATTTGATATGATTTAATTTTATTTGATTTATTTTTTTAATTTTTACATGACATTCTGATTTGGTTTTTTTATTTTTTTATTGATGTTTGATTTTATTTTAATTGATTGTATTAATTTATCATTCTCTTCTTCTCATCAGTCTTTTATTTATTTACATACTTATTTAAATACATTTTTAAATATTTTTATCGCTGGTATCGGGAGCAGGGTCCAAGCTACCGGTGGTTAGGACTCCAGAGACAGGAACCTCCTCACGATGCGAGCCGTATCGAGGAGAACTGCCTTCTGGATCAGGCCCTTAACCCAACCGCCTAACGAGAGCCTCGAGAGATGTTGATCGAGGCTTTCGGCCATCAGGCCATTGGCCGATACGACAATCGGCACAATGACAGCCGAGCTCACATTCCACATGTCAACAACCTCGTGTGCTAAGCCGAGATGTTTAATTTGTTTCTCTTTCTCAGCTTTCACGAGGTTCTCGTCATGTGGAATGGTAATATCGATAATCATTCTGCGGCGCGCTAATCGATCTATCACCACTATATCAGGCTTATTGGCGACAATAGTCCCGTCAGTAATGATAGACCGATCCCAGTACAACGTAATATGGTCATTTTTGAGAACTGGGTCGGGCACATACTTGTAATACGGTACCTTAGAATCCACTAGTTTATATTTCAAAGCAAGTTGCTGGTGAATAATTCTGGCTACTTGGTTATGTCTGTGCAAGTACTCGCCGTTAGTCAGACGAGAACAATCAGAGACAATATGTCTGATGGACTCACCCGGACGATGGCATGCTCGACACACGTCAACCGTCCCGTCTTTCATAATATGTCTCCGATAGTTATTCGTCAAGATAACTTCGTCCATAATTGCACAGACGAAACCTTCAGTTTCCCCGAAAAGGTCACCAAAACGTAGCCAGGATACGGACGCTAAGAAACCTACACCGAGCTCGTGAAGAGCCCGATAAAAGCGTCCGTGTTGCTTGCCTTGCTTTGCCATACCTCCTTGCGGTCATCGGTAGTAAGTACCACAGGTTTGCGCCAGTTCTCTTTAGCTATGGAGAGCGGGGTGAGGCCCTTGTCCACTGCTACCACATCACGGTGTATACCCAATTCGGCTTTTAAAAAATATTCCCTGAGACTGCACACTTCGCTGTTGTGGAGGGTCTTTGCATTAAAAAACCCTCGACCCCCGCACTTCCACGGTATGTACAGTCTCATCACCGATTATCGTGGGTGATGCATCCGGTTTGCGGTCAGCATTGTATGGACCCTCCAATCTAGGGCGTCGAGTTCGGTCTGAGTCCATTTGAGTATGCCGAAA
Source organism: Griposia aprilina (assembly GCA_916610205.1). Lineage (NCBI taxonomy): Eukaryota > Metazoa > Arthropoda > Insecta > Lepidoptera > Noctuidae > Griposia > Griposia aprilina. The sequence goes on from OU744288.1 coordinate 17,285,324, forward strand.
GAGTACATCAATACTGGCATGACCCAACCGTTGCAGGCGCGCACCTTGTTTCCGCCTGAAAGAAGTTTTTTTTTTTTTAATTATTATTTTATTATTATTGAATTATTTTTGAATTATTAAGAATTTATCCAGATTATGATTGTTATAATTAGTTGCAAATTTGACCATGGAAGACGTATGTAACTGACTTAATTCCTGTTTTTGTTTTGTTTATATTAATATTTTTTTTTATGTAATCATTTGCACGCCGTAAGGTAGATTGTAGCCGATCTAATTAATTTATGTACAACATCTTATAACTGTATACCTACATTCATAGCAAATAAAGTTCTGATTCTGATTCTTCTTCAGGCAACCAAAGAACCGCTCCTTCAACGATTGCTTCATGTCAGCAACATTGATGCCTCACGCTTCCGACATACCCAAATACTTATAGCTTACGGATGAAGAAAGGGATCTAAGGTGTATGGAATCCGAAAGTTGAATTCCCTCGGGTTCCATAATCTCACCTCGCTTTACATGCATGACTGCACATTTGTCCACACCAAATTCCAGCCTGATGGTGCTACTGAAAGTTTCAGTTACCTTTAGTAGCTCCATCAGTTGCAATTTGTTGGGGGCAAAGAGTTTCAAGTCATCCATGTAGAGGAGATGAGATATGACCCGACCACCTCTCCTCTACCGATAGCCTAGACCTGAATCCTCCAGTAGTGTGGTTAGAGGATTCAGGGCTAAGCAGAACCAAAGTGGACTCAAACTGTCGCCCTGAAATATTCTTCGTTTAATCCATACAGGCTCATCATTCGCCTGGATCTGTCGACACCCTGGATAGCGAAGATCCGTTCTCCATTGCCCCATACACGATCTAAAGAAGGTGCGTAGAGTTGTATCTATCTTTTACAACTCCAGTACCCTCATGAGCCATGTATGTGGCACCGAGTCGTAGGCCTTCTTATAATCTATCCAGTATGTCGACAGATCTTTGCGGGATCAACGAACCTGTTGGTTTATGGCCATATCGATGAGGAGTAACTCCTTAGAACCGCGGGACCCGTTCCTACATCCATTTTGAGAGGCCGACATAATCGAGTTACTTTCAATGTGCGTATTAATTTTCGTTCTCAAAATGGATGTAAGAAGTTTATAGACCGTCGACAAACACGTGATCGGTCTATAATTCTTAGGATCCGTGGGACTACCTGACTTATGGGGCAGGTGGGTAACGCCAGTTGTGAGAAACCGCGGAAGCGATCCAGACTCTAAAGATGACTGGTACTGAGATGCCAGGCAGGCGTGTGAACTAATTAGCCATTTCAACCAAAAGTTGTGCAATCCGTCCGGTCCCGGTGATTTCCAATTCGGTAACGGACGGACTGCTCTGGCAACGTCTAATGGCGTAATTAGGACTGCATCCATTTCTGGTACAGTTTCACACGCCCGCCCGACATCCCGTATCCAGTCAGCTTCAGCGTGACAGACGGACACTGACCAGATGCTGCGCCAGAATGTACTCGTGGTGGCATCATCCGGGCGGCACTCGGCCGTCACATTTTGTTCAGGTCGCTCCGAAGCTCTGTACACCCATCTCTCATCGCTCTGGAACATGCGATTCTGCGTGTACCGATCAACCCGCCGCTTATACCGCCGAATACGGTTCGCCCATGCACAAACTTTCTGCTTCAGGAAGTCGATGCGCTCTGTGACATGGGACATGTATTCTCGAGGGCTGATTCCAGTCCCCGAGAATGCCCGCCTTACAAAGCGCATCACTCGTGGTCGGTTATTGCCCTCCCTGAAGCAGTATAGTTTGCCGATGAGTACCCTAGCCCCATGGATACGACGCTCGATCCTGCACTGCCAGGCTGGTACTCGTACGGCTGGTTTCGGTCGAGTAGCTTCGTCACAGTTTGGAAACCTGACATTAGCTAAACGACATGCCGCAACAGCCGCGCAATACAGGATTGAGTGTGTATCAATGAGATTCTCGCTATTATTATTACTATTCATTTGTTAATTTATGTCTGGCTGTGGGTGTTATTTACCTGAAAATAAATGAATTTATTATTATTATTATCAAAATTCTTCTCTTGTTTTGGTTTCCATTATTTATAATAAAAAATCACGAAATCACAAATACGAAAGTGTGTTCCTTGACCACCACCTTATCTTCAGTGAGCACATAAGGATGGCTCGTTCGCGCGCCTCTTTCGCTCTCGGTAGTCGGTAGGCTTCACTTTCTATTGATCGCCCGCAGTAAATTTTCACTCAAGTGAAAATTGTGCATCTACAGCGCGGTCATCCGTCCCATTATGACCTATGCCTGCGTTGTATTTGCGCACGCTAGCGCACACTAGCCCTTTTTTTTTTTTTTTGGGTGGGAAATCATCAAATGACCTCTCCCGCTCTGGGCGGAGCGGAAGGGCGTGTCAGACTCTTACTGACTAAAACCCACCCGTGTTCCTTCAGTTGCCTGTGCGCCAGGGCCACGGTAACTCTTTCGAACAATCCGCGACCCCGGCAGGCATCGGCCCTATCGGACCCCGTCAATTATGCTGACATCTCTTTGAGGCGCGCGTGGAACACAACGCGCCATCGACCCGGGCCTGGTCCTTACCGGACGGCGAGCTGCCCATTGCTCGCCGTCCGCAGGCCCGCGCCTACGGTGGCCGGGAGCCGGCTAGCGCACACTAGCCCTGCCATCTTCATAAGATGCCCTGCCCTTCAGAACCGTTTCCTCAGAAAGGATATGGGAGCACTCTTCTATATCCGAAATGTGAATCCACGTGTGATGTGTGTGTGTGTGGATTATACGGGACGGACTATTTCTTTAATTGCTGTCAATACCAAACAAGCAAGTGTCAGCGTCATGTCACTTAAATTACGTTACGAGGTTGTTTGTTTGGCTTGGATGTGTGGTGTTTTTATTTGTGATTTCGTGATTTTTTATTATAAATAATGGAAACCAAAACAAGAGAAGAATTTTGATAATAATAATAATAAATTCATTTATTTTCAGGTAAATAACACCCATAGCCAGACATAAATTAACAAATGAATATTAATCGTTCAGTGGTTTAGGCGTGATAAAGTAACAAACAGTCAGAGTTACTTTCAAATTTATAATTTTGTGGACTACAATATTCGGACCTAAATAAAACAGCTTGGGAAATCTGGAAATGGTGCGAAAAAAGGCAACTGCGAGTATTCGCGTTCATTTGTAAAGTCTAAAGATAATGTTGAGGCAGACGAAGAATCAAGGCAAAAAAACATCTATACAGAATGAAGTCGTCCTTGTTAGCTTTTAAAAAAGTCGTTTGTGTCGTTGTCCTGAAATCGACTTACTTATTTAACTACCTACCTATTGACCTACTAGAGTAAATGCCAAGTGTGACAGGTGTATCTCAGGGAATCGAGACCCGGAAGCGTTCAACATTGACGCGTTCACAGTAGATTGGGGTTCATTCTTCTTCTACTCGTTCCCTCCGTTTTAATTGATTTTATGTCTACGGAAAATAGTCAGTGATAAAGTACGGGAATAATTATAGTACCACATTGTAGTACCACAGTCATCCTTGGTACCCGCTTTTTTTTGAAGGTGATCCTAATCTACTACCGTCTCCTTTCAGAACCAACGACCCTCTCTGGAGACGACTTACCCTGGTGTCATCCCTATTATCAGGGAAGCATATGCAAGACAAGACTTAACACCCGAAACTATGGAAATTATGATTGCGTCCTTAACCGAAACTTATATAAAACAATACAGCTGCGCTTATAAAAAATGGGAGCATTTTTGTACCAATAATAATAATTATATAAGCAAATATACCCCTAATACTAAACTTCCTAACGGTGGAACGGTTACCTATCATGAGTTAGAAAAATATTTGACCGAATTTCATTTCACCTAAAACTTTTCAACTATTATAGTTTTTTTTTTGGAACGAAGTTCCTTATCGCTTGTTGCGAAAGGGGGCTAGACGGAAAATATTAAGACCAAAAGTTGTAACGACACTTTTTGTAACGACACTTTTTTTATAGTTGTAAGCCGTGCCGCGTGCGCGTGTTTCTCTGTCTGTCTCTCTCTCTCTCTCTCATAGAAAGCAAGCCAGTTTTTTTAATTTTATATATATATATGTATGTCGGAGGAAGTAAACTGAGAGTTGATTGTTGGTTGCATATGATTAATTGATAAGGTTGATTATTAATTAAAAATAACTTGTTAAATCCTAATTTAATTTGATTCGATTTATTACATTTTAATATTGTGTAAATCTAACTAATTTAATTAAAAGTCACTGCATTGTATAACGTCCAATCAGAGCAGAGGATAAATCTAGAGTGGGGTCGAGGCGCCATCTTAACTTTGGTGGGTTGGAGTGAGGATTCATTAGAGTAACGGTGGTCGATCGAGGTGGATCGCTAGTGATAAAGTTAGATTGGTGTCGCGAACCTGCTGCTCGAATATAATTAATTTAAGCAAATTAGTTATTGTGAGATATTGATTCCTTCAGTGATTATCAACGTTGTAAACAACTGCCATTAAATTGTATGAAACTGTGAATACTTTGTTTTGTGCTCGCATTTCACCCTTATGACGCCCACTAAACTCGTGACCACTAATAACGATGTCAAAGAGAATGCTGTTTCTCCGACATCAGAAGTGGGATCGATGCAGGCACAAAACGGACAAATCAAGTGATTGAAATGATGGGTGGCGTGCTTTATTTGAAGCGCAACAAAACAGCTTGCGACTACTGGTGGAGACTACGCAACCCGCTGGCTACTGAAGACAACCAATTTCGAACCTGAAAATGCAGACACCGACGCCTGAGCCTGGCTATCAACAACGGGTATCTGCTTGTCGGACTTTGATATACAGGGAAGTAAACTGATTTTACTTAGTAACGCTATGAAAGGTTCGGCCGCCACGTGGCTTTCCCATGTGGCTTTTCCTAGCATGAAGTGGGTAGAACTTAAAAGTAGATCAAGGGGCTAAAATTACCCAATTATTTTAATTACTCCCGAGCTCTAGGGACGGGGTAAATGGAAACCGAGTTGCAGTGGGTTTTTGGCGCCGTGTGTTGCACTCCACTTTTCACAAATAAAATAATCCAATACAATATTAAATAATTTTAATAGTTATTATGGGTTAAATGCACAATTTGTGCAATTCTGGATATTTAGCGAAATGTTTTTTTTACCGGCAATTGTTTGTGGGGTGGGCGTGAGAGATGCGCGTGGTTCCGGGTTTGAGAGTCCCTCGTTCGAGTGTTCTGAATAGAGAATCAGCTGAATTGACTCATCCCTTGATGCGTTCTGTGGTGCGCTGGGTGAAAAGATATTTTCCTTTCTCGCTTTGATTCATTGGACACGTGTGCAGCGCCTGTGTTAAAAATGTTTTCTGGTAAACCACAGGACGGCGAATGCCTCGCGGCATATGCAAGCCGTTTATTCACTTCACTCATGTCACGAAGAGGTAGTTTAAACAAAGAAGTCTACTTGTTTCTAAACTAATTAGAAAGCTCAGCTGTGTGTGTATATGAAATGTCTGAGCGTGTGCGTGAAGTATGTGATGATTACAGTTTTATGTAAGCGTGGTGGCTAAATAAGCTCTGTGTATGGTGTCTTAACGGCGTGGTGGCTGTTAAGTTCTTAAGCTGTCTGATCGGCGAGGTGGCCAATTAGACTGTGTAGATAGGAATTGTCTAAAATGGCGAGGTGGCCAATTAGACTGTGTAGATACGAATTGTCTAAAACGGCGAGGTGGCCAATTAGACTGTGTAGATACGAATTGTCTAAAATGGCGAGGTGGCCAATTAGACTGTGTAGATACGAGAGGTCTAAAAAGTTGAGGTGGCCAATTAGACTGTGTAGATACAAGTTGTCTAAAAAGGCGAGGTGGCCAATTAGACTGTGTAGATACGAATCACCCAAAAAGGCGAGGAGGCCATTTAGACGGTGGTATGGGTGGTTTGAATGGCGAGGTGGTTGTTTTGATACTGTGACTGTCCGCGAAAGCATTCAATTTATAGAGAATTCATAGCCTATGCTGTGTGCCTATCCTATTATGAAGTGTAGAATCTATTTAAGATGAAGTCATTGTGCAAAAGATGCAACAAACACGTTTGTTTTTGTTTCACTTTGTCAGGAGTGGCCGAACGATATTACAGAAATTTTGTTCTTATTCTATTTGTTACAGACCATAATGATGCTCGCATGATGACGCACCTTCTACGTTATCAGAAATGTGATACTTGTTGGTTCAGGCGCAAAATAAAAACGCTGCAAGTGACCGTTGGCGTGCCATGTTTGAAAAATACGGATGCGCGATCATGCATACCAAGGACCGAGGTGGAGCAACTTTATGAATCGAGCCAAGCAGCCCCGTAGCCCCGTAGCCATCAGCAAAGCCCTTCGTGTGCTTCAAGTGTGGGACACCAGGACATATCGCGGTCCGGTGCACGAACAGTGCAGCCAAGTGGATTGTGGAATGCTGCAAGCAGCGAACGGCGAGTGGATGTTTGCGTCGAATCCTCAGGCACGTTAGAACATAAAGGTGATCTGCATTGTTTTGTTTACTATTCTGGTGCTGAATTCTCGTTAGTAAAGGAGAGTTATGAAGCTAAATTGAGTGGTGGAAAACGAGTTAAAAACGTTACTACGTTGACTAGTATTGGTTAAACACGAGCACGGAATAAGTTTTATGTAGCCTAACGATTAGCGAAATCAAACTAAGTTAGATCGGAAGTTTAGAGGTCCGTTTAAGATAGCGGAAGTTTTGGATGGTGATCGCTATACGATAAAAGGCTTTAAATTCTAACCGTACTCACGATAGGTTCAGAAAGATGCCAGTAGGTCATGTACCAGTCGAAGTAGATAGTGATCACAGTGGTGATCAGCCAGCCTAAGTTATGGAAAGCATGCGAGTAGGGGCTCTCTATCGGCCGTAGCGAAGTGTTTTGATCCATGTGCTGGATGTGTGAGAGCAATGCGATTGCTGGTCGGCTGGAGAGCCGTGGCGTTAGAGTGGCTACTCGTGTGTGGGTTTCCAGGTGTTAAAGGCTCTTAGTGAAAAAGGCGATTGTTAATGTGGATAACGGTGGTACATGGCTCTGGTTGATGATGTTTGGCTATGATTAATCAAAGTTTGTTTAGTTCATTTAGAGAAATTGTTTCATTAAAACTGAATAAAGAAAGAATAAGGAATAAAGTTGAGTTGTTGGTGAGTTGAGTTGCTGATTGAGAATAAAGTTTTGTGATTTAAAAATAGAAAGCCGTAAATGGTCAGAATTGGCCGAGTCGAACATGCACTGTGGTTGAGTTTTTGGTTGCAGGTTATCACACGAGGACGTGCGAAATGTCAGGATGGCCGTGTCGGAGGAAGTAAACTGAGAGTTGATTGTTGGTTGCATATGATTAATTGATAAGGTTGATTATTAATTAAAAATAACTTGTTAAATCCTAATTTAATTTGATTCGATTTATTACATTTTAATATTGTGTAAATCTAACTAATTTAATTAAAAGTCACTGCATTGTATAACGTCCAATCAGAGCAGAGGATAAATCTAGAGTGGGGTCGAGGCGCCATCTTAACTTTGGTGGGTTGGAGTGAGGATTCATTAGAGTAACGGTGGTCGATCGAGGTGGATCGCTAGTGATAAAGTTAGATTGGTGTCGCGAACCTGCTGCTCGAATATAATTAATTTAAGCAAATTAGTTATTGTGAGATATTGATTCCTTCAGTGATTATCAACGTTGTAAACAACTGCCATTAAATTGTATGAAACAGTGAATACTTTGTTTTGTGCTCGCATTTCACCCTTATGACGCCCACTAAACTCGTGACCACTAATAACGATGTCAAAGAGAATGCTGTTTCTCCGACATGTATATATTTTTTTATAAATGATAAATGATTTTATTTCTGTAAGTAGGTTTGTACAAACACTTTTACACGTCAATCATATTTTTAAACTATATGAGGTCGGCGTTTCCTATCTGACTACTCTGAGAAGAAAGACCGAAACAAACTCAGAGGTCACAGTCTCTTTTAAAGTCCAGACATAGTCTTGGTCAGATCATGTGAAGACCATGTAGATTGGTATCTGAAATGGTCTTTTGAGGAAAGAACCACACAGATTGAGTGGTCCTGTCCAGTCAGTGCACGCATTTGTCAGTAATCGTGCAGCTCAACTCAGAACTTAAGGAGCTCAACGATTCGACGAACAATACCAAAGAAAGGACATTTGGGTAGGCCGCATAAACTACTTAAACTGCCCGATCAAGAATATAACTGAAACAATGACCCACATAGTCCTCATATTCTCAATAATGAAAATAATATAATACTTTTTACAGTAAATATTCATGTCTAAAATAGCTAGCAAATTAAAATCAACATTCACCGTGTAAATTTATTGGAGCAGCTCAATCCCAAGCCTTTTTGTCCTCAATATAGTCTTTCACAGTATAATAGGCTTTCTGGCATAGTTTCCGTTTTATAAGAGATTTGAATTTATTAAAGCTTAGATCTTGAATGTGGCTAGGAAGTTTATTATAAAAACGTATACATTGGCATCTAAACGAGCCACCTATTTTCTTGAGCCTGGTTGTAGGAACAACAAATTTGTGTTTGTTTCTAGTATTTATATTGTGGATATTACTGTATTTTTTAAACAGATTAATATTTTTATGTGCATACAAAAGATTTACATAAATACTGACTGAGAAGGCACAGTAATTATATTAATCTCTTTAAATTTATCTCTGAGGGAGTGTCTGGGACTTAATTTATAGATTGAACGAATTGCCCTTTTTTGTAAAACAAAAATTGTCTGGTTATCGGCGGCATTTCCTCAAAACAGAATAACGTACGATATCACACTATGAAAATAACTAAAGTATACTAAACGGGCTGTCTCTAAATCAGTTAAACCACGAATTTTTCTGACGGCGTATGCTGCAAAGCTAAGCTTTTTTGACAATTTATCTATGTGGGGCCCATTGAAGCTTGATATCCAAAGTTATGCCTAAGAAAACTGTGGTATTTTCGGGTTTCAGCACTTCACCCTTTATGAGAACACTAGTTTCTACTTGTCTAACATGAGGTATCGTAAACTTAATACATTTAGTTTTTTTCTCGTTAAGTAGTAGGTTATTAACATTAAACCAGTTAACTACTATTGCAAGGGCGCTATTTACATTGTCAGTAATCAGCTGCTGCCGTTTGAGTTTAAATAAAAGTGAAGTGTCGTCTGCAAATAACACTATATCATGTTTATCCTTTATGAAGTAAGGCAAGTCATTTATATAAATAAGGAATAGAAATGGCCCAAGAATTGAGCCCTGGGGGACCCCCGTTCTTACTACCGATCCGGGTGATCTTTTTCCATTAACATCAACTCTCTGAATCCTATCACTTAAGTAAGAAGTAAGAAGATCCAGAGAGGCGTTTCGGATTCCGTAGTGATGCAGTTTCTTGATTAATGTTTCATGAAGAACACAATCGAATGCCTTGGACAAATCGCAAAAGATTCCCAAAGCATCGCATTTGTCCTCCCATGCATTATAAACATGTCCTAAAAGTTCAACTCCGGCATCAGTAGTCGAACGACCTCTCGTAAAACCGAACTGTTTGTTATGCAGTAATTTGTGTTTATTAAAAAAACCTTGCATTAAATTCAAAATAAGTTTTTCAAAATAAATTACTAAAGGTAGGTAGTACTGAAATAGGTCTATAATTAGTAGGGTCTGGTGTACTACCCGATTTAAATAACGGTATTATTTTACTGTTTTTGATAAGATCAGGAAACTCACCACGGTCAATACAATTATTAAAAATAACAGCTAAAGTAGGTGCTACAATGTTTATTATCGACTTAGCAACGTCCACAGAATTACCCCATAGATCTGCGGTCTTTTTAACATTTAATGTGTGAAAGGTTTTAATTATATCTTTGCAGGTGACATATTGGAAATGAAATTCAGAATCACGAACAGGAACGTTTTCCTTAAGTAAAGACTCTGCAGCAGTGGGTGATGCGTTTCGAGATTTAGTAGTGGATACGAGAACATCTGCAAAGAAATTTTCAAAGGCCGCGGCGACTTGTGAATCTGATTTAATTATATTGTCATCAATATCAAGGCTATATAGTTACTACATCGGTTGCATGACTTTCCCGTTTCGCTGTTAATGATACTCCATGTCATTTTAATTACATTACTACTATTTTTAATTTTTGAACTCAAATAACGTGACTTGGCCATACTACAAACTTTTTTAAATAATTTAGAATAATTCTTAACACATAAATTAAATTCAGCAGTGTATATACAAGTCCGTTCATCATATAATTCATAAAGTCGTTTTCTACTTATAAGTATACCAATGGTGGCCCAGTCACTGAAGGAAGCGTTACTATTCACCGAGAAAGTCTTTGGAATGAATGTGTTATCAAATTGTGTGCAATAAATATTAAAAAAAATCATTATATTGTTCATTAGGGTCATCATTAGTCGACAAAAATGGTAATTTACTTAAAAGTTTAGTTTTAAATGTTTCCAAGCGATTACTAGTTTTTGGGTTAACAGTGATATCTTATTTAATAACTTTTTTGTTAATATTAGGAATAATGATCAATTGTCCGCAATGATCAGAGTCTATTAAATTAATAAAATTTAAATGGAACTTCGTTCCGGGCGTCCCTTGACACCTCTCAAGTTTTTTTTTTACTTCATCGAAGTCACGTCTGCCACTATATCAGTTTTTCGTTACTCCGACGTTTCATTTGGTCGAAAAACTTTTTACCAAAGTTACACTTAGCCGAAATAACAATTTTTCGAAATATTATATTTCCGAACATTCTTTATACCACTGTTAATTACCATATTTTCATTTCACCAAGCGCCTAGTTTGTGCACACTATTTCGTCTCAAATTTTTGCTGTTACTTTTTAAACATGCATGCTTTAAGCATGCAGCATGCAAACAGGCATGTAGCGTGCAAGCAGGCATGCAGCATGCAAGCAAGCATGCAGCGTGCAAACGAGCATGCAACATGCAAGCAGGCATGCAACATGCAGCAAGCATTGTTTCTGTCACGGCTCCGGCGCTGCGGGGTTTGGGCGGCCCCACGCGAGCTTATTGTCGTGCTGCACCTGCTCCTCAACTCATGAGCCGCCCCACCCCTCCGCGCCTACGCCGACTTAAATTACACTCTAGGGGTAGGGCAGAAAACACTGCGTGAAATCGGTTTTGCAGTGATTCGTTTCTCACAAAATTTTGTAGCACAACATATTGAAGTTTTATGACACTATTTTAATGTAATATTGAAAATGCTACCAAGTAACCGGCTATATATTTGTAACCAAGTAATATTCCGTAAAATGTTCTTTCGGTGTGGTGAATATATGGCAAATAAATCATTTGGCAAATAAAAAAAGTTCAAAAGAGGCTTCGGCCAATAGCAAAAATTATTTTGTAAATCGGCGAAATATAGTTCGGTAAAATAATACCTATGATACTTCGATGATCTAAAAATATTTCAAATAATGCATATAGCAAAAAAGACGTCGTTTAATAGTTTTCGATAAAATGAAATTCGAACAAAAAAAATCGGAAAAGTGATCGGTTCCCCGGTGGAACTCAAAGAGGGGGCGAGCTATTCCACCCTTAATTCCACTCGTTCAGCGTTGGCGTCGAACATCACTTATGGTAAGTTCGTTTAGCCATCAAGTAGGTTTGTAATAATTTTCCTTAATTAATTTGTAATGCCGATGTGACTTATTATTATTTTTGCACTAAAATAACGCATGTTCAAATAACCGATGTTAAAACAGCTATTTGACTAATACCATTTTTTTTTACAACAGGTGAACGCGCCGATTGTCTGACGTTAATATCCGTGTCTACTACGTCACTTTGTAAAAAATGGGTGTAGTTATCTTTAGATACGTGACTTTACAACAACAAAAATGAAACACACAAACAATGTGAATTAAACTGAAAAAAAATCCTATGATTAAACCGTTATTGTGAGTAGAATTATGTAAAAAGTGAATTTTGTAACAAGTGCAGTTGACTTAATGTAGGTACTTTGTAACAAGTGCAGTTGACTTAATGTAGGTACTTTGTAACAAGTGCAGTTGACTTAATGTAGGTACTTTTCTGCCGTCGACATAATTTTGTACTGAACCATATCTGGGATCCTACCTTTTTTCCCCGAAATCAAGTTTTAAATGCTTATTTTATACTTTATTTATACCAGTTTTATTGATCTCAGTTTTTAATTTTATGCTGTTTAATTGCCTTTTGTATGTTGTTTTTAACCGACGAAAAAAAAGGAGGAGGTTCTCAAGTCGACCCGTATATATATATATTTTATTTTTATTTATATACTTTGCATGCCGAGGAAAAATATTGTACTATACTTATATTATTGTTTACCCATATTTGCAATAGATGAATTTTAATCGACTTCCAAAAAGGAGGAGGTTATTGTTCGACTGTATGTATGTTTTTCTTTTTAATATATGTTCACCGATTTCTACGTCAATTGTGGACCAGTTTTGAAAATGATTTTTTTGTTTGAAAGGGTATACTGTCGAGGTGGTCCCATTGTCACCAAGTCAGAATCTGATGAGGGGATCCCATGGAAATCGAGGGAAATCCTCAAATTTTATAGGCACACGTATAGCGATTTGGGTATTTTTTATAGTACCTAACTCGTGCATTTGCTCTTGGAAAGCACCATTTGGTGAATTGGAACTGATGATGAAGACCAGAGGTGGCCACCGGAACTTTTCAATAATAAGTATTTCACGGGTTGCGATTTGATTTTAACATGGTTGCTAAGCAATTTATGCTCGTCACAATGCATATGGTGAAATGGAACTGATGGTGGCTTCACCATCCAGTGGTTTTGGTTCTTAACAGGAGAACTCCTCAACAGTTAACGTCCCTGCGTCGGGAAAAGGAATATTTTGTAAAAGATGATGTGCAGTTGACATTAGGCTATTGTAACATAGATTTATTAATAACTGACTCACTAAAAAGTGAAAAATAAAAGCTTTTTTACAAAAAAAAACAACAGACTTCAAAAAAACACTAAAGTGAAAAATAACTTTAATTTCGGAAGTCGGTTGCAAAAAACAAAATACAGATACAAAGACACCGACTTCCGAAATTAAAGTTATTTTTCACTTGTGTTTTTTTTTTGAAGTTGGTTGTTTTTTTCTGTATTTTTTTTTTTTAGAATTTCTAAATAACCCCACAGCTCCTGTAATGTTGCATGCACCCATAAGCACAATGTTTTGCATGCATTATGTAGGTAGATACATTGTCGATTCCCAGCAATAGGTACCTAATTTTTTCTCAATGTTAATTAGTATTTTAGATAATTATCTCACCTGGTGGGTCACATAGGTATAAAGGTAGGAAAGTAACTACTACCCCACCTACCCACCCCATTAGGGCAGCAACAAAAATTACTAGCTAATAAGTTCTGCTATCATCAGATATCTGTTATTAGCTTGTTATATGTAGTATGTGCCAACACCCAAACTGCAAGAGTACATTAACCTTGATACCACGCATGGAAACAGATTTACACGTGCGCCTTGAAACGCCGACGCCACATAATGACGCACGTCATACGATGTTTACCGGATGCTTGTGACCTTTTCCGAAATAAACTCAAACTCAAACTCAAAGCATTTATTTCAAATAAACCAATTACAGGCACTTTTGAATTGTCAAAGGGTCAGTCAGTCAGAAAAATTAAGTTAGTTGCCCATTCCAAAGCGTAGTAGGTACCTATGGAGAAGAACGGGCAAGAAACTCCATGGACACTCTTTTAAATCAATATATAGTTACAAAAAACAAATTGTTTACATCATTCATGTTCAAATTAAAAATGTGAGAACGATGTAGAAAGACGTGCACGTTTAAATTATCCGTAATAAAATAGATAAAAAAACAATTCAAAAATTTAAATTAAAATAAGCCGTGGCAGCGAAGAGTTGACCAGTCCCTACTGACGGCGTCCGTTCACGAACATGACGCATGGATCAGCACCATTCAGCTCAACCATTTTGAAGGGAACTTAATGATCCAACACACACGCCACCACCAGCGAAACATTTGAGTGAGCATGACATACTCTCAGCCGCCAGGGCACATTCAAGTCAATGAAAGACGAGCCTAGTAAATGGTGGCTTTATAGTAGGCACATAGTGCTCACACATGTGCTATGCAATTATACATTGTTAAGAAATTGTATTTATACAATGCAAAGATGTTGTTGTTTTTACAATCTTCAGCAGCTCCAACAATATTTTCGAATGCTAATCAATTAATTTATGCCCCCCTGTGGAGCAGGACCAGCGTTGAGCCAAGCATCTTTGTCAGCGATGTAATCCCCCAACTTATAATACGAGTATGCTTGGCTGCATAGTGTGCGTTTTGTACAAGATTTAAATTTTGTTTCATTCAGTTGGGAGTATGTGGGGAGGTATTTTATTGTAACATTTTAAGCAGTACCCCATGAAGGATGAGTCTACTTTAGCCAGTCTGAAACCTGGTTGAACTAATTGGTCTCTAGTCATATAGTTATGTCTTTCTAAGTAGATAATAATGATTTTATTTTGTATCTAACATCGCGGCATCGGTCGGAATAGGAATTCTATTTTTGAATATTTAAATATTGTAATTTACTCTAATTAAAGCTAGTTAGAAATCATTTTGATTTTTTTTTGGTCCTCCGGCAGCGACGTACATATTTGGCGCAGTCGGTAGGATACTCGAGGCGTCTCGAGTTAAGCTAGATAAGGCTATTCTGATATCGAATACCGTCCCGCTAATTTGCTACCGCCGCGCGCCGTCGCCGCGTCGTGAGCAATCGCGATGGCCGTGAATTTTAAGTTATATTTATAATATTCATTTGTAAGATTGTAGATTTTTGGTTGTTTGTAATAGATTACTACTAAATTATCTAAATGGACAGAGTATATAGGGTATATACATTTGATATATAAATTAAATTATTCATGCGTAGTACTCACAACCGGCGTGCGTGTATGACCAGATGTATGAACGTAAACGAGGCAAAAGGAGTATGTATGGATCGTAGCAGGTGGCGTTCTGTAGTTTCTGCCTACCCCCATGGGAAGGCGTGAGTTTATGTATGTATGTATGTATGTATTTACTTTTCAGAGTATATAGGGACATTTGATATGGTAATCAATTAAATTATTTATTTTTCAGAAGTTGTGCACTGTACTCCATCTACAAAGAGAACACGACTTATCATACATATGAAAAACAAGCTGTCGTCACATCGTTTTAGGCTTTACAAGGAATACACTAAGTCAAGAATAAATATAAAACAAAATTTAAAAATAAACAGACATGTATATAATAAGAAGTTCTTGGTTTCCCTATCATTTCCTTTCTAACTTATTTGTAGAACATATTGCAATAATTGCAATAGCATTGCAATTGTTGCAATATGTTAGTAAAATTAAACTAATATTACCAATTCCTAGCAAGAAAAACCTTTTAGGCTGACACCTTATCACGCCTTTGCATAAAATTCCGCGCCGGATGCTATGCTACATTTAAAAAAAAAACAGTCAGTCATGATATTATGTGAACCATAAGCGAGTCGATTTTTACTCTATGAGAGTGCCCTGTCTGAAGCTAACTAGTCTGTGGCCGCGCATGAGTCGTGACGTCCGCGCGATGTTCATTTATTTTTATTTCAATACTTTGAAAGAACCATTGTAATAATATGATGTCATTTGAAATATAATGAATTGGACTTTATAATATAATTATGTTAAACAAAACAACTTGTACTGTGTAGCCACGTCTATTCAGTTGAGTAAACAGTCATAAGCTTACTATCAGTTCGAAGTTTTTTTTTTACTACAAGCCGTTAATGAGGGTCGGGCGGCCCGCCACGCGCACAAGATAAGTGGTAAATCAAAGTGCACTTCTATCTGCTTACCACGCTTACGTTGGTTCGACATTGAGATATGGTATAATGTTTTGAGGGAATGCCACAGAGAGAGAAACTGTCTTCAAAGCTCAAAAGAAGTGTATCCGGGCAATATGTGCATTAAAACCTACAGATACTTGTAAACCAAATTTCATAAATTTGAAAATATTGACATTGTCATCACTGTATATCTATGAACTAGCATTAGACATTAGAAATAATTTAAATAAATATGAAACGCTAAAATGTACCAGGCTGGCCAAGTAAACTTCGAGCAATACACCATAGAACGGCTATGTTTGACAAGAGTGCATTTTGTATGGGTCCTAGAATATATAATAAATTACCTAATAATATAAAGGAAGCAACGAATTTTATATCATTTAAAAATAGGTTAAAGATTTATTTGATCAATAAAGTTTATGATTATTTAAATGATAAATGTAATTAATTTATAAATTAAGTAATGATAATAAAATTATATAATTAATAAATGTCAATAAATACTCTAATATAAATATTTTTTATAGTCTAATGTTTATTGTTTTTGTTATGGATTAATGTAGTAAATATTTTTTGCAAACGGCACGGCTTGCTTGTATGTACGTCCCTACTGTATGAGCGTAAACAGGGCAAAGGCAAAGGTAGTATGTAAGGATCGGAGCAAGTGGCGATCTGTAGTTTTTACCCACCTCCATAGAGAGGTAGGCGTGAGTTTACGTATTTGTATATTTTTATTAAGTAGGTATAATAGATATTTGCACACCTATTAAGGTAGGATATGTTCAAAGAAATTTTGTTAATTTTATGTATCACCTCATGTACACACAGCAAATCTATTCGGTTTACATCGCACACATACGGTTTATAGTCACTGTGTGCGTAAATTATTGTGTCGCTCGGTCAGGTACGAATAGCAAACGCTAAACTGTTTGTGTGCGTATGATATACCCACATATACCAATAACTAATATACCAATGTATAATAATCATAATTGAATAAGTTGCAATATTTCAATAACATTAATATGGATCCCATAGCCGGTCGGTGAAAGCACCTAGCATAGGTAACGACTTAACTTCGTGTCGTAAGTTCAAACCTCGGTAGAGGAATATAGTTTTACAGGTTTTTATTTTTGTCTTAATAAATATGACAGCGCGCGATTATTTAGTCAATTCAATGTAATACTTTTTAAAAGTTGTAATCGATTATGTTTACTCGGTGGTTTAGAATTTATCTCTTTAGAGGTATTTTTAACTTAGAGTGGGTAAGACCGAATGGGGTCGTGAGTGTCATGGCGGCGGTGGCGAGCACATGTTGTTGCGATCGTCACGCGGTGCACACGCACAAATCCATTGGCTCTAAATGCAAGTTGAACAATTATTGTGATTAGATTTAATCAGTGATAATCATTGTAATCATTAAAGTTTAAACTTAATTCTCGTTGCTATATTTGAAAGTAAATTAAGTGCGTTATTTTGCGAGTATTATTTTCCAAACACCTGCAAGTACACGCCCATGATGAAGGACCAACAAATGACGGATCAGCAGCGACACGTGGTGTCTCAGCCACTCGAACATCCGTCAAATACATCAATTTTGTGCCAAATAAAATTACTCAAACAAAAATTAAAAAGGTAATTAAATAAAACCAATAAAATAAAATGAAATATTTTATTAAATAAACTAGGCTAATCGCTTAGGTCATAAGTGAATGAGCCAGCTCGTTTCGACTATTATGTTTCTTACAAAAGTTGGCTTAAGGTTCAATTTGGCATGAGCTAGGTAAATGTTAGGAAATAAAAAATTACGTGTGGCCAATACAATGATTTAAGTAATGCAAACTATTTTAAATAGATTCCCAAACTTTTGGACGAGTAGAACATTGCTGGTAACTTCTTTACCAGTTTATAAGACAAGACAAGGTTTTGTTTGTTGAATAAGAAGGGACGTAAATATTTTTTTCAAAGTAATTATACAAACTTAAACAAAGTGAATTTGGAGGTGAAGTGAATCAACATGTTAGATAGCAAGAAATTATGACAAAGTCTAACTGCACAACAATAACATCACTTACACTTCATCATTTCACTTCATCCTTATCCGACTTAAAACATTTTTCATAATTAAAAATAACCACATTATTTTCCCAATTAAAATTTATATACCTATATGACCGCGCGAACAGCAGTCGGGTTTGTCGGTGAGCGGTGGACAGCAAAACCGCTGGCTTACTACAGCGTAAACCAGCTTCATGCAGGTCATTTCGCACCGTTTGTAAGCACACACTATGTGCTGTTGCAGTTATGCGGGTGGATAAAAATGGCTTAGCTCTGTGCCTTGCCACAATATCGTAGAGAGGAGGTAAAGAATTCGCCTTCGGTTTTGGCCCACGTGGACGATGGTCTACTTCTCTAGAATCCGCATACCGATGGACCCATAACTGCACGGTTCTCTTCTATGGATAAAAACAAAATAATATTTAAAATAACAAAGATAAACAGTGTAGGATTGGTGGAAAAAGCATAATTAATTAATTACTTATATTGCCTCATAAATTCAAGATATAATAATTTTATCAGAATCTAATTATGATAAAAAATAACTGTAGTATAATATTCTGATATATTCATATAACTCTCAATTGTAATATTTTACATTAATGTAGTCATAGTTAATCATTCTAAGGTGAGATGAGTTTAGAACTTGAGTTGAAGTATTACTAACGTAATGAAAATGTTTATGTCATATGTAACTGTTACTCACCGCTATTAATAAGCACCTTGCAATTTTACTAATGGAAATGTTTTGCTCATGCAAAACAACGATTTCAGTCTTTTTAAACATTGTTAAATGCTGCATGTTTGGATCAAGTTCAAGCACAATTGAGATCAGGAACATACAACGCACAGGAATATTAGTAGTAATCAATATACTTAGTAGTGCAAATTATAGTCGTAGACTGACAACCAAGAACGCTCATTATTATAAATTAAGGTGAAAGGTAAAAAACAAAAATACAAATATTGTAGGTAGATTATATCCTAAACGGTCAAAATAAATAGACTGAGAATTCCGTGCTCGTGTCTTAAACGTTATAAATTACTCATCTATGAACGCGAATGAATCGTTAGCAATACAACTAGGAAATGAATGTGTTAGAAAAATTATGATTACAAATTGAAAATAATGTTTTACACCCGAGATTTGAACTTACGAATCCTTTTTCACTAACCAGAGACGTTAGCCATTGTGCCGAACCTGTGACAACAAGCAAATGCGAAATATTATAACTGATTCAAGTAAAAATTTAATTATTACTATTTATTGGTGTTATAGTTATTGCCTATTGGTGCGACATACGCACACTAATAAAAAACAGAGCTCGCTCTCGCTCGTGTTATTTAACGTTTGTGTGCGTAACTATTCATACCGACACAGCGATCCGTGTGTGCGATGTAAACCGAATAGATTTGCTCCGTGTACCTACCCATATTCAAGCAAATAAATTATTTGAGTTGATTTGATTTGCAGAACAAAAAGAGATAAAAATACATTAAAGGGGGGTCGCGGTGGGTGGTCCGAGCGGTCGAGTGGACATTAAACTTTTAAATACAATAATAATAGTCGCTTCTTCGTGTTCCGAAGGTTGTATGTTAACCACACCGTGAATTTTGCGACGTTGCTATTTACGAGAGTAGAATTAGCGCACTAATTCTCCATAATACATAATAAAACAACTAAAACGGCCGCGACGGCCGGACGGAGGCAAATGTACATATAAATCGTTGCGCATTTTTTTTTTAAACTGACACGCGAGTTGGCGGGCGCTCATCATGGTCCTATTCTTTCTTTGATCCACACGTACTTTTTTTCGAAGTGTTCTATTAAAAGTGACAAAATGTTTGTGTGGTTATTGCTGCTGGTTATAGGGTTGTGGACGGTGACGTTTTGGTACAGAAGGAGGCACATGAATTCGCTGACCTCGGCTATACCAGCATCTAAGGATGAGCTGCCTTTGATTGGGGTGGCGCACACGGTAGTCGGTAGTACTGAAGGTGAGTTTCGCTTAAATATGGAAGTGGCATGATGACGGAAGATATGCACAAATTATAATCGCTATGTACACTTATCTTTTAAAACTTAAATAATTATTGTTTTTTTTACGTTTTCTGTGAATCATATATGTAAGTATGTATATTATTTAATTGATAAATTATATTTCTTTCTGTGAATTGGGTTAAAAAAAACGCATACGTCAAAAATAAATTATCATCATACATCCATCTGACGATATTGAATTCATTGATACACGCTAATGATTACGAGTAACTGTTAAGACTGCTCCGTTGGTTCCGTTGCAAGTGCGACTGCCGACCATGGGGTCCAGGGTTCGATCCCAAAGTCAGGCAATGTTATTGTTTTTTCGTTAGGAATTTGTCAGCTTGGTTTTAATAGAAATAGGTACGCCTCTATCGCGAAATTATCGTGAATGATACACCTCTGATCCTCTGCCTACACAGTTGTTGTTGTGGTATGTATGGTGTCTAAAGTAGTTATTACGGCTTTCAGATATCATGAATCAACTGAAACACTTAAGCTACGAGAGCATGCAAAATGAAGGAATCATTAGAGCTTGGTTGGGACCTTTATTGTTCTTCGGTAAGTATTAATTAATATAGTTTATAGAATACCTGATAAACAAACGTTTTCCACCTGTTCACGCTTTACTTTGTGTTAATTATTTCATCACC
The DNA here is from genome assembly GCA_916610205.1 of Griposia aprilina. Lineage (NCBI taxonomy): Eukaryota > Metazoa > Arthropoda > Insecta > Lepidoptera > Noctuidae > Griposia > Griposia aprilina. The sequence continues at coordinate 17,306,082 of OU744288.1, forward strand.
ACCGCCCTTAAAACGGTGAAGGAAAACATCGTGAGGAGACCGGCATGTCCTAGATTCAAAAATTCGAAGACATGTGACATTTACCAACCCGCACAGGGCCCGCTTGGTGGATTACAGCTCACTCCCTCTCGAAGAGAGGGGGCCTGTGTCCCAGCAGTGGGAACATTATCGGCTGATTATGTTATGCATGCGGTTTATGCATACAGTAGTTTAATTATTTTTTTCCTGAGGAACCTAACAGGGGTATTTGCTTTGTTTTTATTCTTGTACCAATATAAATTATCGTAATATCTACCTTTTTAAATTCATGAAATTGTTACTTTTGTGCAGGCGTAGTAGATCCCGTCGATCTCGAGATGGTTTTGAAGACGTGCTTGGAAAAGGACGATCTCCACAGGTTCATTAGAAAAATTATTGGGAATGGCGGAATATTTGCTCCAGGTAAGAACACTGTTTTTAATCACCGCAACTAATAACTTAAAGATGAGTAATACACAAGTGTTGACAGAGAACGAGCTGATCAGAAACAGGCCTATAAAAATAAATAATAGTTTAAAAAAACAAAAAAATACGCTTTTATAGAAAATCCAACAAAAAAATAGAAAATAAATTAGATTTAAAAAGTTGTAGCAGCCCGGAGTTTGGATTTGTGCCCGGTTGATGGCAATAGGCTCGCCCCCTATTACATGGGACTTAAACATAACTGGCGAAATGTGGGTGTGCTATAGGTACACCTCTGCCTAACCCTTCGGGGAATACAGGCGTGATGTTATGTTATGTTATTGACATGTTGATGTTCATTTATAATACCATATTTAAAAAGCATTGCTATCACTTTTTTTGGATTCATATTTATTATAAAAGTCAATGGTATCAAATATGTCATTATTATTTTGACACTTTAGATTAGGGCAGCATTTTAAAACCCATTCTGCAGATTGTAAATTGTGTGCATTGATGACAATATTTAGCGGAGTTCTGCCATTCTGATCTAAAGTATCAACGTAGACTCCATTATCTAGCAAAATTTTGATTATTTCACCACTATCCTCCGAAACAGCGTAATGAATTGGTGACATCCAGGTGTCAGTATTAATATTAGTACCTCCAGATATTAGTATCCTTGTAATTTCTTTCTCGTTATTCAAAATAGTTTGGTCTAATGGGGTGAACTCATTTTCCCATTTTGGACTAACTAAATTGACATCCGCACCATGTTGAACAAGAATTTCAACAACTTCGACAAGTCCGTTACGAATAGCAACATGAAGCGGTGTCTCATCATCATACATTTCATGTAGCGTTACAATAGGTCTGACAGAGAAGAGAATGTGTGTGTGTGTGTGTGTGTGTGAAATTATCATCATGAAAAATCTACTTTACCTACTTTGTCGACGTATGAAAGAAATAATATATCAATGTAAAAAAAACTTGAGAGTAATTACATCAATTTACTATTAAAGTAGATTTTGAATAATTATTGGCTGCAATCGAAATAAAATCGATAAAAACTGTTATTACTTTAATATCAGAACTCTTGAAACGTACGAAATTACCTGACTTTTCTGACGAGTAGTCATATGTTTATAGGTCATGTATGTCTCTAAATGTGGCTCAATTTTTTTTTTCATTTAATAATCTACTACTAAAGTAAGTTTGATTTTCATTACATCGATTTACGACTAAAAGAGTTTATGTATATAATATATTGGCTGCTTTTAGAATATATACTCGATATAGCGAGTTGACGAACTATAGTACACAATATTTAATAGTAGTCAATGATTTTCAATAAAATTGAGCCGTCATTGATGTTTATTCTAAGTCTGTAACTTATCCGATAAATGGGTAAATGGAGTGCCTACTGCCTTCCTTGGATGAGATAGCCTGTTCTCAGGTTCCCTCTCCGAAAATTTTATCTTAATCACAGTCGGTAACTTATCCGAGAAATAGGTGATCGGCGCCCCAAGTAATTTCCTTTATTGGTCTTGACGCAGACACTCCGGGTATCAGGAAAACAAAAATTCGCTAATCCTGATTATCCTAGTAAGGATAACGGGTCAAACTGTTTAAAATATTGAATTGTCATCGGTCCTTAATAAGTATGCCAAATTTCGAGTTAATCCGACGTTTTGAAGGGGGTCAAAATCATGTTCGAAGATTCCGTTACATACTAACATACTAACATACGTATGAAGCTAATAAAACCGTATTAATGACTGCACTTTTCCAGAAATTAACGCTGCCCACTGGCAGCTTCAAGTTCACTGAACACCACAAAGAACAATGGCGAATTCTTATTTGAAATAAATTTGAACGTCTAAAAGTGACACTTATACGAAAGAAATTTAATTATTTATCTACGTTTTTTTAACTATCATCTATTATCTAGTTAAGGCCGAGTAAAAATTTAAGTTTAATGAAAAGTTATTTGACTACTTCGTTCTAAAAGATTAGGAAATTGTGGGTTAGATTGGTTTAGTATTGCCATTTTATATTTATTTTCCTAAATAGTAGGTATAGCGTAATTATCGTGGTGTTGTTATCATTTTTAGTTTGTTATTATATTAACATAGAGTAAATGAATAAATAACACATTTATTTTGTTGTACCTATATCTAAGTTTATTCTGTGTTCTTACTTAGATAAGCATATTGCAGTAAAGTGGGAAAAATATCAAATGTTATGGCAATTCTGAACCCATTTAAGTCTTAAAAAACCTTGACAACCGTTGACAGTTTACGACTCTTGACCAGAAGCTTGCGCTCTGTCCTGTGTTGTTCAAAAGTTCAACACGGAATATCTATTAATCTCCGGCTTTTCTAACAAAAAATCTTACACAAACTAGTTCAGAAAATGACGATGAACTTAATTATATATGTTTCATTTAAAGACGTAATCATTTAATTTCAAATAAAACAATGTATGGGAAGCTGCCATTGTTCTTTAAAAAAATACTATTAAGAAGTTTTATTCAAGCAAAAGGTTGCTTTAGTTTGTCTAATTTTCTGTTGCCATGTTGGATATTTAGTTGGATACCCTAACAATGGATGGTCCCAGCGGTTTCACACCTAGATCTAGGCATTGGCCTTTGTCTTCCTTACTGCTACATATGTAGATTATAGTGTGAAAGTGTCTTTGTACATATTGGGTCATTATTAAATATAAGAAAAAATTCAATAGCCATAACACTAACATTATCAACGGTAATGAGGCCATAATTATGTCCACTAGCCACGTGTGTTTAAAAATGTACCACTTTAAGCACAATTGCGAGCGAATTCGTAATAATTCGGTGGTAAAACAATATGGAAAATAATATTAGCAGCAACACGCAGGCTACAACAGAATATTTCGTAACTGAGCTAGAAAGGACATAAAAAATCCAACAACAAGGTAAATCGGGCTGTGTTGTATGTTATTGATAAAACTATGCCAAAACTTCTTTTAATTTTGCATCAGACCAAAGAACTTAGCTACGACTGGTACGAGAATATACTTTTGTAGGAGTAGAATCCATACGTTCCAACTACATGCACGTAGGTGATGGTAACACGGGACATGATGGTAAGTGCCTCGTTATTTGTGGAACAGCATCACATTAATATTGGCACCTGGGTTAGATTCCTCTATGAATCTCCAACTGAACAAGGTTTTCTTGCGTCGGCCAAACTGAATCCAGAAACTACTTATTTGCACAAAAACTTAGAGAAGCTTCTCAAACTCAAACTCTCAAACTCAAACTCAACGCATTTATTTCAATTAAACCATTTACAGGCACTTTTGAATTGTCAAAGAGTCGGTCAGTTAGTCAGAAAGTTGAAGCTAGTTGCCCATTCCAAAACGTAGATCTCTATGAAGAAGAACGGGCAAGAAACTCCAAGGACACTCTTTTTAAATCAAGATATTACAAAATCGTAGGTACATTATTATTTTTGCTTCTATATGTGAGAACAATGTAGATAAAATAAAATGTATATTAAAAAAGAAATCAAAATATAAGAATAATAAAAATAAGCCGTGGCAGTCAAGAGATGACCAGTCTCAACTGACGGCGCCCTTTCACGAACATGACGCGTGGATCAGAACCATCCAGCTCAACCATTTTGTAGGGAACTGAATGATTCTATTTTATATACACATTTTGTAGGACACTCTTCTTCCACAATATTGCTACTCCTCCATACGGCCGGCCTACGAGCATGCCCGCCGTAGTATCCACAGCTGACGTCTGACGGCTGACGTGGCGTGATAGCCAGAAAATCATTTGGTCTAACGTTTAATATGTATATTGTTTATTTAATCGAAAATCATTAGGTCTAACGTTATATATATATAAAAAACGTCATTATGGTTAACACCCCGACTCAGAGTACCCCGACTCTGATAGGTTAGGTTAGAAGGCTAAGGCGGGAGCGAAGCGGAGCGGAGCTCCCTCCTTGGTTATTTTTTTTAAACCACCCAGAAATAGGAGTCCCGCATAGCGGGGCTCCGTCGACCTGTCTTAGCGCCGGTGGTAATCAGTTACTAGTTATGTTTTTAATTTTTATTTTGCTATTTTCTATTTTCAAATTGCTACCGATAAAGGATTATTTAGTTCAAGCGTGTTCCGGTGAACCATGACATCGGCAAATCTTGGTATCGGCCAACCATTCATTCTATGTAGCGTTATTCGGCGAAACGTGCTGTCGCTAATGCTGTCGCTAGTGCTGTCGCTAGTGCTGACTAATAGTTTTTTCGTATTACCGTTCGTCGGTGAACCATGCTTTCTGTAGACAGTTATATTGTTCAAGGGTAATTCGATATACCGTACGGGACTCCATAGCCATAATCAGGATCAATGTCGCTTAGAAAATGTATATCATTCGATAAAAGCATGTTTCTTGCAAAGCTATTATGTCAAAGGTATGACACAATTGCCTGACATAGTCTACCGATCGCTTGACACTTTTACAATTGAAGCTAACCAATGTGTACAGGTTGTCTTTATCCATCTACTACATTCTCAGACCGGACACGACGCGGCAACGCCTCGACCTTCGTTATTTTGCGCTTGTTTACAAATCGCCTGAATATGATTCCTTGAGGGCATAAAGCGCTATCGACGAATAATGACTGATGAATTATATCTGTTTTTGTAGTATCATTATGTATTCTCGTAATGAAAATCGGTATCTTTCTATCCGCCGCTTTAAATTATCCCTCATTGTCGCGACATATTCCCGCCGAGCCTGTATAGCGATATCTCATAGGTTTCTTATGATAATCCACTACCTGCCAGTCGTTATGATTATTATCATGGTCATTTCGCTTCGAGTTCAAATTTACGTTAAGTACAATAGCACTCGACGCGGCTTCATTCTCGTTATTATTCTGGATTGACACTAGAGTGCGGCGGTGACGTCATGGTTACTGTCTTATCACTCGATGCAGACGTAGACGGCTTTGTGTCATTAGTACCGCTATCGGCAACCGGTTTTACAATAGCCGACCGTTGAGAAACAGCTGATACGTTGCGATGATTATTCTCAGTCTCCCTCAAAATATTTCTAAATTGTATTGGAGTAGTTTCGATTTCTTGTTGCTTACACAAGTTACTATTATTTTTCTCCAGTGATAAATGTTCGATACGTGAAATTCCTATAGGACCACTATCTAGCATCCAGGCGCCTCGTCGTTTATTTAGGTTATCTGAATTCTGTAGCAAAGAGTCATATTTGATTTGTAATAATTCTGACTTTAATTGATCGACCTGACTTTGCGAAACATATGTAGACTTGATATTCTTCACTTCTTCTTGAACTAGGAGTAAATCCTTAAGTAGTTTCGTGCATTCTAGATGATCAAACAGCACTGGAGGGAGACGTTTTAATTCCCTGGCGAAATAGATCGGAAACAGATCCGGTTCCTTCGATTTGAAGACCTGCACTATATCAGCTAGGTCCCGTTCCTCCTTACCCTTATTTTTACGTTTGTTTTTAATCCCAGGCACAGACTCAAACAACAATGTTTTAGATTTTTCAATGTCTTCTTTAGAGAATGAAGATGTATGTACAAATTCGAACTAACGTGACCTCATCTATCACTGACACTTCGTTCTGTATGTACGCTAACATTTCATCAATCAGAATATTGCACGATGCACACTTTACTACGTTCGTCATGTCAATTTACGATACGCGTTTTTTTTTTTTTTTTTTTTCCTTTTTGGCAGCTCGTAGTTGTGACCACTAAGGTCCTGGCTACTTAACCGGGCAAACCTGTGGGTGCCTTAAGCTACTAACTTAAAGCCTCCAGCCAGGGGCGAACAAAACTTAAAATTTAGGTGACCGCACGCTAAGGGCACCCCCTGTGGGGTACGAACCTCGGCTTAGGGCGTCACTGAGGGGAGGGCAGCAAGATGGGACAGGCTGGATCTAATTTCACGATACGCGATGCACGTCGTTCCGTTAAAAAGAAACACGTCCGCACAGGGGGGTGCGCGGGCGCGACTGATAATGTGTTATATAGATTCTTTTATATTTTGAAAATGTGAGAACGTTGTAGACCTAACTTGTAACTGTAGGTTTGTAAATCATTTTCTATTTTGTGGAGTACCTGGTACTTGTTGACAGGCCTACATTGTCTACCCATGCCTATTAACACTGTTATTTCAAAACATTGTAAAGGCCAATTATTTTGAAAAGATTAACCGTGGAATTTCTTGCCGGCTCTTCTCCACAGAAAACGACCAATTGGAACCGTGCACCTAACATCTGACGTTTCATATATTTAGGTTTAAGTATGTGAAATAAAATAATTTGATTTGATAGCTGCAAGCCATGCGTATGCTAGTGTCGTTATGTTCTCTCTCACTCTCTATCCGTCCCACTGCTGAGTCATCAGTGATGACTGACGTAGCACCTTGCTAGACGTGAGCTGGGGTAGTCTTAAAATCAAAATGTTTTCAAAAAAACATTGTTGCAAAAGAAACAGCCGACTTCCAAAAAAAAACACTAAAAATAATGAAAAATAACTTTAATTTCGGAAGTCGGTCTCATTCGTTTTGTATATTCGTTTTTGATTTTTATAGAGTTTTTATTTTTTACTTTTTAGGTGTGTACCTACAAATTCGTATACCACTACTTGATATGTAAATAAAAGTGACAGGAAGTTATTAAAATATCATCTATGTAAGCTTAGTGGACAAAATACGCATTATGAAGGATAACTCAAAAACTGTTCGTCAGATCTTGCTTAATGGGGCCACATGTGAAGCACCATCTTTCAAATAAAAAAAGATTCATCAAAATCGGTTTACCTAGGAAAAAGTTCTGAGCTAACAAACATAAAAAAACAGTCGAATTTAGAACCTCCTACTTTTTTGAAGTCGGTTAAAAATATTAATGTGAGTTACTGTAACACTAGCCACGTGCCTGGCGAATTTTAAGGAGCTTTCGACAGAATATAGCCTTGATATTGCCTTTGACATTTCTCGCTCTCGGAGATTAAAAAGTTAAATGAAATCTTAGTCACATTATCGTCAATTCTACGTAATATAATAATAATAATTTCTTTATTGGCATAAAAACAGGTTACAGAAAAATGTGAGACCCTGGCTCCAAAGCTAGGCTAGAATACCTGTCTTTCAGGAGCCAGATAATATGTTTGCTACACAGTAATATGTCAACTTTTGTACAAACCTTTGACAAATTTTCTGGGGTTCTGTAGATAAGTACGAAACGATAGTAGTAATTGTAAGATTAAAGATTATTAAGGTTCCAGAACGTTTCCTGAAATTAATATTTATTTCCCTAATGAAGTTTCTATTTGGCGTCGCCGACGGAAGATCTTACTGCCAGCCTTCAGCCCTAGGATAGTTGAAAACTTTGTCCATGTTTTCGCTGAACAGAGTGAAAAGCTGGTGAAGCAACTGAAAAAGTCTTCCGGCATTGGAAAGTTCAGCATCTGGCCGTTCCTTAGCTCTTACACCCTGGATTCTGTGTGTGGTAAGTTCAATTAATTATAGCCCGAAATAGTTTGAGCAACGATGTGCATAATAATTGTGATTGTTAACTTAGGCTACTAATAACTGACTAATTCGGTATCACCCGTCCGATAGAGAATGCATAGTTATTAGTCGGTAATTAAATAGATATTCCCAAATAATAGAACATAAATCTGGAGCTGTAATAAACCTACTGTTTGAGCTTTCAGAGAATCGTATTTACAGTATCAACATGAAAAATAGCCTAGGTATCTACATATACAGCGTGGCGCTACAATGGTGACATTAGTTTAACAAACGTATACGGTTTCACGTTTTCATTATAAGGCGCAATTTGAATTTCACTAATAGTTATTATTTATTGATTTATTTACAGTTTTCTAAAATACCATCTTGGAGCAACCTGTACGTAGTGCAGAGATCATTTGCCGGCGGCATCACGGATCAAACATTACATCATAAAAATTAAAAGAAAAAAGAAATACTATTAGTATGAGACACGTAAAAAGTACTGAAATGAAGGCGCGACGCGGGCGGCGCGCAGTCTCCCTCTCGCCACATGCTTTTAACATTTTCAAAGAACCGTAAATGTACTCTTCATTAGTGCTTGCCCGGCCTGTGTCCTTGACACACTTCCATCACTCGCGCGCATAAACTACCCACGCCGTGTAAAGATTTTGTGAAAAAGACGCCTACATACCTGTTGTAAAATATTTATTTTTGATTTGTTTTCATTAGTTTAATCTATACTACAATTGAAATAAGATTAGAAATTTAAATAAAGCTTTTTTACAGTCCGTTCAACTGATTTTGACTTTTATTGCGTTAGTAGCATGACAAATGGCAGCCGCAGTAAACAGTGGGTATTGCAACCACGTTTTTGCTTTTAATGCCATCCTTATGCTTAAGAAATAGAAGTCAAAATCGGTTGAACGGACTGTAAAAACGGTTTATTTAAATTTCTAATCTTATTTCAAATGGTACTCCATTACTAAACATGCAAAACATGTACCTACTAGTACTAGTACTAGTAGGTACATGTTTTGCGATAAGGACGCTTTTATTTGTGTTATAAATTATTTATTAGTGCTTTGTGTAAAGTTGTGATCATGATGGCAAATACACATCTGAACTACATGGCAGCCGAATATGCGGACATGGTCCTAATTTAATGAGAACCCCATCAATCAGCATCCCTTGCGTAATGGATGTATCGCGAGAGATATGGCGTTTGAGAATTTGAGGAAAATTGTTTTAGCTGAAAATTTATTTTCAAAAGTGCGGGAAAACATGAAGCACCCTTTAGACCTTTGTAAACATAAAAAAAAATATGCCAATGCTTAAAAATTGTGATTAATTGTAAATTGTGATTTGTGATAGTGGTAATAACTGATAAGAGATAATGATAAGTGATTAGTGATTGATTACACATCTCTTCGCTGCGCTCGGACTACGGTGCGAATGTAGGTACCTGCGCAACTCGGCTACTTTGATATTATGCCTTCAAAGCATCACACAAAGCACGCACGTTGCGTGGTTGCCAGCGCGCAAAGTGAGGCGTTGCCGCGCTGAGTACAACGTAAGTAGCTTCATGAATGAATCTGTACAAAGACGGATACCAATTTTGGTTACTTTTATATTATTTAGTTTGTTTGAAAAAAAAAATGTTATGATTTATTTTTTCTTATTATATTTTTTATTGATACTGGCCACTAGCCCTACTCCATGTGTTAAATTAATGTCGCTATTGTAGCGCCACGTTGTATATACGAGTACCTATGCTATGTTTCATTGTGATATGTTTTTCAATTTACAGTTTTGTTAATTTTGAAATAAGTACATAATATTTATCATATGATTTGAAAAAAAAATACGACGAGTTACAGATTTTTGATTCAGCATAATAAATCTTAGCTCTAAGATGTTTTATTATGAATCAAAAATCCTTTTTAAACATTTAGAGGTCGAAACCGAAGGCAAATAATGCACTGTTAGTTATTTTCTAATTTTGCAGTAAATCGTTGATTTTTGTGCCTTTTTTTTTATTTTTTTATTAATGTTCACAATCTTGTACATCATTTTTGTTTTTATAATTTTACTCGCCAATCTTTGTAGTTTGATGGCGAGAAGCGCCTACGTGATTAAGATTGATGATAGTTCAAATTACCGTAGTTTATTATACTTGGTACGGTTCAGTCTAGATCCATTTGTCATGATAATTATTTCTACACGCAAACGTGGCCATTGTTTAGGCAGTTTAACTTCATTTGTACAAAGTTTCTGAGTTATATGTTTTGTTTATCTATTTATAATTTGTTGTGCAGACTGTAATGTGTTTCTGATAAGAGAAAGTATGTTTTACTGCAGTTTCTTTGAATCATGATTTATCTAGAAGGAATTAAAGTAGAAACCTAATCGGGTGACAGCGCTTTGTTGGCAGTTGAAAACTGAAACCTGATTTAACATTCGCAAAGATAATTTCAGAATCATAACCGGTTTCAGTATTAGCTATTTGTTAATTTCCCTTCACATAAAAATATAGGTAGCAAAAGACAAATTACGTGGAAAGAAACTAGATTCTTAAGTTCAGGGACACCTTTATCAGGAATTTGTGATTTTTTCTTTCCCTGGACCGAGAAGAATTTCACTCATCCATTTTTAATTGACAGAAACCACAATGGGAGTAAAACTCAACGCACAAGAGAACTCTGACCAACAGTTTCTAAACGCGATGTGCCACGCGCTAAACCTGGTGTGCGAGAGAATCTTCCACTTGTGGTTACAACCAGATTGGCTATACAAGTGGTTCCCGAAGTACAAGAAGCACCAGGAGTGTATAGCACTCATGCATGGATTTACTGATGAGGTAATTTTAAGTAATTGTTTCTCCTCTCTTTCGTGAAAAGATTGGAGTCGTACATCTTGTTGGAAACATCACGTTTGGCTACAGAAGCAATAGTGATTGCAGTTTGTCATTTGTATCTACGCAATGCTCGAACCCTATCGTTAAACTTTTTTTTTTTTGCGATTGCTTTTTATTTAGGTTATCATCAAATCAGCATAGGTATAGCAGTCCACTGCTTGGCATAAGCCTTCCCAATAGCAGGCCCAACTCGATCCTCACATACCTTCATTCAGTTGCTACCAGCCATAAGCGCATAAGATGTTGAAGAACTTAATTATTTACAGGTTATTGAAAAGAAGAGAGAAGAATTAAAATTCAAAAAAGAGTCTAGAACAGAGGTGGATCATGAATTTGGTGAGTTTTTTTAGGATATGGAACTGTTAGCAGATTATTGATCCGACAATCATCTTGTTTCTACTTAGTACCTAATGCAACAAAAGGTTAATATTTACATTTTTTGCATGCACCTTAAATTCTGTTTTAATATCGAACCCAAAATTATTTTAGATTTAGAATCATACAAGAAACAGACATTCCTAGACCTGTTAATACACTTATCTGGCGGTGAGAAAGGGTACACCAATGTGGAGTTAAGAGAAGAAGTGTTAACCCTTATTATAGCTGGGACTGATACCTCTGCTGTGGCTCTGGGGTATACATTGCAGCTGTTGGGAAAATACCCGGAAATCCAGGAGAAAGTGTATGAAGAGTAAGTGTTTTTTTTAAGTTTTGTGTATGGAAAAGTGTTTCTTTAGTGTCAATCTGCTGAGAACCTTTTCTCAACTGTTGGGTTTGTCATCCAGTCTCACCGGATACAACTGAGTAATAGTATTTTACATGGAGCGACTGCCTATCTGACCTCCACAACCTAGTTACTGGGTATAATACGATACCCATTGGTAAGACAGGTTGTCAGACTTTCGGGCTTCTATAGCCGGGACCAACAGCTTAACATGCTTTCCGAGGCACGGAGAGCTCTCGATATGTAATGGATGGTCACCCATCCATGGAGCGACCTCGGCAACCGTAGCTTAACTTTCGATCGACCCGTGTGTCTATTATACTTATTATTTACCCACGAAATCCTCTCGGGCGCAAAGTGTTTCTTTAGTCTAAAGTCTCAATAGTGAATAAATGGTTATTTTAGAACGATTAAGATTGTCTGAAGTAATGAAAAATTGTAATTGGATACTCGATCTGGCAGCAGTAAACTGTATAACTAAACAAAGGCATTTAAAAATAAAGATATTGAATCGCAATGTAATAATGGATAAGTGTCAAAGTTTAAAAGACGTTGTTTGATGACAAGCTTCCTCATTATTGTTAGGTATATCAAATAAAATTCTTGGAAAAGCAAAAAGATTTGGTCAGATTGTAAAGCCAAGATCTCTCACGGATATCCAAAAAAATCTTCGAAAAAGATGAAGACCTAATGATAGTGGATTATTGTATGGAATCTTATAAAATCAACAAAACACTGTAGTAGTAGTAGTAGCAATAAAAGCAGATTTCTTCTTTGCTCAATAAATAAACAAACTTCATTTTTAAATATTTGATAGAATACATATATGCAAACACTTAAAAATAAGTAGCTTACCGTTATCGGGAACAGGGTCTTTGCTACCGGCGGTCAGGGCTCCACATAGAGGTACCTCCTAGCAATGCTAGCCGTGTCCATAGGTACCTACCGCTTTCTAAATCAAGCCCTCAAGCGTTGAGCGAGGCAACTATTATTCTATGAAAACCAACCATATAAGGAGGTTGTCAGGGGCTAGGTACTATGAATAAATAAGCTAACAAACTATATAAATAAATAATTTAAAAAAAAGTTTCATTCAGACTATTTAAATTTTCATATTTGCCTTCGGGGTCATGTCCCATTTTATCTATATCTGTATGATCTATGTTCCTATTATATGTGGGTCATGATAGTACGTCTCCACCGTTAATGCACCGTCAGCGATATAAGGCCGACACGTAACACCTCCCCCTGTAGCTCAGCAACTATTTTATGACATTTAGTGAAAATGTTGATGGCCTCTGAGCTTTTCCTTGGCGTTACGATGGTTCGGGGTCTTCATAAGTATGATCTTGATTTGCAGCAGCAGCGTTGGGTAGTGATTGCTCTGCAGGTGGCTTGAGTCCCCAGGCGTTGCAGCGTGGACGCAATACTATGGTGGTGGTTAGTAAAAGTGCACCAAATAAGATCACGTAGAAATGGTATGGTTGTATGGTAGAGTGATGGTGTCTCCAGACTTTCCAATTGAACGGGTGTTTGAAGATTAATGTCATCTTGTAAGTTATGTAGATTTCTTAGGTTAATAGAGTTTATCTTGAGCGGGCGTTGAGGTACGTGATCTTCATACATTCTTGTGGTCATTTCGGTTATCTTCACTGGCTGACCATTCACTCGATCATTGATGTTAGCTATGGTGAATTCATGTGTTCGTAGCAGACAGTTACGCGGGATGGTAACCAGTAAGCTACCGGTTAATGTGTTAAATTCATCTCGTTCACAGGTAAGTGGCAGTTTCATAGGTTTTGGGAAGACGTATGTAGTGGCGGTCGTCCTGCTTATCCATGGCTTGTCTAGAGAGTGAAACGGTTGTCTTCACGCAGGAGTCATCCATCATTTTGCCATCTATTATACGTTGTATACAATCTGGTTGCGATCTTAACGGAGGATTGAGTTTTTCTTCGCATAGGTACTGCTCGGTAAACTTCGAGCATTCAGCCTCTATGTACACGTGAAAGTTTCTAGTGATAGCTATAAAGGGGTATGGGGGAACTGTATCTGCTTTATTTCATTCGGTACTATAGCTAGTCTATGTAGAGTATATTTGAGGAGAGATAGGATGGGGAATTGAAATGCTATGACAATATGTTGACCGTTATAAAATTATTCTGGTTTTATGACGTTATAATATTCCCTAATTTCCAAATCTGGTCCTTATCGTAGATACTACTAAGTTTTTCTAACATACTATTCATTGTCTCTAACTTTATCATAGAATGGTGCGCGCTTCCGGCACGACTGCAGGCTATTGCATCTTCAATTCTATGTAACTCATCTAGTAACTTATCTACGTTATCGCTAACTATACTTAGGATTTGCGCGAAGTTCGCAAATTTTAATAGACTGTATTGAACATACTTTTGTTTGTCCAGTAGATCATGCAGAGTGTTATTAATTCGGAACTGATTTTCAACAATTATGGTTATAATTTTGGTATGGTGGCCCATCCAGTATTTGCTGAGACTGATATGATGGTTTTGTTCAGCAATTACTTTGTCCTGATTATCCTAAAGAATTTTAACGGCATCATTGTACCTCATGGCATCTATATAGTCCAGATTTCCGGTTATGCTTTTTACTACGGATCCTAGACCGTCTATAAGACCTCTTTTGGGGCGGTTAGGCCCTAAGCTACTTAGTTGAACCGAAGCCTTGTTTAATTTACTTGTTAAATGATCAATCTGTAACTCGTACAGGGCAAAAGTATAGTTATCCAGAGTGTCGGAACGGATATCCAATTAGTTGTGTTCGTACGGAGCTAATTTTATTATTTATATCTTGGAGTTCAATGTATTGTAGAAATGTATAATAATGAGTTGTAAGTCTCATAAGTCCTAATTTAAAAGGTAGGATCCCTGGTCCATCGTTGAGTCCCTCAAGTTTTATCTCTTGCGCCTGCATCAGGTGGAGCACCAACATCAGTAGTGGGATCCTGCAATAATTTGGCACTGTTAGGGACTCGTTTGAGTCTCGATTTTGCTACTGGACCACGTTTCTTAGAGGTGTATATGTGAACTGGGAGGTCTGCCAGGACCGTATTCAGAGTATATCTCGGTGCGAGCTTTGACGGCTAGCACTTGGGTTTGTGACGAATATCTGCTGTTGTGGCTGGTATTCCACGTCTGATTCACGACCTTTGCTCCTATTACACGACATTTATTGCAGTTCTATTAGAGAGAGATGTTTCATTAATTAGCTCGTAGACTTTCTTCATTTGTTCCCTATGTGAATGTGTGTATTGCTGTAGCAGATGTTCTGTTAGGTCAATATCTCGTGGATCTCTTGGATCTGTATGTGCTAAAATAATATCGTATGGCCTACATTTCGTGAAACTGTGGACTGAGCTGTTATACCCTATCAAGGCATATGGCATTAGGTTAATGACAGATTTGTCCCGATGCTATAGTTTTAAGATGCCCAAATGTTCTAGCAAGTTTAGGTGAAATCTCTCGATGTTGCCGTTATCATTTGGCGCATGAGCCAATGTTTTATGATGAGTTATTTTGTGTGTTTTACAGAACTCCAAAAACATTTGGTTCGTGAATTCTGTACCCTGATCGGTTAAAATAGTGAGTGGCAAGCCACGATGAGTGCTGAATGTTAGTAGTGCTTGTAAAACGCTTATTGTTGTACCATTTTTAAGGTTATATGCCTGACCGTACTTAGAAAATACATCTATAAGAGTTACATAATTTTCATTTTGTGCTGTAAATAAGTCCATATGGACAATGTCAAACGGTTTTGTGGTTGGTGGAACTATATTGAACATGGGTCTAACAGGGTTCCTATCGCATTTTGCCTGGGCACATGTGGTACAGTCGTTGATATATTTAGAGGTAGGCTCCCTCATTTTTGGCCAGTAATACCTACATGATAAGTCAAGTAACTCTCGTTAATACCTCGGTAGTTGGTTTTTCCATCGTGGTAATGACGGATGATTTCCTGTTGTCTAAGGTACTCCTTGACATTTTTGATTTCCTTTTCGGCTATATATAGATTCAAGACTGAATTCCTGATTTTGTCCTGTACAATGGGCACAATTTTGTACATGCCTAAAGGCGGATTTATTAAAAGGGCTGTTTTAATTTTAAGGTTAACATATTCTTTTATTGCATTAACTAGGTCTTCCTCTAAGTTTTCGCAGATGTTCGGAGGTGAGTTTCAAAGGGTCTAGTCACAGTCGGTCGTCTTTTAATGTCCTCTACAATGGTCAACCATAATTGACGGTGGAATTTGTTGAGTAGTTCGCCAACGATAGGTATCTCTAGTATAGGGTTTTCACTGCCGGTGTGTGCGATGAGAGTATTTGAGTTATTTAAGGTTGGGGGTTTGTCAGTCGGATTGGCTATCATTGAGTTAGTCTCCTCATTGTTTAACTCGATGCGGGATAGGGCGTCGGCATTAGTGTTGTTTTTGCCCTTTTTATAAATGACTGTAAAATCGTACTCGCTTAATTTTAGCCGCCACTAAGCCAACCTTGAGTTTGGATCTTTAATATTCATAACCCACTGGAGGGGTTTATGATCCGTTACGATTTTGAATTCGCGCCCAAAAAGATATGGCCGAAAGTATTAAGTGGCCCAGACAATCGCCAATAATCCTTTCTCTATCGTGCTGTAGTTAATTTCGCTCTCATTGAGAGTACGTGAAGCGTACGTATCTGATCATATGGGTCCTTGTGATAGCACCGCGCCTATTGCATAGTTAGAGGCATCAGTCGTCAGTACGAATCCTTTTGTGAAGTCTGGGTATCTCAAGATGGGGTCGTTAGTCGTGCATTTCTCGAAACTGTTAATGTAGTCGAGTTCATATGTAATTTTCTTTCCTTTCTTTAGACACTGCGTTCGGAGTTTTGTAATCCGGGAAAAGTCGGGAATAAACTTCCTGTGATATCCTAAAAGTCCTAGAAATTGCATTATCTGTTTAGGGGTTTCCGGTAGGGGATATTTCTCTACGGCTGCTATCTTATTGGGGTTAGATTTGATACCTCCACTGCTTATCACGTGACCGAGGTAGGCGGTTTCTAACATTAGAAATTCCGTTTTGTCTAGCTGAATTTTAAAGTTGGATTCACTCAACCTTTGGAAGACTTTATCAAAGTTCTATTAAAGGTGTGAATACTTAAATAAGAATAAGGAATCATATAACAGAATATATATAATCAGCTAAATATATTTCTTTTACTTTTGGTTACAGTCACATATATTTCAGTGTAGTCAGTTGTTTTCTCTCTATGATAGGCATAGAGTGAGGCTAGGAAGAAGGCTTTATGCCTTAACATCCGGCTCTGTTTTGAATGCCTGCCATCTTGCAGAGTTCCAGAATCCTGGGTCCATAGAGGGGCTTCGTTAGCATGTCAGCAAGCTGCCGAGTCGCAGGGACTTTGCATACTTCTAATATGCCATCTGTAACACATTCTCGTATAAAGAACGATCTTATACGGATGTGTTTTGTCCGCTGATGACATTCATGTGGTGGATTCTTGGCTAGCCTGATTGCAGACTCATTGTCGATGCATAGGCTTGTTGGACAATCCTCATCTGTGATGTCTTTCAAGATCCTCTTTAGCCATATGATCTGTCGTGCAGTTTCACTAGCAGCGACTATCTCTGCTTCGGGCGATGAAATAGCAACGGTAGATTGTAGTTTGCTCTGCCATGAAATTGGTCCTCCAGCATACAAAAATAGCATTCCAGTAGTGGAGTGCCCTGTGCTGTGGTCACCACCATGATCGGCATCGCTGTAGCACTCTAAGTCAAGAGTTGTATCGTTTGCATAAACTATTCCTTTGTCTATTGTGCCTTTCAGATAGGGTAAGATTCGCTTGGCAGTTATGATATCCTCCTTTGTAGGATTATCAAGATTGCGTGACATAACACTTACGGCGTAAGCTATATCTGGTCTTGTCCCAGTCATGAGGTAAGCTAGTGCTCCCATTACTTGGCGATAAGGGAAAGCCGTAGTGCTCTCTTGTTCTTCCTTACTAGCATTCGACTTTAGGATCGGTGTTGCAGCAGCTTTACAGTTGTCCATACCGAATCTTTCAAGAATGCGTTTGGTGTACGCTTTCTGATGAAGAAAAATAGAACCGTCTGATTTCTTTTCTATTTCCATTCCCAAATAATAACTAACTGATTTAACAGTTATTTTAAACCGTTTTTTTAGCTCTTCCAAGAAGGTTTTCGTTTCCTTGTAGCTTGTCCAAGCAAAAAGTCCGTCGTCGACATAAAGTGCTAAAATAATCTTATTTTTGCCTCTTTTTCTTATGAACAGACAAGGATCGGCTTTGCTCTGTTTGAAACCAATTTCTATGATATAATCAGTAATACATCGATTCCAACAGCGTGGCGCTTATTTTAATCCATAAAGACTCTTTTTCAGTTTAAAAACGAGTTTTGGATCAGATACGTCTGTGTAGCCTTCTGGAAGCTTCATATAAATGTCCTCGTCTAAGTTTCCATATAGGAAGGCGGTTGATACGTCAAATTGGGCCAGAGACATCTTTTCCTTAGCAGCAACACTTAGAAGTGCTTTTATAGTACTTCTTTTTGCTAAAAGGCTAAAATTCTCAAAAAAGTCTAATCCTTCCTTTTGAGAATATCCCTTGATCACTAATCTGGCCTTATACTAGTCTAGAGTACCGTCAGGATTGGTCTTGATCTTGAATATGCATTTGCAAGGAATAGGCTTTCTGCCTTTTGGTAATTCAACGAGTTCCCAGGTCTCATTCTCCTTTATCGAAACAATTTCATTATTGATGGCCTCTTGCCATTTGTCCCGATCTGCTCTGGACATAGCGGCTTTAAAGGTTGTAGTTTCATCACTGGGAACACCCGATGTCATGCCTGTCAGCCTCAATAAATTTAAATCATTTATTAAACAGAAACTCTGTCAAAAAGGTTTCTATAAAGTTAAAGATTACTTGGATGACAAAAAGGCTTGGGATTAATTAAGCTACTTCAATGTACCCCCAAGCAACAATCTATTTTATACTGTGATTATGTATTTTAGAATTAATAATGTCATTTTTATATTATGATTTTTTGATGACATTTAAAGAGAAACCTGTCTGTGAATGTGAGTAGCATGCAGGCTAGATGAAATACATGATATTCATTTTAATATTGTGAATGTGAAGACTATGTCGGTCATTGTTGCTTTTTTTTTCCTTTCAGGTAGTTTTAATCTTAGTCTGGCAGTTTGAGTAATTTTTGTGGCCTACCCAAATGTCCTTTCTTTGGTACTGTTCGTTGAATCGTTGAGCTCCTTAAGTTCTGAGTTGAGCTGCACGATTACTGACAAATGCGTGCACTGACTGGACAGGTCCACTCAATCTGTGTAGTTTTTCCTCAAAATACCATTTCAGACAAATCTACATGGTCTTCACATGATCTGACCAAGATTATGTCTGGACTTTAAAAGAGACTGTGACCTCTGAGTTTGTTTCGGCCTTTCTTCTCAGAGTAGTCAGATAGGAAACGCCGACCTCATCTAGTTTTAAAATATCATTGACGTGTAAAAGTGTTTGTACAAACCTACTTACAGAAATAAAATCATTTATCATTTTTCATTTATCATGTTGCAGATATAATCTTTGTATCGACTCGGAGTTCTGAGATTAGTCCGGTCTCTAAGAGTCATTTGACTTTCGCGTTCAATTTCATCTTGAGAGAGGTCCTCATTATTTTCCGCTTCCTCACCTTCAGATTCTACAGTGTCATGAAACTGTTCAGATTCTTCGGTGTCGATCTGATTTTGCTCTGCTGGAACATCACGCTCCTGTTGTCCATCTCGCTCTACATGAACTTCCTGCTCATTGATACCATTAAAGTGTGATGTCAAAGTTGAATAATTTGTACATGGTGGGCTGTTCTCAGCATCATTCTGTACCGTGTTTTCCTGAAATCTCTCTTGTTGAAGATCTGGTAACTTGTAATGATATATTCTGTCAGTTGAGGTTGAAGGTTGAGGATCATTCGGTGCGTCCTTCTTGCTAGGGTATCCAAGCAACGGTATCTCTTCAAACGTCACGTCTCTAGAACTCATCAATTTGTGATCCTCAAAGCCTGTATCCTTCATCACCATCGTAACCAATTAATATTCCTTTTTGAGCTTTCTTGTCTAGCTTCTTGCGATTTGATTTAGGAATGTGGGCGTAGCATTTGCAACTAATGATTCTCAGGTGTTTGATACCCGGTTTCTTTCCATGCCATATCTCATAGGGAGATTTTCCTTGTACACTTGACGAGCCAGTCCGATTTAGGATGTACGCTGCAGTGTTAATGAGCTCTGCCCAAAGACCTTGAGGTATCTCTTCATGAGCATGCATCATCGCTCGTGCTGCTTCTACTACTCTCCGATTCTCTCTTTCAACGCAGCCAGCTTGTTCGTGAGTATGGGGAATCGTCAGTCTCTGTTTTATGCCATGCTCATACAGGATCTTTCGAAATTGCTCATTATCAAATTCTCCACCGTTATCGCTCAATATTTCTTTTACAGTGTGACCTACAGTTTTGACTTCAGCTAGCATTCGTTTGAGCTTTATCCATGCTTCAGACTTCTGTTTCAGGAAATATATGTAACGATAGCGAGTAAAGTCATCCTTGAACATTAAGAAATACCTAAACTTTTGTATTGAATATGCAAAAGGTCCACATATGTCGGTATGGATCAGCTCACCTCGTCAGTTGCTCTTATCCTTGTACCTAACTTTTGCCTATGGGACTTTCTATAAACACATCCTTCGCACAGATCTGTTTGAGTGCCTTCCACTTTTAATCCGAACTCATTCTCTAGGATCTGTTTCACGTGTCTCTTATTTTGATGAGCGAGCCTCTTGTGATAAACTTGTAGATGATTAGTCATTGCCATGTTAATTTCAGGTTTCGGCAACAGACAATCAAGTTTCAGCTTGTAAAGTCCGCCATTTCTCTGCCTTGTTCCTATTAACTTAATGGTTCCATCTACTTTCAGTGTACACTTGTCTGGCGTTGACTCAAAGATCGTGTTCAACGCGCGGTCGTGTGCAGCAAGAACAGAAAAAAGATTAATTTTTATATTTGGGACGTACCATACATCCTATGTCCTATGTGCACCCTTGATGCTTCAACAATCGCCCTATCCATAGCGGTTGATAGCTGGTATCAGATTTCACAGTATGAAAATTTTCTTCTCTCGAAACAAAAGAAAGAAAAAGTTCTTTTCCAGAATAAAACATCTGTGCTTATTCAATAATTTCACGCTCTGCTACCATATTAAAGGTGTGAATTCTTAAATAAGAATAAGGAATCATATAACAGAATATTTATAATCAGCTAAATATATCATTATATATCCATATGCTGAATACTATAATATCGTCTAATTAAACAAGACAGATGACATTCTGGAGTCCTCTGAGGACATTATCCATCACACGCTGGATCGTGGACGGTGCATTCTTAAGTCCCATGGGCATTCGTACAAATTTGAAGTGCCCATGTTTTACATTGATAGCGGTCTTGGGGATGTAGCTAGAGTGCATTTCAACTTGATAAAATCCTGAAGCTAAATCAAGGGTTGTGAAATATTGTCATTTTTCTAGTTTATCGAGTACATCATTAATATTCGGTATTGGGTACTTGTCGTCGATCATCTTTTCGTTTAGTTTATGAAAGTCGACGACGAGACACCACTTTTGCTTTCTTGAAACGTCATCTTTTTTTGGTACTATTCAAATGGGTGAGCTCCATGCTGATTCCGATGGCCTAATTATCCCCTGTTCTAACATTTTTGATATTTGGCTAGTGACTTCTTCCCTATGAATAAATGAATATCTGTAACTTTTGGTACATACGGGGTTTTCATCGGTAGTTCTAATGCAATTCTTTACTTTATTGGTGAAACCTAATGGAATGAAACCTCGATATAGAAAATGTCAGCGTATTTAGCACACAGTGACTCCAGATTGGCCTTCTCTTCTGGGTTTAAATGACTAGTGCGCAACTTTGATATAATTTCTTTTACACGGGGTGACGATTGTGTCGAATGAGTGCACTCAATGTTAAACACCGATGCCTGTCCTGGATGGTCTATTGAGAATATTGAGTTGAGTTCTCGACTTCTACTATACCATGGTTATTTATAAAGGTTGTTAGGCATTCATGAATAATATAGTTACAAATTATCTCTTAGAGCTCATAAAAATTCTATTTTATGAGCTTTCAGTGTGACATGCTACACTAATTAATAACGAAGTATCTTATTTCCTTGAAATGTATTATGAGTGGCTTTTGGGCCAGCCATTAGTCGAAAGGCAATATTCAACGTCAGTTAAGATGCAATTACTTAAGTAATTCTAAAGAAACACATAAAATACCCACATCTGGCCGGCCTCAGTTGATGCTCAAACGAACACTTAAAACAATGAAAAAAATTGTACAGAATCGTATGTTGCGAAGATGCGAGAATTTGGGTCTATGTTATTAAAATAAACCAGGGGTTGGTAGCTGGCGTGGGGATGTGAGAAGAGGAAAGGAAAACGAATGGGATGGCAGTTGTGTGAGAACCACGAGAAGCGTGTTACACGATAGTTTAGTAGTTGAGTGGGAATCGCGAGAGGCGACAAATACTAGAGTCCAGAGTAGTTAAGTTAGGAGACTTAGGTAATATAGTCGATTACGACAGTAAGGAACCGAGCATTATTTATTAAGTTGATAGTGGGTTAAAAACCACGTTTGGTAGCAGACGACGTAGTCACTTCAGTTACACCCTAGACAATTTAGTTTAGTGAATGCCCGAGGTGAAGCTGGTAATACGTGCAGTATTTCGTAAGTAAGTTGTAGTATAATTCCATCCAAGGAGATATTTGATAAGTGTTAATATTTAGTATCGTAGTTTGTAATTAATGTTGTTTTCTCTTGCATGACGTGACCTGCACCTCCTAATCCGTACCTTGACAGATATTGTCACTTGCGTTTGGTTATAGGGAAACGGAGAAGACCTACCGCTATACTTGACAATGAGCACCAACGCTTCTGACTCTTGACGATTGTTGAACCTTAACTGACGAACCACATATGGAAGGCGTAACCGTAAATACACAGTCCATCTAAATCAAACTAGGCTATAAATCCGATCTCTAATTACGTTATAAAGTAATCAAACTTTAGTAATGATTAGTGCTTCCAAAAAGGTCTGGCCACAGAACACTTTGCGTGAGGCTTGGTATATTTGCATTTCTGGTAGTGGGGGTAGGCTTCATATAAAATCACAAACTGCATTGGTAGTCGTTCTAAGAACGCTAGGGACTGTATCTCGATAAAAATCTACAACCGGCTATGGTATGCCATTTACTAAATCGACACTATTTATCAAGACACGTCAATATGGATGCCTGTGCGGTGAAAACTGAACAGCATTCTTTCAATGGGGAAGATTAAGGAAATGTGAAGTGACGAAATACAACTTCAGTGTGCACCAAGTACGATCGCAATGAGTTTTGCTACAGACTGAGTCTACGGTACGTTTGTACCAGTTTTCTATTATCTTAGTAAAAAATGGGCTAGGCCGCCTTAAGGGTGTCATTAACATTAGTACGCGTTTAAAACTACTCAACACTTGTCTCCCTCAATGGCAGTTGGGCTTTGCAGTACTCTGTCTTTAGGATTGAGTAAGACATTTATTTAGTGCATAGGGAACGTGTCCTTTTAGAATCGAATTAGTATCCGCAGAGGTTCTATGCGTTAGGTCTAGAAGGACATGTACAATGAGGCAGACGCTGTAAAATGGTTCCCAGTCTCACTAAAGTGGGTACATTGTAAACACATAAATTAACGTAGCTATAAATGATTAATGTAAGTGCAAGCGTAACGATCACTTTACCCGCTCCATATTATAAAGATTATTGCAGATATTAGCGCTCACCTGCGAGAAGGGAGACGTCGGCGTTACGACATTTATAATACCTAATCATAATATATTATATACCATTGCATACCCTCTCGTCTTCTTAGCTTCACATATTTATAATTATAATAATTATGTTTCCTAACTGTGAATTCCCAATATTAACATTACCTTGTGTCTCTCCTTGTCCCCTAGCTTTCTAAGTCGGGACAAGGCAGTTTATTTTATGGGAATTCATTTCTTATAATGGTGGGAGGGTGCCCAAGTTTGGTGACGAGCCCTACAGGAACACGAGGCCGGGGGGGCGTGTTCCCTTTCCCTCAAAGGAAAGCCAATCTTAACACTAATATTAGCATAATTTCGGAAAAACGAAAATTTTATCAGCCTGGGGTCCGTTAGGTACTGTCACTCTGGGATGATATTTTCATACAAATTTAAGTTGCTGGAATTATACACACTAATATGATTTACCGCGGACTTCGTGGTCAACGGCAAATCCTTAAGTCAATTTAGCATGCCATTTTGCAAGTAAGTAGGTCGAATCCTATAAGTCCATCAAAATTATTATGAAATTTATACACAAATAGTTTTATGGGATCTGTATCGTTAAATTCGGAGGAGCATGGTATATCAATGGAGTGACATGCCTACTTGTTGCATGTACGTTAGTGACCTCGAATTGATCATGGTTCAATGGTAAATGTGCAAAATATCTTTCCACAGCATCCGGGCTTATGAAGGATTGATTAGCGCCAGTGTCTATTAATAAGTTTAGGTTAGGGTTAGTAATATGAACGTACGGTAACTGTCGTTGTGTTTGAAGGTTTAATTCTATTTTGATCTTTTTGATTTCGTGGCCCCCTGAAAATCCTCCTTGCTGGTGAAAGGCTGTGGCTGTTCACTTACCTGAGTGCTACAGTCATCTGTCACGTCAGTCGTCATCTCAGTCTGCAGAATGCTATCGTAGACGCATGGATAATTTCCGTAGTAATTCATAGGATAATAATTTTCGTAGCAGTTAGGCTCCTGCTCATACCCGTAATACTCGGGATAGTAAAAGTCTTCAAAACTTGAACACTCGTTGACATTTACATCGCGCGCTCTGAAGTAATTAGTAGCTGGCGGATTGCCTTGCCTAGACCAATCCCAATTACTACGAGTAGGAGGTAGTGGCTTAGCTACAAAATTGCTCACACCACTCATGGGCTTGGGCCCTTGATTTTGTGGTGGGGGTCTTGGAGTCATACCGAACGTGTTACCTCGCGAGTTGTAATTTAGAGGTGGTGCGCCAAACATTCGTTGCATATGCGAAGGCATACGGGGTTGATTATAGCGTGCTTTAAAAGTATTAAAACCTACATTAAATCTGTAGTTATTCTGTGGCTGTAGTTGCATCATGCGTGGTTGCATATAAGTGGGCATGACCGGGTTAGGTACGGGCATGGCGTTATTATTGCATGAAGTGGGGAAGCCTGCATGCATGGGTGACGGGTTAGGCTGGGTCGCAGACTTGCAATGAGTGTTAGTGAATTTTGGTAAGCCGTAATTTCTCTGTTGCATTACGTTTAGTTGCCCCTGTACGTACTCGTACATAATAAATCGAAATAAATGATTGAAAATAAATTAAACATACATTTAAATAAATTAAAATTAAATTGAAAGAAATTAAAATTAAATTTAAATACGTTAAAATTAATTCGAAATAAATAATTGAAAATAAAATTATATGTAAATAAAATTCAAATAAAATATTAAATTAAAATACAAAGAATCAGGTAACGTGCAGCCTGATGTGCCTTCCCACAACTGCCGATACTGGTCTGTCTGCAATCTTCCTTAGGATTCCGTTGCCACTCCCTCGAATTCGGCGAATTTATAACAAATATATAACTTCTTCCGTATTTCATCTTGATTTCTTTGTGTATAGTAATTAATAGCAAGTAGCATAATAGTTTGGTATAACTTGATTGATACATTGATGTCTATTGATTATCTTGGATTTATTGTTCATTATTTTCCTGTATCCAACCTAGATTTATTGTAGATAAGCTTAACACAACATAAAACAACAAGTACAAAATAAAACAACCAAAACGTAGGTAATTTCATGCAGTTTAATGCTATTCAATGTTTTACTATATGCTAAGATGTTATGTAACACAAATGACAAGTGCAGGAACGAATATATAGAATGTTTTAAGAGTTTTTATTCGTTGCACATTTAAAAACAAGAGCTACTGTATAAAAAAACTGTTGTTTCATACAAAACTGCAATACAAGCACTGAATAAAGAGAAACTAGAATTCGTCGATAAAACTGTTTTCTTGGGGATCATGCTCGACATAAGGCTGCAATGGGGTCCTCATTTAACATCTCTTGCAGGACGGCTAACTTCAGCAGCTTATGCTGTCAAAAAAATCCGTCAATTTACTGATGTAGATACCGCGAGGCAAGTCTATTTCAGTTACTTTCATAGTATCATGTCTTACTAAGGGAACTGTTTAAAGATATACACATCATGACGGTACCTTGTCAATATATCTATGAAAACATCATGTACGTAAGAAAAAAATTAAATCTTTTCAGTAAAAGAGGTGAAAGACACAACTGTAGGACTAGAATTGATATTTTTGGCAAAATATCAGCAACGCCAATTCGCCATGCAACGTGATAATGCTGCAACCTTTTTGTGCACTTTTCCTGTTAACAACGATGCGGACGAGTTTTAAGATGCTATGATTATTTTTTATTTTAATATTTTAATTATTGATTTATGCTATGATTATTTTCCCTCTTTTTTTATATACTCGTACATGTACATATTATTATTATTTTAAGTCTGGTAGCTTTAATATTATGTAACTATTATATTCGGAAATAAATAAATTGTTGAAATAAAAGATACTTGTATCTCCTGAGATACAAATATTTATAGCCATAGTAGCAATAGTTCCATAAAAACTCTGAAAGTTGTTCATTTTCGTATGTACTACACTCCTTTAAAGTAGGTCTCTCGTTAAATCTAACATACTGTGTAGAACTTTATAATAACTGTCAAAACTAAGGAGTAGGTACCTAAATAATGTAAATAAAATAATTTAGTATTAAAATGATTGTCCTTTTTCAGGCTCTGCGAGGTATTTGACGATGATCGTATGTTAGTCAAAGATGATTTAATCAAGTTGAAGTATATGGAGCGAGTAGTCAAGGAATCTTTGAGGTTATTCCCACCTGTGCCAGTAATTATTCGCAAAGTCTTAGCCGATATTACGTTACGTAAGTATTTTGTATAGTTAAGTTAACAATATAATAGTATTTTTGTTTAAAAATTAATTGTAGAAACGTTTAAAAGTGGTTTAGATATAAATAAATAAGCTGCAGTGCATACACTTCTGTAGAGCTTGTTGGAAAAAAGCTCAACACTTTCTCTACGAAAGTTTGGTAAGTTACCCGTTTTGTGTACGCGCATTTGATACCAGTTACAGGCCCGTAAATCGAAGTTAAAGTCCACATAATAATACTTACAAGAAATATAAATACCGTTATGTCTCCGATGCCCGAAGGCTGATGCAGAGGTGTATCAAACTCAAACTCAAAGCATTTATTTCAAATAAACCAATTACAGGCACTTTTGAATTGTCAAGGGGTCAGTCAGTCAGAAAAATGAAGCTAGTTGCCCATTCCAAAGCGTAGTAGGTACCTATGGAGAAGAATCTATTTTTCTATATTATCTATTTATCTATATCTATTTTTTATAAACATAATTTATCTTCTACAGCGTCTGGTCGCGTTTTGCCCACTGGTTCGGGCGTGGCCTGCTCAATATGGGGCGCCCACCGAGACCCCAAGTACTGGGGTCCAGACGCCGAGAAATTCGACCCTGATAGGTTCCTTCCTGAAAGATTCAACTTGGAACACCCTTGCAGTTATATGCCTTTTAGTAATGGACCCAGGAACTGCCTCGGTAAGTAACTAAAGTGGGTAATACACGCTCAAGCAAGTACCTACGCGTATTTTTGGGTCGGGTATCTTTTTTGCTGTCACTCTATGTAGATACGCGAACTTTTAGAGTGATCTGAAATCTTATTGGCATCGGATTCATCACAGTACTGTCCAATCGTGGCGCAGATTTAAGTGCGAAAGTCTTCCATTTTGAGGCACCCGCAAACAGGCGCGATGCGTCAGGCAGCGTGACGCCGACGCGACTCTAGTAGAACAAATTTAGTAGAGCATTTATGGCAAACCTTTTCTAAAAACAACAAGACCTTATAGGCTGTAAGTATGCTAATTGTAGGAAAGAAGATAACCGAAAATGTATGTACGAAAAACCCAGAATTAATTATCTGTTCCCACTGAGTCATTTCATAAGCAAATAGGAATTATAACATAGGAACGTTTGTGTAATTGACAACTAGGTACTTAAACTTTCTGTAACCATCGCTACTTTTTTATGTTGTAGATAAGTTAGATAGATGGATAAATAAGGATACCTCGAAGGTTTGTTATAGGTTTACATAATCTAGATTAATAGAATCAATAGTACGAGGACAATGCAAAACTTTCAGACAAAATTCAATTAAGTATAAATTATTCATTATACAGTGTGGCGATTAGGTTGTCACATTAATTAAAACCACGTTTTCAACATTACGTATTTTAAATATACAATTAACATTCTAACCGTGGGAACTTTTTTTTCGTTTTAGTATTTAACTACATTTAGTTTAATTTGTGATTATTAGGTAACAATACCATAAAGTTTCTGTTGAATTATTGATGACATCGCCCCACGCGTGCCTTATTATCAACAGTGTTTTATTTCGTACCAATTTCTACGCTATTTATTTTATTTGAAAAATCAGTTTTCTATTTTTTGTATAATTGCTTATTTTACCAGACTAATAAAAACTTGTAATAACCGCTGTAATATTTGATACTTATGTGATAACCTAATCGCCACTCAGTATATTGTCTTGTCCTAATATCTCATTATTCTAATTGGGTTTTCTGACGCTCTGCTCTTATTCGGTAACTCTTAATTACTGCCGATGAAATATTAAGTGCGCTAAAAGGATTAGATCCATCTAAATACCTGGGACCAGATGTTGTACCAGTTGTGTTCATTGAACAGACCGCCGTTAATCTGTGTGTGCCATTACAAATTATTTTTGACTTATCAATTTCACAAGGAGCAATTTCACAATGGTGGCTTCACCATCAGCTCCAGGGGTTTTGGTTCTTAACAGGAGAACTCCTCAACAATTAACGTTCCTGCATCGGCAAAAGGAATATTTTGTAAAAGGTGATGAGCAGTTGGCATTAGGCTATTGTAACTTAGATTTATTAATAACTGACTCACTAAAAAGTGAAAAACAAAAACTGGGTGGGTTGGTGGTGGTTGCTTGGTATTAGGTATGTGTCAGGAACAGTCAACCTGATTTCGACATATGCAAACATTCACTGCTGAACACTGCATGAATGCAGATGGGTAATTGCGTAACACACTCCGAAATTACAATCCGTAAGATTTAGAAGAATATTGCTAATACACTACTTCATATGCTTACAAAATTCGTCTGCTCAACTATGTAAAGAACGCAATGAATGTTGTTGAGCTGTCGAAATGAAAGGTATTGCCATTGTAAGTGTGTAACGCAATTACCCCGCGATCTACCCCTGGAAAGAATACCGAAAGCTATGGTTTCCTAGAAGAGCGGTGGCCGCCACATAGCGTCTGCATTTTGCCGACAAAAGACGTCACTGAAACGATTTTAATGAAGGTGTAAACACACCTACGGACAAACGGTCACTTTACGGTGACAAAAGAAGCTCTCTAGGAAATCTCTTAGACAGCTTTTTTTGGGTACCTACGTATTAGGATCCCGAAATTTCATAATACTCGTAACTATGACTGAAATACCGACGACGTCCAAAACAACGAAATTCAAAATACCGAAAGTTTTAATTGCCGATAGCCGTTATATCGAAACATAAAATACCGATGTTCAAATGCCCGAAAGGATGAAACCCCGAATGGACGAAATCGCGAATGGACGAAATACCGATGGATGAAATCCCAAAGAGCGGCGACTTAGTTCCGGTGCCGCGGCAGCGGCCGGTGAACGCTACGTCCAAGTTGCTCGCAGATTTTATTTCACCATTTTCTAATTATCCGGGTTTTCGCAAAATTATCCGGATTTTCGCTAAATTATCCGGGTTTTCGCAAAATTATCCGGGTTTTCGCAATATCCGAATTAATAAATTACCCTGTGACATACATAATAAATAAATATCGATATTTAGGACATTCGATACTCTGTACTTTCGATATTTAAGTATTTCGATGTCACTTTTGTAGATAATTAGATTTTAGATATATTGGACGTAGGTTATCTAACCATTCGACATTATAAACTTACGTTATTTGAATTTTTGGTAATATAGTCATTCGATATTTAAGTTTTCTATGTTTTGAACATTGACATTTTACTCGTAGCTATTTTAATGTTCGACATTCAAATACACTTCTCATCAGAATAATCGAAACACCTTGTTTATTTTTTGTAAGGATTATCAGAAAAATGTGTATATTTAGGAATATATGTCAAATGTCGTTTAATAGTGAATAATATAAGGTTTCCAAATCCTAATGATAAACTTCTAAATTCAAATTAAAATTTCATAGGTTTCGTATTTCGTTTAACAAGTTATTTTTACCCTGTATGGAGTATGAAGGAAATTGATAAAACAACACACGTAAAAAGCTAAGAAACGTTTATTTAACAACTTGTATACCCTCCCCGAGCTCTTATTACTCCTTGCATACGGTTCTTCATCGATCGGATGAGAGTCACGATCAAATGTTGTGGCATTCCATTCCATTCCTCTTGGATTGCATTTTGCAGCCGGCTTAGTGTTTCTGGGGCAGGATCTCTTGCACGAATTCGTCATCCCATAGATGTTCAATCGGATTCATGTCCGGGCTTCTTGCTGGCCATTCCATAATGGAGATACCGACTTCGGTAACATAATCTCGTACGACACTCGCGGTGTGAGCCCTAGCATTGTCGTGCATGAATATGAAACCGTTGCCATAAAAATGTGCATAGGCCATCACGTGAGGCTCAAGACACTGTTCTATGTACCGATGACTATTTAGTGCAGGCAGACGTGGCCCAGATACTAATACATGCTCTGTCTTACCGTCGGTACTGATTCCTCCCCAAACCGTCCACGAACCGCCACCATAGCTGACCTTTTCTTCAAGGCAGCATTGTGCAAAGCGTTCTCCATCTCTTCTGTAGACCTTGTTCCTTCAGTCGTTACCATACAGCATAATTTTACACTCATCAAAAAAGAGGACTTTGTTCCACTGGAGGTGGATGGCTAATTTAGGTGCTCACGTGCAAAGTTAAGGCGCGCTCTTCGATGGCCTGCAGTTAATTTCGGCCCATTTGCTGGCTTGTGCGGTACCAGTCCACGTTCCTTCAACCTTCTTCTAATTGTAGAGTCACTTACAGCCACACTACGTACAACATGAAGCTGCTGCTGCAGTTGAAAAGCATTAAGGCGTCTATTTCGTAAAGAAGTTGTTACAATAAATCGATCATCTCGCTCAGAAGTGACCCGATTCCTGCCAGATCCTGAACGGCGCGTGAATAAACCAGTCTCCCGATAGCGTTTGTAGACTCTATGAACAGACTACAGGCTTAGATGCAATCTTTCAGCCACAACACGCTGACTAAGTCCAGAATCCAGCAATGCCACGATTTGGGCGGCTTTTGCGGGCGAAGTATCCATATGTTTAAGATAAAAAACTTTTTCAGACGTCCCAAACTCACAGTACACCCACAGTATATAGAACACAGAACAAAAAGTTCTAAGATAGCGTTCATTTTTAGTTTTCAAAGATGCAATGAATTCCAACTCTAAACACACATTTGTCTCAAAACAGTGAATCATTTAATTTATAGGATAAACAAATTAAATTCTATTTTGAATTTAGAATTTTCGCTTATCACTGTAATGGCCAAACTGCCAGCTATACAATCATGTGATTTTTTTCATGGAATGAAAACTCTTCTGTGTTAAATTAGGACAGAAACCATAAAAATGGAAGTGTTTCGATTTTTCTGATGAGAAGTGTATGTACCTTTATCATTTAAACTTTTGTTTTAATTATATATTATTGGTCCTCCTTTTTGTTAGTAGTAGCTCCTTTTTTGTCATTGCCTTGCGAGATTTTAGGCTTTGGGATGTATTTTCGGGACTTTTAACTTTGGGATACGGATCTTCGGGATTTTAAGCTTTGGGATATGGATCTTCGGGATTTTAAGTTTTCGGGCAAATGAACTTTCGGGATTTAAATTTTCAACCAAACAATCATTCGGCGTTTAATTTTTCGGTATTTCTTCCACAGATATTTTAAAATACGGTCTTTTAAATTTCGGTATTGTAATACGTACCCCTTTCTTTTTTGACATCTTAAAGTCAAACCCCGCAGCTATCATTTTCATGACAGCCGTCACTGCTGCCGTTATGTGGCGGCCACCGCCACCGTATTGCGCCGCCCGCCGGATGGTCTGTCAGTCATTCGTTTAGAGGTAAGGACTTCCGTTAACCAGTTACTAAGCTGGTTGCCGCTCTGTATGTTGAGTAACCCTGATCAAAATCGCTCTCAATCGTAATGATAATTACTTCCGGTGACTAACTAAGTGCTAGTAGTTGTTTGTTATGGCTCCATAAGTGCACTTGCCTGTATTTTATCAATCGTAAAAGGGATTTGCCTTCTTTATGTTCGTGGTTTTGCACCGTTTAGATATAACCGGAAATACCTGCCTGTGATCTGTTCAAAATCGATTTAGCATTCATGACACGGAAAGTGTTTTCTTATTAGATAAAGTAGATTTGTGATGGGCACAATAAACAGACTGACTTAACTCGGATAAATAGTAGGCCGGTAGTTATGTACTTAGAAGTTGGAGAGAGAGAGGGAAACTAAACAAAACATGGATGGTTTGTATGAGGGATGATATGAACGAAAAGGGAGTGAATATTAACGTGATGCCTGTAATTGGTTGAAAATGGAAGAGAAAAACATTTTAAAATGATTTTCTCTTTTTTTTGACTGCCTCGTGACCCTTTGACTGTCTAGTGGTCGCAAGCGCTACTGCTGAGCATGAGGTCCTGGGTTCGATTCCTGGGTTGGGCAAAGTGTTATTGGGTTTTTCCATCTGGAATTTCTCGGTAGCAGCCCGGAGTCTGGATTTGTGCCCGGTTGATGGCAATAGGCTCGCCCCCTATTACATGGGACTTAAACATAACTGGCGAAATGTGGCTGTACTATAAGTACACCTCTGCCTAACCCTTCGGGGAATACAGGCGTAATGTTATGTTATGTGTTATGTTTCTCTTTTTTATTTGTATTAAGGAACAAGAGCCAACCTTGCTCACTAATAGCCAATCTTTTATAATGAAATTCGGTACAAAGACCAGAGAGTCTAAGCTTTATAGTTTTACTTTTAATTGAAATTCTCTTGTCCACAGGCTACCAATACGCGTTGATGTCAATTAAAACAGCATTGTCAACAGTTCTGCGACAGTATAAAGTAGTAGAAGACAGGGAAGATGGTCCTATACCAAAAATTAAGGTCAAACTCGATATTATGATGAAGGCTGTCGACGGATACCAAGTGGCATTGGAAAGAAGAGAAAAAGAAAAAGTTTCAACGTGACGTCACTGAAAGACGCGTTTTTTTTTTTTGTAACTGCTCTAGTTTGTTTTGGCGATCGGGAATTTAGTTAAAAAAAACTTTATTTATTACAATTATTTTAATTATAGAAAAACAGTGTATTAAGCTGAAGGCCGATCTAAAAACTAAGTTCACAAACAATGATTTGGAATAACATGTAATTGATCTTATTGCTAGGTTGCACTTTAATACGTAGGTTGGCGGCTGCGTACTCAGCGCAAACGGTTGTTACGATGAGTTAACTCCTCCCTCCATAAGATAGAAGCAACTCTTGCTTCTGGCGGCGTCCTCGCTGCCTTTGATGTCCTCTGATATCTTAGTGATCTTCCATTGGTACAACTTCCAGGATGCTGCTGCTATTAATAAGATGTATAGGAGTACCGTAGTCCAACTTGGTGTGGCCATCATCATTGGCCAATTGATGTCATCTGGTAGAGAGAGATCGCTTGCTTTGTTGATAAGTTCATGGATGCTGTCTAGCGAGATGTCTTCTAGTTGTAATTCATACTGAACAGTTTCTTCTAAGACTTGATGTTGCTCTGGTAAAGGTATGACCTCATTGATGACGATTGTATCTGCATGTGCTCGTAGTGTTCTGTTCATGATGTTAATTTGACAATCTTCTGTTTGTGTAACGAGATAAATCCCAGTTAACTTTTTGTAGTCTGTCTTAGTTTTGCATTGTGTTTTGACAATTTCATCTTCGTTCAGGACAAGTAGCCAATTGTTATCTCCGATCTTTTGTTTTTCCTCTTCTTAGGCTCATCTTAGCATGTGTACAGTTTGCTTTACGATGCTGAATGAGGGATGGGATGCAGTCTTCGGTGTCTTCAATTCTTCTGGTGTCCAGGGTCTTGCAAAGCTGGATGGCATCGGGCAGGGGTTGACAGTCTTCTTCTAGGTAGGCGTACTCATCGTTCCCAAGTGCAAGGTATTTGGATTTAGGGATAATAGTAAGGTTATTTTTATTGGGAATGGAGTAAAGATGAATTAGGTCATAGGTTTGTGGGGCTACTGATGGGATTTCTAGGATAAAGTTTATAGAGTGTACTGTACTATAGGCCTTAACCTTAATTGATTTTTCTATCCTATGAATATTACTAAGATTAATAATAGCTACTGGTCTAAACGAATAGGTGTTACCTAAGTTGATTAATTCCTCTATTAGATTTTGATGACTTATAATACTAGAATGCATGGTGCCCAGTTGTGCGAACGTCATGGCATCTTCTAACAACATTAACTTATCTAAGACAATCTGTAAACTACAATCTATCTGTACGTATATATCTAGAAAATGTATATGATTATTTACGTCGTTACTGTTACGTGTAATGTTTTTCAATAAGCTAGCCAAGTTTATCTGATTACTATTCTATTTACTTAGTTGATTGCCAAACTTTTGAATTCGCTTTACGAGACTCGAGACTAAGCGGACGTGTATTTTGTATTGATGAACTATAATGAAATAAACAATTACGACAAATAAATTTAATTATTTGCGCTGTCATTATAAAATTAAAGTGTGTCGCGTATGACTTGTAGGTTTTTTACTGAGTTTTGTATGCAAGATGAACTAAATATTTTTAAAAACAATAAATACGGTGTTTCTACTAGTATGTCTAACCCAGCATCGAGCCCGTTTGGTCGTAGCCAATTACTACCTCGAAGTCCACCACCGACGCCTACCGAACCATTACCCCCGAGCGACCCAAATCCACCAGCACCCGCAGAGGATGAATTGCCGAGTGAAGTCATCAGCACGCCGGAGATCCAGAAATGGTTAGGATCTATAGATGCCATTCTAAACGAAGTTTGCTCTATTGTCGGTGAAGGTAAAAGTAACACAGACCAGGAGCTTCGTGTCTCCACTCTTTGCCGGAAGGTCTCAAGTGGGACCTCTCAGATGGCAGTCTTATACCAATCGTTGAAGCAGACAACCATCCAGGCCCATACCACAATCCAGCACCTACAGGTTCACCAGAACGTTGTGAACTCTCTCCAGCAGTTCAAAGAGGTTGTAGAAACCAAGTTGAATACCTCAGGGAATAGTTCTTATGCTAGCATGGTTAAGAAAGGTTCCGATAACTTCGTCCGTCCTGCAAATTTGAGATCAGTCGCCATCTATCCCAGCGATAAGACCCAAACGAGTGACGACACTAAGTCACTTGTCCAAAAGATAATCTCCCCCGAACAACTTAAGCTTCATGTCCGTGGCCTGAGAAAAGTGAAAAATGGGTGCGTTCTGATTAGCACTGAAAATAAAGGCGATATTGACAAGCTCAAGAATTCGGACAAACTAGTATCATCGGGCCTTACAATAGAAGAACCTTCTAAACGCCGCCCTAGGGTCGCTGTCATTGGTGTGCCCGTATCCCTTACCGAAAAGGAGGTATTTGACTGTATTTATGAGCAGAACCTTTCAGACAAGCTGCCAAATACAACACGTGAGTTCTTCCTTGAGAGCATCAAACTGAGCCATAAATCGGGTAAGAAAGACCTTCCTACCTGTAACCACATCTTGGAACTACCAGCTAGCATAAGAAAAATTATGATAAATCAAAACAGAATTTTTATTAATTGGACATCGTGCCCTGTGAGAGATTTCACGATAGTCACGAAGTGCTTCAATTGCCGGCGGTTCGGACACGCAGCCAAGTTTTGCCGAGAAACTAGTCCTACTAGCAACCATTGTGGAGAAACTGGACACTCCTTCAAGGAACGCAGCAGCAAATCTTCTCCCCCTCAATGTGCGACGTGCAGACGCTTCAAGAGGAAATGTGACCATCTAACTGGTGATGTGAGTTGCCCGGCGCGGAAATATGCAGAGATAAACTACATTAACTCGATAGACTATGAAGGCGCCTAAGAGTGCCACCGAATTCTTTACTTAGTTAGCACATAAACAGGTAGCAGGCAGTTTATTTGTGATCTAGATAGTTATTCTGTGTCTGAATCTAAAATCTGTAATGTTGAGGACTGCAAATACCTTCTTCCTTCTGGTGACAAAACGTTAACCCTGCACACACAGAATATTCGCAGCATAAATCGAAACATGAACGGTTTTGAAGTGTTATTACAGAATCTTGACATAAGCTGTGATATTATCGTCCTAACAGAATGTTGGTTGTCAAAACAGACAGGCAATTTACCATCTCTTGACGGATATTATTCTTACAAAACTGACAGTAACATAAACCCAAACGATGGATTTGTCTTTTATATCAAAAATGATTTAAGAACTGTCAAAGAAAAACTTGTATCCCAAGATAGTAATTGCTTAATAATTAAAATAATTCTCGATACGGTAGTCATGGCTATTTATAGGCCTCTTTCTCAAAATATGGACCGATTTTTAAACTTACTTGACACAAACTTAATAAATATAACATCTTTTAAAAACATAATACTTTTGGGTGATATTAACATTAACATTGCTTCAGAGAAAACTGATACCCATGTACATAATTATCTGAATATTTTCTCTTTTTATGGACTTTTACCAGCTCACTATCACCCCACGCATCAGAGCGGCTTATGCCTAGACCATATCATTCTAAAATCAAAAAATCCATCCAAAACATTGGTTACTAATTCTTCGCTTACCGATCATCAAGCTGTTTTACTAACATTACAATTAAGTTCACCTAGAAAAAACTGCATGCGTAGCTACACTAAATTTAATATGACAAACCTTGAAAACGACATACGCGGTATTAATTTTGACCCTGTTTATAATTCAAACGATTCAATATGCAATTAGGAAAAACACATTCACTAAGACAATGCCTAGAAAGTATAGTTGTATTAAACCCTGGATCACACTAGCGGGGTAATTACGTAACACACTCACAGTAGGAATGGGTTTCATTTTGACAGTTCAACAACATTCATTGCGTTATTTACGTTGTTGAGCAGACAAATTTTTCGAACATAGAACCAATGGATTAGCAATAGGCTTCAAAATGATTCAGATAGTGATAGAAAGTGTGTTACGTAATTAGGGTACCGGTCTCGTTCGTTGTATAAGACATAGAGACAAACTTCACCTAAAATTGAAACTCGCACCTGATAACGAAATACTTTGTGGTACTTATAAAAGGTATCGAAACTTCCGTAATAATCTTTTGAAAAAACTAAAAAATCAGCATGATAAAAATGAATTACAGAAGGCGGGTCAAAATAGTAAACTTGTGTGGAAATTTATAAAAACTAAAACATTTAGATCGAAAAATTCCGACCCTCCGCTTGATTTACTATCAACAGAGATAAACCCATCCGAAGCAATAAATAAAGTAAACAATTTTTTTGCTAACGTTGCTAAAAACTTGGCTGAAAAATCTTTAAAATGTGGTAATTTTTCCCGTCAAATGCCGACTACGACAACCTCTACACTAAACTCTTTTGTTTTATTAGATACCGACGTATACGAAGTAGTAAGACTAATAAACGGGTTAAAGGACGTTTGTGCTACTGGGTGGGATGACATACCCAATAATATACTTAAAAGATTTAAATACCTACTTGCCCCTCCGCTAACCTACATTTTTCAGCTATGTTTATCTAATGGAATATTCTCTAAATTGCTTAAAAAAGCTGTGGTCATACTATATATACGTACGCATACGGAAGGCATTATTGTCAATTTTACCAATGTGAATGTCAAAGTGTAGTTTATCATCTAATAGAACTCCGAGATCGCGCACTGGTGTTTCTCCAGTTAAAATTATATTATTTAAAGAGTAAGGATGCCTGATAATATTTTTGTTTTTAGTAAAACTTATACAGCAACATTTAGATATGCTAAGTTGTAGTTTATTAGTTGAGCAGTATGCAGAGAACCTGTCTAGGTCCTCTTGCAAGAGTAGAGAATCCTGCAAAATTTTAACAGCCCCAAAAAAATTGAGGTCGTCTGCGTATAGCAATAATTTTGAATTTTGAAAACATGTATTGATGTCATTAATAAACATTATGAATAAAAGAGGTCCTAAAATAGAGCCCTGGGGTACTCCAGAAGTAACACTTAGCGTACTGGAAATGAAACCATTTATCATAACCCTCTGAGTCCTATTAGAAACGTAAGAAGAGAACTATCTCAGGAGATCACCACGTATACCATTGAATGCAATCTTATTCAAGAGAAGCTGATGGTCAACCTTGTCAAAAGCTTTCCGGAAATCAGTGTATATACTATCAACTTGCACACGAGAGTCCATGTTGTTGAACAAGTAGTCCACAAAAGTTACCAGATTTGTTGTAGTTGACCTTCGTTTAACGAATCCATGTTGCTGTTGAATAATAGTATTGTGCAGTAGAGAGTATATTTTTCATGAACTAGTCTCTCGAAAACCTTTGATAAAGCTGACAGTATTGATATAGGACGATAATTCTCGACATCATCCTTAGGTCCCGACTTGTAAACAAGGGTTATGTTTGCAAGTTTCCATGCTTGAGTAAAGCATCCTTGAGAAATAGATTGGTTAAATACAATATGCAGGGGTGTACACAGACTAACGGCTGTCTGTTTAATGAAAGTTGCAGATAGACCATCCGATCCTGGCCCTTTAGAAGGATCCAATGCCTTGAGCGAACTAAGTACTTCATCAATAGAAAACTGAATGTCATTTAACAGAGTGCAGCTATCAGAGCAGTCGTCATACGTGGATGGAATATTAGTAGAAGTGGATGGTTCATAAACCGAATTAAAAAAGTCTGAAAAGAGATTACAAACGTCTCCTGGGTTGCTAGTTGACTGGTTGTTATAATTCATGGTGGATGGAATGCCAGCAGATTTTTTTCTATTAGAAATGAATGTCCAAAAATGCTTAACATTGTTCCGAATACCATCTTCAACAGATTTAATGTAGTTTTTATAACAGTGGTTGCATTCAACTTGGAATCTAGATCGATAAAGTGCAAACTGCTCGTAATCCGAAATATTGTTGTACATTTTCCATCTAACCCAGGCCAAGGCCTTATTGTTATAAATATGTATAAGAAGTTTTGAGAGCCACACGGGAAACTTAAAAGATCTGCAAGTAGTCAAGGGTACATGTTTCTTAATAATACCAAAAATAATGTTATAGAACGTGTCGAGAGATTCGTCAACTGATTGGTAATTTAAGGCGTCTTTCCAATTGATTTCCTTTAAATCGTTATTAATTTCATCATAACTTGTCTTATAGAAATTATATTTTTCTATCGTCTTACGTACCATTGGACTATGATGTAAACGTAGTGAGATGGATACACACGCTTAGACATTGGTAACAAGCTGTGTTATGTAGTTCCCAGAACATGCCATGGACGCGAAGTGCGCGCACGACCTGTATTTGCCACTTCTTCCAGTCGTACAAAAGCCGGCTTGCGTGCGCCTCTTCGTCGCCTTACGAGCAATTTTTATAAGAATTTCTGCAGTTTGGATCTGTTTTCTTTACCATATAGGAAGTTTAGACTCATGTTACTTAACATATTGAAAAATTAATGTGACACTGCTGTTCCACATATGCGACACTATTTATAGCTTTATGTTTTATTGATATTTTACTATTAATATTCCTCTTTTTTATTGTTTACAACACTAGTCTTAAAATTTACCAATTTGTCTCATTGTGTATCTGTGGAGAACGTGGTTGATTTCACATTTGTATAATTTCTGTACCCTATCCTTTTGTAATTCTTAATGTGTAATTGTTTGTATTCCCCAATAAATAAAATATAAAATAAAATAAGATCTATCCTCTCTAATGGTTAAATAACCGTTAATTAAAAAAATATGATTAGATTTGAGCCAAGTGTCTGCTAAAGCAAAGGCAAATGGCTCATGTTTATTTAAAAGATATATAACATCACTCTTTTTGTTTATGAGACTGTGGCAGTTCCACTGGATTATTTTGGATGTGTTATCCATTATGGGTGGAGTGAGAAACATTAAAAGAAGGGGCAACGTTGGACGGTGAAATGTTGAACTGTATGACGTGTTCATTTTTTCGATCTACATCGACCTATGTATACACTTTGTGTTTATTTGTGAATGTTTCATTCATCCATGTCTTTATGCTAT
The DNA here is from genome assembly GCA_916610205.1 of Griposia aprilina. Lineage (NCBI taxonomy): Eukaryota > Metazoa > Arthropoda > Insecta > Lepidoptera > Noctuidae > Griposia > Griposia aprilina. Next base: position 17,346,471 of record OU744288.1, read on the forward strand.
TAGTTTTATATCCCTTAGTTTTTTATATTATCGGTTATCTACCCCTACAATTATGTTTTGTTATTTGTATTATGGTGCGCCTAATATCTTATCTTATGTTCACGCTGAATACAGCATCATTAAAGGCCAATATGAAAACGAACAGTAATAATTTCTGGTTCTACTGTGTTTGGAATGTCAAATTGTTAAGCGTAATGCTTCATGTTGCTGTACTAATTGGTTTATGCGATAACAATAATTGTTATCTATGGCTACTAACAATTTTCTGATATATTACCAAAATTGTAGAGGTATTCGTACGAAGTTGCACACTCTTTATATGAGCATCCTGTCGTGTTCTTATGATGTTATCATACTTACTGAAACCTGGCTCATTCCTAGCATTCACGATGGCGAGTTTATTGACGATCGCTACACAATCTTCAGATGTGATCGTGACCGATCTGCGACAAATAAACGTGAGGGTGGGGGTGTCTTAATAGCCACACTTCGTGGGCTGCGTCCGACTACGATTGTGACACAGTTTACCCATGCTTGCGTCGAACAGCTTGTGGTTCGGTTACCAGCATCCCAGTCTAATAAATACCACGTCATCAGTGTAGCGTACTTACCACCTCGAACTACTGATGCAATATACAGGCAATATTTAGACATGTTACATCTGATTGCTAATAATTCTACTACTGAGTCATTTTTTGTCGTCGGAGATTTCAACTTGCCAGATATAAAATGGTTGGATCAGGGTAATATTGCAGTGGCAGATGCCACCACATCTAGCGGCCAGCTAATATCAAACTTCATGTCATTGATTAACGGTTCACAATACAATAAGACTAGAAATAATCTCGGACGAATACTTGATTTGTTAATCTCCAACACTGACTGTCAGACTGTACCCTGTACGTCATTTCTTCCGGCTGACACACACCATCCTCCTTTTTCTGTGTTTGTCGATCTCAACATGCAATTTGCTCCTGTGAAATGCCGTTCCGTGCCTAGGTACAACTATCATAAGGCTAATTATCCCGAAATTAATGCAGAACTCGCTTCTATAGATTGGGATACAAAACTCGCTCATCTGGCTGCTGAACCGGCTGTCAACATGTTCTATGATACTTTGTATGGGATAATTAGACAACACGTTCCACTAACTCGAGTAAAAAATTCACATTTTCCTGTTTGGTTTACACCCTCTTTGATCCGTATCTTTAAAAGTAAGGAACGTGCGTGGATAAAGTGGAAAGTTTATCGTAACCTGTGTGACTATAATCACTTCTCAAGTTACCGTAAATTATTCCAGGATGAATCTGGTATTTGTTTTAGAAACTATATTAATTCAGTCGAAGATAGTATACCTAAAAGCGTTAAGTATTTTTGGACATATGTAGCCAGCAGAAAGGGTAAGAATAACTACCCAGCCAGTATGCATCTGAAAAATACCTTGTCTGATAGCCCTACTGATATATGCAATTTATTTTCTACTTTTTTTGCATCTGTCTATGAACCATCTACATTTGATCCTGACACTTGGGAACCATCGAACAAATACCAGGATAGCTCTGTCTGCATACCCGATATTTACCTCGCAAAAGAGGAAATACACCGAGCAGTCAAATCACTGGACCCTTCTAAGGGAGCTGGCCCCGATGGTATTCCACCGGTCTTTTTTATAAAAACAGCCGATAATATCTATGCTGCGTTGTACTCAATTTTCAACAAATGTCTACAGAAAGGTGTCTTTCCCACCGTGTGGAAGCGAGCATTTGTTACACCAGTGTATAAAAGTGGAGATAGGGAGAATGTGGAGAATTATCGTCCCATATCAATTATTTCCACCTTGTCGAAGCTTTTTGAGAGACTTGTGCACAGTGCTCTTTACCCTCAATTACATAGCCTTATTATACCCGAACAACATGGATTTGTTAAACGGCGATCGACAACTACCAATTTAATGATTTTCACTAACTTTCTCTTTGAAAATATGGATAGGAGAGTCCAGGTAGACGCTGTGTATACTGACTTTCGGAAGGCATTTGACAAGGTGGATCATTCAATCCTTTTGGAAAAGCTTGCCTACAACGGTATTCGAGGCAATTTACTTCGATGGTTTGCATCATATATTTATAACAGGACACAAAAGGTCGTTATTAATGGGTTTGAATCTGAAATTGTGACTGTCGAGTCTGGCGTTCCTCAAGGGTCTATTCTGGGTCCGTTGCTTTTTATCCTGTTTATAAACGATATAAAGCAGTGTTTTATTCACTCCAACTTTTTGTTGTATGCGGATGATGTAAAAGTTTACAAAGCCTGCCAAAAATTCGATGACTGCCTACTGCTCCAAGAGGACCTGCACAGACTTGATAACTTCTGCAAAGAAAACAAACTCTTTCTTAGCCTTCCGAAATGTCATAGTATATCTATTACTAAAAACAAAAACAAACATAAGTGTTCGTATATACTGAATGGCCATCATTTAAATGTGGTAGAATCCGTGCGCGACCTTGGTGTGACCTTTGATTCGTGTTTGCACTTCGATTTGCATATGGAGAACATAATAAATAAAGCCTTTCGGATGTATGGTTTCGTCACGAGATCCTCGAAAGACTTCGTGCGACCCTCTACTTTTTTGCTACTATATAAAGCGTTGATAAGATCTCAATTAGAATACGCGATTCCTATCTGGAATCCGTTCTACCTCAAATATAATATTAAATTGGAATTAGTGCAGAAAAAGTTTTTACGTACTGTAAACTATAAATGTTATCATTCAAGGATTCCTTACACACAATTATTACAGCAATTTAATATTTTAAGTTTAGAATCTCGGCGATTACTTTTGATGGCCATGATGCTACATGGTTTGTGTAACAATAGATTTGACTGTATTGAAATCACAAATAAGTTGCGCTATACAGTGCCTAGAACTGTTATCAGACGGGCAGCGCGCGTGCCCCGGCTGTTCCACGTAGATTCATGCAGGACTAACGCCGGGGCACGAGTGCCCCTTCGTCAACTTGTTGAAACCTATAACACGCACTTCATGGACATAGATGTCTTCTCTCTTTCAAGTAAAAAAATTAAAACACTAGCTATAAATACTCTTTCACCACAATCTTAACCTATCAATAATTTTTAAATTCAGTTAAACATAATAAGATACTATGGTATATACATTTCCTGAGTTATTCATCTATTAACTCGTGGACAATGGTGTGGGTTATATGTTTACCTATTTGTGTTACGACTCATAATTTGAACCTTAACATGTAACTGTTTTTTTGTCCCTAATAAATAAAATAAAAATAAAATAAAACTGAGAGAAGTTTGTGTAAAGCGGAAAGAAAATCGTTTATGAAAAAAATTGTGTCTTTTGTTTCATTAATATGATTATTAGAAAAAGCACAACCATTTGATGGTTGAGGAATGTCAAAATCTTTAATAATGGCATTGTGAGCCACTTTATTATAACCTTGTACAGATTTGGGAGGAGAGCGTGGTTTGAGAAAGACAGTCTCTTTATAGCTACTTGAAGCGGGCATTCTATTAGCTGAAGAGATTGACGGAGAATCTGCAAATTTTTTGTAAGGTGAAGATAAAAGTGTATCAGCATATGTTTTAGGTACAGGTGCATATACTTTAACCGCTTCAGCATAAGATACTGAACTTTGTGACATGTATGATTTAATAAAAAAAAACCTAGATAATTCTGGGCAAGACTTATTAGTAGCACAGTGATAACCAGAGCAAAGGCAGTAAGATGCACTTTCTTGTTCTCTTTGTCTTTGACAACTGTCCCCAGTGTGGCCTTGGCCACATTTATAACGAGGTTTCGACCTGCACTGAATTTTAGTGTGACCAAAACGACAGCAACTGAAGCACTGTACAGTAGGTAAAATATATAATCTATAGGTAATGCATTATACCACATAAAAATCCTGCCCATCAAAGGTAACAACTATGGATTAGGATGGTTTCTAAAGAGTTGTATCATCAACAATGGTTTTAAAATTGAGGCGTCTGACTTTTCAAATTGGACCGCAACCAATTGGTACTATTATATTATCAACAACTTTCTCCGGAGACCATTCCGCAGGAATACCACGCACTAAACCCATTCTAGTAACATTAAAAGTAGGTATAAAAGCTTTATAATTATATGTTTCAAGACTATTGTTGGTAATAAAGGAATTTGCGTCCAGGAAATTGGAAAAAGATAGGGATATTTTATTGCGCCCTATTTTTTGACGCTAACACTTATTATGTTTTGGAAGGCATTATGCTTTAAGAAATTGCCAAATGTGATTGGGTGCAATGTCGTTCCGTCATCTGGTGAAATAGTTTTTTTTTTTGGACATGAATAACAAAAGGCGAGCTGTCAGTTTTGTCATATGATTTTCTACATAGCTGAGTGGGAACTACTAAGGACGGAGCAGGAACATCAGGTATTTTGTTATTAGGCCCATCGGTGGAAACAATAATTTCGGAGCAGTGAGGCTCTAATGCAGTAATTGGTGTTGAGTCCGTGCAACCACAACCCGAAGACTCGGAACCGTGGTTTTTACGTGTACGGCGGCGTTTATTGCAGTGTTTGCAAACATGCACACGACTTTTTTTTAAGTATAGAGCCGAAGACGAACCATCGGTATCCATGTCCGATTCATTAGATATAGTAACAAAATTGCCTGCCGGGGCCACAAAGACCCCCGGGTCAGGCGGCTCATTCATTTACCCGCTAAATAACAAAAAAAAAACCACACTACCGAAGAAACTAAACAAAACTAGAATTAAATTACAAGTAAAAGAAAATAGAACACTAAAACTACGACTACTGATCATATATTACAGGTTTTTTTTAAATAAAATTTGTCTCAAAAAGGGCGCGTCCACCGAGTTGAAGTTTCCCGCGGTTTTTTTTTATAATACCCTGAATAGGCTTTATGACTTGGTACGTGCTTAAATTATTTTTAATGTCAAGGCGAATGCGCAAGCCATAAACAATAATTTTATGCGTGAAGTTTGTTGTACGTAGTCTGATGCAATATTTTAGTATCTATAGAGTATTTTTTTTTTTTTTGTTTTTGTGACTGCTGACAGAATCCTGCTAAATACGGCAAAAAGCAAACGGGATAATTTCAAATGGGCCTGAAATATACTTTCAAACACAGATTTTTGCCTTCAAATCTCTTGGATCTATGTGGATTTTCTGAGATACGTGTGTCATTACTGGTAAGTCAAGCCGATCTGTCTCATTTGGGATAAAGCTGAACAATAAGTTGAAGAATTAACTAAGAGTCTCTGGCCTAGCACTTGCTCGATGATCGTGCATCCCTAGCATCTATTACTGCAGCTATTTCCATGTTAAATTATGTGGATCGTTATTTTTTATCAAGAAAGGTTATTCATACTGAATTTCCCTACTTGTCGTAAGTTTAAATATAGAATAGAGGCGTAGTTTCATAATAAATATTTCACATATACCTATAGGTAAGTTTTAAACTTGGGGCAACTTGTTTCTAAATCTTTTTATACGAGGTCAGACACAAATGACTGCCGCATTTTATTCAAAGAAAGACTTGGAATTTTTCTAGATATTTTGGGTTCTCGACCAATATTTTCTTTTAGACATACTGCAGCAGAAATTATAAAGCTAAAGAGCGGAACAAGAACGGATTCGAGAAATCCTACGACGAAACGATGAAGCTAGATTTAGATACCTACCTGGAAGTTGTTAGTTCAATTTGCAGACCAGGACTGATTAAAAATCTTCTACTTTACCGTGAGGAAGAACTCTTCTTATTAATGAAATTATCACCCACATAAATAATAACAACACACATACGGTTCACGATCTGATGGCTGTTGATAACACGAATCAGCCTAGAAGGGAAGGACGCCCTCAGGCTAGGTGAAGCGACGATCTTCGCAGGGTGGCTTGTAGCAGCTAGGCGAGAATTGCCGAAGATCCACTAAAAAGGCGTGCGAATGGAGAGGCCTGTCCAGCAGTGGACTGCTATAGGCTGATGATGACCACTGACACCACACTTACATAGTGTTTCATCCTTCGTTTTAGAACCATGGCTGGCTTAAGATCACGAAACGAAAAAAAAAAATATTTACCGATCAACAATTTTACGAATATAAATATTTTGTAATCGCACTTTTAGTTAACAATGCATTCATCGCCTTCGTCACAATATGAGAGAAATTATGCCAAAAAAAATGCAAAATAAGGTATCTAGTACGGTAGATAAGGTAGGCAGTATAATTTCAGCCTTACATTACACTACTGTGTTCAAACACTTTTAACACAGTACACAGGAATACGTTAAATCAACCGTTTGATTTTGACTAATCGGGACGCCAGAACCACCAGGATGGTGGCGCTCGACAGAGCCTACAAAATAACGCTTAACCAGAGTAAAAGCAGAGTTTGTTGTTGGCGGCTACGCAGTGATCACGTTAAGAAACTGTCGCGCGTTCTGTATAGTTGTCATGTACCTACAGTGTGTGATTCGCTAGTATGATTAATTTGTTCGTAAATTATAATTTGATTTGAACTGCAAAAGGTTTTTCTATTGCACAATAACCAACACTACCCATAGTACGCCCACAGTAGTTAAAATATGGCTGATAATAAAGGCTCGTGCACACTGGCGCGACGCGACAGCGTGGCACAAAGGCACCGCGTGCCGCGCGACTGGCGGTGCCTTTGTGTCGGGCAGTCGCGTCGCGCCTGTTTGCGGGAGCCTTTACGAGAGAGACGTACCTTCTCCGTCATATATAACAAAAAACTAAATACTTACACATTTGAAAATTAAAATCGATTTTCCTCCTATTAAATGTAATTGAAAATTTTAAGGGTGTTATGAATAAAGTAGCTACTTATATTCCAACGCATATTGCTCGCGCAAGTTGTTATTTAATAAGTTAGTGTAATTTTGTCGACCGCAGCAATGAGCTATTTTCCTTCCCTCCCAATTCCCATACAACAGAACGAGAGGGATGCTCATCACACGCATCCAATCGGGCGCTTCCACCTCAACACGAATCCACTCTGATTTGCTAACAACACTCCTGCAATGAGCTTCGAATCTGACGCACGCGTCGTACCACGCCGTGCCGCGCCGCAATAAACCCGCTCCGTAACCGCTCCGCAACCATACCGCTAATAGAAACTCAAAACTCTTTATTTTATAAGTGTTGGGCCGACACAAGTGTGACATTTAAAAACCAATTGATAGTGAGAAATTCAGTGAACATGTGGGACGTCTGCAAAGGCTGTCCGTGAGTCAACGTGTTTCGTTCAGAAGGTTCAAGTAAGTCCATCCATCCCTATTTTCTCACTCATAACCTCATATTCCCTTTTGCTCAATTCTGTGTGTCGTCCAATAATTTTTAACCCTGCAACCCCGCTGATGGTCCTTCGAAAGCCGCGATAACTTATACACCACATATTGTTATGAATTAAATCTATGTGAAGATTTTTTTGCTCGTTGCTGTACAAGATCTTCAAATATCAGCATACAGATATAATAATAAGACCTTATGAGTCTAATAACAATAATTAAACTTTACTGTAGCATTGTGACTCGAACAGAAAATATCTACTTATAGAATAAAAAATATTTAAAACAGAAGACAAGACACAGACCTAGAGAAATAAATGTTGGAACCTGAATTATATTATTTGTCTGGTTTTTATACTCATTAAAAACTAGCTAACCCGACAGACGTCGTCCTGACCCATAGAATTCCCACAAAAAAATACTTTCTGTTTTTCTTGAATTTGTAAATTTTCCTGTCAAGTATTGCAATTTTTCTTTCCCTAAAGACCTTATTCAGACTATTATAAACATTTTAAAACAAAAATAGCCATTCTCAATACAAAAGTAACGGTAGAGAGCTTTATAGCTTGGAATTCTATGTATTGTGCAATTACTAGTCGAGCAATAGATTTTTGTCATTAAAATAAATTATTATGAAAGTTCGAAGGTCGCGGAAAATTTTTGAACACAGTAATGTAATAAAGAATAAAAAAATAAGATAAAATACATTTATTTCAGACATAATCAAAAATTGTCCATATTATGTTAGTAACAAGGGTTTAAAAAACAATGTTAGCACTGTAGCATTCTCGAAATAAATTCACATAAAAATAAAATAAATTCCAACAGCTATAAACAAAAATAAAAACGTTGCGTCATCTCGTCACGTGAAGCCGAATAGGCCTCCCCAGCACTGCAGTACTGCTCCCATTGTGTGGATAGACCGGAGGATACGGTGGACCATACGGTGGAGGTCTGCCCGGCTTGGGTGGATCACCGCCGTGTCCTCATGGCGGCGATCGGCGGCGGCGATCTCTCGCGTTCGGCCCTGATCCAGGCCATGGTACGGAGCGAGAGGGAATGGGAAGCCGTCACCTCCTTCTGCGAAGCAGTAATGCTCGCGAAGGAGGAGGCGGAGCGCGTGAGGGTGAGGCAAACGTTGCGCCCTCACGCCACTAGTCGCCGCAGGAGGAGACACCCTGGGCGTCGGGAGTCGATAGCCGACTCCCGGCCACCGTAGGCGCGGGCTTGCGGGCGGCTAGCAATGGGCAGCTTGCCGTCCGGTAAGGACCAGGCCCGAGTCGACGGCGCGTTGCGTTCCACGCGCGCCTCAAAGAGATGTCAGCATAATTGACGGGGTCCGATAGGGCCGATGCCTGCGGGGTCGCGGATTGTTCGAAAGAGTCGTGGCCCTGGCACACAGGCAACTGAAGAACCAAGGGTGGGTAAAAAAAAAAAATGCACTGTAGATTCCGGCCTTTCTGATATACATCTTCAGAATTCCGTTGGCGCTCCCCCGGATCCTATACATTAGAGATGCTGCTTTTTTATGCATTACGGCATAAAACTCGTCGACCCTTGCGTCAGCAAACATGCCTAAAGTGCTGCAGAAACGTGGGAGCCCCACCAAAATCCTGAAGGTGTTGGTATATTGCACGCGAAGAGCGTTGTAGGCCCGTTGCGTGTAGCTGGTACCCTTAGAGCGAATATAAGGAAACAAGTCACGGAAACTATTCAGGAAAATTCTGACGCATCAATTATTTTAAAATTCAGATCTTATACATATTATAGATAATTATGTATAAAGAAATCAAAAAAAAACAAAAATATTACTTCCGTAATAACCTGGCTGTATACAGTGTGGCAACCAGTTACCATGGATTCAGCACATGATTCTGACCCCCCCCCCCCCCCCACAACATTGCGCATCGATGTCGCTGCCACTCTGTATACTAGAACGCAATACAAAAAAGAAGATACTAAATACTTTAGAGAGGGCCGGTACAAAAAAAAAAACCGCGTCTTTCAGTGACGTCATGTTGTAACTTCATTTTCTCTTCTTTCCAATGCCACTTGATATCCATCGACAGCCTTCATCATAACATCGAGTTTGACCTTAATTTTTGGTATAGGACCATCTTCTCTGTCTTCTACTACTTTATACTGTCGCAGAACTGTTGACAACGCTGTTTTAATCGATATCAACGCGTATTGGTAACCTGTGGACAAGAGAATTTTAATTAAAACTAAAGCTAAGATTCTCCCGGATTTCATTTTAAAAGATTGACTAGTGAGCAAGGTTGGCTCTTGTTCCTTATTTATTACCAGTGATAGGAATAGGTAGTGCCTATTTCCCTAAACTTCGAAGAATAGAGACAAGAAACGGAGACTTCCCTAGGACAAATTTTTTTCCGGGATATGTGTCCCGAAATTCGGGACAACACTTTAAAATACATTAAAAAAATATGTTATTAGGAATAAGTAAATCGTCTATATTTACCTAAAGTTTGCGACTAGACATAACATAATAAATAACATTCACAGTCGTTACAACCATAAAATTTTCTGAAATTTGTTTTTTGGAGATCATTTTGTAAATGGCTTGTTGATCTTAATACTATGAATCACAATGTTTGTATAAGGAGCCGTACACGTTTCGAAGTAAATATCTTCTTTCTAGCTCGGCTACGTCTAATGAGATTTGTAAAGATCAAATGTATAATTGAAAAAAAAAAAGACATTTTGTCTTTAAAATAATAAAACGGTAATTTTTATAATTTTAGCATTCTCTATAGTACGACGAATTACGACGAATTTATCATTTAAAAAACAAACGGTATTTGTATTTTATCTTAATGAAATATATTTCTAAAGTATATTTAAAAATGTGCATGATATTAAAATAATGGCCTTATCACATTGTTTAGTAACACACTTAAACTTTAAAAACATCATTTAATCTTTATTGCACCGAAAGTACAATACGACTTTTACGGCAGCGCATTTCGTTATCTATTCTTAGAAATTACAAAAAGAAACCGCCATGGTCGCATACCTATGCGGCGCGGGGAGGGTCTACATACCTTCCCCTACCGCCCCGCGTGCCGACGCGCTCAGGTTACCCTCACTTTACTCCTGTACTTCAGTCTGTTAAGTGCGCATCTTCCTGTATTGTTTCTGTGAATATTGTTTTTGACCCTCGCACGTTTTTTGGTTCATTGGATCTTCCTAATACGACTACCTTAGCTTGAATTTATGGATTACGATTTTCTGAAATAACATTGTTCCTCTCTGTGTACTACATCAAATAATACGGTAAGTCAACATTTATTACTTTTTAATGTTTTGACTAAAGTTATTTTTTTTATTTCTTGTAGGGAAACAAACAGTAAGTTAGATATAAAGTTGAACATAAATGTATATATTATTTTATCTTAAACTAGAATTTTGACAGTCTAGCTTGATCTGCAGTTGTATGAACTTGACATTTTTGAGTGGAGTTTTTAAGATAATTATTGTGTATGAAACGTATTTAAAGAAAATAAAAATGGTTATTTTAATATTTCATGACCATTACGTACAAGACAGGACATCATCCGCATTTAATTTTTGGTCCAAATATAAAAGTAAACTTAAATACTACCAAGCATAGTGATGCTACATCTTTGGTATCATAAAGAAATGCTAAGGCGGACTAATTCTATCAAAATATATTATTTTTCTGGTCGGCTCTTTTTATATTTGTACCAAAATGGATTATGTCCTTTGCGCATTGGCGAAAATGTAACTCTGTAGAAGGAAAAAACAATTTTAATAACAATGACGCTACGCGTGTTCATATTTTCTAAACGTGTTTCTTTATTAGAGCGTAAAATGAAATAATAAAATCTTCAAATCGATACAATCGATGCATCTAGGTGGAATGCGCGCGCCTCTCCCGCTTTCCCTTCCACCTCCCCATGTCTATAAGGGTTTGTTTTTCCTTTTGAGGTATGGGAAACTATAAAAAAATATTTTATTTTATTTTAGGTACTTGCTACCGTACCTCTTTTTGGAGACCATTAAGATTGGCGATGGCGAACAACCCTAAGGAAGCAACAGTACAAAGTTGGATTGGACTTCATCCTGAATTATATTACGACCCGGCCATTAATTTGATTTACTGTTCTAAGTGCGAGAGCAGTATAACAGCTAAACTTAGTAGTGTCAAGAGGCACGTTAAAGGTCCGAAACACAAAGGGACAAGTAAGAAACCAAATGAAGAATTTTATTTGGACCTAGTACAATTTCTCATATTATGTAATATACCTTGGATTCAAGTAAACAACCCCGCTTTCAAAAAATTCTTCCATAAATATATTTGCTGCAATTATACAAATCGACAAAAGGTTCCTGAGCAATCATTACTGAGAAAAGTTTATTTAGATAAGATTTTTAAAACAAATATTGACTCGAATTAAGAACAAGCTGCAAATCAAAAGCTGCGGGTATCTTTAGACGAGACAACTGATTTTTTAAGCAGATACATGGTACATTTTCTTGTAAAACCTTTAAATGCGACCACACAAAAACCATTTTTAGTTGCTTGCAAAGTACTAGAAATTGTTAATGGGAACACAATTGCCCAATTTGTAACAGACTGCCTTGAAAATATGTGGCGCGATTCGTATGAATCCAAAGTGGGAGACGTTGCTGTATACACTGCTGTATGCACTGATAGTGTAGCATATATGCTAAAAGCGGGACGTGTTCTGAAAAATGATTTGCCCAACATGATACAAGTCACTTGCTTAGCACATGCACTGAATCTCGTGGCAGAAAAATACGATACGAATACTCAGATGTAGATGAATTAATTTCAAACGTAAACATTTTTTTTTAAAGTCACCTATTAGAGTGCGCTTGTTAAAAAACACCTTTCCCAACATGCCGCTTCCTCTAGAACCCGTTATTACAAGATGGGGTACTTGGTTGGAGGCAGTGTCATATTATGCAAAATATTACGATCAAATTAAAACAATTGTAAATCTTTTAAGAAGTGCCGACGCGCTCTCTATTAGGTGTGCCAAAAATGTTCTTCAAAAGGAAAACTTGAAATTGGACTTGGACTACATTGAGAAATATTTTAAAGATATACAAATTGGGTTAAAGAAATTACAAAAATCGAATTTAACTCTAACGGAATCCATTGAAATATTTGATCACGTGAGAACTGTGCTTAGCTGGTGTTCGTCTGAGCCTATAAAAAATAAACTCGTAAATGTCATGGACAGAAATCCCGATCTAGATAAAATTAGAGACATATTTGACGCGATAACAGCAGGAAGGGATGAGCGATCATACTATATGTACGCGCCTTTAACCTCAGTCGATGTTGAAAGGTCGTTTTCAACTTATAAATGGATTCGCATAAAACGAAATCGCCTGACAGTTGGAAATATAGAAAAAATATGATTGTGTATTTTAACTTAGATAACTCATCTGACAAATAAAATTTCGGTTCTGATACTGAACTTGACGAATCGAATCAAAACGATTAAATTAAAATCGTTCTTTATTTTTTATGGTATTTGTAACACAAATAATGATTTTCAAATTCTTAGCAATTTTTAATGCGTCAAGATCTGTATCAAAACCGAACAGTTAGTATTAGTAGTTCACTATTAAAACTGATTGTCCTAAATGTATACTTCAAAGGTTAATTTGTACTTTGGTTTGAGTAAAAATTGCGTCACTCAACGTCAGTAAAATAAATATGACATAGATAGATAAACAGAAATTTGTAACTTAAGTTTTTCCGTCTGTAAGTACATTTTGTTTCATGCTTTCCAATTACGTCATATTTAAAAAATTATATAAATATACTTATATTTGTTACAACAATATTCTATGTGTTTTATTTTTCCTTTAGAGCCCATTGAGGATAAGTTATTATTAGGGAGTTATAAATTATAAATGTTATGTCTAGTCGCAAACTTTAGGTAAATATAGACGAATTACTTATTCCAAATAACATATTTTTTTAATGTATTTAAAAGTGTTGTCCCGAATTTCGAGACAGATGTCCCGGAAAAAATTTTGTCCTAAGGAAGTCTCGTCTCTGTTCTTCGAAGTTTAGGCGAATAGGCACTACCTATTCATATCACTGTTTATTACACATAAAAAAAAAGAGAATCGTTTTCAAATGTTTTTCTCTTCCATTTTCGATTACAGGCGTCACGTTACCATTCACCCCCTTTTCGTTCAACTCTCATACAAAACCTCCATGTTTTCTTTAGTTTCCTTTTCCCCCTCCAACATCTAAGTACAACTACTCGCCTACTAGCTAACCGAGTTAAGTCAGTCTGTTTATTGTGCCCATCACAAATGTACTTTATCTACTAAGAAAACACTTTCCGTGTCATCAATGCTAAATCGATGTTTAAAAAATCTCAGGCAGGTATTTCCGGTTATATCTAAAAGGTGCAAAAGGACGGACATAAAGAAGGGAAATCACTTTTACGATTGATAAAATGCAGGCACGTGCACTTATGGAGCCATAACAAACTACTATTAGCACTTACTTAGTCACTGGAAGTAATTATAATTACGATTGAGAGCGATTTTGATCACGGGTACTCAACATACAGAGCGGCAACCAGCTTAGTAACTGGCACAGAGTACTTTTTACTAGGTAACTGAGTGAAGTGTATGTATGCTCCCTAATAGTGGATGACATAGTAAGTACATTCCTTTAGAATATAAGTATAATTTTAAGCTAATTAAGCACTTTACTTTAATGCGCATTATAAAATATATTCCCTTTATTCAGTGATTAAAGTACATTTCATCGACTTGGTTGTCTGATTTAAAAGACCTTAGGACCCCCAACATTTCATGGCGACCCTGCCTTAGGGTCTGCCAAGCGGCGATTTTCAAAATGTGTAACTCCAAGGTGGAAAAGGACGAGGTGTTCCTAAATTAAAATGTTGCTGGCAGAAACAATGACGCCCTTCTGAGGGACATCGGAGGACACATGGAGCGGCTGAGCACGATCACTATCATTATTCTCGCTGTCATATCTCTCCTGGTAATTTACTTTTTCCTGAAATACTACCGCAGCTGCCATCGTCAATCAATCATCGTCAACAAGAAGAAATCGGATTCAACGCAATTCAGCGCATAAGGGCATCCCTACGTGGACGAGTGGAAGGTACACCTCGCGGCTAAAACTGCAACGTGTGAAATGCATGTGTGCCGTTTCGTAGTAATTATGTTAACATGATTCTTTTGTTTATTCCCTTAAGAAATAATTGACAAGATAATTTTAAGTAATATTTTATTATGATTCATGTTTTGTTGGAAAAATATAATGTTCTGGTAGATATTAGAAAATACTTAATTAGGAAAGGACAGACCAGGTATAGAGGTCAAGTTATTGAGACGAAGTTAGGTGAGGCAAAAAGTATTTTGACGAATGTGGAAAAATATAAAAAAAAAAAAAGAAAAATGAGTTTTTAGAAAAAGGCAAGGATATGAAATTAGTTGCATCGGCATTGGACATTTATCAGAACATTAGGATAACTTTTGAGGAAATAAATAGTTTATGTAAATTCCCTGAAATAATTTTTGACAAAATGGAGTTTGACCTTAAAGTGGCATGTACTTTGCTTCCAGCAATGGACGGTGTTGAAGAGACAACTAAACGCTTGATAGATTCGATCGAGATGTATGCAGATACGCTGGATGAGAAAGGTAAGACACTACTTATTACATTTGTCCTTAAAAGTAGATTGTCCGAAAATGCCAAGTTACGCATTAAAGAAAATTATAAGACCATTCAAGACCTAATTAAAGATATGAGATGCCATCTATTGACCCAAAAATCCTTTACGGCCCTACAGACACGTTTGCAAAATATACTACAGGGTTCAAGTAGTATCGAGGATTAGCCACAGAAGTTGAAAAGCTGTTTACTGAACTTACTATATCTCAGTCACATGGTAATTCTAATGCATTTGGAGTGTTAAAACCTTTGAATGAAAAGCTTGCCATAAAACGGTTTACAGAAGGACTACGCAGTTCAAAATTGGGCACGGTCATCTCTGCTAGGAACTTTAGCAGCCTGAAAGAAGCAAATCAAGCTGCCAAAGATGAAGATACAGAATACCAGTCATCGACCGGTAATGTATTGCTTGCATCTAGATATAGACGAGGTTTTAATAATTTAAGGTGACAAGGTAATCGTCATTTCAATAATAATCGTGGTCAATATATTAATAGTTACAGTAATCAAAGACATACATGGCGTGGTAATTTCAGAGGTCATAACGGAAATTTATACAATAATGGAAATAGACATAACTATCGTGTATCATCAAATTATAATAGGGGTCAAAGAAATACTAGGGGTTCAAGATATTCTAGAAATAATAACCGAAATGTTTGTTGTAATGGAAGGCCTTACCTCTAAACGAATGTCTGACAGACAATACGAAATCAATAAGGCCCGCTTGCACGTTCAGTCGGGTTAAATGAATAAATATAGAGTTTGTAAACTCGGAGTTTAGTAATTATCATTTTAACTCTTAATACGCATTGCGCCATTAAAATGTAACGCAGGGTTAGTAAACCTGATATTTTTTTTATTTAAGTTGGGAACATTGCAGGTCAATCGACGAATTTAATTAATTTAACATCTATTTTTAATCGTATTGTATGTGGTTTCCATGGAGATTTAGTTTAATGATTGACGGAAACGTCATTGCAAAAATAATTATGTTTTAAGTTTTTATAATTTGTATTTATTTCTATGTGATTTCATGAATATATTGCCTGCTGATATAGTACCGAATTTTCACTTATTACAACGTCGAACAATATACAATATTAAATACAATACAGCGGTAGCGGTTAGGAATATTGTTAATTTTACGTATCACCTCATGTACCTATCCATATTCAGGCAAATAAATGATTTAATTTGATATTTTTTTGCACCTCATAACGTCAATTTATTTTGACATTACTAACACTAACTGAGAGTTTAACGACTTAACTCTCCCACATCGGCGTGTTTAATATTTCAAAGTCAAAGGCAAACTCAAACTCAAAGCATTTATTTCAAATAAACCAATTACAGGCACTTTTGAATTGTCAAAGGGTCAGTCAGTCAGAAAAATAAAGCTAGTTGCCCATTCCAAAGCGTAGTAGGTACCTATGGAGAAGAACGGGCAAGAAACTCCATGGACACTCTTTTAAATCAACATATAGTTACAAAAAAACAAATTGTTTACATCATTCATGTTCAAATTAAAAATGTGAGAACGATGTAGAAAGACGTGCACGTTTATAGTATCCGTAATAATAAAGATAAAAAAACAATTCAAAAATTTAAATTAAAAATAAGCCGTGGCAGCCAAGAGTTGACCAGTCCCTACTGACGGCGCCCATTCACGAACATGACGCATGGATCAGCACCATTCAGCTCAACCATTTTGAAGGGAACTTAATGATCCAACACACACGCCACCACCAGCGAGACATTTGAGTGAGCATGACATACTCTCATCCGCCAGGGCACATTCAAGCCAATGAAAGACGAGCCTAGTAAATGGTGGCGTTATAGTAGGTACATAGTGCTCACACATGTGCTATGCAATTATACATTGTTAAGAGATTGAATTTATACAATGCAAAGATGTTGTTGTATTTACAATCTTCAGCAGCTCCAACAATATTTTCGAATGCTAATCAATTAATTTATGCCCCCCTGTGGAGCAGGACCAGCGTTGAGCCAAGCATCTTTGTCAGCGATGTAATCCCCCAACTTATAATATGCTTGGCTGCATAGTGTGCGTTTTATACAAGATTTAATTTTTGTTTCATTCATTTGGATTGTACGAGCAAACCCGTACATACCAATTGTATCGTTTTTATGCTGACACCGACGCGCAGCGAATGAATAAAATATATCATAATTAAGTCAGAATCAGTAGTTGCATAGCATTCGCCGCGAGTCGATTATTTATCGGTTCTCAATACACATGTTGAAATCAAAACAGTTTATCATTTAAATGTACCCTACCCGTACATTTTTGGTCCTTCGAGCCGGATGTCGCGTGTGTACATTACAGTGTAGCAAACAAGTACTGTAAAGTATTTCATTAGTGACTTCAAGCGAACTAGCAGTGAAGGGGTGTGTACTGCCAGCAATAGTGTAGTACATAGCAGCAGCTGCAGCAGCAATCAGCAGGGATCAACAGGGATCCGCATTTGGTGAGCAACAAAGCTCCCGCTTGGACAATCAAGTAAGATCGTTCCATTTATCATTTCTATCAATAACATGTCGTCACTGGAGGACGTTCTCGCTCAACAACAGCAACTACTCAATCAGATAGAGCAAGTTTACACAAACTTCCAAAAGGATGGCTCCGATCGCAAAACCTCGGACTACATACGCCGAAGGTTAGAAAAATTGGATGCATGCTGGCAAGAGTATCAATCAAATCATATAAGATTGTGTAGCATCGAATATGCCAGATCGCATACTTACTTCTCTTCGAAGCAATTTGACACTATGAAGGAGAGATATGAGAAAATCAGAGCAGTTATTCAGAATCATCAGCCAACAGAGGAAAGACCATCAACACCGCTTCTAAAACCTGCTACTCCTCTAGCTACCTCAAGCGCTGTACAGCAAACTTCAGGTCAAGCTTTGAAGTCTCAAGGATCAAACAGCAAGACGGATGAGATGATGAGGAAACAGATGAGCAACTTCAAGGCCTTTGAACATACTGTTTCAAGCATCAATATGGAGGCTGTAGCGGAGAAATGGGAATTCGATCATCTGTTGGGTACGGTAAGGTCTCGCTGGGCGAAGATTGACACCCAACATTGGGATTTAGACAGTGAGCTGGGAGACCGAAATCAAGAGTATCATCGTATGTATCTCAGATACGAGAGCACATATAACGATGCCATCAAAGCAATCAACAAAAAGATGTCGTCAATTACACATAGAGAACATACTACGCCAAAAATAGAAATACCTACATTCAGTGGTAGTTACCATCACTGGACATCTTTTAAGGATCTCTTCACAGAAGCAGTTCATAGCAACCCGTCATTATCTGGGGCTCAGAAGATGCAGTTCCTCAAGTCGAAAGTGAAAGGTGAAGCAGAGCGTATCATACAGCATCTACCGATTAGCTCCGACAACTATATCATTAGTTGGGACATTTTGAGTCATCGCTATGACAACAAGAGGATGATATTCACATCGCATATTAACATTTTATTAAATATGCCAATTTCACAGCAAGCATCAATTAATCATATCAAACGAATCCATGATACAGCACTTGAAACGATGAACGCCATACAGAACCTCGGCGTAGACGTGACGTCGTGGGATCCGTTGATCGTACACATCTTGTGTCAGAAATTGGATTCGGACACATTCAGCGAATACAACGCAGCTATCAAACAACCTCGAGAGTTGCTCAAGTTGAATGAATTTCTAGCCTTTCTAGAGGGGAAGTTCACGAGCATGGAAGCAAGTAGCAGAAAACAGGAGACCAATAATCAAAAATCCTTTTCTTCTAACACTAATAAATCATCAGAATCCAAACAATATCATTTCAAGCAATCATATTCAAGCAATAAGGCTGCTTCGCAATCACCAAGTTACAGGAAATTGCAAAACAATCGGCCAAACTGTCCAGTCTGCAATGACGCACATGCTCTATTTTTTTGCAAACAATTTGCTGACTTTTCCCCGATGAAGAAAAAACAATGTGTTGCTAACTTAAATTATTGCCAAAACTGCTTACATGATCATAAAGGCAAAGAATGCTTATCAAAGAAGCGTTGCCTCGAATGCAACGAATTTCACAACACATTGCTTCATGAATCGTATTTAAAGGAATCGTCAAAACAAGGAGGAAATTCAACGCCTTCTACACAGCAAAACGACATCCGTTTTAATCAAGAACGTGCAAATCAAGGCAACACGCACGTGACTCAACAAAATATGATGCAAGAAACTTTGCTTTCAACTGCACTGCTAAAGGTTCAGAAAGCAGATGGGACATATCTGATCCTGCGGGCTCTTATTGATCAGGGCTCACAGATGTCTCTTATCACAGAAAACGCTGCTCAGCAATTAGAATTGCAGCGATCCAGGTGTGACGGCATAATCACAGGCATAGGGCAAACAGAAAACAGTTGCAAAGGAATCATTAACCTGAACTGTATGTCAAGCTCAAGAGTCGATCTGTATCAATTTAATGTCGATGTTTACATCATGAATAACCTAACAAAATATTTACCATCATATTCATTCCCTAAGATAGCATGCCCATTTCTGGAAAAAATTGAATTAGCAGATCCTGAGTACAACATCAGCCGACCCATAGACATTTTGTTGGGTGCGGACGTATATTCAAATATTCTTTTAGCGGGCATGTGCAGATTAAGCGAATCACTTCCGCTTGTTCAAGAGACTCGTCTGGGTTGGATACTGTGTGGAAATATGAAAACTAAATTAATCTGCAACGTCGTTCAGTTTGATTTAGACAGAGTTCAGCAATTCTGGGAGATGGAAGATGTTACAGAAGAAAAATCATTATCATCAGAAGATCAAGAGTGCATTCAATACTACAAAGAAACAACGAATCGTTTGGATGACAACAAATATGAAGTGAGACTCCCATTAGTACCACAATTTAAGGAGAAATTGGGGCAGTCCAAAAATAAGGCTGTTGCTCAATTCATTCATTTAGAAAAGAAATTACACAAAAACAATTCATTATTAAACGCCTATAAGTCATTCATTACCGAATACAAAAACTTAGGTCACATGAAACCTTCACCTTGCAATCAGACACCGGAATGTTTCCTACCGCATCATTGCGTATTGCGCGAAGATAGTGCAACGACTGCATTGAGAGTTGTTTACAATGCTTCGGCAAAAACATCTACAAATAAAAGTTTAAATGACCTAATGTACACGGGGCCCAATTTGCAGCAAGACCTTCAGTCTCTTATCATAAAATGGAGACAATATCAGTACGCATTCACTGCTGATATAGAAAAAATGTTTAGGCAGATTTGGGTACACCCAGAAGATCAACCTTTACAAAAAATTGTGTGGAGAGATGACCCATCTCAAAAAATACAAGAATATCAATTGACAACCGTAACATACGGCACAAAAGCAGCTCCATTTCTTGCAATGATGACGTTGAGACAGTTAGCAACTGATGAAGTGGATAAATTCCCTGAAGCCGCCAAGGTCGTCGAAGAATCGTTCTATATGGATGATGTGGTCCATGGAGCCTGCTCTCTATCGACAGCACAACAGTTGCAACAAGATTTAATCAATCTACTAAAATTAGGGGGCTTCAACTTGAGAAAGTGGACATCAAACGACAGTCATCTGCTTCAAATAGAAGATCAAGACTATTATAAACAAGAAAGCAAGAGTTTTAATCAAGCAGGATTAACTAAGACATTAGGACTTCGTTGGAACCCCACACATGATAACTTCACATTTGTATCAAAAATTGAATCATCAAGCACCAATATCACTAAAAGAATCATACTATCAGACATGTCTAAAATATTCGACCCATTAGGATGGATCGTGCCCGTAACAACAAAATTAAAGATTATATTTCAAGAAACATGGTTATCTAATCTTCAATGGGATGAAAAGGTACCAGATAAAATCAGCAAGGAATGGATCAAAATCAAGGAAGAATTAGAAGGTATCAATCAATTTAAAATACCAAGATGGTATGGTACGGAAACAGCAAGCAGTGTAGAGTTACACGGGTTTTGTGACGCATCAACAAAAGCATATGCATGCGTCATTTACTGCAGAGTTATAAATAGCAATCAAACAGCAATATTAGTAGCAGCTAAATCAAAGTTAGTTCCTACGAAAAAACAAATATCACTACCTCGATTAGAATTATGTGGAGCACTGCTGCTGGCCAATCTCATGACCAAAGTCAAGCAGTGTCTAGCAGGTCATGACCTACATATATTTGGATGGAGTGACTCCACTGCCGTATTGGGATGGCTTCAAGGAACCCCAAGTCGATGGAAAACGTTCGTAGCAAATAGAACAATACAAATAACTGATAGCATTCATCCACAATCTTGGCGATATGTAAAATCAAGTGAAAATCCCGCTGACTGCGGAAGCCGAGGACTCAGAGTGACTCAATTGAATGATTATCGTTTGTGGTGGCAAGGACCAACATGGTTACAATCTTTTGAAGCAACGAAAGAAAAACTAGCAATCTATACAACAAACGAGGAAATAAAGAATCAAGAAGACGTTCATGTTGTTACAAAGCATGAATCAAGTATCATTACAGACCTGTTAAGCAAGTATCAATCAATCAGCAAAATTGCACGTATTCTAGCATTGGTAATGAAGATTACGACATTCAAAAGAGAAGCAAAAAAGCGTTATTTATCATTATCAGAGATCAGTCAAGCAAAGCAAAAAATTATCAAGCAAGTACAGCACGAAGAGTTCGCAAAAGAAATAAGAGATTTAAAGCAAGAAGGAAAGCTAAATTCAAAAAGCAAATTGTTAAAATTAAACCCTTACCTGGATGGAAATGATATCTTAAGAGTCGGAGGGAGACTAAAGAAGGCACATATCAGCCAGGACATGCAGCACCCTATTATTCTGCCGCACAGTGGACGTCTGACAGGATTAATAATAGAGGACGCACATCAAACCATGTTACATGCCGGAGCCCGGCTGACATTGGGTTTTATCAGACAAAAATATTGGATTCTAGGAGGAAACGTCGCTACGAAGAGGCAGCTTCGTCGTTGCGTAACATGTAAAAAACAAAATCCTGACTGCCAACAGCAAATTATGGGGCAGTTACCGGAGGCCAGAAGTAATCCATCACGTCCGTTTACACACACTGGCGTAGATTTTACCGGTCATATTTTCGTCAAAGCAAGCAAAGGACGAGGTATTAAAAGCTCAAAAGGATATGTGGCTGTCTTTGTGTGTATGGCCACGAAGGCAGTACACTTAGAACTAGTTGGTGATTTAAGCACAACTTCATTCATCGCAGCATTAAGAAGAATGGCTGCTCGCAGAGGGACGCCTAGTCAAATTTATAGCGATAATGGTCGAAATTTTGTCGGTGCTAACAAGGTAATACAGCAAGAATATCGAGCACTAATGAATATCATGCAGGACAAAGATCTAAAAGCAGAAGTATTAAATATGGAAATTGAGTGGAGTTTTAATGCGCCCTCGTGGCCATCCGCGGGAGGCCTATGGGAGGCAGCAGTTAAAAGCTTCAAATATCATTTCAAGAGGGTTATTGGTGACCAGATTCTTACATTTGAAGAACTATATACAGTACTTACACAAATTGAAGCTTGTCTCAACACAAGACCATTATGTGCTATATCAGAAGATCCAGACGATATAGATTTTTTAACGCCTGCTCACTTCCTAACAGGTGGATCAAACGTTACGATACAAGAGACTGAAACGGATTTAAGAACCCGATGGCAGTTGACACAAAAAATTGTACACGATCTCTGGAAAAGATGGAGGAATGAATACCTGGTACAAATTACGATAAGAAGTAAGTGGAGACAAGCTAAAAGAAACCTCAATGTATATGATATTGTCATGATTCACGATGACAATCTTCCGCCGGGAAAATGGCTGATGGGCAGAGTCATCGAACTACATCCCGGTTCCGACGGTCATGTTCGCGTGGTTACAGTAAAAACCAAAAACGGAACACTGAAACGTCCCATCACAAAATTATCAAAACTCCCAGTTGACAATGAATCCTCGCAAATCAAGCAAGCATTTACCGCGGGTTCGGGAGAATTTAACACAAACAAGCAGTTTGAAACAAGGAAAACAGGCACGCGTTACAATATAGCGTCAGTGTTTGCAGCAATCATGCTATTTTTTTGTATCATAACAACTTCCCAATGCGCACTTAACGTAACACAATTCAGAAATAATCAACATATTTACTTCGACAAACTAACAAACATGCAGATCATAAGGGACGACTGGAAACTAATCATATACTACGATTTAGATCCTTATTGGGAAGGAATTACCGCACTTAACAAAAGTATAATGTCGCTAGAACAAACATGCAGCACAATCAAACAACAAACACATTGTGACATAATATTGATGCAATTACGTCACGGGAGCAATGAACTCGATTACAATAATCATATGTTATTCAGTCAGCATTTTGCAAAGCAAGCAAACAGGTGGCGGCGAGGTCTTATCGACGGTGTCGGTTACATAGCAAACGGCCTCTTCGGCGTATTGGACGCTCGATTCGCGGAACAATACGAGAAAGATATCACTCTTCTGCGCAAAAATCAAAAGCATATTGTCTCATTTTGGCAAAATCAAACTTCGGTTATAGAAGCAGAATTCAGTCTCTTAAAGAGGACGGAGGCTACAATACATAAACAACATAAAATGATTCATCAGCAGTTTGCAAACATCGAAAATACATTGGAAGGATTAAAGGCTGAAACTCAAAACCTTTCGAGGGCAGGTGAAGTTTCTATGGGAGCTATAGTCGCAAGCAATCTCTTACGCGACTTGAAAGATTTACAGAACGCCTTAGTGGATACAATAACAGACATCTACCAAGGTCGATTTAATCCACATTTAATAACAGCCGAACAATTACAGGATCAGCTGAGCACTATAGCTAGTCATTTGTCTAATGACGTCACCTTACCTGTAGAAAACATTCATACAGATCTAGCACAACTTTTTAAACTTCTACGAGTCAAAGCAAGAATGCTTAAGAATTACTCAATATTTGAAGTACAAATACCTTTGATAAGCAGGGACACCTATGAAATATTCAAGCTTATACCAATTCCTACGCAGAAACCAAACAACACAATGTTATCAATTAAACCAGTGTCAGATGTCGTAGCTGTAAGCCTGAAAAAGGATGCATACATTATCTTGACAGAAAACATCATAGATTCCTGCCTAGTGACAAACGTACACTTGTGTTATATTCATTCTCCTATTTACAAACTAAGCAGAGATAAAGACTTCTGCCAATCAAAGGCATCAGCATGTGAAGTCAACGTCGATCGCTGTAAAAATCTTTGGATGGAAAGCCACTCTATCAACAATTATATTTATTTTTGCTGCGGTCAATGTAACCTACGAACAGTATGTGGAGATCAAGTTACCGCGCATCAGCTGACTCACTCCGGACTTATAACAATAGATTACGGCTGCATTATTAAATCAGATAATTTTGAAGTAATTGCGCATCAACAAAGAACGAGCGATGTTAGTATGAGTGCTAACCTATACTCACCAGTCATTGCATCCATAAACCACGTTATAAACGTGTCTATTCCTCAAGATGTCTTGAACGACTCCAGCATAGAGAGCGATCGAGAGCTTAACACGATTGAGGACAAAATCAAGATCATGAAAGAAAAAGGAATGTTATTTGACAGTCTGTCATCCCATGACATTCATCATTACACCGCGATCTACTGTATGATCGGCGTGGTAGCAGCATGTCTTGGAGTTTGCGCGTGGAGGCGCGTGCGTTCGCGCTGCGCTCTCGCGCTCGCGCCGGTGGCGTCGCCCGCAGCACACGGCGCGCCCGGCGGCGGCAGCGCAGGCCCGGCCACGCAACATGCGTGTGTTGTGGATAGTGTAGTGTATCAGTGTGACAATGAAAGAGCGAAGGTGGTAACAAGTGCGCGAGTGTTAGATAAAGCCACCTCCCCTATTCTAGGTTCTTATACAAGCATATCCAATTTGTGAACAATGTTAACAATAGAGACACTAAGAAATTTAGATTAAAATCAAATCATTTATTATAATTAGTTGTTTCTCAGTTACTCAGTTGTGTATTTATATCCTTTTCCTCGGGGAGCATGTACGAGCAAACCCGTACATACCAATTGTATCGTTTTTATGCTGACACCGACGCGCAGCGAATGAATAAAATATATCATAATTAAGTCAGAATCAGTAGTTGCATAGCATTCGCCGCGAGTCGATTATTTATCGGTTCTCAATACACATGTTGAAATCAAAACAGTTTATCATTTAAATGTACCCTACCCGTACATGGATTATGTGGGGAGGTATTTTATTGTGACATTTTAAACAGTACCCCATGAAGGATGAGTCTACTTTAGCCAGTCTGAAACCTGGTTGAACTAATTGGTCCCTATTTCTAGTCTTAAAGTTAAGTCTTTCACAAGTTTAACTCTAGGTTTGCCTCTAACTCTTGGTGGCGCAGGATGAATTATTTGATAAACCCTGAGTTAGCTGTTAAATCCGAGTTATTTAGGATAATCCATGAACGCGCAAGTGGGCCTAAAGCTATTTATTGGCTTATGAGATATTAATTACCTTAATTTTATTGACAACTTATTTACGTAGTCTGTAAAACTAAGTGGAGGGTTAATTATCTAGTGCTAATATTACGTTTGCGGTGATATTTTAGGTATTGTGGGTTTATTATTAATTACGTGATGCATTAAAAAGAGAGCATTCGTCGATGAGGAAGGGAGTAATGACTGACCTGTTGTGGATGGTTTAGCTGACTCCACGTGGCTTCATTGTCTGGTGTTTTGTTCGGCACGAGATCACTGCACTTCACTCACGATTAATGATCAATCAAAGTTAATAGGTTGCAGTATTAGCGCACAGGCAACTGAAGGAACACGGGTGGGTTTTAGTCAGTAAGAGTCTGACATGCCCTCCCGCTCCGCCTAGAGCTAGAGATGTTTGAAGGTCATTTGATGATTTCCCCACAGAAACTGCACGCGCGTATTTATATTCGTGAGTATCCTAATGCCATACTTCAGCGGTGTCCTAATGTGAAGTGTCATTCGTAAAATATGTCTTCTCTCAATCATTATGGGAAGGGAAGGGTTGGATATAGGAAGCGACCCAAATGCTCTCATAATGACAATCTTAAGCATTTTATAGATTAATGATTTTGCATACTAGGCCCCTTTTAGACTACGCTAACGACATGCTGGTCCTGGCACAGCGGAGGTCGCACCAGGCGGCGGCCGACTTAATGACACGCGGGGTTGCGACAGTCGTTGAGAGGATCCGGCAATTGGGACTCGAGGTGGCCCTGCATAAGTCCGAGCCCATGTGTTTTCATGGTCCTCGGAACGCGCCACTGTCGCGGCTTGACGGACCGTTCGGTTTTGAAATGACTCAGTGTATTCACACTGAGTCATTTCAAAACCCAATAGTTAATAGATAATAATTAATTCTGGGTTTTTGGTACATATATTTTCGGTTATCTTCTTTCATACAATTAGCATATTTACAGCCTACAAGATCTTGTCGTTTCTAGAAAAGGTTTGCCATTAAGGCTCTACTAAATTTGTTCTACTCAATTCGCGTCGGAGCCGCGCGCCGCGCCAGCGCGGTATCCCGCTGTCGCGTCACGCTGCCTGTCGTGTCGCGCCTGTCTGCGGGAGCCTTATAATGGAAGACTTTCGCACTTACATCTGCACCACGATTGGACCTACTCTGATGAATCCGATGTCAACAAGATTTCAGATCGCTCTAAAAGTTCGCGTACCTACATAGAGTGACAGCGAAAAAGATACCCGATCCACAAGTACGCGTAGGTACTTGTGCGTGTATCACCCACTTTAGTTACTTACCGAGGCAGTTCCTAGGTCCATTACTAAAAGGCATGTAACTGCAAGGGTGTTCCAGGTTGAATCGTTCAGGCAGGAATCTATCAGGGTCGAATTTCTCGGCGTCTGGACCCCAGTACTTGGGGTCTCGGTGGACGCCCCATATTGAGCAGACCACGCCCGAACCAGCGGGCAAAACACGACCAGACGCTGTAGAAGATAAATGATGATAATTAAACACAGATACACCTCTGCCTAAGCTTTCGGGGTTCACAGACGTGATGGTATGAATATTTCTTGTGAGTATTATTTTGTTGTCTTTAACCTCGATTTACGGGCCTGTAACTGGTGTCAAATGCGCGTACACACCACGGGTAACTTACCAAACTTTCGTACAGAGAGTGCTGAGGTTTTTTGCCAACAAGCTCTACAGAAGTGTACGGACACCAGCATATTTTTTTTTATCTAAACCACTTTTAAACGTTTCGACAGTTACATTTTTAAACAAAAATACTATTATATTGTTAACTTAACTATACGAAATACTTACGTAACGTAATATCGTCTAAGACTTTCCGAATAACTACCGGCCCTGGTGGGAATAACCTCAAAGATTCCTTGACTACTCGCTCCATATACTGCAACTTGATTAAATCATCTTTGACTAATATACGATCATCGTCAAATACCTCGCAGAGCCTGAAAAAGAACAATAATATTAATATTAAATCATTTTATTTACACTATTTAAGTACTCCCTAATTCGGCCAGTTATTTTAAAGTCCTACACAGTAGGTAGGTATGTTAGATTTTAAGTATTTTGGAATTATGGCTACTATGGCTCAAAATATTTGTAAAAGGATCTGTTATCTAACAATTTATTTATTTCAAAATATAATATTTACTTTATATAAAAGCCAACAGACTTAAAATAATAATATTAACATTGTAGCGAAATAAAAAAGGATTCACCACATAAACACGTATAATTTGGATAAACAAATAAAAAATACACCAAAAGGACAATGGGCAAAAATGTTAGGAACTTTGTCCAAGAGCTTCCACTGATGAGACTTGGGGGAAATGAAAGTATTTAAATGTCTTATGATTCTGGCAAAAGTCTATTAGATTCTGTCCCGGGGTTCTATTGTTATGATCAAAAATGTTTGGAACTTGTTCCAAGAGCCTCCACTGATGAGACTTGTGAGAAATAGAAGTGCTTATATGTCTCATGATTCTGGCAAAAGTCTATTAGATTCTGTCCTGGGGTTATATTGTTATAGTCATGCTTGTCCTGACTGATAAATATATGATTTTACGTTTAATGTAAATATCTTCTTCCTCCCTCCACCCCCGCCTATTGTGATTAAGCATAGCGATGCAAAGCGAAGACTAAGGATCATAATAAGCCCAACGTAGGTAGTTGCTAGATTAATAAAACAAGATAGTGGGGAACAAATAACATGTATTAATCTATTATTATGGAATCTAAAAATCTGGCTGGTTGATGGATATATTCTTCGTAACGGGCATAGCCTAGATATGATATGATTACGATGCTATGTTCACAGCATCCCACGATGCGTTTTCCCGCTTTGAATGAACAGTAGTAGTGTTCGAATGCATCCAAGCCAGTTTCGTTGTTTTTTACTTCGACATATGAATAATGGCTGCACGCAGGTCTTTTCATCGATTTTATTTTGCTTCTCAATAACCATAAACTCCTCCAGGAATACTCGCTTCATTCAAATCGGCAGTCAGCCCTTCGGATTCTTGATGCAACTCGATTGAATACTCACCATTATTACGTACGTGCTCGGTATAATAATAGCTGTTGGCCAGTTTCAGCTGGCATGACCCGAGTTCCAATAAGATCAGGTCGCCCTGTGTCAATCTTGGAAACGTCTCAAGACCTGGCAATTCCACGTCCATATTTTGGAATGCCACTCGATGTCCGTTAAGAGCACAACGCTGTACGTATTCATTCAGAACATTTCGCATCTCCCTCCGTATTATTCCGTTATTCCGTTAAGAAACACAGGAGCATGTGTGATGTCCGTAATAGGAACATGGAATCCATTTTTTAGTGCAGCTGCTATCCTAAAGTCAGCAAACATGTGAGGCATTGCGTTGTAAAAGTAATCCTAGCGAAATAGTTTGAAGTCACGTTTAATGCGTCCGTTTACGGCTTCGACCACCCATCTGGTCATTGTTAACATTCTCGACTCATTTGCTTTAGAAACAGTTAATTGTGTCTAACCGACCGCGACGCTTGCTAGCATATGTGCTTCGTAGCCAAGCGTTTCGAAATCATTCATAGCGTCTTAGAACGTGGGTTCAGAGACGCTATGAATGATCTCGAAGCTCGGTCGAGAATAAAAAATATACGATGTTTGGCTCCATAGGGCCTAGTTACGTCTATAATGTAGCCATCGCTGCACACTATCATATACACTTTCAATAAGTTCAGATACTTGTACAGACTTGTACTTGTGTTTCGATTTGAAACCCGAAGTTGCTGCTTTTAAATATAATATATAAGACCCGTCAATGACAGTAATAAGTTAAGTTATTTGCAGGGATTCCAAAAAGTGCATTTGGTATCAATAAGTTCCGCTCCAGCAGCCTCTCTCTTTTAATATTATTCCAGCCAAGATGGCGTGTGACATATTCGTGAGTCAATGCTTCTCTAGCAGATATCATTAATCACTTTAAGTTTCCTGCTACTCATGTGGAAAATCAACGCTAACCTCTCATTCGGTTCTCCGGTCGATAGCTTTGCAAGCATTATAGCAAGAGCAGTTTTGGGTTCACCGCAATCACTGAGTGACGGAGTTTCATTTGATATTGCAGAAATATCTTGTTTTGTTCGACCGGTCCAATAATATAGCTCGTCATCATCCACTTGTTCGAGATTTTCAAAATCATGTCTTTTTCTACTTTCTGCAACTTGTTTCACCATGTTAATAATGTTAGTTATTTGTTCACTAAAATCTACGACTAAGATTTTGTGCTTCTAATAGTTCTTCCCAAACATTTGATGCAACATGAAACTGACACACTCTTGCTGCTTCAGCAACATAATAATAACCACCCCCGCCGCTTCACGTTCTTATCGGCTCTAGTACCTACAACGGTGTCCGACACGACGGACGAGCACGGGAAGACTTAGGAGAAGCGAAAGGGGCATCGCATTCCAGAGAGATGCAGAGTTTACGAGTAAGTGACCGTGTCAAAATAATCACTACGTTAAACGTAAATTCATATTATTTATAGTCAAGACAAACATGGGCATAACAATAGAACCCCGGGACCGAATCTAATAGACTTTTGCCAAAATCATAAGACAAATAAGCACTTCCATTTCCCCCAGGTCTCGTCAGTGGAGGCTCTTGGACCACTTTCACCCATTCTCAAAATACTAAGAATTTCTAATACAGGTTGTTTGATGCATGGACTGATACATTTTTTTGGGAGTTGGGAGTTTTACGAGGTTTTTGATCTAATCAATTGAGATATTTTTTTTTTAGTTTTTTCTTTAAATTACCCGAAATCTCACCTTTAACATTACGTTTCTGTTTATGGTTTTAATAGCACAAAATCAGTTTTACTGTATTTTGCAATGTATTTTTATCTTCTATCTAAATATATAAAAGGCAAAAGTGATTGACTGATGTATCAACGTACAGGTCAAACCTTTAAGGCTAGAAACTTTAAATTTCGCACACGTATTCCTTTTATGACGTAGGCATCCACTAGGGAAGGATTATTCAAAATTCAACACCCAAGGGGGTGAAATAGGGGATAAAAGTTTGTATGATTTTTTTTATTCCTTGGACGTATTTGCATGAAATTTCGTATGAATTGAGTACGGCAAAAATAATGAGACATTCAGTCAGTTAGTACCTGTTTTTGTGACAACATTTCGTGGCTCAAGATTGTTCCGTGATACACTTAGGTATAAAATTGATTAAAGATGTCACCAAAGTGGTAAGTGATACAATAAACTATAATAAATTATAGCAATAATTAAGTTCAATCGTCTAAATATTGATTACAGTATTGGCTGGCTCCAAAGTGACGGTGATCGGCGGCGCTGTTGAACAGCGCGCGTTTGAAATTCAACGCCGCGGTCCAGCAGCGTCACTCTGGAACTAGCCCTAGAAAGTATTTGTTATTTGTTAAATAATAAGGCGCTTTGCAATAAATCGTGGGCTAATATGGAAAGATGCCTCGAGTGTTAAGGTTTACTAGGGCCACAATGGAATTATTGTGAGCTTTGTGGATCACAGACTAGGCGTTTTAAACGCATACGCGACATCCACGCGGGCGAAGCCGCGGGCAGCAGCTAGTTCTTAATAAACCATTATTTGATGCAATTGGTCTGTAATGAATACTTACGCGCTCTCAAAGTCTTAACACTGTATAAATTTATAAAAAATGACAGCTTCCAAATTCATTTAAAAAAAATAACGCTTTTTTGAACTTAGTTTTATTTTAAAAAGTTCTTTAGTCTATACCCTTTTCAACGGTAAGCTACATGTCATCGAAATTGTTCATTATGTGGTCAAAATTTTAGATACCAGTTGTCAGGATCGGGATAAGAAAAGACTGATGAGATTCTAGAGGTATGAGGAACAAGATGTAAAGTTCACTCATACTTCCATACAAAAGGGAGGATCCTCCGACCAGATGGGTGTCGTGTCTGGTGGGCAACTGCCCGACGATTGATGTCGGGATATCAATCCCATGAATACAGTCATGGTTTGTTCCCGGAGAGTGTAGGACTATTGCTAACTGTAGAAACTAAAATTACTGGTTCTAACGGAAGGAATCCTTATTATCATACATGCGAAAATGTATTTATTGGTTTGTCCTTCTATCACGCAACAACGGACCAACAGATCTAGGTTATTTTTTGCTTAGAGATAGTTTATGGGCCCAAAAGTGACATTGGTGCCGATTCTCTTGTACACCGAATTAAACTACATATCACTAAAATTCCTTACTTTTTTGGCTATGAGAATCTAATCTAAATAAAGCTATTCTGCAAAAAATATCTCTAAATTTCTTTCTCGACTAATATGACTGATTAAAGTAAGTTTAAGTTTTTTTTTTAATAAATACAATGATTGTCTTACAATTACGTAACATGAAAATAGTTTTTTTTGTTTATGGAAATATTTTGATAATTTAAGTTCCATAGGATAGAGTTATGAACAAAACTAATATTCCAGTGGATTAATCCAAATTGCACAACGTGTTTAGAAGATTATCAATAATAATAACATGAGTCAAATATTAGCCGCCTATAAAACTGATATTTTGAATTTCGGTACAGCATACAGTTTTTTTTTTCTTGTGGTTTCGCACGGTTTGTGCATTCAGCCAATGTCACGTTTAGTTTCTTTACTACGAAGAAAACAAAATTAGGAAGCTTACAGAGTTAGTATCCCGCCAAATTATACTAGTCAAATCAAATCAAATCAAATCAAATTATTTATTTGCTTAATACAGGTAGGTATAAACCGATGTTACAAATAAATATAAAGTACTCTGTATCATTACCTAATAAGGTGTGCAAATATTTATATTATTGTCTGAATTAATTAAATAATTATTAAAATAACATTACAAAATTATTATACTCAAAAAATTAAATAAATTCAGAATACCTACTGTAAAGGGTGGACCAGTAAAAGAATATTCAGGCTTAATTGCGTGCAAGCGGGGTGAAAAAGGCGTGTACGTGCTCCCGTTTGATAGGTTTCTAACCGACTGCTCGCCGCCGAACGCGCGGCCGCGTTGTCCTTGGCGCGAGCGCTGCGAACCCCGAATACCCCCGCGCCCCTCTAAACGTGTACGCCTTCTTGACCGCGCTCCACTGTTTATTATTAAAATTCAAAATCACTATGACATGTACATTAGAGGTAAAATAGTAAGATTTACGTTCCGCTAAAATAAGTCAATTTACAAATTAATATTATGTACTCGCGTCGCCTACATTCCCCTCCCCAGTGCGGACGCAGCACTCATCACCCATCGCGATTCGTGCGACGCGTGCCGCGGTCCTCCGCAGCACCCCCGTTCTCGTTTTAATATCAACGACTCTGATACGTCCGTCTTTTCCTGGCAATACATCTTGAATGACGCCTCTCGGCCACGTATTTCTAGGGGAATTGGGGTCGACAACCAGTGCGAGATCTCCCACTTTCAAAGGTCTCTGCTCTTCGTTCCACTTCTGCCTGGGTCGCATGTCCGGAAGAACCTCACGAACCCAGCGTCTCCAGTACATATCAGCCAGCCTCTGCGATATGCGCCACTGCTTCCTCAGGTATAAGTCGGAGTCATTGTAGGTACCAAGGACCGGTAAGTTTGAAGCCGCACCCAGTAAGAAATGGTTGGGTGTCAATGACTCATCAGTGTTTGGTTCCACCGACACATGCGTAAGTGGACGGCTATTCACAATGTGCTCCACCTCGGCCATCAATGTGTGCAGTGTCTCGTAACGTGGTGCTCGTTCCTTTAAAATCACTTTCAGCGAACACTTGATGCTCCTGATTAATCTTTCCCACGCCCCTCCCCAGTGAGGACTAGCGGGGGGGGTGAATGTCCATGTTGTGGTCAAACTATAGTTGAGAGCTTCTTTCTTTAATTGTTCCTCGTCCAACTCTAGGATACATTTTCTAAGCTCCTTGTCAGCGCCTCTCAAATTAGTGCCGTTATCTGAGTATAGATGTCGCGGCCAGCCTCGCCTCGCCGCCATCCGTCGGAGAACCATGATGAGAGCATCAGTTGTCAGGCTAGAAACAAGCTCAATATGTACCGCCCTGACGGTTAGGCAGGTGAAAATCACGCCGTATACCTTCTCCTTGCGGCGGCCAGTAGTTATCTCCATGGGGCCAAATAGATAAACCCCCGTGAAAGTGAAAGGACGCTGATGATGGGCCATTCGCGCTTCCGGTAAGTCACCCATTCTAGGTGGATGAGGTTGTGCCTTTTTGATTCTACATAACATGCATTTTGAAGTAATGTATTTTACCGTTGGTCTTATTCGAACAATCCAGTATTTTTGTTTCAGTTCGTTTACGACCATTTCCTGATTCCCGTGGTTAGCCTTCTGGTGATAATGTTTAACTATGAGGTGAGCAATATGACTTCGTCCGTCCAGTATTACTGGTTGTTTTATCTCTTTCGTTATTGCAGGAGCGGCGTCTATGCGACCGCCCACACGGAGAACG
Organism: Griposia aprilina; assembly: GCA_916610205.1. Classification (NCBI taxonomy): domain Eukaryota; kingdom Metazoa; phylum Arthropoda; class Insecta; order Lepidoptera; family Noctuidae; genus Griposia; species Griposia aprilina. Next base: position 17,380,714 of record OU744288.1, read on the forward strand.
CCATCATCATCAACGAACGGTGATAAGGTAAGCAGTTTACTTTTCTTATCTAATGCCCTTTTCTTTTGCAGGTTTTCTATGTCTTCAGGGAAGGATTTCATCTGAGAATATTTCAGTAGCAACACTTCTGCGCGTCCCATCATCACGCCGTCGACGTCACCGGTAAGTTTTTTACATTTTTCTATGAAAGATAAGACGACACACGTAGACCTCAAGATACGGAGCCAGGAGGAGAACCTGCTAGGTTCTGGTACAGCAGGCAAACACACGGGCGTAACACGAAGAGTATTTATGCATTCTAGGTCCATGTTACTAACTTCAGCTAGCTGTACATCCGCTTCCAAAGGCCATAAACTTTCGTCCTCGTATAAAAATGCTGGTCCGTATAACCACTCATTTTCCAATGTTTCTACTTCGCAAAACTCTCGCGTGGCGGCATCGGCGACATTCTTCTTCGTAGGTATATATCTCCAATCCTTCATTTGTGTATACTCATCAATCTCACCGAGTCGATGAGCAATATAGGCTTTATAGGTACGCCTATCGTTGCGAACCCAATGTAATACAGTGGCTGAGTCGCACCACATATATTTCTTTACTGTTTTTATCCTGTGTTCATTAATCAATGTTTCAGCCAATCGTGAACCAATCAATGCCGCTTGTAGTTCCAGGCGCGGCACAGACACGTACTTCACAGGTGCCACACGACATTTACTAGAGACGAACGCAACTCGAACTTGTTTATCATTATCAAGCCACCGCCAGTAGGCGACGGCGCACATCGCTTTGGTCGACGCATCGCAAAATACGTGCAACTGTAGGTTCGTATAGCCGCAGTGCTCGTCGGTCGCACTATTCAGTGCGTTTGCACTCGGGCCGTCAGCTGTCTCGCTCGCCCTCGCGTAATCGTCCATAGTCGCTGTCTCCGCGCTACGCGTACTTGCCGTAGGCCGCGTAGCACTCGTAGCGGTCGCTCGTGTAGCCGCTACGTAATGCCTAGGTAGGCGTATGTTATTTATGTATTTTAATACATCTAGCCATTCTGACCATTTTGTGTATATTTCATCTGGTATCTCGTCATCCCAGTTGATACCGGACTTCCATGTGTCTTGTAACATAATCTTTCCTTTTATAGTAAACGGTGATAAAAACCCAAAGACGTCGAATATTGACATTATCACTTTTAACATTTCTCTGAATCTCAGCATGGTACCATATAACGAAACCAGCAAGTCAGGACCTTTCAATATGTAATCATTTAGGCACACGCCGTTAGATGTTGCGGCGGCGTCAAATACCAATCTCAGTTTCTGTTTGTTGGGGTTATCGACCCCGAAATGCGGTAGGTACCAAGTTCTTTTTACGTTTTCTTTGGTTTCAATTTGCGAAGCGTAATCATTAGTGAGTAGATGAGCAATTCTTTCTTGGTATCGAGTAGCATAGCCATCACTGGACTTCATCTTCTTCTCAACTCCACATAGTCTTCTCATTGCATTGGTGCGCGAGTCGGGCATGGTGGACTTTAGATCTTTCCACGGTAGTCCAACATACCACCTCCCGTCTTTTAATTTAGAGGAGCGTTCCAGGTGTTCCCAAGCTCGCGCGTCGTCTGCGTTTTGTCTAGGTTTATTAGAGATACCTAGTGACTCTAAAGAATAGGACCGGCGTATGTCTTCATGTATGTCTCTTAGGATACGCTCAGTTTCTGATGGTTCACTGTGTTGGTCTTCTTCCTTTATGAATAGTGTAGATTGCAGAATCGGCGTCGCTTTCTGTATGTCAAGCGACGACGCGCGCACGCAGCCATGTACGCACCACCCTAATGGAGTACGCGTGATGTATGGCTCGGTCATTTTGCCTTTTATTATTTCCAACGGTAAAAGCAAATGATAGTTATCTTGCCCTATCAATATTTCTGGTTTACATTGTCCGCCACTTATCACACTTTTTATTTCAGGTCTCAGTTCGTAATCGTTGAAGTTCACTGAAGTTTGGTTTTGCACAGGTAAGTTTAGATTTTTAACACTACGCGCTTTTATTGTAAACTTGTTGTTGTCCTCAATGTTAGATAAGTTTAAGTTTATAATCTCACTATCGCACACTAGTTCGGTATTGTCCCACGCGCCGCACACACGCATAGATTGCTTGTAGCCGTGCAGTCCTAAGCGCGACGCTAGCTCGGCGCTTATCAGTGTCACTGTCGAGCCATCGTCCAGAAGTGCAACACTGCGCGACGTTCCTTTTGGTCCGTGAATTAAAATAGGCACCGTTTTTAACAACACTTTGTTGCATTTGTTTATGTATGTTACGGTTTCCACAGATGTATCAGTCTCTGGCGGCTTACTTTCATTTTCACTAGTTGACGGCACTTTTACATTGTTTTTATTCACGTTATAGTGTAACAGACGATGATGTAGTTGTCCACAGTTGTCGATATCACACGCGGTAGCGGGACAAGATTCTTTATTATGTCGTGACGTCAAACACTTAAAACAGACACCATGACGTTTCACGTAGGTCCATCGGTCTTTACGTAATGCCTTTTTAAACTTCTTACAGTCTGGTAGTGCATGATTTTTTAATGGACAAAACCCGCACTTGGTACTTCTGTTTTCATTTTCACTGTGTTTGTTTTCGTTTATCAAAACTATTTGCGACTTATTTTTATCGTTGTAACTGTTCTTATAATTTTGCACGTAAGATATATTCACTGAGCATTGTGTTATCTTCTGGGCTTCTGCACTTAGGAACTCGGATAATATGACGAGCTTCGGTTTTGTGTTTTCATTGAGAAGCGGATAACAGTAATCAGTCCATTTAGAAATCAATACTGTCGGTAATTTAGACAGCACAGTAGAAACTATGTTCATTCCTTTTAGATAATCTTCGCAGCCGATGGCAGTCACCGCTGCGACGCAGTTTTTAACTTTGATCGAGAAGGAAACAATTTCTTTGTGATATTCCTGTGACATTGGGCGTAACTTGCTGATGTCTTGTAATATTCTAGATATTATTATATCATTATTACCAAATTGTAGTTGCAGCGTGGACATCACGACGTCAGGAGAGGTGGCGCCGATCAGCAGCGCTGTGACTGCTTCTTTGGCACGTCCGTGGAGACTCTTTCGTAGTCGCCATAAGTTTTCTCGGTCGCTGAAATTGCAGACTTGAGAAGATTCTTCATAAGCTCGCTTAAATTGTAGCCACTCGAGCGGGTCACCATCGTATTTAGGTAAGTCCTTTGGCGTACACAATCGATTAAGCATTTTCACGTTAGTTCCTGGCTGGTTGTCGTTGGTGGTTGCGGCAGCGGCTAGGTCCTTGAGTGCACACGCCAGCATGTGCATGGTATCTTCAGTGCCACTCCGCATTGCAGTCACCGCTGGCAGCGTTCTGTGTTGTTGGGATGTGTTTTCTGTTACAGGTGGTAGTGGGCCGGCGCCCCCCATTTGCTGCAAGATAGCGTCTTGCCGATGTGCCGGGCACAGCGCGTCGTCGTTACCAATAGTGACACACTGAGTTTTCACCTCCTGACTTGTTTGTAACCACTTTTCCACTCGGGAACCAACTTCACTTTCAGCAGGCTCAATATCTGCCAGTGACTGTGAGCTGTTGCTGTCCAGCTCCGCCAGGTCGACGGCTAGTTTTTTATCTATCAATTCCATTTGTAGCTGCGCTTTTTCTTGTGCAGCTTCGAAGAGCAGCTGCGCCCTCCTCGCCTTCACTGATGTGCTCGCAGAAGGAGGTTTTACCATGATGTTTCTGCTGCCAGATTTTTTACTTGAACTAGACGGAGGATGAGGTAGTTTTTCTTCAGGTTTCACACCACTTGCGATCGCCAATTGCTGTTCGCGCTCCCGTCGCAACGTGCTTCGCGTGCCCACCATTTTGTTTTTTGCGGGCGGCGTGCGATACATTCGTCGTGCAATTAGTTGAAGCGAAACAAATGAAGCTTGACAAGTGTTTCTGATAGCCAATCCAGCTCGAAGGACCATTGATGTACAGGGTGGACCAGTAAAAGAATATTCAGGCTTAATTGCGTGCAAGCGGGGTGAAAAAGGCGTGTACGTGCTCTCGTTTGATAGGTTTCTAACCGACTGCTCGCCGCCGAACGCGCGGCCGCGTTGTCCTTGGCGCGAGCGCTGCGAACCCCGAATACCCCCGCGCCCCTCTAAACGTGTACGCCTTCTTGACCGCGCTCCACTGTTTAATATTAAAATTCAAAATCACTATGACATGTACATTAGAGGTAAAATAGTAAGATTTACGTTCCGCTAAAATAAGTCAATTTACAAATTAATATTATGTACTCGCGTCGCCTACACCTACTACAAATGTCAAAGGTTTAAACATAAAAAATGTCAGATGAGTTATAATACATGTCATAGACTTAACAATCCAATAAATTTTAATAAGATTATACAGATGTCAAATTAAATTATTAGATAGAGCATGTCACACAATTTGTATTGTCATAATAATTAGTTTCAATAAATTGCTATTACTATATGTATCTATCTATATTTTTATCCTGTAAGTACTCCTTGACATTATAATAACATTTATTTACTAGGAATTTATGCAGCTTCGACTTGAATTGATGAACAGGTAACTTTTTGACATCATCAGGCAACTTGTTGTAAATCAATGATGCCATACAAAGAATACTTTTATTAATTAGTGCTGTTTTTCCATATGGTATATCAATTTCTAATCTTTTTTTATCACGTAATTGTCTATAGTAGCTTTTAAAAGCAGAATTATAATAATTAGGATTCAATTTCACAAAAACATTTAGTTCATATATGTATAACGAAGGCAGTGTCAGAATTTTTAAGCTTTTAAAGTAGGGTTGACAGCTGGTAGTGTTGTCTAGGTTACACATTGCTCTAATGCATTTCTTTTGAGATTTAAATACATACTCCTTATCGACTGCGTTGCCCCAAGATATAATACCATATCTTAGAACAGGTGCAACAAGTCCGTGATAAGCAGCTAATACGGCTTCTTTATTAACAATTTTTGACAGTTTGTACCGAGCAAATGAGGATTGATTAATTCTTTTGCAGACATATTCTAAATGTGTTTTCCATGTCAGTTTGTTGTCAATATTAATACCTAGAAACTTTGCATCTGTCACAGAATGTACTATTTCGCCTTGGTAACTAACGTTTATATTTGTCAGTTGAGTTCTCTGGTGAAAGTGTATAATTTTCGTTTTGCCCATATTTATTTTAAGATTATTTTCTGTTAACCATTGTATTATCCTATTTAATGTTTGGTTGACTACGTGCTCGTAATCATTTTCTTTGTCGCTTTTTATTATAACTGTGCTATCATCTGCAAATAGTACCATTTTTTGGTTGATATGTTTAGGAAGATCATTGATATATATCAAGAACAGTAAAGGGCCTAGAACACTACCTTGGGGAACTCCAAATTTTATAGTTTTCAAGTTTGATTTATGTTTAATCTCGTTTCGTGTTTTCCGACATATTTGTGTTATTTCTACTATTTGTTTTCTATTATGCAGGTATGAAAAAATAAGATCTAGCGCTTTACCTCCTATGCCATACATGCTTAATTTTTGCCGTAGTATCGTATGGTCAACTCGGTCGAAGGCTTTACTCATATCCATGAAGATAGCACATGTTGGTATTTTTTTGTCCATGGCGACCAAAATAGTTTTCATTAGGTCATAAATGGCCATATTTATTGATTTCCCCTTGCGAAAGCCTTTCTGTTCGTCTACCAAAATATTATATTTTTCAAAAAAACTGTATAGTCTGCTATATATGATTTTTTCAAATAATTTTGAGAAAATGGGGATCAACGCTATGGGTCTATAGTTTCCCATTTTTCTTTTATCTTCTTTTTTGTGTAGTGGAATGACAATGGACGTTTTAAGTTTTTCTGGGTATATTCCGTTAGAAATGCATAAGTTAATTATGTAGTCTTTTTAAAATTTTAAATATGGAATTCACCGCGTCACCGCCGCGGGCCGTCCCGCTTAGGGTGGATCTTCAGTTGTAGCCCGCCAAATTCAAATATTCTTTGGTTTTTTGCAAATGCTTTTTTTTTTGCTCTGTCTGTTGTGTTTCTGGTCACTGCAAATTGCAAAAAGCGTAAGTAAATTTGCATTTGCGAGCTACCTTAGCGCATCCCCCTTAATAGGTATTTTTTTAATTCACACTGGCTGTTTATACACTCTCAAAGACCCCGGCATTTTTTTTTATAATCGGTATTTTCTTATTTATGTAAAATTGTTCGTAGCCGACTACCTAACCAAATTTAGTTCTATTATCGAAATTCATTCTCACCCTAGAGAGGGAAGTAATTACTATGAGTATTTCCCGCCCTAGGGCGGGGAGCATCGTCTTCCACCCGCTATTCGGATCAAACAAACACTACTTTCCGCGTATGAGAAATGAAAACACTTTTCCATAAACAAAACTTTAAAAAACACTTACTCTTCATACACTTTCTCCTGGATTTCCGGGTATTTTCCCAACAGCTGCAATGTATACCCCAGAGTCACAGCAGAGGTATCCGTCGCAGCTATAGTAAGGGTCAACACTTCTTCTCTTAACTCCACATTGGTGTACCCTTTCTCACCGCCAGATAAGTGTATTAACAGGTCTAGGAATGTCTGATTCTTGTATGATTCTAAGTCTAAAATAATGGTGGGTTCGATTTTGAAACAGAATTTAAGGTGCATGCAAAAAATTCAAATATTAGCTTTTGTTGCATGAAGCACTAAGTAGAAGCAAGATGATTGTCTACTTAATAATCTGTTCACAGTGCCAAATCCTAAAAAAAAAACTCACCAAATATATGATCCACCTCTGTTCTAGGCTCTTTTTTTAATTTTAATTCTTCTCTCTTTTTTTCAATAACCTGTAAATAATTAAGTGCTTCAACATATTATGCGCTTAAGACTGGTAGCAACTAAATGAAGATAACCAAGGATCGAGTTGGGCCTGCTATTGGGATGGCTTATGCCAAGCAGTGGACTGCTCTAAGAATTCTAGCTCAAATAGATAATTCGGAGAGGTGCAAACCATATTTTATAAAATATCAGATTCTAACTCTGCCGTCAATATATATACTTGACATTTGCGTATTTGTTTTTAAAAATATCGACAAGACACTATAGTAGAAGATACGCACAACGTCAACACTCGCTATAAAAAGGGGCTATGCGCTCCATCCGCAAGAATTAAAATATTAAGTGATAGCCGTATTATATGGCAATATAAATATATAAGTTACCCGACATGTTTAAAACCCAAAAATCAGTAACAATATTCCAAAAACGGCTAAAACTATACCTAATCCAAAAATGTTTCTACTCAGTAAAAGAATATCTAGAGTCTAGCTTAAAATAACGATTTTTTCTCATGTACAAAAGTGGCGATCTGTCCTATACAATTAATAAAATCTAGTCTGTCCTATTTAACTTCGTAGACAATTATAATTACAATTTGTATTACCTGGAAACAATGAGATTAATAATGCTGAATAATTGTATTAAATTAATTATTATTGACATTTAATTTTGACATAACCATAATTTTTTCAATGTAATTGTACTAATATAAAAGAAAATAATTAAGTAATAGTAATGTTTAATGCATGCTATTTATGCATGTAAGGGCAGGCGAATGATAATTGCAATGCTTGTAAAAGGCTGCTATATAAGTCATAAGTACGTAGTAAGTAACATAACATAACACCAACATTGTAAACCTAGTTCGCAATAAACGTGTTGACTTTGGCTATAGCTATGCTAATCTCATGATGACCCAATAAAAAGGTCTCGCGAACAAAATGTTTAACGAAAGGGTTCGAGTATTGCGTAGAGACAAGTCACCATCCCGTCTGTAGCCAAACGTGATGTTTCCAACAACATGTACGACTCTAATCTTTTCACCAAAGAGAGGAACAAATACATAAAATTACCTCATCAGTAAATCCATGCATGAGTGCTATACACTCCTGGTGCTCCTTGTACTTCGGGAACCACTTGTATAGCCAGTCTGGTTGTAACCACAAGTGGAAGACTCTCTCGGTCACCAGGTTTAGCACGTGGCACATCGCGTTTAAGAATGGTTGGTTAGAGTCCTCTTGTGCGTTTATTTTTACTCCCATTGTCGTTTCTGTCAATGAAAGATGGATGAGTGAAATTCTTATCGGTCCACGGGAAGAAAAAGCCACAAACTCCTGATAAAGGTGTCTCCGATCTTCAGAATCTACTAGTTCCTTTCCAAGTAGTTTGTCTTTTGCTGCCTATATTTTTATGTGAAGGGAAATTAACAAACAGCTTAAACTGAAACCGGTTAAGATTCTGAAATTATCTTTGCGAATTTTAAATCAGGTTTCAGTTTTTAACTGTTAACAAAACCCTGTTACCCGGTTAAGTTTCTAAGTACTTTTATTCTTTCTAGATAAATCACGATTCAAAAAAACTGTGATAAAACATACTTTCTCCTATCAGAAACACAGTAAAGTCTGCACAACAAACTATAAATAGATAAACAAAACATATAACTCAGAAACTTTGCACAAATGAAGTTAAACTGGCTAAACAATAGCCACGTTTGCGTGTAGAAATAATTATCATAACAAATGGATCCAGTAAACTACGGCAATTTGAAATATCATAAATCTTAATCACGTAGACACAAAGTTCAACGATTTACTTGCCAAATTTATAGTTTGATTTGACCTTTAGAGGGTTAAAAAGGGATTTTTTATTCATCATAAAAAATCTTGGAACTTTAATGTTTTATGCTGAATTAAAAATTCGTTACTCGTCTATTTTTTTTTCAAATCATTTGATAATTATTTCAAAATTGACAAAAATATTGTACGGAAAAACAGAACACAATGAAACATACAAAAGAAAGACAGAAAAATAGTTTTATTTGTCACAGAAACACGTGCATACAAAAAAGATGATTATAGCTCTGTTAATAAAGAAAAATATACAAACAAAAATCACGAGCACAAAACAGAAATAGTCGAAAGTGCACGTCATGACTGTGACAAGGAGGCACACACACACACGAGGAGGACTCAGCATGATGCTGTGCTAAGGGGGAGCCAATTTAAATATGAATAAATATTATTAAATAACATAACAAAATATTAATATAGGCGTTGCCGTGCGTGCAATGTACCCACCCATGACCATAGAAATATAAAAATAACAATCGTGACTTGTGATAGGTATATATTTGTAGATACCTATGCAATTTTTCATTTCGATACTGTCAATCCGATTCTCTGAAAGCTCAAACAGTAGGTTATTACAGCTCCAGATTTATGTTTTAATAATAAATATCATTAATATTAGTAGTGTTATTTGGGAATATCCATGTAACTACCGACTAATAACTGTGCATTCTCTATCGGATGGGTGAAATTGAATTAGCCAGTTATTAGTAGCCCAAGTGAACAATCACAATTATCATGCAGTCGTCGCTCAAACCATTTCGGGCTATAATTAATTGAACTTACCACACACAGAATCCAGGGTGTAAGAGCTAAGGAACGGCCAGATGCTGAACTTTCCAATGCTGGAAGAATTCTTCAGTTGCTTCACCAGCTTTTCACTCTGTTCAGCGAAAACATGGACAAAGTTTTCAACTATCCTAGGCCTGAAGGCTGGCACTAAGATCTTCCGTCGGCGACGCCAAATAGAAACTTCATTAAGGAAAAAAAAATGATTTCAGGAAACGTTCTGCGTTAGTGGTACCTTAGTATATTACAATTACTACGCCAGATGTCTAGCAAGCTGATACGTCAGTCATCCGTGGTAGGGATGTTGTGAGTGAGAGTGAACATAGCGTCAATAGCATATGCATGGCTTGTAGCTAGTTAGCATCTAACGCTAAGCTATTTACAAAAATAGAAGGGATAAATTCTGCCGAAGAGATCACCGATTTTAGTTCCATTTTGAAAAATAAAATGTTCTTCTTGTTTATAAAACAGTAATAAGTCAAGTGTTTATTCATGATTATTCTACATAATTATGAATAAAGACTTTTTCGTTTTTGTAGGTAAAAGACAAAAAAATGAAAATGATATTTTTCCCCTAACGGAAAATATGCTATTTTATCCCCGCTCTGTTAAGCTGACGGAATTTATGAGCAAAAGGAGTGAAAAAAAAAACATGACAGCTTAAAAAGTGAACTTTAAAAAAGATGGAAATAAGATGACATATTTTTGTTGTCTCCAATCTTTATTGTTAAAAACTTTTTTACAAAAAAACTTCGTATACCACCAACAGTGACAGGAAATTATTAACACATCATCAATATAAACTAAGTGGAAAAAATATGCAGTATTAAGAATAACTCAAAAACTAAAAGTCAGACCTTGATCTAATTTAAATGGGATCACATGTGAAGCACCAGCTATCAAATAAAAAAAGAATCATCCAAATCGACACCCAGAAAAAGTTCTGAGCTGTTAGCTCAGAACTTTTTTCTGGGTGAATCGACTGTGTTTTTTTTTGTGTAACACACAAACAAAACAAAACAGTTGAATTGAGAACGTCCTCCTTTTTTTGAACTCGGTAAAAAAGAAGAGGCCTCTGACTGCATGGGATTGGATGTGGGATTCGAGACACAAATATGCCATCTTTTTTAACGTTCACTTTTTACAGTCTGGTTTTAGAATTTTCGTTTGACACTCTTTAGTTGGGATTATTTTTCTCTGCCTGTATTTCATAAAGCTTTAGGTAACGGTCTTTTAAATTATCTTCAAAGCAGTAACATTGTGGGTTATTCACTCGATTTTAAGAATTATATTGAATTATATTATAGGTAATTCTTATTTATCACGTCAATAAGACCTATATACGATTACAGCTTTATTATCAGTTTTTAAATGTAAGTGAGAATATTGCTACCCAACTTTAAAGCGTTATAGATCTTAAATGGTCATTCAAAATGCAAAATGATTAGAGAAAACTAAAAATGATTTTCAAAGACCTATGCAACGATACCCCACTTGACATAGTTCGTCGATTTTCTTTTTTTCTTTTACTCCATATGGCTTCTGGTAGTCGCCATATTGAATTTTGATTACTGTCATGTCAGTGACACTGACAAATCGATTGACTTAAGAATCATCAAAATCGGCCCACGCGGTTGATCTCTAGAGCGCCACAAAGGAACAAACATACATACATAGGCTGATAAACACATTACCCTACTTTGAGTCGTGCAGTCGGGTAAAAAATAGAAGGTTCTCTAAGTTTTTGTGCAAATAATTAGGTTCTGGATTTAGTTAGGCCGACGCAAGAAAAACTTGTTCTGGTGGAAATTCATAGAGGAATCTAACCCAGGTGCCAATTTTAATGTGAGGCTGTTCCACACACAATAAGACACTTAACATCATGTCCCATGTTCCTACGTGCATGTATTATGAACTAGTGGTCTGTACTCATACAAAATTACATTCTCGTAGCTAAGTTCTGTGGTCTAACGCAATTTAAAATAAGTTCCGCGGGGTAATTACGTAACACACTAACAGTAGGAATGGGTTTCATTTTGACAGTTCAACAACATTCATTGCATTATTTACTTTGTTGATTAGACATCTTTTTTGAATATATGAAGCAATGGATTAGCAATAGGCTTCAAAATTATTCAGATTGTGATAGATAGGGTTCACCTAATTAGGGTGCTGGTATGGTTTTATCAATAACATCTGCAAACAAACAGCGAATGAGACCAACTACAGCAACCTTTTGCTTGAATAAAACTACATATTAGTATTTTTTTAAGTTTGCGGCGTCCAGTGAACTTAAAGCTGCCAGTGTTCTGGAAAAGTGCAGTCATTTTGTAAGGTCTGTTTCTGATCAGCTCGTCCTCCGTCAACACTTGTGTCTTACTCATCTTTACGTTATTAGTTGCCGTAATTAAAAACAGTGTTCTTACCTGGAGCAAATATTCCACCATTCCCAATAATTTTTCTAATGAACCTGGTGAGATCGTCCTTTTCCATGCACGTCTTCAAAACCATCTGGATATCGACGGGATCTACTACGACTGCACAAAAATAATACTTTCATCAGTTTAAGAAGGTATTACGATACTTTATATTAGTACAAGGATAAAAAACAAAGCTAACCCCTGTTAGGTTCCTTCAAAAGAGTGTAATTAAACTAATGTAATGTTCCCACTACTGGGACACAGGCCTCCTCTCTTTGAGAGGGAGTGGGATGTTATCTACCAAGCGGGACCAGTATTGTTTGGTAAATGTCACAGGCCTTCGAATTTTTGGTTCTAGGACATGCCGTTTTGCTCACAAAGTTTTCCTTCACCATTTTGAGAGCAGTGGTGATGAAATAATTTATACAAAGTAAAGCGAGGATAGGTAGAAAACGTTTGTTTAAGGGGGATGCGCTAAGGTAGCCCGCGAAATTCAAAATTTACTTAGGTTTTTTGGAATTTGCAGGTCAGTGTCAGGGTGTATTTGATTAAAATATGATTCGCGGCCGTAATAAATATGGCTTTATAGAATTATAATCATTAGAATCAGCAATACAACCCCTTATGTTAGAATTGATGATAATTCGAGTCAATGTTTCATGAAATAGTCGTTCAATAGGGTAATATGAACTTAGAGAGATGTATTGATGACTTTTGTGATTATAATTCTATAAATAAATATTTACTACGGCCGCGAATCATATTTAGATCGACATACAACCTGATACTGACCTGCAAATTGCAAAAACCGTAATAAAATTTGAATTTCGCGGGGTACCTTATCGCATCCCCCTTAACAGTATTCTACAAACTGGACAAAATAATACATACTGAAGAACAATATAGGTCCCATCCAAGCTCTAATGATTCCTTCATTTTGCATGCTCTCGTAGCTTAAGTGTTGCAGTTGATTCATGATATCTGAAAGCCGTAATAACTACTTTAGATACTATACATGTAACAATAACATCTGTGTAGGCAGAGGACCAGAGGTGTATCATGCACCTTCATTTTGCGATAAGAGCGCACCTATTTCCATTAAAACCGAACTGACAAAATCCTAAAGAAAAAACCTTTTTACAAAATAAAACAACTGACTTCAAAAAAAAACACTACAAAGTGAAAAGTAACTTTAATTTCAGAAGTCGGTGTCTTTGGATCTGTAATTTAGTTTTTTGCCACCGACTTCCGAAATTACAATTATTTTTCACTTTGTAGTGTTTTTTTTTTCCAAATTTTTTGTTATTTTTCACTTTTTTGTGAGTCACTTATAAATGTACCTATCTGTTAAAATAGTTACAATAGCCTAATAGCAGAAATTGCTTAGCAACCATAATAAAGTAATCGAATCGCAACCCGTGAAATACTTATTATTGAGTAGTTCCGGTGGCCACCTCTGGTCTTCATCATCAGTTCCACTTCACCGAATGGTGCTTTCTGAGAGCAAATGCACGAGTTACTATAAAAAATACCCAAATCGCTATAGGTACCTATAGGCACACCTATAGCGATTTGGGTATTCTCGATCGAGGGAAATCCTCAAATATTATAGGCATAAAATGTGAGAATTACCCTCAATTTCCATGAAATCCCTTCATCAGATTCTTTCTTGGTGATAATGGGACTACCTCGAGAGTATACCCTTTCAAACAAAAAAGGAATTTTGCAAATCTGTTATATATGACGGAGTTATGCCCAAACATACATTAAAAAAATACAAACATCCGAATTGACAACTTCCTCCTTTTTGAAGTCGGGTAAAAAAACAATAACATTGCCTGTCCTTGGGATCGAACCCTGGGCCCCATGTTCGGCAGTCGCACTTGCAACGGAACCAACGGAGCAGTCTTAACAGTTACTCATAAGCTTTAGCGTATTTCAATGACAAGCAATATTGTCAGATGGATGAGCTGATTGTATTCATGTAGTGTAAAAGCCACACAGACTATCTATGGTTATGCTATGTTAGTTATGCACGGTGGTCTTTATGATAATATACATGCATAATCTGCCTTCAAAGTTCTTACTGCCGGGACACAGGCCTCCTCCCTGTCAGAGGGAGTGGGCCATAATCTACCACGCGGCCCAGTGCAGGTTGGTGGATGTCACATTTCTTCGAGTTTATTGGTGCTAAGATAAGCCGATTTGCTCACGACGTCTTAGTCACAAATTTTGAAAGCACAGGTAATTAAATAAATTACAAGGCGAACAATAATTTTGTAAAAGTAAAAGATAATATCTACAATTAAGTTATAACTCAATCTCGAAAGCGGTCCGTGGTCAATTATTGTTATCCAGATAAAATGTAAATAAGTTTAGTAAATCTAGAAACGTTTAATACCAGTAGATACCTAATATTACAGCTACAAGAGTAGTTTTAGACATGACGCTGAGTTATTGTTTGCATTGAAAGCAATTCGCCGTTAGGGCCGGACCAAGATGTTTAGATTTAAAACATAATTTATTTTTGACTTAAGTACCTATGTGTTTTTTTAACCCGATTTACAGAAATAAATATATCATTTAAACAATATACAGAAAACGTTCAAAAAATAATAAATATAATTATTTAAGTACCTATTTTAAAAGATTAGAATAAGTGCATATAGCGATTATAATTAGTGCATACTCAGCCGACGAAATTAACCCTTCCGTCATCATGCTACATCCATATTTAAGCGAAACTCACCTTCAGTATTCCCGACCACCGTGTGCGCCACCCCAATCAAAGGCAGCTCATCCTTAGGTGCTGGTAAAGCCGAGGCCAGCGTATTCATGTGCCTCCTTCTGTACCAAAACCTCACCGTCCACAACCCTATAACCAGCAGCAATAACCACACAAACATTTTGTCACTTTTAATATAACACTCGGAATAAAAGTACGTGTAGATTAAAGGAAGGATAGGAACATGAAGTGCGCGCGCGCCAACTCGAGTGTCAGTCTTTTAAGAAAATGCGCAACGATTTATATGTACATTTACGCTGGTAAACAGCAGGGTCGCAAATTTTACGGTGTGGTTAGCGTACAACCTTCGTAACACGAGAAAGCGACAACTATTATTATATTTAATTCGCCTTTCCAAGATTATGCACGTGGAAAGACACGGTCTGATCTGAGGTTTTAAGTTTAAGTCCAGTCCAGTCCAGACGAGGGATAGTGTAAAGGGTGTAAAAAGACACATAACGATCCCGAGAGTCACTTGTTCTTCCTGACATTGGGATCATATCGACAGCCGCAAAGTATATATACGGTTATCCACAAAATCATGATTTTACAGGAGAGCGTTTTGGACGTAAAGTTGTGATAGTTAATAGAAGAACGAAGCTATTATCTTCTATGTTACAACATTTACCAGAGTTTTGTGGTTAGTGGTTTAGTTAAGGCCAAATATGGTAGTATTTTCTGTTTCCAAAATACATTAGATGTGTTTATCGAGTTCGTACAAAAAGTAAACTAAATGGCTGCCATATCCGCTTTTACACGAGACTTCCTAATTACTTAAGCTTATTTAATTTTAAATATTATACAGCCAGCTGTATAATATTTAATATTTACTACCAGTAGTAATCTTTAATATTTTACATTGTTGATTGCTATAATAATTAAAGTTATACTACGACCTCACATCCTTCAGATTTATTTGATTCACTTGGTAATCCACTTTCTAATGTACTAGGCATCGCACAATTTTTAGACCTAAAAAATAAAAAATATTAAAAGTAACTAAATTGACTACGACGTAGTACCTTCCCCGACTATGTTACCTGCGCCGTGTACAACTCGCGTGTGATTTATTGAAAGCTGTGATTCCTGATTTACTATAATGGGTAAACGAAAACAAGGAGATAAGGAATCGCGCATTCGGAAGAAAATAAGAAGGCTACAAAAGCAACCTAACCACTTCTCGGATTCGAGCTAAAGTGACACATACTTGTTTACGTTATTTAAGAACTACCCCTAATTGCCTCTACGCATAATTCATGCATCGAACGATAATCATTTCTGCTACCAGATGTTTAAAAAACTTGCTATCGCAAATTGTTAGCGCGGGGAGCAATGAAAGAGTGGACTGTATTTTAGGCAATGGTGTAATGCTGAGCTTATTAGAAAATATAAACTTTCCCGGACAAACAGGTAAGAATTAAATTAGAGTATAACGAGTATCATCTGTCGCGGTGGAGTCCGAAGAAGCGAGTGGTCGTCGGGCCGAGCCATGACGCAGCCGCGCCGCATCTCAGCTTGCCGGTGACCCACTGATCACGCCGCCTGCTCATCATGCGAACCGCGCGCAAAGTGTTGGGGTCGATTCCCAACACAAATTAAGTACCTATCTACCGTCAGTAAGTTATTGAATATGAGGTCAATGCGGCAAAGACCGTCTGGAGGGTAAGAGCGTACAGTAAGAAACACGACGTATTCTGAATAGCTACAAAGATGACAACCTAAGATACAAAAACATAAAACTGTTCTAGTTTCAATAAATTAGGATAGGTGGCGCTATTTATGGCACAAAGTGAAAAAATTACATTTAAAATTTAGTCGGGTTATCAATTTCTATTACAGCGCAGCGCGGCGGCGGCAGCGGCTGCGATTTTTTTTTTTCAAAGTTTTGTCAGGATTTTTATAGGTAAACTAATTAATGATCAATATCTTTACCTAATTATTATACTAGAATAGAATAAAACACATTTTTACGAAGTTACAACTGTTGAAAAAATCGAATCTCAAAGTGCAATAGTGGGGAAGTCCGTCTTGTTCTTGGAGGGAAGATCGACATACCGGGTCTTCGCCGATTCCAGATGTCATCATAAACCTTTTACGCTTAAGCAAATTTTATAAATTAATTTATAACTGATTCGTATTGCATTGAGTGCTGTTTTCTACCATTCTTTACTTGTAATTAATTATGATTAAATATAACACTATTTTGTGTGCTTGCTAGCTATATTCCTTGCTCTAGTGATCGCAACTTTATGCGGCAGAAAGAGAGAAGGCTACTAGACAATGCAAACAAGGGTATCGCCTTAAGTAAGAAGTTTGTGGGTAACTGGGTAGTTCTATCACTACTACTACTAGTTCTACAATTACATACATTTTTATTATTTTACATTTGTTATTATCTATTTGTTAAATATAGAGGTTATCTTGATATTTTTTACTTAAATATTGTTTAATTCTGTCAGTATATTTATGAGTTGCGTCTCAGATTTCGTAATTATGTAAACTTCCGGTACTTCTATTTTCTAAATATCTATCTGACAATATTATATACATGAAAAGCTGATTTACCACCAAAATTGTTTTTTTTTAAAGCGATGAAATTGTTTTTTACCTTTGAATTGCGAACTATACCGGAGTTACCCGACAAACGCTTGTTTGCCTTCAATAAAAGAATGACAGCACACATGAAACTGCTGTTGAAATACATACGCATACACACTGTCTATATTCGTGTAAACCGTCATTTTTTTTCCCCCCTTTTATACGGTCTTATCCGACGTGGCAGTGAAATGGGTCTATTTCGCATTTTTTTCAAAAGTATTGTTTATTTTATAAATCGATAACCTACAGGTATTTAAAAAAAAAAAAAATTTTTAAATATAATAGAGATGGCCAAATTCGGCTAATGAATTAAAATTTTTACGAAATATCATCTTCGCCGAGTTGACCTTGATTATTTTTCTTTTCGTGTGTGTATTCTATCCTAAGGTTCCTATACTAGAAAGGTTTAGGTAGTTAAATAAAGGTAAACAAATCGTAAAAAGGGTTTTTTATAGTTGACACTTTCTTGTTCAAAAATACGTTACAACAAAACTAAATTTATTTTCGATTTATACGATAGTTTCCTCTTTTATTAGTGTATGTTAAACTTTATCATTTATTCGAAAACTACTCTTCGTAGATGTAATTGCTTGAGCACAATTTTTTTTGTTATGATTTATAAAATAGAATAATATTTTGTAATCTGTCTATTGTAAAGAACCCAAAAAGACCGGTTCCGTAAACCTTTTAGAAAATACAACGAATATAACGTTGCTAAATTGAAGAGTACACCTGGGACGTAGTAAGGCAACTGAAGTAGCAGGTATTATGTTTAGTCGGTTAACCAGACGCCTTTGATAGCACTCACGACATTTGCGATGTTGCGTGTGCGTTTCGATTTTGTTAATATAGCTTGTTTCTTTATTTTGTTTTTGTTATTTATCGTTATTGGTTTTTAATTTCGTATGGTTGAAAAATGAGTGTACCCGAGCCTGGTACTAGCCAGACCAACTCCGTACTCTCATTTCCATCACCGAAAAAAAAAACGCATCAAAACAGGACCTCTTTCATCCTCTGAGAAACACACATTGATAAATGTGTTTAAATAAGTATGTAGAAGAAACATGGTCTAAAGAGTGTAATCCGTTGAAAACAGACATAGTTTCAAAAATAAAACTTTTAAAATGGCTGACCTAAAAATTCTTTTGCCAGAGGCTTTAGCTAATATGACTGATAATAATTGGAATAATTGCGAGGGTCATTTAATAAAAGAAGAACAGAAAATGTTTAAATTAGACAAAATAATTGATGATACCACTGAACGCTTTATTATTAATGTGACAGATAGTTCCTCAGATTCATATTCATAATAGAACATATTATTATATGACTAAAATGAATAGAATTAAAAATAAAAATAACATTTGAAATAAAAGGTTTAGCATCGATGAGTCACGTGGTTTTTGTTGTTTATCTTTATTTAACTACCTAAACCTTTCTAGTATAGTTAACGTTATAATATACGTTAACGATTGTAATATAGTTTAAACTATATTACTACTTATTTTCTCATGCTATTCTCCGTGACCCGATCGCGGCTAATAGAGTTTTACTTACTTGCCGGTTATTCTTTGGGATGTGATCGCGATAACTATGGCAGCATATAGTTTAGAGTTTATCAGGTGACACTATTATTCTCTATGACGTGATCATGGCTGATAATCTTACAGTCTCGAGTTGTAACAGGCGTTGTAAAAGCTTGGTATTATTTAAGCTAGTTCAATGTACCCCCAGGCAATAATCCATTTTATACTGTGAATAATTGTTTTAGAATTAATAATGTCATTTTTATTGATTTACATGACATAACTTATGATATTTAAAGAGAAAACTGTCTGGGAATGTGAGTAGCATGCAGGCTACATTACATACATGATTATTATTTTAATATTGTGAATGTGAAGACTTTGTGGGTCATTGTTGCTTTTTTTCCTTCTCAGTTAGTTTTAATCATGGTCTGGCAGTGTTTGTCGAATCGTTTAGCTCCTTAAGTTCTGAGTTGAGCTGCACGTTTACTGACAAATGCGTGCACTGACTGGACAGGTCCACTCAATCTGTGTGGTTTTTGCTCAAATACCATTTCAGACACAAATCTACATGGTCTTCACATGATGTGACCAAAATTATGGCTAGGCTTTAAAAGAGACCTCTGAGTTTGTTTCGGCCTTTTTCCTCAGAGTAGTCAGATAGGAAACGCCGACCTCATCTAGTTTTTAAAATATGATTGACGTGTAAAAGTGTTTGTACAATCCTACTTACAGAAATAATCCATTGGCGGTGTCTCTAGACATCACCAATGCCTTCAATACCCTGCCCTAGAGTTGCATCAGGGAGGCACTCCGGTATCACCGCATGCCGACCTACCTCTGTCGTATGGTCGAAGCCTATCTGATGGATAGGGCCGTCATCTACCCCGGTCACCAGGGAGAATGGAACCAGCGAGAGATGTCATGCAGTGTCCCACAGGGATCGCTCCTGGAGCCGCATCTGTGGGACATCGGGTACGACTGGGTGCTGCGCGCCGACCTCCCTAGCGGCGACAGCGTCGTTTGCTACGCTGAAAATACGCTGGTCTTGGCGCAGGGGATGTCACACCAGGTGGCGGCCGAATGTAAGCAATAGTTATAACCAGGTAGCTGTGCTCAATGACTGTGCGTATGCGTATCGACTTGAAGTAAACAAGATGATTCATGCGAAAGGCATTCAACGCTCTAGTTTTATAAATGCAAGTACCTTACAATAGCCTCGAATTACGACGATTAATTGTCAACGAACCAAATCAACTAAAATGTTATTTATAACATGATTATGATGATATAAATTGTAACGTATGAAGAATGCACAAAGCAACGACTCAAGTTTTAGCAAAATGAGTATGATATTTAGAAGGGAAATATGAATTTGACTAGCTAAGAGAAGAGGGAATACGAGGAATAAATAGGAACGAACTCACAAGATCGTCCTTCAAATGTCCTTCCTTGACCTCCTCGAAAATCGTGGCGTAATGACCGGCGCGTACGACTCGTCAAGTTTCTTGATTATGACACGGAATAGCTTCCAAATAAGCTTCAAAACGTCCTTTTCAAGGTGAGAGGACCATAATATGTTGGTGATTCTTAGAGGTGTTATAAATAAAATAGCGGACTGTAATAGTAGGTATGGTACGTATATTGGACGTAAGAACGCGCGCCTCTTGGTCCGTCGTTTTTGGAAGCGAAGGGCAGTGCAGGTCAGCGGCTATCGGCACCTCGTCCCCCGCTCCCCGCTCGCTGCTGCCCCGCTCCCGTTGTTGCAGTGGCGGGCGGTGCTACGTTTTGTCTCCAACAATTAAATAATCAACAGAGCTAATACACCTAAAGTTCGATAAGGAACAGAGACAAAGTGGAGATGCCTTAAGACAAAATATTTTTTCAGGACTAATGTCCCGGTTTTCAGAACATTACTTAAGTACAACTAAAGTATGATGCACGATTTTTATTATTTTCATAAAAATAAAGGGAACCTCCTTATCTTCGTTTGAACGATGTAAGTAAGCGCGAAAGCTAATGTTATTTATATACCAGATTTAAGTAATAAATTATGGTAAAGATAAAAAAAACAATGTTATAGCTTTTCATAACATTTTTCGATGCTTGGAATTCGAAACACTCTTCTACCCCTCAACCATTGCTTGCAACCAAGTCATTGCTTACCAGTGACAAACAAAAGATAAAAAGAGACAGCAAGTTTTGGCTATTCTGGGAAACGAAAACATTAGGCGGACCCAGTTCTTTACCTGAATTAATAACAATAGAAAACGTATCTGCTGGTTTTTTGAGAATGTTCTCCTTGTTTTTGAAGTCGATTAAAAAGGAGAATGAATTCAATTAGTTTAATGTATTAATAACATTAATATTAAATGTACTTAAGTGATGTCCCGAAACTCGGAACAAATATATCGAAAAAAATATGTCGAAAGGCAGTCTCCACTTTTTTTTGCCTCTGTTCTTTGAACTTTAGGTAAGTATATTGGGTAATTCCACTTTGCCCCACCAAGCCCGCCACCCTGGTGTGGCAAAGTGGACTGCCTAAAATTTTGCAGTGGAATATGCCCCACTATTCTGATTTGATGGGGCGGATAACACTAGCATAAACACTTTGTGGATTCTGCCCCACTAGGGTTGGCACCTCAGGATTTGTGGTTTAGGCGCATTTGGGCTAATTCTCATTTTGGCAACCGACTCGCTAATGGACTACTTCTCATTAGGGCTACTTCTCACTTGGGCTACTTCTCCCTTGGGCTACTTCTCACTTGGGCTACTTCTCACTTGGGCTACTTCTCACTTGGGCTACTTCTCACTTGGGTTACTTCTCATTAGGGCTACTACTCAAAATTTGGGAATGTTTATTGAAATAAGTACTGTATTGAAAACAAACATTGCATTCATTGACATCATTACAATAAAAACAAACGCTACACAATCGGGGATAGGATGCAAGAGCGAGCGAAGCGAGCTCGGGACTCGGGGCACCTCGACTCGGACAGGTTAGGTTAGAAGGGGATGGCGGGGTCTGAAAGACCCCGCCGTCCCCTTCGTGGTTATTTTTTTTTAAACCGCCCAGAAGTAGGAGCCCCGCGAAGCGGGGCTCCGTCGGCTACGCCTTATAAATAAAAAAGGAGAATAGGTTCATTTCTACGACACTCTATCCATCCTGGTGGAAAGTAGCAGCTTAATAATCAGTTGTTAGCTTTGTTTTAATTTAAACTGGTATCGAGTTTCTGTTTTGGCGAGGCCTCCTATTTCTGAATTTTTATTTTTGGACAAAAAACCACAAATCCTGAGGTGCCAACCCTAGTGGGGCAGAATCCACAAAGTGTTTATGCTAGTGTTATCCGCCCCATCAAATCAGAATAGTGGGGCATATTCCACTGCAAAATTTTAGGCAGTCCACTTTGCCACACCAGGGTGGCGGGCTTGGTGGGGCAAAGTGGAATTACTCAGTATATTAGCTCTATCTATTCCGATAACTGGTGATGATTCATGTGAAAATAAAACACTGTTTATGATCATATCAAATCAAAATATTTTATTTCATTTATACCTACACGGGCACTTATGAAACGTCAGAATCTAGGTGCACGATTCCAATTGGTTGTTTCCTATGGAGAAGAGCCGGCAAGAAACTCCACGGTTACTCTTTTAAAAATAAAGAGATCAGCGCCTTAAAAAAATCAAACAAACTCTTCACCTTTATAATGAATACCTATACATATATTAGTATATAGATAGATTATTAGTATTTATATATAGCTTAGCTTTTGCCCGCGGCCTCGCCCGCGTGGATGTCGGAAATTATCCCACGGGAACGTGCTATCGGAATAAAAAGTCAAAGTCAAATTATTTATTTCAAATTAGGCACTTAAAAGGCACTTTTCAACGTCAAAATTTACAAAAAATATAGAATTGATTCTAGTTGCCCCTTCCAAAAGGTAGTTTCGTATGGAGAATAATGGGCAAGAAACTCCACCGTTACTCTTTTAAGGCGTAGATATACGACTTTTAATGATTTCAAATTGAACATCACGTCTAAACTTATTTGTTTGAAAAAAATATATGATAAACTAGACTATTTTCTTCGTAATTTGATATGTGAATATTTGAAATTATATTTTTATAACATAGTGTAATTAATTTGTAAAGTAATATCTAACGCGAACACAAAAACGATAATCACGCAAAAACTATCGGGCGTATTGTCATGAAATCTGCACCATCTAAAAGACAATTTAACTACCCAAATTTTTGTATACGGCTTTTATTTGTATTGTGTTTGATAAATCAAGGTGGGTTATTTTCGCGAATAAACTTGATGCGCGTTGAAGCGGGGGCTCTTGCAGGCGACGGGCGGGCGGCAGCGCATCGCTGACCAATGTCCGGGTAGACGCTAACGCTCTGTCCAATTTTATTCGCTTAAAAGTTTCGCATGCTCCTCCCACTCGCTCAAGGTCGCTGGCACTTATTGTCGCCTTAAAATGTTTTACAATATTATGTATACATTAATTACATAATTATACGTGAAGACGATGCACCTAGAATAAAATTCCATTTTTTTTTTTTACCGTAATAGGTAAAAAGAATTAAATATAAAGCAATGACAGGAAAACATAGATACATGGTGCTCACATATTTGGAATATTGATTAGTAATAATTTAGTGTGTGAGTTAAAGTAGTTACAGAATGTATTAAAAATCAATGTCATATAAATTATACAATTAAATTAGCAACCAGTTTGATTTTGTCTAGACTCTAGATTATTCTATGGAGCAGGACAAACATGTTTCCAAGCATTCTTATCTAAGATATAATCCTCTTATTTGTAATTTGCTTGTTTACAAAGTGTACTTTTAATATGAGTTTTAAATTTTCTTTCATTTAATTGCAATATATCACAAGGTACTTTGTTGTAACATTTAACACAGTACCCCATAAAAGATGTAGGATGTACTTTAGATAATCTGAAAAATGTTTGATCTATTTTATCTATAATTCACAATAACACAATACACAATACACACACACACAATACAAACACACAACACACAATTTTAATACTAATTAAAATTATGTCTATCACTTATTTTATTAAAAAGATGTAGATTTTTTCTTACATGCATAATATTTTCATAAATGAATTGGCAAGGTATCGTCATAATAATAATCTTTTTAAATAGTTCCCTAAGAGATTCGCGGCGACGTAGATTGTAAATAGCCCTGACAGCTCTCTTTTGCAAAATGAAAATGGATTCAATGTCAGCAGCCCGACCCCACAGTAAAATGCCTTATGACATAATGCTTCCTTTTTTTTTTTTTTTTTTTTTTTTTTTTTTTTTTTTTTTTTTTTTTTTTTTTTTTTTTTTTTTTTTGGATGGGAAATCATCAAATGACCTCTCCCGCTCTGGGCGGAGCGGAAGGGCGTGTCAGACTCTTACTGACTAAAACCCACCCGTGTTCCTTCAGTTGCCTGTGCGCCAGGGCCACGGTAACTCTTTCGAACAATCCGCGACCCCGGCAGGCATCGGCCCTATCGGACCCCGTCAATTATGCTGACAACTCTTTGAGGCGCGCGTGGAACACAACGCGCCGTCGACCCGGGCCTGGTCCTTACCGGACGGCGAGCTGCCCATTGCTCGCCGTCCGCAGGCCCGCGCCTACGGTGGCCGGGAGTCGGCTATGGACTCCCGACGCCCAGGGTGTCTCCTCCTGCGGCGACTAGGGGCGTGAGGGCGCAATGATTGCCTCTCCCTCACGCGCTCCGCCTCCTCCTTCGCGAGCATTACTGCTTCGCAGAAGGAGGTGACTGCTTCCCATTCTCTCTCGCTCCGTACTATGGCCCGAACCAGGGCCGGACGCGAGAGATCGCCGCCGCCGATCGCCGCCACGAGGACACGGCGGTGCTCCGCCCAAGCCGGGCAGACCTCCACCGTATGCTCCACCGTGTCCTCCGGTCGATCCACACAATGCCAACACCCGGGCGTTTCCTCCCGCCTTATCCGAAACAGGAACCTCCCGAAACAGCCATGTCCGGTGAGGACCTGCGTCAGGCGGAAGGTGAGGACGCCGTGGCGCCTCTCAAGCCACTCCTCAAAGAGGGGACTTACCGCCGCAATTGTGGCGTGCCCAGCGCTGGGTTGCGACAGTCGC
Source organism: Griposia aprilina (assembly GCA_916610205.1). Lineage (NCBI taxonomy): Eukaryota > Metazoa > Arthropoda > Insecta > Lepidoptera > Noctuidae > Griposia > Griposia aprilina. The sequence goes on from OU744288.1 coordinate 17,405,725, forward strand.
ACTCTCCATGCCGCCATGAGATCCCGCCGGAGCTCTGTCCGCTGTGCCGCGATTTCTCGCGGCAGCGGAGTAACGCCCCGGCGTTTCGCCTCCTCGCGCGACTCCCAAATGTGCGCGAGGACTTTTGCCTCCAAATCCCATGGCGGCAATCCGGCAAGGAGGCTCGCCGCCTCGCAGGAGACCGTGCGGTATCCCCGGACCAGCCGGATGGCCATGACCCTTTGGGACGCGTTCAAACGGCGTGCTGGTCGGAGCCTCAATGAACGCGCCCACACCGGTGCCCCGTAAAGGGCCATGGACCGCACGACCCCCGCGTAGAGCCTCCGGCAGGAGGCGTTTGGACCCCCTAGATTGGGCAGGAGCCGCTTCAAGGCAGCCCCAGCCCGGTCCAGTCTGGGAGCCAAACGTCGGAAATGCTCGACGAAGTTCCACCGGCTGTCGAGGACGAGTCCCAGGTACTTCATCGTCGACTCGACGCCGATGTGAACCCCTCCCGCCATTATTTGGGAACCCGAGAGTGGCGCGTTCCGAGGACCATGAAAACACATGGCCTCGGACTTGTGCAGGGCCACCTCGAGTCCCAATTGCCGGATCCTCTCAATGACTGTCGCAACCCCGCGTGTCATTAATTCGGCCGCCGCCTGGTGCGACCTCCCCTGTGCCAGGACTAGCGTGTCGTGCTTCCTAACAGCATAAGCGGCCGAGCTTAACCGCCCCGCAAGAGATGTTATATGGGGTCCCCATTGTAATTTCTCGTCTAGCGTGATACCCAGGAAAACCGTCTGATTAATAAATTCTAGTTTTTCTCCATTCGATATGATGTCACATTCGCAACTTCTAACATTAGGTAATTTAAATCTAATGCATTTGGTTATTTTTTCATTTAGTACCAAATTGTTTACCGTAAACCAATCTTGGACCTGGAGTTGTTCACGTCGTCAACCCTAGTACCCTATCACCCAAATCCATTCAGCCGTTAAAGCCTGAAAAGGTAACAAACAGTCAGATAATAAATGCAAATAATTTTATTAAACAGGTTTTTATGATTATAAATATCTAACTTAAAAATTACACATACATAACATAACATCACACCTGTATTCCCCGAAGGGTTAGGCAGAGACTGAGGCTTAAAAAGTATAACAATTCTTAACATTATTATCTATAATTTGAAATACTCTAGCGCCATCAATGACCACGTATTACTTACCTCTTATTAGCTAAGTTATTTTATAACTTTAAATTGTAATAACTTTTAAGCTGGTGGACCGATTTAAATGAAATAAATACTTTAATAAATAATACTTCAAGATACGATTTCCAATTCCTTAAATCTCTTAAAACGAGATACACAAAAAATTCAATAAATATGTGAATTTTAAAATCATCCCCTGTTTTACCAATTTGGGGGGGGGGGGGGGGTGATTTTACAAAAACGCTAAAACAAATGATTTTTATTTCATACCAAAAGCATAAATTTTAATTTACATATCCCTTACTTAAGTTTCCCATACAAACTTTCATCCCCTGAGTCACCCCTTTTAAGATTATTTTTGAGTCAAAAAGTACCCTACATCCTTCTCTAGGATGCCATCTTCTTCTTGCCAAATTTTATCGAAATCCGTTCAGTGGTTTAGGCGAGATAAAGTAACAGACAGACAAACAGAGTTACTTTCAAATTTATAATATTAGTATGTATGTGTTGTGGAGTATAATATTCGTATCTAAATGAAACAGCTCGGGAAATCTGGCAATGGTGCAAAAAAAGGCAATTGCATGTATTTGCGTCATATATTATAAAGTCTAAAGACGATGTTGAGGCAGACGAGGAATCGAGGCCAAAAAAACATCGATACGGAATGGAGTCGTCCTTGTTAGCTTTTAAAAAAGTTGTTCGTGTACTTGTCCTAAAAAGTATATCTCTCGGAAACGAGACCCGGAAGCGTTCAACATTGACGCGTTCACTGTAGATTGGGGTTAATTCTTCTTTTATTCGTGTTCTCCGTTTTCATAGATTTTATGTCTACGGAAAATAGTCAATGATAAAGCTACTGGAATAATGATAGTACCACATTGGCCTAGTCAGCCTTCATACCCGCTTTTTTTGAAGTTGATCCAAATCTACTACTGTCTCCTTTCAGAACCAACCACCCACTCTCTGGACACGACTTACCCTGGTGTCATCCCTATTATCAGGTAAGCATATGCAAGACAAGACTTAACACCCGAAACTATCGAAATTACGATTGCGTCCTTAGCCAAAAATTATTTAAACAATACAGCTGCGCTTATAAAAAATGGTGACATTTTTGTAACAATAATAACATAGAAGCCGTTATAATGCAAAATATCCCCCTAATACTAAAGTTCCTAACGGTGGAACTCGGAGAGGGGGCGAGAGCTATTCCACACTTAATTCCATTCGCTCAGCGTTGGCTCTAATATTGGGCAGGCAGTTAAGTGATGATGACCAGATTTCCCGGTTCTTTAAGGGAGTATTTAAAAAGAACTCTATTTTCTGTAAATATCAGGCTACTTGGAACCCAAATCTGGTCCTTGATTATATCTCAAACTGGTATCCAAAAATTGACTTGCCACTAGAGAAACTTTCTAAAAAGCTGGTAGCTCTACTTACGTTGTCGACTGCACAACGTGTTCAGACGCTACCATTAATTCGTTTGTGTAATGTTAGAGCCACTGGCTCAAACTGTGAAATAATTATTACTGATGTTACTAAAACTTTAGCACCAGGGCGAAATATGCCACGATGAACCACACCTTTTTTAAAGTACAAACTTGCTCTGGCAAGACTTTGTCTGCATATCTAGAGGCAACTCAGAAATTAAGACATTCTTCACTGACTGATAAAGTCATACTAACGATTAAAAAACCTACACACAACTTGAGCGCCTCTTCTATTAGCCGCTGGATTAAACTACATATACTCGAAAGGTTTAGGTATTTAAATAAAGGTAAACAAAAAAACCCACGAGACTCATAGATGTTAAACCTTTTATTTCAAATGTTAAAATCATATTATTTTGAGTCCCTTATTAATAGGCTCTATTCTGAATCTGAATTTGAGGAACTATCTGTCACATTAATAATAAAGCGTTCAGTGGTATCATCAATTATTTTGTCTAATTTAAACATTTTCTGTTCTTCTTTTATTACATGACCCTCGCAACTTTTCCAATTCTCAGCAGTCACATTAGCTAGCCTCTGGCAAAAGAATGTTTAGGTCAGACATTTTAAAAGTTTTATTTTTCTCGGCTACAAACCCTTTAACTTGAGCCCATATTAACTCAATTGAATTGCGCTCACAGTGATATGGCGGCAGCTGCAATACAGTGACACCATATAACATTTTTTCTAATTCATCCACAACTTATAAGGCATCTGGTTAACCGACTAAACGTAATACCTGCTACTTCAGTTGCCATACTACGTCACAGGTGCATTCTTCAATTTAGCAACGTTTTGTAATTCGTTGTATTTTCTAAAAGGTTTAGGGAACCTGTCTTTTTGGGCTCTTTACAATAGACAGATTACAAAATATTATACTATTTTATAAATCTAACAAAAAAATTGTGCTCAAGCAAGTACATGTACGAAGAGTATAGTTTACGAATAAATGATAAAGTATAACATACATTAATAAAACAGGAAACTATCGTATAAATCGCAAATAACTTTAATTTTGTTGTAACGTATTTTTAAACAAGAAAGTGTCTTCTATAAAAAACCCTTTTTACGATTTGTTTACCTTTATTTAACTACCTAAACCTTTCGAGTATAATACTTACTGAAAGCGGTGTAGATACGACCATATGTTCCGCGCAGAGTACGCGCCACGCGTCTAACTCGGCGGCTAATAAAAAGGCATACCTATATCTGTAGACCTTATTAAGGCGGAACCTACAGAGTAGCCTGCGAAATTAAAAAAAATCTTAAGTTTTTTGCAATTTGCAGGTCACTGTCAGGTTGTATTTTGATTAAAATATGATTCGCGACCGTAACAAATGTGGCTTTACAGAATTATAATCATTAGAATCAGCAATAAATCTCTATAAGTTCAAATTACCCTATTTAATGACTATTTCATGAAATCATAAAAATTTGAAGGCAACTCTAACTTAAGGAGTAGTATTGCTTATTCTAATGATTATAATTCTGTTAAGCCATATTTGATACGGTCGCGAATCATATTTAGATCACCATACAACATGATACTAACCTGCAAATTGCAAAAAACGTAAGAAAAATTGTATTTCGCGGGCTACCTTGGCGCATCCCCCTTAAGAAGTCAGCGGGTTGGAACTCACTAACGTTTGCAAAGTTCAAAGTCAAAGTCAAAGTCAAATCGTTTATTTCAAATAGGCACATAAAAGGCACTTTTGAACGTCAAAATTTACAAAAAATAGAATTGATTCTAGTTGCCCCTTCCAAAAGGTAGTTTCGTATGGAGAAAAATGGGCAAGAAACTCCACCGATACTCTTTTAAAAATGTTTTACAATATTATGTATACATAATAATTATATGTGAAGACGATGCACCTAGACTAAAATTACTATACCACAATAGGTAAAAATAATTAAATATAACGCATGACAGGTAAATTAATTATGAGATAGATACATGGTGCTCACATATTTACAAATATTGAAAAGTAAATGATATTTCCAAAATTTCACAACTAATAATTTAGTGTGTGAGTTAAAGTAGTTACATAATGTAAAATACAATGTCATAAATATTATAAATTAAAAAGTTCTACGACAGACCCCTTGTTAATAATGATAATAAGGTTTTTGCAACGGTTATTTGTCATTGATCTGCCAAACAATCTTAACAAGTAGATTTATAATTATTGTCATAGAGTATAGTGAAGCTAATTGTTCATGAATAATATTGTTAATTTGAAAACATAACTGAGTTTCTATTTTTTAAATTCCTCAGCGCTCTTCCTTTATACTTCACCTATTTGGTTCTAAACATAGACCAAATGATTCAAATAACTCTGAAGGATGGGCGTCGTAGTATAATTGACTAGCTTTATCCCGGGGCTTCGCCCGCGTGGAGGTCGGAAATTATCCCACGGGAACGTACTGCCGGGATAAAAAGTATCCTCTGTTTTAATCCAGGTTATAAACTATCTGTGTTCCAAATTTGAACCAAATGCGTTCAGTAGTGTTTGCGTGAAAGACTAACAAACATCATCCATGCCTCCATCCTCACAAATTTTCACATTTATAATATTAGTAGGAAGTGAATTTCGTAAAAAATGCAGTTGACTCTTTGTGTAGGTACTTTGCTGCCGTAGATATAATTTTGTACTGAACCGTACTTGGGATCGTTCTGGTTCAAAGTCGTAACACTTTTTTACTTTTTTTCACGTAAGTAATCTAGTTTTAAATGCTTATTTTATACTTTATTTTTAAATCAGTTTCATTTATCTCAGATTTTAATTTTATGTTGTTGAATTGTCTTTTGTATGTCGTTTTTTTATGTAGGTAAGTACTTTGCATGCCAAGGTAAAATATGGTGATGCTATTGTGACATAAATGTAAAACATTTACATACTTATATTATTACTGACCCATATTTGCAAATAAATTATTTTAAATTTTTAAATAACCCCGCAACTCCTGTAATGTTGCATGCAAAATGTTTTGCGTGCACTAGGTAGTCAGTTACATTGTCGATTCCCAGCAATAGGTACCCAATTTTTGCTCAATGTTACTTAGATTTTTTTGACAATCACCAGATGAGATGATTACCAGCACAGTAGCGGACGTGACCGCTACTGTGCTGGTAATCACCTCATCTGGTGGGTCACATAGGTATAAAGGTAAATTGTAACTACTACTCCACCTACCCACCTCATTAGGGTAACAACAAAAATTACAAGCTAATAAGTTCTGCGTAAGTTCTCACGCTTCCGTCACTTTATATTTTGGAAACAGCCCTATTTGTGAGAAGTAGCCCCCATTGGTTTCCTCGAATATCGTACATTATAATACGAAATCGCCGGGATATTAGTAAAATTCATGTTCAGCCAGCTAAGACAGCGCTACTGTATAAAAGTGTTATCCCTAACTGTCTTGAGAAATTAAATATAGACCAGTTTAAGAAAACACTTAAAAAGATACTGACAGAAAAAGCCTATTATAATGTTAATGAATTTTTTAATGATAAATCGCTCTGAATATACTGACTGAATCTATTCTAACTATTTTGAACCGCATGACTATTAACCTATTTAATTTAATATTATTGTTAATTGTTGATTTATTTATATTATTGATCATTGTTCCTTAATTTTAAAATCCTATGGTCTTTCGACCTAATTTGTACACCAGCCATGGTCAAACATGTTGAGCCAAAAAATACCTTGTTACACCTATAATAAGCATCATACCATGTATATTATCTACACAATCATGTTTTTGCAAATAAATGAATCTGAATCTGCTCAGGCGTGGTCCGAGAGGGGGGGGGGGGGGGTCATGGGGGTCGTGACTAGCGTTGCAAAACTTCGGAAGTATTCGGAATAATTCGGAAACATTCAAAAGAATACTTCGATTGGAAGGAATACTACCGCAGCAAGAATGCAGAGTAAAATAAATATTGTAAGGATGAAGTAGATGACCTACGTTTTATTACTTATTAAGAGTTAAATTATTCCCAGTAGTTACGAATGTATGCGTAGGTAGCTTGAGGAGACTCGCCGTGTATTAGATATTTCGTCGGTGCGTTACGTGAATTAACGCCATCTAGCGAGCAAGAGTAAAACTGTAAATGGAGAACTTCCCTCGTTAGTCGCACGGCGACGCCAGCGCTTCATTCAATAATCAACGAAGTATTATTCGATGCCTACGTACTTACTATGCGGGAATAATTCCCTGTAAGTAGTTATCTACTTATGACTAGGTACTTATTATTTTATTTTAGTATGGATGAGTTTAAACTGTGTCGATTTTGTGCGGATGTTATGTACAAGCGTAAAAATGTTTTTAAGTACTTTACCTACCTAATGCTTTAAAAAAAAAAATAAGAAGTTAGGGTTACCTACGTACTTTTTTACGACGATGTTTTACCAAAAAGATTATCTCCTTCTTTTTAGAATAGGTAGTGTTCAACCGAAATCTTACTAAAGTACATACATAAAGAAACAATTGAAATAATATAGGTAATAGGTACCGTTTTACTATTTATCTCGGTAAATTATAATATAAACTCATCTTAGTACCTACCTACTTATTTACCTTTATGTACATAGTATTCTCGCAAAACATCACTTGCACACCTAAACCGCATAAAAAAACTTATTACGTAAGTACATATCTAAGTAGATGAAAGGAAATATTCGGAAGTTTTCAAATCGTATTATACTCATTTTTATTAATGAACGCGTAGTAATATATTTATAGCCACGGGCATTAACACCCTCTAACGGGTAAACGTAAAAGCTGTAACTGTACAACTTCCATCAGTAGTGCTCGCCTGCGTGCGCTTTCTGCTGCTGCAGTGACCAAGGTTAGGAAGGTAGGAAGGAAGGAAGATTCGTGGGTATGAATACACAATCACTAACGCGGAACATATGTAATTTGCAATGGTAATTGCGTCGCCATCTAGCGATCAATAGTCGAACACTTGCACGTGGCAGTGCCACCCCGCCCCGCGACTCGCAGCAGGTTCATTACCACTAACTACCTACACAACTACCTACTCTATGCGTGGCCAAACATGTACTTAGCTGGATATTTCTTCTCGGGGAATAATTCCGAATACTACTCAATACTTCCGAATGTTTCGCGAATAATTCGACGGGAATACTTCGGAATATTTCGCTCCGGCAACGCTAGTCGTGACCCCTCCCCAAAATCATTCAAGCTGTTGAGAGCCTGAATGACTTACTTGTCTTACTAACTTAAAACTATACTTGCACCACAGAGGCCCCAGTCATGGGGACTGCCTACAGAAAAAAATCGCCCAAAGAAGTTTTTTCTTCAAAAAGCCAGTTATAAAATATAGAATCTAGGATACAAGAGCGAGCGAAGCAAACTCGGGAATTTGAGAACCCCGCTCGTACGTAAGGTCCGAAGGCTAAGGTTAGGGCCAGATTCCAAAACCTAAACAGCTGTGTATCTACCAACCCGCACTGGGCCCGCGTGGTAGATTACAGCCCATTCCCTCTCAAAGAGAGGAGGCCTGTGTCCCAGCAGTGGGAACACTATAGGCTGATTATGATAAACTGCTGTAAAATGAGTTTAAGCTTTTCGTCATAACTGACAATGTAAATTATTTTTCTGTATAAGGGTAAAAGAAAACAGAACCTATTCATGGCAACAACAAAAGAATGCATTATTTCTAATAAGTTACAAAAAATAATTATAATAATAAGTTAATATAAGACTTTAGATAATTACACTATCGCATTAGGTTCCCCTGTAATGATAGATGTAAGTTGGGAAAATAAATAAATAATAATAATAATATTTTAAGAGTCGCTTCGTTCGCTCTTGCATTCTACGTTGTTTTGATTCCTGAGGTTTTCTTCATAAGTCGACAAAGCAACTAATTCCTAGTTCTTTTGGAGTGATCAAAAGAAAATGTAACCAATCCGAGACTGTAACAATGTAATATGTAACTCCTATTTTCTCCTATTATTTGTTTTGTATCAATATCAGGCATCCATCTTGAGTCAAGCACCTGTCTTTCAGCCTGTTGTCAGCATTTCCTTTGCCTCTCCGCTGGTGGTGCCCTCTATACTTACCGTTGGTACTAAGTATTTTAAGCGCGCATCGGGTGATGGCCCGATATACCGTCATTATAGCGTCGTTTTTCACGCCATCAGTTGTTAGCGTTATTTAACCTTCGCGAAAAAATTCTACCTAATTACTTCATTTAAAAGTTTGGTAAAACTGTTTCAGTTCTAAAAAACTGGAAAATTCTAATAATAATTTACAGTCAAAAAGTTTTAATGACGGCTCAGTATCGCGTAAACAAGTTCGTTCTCAGACACAAGTACAAAAGATAGTGATAGTGGTTCTTCTACGAGTAGTGGACCCAGTCCTGAGAAACGCAGAGCGAGAAGGGACTCCCAAACCGTGAGTTGTGCACAATTTGAGGTCTTATCACAACAAGTGGCCAATTTAACGAACCTTATATCAAAAAATTCCGACGTTGAAAATACGAATTCTAGTGCTAAAAACAATACGTCCACAAACGAGTTAAACCTACGAAGACCTGAAATTAACAAACTTCAGATTTTGTCGGAAGTCAGTACAACAGTAAAAGATCCGATTTACCTTAGAGCAAGTGAAGCATTTCTTAAAAAAATAACAGAACTACAGCTTTTAAGTGTGATGATTGGTATGCCGTTCGGTTTTTGGATACACAAATGAAATATTCAGCTACCCCCGGTTTTGTCGAGTTAAATGTTAACGACAAGTTAAAGCGTTTTGAATCGGATATGTTAAAAGAAGATTCACGCTCATATTTATTGGAACAATCTTTTGCTGGATTAACGAATAGCTTTACTTTCTCAAAAGGACAAATTGCATAAAAAATTACAATCATTGGTGGATTGGTTAAATGAGTGTAGAGAAACATTGACACCCAACACGTTATTCGAAAAAGTGGAGACATTGTTTTCGAGAAGAACTTATAGTAAGGTTACTGATGACTTGTTACAAATAGTGTGCGGTCGTAGAGCCGATTTAATAAATATACGTTGAGAGGCTATGTTGCGCCAGATTTCCGAAGGCTTTCATCGCGATGTATTACATAAAACTCCACCTAGTACAGAATCACTTTTTAACGACGAGGCAGTTCAAACCTACCTTCAAAAAATTGGTGGTTGGTTATAACTGTATCAAGAAAATCAATGCCTCAAACTCATTTCTAAAGATTTTTTTTATCAAAATTAAAAACCGTCCACTAGTAAGCAAGCTGATACGTTTTTTCGTCAAGAAAACTTTAATAAAAGACAAAAACATGGCTCACACGTTTCACAACAAAACAAAAACAGAACAAGCAACCAGCTAGCCAAACCTAGGGGAAAGAAATCGCAATCGCAGGCTTTCACTAAAAACAAGCGTCGCGAATGACTGTCGGACTTTTGAAGGCGGTTGTCTAAAGCAATTTCAGTATGCTTGGAGCAATCTAGGTGAGCCAGACAAAATAAAACGGCGCACCCACCGCGACGGCGGCGGCCGTTAAACGGTGCACGCATACCCTTCATACTGAAACTACCGCTGATATTTCCGAGTCCCACGGTTCTGAAAAGTCACAGAACTAAAACATCTCCCAATATGACTATACAGATTCAAACCTTCTTAGAGTCAGGTGTACTAGAACTTGCAGAACTGACGCCAAGCTACCTTTCCACGTTCTTTCTGGTAAATCAGATCAGACCTTCCGTCCTATCCTCAATCTGAAGCAACTAAATCAGTTCGTAGTAACCAAACTATTTCAACTATTCAGTCACTTCCGTGTTCCAAATTTTTTACAACAACAAGATTGAATGGCAAAACTAGATCTGAGCCAAGCATATTTTCACGTGGCCATCGCACAGCAGCATCGCAGGTTCCTGAGATTAAATTATCATCAAGATTCTCATCAGCATCAGCTACTTCAAATGACTTGTTTGTCGGCACCCAGAACGTTTGCCTCGATAACCAATTGAGTGTCGGAGTTCCTGAGGAGTCATAACATCAGGTGCGTCGTATACTTGGACGATTTCCTTCTAGCAAACCAGTCAATATCGCAGTTGGGAGACGACATCGTATTCACGATAAAGATTTATTTATTTACTGGGCTGGACAATCAACTTCGAAAAGTCTGTACTGGCTCCGACACAATGCCTCCAGTTTCTCGGCATAACTTGGGACACAAAACGCAACGCAAAGTCCCTATCGGAGTCGAAGTGCCTATCGCTACGCGAAGCACTTCACAAACAGCTACAAAATGGAACAAGGTATTTTGGCAGGCAGATGTTCAGTGGCGAACGCGACATCACCCTTTACTGATTCCAGATCTAGCCTGCACTCTGATAGACACGAGAACAGGGACGCATCCACCCCAGGTGCAAAACCTACACTTGGAGGCATGGCTGATTTCGGGTGGCCAGATATTTTGACGGACTGTACAGATCAAGAACAAAAACTCCGTATGTCAAGCTGGAGACGCTCCACAATCAATAGCTACAAACCAGCGTAGTGCAGCTGGAAGCGATGGTGTGATTCGCATTCAATTAATTACAAATACCCTAATGCGGATCAAGTAGCTCGATAATAATAAAACTATTTTGGTACATAAATATGTTATTTCAACTTTCACACACTTAACATCAAATATTGATTTGTCGTCAAACTTCTTTATAAAACATATATTAAAAGCTATTTCTGTTGCAAGAGAGAAATCTGCTAAACCACCTATTTGGAACCCTAAAGTTTTATTGCAACACATGGGTACTTACAATGTTGACGAAAATAATATCTTTCATGTATCGAGACATGTGCCTACTATTTTACTGTTAGCATCAGGCCGCAGGTTTCACGATCTTACATTGTTGCGAATTGATAGCACTAGTTTAGTTGATGAAGATACCTCTATTGTATTGTGGCCAGCATTTGGTTCTAAAACAGACAACCAGAACCATGGGCAGTCTGGATGGAGGCTTAGGGAACATCCTAATAAAAATCTAAATTTGATTTTTTGGTGAAGACAATTATTACATAATTATTACTTTAATTCGTCGAAGAAATATAAAACATTTGTTTATTACAGATGATGGGGATTTAAAACCTGCTTCTAGAACTGTTATTGGCGGATGGGTGAGGTCTCTCTTAAAAGCTAGTGGTATTGATACGACTCCAGGATCAGGTAAGATCTGCAGTAGCTTCTCTCAATTTTGTCGAAAAATTTCCGATTGATCAAATTCTTGCAACTGGTAACTGGAAAATAATTCATACCTTCCAAAATTATTATCAAAGGGTCAAGGGAATTGCAAAATGATTCGAATATTCCCAATCATTCTGTATATTTATCTAAATATTTTGATCCTGTTCATTGAAAGATTACCATTATTTTTCGTTCGTTATTTATTTTATTATTTCATGTGCTTGCAATCAGTGCCTATGTCATCTGTGATTAATTATTGTACTTAATAATTTGCATATTTTGCAATTTGGAGTACCACTTACAAATAGAGTGTTAGGTTTGATTATTTAAATTCTTAAACCCGAAATTATAATCAAAAAATCACCTAACAGATGTTTTTAATTTCACAATTATTGAGGTTTATTTTATAGGTAACTGTTACAAATTTTCGTCGATGATTTTTCAATTACCTACAGTTTTCAAACAACATTGTTGGAAAAAGTGGTGAGATATAAAGTCGAAACGTCATTTCCGCGTGATTGCATAAGAATTTAACCAGAACAGGGTTTTCCTTACACTTTAATCAGATACTTTTGAAACAGACCATAGTAATTGTAGTAATCAAGTACCTACCTAGATAACTTCGACGATTACTGATCAATTTAAACTATTGACACTAATCAAGATCATTGTTTTGACTTGTTCTAAAATGCTTATGCCGACCAAAAACAGGCACCACATAACCACATCATTTTTACACTTGCCGTCGTTTCGTGTCTGTTCACATTATGATCGAAGTGACTTGTTACATGTGATAAGCCCATTTTCACCAACGACCCCTAAATTTTAAGTAATCCTTAAGTTAATTTAAGTAAGTTACCGCAAGTTTTATTTTCCCCAACGTTTAAGGGACACCTAAACTCTTAAGGGATCGCTTATATTTACGGGCCCGAATGTTACCTTATCTACCGGATACCTTAGCCTAAGGGATACCTACCAAGGGTATAGTTGGGTGGTTGATGAAAATGGGCATTAGACTCTAAAGTAGTTTTGGATGGCCTTCATGCTATTCTTCATGGAATCTATGTATCCCGTACAGCAATATGGAGGAGAGGCCTGGCTAATCATCAATGTTTTGTAACTTCAACAAAGTCAGGCAAATTGACTGTCACCTTAAATTGTCCGTATATTCACATCACTATTACCATTCTCTGTTGTAGAAGATGGCTATAACACGGCATATTGACGTAGGGTCTTAATTTGCTTAACAATTAATTATCCTGACTGTACCTAACCGCAACACAGTGACACTGCAATGGATAAAAGGACACAGCGGATCACTAGGTAACGACGCACCTCACACCTGACGAACTGGCTAGAAGAACATCCAGCGCGTCAGTCTCTGGAACGAACTTATCGTACCCATTCCCTTCAACCAACTACTGCAGGTGGCTACAGTTCACCCTCACACAAGCGGCGTGCTGGTGGACTTCGAAACCGGTCTGCAGGCAGTCCAGGGAAGCTATGCCATCCTTAGATGGCAGGCTAGCCAGACGTTTGGTATGCCTGGTGATGGGAACCATCACGGGATACTGCTCGCTAAACAAAGACTTCCACACAATAGGCATAACGGACAGTCCTCTATGCAGGGCTTGCATAGAAGCTAAGGAAACCATCGCGCATGTGTTCTTTGAATACATAAGCGTCACCCAGATTAGGACAGAAACCCTCGGGGCACCCAGATCTTACCTACTATAAAGCTACCATTTACTTAAATTAAAAATAAGTTTAATTTCGGAAGTCGGTGACCAAAAACGAAAATAATAAACCAAAGACCCCGACTTCCGAAATTAAACTTATTTTTAAGTTAAGTGCAATCGGGTATGACGACTTTCTTGTTTTAGGGTTTTTACATTTCCAAACAAATTACACAGAAACGCAGTCGGGTTTTTTAGTTTTTTAAATTACTGTATTATTTTTATTTTTATATACCCATTTTTATGTTTCTCTCACTGTAAATACGAATCTAACGACACCTCTCAAGTTAAAATCCATCAAGCCGTTCAGGCTGCAGAGCGTGCCAAACAATTATACATACTCGTACATACATACATACTCTCGAAAACATAACCCTCCTTCTGGCGCAGTGGGGTAAAAAAATAAAAATTGAAATAAATGCTTTGAGTTTGAATTTGTTGTTAACAGACCAGGATCAACTTCTGGATAACCACCGATGGCCGCCATAGCCCATGCACAATGGTTCACATGAAGGACTAGGTGCGGATACATAGAACATAGAACCCTGATGTACCTTAAAACACGCATCGGCGCGCTAAGAAAGCGCGTAAGGTATCAATTTAAGGCACAAGCAACAGAAGAACGCGGGTAGCGTTAAAATAATAGGAATAAATAAAACACCTACTAACTGCAAAGACATTCATTTATTGATTACTGGCAGCTAAACATACGAGAAAAATATAAACACAGAATATCCATTTTTCCTTTGTAAATGTCATATGAACTGGACAATAACATTGCTTGAAGCCAGTGGCGTAGCTAGTCCTAAAGGGGCCCTATATCATAATTTGTTGGGGGCCCCTTAAGGCCCTTCCCGACTGCAGCGAAGCTCAATTATACTCGGGATAGCTTCATGACTCGGGAGGTTAAGCGGTCATTGTGTCCCTACTAAGAGAATACAAGAGCGAGCGACGCGAGCTAGAAAATTATAGCCTTAGAATAATAACGCAATTCCCTCAGGGACTATTAGGAAAAACGTTTTTTTTATCAGCTCAGTGTAATTTACGAACAGTGACATGAGCACAGGTAATAACAAATTCCGGGTAGGTAGGTGTTATATAACGCATCCTAACATCATTGCAGGGTTTTTTTTTGGGGTTTGGTGTATGTCCTTTTTGGTTATCCCGATAGCTAAAGTTAAACCGTGACAACATCTCCAAATACCTAGCAGGTACCTATCTATAACGGGCTGCGGTCCAAAACTCCACGTGAAATCGTGTATTTTGCGTAGGTACGTGCCCTATATACCTAACTATAAAGCCAAATAACAAAGATTTTCCCGATATGGAGAGTTCCAAATTTCAAACTTGCGAAAAGCAATACATAAGACATCTAAGCACCCCGGACACCAGAAAATCTGAAGAGTTAATTTAAATTAAGTAGTGGTCAGTAGATCAGACTGTTTCGTGTTGGTGACGAACTGCAGCAGTAGGATCAGGTACGTGTACACTGCTTGTGACCACTGAAACAAGAAATATTTAGCTACACACTCGTTAGTCTTAAGTACCTAGGTAAGCCAAATATCTGTACAATTCAAACTCGGGAAAAGCGATATATACTCCCGGACTCCTAGAATGAGCCACCATGTATTTTTTGCACAAAGGTATATTTTAGAAGTCTAACTTCCTTAGCCGCATTGAGCGATTTTTGGTAGGGCAAAACATCACCGAAACCGAAATCACCGCGAACACCGAATTTCGCGTCACCGAAATGTTAACGTCACCAACATGCTAATGTGACGTGTTGCGCCAGAGTGGCGACGCGCAGCAGCCTGTGTACATTATGGGGTTCTCACTTATGTCGGCAGTCCCAACGACATATTTTTCTTTAAATGGTTGTGAATCCAAATTCGGAACAATGATGATACCAAAATGAAGCCCAGTATGTCAGCTTCAAAACTGCATAAAAACTTTTTCTTTGAGTCTTCATTATGTTGATGTTTCAGGCATTTATACCTGAATATAAACGCACTGTGGCTCGATGTAGGAGTCCGGGAGTGTATATTAAAGATTTAAACACTTGAATTAAAATAGTCGATACTAGTCTGCTTCGCATCGGTGACAAACTGCAGAAGTATGATCAGGTAAGTTGACACTGAACGGGATAACTGAAACAAAAATACCTACTTAATTATACCTACGCTAGATTTTTACAGTATTTTTATCTCACGAAGCGACGCGCGCTATCGTTCTGGTAACCAAGTATACAAACACGCTATGAATGTGTGCGTGAAGACGAGTAGCGTCCGCACATAACACACACACACACACACACACACTTCCGACTTCGCCCGAGTCTCCGATGGTACGGAAAGCTCCTGCGCTTACACACACATTCACAGCGTGTTCGCACATTTGGTTACCACTAGTAAAGCGCGCGTCGCTTTGAGAGATAAAATACTGTAATTTACTTTGAGAAACTAAAATCGTCGATGCTGTCGTAGGTAACCTAACGTGCATCGGTGATCAGGGGGAGGGCCAAACTCCTATACCTATCCAACACGGATGCAATGCATTCTAACTTTTACGATGTGCCTTGGAAGATTGACATAATGTAAATAACATTAACATAGCATTAGTACTCCTGTATGGTACTACTGGACGTTATGCGAAGGTGTGGGCCCGTTATGTTTAAGTCCTATACAATAGGGGGCGACCCTAGGTATTTACCTATCAACCGCGCACAAGTTGAATCTCCGGGCTGCTACTGGAAAAAATTCTAATGGAAAACACTTTGCTCGACCTGGGATTCGAACCCAGGACAACACGCTCAGCATTCCAGCTTTGCAACCCGACGAGGCTTACCTGGTGCAATAAAGGATAATTGAGTTCGTAGAGTCCGTGCGCAGTAAAGACTGGCTTCTGATGCAGAGCTTGTATCGATAGCTGCATCGCCTAAAAAAACAAACGTAGACTAACGTCATAGAATCATCGATTAATACCTAGATGTAGGTAGAGATGGTCTTAATTAAAAAATGCACGCCCCTCCACCAAAATTTCTATAAAAACAGTTGAGTTGGGTATGAAACAAGAAGCGGAGCGGCGTGCAATTTTAAATTAGATGATCTCTACCTATATATGATTTAATTACTAATTAGATATACAGACTGGTGGGGATAATACGACATTAATTGAAACCACATACTATAGCGTTAGTGGTACGTGTACCAAAAATTATCAAATTTTAATCAACGGTATAGCCGCAGGATTATTTTTTTACTTTAACCATTTTAACACATGATGTGAATACATAACGATTTCGCCACGCAAGTTCATTAGGTCATTGACATCAAAACAATTTCATTTACCTACATGCGTAAAACACAACCAAATACAATGTGCGGCTCGCTACTCAAAAATAATACAATAATTGCTGATTTAATTTAGACCTAATAACCATAACGACAAAAATCCTATTCACATAAGCAAACAAAGTTTTTTGAAGCGCACTCTCTTCGTTTAGTAAACTGAGAAGATAACTACGTTGTCAATTCGACATTCTTGTCTAAACAAAGTAAGTGTAGGCAAAAATAGTTCGTAATCACTTCCATGTCAGATGAGGTTAGTAAACAATATTATACAAGCTCTTGCGTTTAATTTAGATTATTTTCGCATTTAGTTTGTTTGAAAAAATATTTTTTAGAATTTTAGTGTAATACCTAATTTGATCATTTTAAAGTGTTTTGATTAACTAGTGGGGATCGTATTTACATTTAATGTCGTTATGTCGTCACCACTCTGTATATGACAAATCAAGAAAATATACCTCTGCATTAACTGCTGGACTGAAATCGGTATTCATGATTTCATGTACGATAAACGATGTATTTTTTGCCTGCAACATTTAATATCGTTGTTGAATTATACTCAAAATACCTACTTATACAATATTTAAGATAACTAGGTATGCTATGTATAACTTACCGCGTACACCGCGCGTTCGGAAACATATACTATCAAAAATATTATGACGAGTCCATAGGCGATTTGCCATGCAACGTAAATGAGAAATACAATGTATTTTTCTACATCGTGGAACAAGCCGGCTGCTGTCGCCTCCATGAAGTAAAACATGTAGATGATCATGTATGTTAGGCTCACAAATATGGTCACCATCAAAATGGCTCCGAACATTCTATTGGTAGCGTCAGTCACTTTGTACAGCATACCGTACATCTTCGCGCATGCCTTTATTTTCTCGCATACATACTTGTCTTGAAGACCAACTGGCTTTTGAACGTTACCCACCGTGCTGCCTCGAGCAAACAATTTATATTCCCAAGATTTGTGGTTTTTTATCTCCTCAAGCACTTTATTTATGTGCTCATATCTGCCTCTCAAAACTTTAAGATAGAAGCAATAATGAGCTGTTGAAATAAACGCGAGAGCATCGGAGAATATGACTTGATACAGCCTCTCTGCTGGTATTGGCACGTTCAAACGGCTGAGGGACATCCAAATACTGAGTGACCGAAATAAGTAGACTACCAGCTGAAAAATAGACATGTTAAGTGCCAGATGTGCATCACGCGAATAATCCACATTTTCGCCGAGGTCCTCTAAAGCCTTGTCCACGTTTACTATGATCTCCATTACACTGTTGTTGGTATTTAGACAATATGGTATCTTCCACAAGGCGAATATAACGTACAGTGTTGAAGATATCCTCTCGTAGTCATCGCCATATCGTTGCACTCTTGTATTGTACAAAATACGCAGAACAGTCTGGTCTTCAGCGTGAGCTCTGTAAGTGCAATAAAGATAAAGAGCATACCACAGTAGGAAAGATGTCAATCCGAACAAACTAAATTTCCTTATGATGCGGTTGTCCGGGGAGACTTTTAACACAAATACTGATATCCCGCTTAGCTTCCTTATGATATTTGATAGGTCTAATGCTTCGATGATGTTTTTGTATCGGTTATTTTTCATGGTCTTCTTGAAATATTTGTTCATGGGGTACACTTTCATTTTGTAGTCCTTTTTGTCAAAAATCCAGCAACAATATGAATTCGAACTAACGTCTGGCTCAAGAGGAAGCACCCAATAGCCTAATGAAATTCACCTAGCTTTTTAATCAACTTACACCAATTACAGTTAATACCAGTTGTCGAAATTGGTAAATTATATTTTCCAAACGTTTACACGCTATAGTAATGTGGATTAACCTATATTGATAATGATAATGATTATTTAGAACTACGAAAACTGCATTTTCAAGTCCTTTTCAAAGATATAGGTAAATAGTCTCTAGAAGTCTACTGGAACATTTTTCTTTAGAAATAAGCAGTATCTTTAAGAAGGAAAATCTAAAGGGAATATCCATGTTATTATTTACCGAAATTATTAATTTATTTTACCCTACATTTTGGTTAACAAATGCTTAAAAAATTCTCAACACAGTTTACTCATCATAACTTAACAACTATGCTACACGCCCACACCTAACGAACGTAAGTGATGTAATTGGAAAGTAAATAAAACAGAATATTGGTATTCGCAGTATATCCACCGGATATTTAGTAATTTATTTCTCCTGAACGTTCACATTTACAGTGATAATCTACATTATGAACATCGTAGGCATAATATTGTCATAACCAATAAGGGAATATAGGCATATTATGTACAAAGGGGATATCAAAGTTGACGAAAATTATTTTTGGAACTATTTATAAGCACTATACAATTTTACATGATGAAATATTACAAGCACATTGGTATACTACTATTATAGTCTAGTAGCTTCGCTGCGTCGGCGATAATAGATCTATGTAATAGCTATATTTGATAAATAGCTAACTAATAATGTATACAAAAAAATAAATTGTGCTCTGTCGTAACCCTTAAAACGAATATTACATAATATAGGGAATATTGAGAGTTTACTTATCCTCCGTTCCTATCCTACAAAACACCGTTGATCATCGATAGCCTTTTCTTCAGAAGCATTCTAAAACAAATCTTCATACCTAGCAACTAAACTATCATAAAGATTGTAGAAATATAGAGATTACAACAAAATCACTGTATCAGTAACTAGGTATTGTTAGGCATATTTATGTTATTATATGGCACTAATATAGCTTTTTTTACGGTAACATTGATGTACAAATATATTTATATAATTTGCGTCCCGTTATAATTGAAAGCTTATTTTCTGGTACATTAGAATTCTTTGTTTTGCGGTACTGTGTAGACAAGAGCGGTGGTTGCATTATTTAAGTTCAGTTTGTCACATCACTGAACTAATTAAAAGTATTACATTTCATCTTCAGTACCGTCAAATGTAAGCAGACTTAATTTTTTATTTTATTTGTATGATTATGCCAATATTCCTTAATACAAATAATACATACACAGATTTCATACAAGGAGAACATTATCATTTTCAGGCATTCGTACTCCAGAAAAGAATACCAATAAAATAGAAACTTTGACTTTGAGATCAAGAGATGAAATGTTAGTAATGTTAGTGAAAAGGTACCACTCGCGGCCTGTATGTATACTTAAAAAAGTAGTGAATTATTGTAAAAAAAAAAAACAAAGTAACAAAATAATAGGTCTTTACCTATGAAATTGCCGTTTTGTATGAAAAAATTTAAACGAATTTTTTTCATGAATTTTTTATTTGTATTAATCGAAGTAATCACCCATGCAATCAATGCATCTTTGCCATCGCAGTGGCAGTTTATTGATGCCCTTCTTAAAGAAATCAGCTGGACGGGAGGCAACAAATTCTTCAAAGGCATTTTGTACTGCCTCTCGGGTATTAATTTTTTTTCCCGCCAAGAAGTTATCCAAATTCTGGAAAAAGTAGTAGTCTGTAGGCGCAAGGTCTGGTGAGTAGGGCGGATGACGGAGAGCTTCCAACCCCAGTTCTTGCAACTTGGAGACCGTCTGCTGTGCAGTATGAGGTCGCGCGTTGTCGTGCAGGAGCAGCGGAGACGAGCGATTGACCAATGCTGGTTGGAGATGCGCCAGCTTCTCCATCATTGTGTTCAGTTCTTCACAGTACACATCTGCAGTAATGCTCACCCCGTTTGGTAAGAAGCTGTGATGAATCACACCGGCGCTAGACCACCAAACAGTGACCATCACTTTTCTAGGGGTAAGTTTTCGTTTAGGGCATTGTTTAGGTGCTGAACCAGGATCCAACCAACTTGCTGAGCGCTTACGGTTATCAAACAGAATCCATTTTTCATCGCAGGTAACAATGCGGTTCAAAATTCCTTCATTTGTGTGTCTGTTGAGCAGTGCAAGGCACGTCTCGACGCGTACTTCGCGCTGGCGATCATTGAGTTCGTGGGGCACCCATTTGTCAAGCTTTTTTACCTTGCCAATTTGACGCAAATGGACCAATATTGTTTTGACGCTAACGTCGAAAGCTGCTGCTAATTCAGCCGTAGATTGTGTATCATCAGCTTCCACAATCGCCTTTAATTCGTCATTGTCGACCAAAGTCTTCGGACGACCGCGAGGTTCATTTTTCAGGTCGAAATTTCCAGAACGGAAGCGAGCAAACCAATAACAGGTGGTGCGTTGGTTTGTAGTGTTAGCTCCGTAAACGTCGTTGATGTTGCGTGCCGCTTGTGCCGCGTTGCTGCCACGACGGTACTCATATTCCATAATTACTCGAATTTTTAACGTATCCATGATGACGAAAAAGATTGAAATGCGATGAAAATGTAACACTAATCAATAAAGAAATTACTACTTTTAGAAAAAAAAAACCATGTTTTTAAAATAAAATTAATTTGAAATTAGAATTCTTAGCCAAACAAAAATTATTTTGATTTGAAATGGCCAGTACTGCAGAACGGCAATTTCATAGGTAAAGACCTAATATAAAGCTGCCTCTGTCAACGAAAATGAACAGTGATTCAATACTTATTATAAATTGTGACCACTCAAGGCAGTTCAAATTACTCTCTCTATTTTAACCTTGCACAGACCTGAACATGCACATTCAACATCTAAAGTAATATAATTCTTATAAAACACATTTACACACATAAGAATCGCATGTTTCAGTACATTTCAGGATATTGCTACATTGGCATTGAAGATTGCTGCCAGCATTCATAATAGTTTACAAAAATAATATCCCACGGAATTTACGATTGCAATTATTTAAATTTCTACATTATCTCTACATTATATTGCAACTTTGTACCTACTCCATACAGTTGTTCATTCGCTTAAAAGACTGGCATTCGCACATGGTCGCCACATCATACAAACTATAAATTAGAAAGTCTAACAGTAGATAGCATTTAAAATAGGAACGCGTCAGCCTGATTTCAAATCCCAAGCTGTAAAACGCAGTTTGGATCATAGGCCCCGCCCTCTTTACTCTCGCGCACGATTGGTCTATGAAAACGCGAGTTTTAACTTAATGTATCGAGTTAGATATAGATTGACGGTGGTTAAAGTATTCGATATAGAAGTCTTTATTATAGAGTAGCCTTTGCTTTAAAACGTTTAATTAAAAAATCCCTTAGACGAAAATACTGCACAAAGCTATAAGAATTAACTTTCTACGAACTGGGATTGGACTAACTATTCTTGCGTAGCAGAATATGAAACTTTAGGTAGGTTTAATAAGTTTTTAAATTCAATTATTTTTAAATCTACGGACAATCTATTAAAATTTCTAGGCATTTTAATCATTAGTGTCTAATAAAAATAATGCATTGGTAATAAATCGCGGTGACATAACTCTTAAAACAGGATTAGAAGAATTTGTATTTTTTTCAGTTCGATTTTATAAATCGAATATTTATACCCAGATTTGACATGAAAAAATAAAAGTGATTTACGAACTTTTATATTATTAGAGATTTTATCAATATAAATTAAAATGACAAACGCAAGGCTTTGAATAAAATTATAGAGATAATCACAAACCGTGCCATTAGGAATCTTTTATTCTATACTTCCTTTATGCTTGTCTAATTTAAAGCTGCCCTTTAAATTCACCTATTCTATAATAGTAACTCTTTACGTGACATATTCTTTCATTTGAGTAGGAAAGTAACTCGACTACCTAGGTGGAACTACTTCGCATGTCTTCACTCATGGTACATTAGGTAAAGGTTATGTATTTCGTAGTCCTTCACTTAGATAAGTAGAATACCATCAGTAAGCACAGTATTTTTATCTCACGAAGCGACGCGCGCTTTACTTGTGTTTACCAAGTGTACAAACACGGTGTGAATGTATGTGTAAGAGCAGGAGCTCTCGGTACCGTCCGAGACACGACAGAAGTCGGAAGTGTGTGTGTGTGAGGGTGTGCGCGTGTGTGTGTGAAGTGTGTGCGTGTGTGTGTGAAGTGTGTGTGAGGGTGTGTGCGTGTGTGTATGAAGTGTGTGTGTCACAAGTAAAGCGCGCGTCGCTTCATGAGATAAAATACTATAATATTTGAGACTCTGTACCAACTTATACTACATTTAAAAATTACGTAATGAAAAATAAATGCGTATTGTGGTCGTAATTTGGTAATGTAAATTATACTTCAACAAATGTTTATTAACTTAAAAGGTAATATTTGTGATGATACGTTCTATTTGCCTAATAATACCTCATATAATAATAAAGTATTAAAATTGATGTTATATAATGGTACTGGTATTACACTAATGGCGTGATGTATGTTTAATATAATAAATAACGTGTCTAAGCTTTCATGCGAAGTGCTTTTTGAATCAGTTATTTTAACTATTCTATTCGATTAATTGAGATGTGTTAGTTTTACTTTACGAATCTTGTGTTCACTACCCAACTTTATAAATATTGTCCTCTAATATATTTTAACTATTTAGTTGCCGTAATATATTAAATTTATTTTTTATTCTTGTAAAACGTTTTGAGTAAATATCACTTTTGGTTATATTTTTATTTCTTAATTTCCATTACACCGAATAAAGCACAAGTCTAAACTGGCACTGTCCAGTCAGTAGGCAGTGTAAGTATAATTTTTGAGGGTAGTGCACACACGGTTCATAGTTTTATTATTGAGACTCTCATCCTAGTTTTCAGAGCACGATAATATTAAATTTTAGCTACACCTCAAAGTAGTTCATCAACATCTTGCAAATGATACAAAAGTAATCGCTCACTCTCCCACACTAAACAATATTCGTAATTCATAACTAATAAAAACAATCACGCAGCCGCACCAACAACATACTCTTTCAAAACACATTGCAAATACATTTTTGTAAAGCTCAAGTCTAATATAATTAAAATCACATCTCATTAAATATCTTTGGGTCCAACCAAATAAAATTATTCATTTATAGCGTACAAAAATACAAAAAATATACAATAATGTCAAATATACGTAATTATAAGGGAAGTTGGGGAGCATACCATAAAGAGTTTAATCCACCGATGGGTCGATGGAACGCACAGACTAGACACATTGTAATTGAATGGATATAGTACACACAGAGGTCCGTTAATATGGGCACGTCACACTCATCAGCTGCCTGAAAATTGTTCGTGAAGTGAACGTTCCCTAGAAGTCCGTCAGCCTCTCTGAACCGACGTTATTGTTACAGTAGCTGAGATTCATAGGTCACAGAAGATCTTGGACGTGAGATGTGTCGAGGTTGGTGATCAGAGACTTGAGGAAGGTCATTTCTTTGCGCGCGTTCTCAAGAATGACTCGCGGATCCTGTGACGTGCAGCGTAGGCAGTTTGGCGCGAATACCATCGCAAGGTTCGCAGAGTCCATTTTCGTTTGACTTACCACTTCCGGCGCGGTAAATTGTTGAAGGAAACTTATTAGATAGGTGAGTACCTGAAATTAATTAGACATTGTAAACATTGGTGTCTTCCATTATTCAATGGCTATTTGACATAAGTTTGGCGCAGTTTTCAGATGACTAAGATTTATGCGTAAAATAGACGCACCACATTGAACGCCCGTTTCTAATCACAAACCAATCTAAATTTGCCAAAGATGTAAACAACAATTTACGTGTTTTTTTTTTCGAATTTAAATAACGGCGAGCAATTGGCAGCTCGCCGTCCGGTAAGGACAGGCCTGGGTCGACGGCGCGTTGTGTTCCACGCGCGCCTCAAAGAGATGTCAGAATCAATTGACGGGGTCCGCTAGGGCCGATGCCTGCCGAGGTCGCGGATTGTTCGAAAGAGTTACCGTTGCCCCTGGCGACTGTAGGAACACAGGTGGGTTTTAGTTAGTAAAAGTCTGACACGCCCTCCCGCTCTGCCCAGAGCGGGTGAGGATATATGCTGATTTCCCACTCAAAAAAAAAAAGGAGTAATCGATGTTACAATTATAATTATATTATTTCCGCACATATAGTAGATTAAATGATTTGAATGTTGATAATTTCTATTTTATTATGAAAAATTGACACCAAATTAGTAGTTTTATTATTTGACAGATCACTTGGTATGTAAAAAAATATTTTATGAAAAGATAATGGCAAAATTTCTACGCCAAAGGCTTCTTCTCCGCCCTTCTACTATACCCTATTTTTTCCAGAAACAAATATATTCATTCTTTATACACGTACATTTTTTTTTCTGTGTATTAAGTACATAATTATTGTCACATAGTTCAATGACAAAAATAAATTTCGACGAGACAAAACGGAACAGAAAGATGTGAGTGGAAACGCCGGGAGGGGACGCCCTAGGAAGACATATAGGGACCTTATTGGTGATGTTCTTCAGAAAGATCAGGTGCGTAGTACTCACAACCGGCGTGCGTGTATGACCAGATGTATGAACGTAAACGAGGCGAAATGAGTATGTAAGGATCCTAGTAGGTGGCGTTCTGTAGTTTCTGCCTACCCCTATGGGAAGAAAGCGTCAGTTTATGTATGTACAAAACGGATCGTCTCAGATTTTCGCTATTATTGATGAATATACAGGGTGACAGGGACAGGGACGCGCAAACTGAGACCATGAATCCAACACATAATTCTAGACCCCCTAGCGTAGAACGTAAACTGTTGTTTCACACATTTTTTTTTTTGTTTATTTTTAGTTTTCGTATGCTGCACTGGTTTTGACGTCATCACTTCAACGCCGGCTATCGCTGAAAACCAACGCTGGGCTCTGTCTCGCATAGGGTCGTAACATTATGCTGAGCGATTGCCGTTTTGCGTGGATGTGATGCATATTTTCCCCCCGATTCATTTTTTTTTTTTGTATTTGTGTTTTTTCTTTTTGTCATGTTTACCGCAAATAAACGTATTTTCTGTTTCATAAAAAAAAAGCGCAATTCCTAAGCGGTCAAAATGTATGGAACAGCATTTTTTTTTTTATAGTTTACGTAAAATTCCAACGCAGAAGGTTCAGAATCATGTTCCATGGTAACAGGTTGAGCGTCAATGTCTCTGCCACCTTGTATAGTATATTTAATAGTTTTCTGGTGATCCAAAGAAAGAAAAAGTGATTGTGATAATATGGGCGTGCTATTAAGCGATTTTTTTATCAGCGACACGCAGTTATCGCATTCTATTCCTCGGCCAAGTTCAATATTATCGCTTTTGGTTCCCGGGCACCACCTCTTGTATAGTTTGTTTATTTATTGGATGCTTTGGAATCGGAAAAGATACCCATTAGTTACCCATTCGTCAGCGCAGAGAGTTGAGGGCTCTGTGTATGTTGTTTTCTATTCTCGACAAACCTACTTCTCCTTCTTACCTCACTACAAATGTTCAATACTTATGCTCCGCGCATAGTAAAAATCTTCGTTCCACCAACAATCGTCTTCTACGATGTCCTTCTCACCGCTCTGGTTTCATTCGCTCTTCTTTCTTTGTCCAGGCGGTCTTTCTTTGGAATTCGCTCCCTCTGAGCATCAGGACGGCAACCAGTCGGTTATCTTTTAAGTGGAAGGCACGTGAACATATTCGTAAGAAGTTGGCAGAATCATTCCAGCGCTGATTTGCTGGATTCGTTTTCTCCTCTTCCTATCGTTATTTCTCTTGACTAAGTTTATTTTCGTTATATGTATGTATGTATCTATGTATTAGTATTTATTATTTTTCAAGTTATCTATCCCTTATGTTGCACCTGCCATGTTTTGTCTCTGCATCACCCTAAGGTTGACTGGTAGAAAATGCCTCAGGCATTAAGTCCGCCTTTGTACAGTATTTTTTTTTTTTACTTGTGCATAAAGTTTTAATAAATAAATAAATAAATAAAAAAAAATACGTGTAATTGTAATGTTTGTTACACTGCATCTAAAGATCATAATCAATATTTACCAATCACAGTAAAGGATTTTAAATAACTTGTATCCTGATGGACCAACGACGAATCATAAGATGTTCGACTGGTATCGACGCCGTAGTCCTCATGAATGGGCTGTATAGTAGTAGTACTGCCGTCAGGCTATTTCTGCCCCTAAATAGCTGTTGCTTGCTTAAGAGTGCCAGATTTAGGCCCGCTTGCACCACAAATCGCTAAATACGTTTACCGCTAAAAGTATTTAATATATCGCTCTTTTTCTATCAATATTTAAAAGATGATAGACACAATTATGTTTTAAATATGTTTAGCCCTAAACGCATTTAATTATTTGTGGTGCAAGGGGGCCTTAGGCTTGATAATGGGTCTTTTTGACCTTGTTTTAATGTGATGAATACTAACCAGTCTATTGATAGGCGGCAGTCGGTGCAAGGCTCTAGTACAGGCTGCGAAGTCAGTGCCGGCCGCGACACACGCCGCGTACAACGCGTCCGGGATCAGGGGCTCGTATAGCTCGCGGTACCAGAGCTTTAATAGGCTGGCTGGAGCGTGAGCATCTGATGAAATAACAATAAGAATTGATGTTAGTATAGGACATATCGTAAATGGTTGAAAAAGACCCAATATTTTTTATAAATTAAAATGGTTTCAAATTTGGAGTGTGGTGAACTGCACATTAGTGATAATCAGTGATCGGAATAGGTAGAGATAATACACCTAAAGTTCCAAAAAGAAGTTTGAAAAAGAGACAAAGTGGAGACGCCTTACGACAAAATATTTTTTCGGGAGTAATGTTTCAGAACATTACTTAAATACAACTAAAATTAATAAAGTAAAACAACTATCGAATTCATTACCGGTTTCTGTTTTAAAAAAAAGAGTGCGCACAATTTTTATTGTTTTAAAAAAATAAAGGTAATCGCCTTATCTTCGTTTGAACGATGTAAGTAAGCGCGGAAGCTAATGTCATTTACATAACAGCGTTAATAATTATATAACTAACAAGGTAAAGCGAAAAAAAAAAAATAGCAATTTTATAGCTTTTCATACCATTTATCGACGCTTGGAATGCGAAACCCTCCTCTACCCCTCAACTCTTTTGTCATTGTTTACCAATGACAATCGAAAGATAGAAAGAGACAGCCAGTTTTGGCTATTCTGGGAAACGAAAACATGAAGCGGACCTTGTTTTTGAAGTCGGTTAAAAAGGAAAATTAATTCAATTAGTTTACTGTATTATTAACATTAATAACTAGAACTTTTATATATACTTAAGTGATGTCCCGAAACTCTGAACAAATATACCGACAAAAAAAGTCGTAAGGAAGTCTCCACTTTTTTTGTCTCTGTTCTTTGAACTTCAGGTAAATTAGCTCTACCTATTCCGATCGCTGGTGATAATGCTTGAACCACTAAAATCGCCCTGATCGTAGCGACACAAATGTGATCGATTTTAAATTTCGATTAATACCACTACTATTGTAATTTTTTATAAATTATTGACTGTACTTCTTAAAAAAATATTGTCCTAAAAATTAGGCTCAGATGTTAATCTATTATTCCTTCACTCCAAAATATTAATTAACACTATTAACTGGGACTGTAAAATGAGAAAAACTAAAATTCGACGAACTTCATTATTGGGAACGGTTAAACCAATTCATCTAAATTAAATTGTTGATAAAAAACCTATCCAAATCATGAAACTCACCAGTCAAAGTAGATGCATCAGGCAGTTCCCAATTATCAATTTTCGCCTTCAGAGCATTAACTTCATCGACATCTGCAGACACACGGAAGATTCCTTCAGTCTCCCTTCCATTGAGGGCCAGCACTTGCTGCGACAACGCCACTTGTACCCATGGCAGCTGACGGTTCGGGAAGCGTTCCTTTTGCAACGTCATCACTTCTGATAGCGTGTTACCGAACATCGACTGACGGAATATTTGTATCTGGGAAAGAAAATATTATGATTTATGTGTTTAGTGCGTGGTTTAATTATTTGGGAGGCCTTGACCGAGTTTGTTTTGTTTAGAAGGTTAGTTCTGTTTTTGGGAGTGGAATGAGGGGCACGTGGTTAGTGGAAACACATTGGCAAATGGTCCTCCAAAACAGGAAATAAGACATATAAGACGTAACACCTACTTGGATTTAAATTGACATTTTGTTCAACAAATAATCAAACCTGATCCCACACTCTTCTATATTAAGTCTATTGATTTAATTTCTGTCACATCGTTCTTTGGTGTCGACAAAACACAGCCAGTACCGAGTCACACTTACCCTGAATGACCATCACCAAAGTGTGCTATGACAGTTTGGTATGCTACTGTTCACCCCGTGCCCCACAACACGATTGAATTGTAACTATTAGTGAGCCTGAGTATGGTCAGGTTTGGGATGCCAGCCGGGCACAAAGGGTAGGATTATTAGGAAGACTTTTATAAAACTAACAACATAATTATGTAGCATGCGCATGTACCTTAGTTCATAGTTATAAGGTTAAATATAAAAAAATATAAAAAACTATTCCAACTATATGTGATGTACTCACCCTAGTTTAATAAGTATGTATGAATAAGTATATATTAAGAAACGTTGTACTCTGGAGTTACCACTTGCACGTGGAGCTCATGAGGCAAAAATAATGTATGACAGCAAACAAAGGCATGGACGCTAAAGTCTGGATTTATTGTAAGGTAGGAGTGTGGTTTTAGCCGGTAAGAGTCCGGCACTGCCCAGACTGGCTCGTCTGTGAGCCAGTCTGGGCGTCCATGAGGATTTCCCACTCCTGCCGAAAAAATAAAAAACTATTAGTAAGCCGTCTTTTCTAACTCACCCTAGCCTGATCGATGTCATCAGTAGTAGGTTTCCTGGGCTGCCTTTTGCCTCCGAAGCCAATCCTCTCTAGCCGCTTGCACGCCACGCCCGCGTAATGGGATACTTGCACGTGAATAGGCCACTTTCCCACCTGAAATGAAATATTTGTTAGTTTGTGACAATTTTTTGAATGACCGGACATTGAGGGCCTATTAGATAGTAATTTGATTGAAAATAATTGCAGTAATATAAAAGCGTTTCTATACAGAATTATAAAACTCGTTGCAATCTGCATCCAAACTAAATAGCGACATTATGTCCCGCATGTTCTTCAGTAGGAACTGAAGCGATTCGAAATTATCAATAAAATATAAGGTAAATAATAGGTATAAATAGCTTCAAAGCGGTAATAATTTACCACTAGTGTCTGGTTGGTATAAAACACTCAACTAAGGACTTCATTTTCACATCTTTTTACAACAAATGACAGGTTCCTATGAGTAAGTTCCTCACCTCAGGAAAAGCATCAGCAAACGCAGGGTCTCTATGCCTATTCACATAGTTGGTGAGTGCCGGCTGGAACGCAGACGATGGCGGTACGAATGCTAAGCAAACGGCTAATAATTCCCAGCCGCGGAGCAATGAATCGCGAAGTGGGTTCTCTGTCGTTTGTCTACATAGCTGCACGTATAACTCGTCACGAAGTCTGGAAGAAAGTTGGCATAAATGACCCAATAATCAGCTAGAAACATACCCTCGCAAAAAGGAACTAATAATGTAACGAATCTATATAGTAACTGTGAGTAGACTCGGCGATCATGACTGCTGCTTACCAAACTACCACAGTGCAGTTTGGTAACATGCAGGAATACAGAAATCTAGCTCCGTCGGCGCTACAAAAATATCTACTCACTGACACTACTTAGTACTATCACATGGTCTAGTTGCAAGACATTTAGAATCCTGTTACTTCACTAACAATCGTATTGTGATTTATTTAAAGACTCACTGTTCCCTTAGATATTAAATGAGTGTCATGTGCTTCCACATTACAATATAGGGTAGACATCTACAACGCTACACGGTTCTTTCGGCGCGTGGCCAGAATAGGAACTAACGGCGGCATCTTGTTTTTTCAATACAATTTCTGTGACAATTTCACAAATGTTTATCGACAACGCCCCCCTGTCAATGTCATTTAGGAGCCAAAAGATCCTGGTAGCACTTTTAGCAATGATACTCACTTCTCATTAGCGAAGGTAGCATGCAGGATATCCTGCGCGACAGAGTTGAGCGTCATGCCGGGCCTTGCCTTGCGATCGCCCATGTATATCTGGACCAACCGGAACAGGTCTATAGCTGCCTTCTTATGCGCTTTGTCCCATTCCGCGCCCACCATTGGTGCACTGATTGATGATGATGTCCACGAAAGTAGGTCGCGGACTGATGCCTGTAAGAAATTAAATAGTTTGGTTTATGGTGCATGTTATCTTGTTGACTAAGGTTGGTATTAATGTACAATCGACACGAGTTTGAAAGATATGGTCTCCTTAGCCTGGCAGTCTAAAAGATAAGGGTAGTAAAAAATCTACCTCAGAAACACATTGGAGAAAGTCGACATCAGACTGACATTAGATAGATATTAGAGAAAATCATTTCTAGAAATTAAGACGGTCACCAACTGAGATCGGATATTCGGATGCATATTTACCTAAAGTAAATTTTTAGATATGAAAGTATGGAAGCTGCCTATTAAAATATGTTTTTTTTTTAAACATATGCATATTTATTTAAAATATTTTTTTAATGCAAATATGTGTATGTAGGGTGTGAGATGGGGGGGGGGTGGTGTGTGTTAGTTATTTAAAACAAAAAACAAAAAAAAACAAAAAACAAATTAAGTACTATGTCCTGATTGGGCGTAAATATTAACTCGGCTACAACTAGTTTAATCACTACCTTTCGATCGCTATGATTTGGTCCGGTTTGGTCAATGAAATCTGACGTTAGCGGGATTTTTTAGATACAAAAGCGTATTCCATTTCTATGTTAGCCAACATCTCAACTCTAGGTGAATATGCATCCGAATATCCGATCTCTGCTTATGAGTTATAACAGAACATCTAGTTAATGACTAATCCACTAATCAAACAGTTTGACAAATCGACACTCGATGTTTTTTTCGATACAAAAGCGCATTCCGTATTAGCCAACATCTCAACTTTAGGTGAATATGCATACGAATATCCGATTTCTGGTCATCAATCATGATATTATTAACATACTTAACATCACGCCTGTATTCCCCGAAGGGTTAGGCAGAGGTGTACCTATAGTACACCCACATTTCGCCAGTTATGTTTAAGTCCCATATTATAGGGGGCGAGCCTATTGCCATCAACCGGGCACAAATCCAGACTCCATCATATCAACCATATTATAATAACATCACCATATTATCATATCATATTATCATCATCATATTGTTATCATCCATTATCATATTATTAAATCCTTTTAAATTCCTATAGATATGATATTTTCACCACAGTAGCAGATATAAACAGATCAATAAAACTTCCGAATGCTAGGAAAACTAAAACGGGTAAGATGGGACGCTGGTTGGTAAAAGAAACTGTTTTTTTTTATTCACTACAATCTCTTACGAAGCCACTAGTTTAAAGAGTAGTTTTGATTCGGACCACAGGACCAAAATCAAAAAAATCGTTCATTCAAATTAGGTTGAGAATCAGCAGTTTTTTAAAGTCAATATTAAAATAAGACAGCTCTAGAACGCCCACCCTTCACCAAACAATTACAAGTGAGTAACTACGAACCTTTCTCCGGAAGATTCCCTTGTTAAAGTTAAGGTTGTCTTTGGCGAAGATCTCGATGTCCTGTTCGACGGGCGGGCGCGGCGCGTGCGCGCGCACGGGGCTGTACAGCGCGCCCGCGCCCTCCGCCGCGCCCGCGCCGCCTGCCGCGCCCGCGCCGCCCGCGCCGCCCGCGCCTCCGCCCAGCGACGACGTCTGTGGGGAGGGGCACTCATCTTACTACAAACTCAACATACTCCAATAAGGGTACCGAACTTTTAAACAGTCAAAAAGTATATCTGAAAGTTTGCATAAAAGTTAGCTGTAGTATTATGCTTAGCAGGTGTATCATTTTCTTACTGTAACTTTCGCAAGCGCAATGCGCGATTATGAAGTGAAATAGTGGTTCAAATGAAAAAACTGACTTTGAAAATTAGTGCCTATTCCAGTCTGCAAGCCCAAAACATATACGTGACTAAATCATAGACTGCTATCGAACAGTATAAAAGCAACTTTGTCATATTAAATCGATATACCTACATTGCCCTAAGTCCGGAATCTTTAATCTACAAAAATTAACCCTCTTCGAAGCAAACGTAATTGGCAAATTAATATTGTATGTACTCACTCTATGAATCCCAGGCGACGGTTGCCGATCTCGATCGAATCCGACAAACGTATTATAATACGACACTCCATGGTTCATGTACTCCACATCAACGGGCCTATGCGCATACGCATGCGGCAGATACACGCCAGAACCGTCGTCATCATCCGGTGTCCGGGCGCCTCCGTCCGACGACTCATTGTCCGGTTCGTGACCGGATAAAGAACGGGATTCTGAACCAGAACGGGAATGGGATCTGGATGATCCCGACTCGCCGTCGGAGCCGGAACCACCGCCGTAGCGGGCGCGACCTGATGATAATGAATAAAGCGTACAGTTGAAAGGAACTGGAGAAAACTATTATGAAACTGACATAGTTAGCATATGTCTATAAAAGCTAACGTATATTTGGACGGACCGCACCACAACACAAAAATCTTAAAACATCACTCTCGCACATTTTGTATGAAACATCGCACACTACAAACGGGCCGCAGCGCTATTTTTTGTAATGGAATGCGATGTGCTGCGGTCCATGAAAAGATCCATCAGGACTTGGTCCCTTTTCTTCCTGTGAATAGT
Organism: Griposia aprilina; assembly: GCA_916610205.1. Taxonomy (NCBI): domain Eukaryota; kingdom Metazoa; phylum Arthropoda; class Insecta; order Lepidoptera; family Noctuidae; genus Griposia; species Griposia aprilina. Next base: position 17,439,469 of record OU744288.1, read on the forward strand.
CCCGATGATCGCATGATTCTTACATTAAACGATTTTTGTATTATCTCTCTCTTTTGCTTTCGAATAAAAACATAAAGAAAGGCATGTTACTCACTGGACAACTTAGCCTGCTGTATAATATAGTCTTGTAGAGGCAACAAATGCTGCATGCCACGTAGATCCCAGTTGCAGTACAGCGGTGAACTTCCACCTTCATCTTCCTCTTCTTCACCGTCAATAGGACCATCGTCTATTTCCACGGGCCGCTTGTGCCCTGCAAATTAAATAAAAATACATCTGAAAACGTGTAAATAAACTAAGTCTTTTCTGTTTTTTTTTTTTTGTGTATATTGTGTGCCTTTTTTTCTTGGGTGTGAAGTCATCAAATGACTTCTCCCGTAAATGGCGTGTCAAACTCTTACAGGCTAAAACCCGTGTTCCTTCAGTTGCTTGTACGCCAGGGCCACGGTAACTTTTCCGAACAATCCGCGACCCCGGCAGGCATCGGCCCTATCGGACCCAGTCAAATATGATGACATATCTATGACGCGCGCGTGGAACACGACGCGCCGTCGACCCGGGCCTGGTCCTTACCGGACGGCGAGCTACCCATTGCTCGCCGGGTGTGCCTTAATCTGGGCTAAATAAATTTATTTCCTCTTTTTCGTGTTCATTACAATCTTTCTGAATTTATGTTTAGTCATTTTCGTTTAAATGTGCTTTTCAATTGAAAACTACATAATTAACGAAATCAGAAACTGTTAACTGTGTCGGAGGAGATAGCAGAATTAGTGATTTATCAGATTCTTTGTCGCGATTAAAAGTCACAGCGGCTATAGCAAGAGACTACCTAGCATAAAGTTCTGAATGACCCTGTGTGGAAATTATACCTAATAAACTATGACAGACTGTCATACTTTCACCGCCTTTGGCAAAAAGGAGAAAACATACACAGTTTGTGGTTAGAGAGATTTTAAGGCATTAATATAGGGTGTTAAAAGACCCATCAACTAAGTAACATTGAGCAGAAACTATTGGTGGCAAACACCTTTTTTTTTGGTGCGAAAATCGCTGTTAGCTGCAGCTCGTAATGTAACGCACGCGAAACATTATGCTTATGGGCGCATGCAATGGTGTAAGAGTTGTGGGGGTATTTAAAGTAAACTTTATTACATTTAAAAATTGTTTTCGTGTAAAAACTAGTGAGATGTTGGAACTTTGACCTTGACCTAATGATCGCAATGACAGGAAGTATAAGTGACTCTCGCCTTCGTTAAGCGTCTTTTTACACCCTATATCTAGTCACCCTTTAGCTCCACGTATTTTACTAAATAAAATGTATAACTTACGTCTAGATTTAGTACGATCTCTTGGTGCAGTTGACCTCTCTAATCTCTGGTTGTGTTTCTGTACATTTGGCTCCGTTAGCGGCGGCTCCACCAAGTTCACGCATTTTAACTTGTAGTTCACTGTAAAACAAAAGTTTAGTCATCACTACCAAATTCTAACACATACACGCAAACACATAATCGCCTTTTTCCCATGGGGGTGGGCAGAAACTACAGAACACCACTTGCTACGATTCTTACATACTCCTCTGGCTTCGTTTACTTTCATACCTAAAATTCTGTAATCTGGTCTAAAATTCCATAAGACTAAAATTCTAAGTTGAATGTTTATGCAGGTTTACGTTTGTAAACGTACCCACAATACATAAAAAAATCGAAGAGTAGGACAAAACTATTTTTAAGAAAAAACCAAATTTGCAAGGAGCAAACACTATTTTGCTATCAATATTTCAGTGCTGAGATATAGTTCAATTTCTCGATCGGACGAAAAGCACCCACCCTTATTCGCATAATGATGGTTTTAACACATCCTCATACGTCCCATAGGTAAAATAGTAAGTATTAAATACACATTTATAATGTTAAAATGCTTTAATAATTTAAACAATCAAAATGATAGACACATGTCACACTGTCAGGCGACAGGCGTGGCATGCTGGTGGGTAATATGTAACAGTAAGTAAAAACATAACCCTGTCACGCAGTCGGGTAAATATGACTTAGAATAATAAGCCTTTAATGTTCCTACTGCTGGGCTTGCTCTCTGTGAGAGGGAGGAAAAATGACTCACCAGCTGCAATATTGTCCTGTTCATTGGCTGAAGAAAGCCTCATAAAGTTATGGTGGGGTTCATGTGGCGGTGTCCGATGTTTGCTACTACCGGATGATACAGATGCCTTGCTTGAAGTATAGCGCTCAGGTTCCGCTTGTTGACGCCTGGAACAAAGTATTATTTTACTTGTGACTGAGTATAATAGAAGTTACGTCCATACAATTGTATTCGATGTGATACATATTCTGAATGAAGTTACGAAGTTTACTTTGCGGAGTCCCAATTGGGCGCCAATTAGGAAGTTTGTTTTGTTTTTAGGACAGATTTTTTACATCCAAATGACTGTCAATGCAGACGCAAATTGCAAGTTAACGAATGTAACGATTTTTCTTAATATTCAGTTACATAATTTTTACGAAGCAAAATCTCATGTTGGGCGCCCTTTCAGCGGATGTAACGTTATGGCGTTAAGGGGGATGCGCTAAGATAGCCCGCGAAATTCAAATTTACGTTTTGTTGCAATTTGCAGGTCAGTCTCAGGTTGTATGTTGATTAAAATATGATTCGCGACAATGAATACGACTCCATAAGTTAGAATTGGCCTCAAAGGTCATGATTTCATGAAATAGTCATTTAATAGGGTAATATGAACTTAAGAGATGTATTGATGATTTTTATGATTATAATTCTATAAATAAATATTTATTACGGCCGCGAATCATATTTAGATTAACATACAACCTGATACTGACCTACAAATTGCAAAAAGTCGCAAGTATAATTTGTATTTCGCGGACCCTGACGCTTTCGCCTTAAGTGAGACTGATTTGTCTACAAGGATTTTGGAAGATATTCTTGAATCACAATAACACGCATTTACAGTGCTTAGAATCAAATAAATATAAACAATGCAAGTTTTTGTGTCCCATGATGGGCGCCAATACTGTTTCACCGATTCTTCTTCTTTTCTAGTCGACGGTACTTTGATTTGAATTGTATTGTTTGAGCACAGTAGGTGGCCACGTTGATTCACTAATGAATGTCTGATAATCGTATACATACATACATACATCGTACACTGTTAATGACTCGCAATACACAAACCTAACCACTTATAAATGAAGCTTTACAATTATAAAGCTTACCTAGTAAAGTCCCGTGCTGGGTGCCAATTACCAGCAGCAGCATTATGACGTAGATCGAGACTAGTCTGTCTGAATGGTTTGTCGACGCTGTACACGGCTTGCTTCTCCGGGTACCTTTCCAAGCGCTCCAGTTCTGCTAACCTGTCTTTGTCTAAATGCCTGAAAATGATTAAAAAATCATTAATTACTTCTAATCTTAATATTATTTTATTAAAGCGTATTATTTTAATGTTATTTATATGCACATACAAATAATACGATGTAGTTGAACACTGGCATGGTCAAAGCGGGAGTGTTAGTCAAAGACAGTTGTTTATTGGTTTTTAAAGGTTTAAGGTGATCTAGTGTCCCGCTATCTCGGAAGTTCCACTTGGTAGGTGATGCTGCCTTTACCAGCCAGTTCAGCCTAAGGCGTTTCACCGCTGTTTTAGCCCAATATAGTGTGTGTGGTATACCAGGGCTTGGAACCGGTACCAAAAGTACAGGTTCTGTATCGGTACTTAGCGGTTCTTGCCTTTTCGGTTCCCGGGTACCGGTACCATATTCAAGTACTCAGCGCGTACAACAAATCTCACAATATTTGTACGAGGAACCTCGTACGATGGGCAACCTTGAAGTTATTTTTCTAATGCCTATTAACTATCCTTTTTACTTACTATAATATAGTGAGAAAACGGATATTATCTGTTTTCCCACTCTCAACTCACGGAAATATTTGTTTGGTACTGGTGTTAGTACCGGTACAGTACCGATACAAATTAGAAACACCAATAGTACAGGTACTACGTCTGGTACTGGTATCACACCAAGGCCAATGATACCAGTTCACAAAAATACCGGCATTTCAAGCCCTGTGGTACACACAACGTTCTAATACTTTACCCAATAATCGGAATGCATACCTATAATCGGTATGCATACCAGCACTTTTATTATATTAGTGTTTTTTTTTCTCTTAATGGTATGTATAAATTGGTGTCGGTGTAGCAATAAATAAATAGATTAGAAGCTCACCTATCAGAGAATCGTTCCCTCGCATGCCTAGACAGCTGGTGCGGCCTCTCCAAGCTGTGCATGACGCGAGACGTGACGCCTGCCGCCGCATCCGTTGCTAGGGATATGGATGATACTAGCGACGGTCGAGCTGCTGTTGTCTGTTAAAATGTAAGGGTTTATTAATTAATCGATCCTCTCATATTTTCCATACTTCCACTTTAGGTTTAAGAGCCGTAAAGATAGTTGTTTATGAGGATTGTTGAATATGTAATACCTAAGTAATACACTAAATCCGTAGACAAGTAATTGATGTTACGTCGGGTGCTGACACGCGGAATATAATCATTTTACTTGAATTTTTTATTTTATTTTATAATAATTACGAGGGCGGGTCAATAAGTCCGTGACTTTTGGAATAAAACACAGATTTTTTGATAAAAAAATTATTTTATTTTTCAACGTAGTCTCCCTTGAGCTCTATACACTTTGTCCAACGCTTCTCCAATTTTTTTATCCCTTCCAAAAAAAATGATTTGTCGAGGTCCTCAAAATAGGCCTTTGTTTGCGAGATGACTTCATCATTGGAGTCAAATCTTTTTCCACCAAGCCATTTCTTCAGGTTTGGGAACAAGAAGTAGTCGCTCGGAGTCAAATCTGGAGAATAGGGCGGATGAGGGAGCAATTCATAGCCCAATTCATGGATTTTTGCCATGGCAACTGCACATGTGTGCACCCTTGCATTGTCTTGGTGGAAAAGAACTTTTTTCTTGGCCAAATGAGGTCGGTTTTTTTTCAAATCGTCATTGAATCGGTCCAATAAGTTGGCATAATATTTCCCATTGATTGTTCTTCCCTTTTGAAGGTAGTCAATGTGGATTATCCCGCGTGCATCCCAAAAAACAGTCGCCATAACTTTATTGGCTGACAAACCCACCTTGGCCTTCTTCGGCGCCGATTCACCCTTAGAAACCCACTGTTTTGACTGTTGTTTGGTCTCTGGTGTGTTGTGATGGATCCATGTTTCGTCCACGGTTACAAAACGGCGCAAAAACTCCTCCATATTGCGATTAAACAACGCCAAACCTTCCTGTGAAGTTGTTACACGATTGCGTTTGTGGTCGACTGTGAGCAAACGCGGCACCCATCTTGCGGAAAGCTTTCTCATGCCCAAGTGATCATTCAAAATTGAAACCACTGAGCCATGCGAGATCCCTACGGCTTCCACAATCTCTCGCACTTTCAATCTTCGGTCGGCCAACACCATATCGTGAATTTTTTCGATTGTTTCGGGTGTAGAGACCTCAACTGGGCGTCCAGGACGTTCGGCATCTTCAGTGCTTGTACGGCCACAACGAAATTCAGTAAACCACTTTTTTACCATTGAAATCGATGGTGCAGAGTCCCCATAGTATTTATCAAGCTTAGCCTTGGTCTCGGTAATGGTTTTTTTTCGCAAGAAATAATGCTTAATAAGCACACGAAATTCACTTTTTTCCATTTTCTCCTCAAATTAGTGAGTATTCTGATAAAAATAGCTGTCAAACACAAACTAACTGACGCAGCAAGTTTAAATTTTGACAGGAGTCAACTGACAGATGCCTGTTGACAGGAGCAGTGTTGCTGTTTCAGTAAAGAGGTCAGAAATTCAAAAAGTCACGGACTTATTGACCCGCCCTCGTATGTTACACATAAATAGCTATTTTTATTTTATCTTTATTTTGTTTTTTGTATTTATATTTATTTCTGTATCTGTCCGTGACACCACAGCAGCGGGCCCTATCAGAATACCAGCGCTGCGACACTTTTTTTTTTTTTTTTAATGTCGCAGCATCATGCTGAGATAGGGGCCTTTTGGCCTCGTACAGGACCTTCTGTTGTTATTTTCATTTTACTTTTGTTTTTATTTTTTATTTTTATATTTTTTGTTTTTATGAGTGTGTTTAGTTTCTAATAATCCTGTGCGAGTCTCAATAAATACTTTTTCTTTCTTTCTTTCTTTCTAAGTGAGAATACAATACATAGATGTTTCGATTCAGTTTTCATCTATTTTCAAGCTGGGTTCTATTTTTTTTTTTTTGTTTGAAGATTAATAGAAAATGCAGCCAGACCTAGTGATCTACAGATCCGACTTAAGATTCATTTATTTATCCAGCTTACGTCTACATTACAGGGGTTTTTTTTACCTAATGGATAGTGTACTTATTTAACTGTTATCTTAACTTATTATTTCAGATAAGCTGATTTTGTAAAATAACCTTTAGAAAATATGTAAAGATTTTCAAACGACAAAAATAACGGGAATCATTTAGTACCTATAAATACATAAGCGACATTCCGAATAAAAATACAAGGTCATAACATTCAAGCTCAGTCTCTCACAGTGTCAATATTAACTGTGTCAAATATTCAACGCGCCCAATCGTGTCAAGGTTACCATGACAATAGACTGACCCTTTGCTAAACTGGGTCGCGGTCATTAAGCTAATAAACGGTAACTTTCAATTAGGTGCTAAAGTGAACTTTGACTAACAAGTCATTTACACTCTGGTTCCTTTACTTCTTTCTTTAATTTATAAAGGCACTGATATCTATTTCCAAAAAGATTTTACAAGAACATTGTGTTGACATGGCCCCAAATTAGGCAACCCTGTATCTTGGGTGCCAGTTCATTTTTTTTTTTTTAAAGACAACATTTATATTGGAAAGTCTTCATAATAGCGAATCTGCTATTACCTTCTTATGACATCATAATTATCCCGGAACTATAATAAGACTAATTAAGAACGTGGGTCAGGCAATAGTCTAAGGCTAAGACAGAGTACCAAAGTAGTTTTTCATTTCAGTTCATTTCATTTATTTCTATAACAATTTTTACATTGTATCGTAAATTTTACTAAAAAATCAATGATATCGACCCGAATTTTATCGTGTCGTAAAGGCACAATCTAGGAATAGCTCAAGCTGTGGCAATAATTATTTGCAGGTCAACTAGGCTCGCTTATTAGGGAGCTATTAATATACAGCTATAAACAGTAATTTTGCAAATCGACCCGGATTTACGTTTAAAATTATCAAAAACAAGCCGTGCGCTCAATGGAAATTCCCATCGGCAAAAATGACGAACTTCCATACAAACTTCCATTCAAACTTTCACTTTTCCGTATCATTTTTCAAATAATTTCTTTCATACAAATCTTGTCCTGACAATTACTAATACAACAAAAAAAAAAAATCGCGAAATAGGAATAACTACTTTGATGTGATGCGCGGACAAACATTTTTAGCAATTGATTTTTATTTATATATATATAGATTGATTACAACTAACCTGTAAGAATGGAGTAGGCTGTGGTTTTTGTAAGGGACTGCTCGGACTTTGAGGCGACACCGAGTCACAGGACGACCCTCCCGCCGATTGCTGTTTTAACTGAAAGCATTAGTACCAATCTAAACGTCCTATACTACTGCTAATACTACCACAATCTTACCACCTACTTGCTACAGAGGCTCATCTATAAGCTCTTATTAATTACTAGCATCTGCCCGCGACTTCGTCCGCGTGAAATTTCTCGTTGCCCCGACCCACCCCGTCACCTACCCGCGCTATACTTCGGTTTCGTTTAGCGTTCTTTCCGACATTTTTTGTTATTTCTCGGCTCCTAAAGGTCGTAGCGTGATGTTAAGCAGCCTATAGCCTTCCTCAAGAATGGGGCTATCAATTGCAAAAATATTTTTTCAAATCCGACCGGTAGTTTCTGAGATTAGCGCGTTCAAGCAAACAAACAAACAAACTCTTCAGCTTTATTATTAGTATATAGATATAGATCTGTAAAATGGCAGTTTTTGGAAGTAATATTTGGTTTGGGATGTCGTCTTTTGTTTTATCAAGCAACGCTCCACGCATTTCATGTATACGTTGGTCGGTCAATAATTTATATAGATAACTTCATAGATTCGTCACTCATCACAAATCATTTTCATTTACATTACCATACAGATTACATTGTTCTAAGTTATATATAAGGCTGTGATCAAGATGTCCGAGTGTGTGTGAGTTTGTGTGTGTGAGGGTGTGTGTGAGTGTATCTCTCAAGCGATTATCACGTAAAGCAAGCGACAGCAAATTAAAATGAGATATTACCTTTCTCCTCGTCAAAGGGGTGCTCTCAACAGATTTAAAATACTTTTCGTGCATCGAATCATCGGATGCATCTTTCCTCGGTGATATGAAGCTGCCACTACGGTTTAAACCTGTAAGATTATTAACATAACATCACACACACATTTCGCCAGTATATTTAAGTCCCATGTATTAAGGGGCGAGCTTATTGTCATTAGCTGAAATATCTTTTGAAAATCCAATAAAATCATAGCCAAATTAGGTTTCCAAGTCTCCCGTTCTTTTCTGTGACGTCATACTAATCCGGATCTAACAAATTATAGTTCACCACGCTTTCGGCATCGGTCTGTGAGACGGAAGACTTTTAACCGACTATAAAGAAAGGTTATGTTAATAATGTTTACCTGTATGGGGAGACCATTTCTCAGCTTCGTGCGCTTGTACCGCACTGCTTCGTTTTCTAGGTTGCGGAGTACATACAGGGGGATTACATACTACAGCAACAGCTGTACTAAGTTCCTGAAATAAAGAACATAATTAAAATTTACAAACACAATTATAATGAAATAAAATACTACAAAAGTGGGCCGACTATGACTTTGGCCGACTAGCCGACTAGTCGGCTGTAAAATGGACGACTAGTCGGCCAAGCCAATCATTGCTCTCGGTTGAGTTCGGGTGACATCGGCTATGTTCGTGACTACGCTTTCGGCTCGTAGATGCACGCGCAGCGCCCGGCGGCCAGATCTAAGTCTAATTCATTATTATTAGGTCAAAGGAAGAGTTTCCATTTCTAAGTTGTAAATCTACTTATTGCCAATTGTTTGCTATAGAGTTTCGTCTTTTTTGTTAGAAGTATTAGTTCATTTTATTTTATTTTATTTCTGGTTCTAAGTCCAATTAATTAATGGACCAAACGAAGGGTTCCTATTCCTTCCTATCCTATTCAAATTGCACTGAAAGTAAACTGTAAAACTCATTCTATAATAAAAAATAATAACAGTAACGATTTCAATTTCATTTCAATCACCCTCTTTTAATTTTTTACGCATTACGAGTAAAAATTGGCCGACTAGTCGGCGGTTTTTGCCGATTAGACGCCGTCTAGTCGCCGACTGCAAATAAGACTGACTAGTCGGCTTTCCCGACTAGTCGGTACATCACTATTGCTTAGTTAAATTGTGACCTATTTTGCAAAACAGCTCAACATTCACTATATAGCCGTATCGCAAAATAGATCAGATTGTAGCAGAAATGCCATAAATCGCGAATTAAACCTTTTTGCGCACTTAGTTCGCAATGAACGTTTGACTCTGACTTTTTGACTTTTTCATTAAAGTTTATGTACTAGAAATTCTCTATGCAACAATTATCTATGATTATCACTGTGGTTGGATTATGGTACCTGTTTCCTCCTCTGCTGAGCGCTACTGATGCTGCTATCTGAAGAGCGGCCTGAGTCTGTGTGTCGACATAACTGGGTGGAGCCATCTTCGCTCAGTCTCCCGCGTCTGCTGTCACCGCTGTTCCTGCATTCGTCAATACAATTTCTTATAGAACTGAATATCCCAGTGCCATTGCTGTTCTAATGTCTGACTCATGAAAACCGTAGTCGACCTGCTGCCTAAATTGGTCATCAAATTTACAACAGTCTCACAATAATAAAAAGCCTATTTAAAAAGCTTCCCGTGACACGAGTCTTCCTTTAAGAGACATCGCGCTAATTCGTGCGACGTAGCGAGACTTCACAAGCCAGCGACAACGAAAACGATGATACAGATCGAGAGACAAGATATCTGGTAACTTCGAATGATTCCGCGCGAAGTGGTTGGAGTCACGTGTCGCCCGACATTTTGTCACCTAGCAAATACGCGGCTTAAAGGAACATAAAGGCACATAATGCTCGTGTTCCATTATCTCAGAACAAAAACAAACAATAATTACATTCACATTCAAGATGATAATGAGATTATCATCCTCAATTAACAACACACCTTTATCAGAACAAACAATGAAAGCATTCATAAAACTTGTACAGACAACAAAAGAGTTCAGGTTACAGGCAACAATAAGTCATCTTTCCACTACTCAGTTCTAAGATAACATCTCGCCTGATATCCCCGAAGGGTTAGGCAGAGGTGTACAGTCACGAGCATAAAATATGTATACACTTGGCTAAATTCAAAACTGATACTCTCCTTAATTTTTGAATGAAATTTTATGATGTTACGAACATAGTATTTTCGAACCCATAGGTTTATGCAGTATACCGCATTTCAACGTTGCATTCATTAATTCACGAAAAAATCGCAATTGAAAGTTGCCAAGTGTTGACACATTAGTGCTTGTGACTGTACCTCGAATACACCCACATTTTCCAGTACACAGTCATATAGGTACCTATCATCATACTCATTTTTATTGTGTACATAATAACTTTTTAAACTTAGGAAACACAAAGTCAAAGACTTAACTGGTCAGCTCAACATTAATTTAACACTATCAGTGCCGGGAGTCTTCTAGAGAGCTCTCGTTAGTCAGAAAAGTCGCATTTGGAATGCCGAGATCATAGAGGATCCACTAGCAATATGTATGGCGTCATGTAATATCATATAAGCTCTATGAAAACTAGTCGGACTCGAATGACAGCCCATGTACTGATCTCTTTTGTAAACTGTACAATAACTGAATGGCAACAGTGTGTAAATTGACACCTTACACATTTAACATGAATATTCACACATAATTGACAACACAATAGTGAAAATAGTTGATTGTTTTGTCACCTGTGATGGTAATGCGATCTCCTTGTTCGCACGGGACTCGTTTGCGTGAGAGTAACGGTTTTTGCGTTGCCTGGCGACAGTTTGCTAATGCTTGCGACTGTACTGTTGCCATTGCTGCTGATTGGATCCAGTATCGGTGGCACCTGGTGGTATTGAAAAGTTGGTTTTAGAGTCACTTACATAAAAATCTCATTCTTATCGAAAATTATTCAAAATATTTGTTTATAATTTATTAGGTCCAAAAATAATTCCTATTCAGAATGGTTTGTCATAATCTAATAGTAAGGAAAATCTGTATCCAGCTGAATTGACTTTACAAAAATGATTTCAGTATAATTAAGATAGATGAATAGATACACAGGAACCTCAATGTTGTAGTATTATATTATTATACATTACAAGACAACACAATGTTATACTGCTCTCTGTGAGATATAGGCATACAAAACAATAAATAATATTGAACAGAAAATAAAAATAACCTTATTTTAATGTCAATGACTGTGTCTGGCACAATAAATGTAACAATATAACAATAAATATAACATGACCATTGTTTTAACCACTACCTTCTAACTATATGTGTCAATACACATAAAAGTTACTATACTTGCTCTAAAATCATAACAAACACTTTAAATTATAAACTGTGTAACAATTAATGTTTTAATGTCAGCAACATTTCATACTGCTGCAATTTCCCAACAAAATCAGCAAATATAATAAAATTTATCCCTAAATCTAGGCATAGGCAGAGGTCAAAATCAAATAAGGCCTTTATCAAAATGCCTTAAAAGATAAAAAAAAATCAACATGATTAAAAAACGTTACTTTAACTTCCTGAAAAACATAATTATCATGACAACTCCAAGTATCATAGAACCAGTGCAAGCAGAAGACGAAATGTAACAAATGGAAAATCAATACATATATTACAAACTTGTTCCCTTCTTAAATTGGTTAAATGATAACCCCTACAGAATAACAGCAATAATAAAACCCAACAGTAAAGAATGCAATACAATAAAACAATGTAACCTAGTTCTCTCAATCATAAAACTGGAATTCTTAAGCTAAGCTTTCCTAGTGTTGCTATGAGATAAAAATAGATTTGACCCCAATTCCAAGTTGGTTACTCCCACAAAAATCAATTAGGGTACCTCAATGTAGTTTGTTTTAATATCCTATGATTGAATATACTATGTGATAAAATACCATTATTGAGGTTAATGGCTTTTCAGTATAGGTATCATGTTCAATAATTTTGAAAAAAAAAAACACTTTGTATAAAGATATCTTGAGGCAAATATAGGATAGCACGAGGATATTAAGGAACATGATCATACAAACTTGACATAAACTATTGCCCAATTTCCAGTAGCCACTAGATTGCAATGTGCATCTTTGATTATGTATTATTGCTATTTAAGAGGCTTACAAGAGCTAAAGCGCGGTCACTGTCGGATTGCATAGAAAAGAAAGAGACAAAAAAGAAAAGAGAGAGAGTAATTTATTGCAAAATAAGAAGCAATTATGGATTTACAAAAAACACTATTACGTTAATATGTTTCTTGTAGAATAATCTGACAAAAAATCTGAATATTTGCATGTATACTAATTTGGTTTTTATTTGTTAAAATATTTTTTAGAGGTATCTTCGTGATTTTTTTCTATCATACCAAGTTAATTGTATTACGTTTTCAACACACTATCTAACTAGCATATATCCAGAAGAATATCATATATTTTTCTGATTTTGGTTACTGCAGTGGATCATATATTTTTAGGCATTATAAATTTGTGTTTAGGTCAGGTAGTCCCCTTAAATAACAAAAAATTCATTTAAAATATGACTCACCTGAGGTGCAGGTTGATTAGTTTGTGTGGAAGTCTCCCTCCTTTTCTGTGGGTCTGTATTTTGTTTCAATGTTTGTAATTTAGCTAACGGTATGATGTCACAGTCAGTAGGCCTATGCCATACAGTTGTCTAAAAAAAAAAGAAGTTATTATGAGGTATTGTTCAATGACTATGTAATGATTTTTGTTTCTTAATATATCATAATAATTACCTGTGTGGAAGCATTGTAATAGTAAAACCTATGTGTGTTGATATCAAAAAGTTCCCACCATTGTGATGAGTCTGTGCGTTTGACTTTAACACCCTATAACAAAAGAAAACATTACGTGAACCAGTATAGGTTAAAAAGTAGAAGGTTTTATGGCTTTTATTAAATTCATTTAATAAAAATTTCATGTCTAGCTTGTTCTGATCCAATTAAAATGGGCTAAATTAAATTATTTTAGCAGTAGTTGATAAAAGCTGACACATATTCCAATTATGTTTGATATTGAGAAAGAACTGAACCATTAGATAGTAGAATACATAAGATACTGTATGTCAGAATGCAGTATTCATGCAGGTCAAAAAAATCTATCAATACTATTGAGAACACCAAAGTATTAAAACTACTAATGACTTTAGAAAAGAAAAACATGAAAGTGAGTCATAAATCTGGAATACCCATAATATTTCCTAATTAAACTTGATTTGTAGCTAATATTTTGTAATAATGTTTGAACAGTAATAAAGCTATGGTCATTTTAAACATTATTGTAACAGAACTAGGAAACCAAAAAGGCGAATCACTTGCTGGAAAATTGAAACCGGCGCTTATGTACGGAAGTGAATTAAATTTTGACCGAAGTATACCTCAGGTGGATCCCAGACGCATTCGCCAGTTGTTAGGTTAGCATACATATGCTCCTTTGTCTTCGGCTCGATAATCTCCACCCATTCCACCCTAGAATAAAACATCACCAACGACTCAACTTTACTACCACTATTCTACCACACACCAACAATTTTGACTACGAATTCAGGGCGTGACATTAGCGATTTCCGCGTACTTTATTGATTTTGCAACTTTCAACTACGGATATCGGAAGCAATTTGTCAACAATATAAGTAAAACTTAAATGTAACATATTACCTTTCCGACGACATTTTCACTAAATAACTATAACTTTTCTAGCCTTCACTTACACATCCTAAACAAATTATTTGACCTAAAATACGGATGAGAATAATCGGAAACCATCCATGTTGAATGTTTACTTCATTGATGATGGGTGCGTTTGTGGTAGGGCCATAAATGTCAGTTTGCGTTATCTTACGTGTAACGGAGTATTTATCAAATGTTTAAGAAAATGTAAAAACGAAATTTATGAATAAATTGGGTCACATAAATAAGTTATGAGAAATTGCAGGCTAAACTATATTTTATTTTAACAAAATACAATAGTCACACAATAAACCTATAGTGAAATGAATGAATGATAGAAACATGGACCTATTATACAAACTATGCTATACAGTATACTATGTTTGAGAAGTCCATGAATAGAAACGAAATTACAGTCGAATTAGACACAGACATCAATATGTTGTCAATATTTATTATCGAATCAGACTAGAGTAGGCGCAAAATAAGTCTGCGCGCGGCTGAAATCGAAAATAATCGTTTGCCACACAGAACATCCTGACGGTTTGCCATCTCGACGTTTTTATCAGGTTCCTAATAAATATAATGACTAGTTAAATACACTCCTACCAACTTACCTGTGAAATGGTGAAAATAGGAACTACGGCCGTCATGTTGAAATGTCATTCGATTGTCAGTGTCTACTACATTCGGGTTCTCTAGTTGTTTTGTCGTGATATTGCAGAATTTATAAAGTTAAATATGCCGAAAGCTATTAAAAGTGATGCTCGAAACATTATTCTAAAAGTTAAAACCTTTTTTGAAGAAGGAGCTCGGGCGGGGTCTCCGATTATTCCATTTAATCAAATAAACATACGAATTTCGGCAGCGACAGGTTAGTGTTGTCAACTTTCTTGTTATAAATTACCCGATACTTAACTAATTATTTAAGTCCACGAAATAATCGTTTCTATTCTTGCTGCAGGTTAGCGTAACGGTAACGTACATCTATTAGGTAACCTGCTAAGTGAGTGAGCCAACTAACCTGCCAGATTTCTAATTTCTACTAACATTTGTTTTATTATCTTATATTCCAGGTGTGAGTCAAGGACTAATTACAAAAATAGTTAAGGAAGGGCAGGCAGCAGAAGAAACTGGTACAAAAATTCGGACACCAGGCAAGGAGAGAAAACGTAAAAGTGGATTTGTGCATGTTGATGATTTTGACATAGGAGTTATACGGAGGAAAGTACATGAATTTTATTCTGCTGAAAAAGAGGTCTTTCGAGCATCACTTTTAATAGTTTTCGGCATATTTAACTTTATAAATTCAGCAATATCACGACAAAACAACCGGAGAACTCGAATGTAGTAGACACTGACAATCGAATGACATTTCAACATGACGGCCGTAGTTCCAATTTTCGCCATTTCACAGATAAGTTGGTAGGAGTGTACAGTGATAGATGTGGTCATGCAAAAGTAATTTGGTTTGTGTGCAAAAGTACTCTGTGCCACAGAGTACTATAAACTAAAGTTACATGCTCTGTGCTTTAACTGTAAAGTGGCAGACTGGCAGCCAGCATTGGCCAGCATAAAGAGTATTTAAGTTCTGTGGTTAGTTGTCTTGTGGCTGTCTTGATAGTCGGAAACATTGATCTCATTGATATTTTTTGTAAAAGGATTTTGAGAATTTTCTAAAAGTAAAACTAGAAATTCCAGTAAGTAAAGGTATATTTAATCAGTATTAAATATATTTTACGATTTCAGTTTCCTATTAGTTTGTAAACAATGTTGCGGACTCTGACTATTAACCTTATAAAATGCCGGCGCCTTAATACTGCTGATTCATTTATTTGTAAACAGTGCAGAGGCACGTCGACTTCTGGTATTAAGTCTCTATCCACGCAGTCACCTAAAATAGTTAAGGGTCAGTAACTACATGAAAGTTAATGTGAATCATATTATCAATATCTATAATTTTTTGTAAATTCCCTGTCTAGCTATCTTGCAACTGGCATAACTTTTTATTTTTAGCAATGGCTGAAGACAGGTCCCACTTTCTGCTGCCTAACAACCAGAAATTTGTAGAACTAGACAGTTCTCAGGCATTCGCTAAACTAACGGACAAAGAAAAACTTTATGCACATTACTTGAGTCAGGTTAGTTTATGCTTTTCCTTATTTGATTGCTTAGCGGATGGTTATAACATTAATTGTTCTCTAATTAACACCATCATAAAATATTTTAGCATGAAAATATTAAGTTTAACTATTTTAAGTAAAAAATCATCTTTTTACAAAAAATATTTGATAATACCTACTTTTTAAAAAAATTATTATATTGATTTATTAACCATATTCAAAAATGAGGAGGTTCTGAATTCATCTGTTTTTCTTTTTTGTATAATATATTTTTCTCAAAATATCCGGCAATTGTAATTGATTGATTTGGTTTTTTTTTTTAATGGGTAGGGTATGCCTCAGGAGTGGTCCTATATAAATTTTATTAACTTTTCTTTGGTAGTTTTTCAGTTAGCTTCAATAATACGTATTTTTCCCACTTAGAGCATATTGATGATGTTATAATAACTTCTTGTCACTGTTATTTACATAGCACATAGTGTTATTTGAATTTGTGCGGGTTAGAAATCACAACCATAATGTGAAAAATAAAAGCATTTTTTTTACAAAAAAAAAAAACAACTGAAAGAAATAACTTTAATTAAGGAAGTCGCTGGCAAATAACGAAAATACAAAACTAAAGAAATTAAAGTTATTTTTCACATTGTTGTGTTGTTTTAGAAAGATTTTTTTTTAAAGTTTGACATCTAAGCTGCTCTATCTCTTGTTTACCCATGAGGTAAAGATAATAAACACAGGTTTCTGGGTTTCTGAGCAAATAGTAATACTTCAGTGGATCCCAAAAGCCGATAGTCTATACCTTGCTCTGTCATATTATCTAGGTAGCTTTGCCTAACCTTTGCTTTTGGGAAACAGTGAAGTCTTATAATATTCTCAGAAACCTGTTTCTATTACCTTTTATACATATAAAAGCAACAATAATTTTGAAACTTTATAACATTGGTGGTTGATTTGTATAATATTTGAATTTTTTTCTTGAACCTACTACAAATAATTTAATAAAATATTAACAAAAAATTAACAAGCAATTTCCAAAAACACAAAAAAACACTTTTTTAGTTGGTTGTCTGTTTTTTAAGTTGGTGTCTTTGGTTTTGTATTTTCGTTTTTTGCCACTGACTTCCGAAATTAAAGTTATTTTTCACTCTGTTTATTTTGTAAAAAGTTATTTTTCACTTTTTATTAGTTGCAATACCTAACCCACACAAATTCGTATACCAATAATAGATATGTAAATTACAGTGACAGAAAGCTAATAAAACATCATCAATGTAAACTAAGGGTAAAAAATACGTCAGATTTTGATCAATTTTATATAAGACCACATAAGAAGCACCAGCTTTCAAATAAATAAAGAATCATCAAAATCGGTTAATCTAGAAAAACATTCTGGCATAAGACACAAATAAAAAAACCGTTGAATTGAGAACTTCCTCCTTTTTTTTAAAGTTGGTTAAAAAAATGGAACATGTAGAAATGCCACTAAATTGTTTTTTTTACATATTCTAAAAATAGCTGTATTTTTTATAACTGGGCTGATATAATGAATATCATGACCATGTTATGGTGTTACCAAAAGAATCGAACTGTGTTTTTCAGGCAGCATGGAGCGGTGGACTGATCGTTTTAATGCAGACAAGTCCGGAGTCTCCAAAGATCTTTGCTATGCTGCACAGGATCTTTGCCATGGAATCCATGCAGTCTCTTAGAGACGCTGCCACTGAACAGGGTGTTAATAATGAAGATTTTCAGGTAAGGACTCCCTAACATTCTTCTTCTTTATTTTTTACTGCTTGTTCATTTTCCAAGCAATGCAATGAAACATTGTATATCATAAAACATAAATTCTAATAATTTATACATAAATTGGCTGATCGCATTTCCTAGATTAACTAACTTAAATTCTATTCCCAAAACTTTGTTATCAGAATTTTTTATATCTGCACTGAAATTTTTGTCTATCACGATTATCACCTAGTATTACTTTGCCTAACGTTCTCATTAACAAAATAGAACTGATAACTTCACCACATCCTATGAATAAAAAACACATTATCTATTTACTATTTTGCGGTCGGAAAACATCCTGTTATTATGACACTATTTTTTTGTGGTTTTGCAGGCATTTTTGGTATACTCTGGAGGTATATTTGCCAACAGCGGCAACTACAAAGGCTTTGGCGATACAAAGTTCGTTCCGAATTTACCTAGGGATTCTTTCGAGCTTATTGTGAAAGGTTCCAAAGCTTTCGTTGATGACCCTCAACACATGATGAAGATTTGGCAACAAACAGAGAAGTTTATTTATGGCATTTCACCGAGGCTCACCCGTCTTGGTCTAGCTCCAGAGGTCAGTGAATAGTTCTTAGTTGCCGCGAAATGTTTGTTTGTGTTGTTGTCTATTTTTCCGTGGGAATATATTATTTATTAAGTAACAATCAACAATTACTGAAACTTTCAACTTTGAATGCAAATATGATAAAGTTTAAGCAATCTTTGAAATCTCTCAATCATTACAATATGATAATGTAGCCAGTACATTCTTTCTAGGGTGTGACAACTTACTTCTCTAGTAATGTGACTGAAGAAGATTCAAACTTAGTGAATGATTGGATGAAAACCAAACTCCTGGAAGCATATATCTGTCGGACATTCAAAACTACCGCTGAGGATGGCTGTAAGTACAGAAGAACAAAATAATTAAAACAATTAAAAATGTTATGTTCATTAGAAACCTAATCAGCTCAACCTACGATTCACAATGCTTATCATAAATCAAGATGATAATGGTAACTCTTAGTTCATAATTGGATTTTTATTGTAGTCAGAAGATTTTGATTTTCCAGTACCTACTGTAAGCAACTTTAATAATACCATACAGTCTTCTTCTTTTCGAGTTGATGGCAAATGTATAAATATATTTTAATGTTAGATAAGTTGGGCGCAGTAGGTGGCCACGCCAACAGCTGCATCAGTGGCGTTTTGTAGGTCCTCAGAAGTAATATACAGTATGCCGCATGCACATAGAAACATAATGTTCTTGTACATCTAAAAGCCCTTATTCATTCCTGTGCACACAATAGGAACTCTAATAGAGGTATAAGGTATAAGGGGGTAAAGCTCGCTCATACCTCCATAGAAACGGGAGGATCCTCCGACCAGAAGGGTGTTGTGTCTGGTGGGCAACTGCCCGACGGTTGATGTCGGGACGTTGTATATATGCTAATCGCGGGGTAAACTCTGCTTGCGCGATGCAGGATTTGCGTGACGTCAGTATGACGTGTAGCTCGCATGTGGCGATGTTGATACCGCTACAACTCAAATTGCTTATTGAGTTACATCGTGAGTTTTTCCACAGTACCACTATTCACCATCCACTTGGCCAGCGTGGAACAGTCACCAATGCCAGGCCTGACCATGGCGATGGAGAAGTACAAAGGGGCCTATTTCCAAGTCACCCGCGGAGACTACTCGCCACTCTTGAAGCGCGTCAGTGACAACCTAAAGATGGCCCGGGAGTACGCAGCCAACGACAACCAGAGGAACATGCTAGAACATTATGTGAACAGTTTCAAGGAAGGCAACCTGAATGAACATAAGGAGGGCAGCCGGTTCTGGATCCAGGATAAAGGACCGATTATTGAAACGTAAGCCGTTTTTTGTTGTTTATGTTTGTTGCAAGTTCTTGTAAAATGTAGGTAATTGGTATGACGTAGAACCGATATCAATAAACTGATGGTAAACGAAAATACTAAATTTAAAAAAATATATAAGATTTACAGGATTCATGTGTTGTGATATTTCCCCTCCCGACCCATAACTTCTTACCCAATAAAGCTATACATATGAAATTAACGAAATTTGCTTTCCATCTTTTTTATTTTTCTCTGCTACACCGTGTACACTCTTTCAAAAGATCTTAAAAATATAAATTTTCGTAATTTTTATCGAAATTTTTACACCTTTTTACTTAGTACCTCACGTACACCGCTCCCCCAGCCCTTGGAGAATAGCTGACTTAACGATTGTTTTTATTTTGAGATCAAAATGTACCTGCCAATACTGTTAGGTACCGTATACAGTACAGTACATCTTAAGCCATCAACACGAAAAACAATTCACATACAGCATTTCCGATCATCCACAGGTATCAAGGCTTCATCGAGACGTACCGTGACCCGAGCGGTCAGCGTGGGGAATTTGAAGGTTTTGTAGCCATGGTCAACAAAGAAATGTCCAAGAAATTCGGCGTCCTCGTCGATGGAGCCGAAAGGTTCATCAAGTACCTGCCCTGGGGCGAAGACCTGGAGAAGGACACATTCCTAAGACCTGATTTCACCAGTTTGGATGTCATGACGTTCTCGGGCAGTGGCATCCCTGCTGGCATCAACATTCCTAATTGTATGTATAACGTATTTCATGGATTTAAGGGCCAGCGAAGATAATTATGACGATGCGAATGTCATTTTCTTTCTTTTCATTATTGTATTATATTTCGTTGTTTTAATTAGTTTGACAACATTACTTTTTACAAGCTTTTAATAATAAACTACTACTGCAATAATTAATATTGTAACACTGAATATTTAGTTAAAGATGTAAAACAAGCATGCAAATGCTTTTTGTTGCCAACTTTCTCTGATTGCATCTTCTCTTAAGACAGCATTGCTGTGCAGGATTTGATCCTTACCAGAAAAACTGTCGCTATTAAAAAGGGTGATATTTTTTTGAAAAAATCCTACCTTTCCTAAAACCAAAAAGAGCTTTTACATAAAATCAATATAGGGCCAATGATTCCTTTGACCACTTTGCTGTATTCATGATTGATTTCGTTGCTGCCCTGAAATTCCGTCTCAATAAATTGACCCTATATTGGTATATTTACTTAGTGTCCTGTGTACTAGAAAAAAATATATTCATTATTGACGTATTTTTTTTAAATACAGATGATGAGATTCGTCAGAACTTCGGCTTCAAGAACGTGTCTCTGGGCAACGTGATCCCGGCTGCCTACAAGGAGGCTGTCATTCCATTCTTGTCGGATAGCGACAAAGTGCTTTTGGAGAAATACAGGGTTGCTTCTTTTGAAGTAAGCATTATTAATATTTTCAATTGCTTTTAAGAATATTTTTTGGCTTTAATATTCTCGAGTTAACTCCAATTTTGCGATTGTACCAAACCATACTCTTTTTTTCGGCAAATACATTGTATAATAGGTTTATGGCCTGTTTTACAATCACCTCACAAGTTTTGCTTAACTTATCTGGTAGATAGTATGTATCCAGATGCTCTGGAAACAGATGCTCAACTATAGTTCCTCATAAACGACTTAAATCGGTCATGAGTTTGATGCTGCGGTGATCTAGCGCACACTATGATTTTATTTTTTGTGACACTTGTTTCGAGTCCCGCTGTAAAATATCGCAGAAAATTTAATGTGCGCACTGCGACGTGCGGGCTTTGAATTTTCAGCGATATTTTGCGAAGAAAAAGACGATTGATTGTTCCTTCTCAACATGGATTTCGTACATATTGCTTGTCTTACCCTTGCTTCTTCGGAAGGCGTGGAGTAAAAAAAAGAATTCATGTATGTTGGATTCCTCCTGCCTGTCACAGCTGAAAGATATATCAAAGGGCGGCCGCGTGGCCCTGGGTGCGATTTTAATGTTCTGCATCGTTCTCACATGCATAATTTCAACATAAATGATGTAACCAATATTTTGTTAACATATTTTGATTTAAAAGAGTTTCCATGGAGTTTCTTGCCCGTTCTTCTCCATAGGTCCTACTACGCTTTGGAATGGGCAACTAGCTTCATCTTTCTGACTGACCGACCCCTTGACAATTCAAAAATGCCTGTAATTGGTTTATTTGAAATAAATGCTTTGAGTTTGATTTTGAAATTATCGCAGTGCGCGCGGGGCGATGCTACTTCACATACTACAAATACTGAAATAAACTTTTGCGACAATCGCGTCGCGAGCAGTCGCGCCAAAATGAGACAAATCACAATTTCTTAATCGCGGCGACATTTTTCTCGTGTATGCGCGCGCTGCCATAAAAACCTATACATTTGCATTTCTGCGATAAAATAATTACGCGATAGAAAGTCCTACTGTGCGCTCGCTCTAACAGTGTACTATAAGCGGCGGATATAACCCATCAAGGTTTAGGAAAAGTTCGGCTTTGTAGAGCATCGTCTCTCACTCATGCTTGTGTGCCTGTCTCTTTCTTTGGGCCGTTTTGGGCGGACAAATTCTGAAACTGTAGTGCCAGCGACACGAAGAAGAAGTCTCTCTCTTAAGGGGAATCCTTAGCTGTAGCCCGCCAAATTCAAATTTTCTTTGGTTATTTGTTCCACCTAAGAATTTTCCAGTGAAAAAATTTTAGGTGGAACAATTTCCAAACTTTGACGATTGATGTGAAATTGATGATTATTATTCAGTAAATATATCATTCCTACAGCCGCGAATCGCATTTTAATCAACATACGACGTAAAACAGAGCTGCAATTTGCAAAAAAAACAAAGAAAATTTGAATTTGGCGGGCTACAGCTAAGGATTCACCTTAAGCCCAATGTTTCATATTAACTATTAAGTATGTTCCCAACAGGTACAAGTAGGCCTACACGAGTTGCTCGGCCATGGCAGCGGTAAACTTTTGCAGCAGAAATCTGATGGCACCTTCAACTTTAACAAGGACAAGGTCAAGAACCCACTTACTGGTAAGATTATTTATTTTTATATACTTTATTGTAGGTATACCAGAAAATACATTACCTACGTAAAAATAAATTGAAAACACCAAAATTTTAAAAACCCCCGACAGAAAGACGAGCTGATGACCTGGAAACGGCTGAACCGATTTTGATAAAATATGCCTAAGTATCACCGCTAGAAAACCTGTTTTCAAATAAAAAAAACCGCATCCAAATCGGTTCACCCGTTGAAGAGCTACGGTGCCACAGACAGACATACACACAAACACACACACATAGTGGTTAAACTTATAACACTCCTCTTTTTGCGTCGGGGGTTAAGAGGGGCCTGCAAGAAATTTGAAACATAGGTATTTGAAGAAACTATTGCCGTCGCGCCTTACCTTAAGTCTACCCCCGTAGAGTGCGACAGGGACAGCTGCAGCTCGGACCGATTATATCACATTATTTTTGCCGAGTTCGACGTTTCGTATTTCCCTTTTTTCTCATTGAAACCTGGGCCGATTCAATTTTTTTTACTACATTTTTTTTTTAAGAAAGAGTTTTTCTAGTTTCCTGTCATTTTCTTTTATGTTAAATACTTTTCGAATTTGTCTGTTAGTCCTCTAATAACGGCGGTAAAATGAGTAAATTTTTGTAAATTTAGAAGGGTCATATTGTCTTTACTAATTAGTTACTGAAAAAAATGAAATGACAGGGACGTGACTACAGCAGACCTAGATTATATTTGATTATATGACGCTATTCAGGAAGAAAAAAGGGGAATACATTTGTATAGAGAATCGCAGGCCCTGTTCCCTCTTTTTAACAAAACTTACAACGGGCGGCCTTATCGCATTCTTTATATTTATTCAGGATTGTGTTTTTATTCTGTCTATTTTAAAAGCTATTCTGTTGATCTGTAGTTTACCGACGGCTGTAAGTATGTTGTCGATGGTCAATAACTTAGTCTATTGATAAACAAAAGCTAGCGATGCGATTACAAACACAACACAAGATCTGCGCAACGCTTCGTCAAAGTCAAAGCATTTATTTCAATTTAACCATTTACAGGCATTTATGAATTGAAAAAGAGGTCAGTTAGTCAGAAAGTTGAAGCTAGCCTGTTCCAACGCGTAGATTCGTATGGAAATGAACGGGCAAGCAACTCCAAGGAAATTTACAGAAGTACGCATATTCATTCACAAATACTCCTCACATGTATTTTGAATTAGCGTATTTGTCCATATGTGGACTATCCGGGGTTAGATAGGTTTTGTATTCGATAAGAAATTACTCTGATTTTCATTACCTAAGGGCGTTTTTACTGTGATTTCCTCACACATGCGGGATTGCCGTGCGCGATATATCTAGGAAACAATATAGAACCCAGGCGAGTGGTGGGGTTAATCGGCATCCATGAAATACGCATGATACTGGCTCCATTTACACGTTGCAAGTTTTTTGCCATTGTCAAAGTTGAACCAATAAAATGACATTGCACCGTGTGGTGAGATGGCGACATTACGCCAGCTGCAATATCACCATCTACGGAAGCGTTTTCATAGTTGCATAGAAACAAGTAGTGTCGCTGCGGTCATTGCGATTGGGCGGCTTTGCCGCTGCGGTTTGCGGTCTGCGGTCGCCTTCGGAATTGCACCTTTAACAAAGCTATCTCTCTTGTACTAGGTAAAGAGATTGAGTCGTGGTACAAGCCGGGCGAGACGTACGACGGCACGTTCACGACACTTGGCTCTGCATTCGAAGAGTGCCGCGCTGAAGCTGTGGGGTTGTATCTCTCGTTGGTCCCCGAGATACTGAAGTGAGTATAACTATATCTATAGAGTTATCAGTTATGAAAAGTTCACACCAAACGTGTAGGCAGAAGCTGATTGTGTGCGTAAAGTAGAAAATGTATGAAAAACTAATGTCAACAACGGATTGACTTAAAAAAAATCGACTTACTATTCGACTGCGGGTATTCGATTCCCAGGTCGGACGAAGTGTTATTGGATTATTCTATTAGCAATTCCAATTGCTCATTAGCAGCCCGGAGGATTTGTGCAAGTTGATAGCAATAGGCTCGCCCCCTATTACATGGGATTTAAACATAACTGGCTTCCCTTCGAGATAAACAGACGTAACGTTATGTTATCTATGTTAATATTGTTTCTTTACCGTTCAGAATCTTCGGGTACGAGGGTCAGGAAGCAGAGGACGTAACCTACGTGAACTGGCTGAGTCTGTTGTGGAACGGAGCCGCTAAGGCTACGGAAATGTACCAGCCCGCCACCAAGACGTGGTTGCAGGTACTACATCTATGAATTTATACTATCTTTAGAATAACGGTAGACAGTGAATGAGCAATAGACAAGTCACTAAATAATTATAATAATGAGACCTGCACCCTAATTGCGATTTGCAATCATAATCTGAATAATTTTGAAGGATATTGCTAATCCATTGCTTCATAAGTTCGAAAAATTTGTCTGCTCACCAACGTAAATAACGCAATTAATGTTGTTGAACTGTCAGAATGAAAGCCATTGCTACTGTTAGTGTGTTACGAAATTACCGCGCAGAACACCCTTAGAAGATGCAGTAGTAAGAGTAAAGGTGAAAGTAATATAATTTCTCTATCTCTTTTGCTCACACACTTTTTGTCTGGCCCATGTTGTTAGTCAACAACTGAGACCCAACAAAACGGCTGCCACGGTACGATTTCTTTGGCAAGTATTGCCCGAATGTATTAATAATACATACATAAACCACGCCTTCTTCCCATGGGGGTAGGCAGAAACTACAGAACGCCACCTGCCACAACCCTTACAAACATGCATTAGTTACAGTTCGCGCAAAACTCTTAGAGCCCTCTGAACGTAGGCCCGAGAGCGAAGCCGCGAATGGTACAGTTGAGTGAGAGTGAGAAAGTTCCCTCGGTCACCTTATTTATGCATACTGCGCAGCCACTCGCGTGCAACTTCCGAGAGCTCATAAAGTTTTGCACGAACTGCACGCGTAGCATGACCACCATAGAAACGGATTTTGACGACAGAAGAATAGACAAAATGACAGATTTCTAAATCAAAATTTACACAATCTGTCATTTTGTCTATTCTTTGGTCGACAAAACTTGATTCTATGGTGGTCATGCTACGCGTGCTGCAATACTAGTTTAAAAGTGACTGTCACAGACTATCGCTGTCTCATAAATAAGGCATACGCTTAAAGTGGAATATATGCCATACACTTTCTAGAGAATAACTTACTTGCCAGCGACATCGCTTTACTATGCTTGCTATGTTCTGTGTAAATCTGTTAATATTTTTCAACTGGTTCGGAGTGTGCTATTGGCATCAAGCGATACGTAAATGCATTAAGAGACTGACTAAGCGCTAGTTTCACCATACTGTGTTTATTCTAAATGTCCCGTTATGCCATTTGATGGATTGTCTCCTACGAAAAATTATACATTTAAGTAACAGCAGAGTTTGAGGAAATTGGTGCTAAGTCACATAAAATTTCGTGAATATTTATTTAAATTAAAATAATATTTACAATTAAAATATAATAACCTAATAAACTAACTAAAAATATTAATAAATTAAAAGATGGCGTCGAAAAATTCCTCCGCATCGCTGTCGACTGGTAATGTACCCAAGAGACTGGCGGCATTGCCACGTTGTATGTCAATGCTTAGCCTCTGGCCAAGGTAAAATCCAGCCCTTAAGTCACGGGAAGTGTCAAACATTAGTTGAATGTTAAGTCTTCTCAAATAGTTCATAGTATAAGAAAAAAAGATCTTCATATTATGATGGCAAATTCGATTTGCGTTTTTTTGTTTATACAAACTGAACGTGAAATAAGTTGAGATACACGTGCACGTTGCGTTGCGTTACACGTGCACTGACTGGACAGGTACATTCAAATCTGTGTGGTCCTGACATGATCTGACCAAGATAATGTTCCGGACTTAATAAAGAGTCGACTGACCTCGGAGTTTGTTTCGGCGTTTCTTCTCAGAGCAGTTGATCAGGAAACACCGACCAAATCTAGTTTTAGAATATTATTATTTCTTTTGACTTGTAAAAGTGTTTTATTATAACCAACTTACAAAAATAAAATTGAATTTATCGAACTTTCAATAGGATTTGTAAATCTGAGTAGTAAAAATGATTATTTTATTTGTGAAACGTTTATATCAGGCGCACGCCCGTGCTCGCTTCGTGCTGATGCGTCTATTGGAGCTGGAAGGCGAAGGAATGCTCACCATCACGGAGTCAGAACCTGGCAAGAACCTGTGCCTCACACTACAGCGGGAACATCTCGCCACTCGGGGGAAGAAGATCATTGGTACGTAGGAAAATGATGAAGAGGATCTAGGTTTGGATAGATAGTCAGTTTAGGATGCGGTCCCTAATATAGGCTCCGTCACGTTAAAATAACGCTGGCCTGTACCTGCGCACTGAGCGATTAATTTAATTCCTGCCTATTCCAAAGTACTAAGCAGCTAGTAAAGTACCTATGATGATTCTACAATAAAACAATAGCCTATAATAATAGTATATAATATTGTAACACGTCTCCTCCATGTCGCTCAGAATTCTTTTTACGTGACGGGCCCTGTAAGCGTCATATTTTCATATGGGCTTACCATGTATGAATATCCGGGGAGTTATTTTCTTACGATCTGCGCGCGTTACATTGCGCGCTGCCGTAAACAGCGATTCTTCACAACAAACATAAAAGTCGTTTCAAAACAATAATTGTTGCTCAATGTTACTTAGTTTGATGTATGATAGTATGTGATGGGTCTTTATATACCTTATATTATATCGCTCTTCCTCACAAAAACTAAAATAGTAACGCATCAATTTCCAGGTGATTTCCTAGTAAAACTACAAACAATAAAGGCTACGGCTGATTTCGATGCTGGAGAGAAGCTATTCGAGAAATACAGCCGGTTGGACGAGCCGTGGGGTCGTTGGCGCGACATCGTGATGATGCACAAACAGCCGCGCAATATCTTTGTACAGCCCAACACTTTCCTTATTAACAGCAACAAAGGTAAGTGCTGGTTATGTTTTGTGGCTTAAGATAGTCAGTTCCACAGGCATATACAACGTGTCCCGGAAATCAACGACAAGCCGAAAACGGGCAATAGGCCAAGTCGTGACAGTTATTAGAAAAATATAAAAAAAAAAAAACTGACGAAAAGTTAATATTTGTAGTCACAGGACTTGAAAGATCATCGCAGGGTGTCACTTTTTGAGATTTATTTTTGAATCCATAAAATTTGAAAAGTACATGACCAAGATATTTTTTTATATTTTTCTAATAACTGTCACGACTTGGCCTATTGCCCGTTTTCGGCTTGACGTTGATTTCTGGGACACGTTGTATAGTTTCTGTCGTCAGACTCAGTTTGACAATATAATATCCAGCGCGGAACCACTGTACTTTACCACCCGGCGCTTTTTTATAGTAGCTATTTTTTTTTTGTAGAATAGACTCCTTTTAGCATATTTTTGAAAACCCCAAAGTGAGCAAAACGATAGGTGCCGAGAAAATAATCGTCAGTTTCTTTCGGGATCGGTGGGACAGTGGGACTATTCAGGGTGGGGAAGATCACGTGGCGGGTCTAAATTTGCTTCCAAGCAATAATAATAAGACGTAGTCGATATTTTAAACTACGCGGATTTTAATGCGGTTTTCATGAATAGACAAAGTGATTCAAGAGAAAGGTTTATATGTATAATAAATGCATATTATAGCCGAGAATTTCAAAGATTTTTAATGTGATGTCGTAAAAAACTTATTTTTGTGCGCTTACATTGCATACGCTGGCTAAACCTTACAAGATAGATCAAAATTAAAAAGAATACAAAAAGATCTACAAAAAAGTCCGCAATGTTTTATGTCTATCTCTTAAGGATAACCCACAGTAACCATTTTAATCTTTTACATATTACAAAAAAATAATGGGTTATTTACGAAGCTATTTTTAACAGACTTCAAAAAAAAGGAAGCGGTTCTCAATACGACTGTATTTTATCTTATGTTTGTTAGCTCAGAAATTTTTTCTGGGTTAACCGATTTGGATGACTCTTTTTTTATTTGATAGCTGGTGCTCCACATGTGGTCCCATTTAAATTGATCAAGTTCTGACTAGTAGTTTGTGAGTTATCCTTAATACTGCATATTTTTTCCACTAAGCTTATATAGATGATGTGTGGGGACGGGACCCACGGAACAGAAAAAAACAATGGAAGTGCAATGCCACAAACTCACTTTAGGAACCGTTGTCGCCAAACTAGCACAAATAAACAGATAATCATACAATGCACTACAAATAAACAATTTGGTTTGATTTGTCGTTTTAATTTTAGTCAAAACTAGCACAAGTCACAGATCCTTCATCTGGGAATAAACCATCAGTCTCTACAAATAGGATTTATTTTGCTTTAGTGCAAAAAGCGTTTTTAAATCAAACTAGATTTGATTGCCGAGTAAATTCCGCTACCAGACCATAGATGGCGGTTTTCTCAGTGGTCGCAATTAAAAAATTCAAAGCGTTAAACATAAGTTTTACATTCGCGTGATAGGTCGTTATCTACTGCTAGTCGACCAGTGCAGAACATTTTGAATTACTTTATCGATATCGATAGATAATCGATTTCTTGTTTAATTCGAAAAAAATAAGATTCGCTGGGAGTTCAGTAAAACTGTAGAACAAATAAGTAGTTATTTAAAAATAAAATATTTAAGTACTAATATAAATTACTTACATTGTATAATTATATTAATGTGTTTTACATAAATCCCAAATAAATAAATACTTACGCTGAATGTTTTCAGAATTTCAATGGAAAATTCACGTGTTACGATTACCTTATATTTATATTGTAACGTTTATAATAAATATTAAATTACTTATTTTCTTTTATGGATATCAATCGATAAAATCAACATCCGACCAGACTACATCACTAATGGAGTAGCGAAGAACTTTCGAGAATGAAATAGTTAATACATTCAAATCAAGATAAACTTTATTTTAATGACATAAGATTGATTTGAACTAGACGTTCTATTAAATTATTAGTGAATTGAAATTAACTTAGATTTTATTAGAAAACATAAAATCGTGCTTATCAATGGTACGAAACACCTCCATTTTTAAGTTTTTTCTCTTACTATCATTTTTGCACTCCAAAATGGAACACTACGGCAATGATAATGGAATAGCTAAAGAAAAATAAAATTATCGCGAGACTAGCGACTCGACGCGATGTTAGAACACGACTGGGATCAAGTAAGCGTAACAGTGCTTATTTGTGGCACGCGTGCCACGCCTTCTTTGCACTTCCACTGTTTTTTCTGTTCCGTATGGGCACCACATGAGAAGCACCAGCTTTCAAATAAAATAAAACTTGAGAGATGTCAAGGGACACCCGGATGGAACGAAGATCCTTTAAAAAAAAAAAAAACTGGCTTGCTTTCTATGAGAGAGAGAGAGAGACAGACAGAGAAACACGCGCACGCCGCACGGCTTACAACTATAAAAAAAGTGTCGTTACAACTTTTGGTCTTAATTTTTTCCGTCTAGCCCCCTTTCGCAACGCGTGATAAGGAACTTCGTTCCAAAAATAATCATCCAAATCGGTTCACGTAGAAAAAAGTTCTGAGATAACACTCATAAAAAAACATACAGTCGAATTGAGAACCTCTTCCTTTTTTTTAAATCGGTTAAAAACCATTAAGAGGGCGAACACGGGTCCGCTAGTGCCACTCCTTTAAAATAATATTATCTCGTGACTGAGAAGGAATTTTGAATCTAAAGAAAAGCGGCTACATTCCTTTAGATCGTATTTAGTTGCTTCGTGTCTCAATATGAAAGTTTATAAAAGGTATTAGAAAAAATTTGGAAAATCCAAAAGTGCACGACTCATAATGCTCATTTAATTATGAAATATAAAAAAAAAAACTTAAGTCGTTCAAAATTAATTGCCGAAAAAACAGCTGTAGTAGGAAGAAGGTACTGCACAAGCGCCCCTGGTGGAATAAATGTACATAATATCTATAGATATATCACCATCCATATGTTAATTTTCTATGGATATATATAGATATACAGTCTTGTAGTTTTCGTTTTTTATTAATTGAAATTAAACGACACTGAATTAATTAATCATTCGCATTCAGTGACCTACAATCGTCGATTAGAATTTAAAAAAAAAAAAACTAACTCAAATAATGGATCTTTTCACAAGTTACAGTGTTTCCGGGTTTCACACATGACGGACAGGAAAAAATTTTGACCTATTTTTGTGTTTTTTCCAATTCTATTGCAGTAAATCAAGTTTTAAAAAGTATGAAATTAATCTCCATTAAATTATCTCGACAATAGTATGCAAAATATCTTGATTCCGTGAACTAACAAGGCTATAATAATAAAAATAGCCGCCAAAATGAGGCGAAAAAAATTTTTCGATCGTAAAGCACTCTCTGATGCTTCGCATCATGAGTCGTGCAATTCTAGACACACTTACCGAGGGTGCTTATTGAGCCGTTATTCAAAATTCCTTCTCAGTTACGAGATTATATTATTTTAAAGGAGTGGCGCTAGTGGACCGGTGTACGCCCTCATAAAATTCGCTGTCCCTTTGTCTGATTTTAAAACGGAACAACCTAGGAGCGAAATTCGTACATTATCTGTGGTAAAATGTCAATTTTAATTAAGTAGAAATTTCGGATATAGGATTTGTTTGTTAAAAAACTAAGCGTCTGCGCAGTGTGAATTTTGCGAAAGCTACGCACGCGCGGGTTTTAAAATACAGTGGAGCCTAAAAATAAAGAATAAGAGATGTAGTGTGTGAGACAGGGAGAGTTATATCTTTTTTCTCTCTCATGTAACGAAATATGCCTAAATGTGACGCGTCCTTGAAAGTTCACTCTCAATTCTCATCTAATCATCGCATCGCCGAGGATGATTTGCACCAATCGGCTCGCATCGCATCGGATCGGAACGGATTTTACAATCTTTAAGCGATATTAAATCGTGTACACAGTATTTAAAGTCTATATTACCAAGCCGCGCACAGCAGCTTGACCGCGGGCGTCTTCCGCGACACGCGATCATAGCCGAAACAATGCTGCGCGGCGCGCTCGGATCCGTTCGCCTGTCGTCGTATCCGATCGGATCGTTTCGGCTGTCGTCGCCTGGGCTCAAAGCCGTGTCCGGGCGCCAACCTTACACCGTTTTAGTCATAAATCACCAAGCCAATATTTTCTTCTCCTCTTTTGTGTTTTATGATTATTTTCTTCTTCTAATGCAATAGCCAACAATACTTCGTCACATTCAAAACCATTGTCAAAAATTAGAACACATCTACACGGTAGGAATGAAACTATTTGACTAGGCGCAGAAACGGATACGTTCGCAAGTGACGGTACGGAGCCGATCGTATGCTTAGACATCCTGCCGGACGCGATTGGCTGTCGCCGCATCCGTTCGTATCCTTTCCGATCCGACGTGATGCGAGCCGTTTGGTGGAAATCATCCTTAAGATATTTCACTTTAAAATCTGCATGACGGCAAAAATAACGCAATGAATATATTTCCTACAATATTCCACTTAAAATCAATGCCGTGTCCATAATTTTTGGCCGCGTATATTAGTTTCGCCGCGGTCAGCGAAACGTTTATTACGTAACGCACCCAAGTTTGTAATTAAGTCTTTGGTATCCGATTGTACCTAGTGAAACTTAAAATCCTTGTCATTTCAGGTGAGGAAATAGACCTCAAGCGGTACCCAGCGACGGCCGAGGGCATGATCAAATCGTGGGTGGAACGTTTCCCAAACACAGATATCGACGAGATTCTCGAAAACCTGGCAGATAAAGACAGCAAGTACTTCCAAGAGCTCCAATCACTCGCCGCATAAATATGACAGACAATTACTACAGTTGTAGCATTTCACTAGCGCGCGTTATTCATAGGAGTTTAAGGCTTACCTTGAGGACATAAAAATCAAATGACGCGCGCTCGTGTTTTGCACCAACTATACGTATTGTACCGACCTAATAATAATATAGCCGTACTGGTACTAAATTTTAATATCAACTTAATATCATAATATATTACCAAATGTATACTGATTCTAAGTTCTATTTTTATTAATATACTCGTACTTAATATCATAATAAAATACCAAAATATCTATACCGAATTTGCGTTTTATTTATTAGCAGAGTTTTGAGAACATAAAGCTATAAATGGGGGTGTAAGGGGGCACACTTACCATCTCAGTGCCCCAAGTCAACTTCACCTGCTTGTGGTGCACCCTGCTGAATAACAAACGAGGCTCTGACTACCAACCAATACCAAATACCAGCCAATAACAATAACCATTTCAAAATAAAACTACGCAGTTCAATGGCGCAGACTAGTGACGGGCAGCAGCGTCACTGGTGCGAGAAACTGTGATCTGCGATCGCCAACCCGCATGCCCAGCGTGGCGATTATGGGCAAAACCTTTAATGGAAGCCAAAATAAACCACGGCACCCAATTCCCGGCCGCCTTGCTATTCCTAATTTTAGCGGCGGTCACGGTAATAGCAAGGTAGGGTGCGAAGAATCCCCGGGTTACGAAAGGCCGCCAAACCCCATGTCCGTGACTACCGCAAGACCACCAACGCCAATCGCTTCCATATTTGGTAAATAATTAGTACTCAATTGGTACTAATTAGTACTCGAACAACAAAATTGGTAACTTAGTAGTTTTCGAGAAAATCGTCTTTGAAGGTGGTCCTGCAGTAGTCACGGTCCCTTCAGCAGGACCACCACGAGCGCCGAAACAGGGGGCATGCTACAGCTATTCTCTAAGTATACAAATAATTAGTATCCATAAATGTGATTCATGTCGTGAAAAAATTAAATTAAATATTTAAAAAACCCCCAATGCAAAAAGAAAAGAGAACATTTAAAAACTCAAAAATTCAATGACGTTTCGGAAAGATTATTCCAAATTAACATGCTTTCGGCCATAACCTTAATCCGTTACTGCTGTTTCGGCCCTAAATTAACATATTTCCTTCGCGCTTCTCATTTATGGAAGCACCCTCACCTTTTAGACAAAATGGACCAAATTATCCGGCGTACATTAACTTCGATTTTAAATGTGGCCCTGGACGACCGAGCTTGGATACAAGCTACTCTTCCCATTCGTATGGGAGGCCTCGGCGTCCGCAAAATTTCTAATATTAGTTTACCGGCTTTCATATCCTCGGTTTACGGCACTGAGAAATTAATCAGGAAAATCCTAGCCTCCACACTGATTGATTTTGATGTGCCGTGCTTCACCGAGGCTATGGATGCTTGGCGTCTCGCTTGCCCAAACTCAGATCCACCCGACAATCCATCTTCCCAGAGACGGTGGGATGAGCCACTCTGCAGAGTAGTACAGAATAATTTAATTGACACGTCTGCTACTACTGTGGAGCGTGCGCGCCTACTGGCTGTGGGTAAGTGGGAGTCGGGTCTTTGGCTTCATGCACTACCATCGTCGAACATAGGCACTTTGTTCGACGACACTACTTTCCGCCTCGCTGCTTCCCTGCGACTAGGAGCTCCCTTTTGTTCTCCTCATCGCTGTCACTGTGGCGAAGTTGTCAACAGCCTCGGACACCACGGTCTGTCTTGCAGCCGAAGTGTTGGCCGCATACCGCGGCACGCGAACATTAATGACATCATCCGACGAGCTCTTGTCACCGTCGGCGTTCCAGCTGTATTAGAACCTAATGGCTTGGCACGCGACGATGGCAAGAGACCGGACGGCATGTCTTTATTTCCATGGAAGGTGGGTAGGCCTTTAGTGTGGGACGCAACATGTGTCGATACTCTTGCGCCATCCCATCTTCCTGTCTCGGCGTGCTGTGCTGGCGGCGTTGCTGCAGCTGCGGAAAACCTCAAGCGGCGTAAGTATAACAACCTTATCGGTAATTATATTTTCGAGCCGTTTGGGGTTGAAACCCTCGGGCCGTGGGGTCCGAGTGCCTTTGTTTTGTTCAAGGAAATCTCCAAACGCCTGTTTGACACTTCCCGTGACCCAAGGGCTGGATTTTACCTTGGCCAGAGGCTAAGCATTGCAATACAACGTGGCAATGCCGCCAGTCTCTTGGGTACATTACCAGTCGACAGCGATGCGGAGGAATTTTTTGACGCCATCTTTTAATTTGTTATTAGTTTTAGTTAGGTTATGTAATTATATTTTAATTGTAAATATTATTGTGTTTGATAATAAATAAACATTCAACAAAAGTCAAAAATAATGCCTATCGTTGAGCCATCAAATTCGATTGAGTAACACCATATATTTTAATTAGGTATAGAAATTGATGGATGGCACGATAAGGTTTGCTCATTGAAATGGCGCTATAATGTCGCGGCGGGGTACCCCCGCTTATGAAAGTCAGACCCTTCATTTGCGTGACTACCTATTAATTTACTAGCATTTCCAACCAACTTGCTTCGATACGATAATTTTTTTGTATAAAATCTAGTTGGGTGTTAAATTGTTAAGTCTGGGAGCGCTATGAGTAATGAGTATTCAATCTCCTATTTTAGCAAACCTTATCGTGCCATCCATCAATTTCTATACCTAATTAAAATATATGGTGTTACTCAATCGAATTTGATGGCTCAACGATAGGCATTATTTTTGACTTTTTAAATGTTCGCTTTTCTTTTTGAATTGGGGGTTTTTAAAATTTATTTTTTATTTTTAAATTTTGTTTATTTTTGTTTTGTATATGAATTAACAGTTGTGAGAGTTTTTCAGGGCATATTTAAACACTACATCAAATAGCTTTGCAGAATCAGCTTATCGTGTTGCCACCACTGCATTGTATGTAGAATTAAATACTGATCACAAAACGAATCCAAACACGACATATCTGTTATTATTTTATGAAGAGTGTACTAGTGTGCTGGATATCCTAGATACAGCATCAGCTCATCGTGTGGCTACCATTGCATTGTATGTAGAATTAAATACTGATCAAAACAAATCAAAACACGACATATCTGCTATATGTAATTTTTTCAAGAGTGTAGGTACTAATTTGATGGATATCTTGGCTGCAGCATCAGCTCGTTGTGTTGCCACTATTGCATTGTATGTAGAATTAAATACTGATCAAAACAAGTCCAAACATGACATATCTGCTATTATATTTTCAAGAGTGTACTACTGTGCTGGATATCCTGGCTGCAGCATCAGCTCATCATGTTGCCACCATTGCATTGTATGTACAATTAAATACTGATCAAAACAAGTCCAAACACGACATATCTGCTATTATATTTTCAAGAGTGTACTAGTGTGCTGGATATCCTGGCTGCAGCATCAGCTCATCGTGTTGCCACCATTGTATTGTATGTAGGAATTAAATACTGATCAAAACGAAACCAAACGCGATATATCTGCTATTATTTTTTCAAGAGTGTACTGGTGTGCTGGATATCCTGGCTGCTGCATCGGACCAAGAATTCCACAATCTTGCATATTTATATAGCGTAAATGGGTGTTTCAAATTTTAGATCACACATATGTTTGAAAG
Organism: Griposia aprilina; assembly: GCA_916610205.1. Lineage (NCBI taxonomy): Eukaryota > Metazoa > Arthropoda > Insecta > Lepidoptera > Noctuidae > Griposia > Griposia aprilina. Next base: position 17,476,062 of record OU744288.1, read on the forward strand.
TAAAGTAAATACCCATTATGCGTCTAAGATCCTTACCGCAGCTAACAAAAGAGCTAATTACCTTGAAACGGCTGAACCGATTTTGATAAAACATGTCAAAGAACCATCGCTAGAAAACCTGCTTTCAAACAAAAAAAAACCGCATTCAAATCGGTTCAGCCGTTTAAGACCTACGGTGCCATATACAGACACACAGACAGACACACACACATAGCGGTCAAACTTATAACACCCATCTTTTTGCGTCGGGGGGTAAAAAAAACAGAACTGAAACATTTGTATTTACCGAGAAATCAACGATGATAACTTTCGCGCGCTCGTTCAGCAGGACCACGACTTTGAATGTTGATTCCAGGTTTGAGGAGCTTGTCGCTTTCCTCAAACCTACATAGTAAATTAGTACCGTGCAAGATAAAAAATAGTACTCCAGTAGTTTACGAGATATAACATGCCATTGGTGGGGTGGCGGTAGTCACGGTGATAAATTTTCATTTCAAGATTTCCCTATTAAAACTCTGTGATTTCTTCCCAAATTTATACAAAAATTAGTACTCCGAAAGAAGCTATAGTGACGAAAAATTCAGATTCCTAAGTGGTGCATTTTAAGAGAAATTAGCTTTCATTACTTTTCCATACTAAATCTCCGCGTATAACCCGACCAAATTAAGTTGTCAATGGTATTGAGCTGTACACTCGTGCACTTAAATTTATGGATATCGGAATAGTATTAACAACAGTACAATATCTATAATTTTTATATCAACTGTGTACCTATAGGTACATATTAAGAAAAAAAAATAACCTATCGTTACCCATGGCCTATGATACCTTTGTTAATGACGTGGGTAGGGATGGTAATCAAATAATTGTTTTTCTGTATTGTAAGTACCTACCTCCTGTGTTGTTATATGAATATCATTAAAGAGCTATAGGTATTTCTTATTTATTTATTTCCTACTTTACCGTTACTGCAAGCTAGCTGCTACCTAAGTATTAAAAACCTAATTTACTGCAGTAACAATATGTTGCTAATAACGTACCTAGGTAAGTATAAAAGGAGTACTTAGGTAATAGGTATGTATTTTTTCAATACCTGAAGTCGATTTTATCAAATTTCCACCGACAATGGTGCCGATTCTCTTGTACACCGAACTAACTAACAAAACTATCACTAAAATTCCTTACTTTTGAATATGAGAATCCTAAAGCTATTCTGCAAAAAAATATCTCTAAAATTAAAAATAATTTTGACGCAACTAAAGTTTAATTTCACAATCGCGACTCCACGTGGTACGTGTTTGCTCTACCACGTGATTTTTTTTAATATTTATTTTCTGCATGTTGGCAGCCTCGACGTGTTTTATATGGAATTTTTCATTTTTTTTTATGGAAAATATGAAAAAGATATTACCTACATGTAGAGTTTTAATGGTTTAACCTTTCGTATGAACGTAGATCCACGCCAGACACAATGGCTTTTTAATTGTTTCTGTAATTACGGCATTCAACCGGTTAAGGGCTTCTTAAAGGGGGTCGAAATTTTCATTATTTTTGCGATAGGACACCATTTTCGAGATATACGCAAAATAAAATTTCAAAAAGATACAGTACTGTTTTTGCACCTGAAGTCGAGGTCTTGTCGAGAATTTAAAGTTCATGACAACTAATTTTATTCCACACCTTTTTAATCGCGATTAAAAATAGCCAGATTTAGTTAGAAAACAAAAATTTTAGATGAAAAACTCCAAATTCAGAATAGCAAAATTGGCATTTTCACTATACTAATAATTCAGTGCTGTCAAACGAAAATATAGTTAAGTTGTGTCACTTTAGTCAATTTCAGAATGAGAAATCGTCGTTTGACAGGAATAAACTAAAGGAGATGTTTGATTTTGGGCTACCACTATGTACACTACATAGATAAATAGGATAAAAATAAGGGTTTTCATAAAAATACTAACAAATTAATTTGAAGAAGAGTACAGGCGTACAAAAATGATCATTTGGGAAGTTTTTTGATATAACCCTATTTTTAGGTTAGCCATGACAGCTGTGTTTGACATGACGTTAGACGACTTTGACAGTTTTAGGTTTCGTGAAGTGACGTCTTTCTTTGCTTTGACTTTGAATTGGACGTGTTTCTGGGATTTTTGTGATGGTTCTTGTTTTGCGACCCAGTTTACTACTAAGGACATTGATTGATTGCTTCTCGGTTGACCCCAGCTTTGTTATATGGTTTCTGATTCACCTGTGATTTGGAGTTCGAGAGATATTTATGTTGTGTTGCTCTCCTTGACAAAGTTAATTTGAATGTACATTGAAATGAAGTAAAATAATAGAAAATTAACATTAAAAACATTTACTATATTGTATAGCGATATTTACCTAAAGTGTACATGGTGCTAGCCCAGGCTCCATTCATTTCTGGAACATCTCCTTTTAGTGATTTTTAGTCTAGTTTAGAGAATTTTGTGACAAGAGAAACGGCACCATTATCTGGATAATATTACACGTTGAAATATAATCGTGGCAATAGCTGTTTCAAGTTTGCGAGAAATGGCAAGTAAAAAATTCAGAGATATAGAAAAAGAAAAACTAAGTGGGCGGTGGGCATAATAAGGTTGAGAACCTGGTTGGTTGCTATGGTTATTTGTTATGGTTTATACCTGTCGCATGCTTGAGGGTAGGTATTTAGTTCTGTAGATCTGAATACCTACATAACTTTTTCCATCAACTGGGATGACGATTTAAATAACAAAACACATTTTTAACTATATAATTTATTCACATTCAATACAAAACGTGTGTGATAGCAAATTTAATATCAATCGTAAGAATCACAGTTCCAATGTCACCGCGGTAACTATGACTAAAAGAGAAACATTAAAAATCACCACACACCAATAAATAATTTTCAATTCTAATAAAAAATAATAAATAGATTCGAAATTACGAAGATGAACGGATTTGCGTAAAATTATTGCTTTTTAACAGTTAAAACCACTGATATCTAACTAGCCGCGCCCTGACTTGTACAGCAAAAGAATAATGAGAAACGATTAGCGCTACAATCACGCGACGTCGTATACAATACTAGTTGAGTGGAACAAACGGCAGCAGCTTAATAATACATTTAAAACTGAAAACGCTATTGCTAAAATATACACGTTTTGTGTGAGTCTATAACAAGTCCGGTCTATAAATAGTTATCCCTAATGAAATCATCTAAGCACCATTCTATTCGATTACTGTTACGTCGTGACTTAGCATTCAATACTATAATGATTATGATAAATATTTAAACTTAAATTGACTTAGGGTCACATAAAAAAAATGTAAATTGATAGTAACTAAGAAAAAATATAGTTAATAATAATGTTGAGTAAAACGTATTTGTGCAAACACACTCTAAAATTTGTGTCATTTTATATATTTCAATAAAATGTACTATATCAAATCCAGTCACTTATGTTTTATAAAGGCACATAAGAATAAATTTACAATAAACACTTAACAAAAAGTCCACTCTTTGCAAAATATATTATTACACTTTAATAGTCAATCGTATATTTATTAACAGTAACAAAATCTGTTCAGCTTAAAAAGCTGTATCAAATGTGCGGTAGTTGGACACCGCGCTTTGGAGAAAGCCAACAAAGTTCATACACAACAATTCATAAATACTATCTGTTGTAATTTGATGAATCAGTGTGAAACTAGCTACACCCTATTTATAATTAGTTTGATTTGATAATCCAAATGCCTAACATTCGGAAATGTTCAAGTAACATATAATTCTAATTTTTGCATGACTTTTAGGATACTTTGAATTCAGTGAGAGATTAATTTCAATAAGTATTACCTATATTTGCCACTAAAGACAGTCTTCTGTCGGTGATGAGATTCTTTTAATTTACATGAAATCTAAAAACACGTGAGTATATGCTACGTTTGGCAAGAGTATCGATACAGCCTCGATTAGATCAACACTAGTAAAAGACTATAATGACATTGTAAATAAGTTATAACAACAAAAACAATGAAAGCATCAAGTTCCGTCAGATACATCTACCCCTACAGTGTCCTCGCAATAAGTTCGCAAAGTTAATAGTCAAAAATGCTTATATAAATCACAAAATCAAGTTATATCCTGCACGATCAATAATTTCTGTCAGTCAACTTTCTCAGAGCATTCTGCACCGTCGCCTTCGCGGTCGCCTTTCGGTGAGATATTGGATCTGAAACATTACACTTACGTTATGTGGCTGGTAAATTCACTTCTTCGACGTTTTTCTTCTTCTTCTTGTATTGCTCTGTGATGTGTCAATTATGAAGTGCATATTACATTAATTCTACTGTCATATGAATTTGAACGTTACAATGATGTTGGTAGCTGCTATGATTCTGTTTTCGAGTTGTCTACGAGCAATATCTTTGTGGACTCAGTAAAAGTGAATATTAGATCTACTATCTACATTCGGAGGCATTCTAGTATTTTACATATTTATTTCACAAAACTTCTTCGTTTGCTTATGTATAGGATGTAAACTTTTTAAAAGCATTAGTGCTATAAACTTTAATTCGGAAGCGTGAAGCGTGCACAGAATAAAATCGTATTATCTTTCACTTTGGGAAAGTTATTTTAAATTATTTACGTGACATGTAAGTACAAAAGTATACACACCTTGGCAGTGTTTCCTTCTCAGCATCGGGTTTCCTGGTCACGCTGATTGATATCTTTTTTCTTTGCCTTATTTTTTCCAATATGTTTTCTGGGCTCTTTTCTTTTTCGCTCTCTTTCAAAATAATCGCAGAGTTGCGAGTAGTTCTTTTTGGTCTATAAGTAGCATAGTTACCAGGCGAATACATTGATATAGTTCTGTTGTATTTGTGCGGATCTCTCAACGAATTGACAAGACTATTATCCTCAGTTCCATCGGAGCTGTCCAAAAGGGATTTCGTTCTGGAGTACCGGTTGGCACTGTACGAGGACGGTTGGTCGTAATCTAAATAACTTCTGCTCCCCGGATATTTTCTAAAGTCGTTGCGATCGAGAGATCTATAAGTATCAATTTTATCATTCAGTCCATAGTTTTCAAATCTTAAGTTACTCCTAGTGTTAACAGGCAGGTCGGTTAAAAGAGATCTATAGCGTTCCGTGGACGGCGACAAGTCAGACGAGACGGAGAGCCCTGGAGAGAGCGGAGACAAGTCGTAGGTGAGCGGCGACGTCGGCGACACGTCGTACTTAGTGTCGTTCGGTTGAGAGTGTATTCTAGCGACCGGGTCGTACTCGGCCGCTCCAGGGCCCACTAAACTACTCTTTCGTCGTTGTTTCTTTTCGTTAAATCTTGAATAAAAGCTTTTCCTACGTATTCTATCGACAATGTCTTCTTTCTCTGGTGTGATGGAATCGTGATTTCGGAGGTGTACTGTGGTATTCTCTGACGGAGATAGAGGGTTTCTATCGGAAATTTTATTATCAGCACTAATATCAGACTTCAACTCGGAGTTTGAAATAGTTGACCTACTTCTCGACCGACTGCGACTCTGTGCTTCAGTGTTATCAGTATGTGTACTGCTGTCTACAAGCGCGGCATTCTTTTCTGGAATATCTTTCTTTTCAGTCTCACCGTCAACAGAGGAAATATTCATAATTTGAGGTTCTATCACAGGATTAGTAGGAACTATTTTCTTAACTCTTGGCAATCTAGAGAAATCTAATTTTAAACTGTTTCTAATGGTCTTTGATTCGTTTTCCTTTTTAGACGCAGGCTGATCATCGTTATCTACGGACAATGTGGACACACTGTCACTAGAGGTTCTCCCGTATTTATTTTTACGTCCAAGACCATTCAACAGTAGCGAAGTTGGTCTGCGAGGTTTGTCTTTGTCAAGAATGTCTGCACTGGGTTCAGGATTAGTTTCAGTTTTACAATTACTGACATTAGGCTGCTCAGGACTTTCGCTGTGAGATTTTTCAACGATAGGTTTTGATTTTTCCTTGGGCTCGAATTTTTTAAAGAGTCCTAATACTTTTGAAACGGTGGTTTTGTTTTGAGGTGCTTGCTGAGTTTCCAGAGCGGCGACATCAGTCAGTGTGACAGCTCTTTTAATTAGATTTGATTCGGTTGTAGGCTCTACGTTGACGGGCACTGATTGCTCTCGTTGTAATCTGCTTAACTTAGAATTATCTTTTTTCGTCTCATTCCTTACACTATTTTCTGCCCCCTTTTCTGGGGAGCTAGATTTATTATTAGACGCAAACTTTTCTAACTTATGACCTATCGATTGCAAAACAGATTTCTTTTTTGTAACTGTTGTTGATTTCGTACCATCCTCATCGGCAACCTTTTCCTTTACTTTCTTTGTTACTTTCTTCTTTTCAGTTGTTTTAGCATCACTAGTTTCTTGGTTGCTTCCTAAATCAGTCTTAGATTTCGACGAAACTTTTCGAATAATCTTTTTCTTTACTGTACCTTTCTTTTCTGTTTGATCAGTATCACCAGTTTTTGTGACCGTTTCGACTTTCTTTGCCGACTGATCCACAGTTGTGTTTTTAGTATCTCCGTTAGATGTAACTTTCACAACGTCAACCGATGGTCCGCCATTTGGAACAGCCATACTGTTTTCTGATTTTACTTCTGTTGTTTCAGACTTATCATTGTCTCTGTTTTTGATTATACTATACTTTTTCAAAGACAAACTAGTGTCACTAGATTTTATATCTGTTTCCGTTTTTGGATCGGTACTTTGTTCCAGCTTTGAATATTTTTTTACCGAATCGGATTTTGTCACTACTTCTGGCTTTTTCTTAGGCAAGGTAATACTGAAACTTACTTCTACATCAGATTTAATTTCGGGATTGATTACCTCATCTTTTGGTGAAGTATCTTTAGAATCATCTACTTTACCGTTACGACTAATATAAACTTTTTCTGGCGATGGACTACTTGCAGGGTAGCTTTTCGGTCTTATTAATTTTGTCTCCCTCGGTAAAGACCTCTCTTTATCATATTCTCTACTAAACGAACCTTCATCAGGCAGCACATTTTCACTGGGCTCATCTATAGAATCTAAAGTCTTCACAGGGTAGCTTTTGGGTCGGATCAATCTGGAATCTTTACTAGAGGAGTTTTCATCGATAATTGTTTTTTGTCTTGAGTTTTCCAAATTAATGTAACGTTTCGAGTTCGACGTCGATGCGGACGAATCCACCGCGGTTTCTTTGATGTTATCAAGGATCGGGAAAAATGGAGTGATGGACCTACTGCGCTCCTTACTTCCGACGAGCCCTATAGGCGAGAGACACTTCTTGGTAGCGGTAACTTCGTCCCTGAAAGCCGGCGGGGCATCGGCTATGTCTATGGGACTCTTCACGGCCGCCGCCTCTTGCGATTTGTTTCTCTTTTCTCTAATCTCTCGCAAGATTTTCTGGGTTTCCAACTCTCTTTCTTTTCGTTGGCGCTCGTAAAGGTTCTCGTCCGGGGGCGAATCAAAAAAGTCTGAGCGAAGAAACCTCGAGACGCGACGGCGCGGCTGGTCCCCGGCGGGCGCGCGCGCCTCACGCCGGCGCAGCGCCGCGCTGGCCGGCTCCGCCGCGCCGCTGCCGCCGTCGGACCCGCACGAGTCGTCCAGCGACAGCGCCCTCTCCGGGGTCAAGTATTTACTGAGCAGGGGACGGTCGCGCGGCCGCGTCGCGAGCGGCTCTCGGATGAGCGAGTTGGGCGACGGACACTCCACGTCGACCGCGGCCAGCAGTGGAGTCACCTCCCGCGAGCTGGACCGTCTTCGCGGCCGCGGCAGAGTTGAGTATTGAGGTGTCGACGCGTCTATTGAACATTCTTCTTTTGTTTCTTTAGGGTTCTCAGGGGCGGCAGCGGGCGGGGCGAGCTCGTCGGAAGGTGGGGTAAGGTCGGCGGGCGCATCAGGCGCGCGCTCGTCGTGCTCGTGGTCGGCGGAGTGCGAGCGCGCGGGCGCGGGCGGGCGCTCGTGCGCGGCGTGCAGCGACAGCGTGCGGCGCAGCGAGCGCGCGGCGGCGGGCGGCAGGTGCGCCAACAGTTGGCGCTGCAGACGGCGCGACAGAGCGGGCGTGAGGCCCGACAGCGCGCGCATCTCGCGCTCTGAGAACTCGATCGAGCTCAAGTCCAAGTCCGACAGGTCTAGTCCGCTTTCGACGTTCGATTCCGAGTTTGGGGGCCCGGTACGGTGCTTACCGGTTTTCTTACTACTACCTGAAATTTAATCGAAAAACACACGTTTCGATCATGCAGAACGCTCGCTGTCATGGAGTATTTACAGTGTCGATAGTGTAAATCTGTTTTGCGTCCGCTCGACGATCGAGAACGAAGGGGAGCTACAAGCGGAGCCTCCTTGGTGGAACATTAGATAGAGAATCGAGTACAATAAGACTGAGGGGCTCTGTGTGCCCGTAGTAAATCCACGAATGATGCAAACATCGATGCGATCAGTTAAAAGTTAATACATATCTACAAATACTAAATACTGACTAGTCAAATTAGGTCAAACGTTAAGCTTTAAGTATGCGAAAACAAATCACAAAAGAATGCATTAAAATGTTGCTTCTGTAGGGATAGTAATTTATCAAATGCGTACTAAATTATGGCTTCAGCGATATATTTCACATAGTAGAGGCATCTCTATCTGATAACAGCCGCGGCGCACGGTGCGGAACACAAAAACACATAAATGAAGAAATAAATATAGTTTAGTACCTATTCTTGTGTGGCGTTTGTGGCAGATTTGTGGTTGGCGCTGGTGCCGCTGTGAAGTGAAGATTTGGTCGGAGCATGCAGTGTAACGCGCAACCCAACTGCAACCACACCAACACAAGCTCACTACCGCTTCACTCGCGCGAGTCACCTGCCCCCCCCCCCCCTCCCCCACGCCGCGAGCGCTCGCTAGTCTGGCTGCAGTTGTCGCAGCCCCGCGGTAGCGTATGAACTCGTGACATGATCTCTATACTGACATACGTGACGCCCAACATCGAGTGCTACCACATCCACTATCTACACATGTATGCCATGATCACTTGACAAACAAATTAATTAACTGTCACGCTGCATCTTATTATTATTAATTATTTTTACAACTCAATTTTTACTTTTCACTGAAAATAGTCGACAGTTAAAAAAAAGAAAAAAGAAATTGATTAATCTACTTTATACAAAAAATAGTACTGCATTGGTACAGGAGATGCGACACGTGAAATGTCCTGTACGTACATTTCATGCAATGCAACTGTAATAACTGAATTTATGATAATCGAGAGCAACGCAACATTTTCCTGCTAGTGTTAGCGGGTAGGAGAAAGTCAACACCTGCACAAAGAATGCAATTTGAATACAATAATACACTACAATGCAAAAAAAATGTTAACTTTATTAATTAGAACAATGTTAATGAACTCTAAGAACACAAAATATATGATAGACTGTAGCTATGTCTGCCATGTTACTGGCTGTTATATCGATAGTCTATCATACATAACATTGATGTTAATTGAGGAAAAAAAAAACAATGTCGACGGCGGAAAACGTCGCGAATATCGGAGGCAATGGTTACTGTAGTTCGTTGGTGGCGTATACTCGGGGCACTTCATGGAATGATTTGAGAGTTAATTTATTTGTTTTAGTGAAGCTAGCTTTCTGGTGAGTGTCGGTGACCGTGCGAGGCAGCGCTAACTACTTGCGAGTTGCAGTGCGACGGTGACACGACGCCCTTATTGCGAAGGATAGGAACCATGTCATAGTTATCAGCATCAATCAGCAAGTTAATCGTTTAAAAGTGTTTCGTTTTTTTAATAAAATTAAAAAACAATATAGAATGTTTGTTTTGTATAAAATAGTGCTCCACCCGCAGCGAGCGCCATGACAACGATGGGTAGCTAGCCAAAGTTAGGCACTTCCTGACAATATCTGCCGTTATCTAAATTACTTACTTCGTTCTGTGTCAAGTTGTAAAGATTTTTAAATGAAAAACAAAAACCATTTTAAAAGAAACTATATACGCAATTTTCGATAATGTTTAAAGATACGTAGAAATCTGTTTCAATTACTAAACTATGCTTGAATTTATGAGTAATGCTGACAAATATGATTGAGCCCTTAGGTTATTTTTAACATGTCAATAACCACTTCGAAATAAGGAATAACTGATGAACTGCTTAACATGCTGCTATGCCAAACGTACCGTGGAATTTACATAACATCAAGTGTTTTTACAAATAATTTGGAATAATTCGAATAACAAATACATATACATTCTGTGCAACAATTTATAAAAGTGTTCTTTGGTGAGTATTATTGTGATTTAATAAATTTATTGTATTATTAGGTATTGGAATAATATGGATTGCTTAGAAAATTATTTATAAATCAATTTATATGATTAATAATCATGTAGAATTTATGTTTATATTGTAGATTTTACATTTGGAATTGTTGTGTAACATATTGTGAAAGCTACAAAAAACGTTATTTAAAAATGCAAAAAAATAGACATCGACTTAAAGATTTATTTATTTAAATTCGATTTTGTCTAAATATATAATTTATAGACAAAGCTTGAGATAAAATTCTTCTATTTATAAAAGAAAATGAAAATACACCAACAAAATATTGAAAGTGTGTGTGTCGGTGCATGGCCTCAGGCGTGAGCGTGATATTGGCAACGTTTTCCCCGTGCGCGGGTAGCAAGCGGATGCAAAGCGGACTCACCTCGGGGCATGTGCGTGCGCGGCTTGAACATCGAGTCGAAGTCCGCGTGCATGTCGCGGGAGCCCCAGCCCTCGCGTCTAGGTACACGTAAATTGAAATTAATAACAACTTGATTATGATTTTGGAAATAAGGTCTCTTAAAGTGGGCACAAGTGATAAGTATGCAGAAGGCTGAAAACTCCTGGCACTTTTTTTTAATGATTAATTTAAGGCCCGCTTGCTCCACAAATCACTAAAAACTAGTGTATAGTGATTTGTGGTGCAATCGGGCTTAAGAAGTATTCTACCTCTGCACCAAATGATATGCACAAACTACCAACGTATTAATTGCTTAAATACTTATCTCTTTTGCCGTTTGTACATGAGGTAACGCAGGAATGCGGTATCGAGAAATCATCTCATCATCATAGTTTATTATACTGGGAAATCATGGTGGCCCAAACATGGTCGCGCTACCAAAAAAAAATATGGTTGTTTGCGGAACTAATCGGACGCCTGGGGGTTTAGACAAAATCCCTTTTCTGTAAGCGTTAACGCCAACGGAAAATCAAATTGTATGGAGTTGACATTTGCTTAACACGTGAAATTACGTGTCCCTTCCACAGGTCATTGCCATCCATTTTGACGTTAGCGTCTGGCGATAACGCTATCAGAAAAGGTTTTTGTCTAGGCCCCTTGGTGAGATACCCACCGTAGAGCTGTATACATTTTACAGGCACCGCGACCATGGTTATGCCACCAGGGTATTTAAAACATTATACCAAACAACACCCGCACTCCTGTGCTGTAGCAATGTGTACAATGCGTACAATTCAGTTGTTTCATTCAAAATATTTAATTTCTGTTTTTCAACTTTGATAGTGTCTTGTGTGTCGTTTTATGATTTTATGATTGATGGGGTAAAAAAGACAGTTTAATATTTTTCTGATAAAAAAAAATGTATGTGTGTGTTCATTTTTCAGTTAGTTTTTACAGTATGTATTTTGTAAGCTCATATAAACTTACGTTTCCGACACACTTCTTTTACTTTCCACATATCTGTGAGTGCTGCATGTAATCATAATAAAACGTGTTACAGTGTCAATGAAAAAATATTATTAAAATATGATCGTGTTATTGTAATGTGAAGTTATAAATTGATGAAAGTATACTCACAATAAGTTTCTCCTTGGTAAGTGGGGGCTGCATGCATAAAATTATCATTATTTTAGTCGGAAAGTCACGATAAAATTACATGCAATTTTTCACTTGTATTCATTAAAGTATTGATTATATTTGCGAAATGAAAACGTTAAGCGTGTTTGTTAAATTATTAAATTGTGTATGTTATAATCAAACTTTATGAATAGAAATGTTATCAATTTAGAATATGAATTAAGCTTTCTTGAAATAATGAAATTGGACTCCAATATTCAAGATTGCTTTAATTTGTTATGGTTGAAAAATCGTAAGTTACGATTTTCAACTCTTACATTAATATAAATAATTTTGTAATTGTAGGAAGTCTATAAAATTATAAATATAATTTTGCATGGCTAGGGAATATAATAAAAATCTGCCTATAAAGATGAATATTAAATGAACATTTTAAGAGTTTTAATTATAATCATTTAAAAGTATCCTGTTATATCAGGTTTTGATCTTCAATCTTTAACTTTTATTTATTTATTTGTTATAGATATATCTTAGTTATTGTATAGCTAACCCATACGTCTGAAAAGTTAAGTTCTTTACCTGTTGAAGAACGGCGACTGTAGGTTGTTGAATAGTGAGTGCTGGCTAAAGCCGGGACCTTCCTCGCCGTTCAGACGGTTCGTTAGTGCGCGCACCTGTAAGGTACGGGAAAAATATCATAAAGTAAATAGAGATAAATCTCTTGCACGATGAGTCAGACAGAGATAAACCACAAACGCGGCGCACGTGGCAAATAAGATGAAAGGGGATCCGAGGATTTTAGAGGCGGTGAAATATTGTCCTCAGTCATCAATTCAATTGTCACGGCGCAACGTCCGCATCTAGCATATTTTTCATGTTCTTCAGGCTTCAACTTCAGCCATAACTCCGAGAAGACGCGTGTGGATCCAATATCTTCTGACGTCATTGTAGGCACTTATATTACCCCGCACGGAATACAGTTTTTTGTATTTATTTTGCAGAGTATATTGTGTGCGTTTTAGTTTGTGCTAAATAAATGTATTATCTTTCATTTCTTTTTTATGTCGAGAAAAAGGCTGTATCTGCTTTTGCCGACGAGCTTCCGTAGTATTCTCGTGTCACTCACCCGGTGCAGCAGCGTAGAGAAGAGGTTCTCGGCAGTGAGCAGGTGGAAGCCCTCGTCCTCCTCGTCGTCCTCCCCGGAGCTGACGGACTCGGCGCGCGCGGCGCGGCTGGGCCGCAGCCGGTGCATGTGCGCGTCTTCTTCTTCCTCTGATTCGCCTCCGCTTACTAGGCTGCTGGTAAATACGGAGAAGTCAGTATGTTAAATATGGTTAAAGACTAGTGAAGAATACAACGTTGCTTGTCTATATTGTGGTTCTTTAAAGGCAGTGATCGACGGACGTGCATGCTTTGCTAGTGTTTTGGCGCACTAATATAGCCTGGATCACTGCAAAAGCTGGGTTACCCTTCAGCATTTTTTTAAATGTATGCTACAGAAAAGAAAAACCGTTCCTGTCGCTTGTCGATCAAAATCCCGCATTAGTGCGGCTTGCCCACGGTCTTTATTTTTAGGAATCAAGTCTTCGAGGGTAAAATAATTTGACTATTAGTAGTACCTGATGCGCCTCGGCTTCGTAGCGCGATGGTGTCGCACGCCGGGCACGTGTGCGCTGGCCTCGGGCTCGAGGGAGCGTTGTCGCGGCGTGACGTAGCCCTTGCCTTCTACCGCGATAGGGATGATGAACTCGCGCGCAGACTTCTTGATAGGCTCGCCCGGGCTGCTGCATGCTTCGCTCGCGCTACCAGATTCGGTTGATGCCAGCCGTCTGGATGATACAAATGAGATGTTGCAATGAATCCACGGTATGAACCGATTTATCTACTTCGAGGTTGATAGATCAATGGATAGCTAGATCAATTAAAATCTTTTTTTTTTTTTTCGAGACAACTTTCATTCTCATACGGAAATGAGATAATAAAAATCTGAAGGTTTTCAAACACTGCAGCAAAGGCTTGTATCATGATAATTTATGAGGGTTCGTTACTAAAACAAGGAACATATTAGCTATTAAATAGTCCACAGCATTCACGAGAAAACCTTGGTAGCCTAAATAAATGTGGAGGTCAAACATCAGTAATTAGTAATAACAACATAGTGTAGCAACTGGATTAGATAGACTGAGATGTCAACAATAAAGTAATGCTACAGACCTGAGCGGCGTGACTCTAGGAGCAGCTGTAGGCTTGGGCGTGCCGGGCGTGCTGGGCGTGCCCGGCGTGAGCGGCGGCGGCGCGCTGGGCAGTGGCGGCGGCGACGTGGGGTCACCGCCCGCCACCGTGATGGGGATGATACGCTCCACCGACACGCCGCGACCACTGCGGCAGGGACTCGTTTGTTAAATATCGCAAAGCATTCGTGGGACCAAACTAACTATGGAGTTTCTTGCCCTGTCTTCTCCTTTTGGAGCGGGCAAGTAAAACAAAATATTTTCTTGTAAATGTTGACGTTTAAAAGTGTACTACTAGCGATATATTGGCAATGCAAAAGAAAAACAGCATAGTCTATACGTACGTTAAGGCGAGATAGATAGACGAGACCATTCACGTACACGCTATCAGCCTGTACCGGCCGACGTCAGCCGGGAACGAAATATATTCCGCTTATTTTCACTAAATCTCAGGTTTTGACGTGATTAATAATAATTACGTGTACTTAAATAACACACTCAGAATTATTCATTTCAAACGTAAACTCAACTGGAATGTTTAACTGCCTAAATACAATTCATTAGAACTGCTACGAACTTTTTTTACACAAATTAATGCAGAATGTGATCGCTTTTTATCACATTAAAATAATAACAAATACGTAAATTCCTGCTTTTTCTAAAGTCACTTTTGTTGACCCAGAGATTGACACAATACGTCGACGCTATCGATAACATGATGTTAATATATATATTTAAAATTAATGATTTCGCACGACTTGTGCATTCGTGCAAAAAATCGCAAAGAAAATTATATTCTCGCCGCACGTGAGCGTATATTACGATGAGACCAAAGGTTTATGTATACATGAAAGACATAGATGGAGATTTATCATCCTCAAGATGTTTATGAGATAGGTATGCAGTCTGAACGAGATTTCCGAAAATATATAAAAGGGAAAAATGTAAATGACTATTAATGACAACATAATAAAATCAGACTCACAAGTAGTCACAGCCTTTTAAAATTTATTTTCAGATATTTCCGTTTCAACTACAAAATCCCTAAACTCATCACCTTCTGTTGCTGTGTCTTAGCTAAAGGTTAATGTTTGCGATTCGGTATTCTTTTTGAACATATTACATGCAGGGATATATTTAGACCCTTTCACACTTTAAATGTAAAAAATACTGCAGATCTGTGGGATAATACTGTAGAAGTTGCTAAGTCTATTATTGACATAACTTACATTTATTATTTCTTTAGCTCTTATCTTTAATAATTGTATCAACTGTGGGGAGTTTCCTGACCTTATTAAAAATAGTAAAATAATACCTTTGTTTAAATCAGGTAGCACATTAGATCCACAAATAATAGACCTACCATTAGCAATAATTTTCTAAAAATCTTTGTAATTACAAAGATTTTTTAATAAACATAAATTATTACATAGCAATTAGTTCATTTAACTACTGATCTATTGAACTTTTAGGATAAATTTTCACATTATAATGCATCCATAGGTACGTATTCTAATCCATTTGCATCAGATAGTTTAGGAACAGATCATGGATATTATTACCTGTTGGCATTACGATGATCTTCGACACGATGCTGCGCCTCGGTGCGGAACACGCGCGGCGCTGCGCCGGGCGGCGTGCAGGGCGGCGTGCCGGGCGGTGACGTCAGCGACGCCACGCCCGCCGACGACGAGCGCCCGTACGGCATGGGGGGCTTGCCTGCACGAACAGGTGGAACTATGTACGCATTTTTGACATTTGCAATTGATAACTTGTTATTATTTGCAGTAAAGTCAATAATCATAGATTTCACTTTTCACTTTTATTCGACATCTTTCACTCGAAGTCAAACGTCTGAACACAAAATGAGTCAAAAGTAAAAAATAATTCATTAGTGAACCGATCAACGACGTTGGATTTCGGCACTCGGCATCTTTCACTCGCCTATAGAATATAAGAAAAATGAAATTAAATGAGCAGATGAACGTTCATTCCTATAATAATTTTGTCGGTGTCGTGTGAACGTGGAATAAAACGATAACGAACCGTCTCTCGAGTAAAGCGTCTATTAGCTACAGAGATATTACAGTGACGGTGTGGCAATACCAATTGTACACGTTTACAGCTAGATACTAACTTCAGAATTGCCATAGGTTCTTGGTTGCGGACACCTCATTTCTCAGTAGCTCAAATAACAAGTAGCCCTGATGGCATTTATTATGTATTGCAGGATATTTTTTTTTTTGTAATATTCCTCCTTAGCGTAAGACATATTCAGCTAATCTTTACTTAACTTTAAGCAATGTTTATAAATAAAGGGGCTCATATTTAACGTGCGCTTCCTAGAATACCAATTGCAATCAGGCTTTTTAGGGCGTACATCGAATATAAAACTAAAAGGTATTATCGATCTTATGCGTCAATTTTTTTCTCGTGTAGTTCCTTTTTATATAAGAAACAATACCGACAACCCTTTCTGTATTTTTTGATTAGATTCTTTAAAATTTTGATTATCTTGATACCTTTTTTATATTTGTGAATTTACGGTGTATTTTTTATTTATTACAAATCTATACGTGTTATGTCCTGAATTACTTTTTTTATTTCGCTACAGTAGGTAGATCAAAAAACAGTTATTTTCACGTTGGGCATCACACATTGAAAATGGCGATAATATACTCAATAAATTCATCTCCATACTGTTCAAATTATCACATTTACATGAAAAATTACGAAACATAATCTTCAGTTACATATATAAGGAATGCATAGGAATTTATCACCAACTCGTACATTGGCGCGTGTTTCACAAACAAGACATAAAAATATGACGTAGTAATATAGATCTTAAATAGTTTACTAAAAATTTTACCTGTTCGTATAGCAGACGATATGATATCCCTTGCGGCGCGCCGGCGAGTCTCTTCCCCGGCTTTCTCCTCAACCAACTTCGCCATAGAGTTTTGTAGACTCCTGCGAATTATATTCCACATTAGTCATATTCAAATAAATAGCTTGGCATCATAGCAGCTGCATTAATCAGAATGTATAAGAAAACAGCATCCATCATTGTCATATACGTATTGCCTTACGTAAGGAACGGAATGTGTGTGGTATGACACCGCATATTCGTGATGACTGTAAACTCATTACTGCAGCGTGTTATGTAAGTATATTTTTTAACATAACAAGAACTTGTTTTTCGAGAAAGTCAGAGACTTATGGTGTTGAACAATTGCAAGTAGATATTAAAAGTAGGAAGCTATTGATTTTTGGGCTGAATTGACTGCTGTTTCATTCATACGTTATTGTTGGTCCCACAGCAAAAGGTGGTCACATCGATGAGTTATTTCAACCTCTGGAAGGATGTTTAATAAGTTCAAAGTCAGCAAAAATAATGCCCAAAGATAAGAGGAATTAAAGAAAACCCCCTTTTAGAAGTCGATTAAAACTTTATGCATGAACATAATCAGTTGACTGACCTCCTTGCATCTTGCAGCAACACAGCAGGGTCTACCGAAGTGGAGCTGTGTGAAGGTTCACTCTCTGTCTTCTTGACGCCACTGCGGAGGTTCGATTCCCGCTCCGCCTCAGTGTGGCTCTGCGACAAATACACGCATGATGAATAAGAAATAACCTTACGGATCTTACGAAACTTTGAAATCACAACCATGACTATGCAGCAAAAATTTCGTAAGAAACAACTTCGATTTTCGTCACTAAAACTTCAGTATTTATAATTAATACTAAAGCTAGTGGTCAACTGTCAAATATTCGTTCTAATACTGGTGTTATCGCTAAACACGACCACCCCAGTTCGAGTCCTATATAAAATGGCGGCAGACGCCAGAACACGGTGGTCGTAGGCGCATGCTCACGACGCATGCACGAGTTTTGTTTATATTTAAATGCGTTACTAAGTTTGTGTGGCACGTCATTGTTGGGAAATATGAAGTGTGTCTATACTTGTTCAGCTACCTTACTATGACGTGCTAATACCATCATGGTTCCATTGAGAAAAAGGGATAGTGCTATCGGTCATATATAGCTCCGTCTCTCTTTCACGCTGGAACAATGATGGCTTTAACGTCATAGTACGGCCTCAGGTGTACAAGTGCACACTCCCAGGTGAGGTAGGGACCTAGGTGATACGTATCTGCGCGGGGTTATCTATGGACGAGAATGGCCCAGGATCGAACCGATCGATCTCTTGACTGATGATATAGATGATACGTTTAAAAAGTTACGGTTAAAAGGTTGCTAGAAATGTCTATTAATTTTGTTTTTGTGGGCATTCGTTTTGAACTTCAATCAGATACGATTCCTTTTTCAGGATCTACATTGCGCATTCATCTCATGTGTTTTTACAGCAGTTGTATCACACAGCTTTTAAAATCAAATCAAATCAATATATTTTATTTCACATAAACCAACATGGGCACTTATGAAACATCAGAACAGTGTAGGCAGTGTAGGACAGTGACAACACAAGGACAGTGTAGGCCTGTCAACAAGTAACAAGTACTCAACAAAGTATAAAAAGGTCCACAAATCTACAGTCTACAAGTTAGGCCTACAACATTCTCACATTCACAAAATATAGAAGAATCTATATAAAAATAAAAGACTATTTAGACCAAATGACATGATTGTCATTACAACTGTAACAAATCTGAATCAAAATCCTATCCACAAAAGCCATAAATAAGGAGTTGAAATAAGAATCTGAGGTATATAATGTCAAATAATGAGATTATGTCAAAGAAGTAAGTAAAAAGAAATAAAAAACTTGATAATATGTGTTTACTACATGAATGACTGTGAATTATTTATGTATTCAAATTTTAATATCATTCATAAATTGCATATGCTTTGTACATACTAGAGATACTAGTTGCCTACAAATACACTAAACAATGAGAAGATGCACGGTTAATAATACAATAAAAGGTGAATCATTTGTGTTGTGAACTTCATCTGCCAATTTCCTTATAAGATGAATCAATTAATGAATTATGTTATTCCTTCATTAGCCTACGCTTGAAGGTAATTGATACATTAATAGATTACAGCTAAATATAACCTGCAACATTCACCACTTCCGTGTTTCATAGATGATAGTGAATCTATTAGTGTAGAGATTTGCATTTTACGATCGCAGGTGATTCATATCGATGCAAATCTCGAATCATTGTCATCGAGTTACTTGCCGAGTCCAGCAGCCTAATTACGTAACACTATCAGTCACAATCTGAAACATTTTGAAGGATATTGCTAAACCATTGCTTCATTAGTTCGAATTTATTTTCTGCTCAACACGTGAATAACGCAATGAATGTTGTTGAACAGTCAAAATGAAAGCCATTCCTACTGTTAGTGTGTTACGCAATTACCCCGCTGGATTAATAACACAGTGGGGCCGAAGATTTATAGAATACATAACAAATTACAATACTTGTTCCGTTCAATTTCACAATATCAAGTCGCTTAAAAGTCAGGTTACTATCTCAGTGTACTCAGGCTTTAACTGTAGTAAAATCATATAGATATCTCGTATAAACGAAATTCTGCTCCGATAGCATCGAACAATTTATATGATTTCTTTTTCGATATCATGACTAAGCCTTATGAGACGGAATATCAGTGTTTCTATTATTATATTTTTACGCAAAGAGGTCAAATAAAAAGTTTTGTTCACCTGTGAAGGCTCAATGCCAATTTGTTGCAGCCGAACAGTGCCATTGTCTGGTGTCTTGGACTGCAAGTCACGGTCTTCACTCTGAGCTTTGGGCTTGGCGATCTTTGACACAACTGCAAACAATAACATGAGTCTTATTCCTGTGTTTTTAAAGTTTATTTTGCCATAAAACAAATTGTCCTCAACTCGAATAAGTATGGCGCATTTAAGGTATTTTAATAAATAAATAATGCTTATTATCATACCTGGTTTAGAGATATTGCGTTTGATTTCAGGTGCTGTTGTAAGAGAAGCTCTCCTCTCGAACTGGTCCTTGAAACTGCCGACATTGCCTCCTGGTGAAACGAAAAAAGTAAGTTTTAAGTAAAATCTGTGTGTACGAATATGGTGTTAACGACCGTCTCCCCCTTTGGAGAAAACCTAAGAACTGGCTCTTGCAAACCGAGAAAAATCCGTTTTTACAAAATATAATCGGAGGAACAAGAGAGAACAATTCTTAAAGTCATCATTCAAATTGTTTTCTCCAAAAGGATTATGCGGAGGTGTCTAAAATACACGCATTTCGATAATCCTACTAATATTATAAATGTGAAAGTTTGTGAGGATGGATGGATGGATATTTGTTACTCTTTCACGCTAAAACTACTGAACGGATTTGGATGGAATTTGGAACACAGTTTATAACCTGGATTAACATGTAGGATACTTTTTATCGCGGTAGTATGGTCCCGTGGGATAATTTCCGACATCCACGCGGGCGAATCCGCGGGCAAAAGCTAATTATGTTATAAATCCCTTATTATACTTAGGACATAAAAAATACAAAAAGATGAGTGTATAAAGTAATAAAAATGAACAATACTGAATACAAAATACCTGGTATGGACAGTTTCTTTGGTTTGGGCACCTGGTTTGCGGGCGGTTGCTGTGCTATAGACAGTGACGTCAACTTGTCTGCCGCAGACGCTACGGCGCTCTGCTTTGAGTCTTCTTGTGGCTGTGGACAAACAGAATTAAATCGGTTGTTTGCATAACATAACATAACATCACGCCTGTATTCTCTGAAGGGTTAGGCAGAGGTGTACCTATAGCACACCCACATTTCGCCAGTTATGTTTAAGTCCCATGTAATAGGGTGCGAGCCTATTGCCATCAACCGGGCACAAATCCAGACTCCGGGCTGCTACCGAGATATTCCAGATGGAAAAACCTGACCAGACCAAACCCAGGATCAGTTGTTTGATTTCAGTTTTTATACAATAACAGCTTTTGTCAACGGTTTCGCTCGCGCGGAAGTCGGAAATAGTCCCACGGGAACGTAGTACCGGGACAGGAAGTAGCCTTTGTTCCCAGGATGCCATCTATCTCCTTGCCAAATTTTATCGAAATGCGTTCAGTGGTTTAGGCGTTAAAAGGTAACAGACAGACAATTACTTTCGAATTTATAATATTAGTATGGATGAACAAAGTATTGGTCTTTCTCTGAATCAGATGATAATACAAAGGTTCTATTATACCAATTTTATTAGTGAGGGAAACCGATCGCCGTATTGTGCCACGGCTTGGAAACCAACATAATTAATATGATACATTTTTATAATTAAATCAGCGTATTTTTTGTAGCATCACTTTTGAGTAATGCTGCAAGAATATCCATGAAATTACACGATTTTATTTCAGTTGCAAACCTTGTAATTTAACAATTGATTTGAAACATTAGGAGAACCCACCGCCATATTTTGTTTATTATTTTAAATTAACCTGACCCATGATAGTCACTATCATCAAATCAACCTCATACCTTAGTCTCCTCAACTTTCTCCACCGGTTTCTCCTCCACAGTCTTGGTAGGAGAAGTCTTCTTCTTAATACCGACACGCGGTTTGGCCGGCTTTTCAACAGGCTCCTCTTCTTTAGGCGGTTCCTTGATAATGTCCTTTGTTAGGTCTCTCACGAGTTCGACGGGAGCTGGCTGGATTGTGATCGTCGCTGATGATTTTAGGTTTGGTGTTATTGCCTGGAAGAAAATGTAAGGTTTAAAAATATGAAAAGTCTATAATTTTGCTACAAGACCAGGAACCTACAAGCTACCTACAAGTAGCAGGAAGACAGCATAATCAGCCTATAACGTTCTCACTGCTGAACACATACCTCCTCTACTTGAGAAGTAGTGGGCCGTAATACAACACGCGGGTTCAATGGGGGTTGGTAGATGAACATGTCTTCGAATTTTTGGTTCTAGAACTACTGGTAATGATCTGATTAGGAAGACTTAAACTCACAGCATTTATTTCAATTGAAACATAGGCACTTTTGAACTGTCAAAGAGTCGGTCAGTTAGTTAGAAAGTTGAAGCTAGTTGCCCATTCCAAAACGTAGATCTTTATGGAGAAGAACGGGCATGAAACTCCAAGGACACTGTTTTAAATCATGATATTACAAAATCCTGGGTACATTATTCTTGTTGTTTCTGTGAGAACAATGTAAAAAAAATATTAAGAAACAATTCAAAATATAAAATTAAAAATAAGCCGGTGGCAGTTAAGAGATGACCAGTCTCAACCGACGGCGCTCGTTCAAGGACATGACATAAGTAGAAAGAAGTTGTAGTATTCCGTAAGGCTAAGGGCGAAATTTATTAATAAAACTAAACGCGATTAGCACATCTAAACCGCGTTCAAGAGCTGACAGTGTCTAAATTGTTATGGAATATTGACACTGACAGCTATTAAACGCAGATTAAAAGTGCTGATCGGGTTCGGTTTCATTAGTGAAATCCGCTCTTAATCGAATTTCGTTTTTGATCAATTATTGGCGCGACTATTTTTTACTAGCGACCCGCCCCGGCTTCGCACGGGTGCAATGTAGGTATTAATATGGTGTCAGTGTGGAGTGATTAATAAGTAGGTAATATTATGTTACTAATAAGTAACATTTTGGATTGATTTATATGCACGCGCCGCGCCCACCGGCCGCTTCCACCGGACGGACGTACAGCCTGACGGCCGCACTGCCCCCGCAGTTTAAATCTCTGATATCTTCTAAGATATTCGTTTTAATGATATACTTTAAATGGCCATATTGATCTATATTAAATGCACAATATATTTAAGGTACTTAATTGGATAAGGATTAATGCTGTATTGCTTAAAATCGCTTCGTAAATAAGCCATTATTTCTCGTAAAAATTAAAGGATAAAAAATAGTTATTGTGGGTTATCCCTAAGAGATAGACATATACCATCGCGGCCTTTTTTGTAGACTTTTTTATGGTGTACAATACTGTAGTATATTATTTTGATCTATCTCGTTGGGTTCAGCCAGCGTTTGCAATGTAAGCGCAAAAAAATGTGTTTATTTACGACATCACATTAGAAAACTCTAAAATTATCAGTATTTCTCTACTATATTATGCATGTATTATACATATAAACCTTCCTCTTGAATCATGCTATCTATTAAAAAAAACGGCATCAAAATCTGTTGCGTAGTTTTAAAGATCTAAGCATACATAGGGACAGACAGACAGCGGGAAGCGACTTTGTTTTATACTATATAGTGAAGATACAACCAATAACTAAAGCAACAGAACTACGCTTACAGCTTTTGAGACGCGACTAATTGACGATTGATTATTTTCATGTATCGTCTAATTACAACAGGTACTCATTTTTAGGGTTCCGTACCCAAAGGGTAAAATGGGACCCTATTACTAAGAATTTTTGGTCTGTTTGACTTCACTGTCCGTCCGTCTGTCTGTCCGTCTGTCACCAGACTGTATCTCATGAACCGTGATAGTTAGACAGTTGAAATTTTCACGGATGATGTATTTCCGCTATAACAACAAATACAAAAAAAAAGAATAAAATAAATATTTAAGGGGGCTCTCATACAACAGACATATTTTTTTTGCCGTGTTTATAGATAATGGTACGGAACCCTTCGTGCGTGAGTCAGACTCGCACTTGGCCGGTTTTTTATTTACATTTATCGGTTCGAGTTTATCAAAAGCAAGTGAGTATACACAATGAAAATTATTTAACACTTACTAAACGCACATCATATGTTGTTTCTGTAAATGAATTATTATTATATTAGAGTGATAGTTACCCCGTCATCAGCCAGAGTTGGTTCATCATTGGGAAGTATTTCCGGTGAGCTCTCTTCAGGTAACACCGGCGCTTGCGGCGCAATGCTCGCACAACTAAAACAAAACACATTTCTATAAGAGAACATTTAAACAGTAAAAAAAAAACCCACAAAGACAGACTCAATAACCCGAAGCATAAAAATAAGATTTTTACCTTTGTCACTCAAACAAGGGCATTTAATTCATCGATAACAGTGAATGAAACTCTCTTTTAGTCACTGAGTGAATAAAAACATTTTGAATTTGGAACAAGCACGAACTATATGAATTATGTACCAAAAATAAATAAAAATGCGCTGAAAATACCTACTGGCTGTCTAAATGGATGGAATGGATGGATGGATTCCATAGAGCTGTACAATGAAAAAAAAAAACATACTTGAATCGAAATCTGTTCTAATTTCACTAAAAAAAATTAATGTTTATATTTTGTTCTCTTATTACCGATTGTATAATAAAATGTGATAAATACCAATACTTTTATTTCTCGCAGTCAATGGTAAAAAGTAGAGTACACGACTCGTGAAAAAAATAAAATATCACGGTCCTTGTATCCCTCGCTCCGCTCAGGAAGAGTCATGAGCGGAGCGAGGAGGACGGGGGCGGGGGGCGGGGAGATTATAAAATCTATAATACTTCGCTGCTCTCAGGATCCCACTTAGTTCCCTTGCATAAATTCCCTTTTTTTCAGTAGTTGTATAATCTACTATTACTTTAACACTCTGTGCGGCTTTGCATCTTTGTAACCCCTGACGGAAAAAGAGTGGTGTTATAAATTTAACGTGTGTATCTGTGTGTGACAGACACACAGATACACAGATGCGGCATCGTAGCTCCCAAACGGCTGAACCGTTGTTTGTTTGTTTTTTTTTTTTATTCAATGTTATGATTTATTTGGTAGTTCCAGAATACTCTTATGCATTGGTATTGCCAGTTTTTCATTTATTGTCGTATTGTTGTATTCACATCGTATAGTCATATGCATTTATAAAAACGCTGTTATTTTCACATAACAAACATACACTTCAATTTTATTTATCTGTGTAGCCTATAGATGAAAACTGACGTCATAACAACCGAAGACACAATACTTCGATTTCCTCACTAGCTTCTTCCTTAAGTAGCAGCGTATGACCAGCAGTAGACTTTGAAAAATAAATGGGTGACAAACCTAGCCACTCTTTCCTTCTTCCTCTGCAATCCACTAGCCGACATGGCGAGTTCCAACTTGCGTTTGTTGTCGGACGCCGACACGATCGTGCGAGTTGGTGACGGCTTTATTGCGTCTTCACCACCCTCTGAGAATATAAGGCTTATGATATAGTCTCATGCTAACAAGAACATTGTATTTACTAACTTTTATATTTCGTTTGTGTAAATAAAAACTCAAAATGTTATTCCTTCCTTTATAATTATTTTGTTGCGGATAACATTTACGTAGGCAGTAGGTACACTTTATTAAATCAAATGCAAGATCTACGAATATTGACGCAGACATGAAACAGCAAATTGGACGTCCTCGTGTGCGTTTGAAATTTAAGACACCGATAAAATAAGGATTATTATCCAGTGTCTAAACGAATTGAGAGATTTAGCTAACTTATTCCAGGATAACGAATATGATAAGTAGCATAAATGTTTATACCTGCAACTAAATCCAGGATCCTCTTCTCGGCAGAGTTGCTGGGCTCAATGTGAGCCATGGAGGTTGAGCTTGTGAGGTCTGTGCCGCTCTCCTCTGGACCTAGTTCATTCTGTAGAAAACGAAACACGTTAGACATATGCATAAATCAAAACATAACGTCTATTTTCCCGAATGGTACCACTGAGGTGTTTAGAACGCACACCCTAGCACAATCCGGGCTCTGGGATGCTTGTAAGATATTCCTAATGGAATAACCCCATATTCTGCACTCACGCTTGCTATTACAATACCAATAACACAGTAAAAATTTCAAATCATAACTTGCTTTTAGAATCCTTCGTAGATAAGTACATTACAACTATTTTCTTAATGTCACTCGGGAATCATCGCATTTCCGAATACAAACGAATGCTAATTTCCATGTCCATCAATTATTAGATTTATCGTGTATAATAATTTGAATTTAGAACTAAGTAAATGATTGATGTTTTGTTTATATAGTTCAAAATCAAAACAAAACAACAATAAAGTACTTAGTTCTGAATTCAAATTAATAGACACGATAAATCTAATAATTGATGGACATGGAAATTAGCATTTGTTTGTATTCGGAAATGCGATGATTCCCGAGGGACATTAAGAAAATAGTTATACTGTAATAATGTGACGTCCACCAACCCGCCATAGGCCTGCGTGGTGGCCTATGGCGGGTACTCCACCAAATTAGGCTGATTCTCCACAGAGTTGAAGCGGGTGAAAAC
Organism: Griposia aprilina; assembly: GCA_916610205.1. Classification (NCBI taxonomy): domain Eukaryota; kingdom Metazoa; phylum Arthropoda; class Insecta; order Lepidoptera; family Noctuidae; genus Griposia; species Griposia aprilina. The sequence continues at coordinate 17,502,441 of OU744288.1, forward strand.
CAATACCCTTTATTTTAAACGGCTCTTCTCCGCTCCAAGAAGCATCGGTGAAGGGTCAGCCTTACGAACCACTCCTGCATAGAATTGATAGGATCTTTATTGTGTCTGAACTGCGAATCTTTGCTAGACTGTGTACGGCACCCACCTCATTGGGCACCATGACGGAATTAGAGTTAGAGGGCGCTGCAGGTGCCAGCGACAGCAGTAGATCCAACCGCACCGGCGTCTGCGCAGCTAAGGCTTCTGCTTCCTCAAGGCAAGATGTCTCGCAGCCTGTGTTCACCCATCTGAAGATGAAAGGTGCTTAGAATTCGGGCGTAGTACCGTGATATTTGATTTGGTCAGCTGTCCAGTAAGCTACGACTGTGGGAAAGAACAAGTCTTTTTCAAATCCTTGCTTCCAAATAGATATCTATTCCACTTATAGAATATAAAAGAAATATCAACGTTATACCTATGTAAATTAAATTGATTTCAGAATTACTGGTTCTATTGAAAAAGTCATCAAAAATTCAAAGTTGTATTGCAAATTCATGCGCATGCGTGGGCTTTCAAGTAATTTGTCCGAAAACAAATATTGGTTTACATTTTTATAAACTACATTGCAAATGCAGATACGTTACCTTTGTTTACTTCGAGGAATAATCTATAATATTTACGGCAATTATAGACTAGACGCAATCCAAACACATTGAACTTAATTGGATGTATAATTAAAGGAGTCTTATGAACGCCAAAGTTAGCCCCCAGGTTCATACTATTTTTTCAGTACCGGTAAATTCAATGGACTATAAGAATTCTATACAAAGAAATAACGAAAAATTGTTTATTCTGCACAAACAAAACGCAAATTGTCAAAAAAAAAGACAGACAGACAGGGGGCCTAAAATGGACGCTTTGGTAGAATCATAATATGAACTGCGTACAATTCGTATATCCCGCAATTCATCTGTTTGACAGCTGCTATTTGACTTCAATAAAGCAATGCATAATGTGTGGACCATTTTATGAAACTTAAACTGTCAAACAGATGAATTGCGGGATATAAATTGTAGGCAGATCATAATATGATTCTGCCAAAGCGTCCATTTTAGGCCCACAGTTCATATTCAAAATAGCTTGAACTCACGGATTATCACAAATGTAGGCGATGTCAGCACGTTTCAACGGGTCCACTGTGAGCATGTCGCGAATCAAAGGTGATGCACCTGAAACATACAACACATCTCTTTAATAGCTATCTTAAAATCAGTCTTGAAAAGGCTAAGGACAACCTTCGGAAAAAGAACGCTTCGAAACCGACGATCCATTTTACCGCTATTCTCTTTTAGGCTTGAGAAATATTAGACCTATGGTTGAAGATCTCAGGAACTTCACGATAGTTTTAATACTTCCACGTATTATTTATTTATTAATTACTAGCTTCTGCTCGCGGTGGCGCGTGGATGTCAGAAATTACCCCACGGGAATGTGTTACTGGGAAGAAAGTAGCATATGTCCTTCCCGAGGGTGACATCTATCTTGCCAAATTTTATCGAAATCCGTTCAATAGTTTAGGCGTGAAAAAGCAACATACAGACAGAGTTGCTTTCGAATTTATAATATTAGTATGGATTTTTTTTACGGCTCTTTATATAGCTAACAACAGGCGATAGGCTGGGCCATGTTATTTTAAAGATGTTAATTCATTTTAAGTGTGAAATATGAGCAATTATACCATGAAGAAAAATACAAAGAATAGAATAGATTACTCTATTAAAGAAAACTACTTACTTGACGGGTTTCTAGGTTCATAATAATCGCCATTACTGATCTGTCGGACTAGACGTTTGAAGTTGGAGCCATCAAATGGCATAGCTCCGTAGACTAGAGTATATAGAAGCACACCCAGAGACCAGCAATCCACCTGGAGAAAAAATTAACCTTTTCATCCTCATTTTTTCACTTGCCAGCACCAACTATGAGAACAGCTTATGACCATCTATTTGAAAAGGTAGAAGAGAATAATCATTATCAGTCTAAAGCAAGCCTGATTTGTATAGGCCTTCCCACTAGGGAATATGCATGTGATTCTAATAAGGGCCAAATATATTTTTTAAACTTCAGAATTATGCCTCCATGATTATAATGTTTTTTTTTTTGAGCAAGAAATGAATTAAAAAAGAAGGAAATATAACTGTGGGAGATTCAAATATTTGAAAAGCGACGTCATTCAGTCAGAGCGAATGTGACGTAAGTCTATGACAACAATGTCAATGTGTCACATAAGAGTGTTTGTAATTCAGTCCGTTGTTAATATCATAGACTATGACGTCACACCATGCGCGCCAAAACGGTGCCCGTGTCGGTTGGCTATTTTTAACCTTTTTTTTAAGTACATACTTTCAATTGATTTTTTGGCGTTAATATTTTTTACTGTTATATGGCGATGTAAACTATCGACTAAAAATATTAAAAAAATACATGCATATTCCCTATTGCACACCACTGCCACTAAGTTCAATCCTGATCGCTCATAGCTTGTTTATAAGGTTAACCAGTCAGCGAGCTTATCAAGAATTGACTTCCCGAAGCGCATTGGGACGTCCTTAATTTTAAGGCATGTCTGTAGTGGAAGATTTTCTAATCCACAACAAAATACAAGCCAAAGTCCGCTTAGTCTACCAGTAAATTTTACTAGTGTAAGATACTCTAAAGTCTACGATTTTATTTGTCACAAAACGAAGTAGGCAACTATGACCCTCAAATGGATCTTTGACTCATTGTATCTACTTAAACTTATTATGTAAATGATTAAATTATGGCGTAAGTACCTCTGGCCCTATGTATGGCGTTCCTTTAACGATTTCCGGAGACGCGTATAAAGGTGAACCGCAAAACGTGGATAGTAACGATGTCTCTTTGAAAACGTTTGATAGACCGAAGTCGGCAATCTGGAATAAAATAACATTACTTGTAACACACTTACACCAAAAATTATAGTAATATCAATGATAAAGTTTTTCCCACGACTTCTTTCGCGTTGAATTCGTAAGATACACAATATACTATAATAGGTTAAATGTTAGAACCCACGACACAAAAAACAGCTGATGACCTTGAAACGGCTGAACCGATTTTGATAAAACATTTCTAAGAACCACCACTAGAGAACCTGCTTTCAAATAAAAAAAACCGCATCCAAATCGGTTCACCCGTTTAGAAGCTATGGTGCCACAGACAGACACACACATAGCGGTCAAACTTATAACACCCCTCTTTTTGCATCGGGGGTTAAAAATATTAGCCACATTTTTATACAACTCCCCTGGCTGTCGTCCCACCGCGTCGCATGACGCTATTAATTCGTTTTCGATCCCTTTTTTCTTTTTGTTCGGCTCCCAAGGGCCGTAGCGTGATTTTAAATAGCCTATCGACCTTCCTCAAGAATTGGGCTATCAAACACAAAAATATTTTTTCAAATCCGACTGGTAGTTCAAGAGATTAGCGCGTTCAAATAAAAAAACAAACTCTTCAGCTTTATTATTAGTATATATAGATATAGAAGGGATTTGCACCAACCTTAGCACTACCAGTATCATCTAATAAAACATTTTCCAATTTTAAATCTCTGTGGCAGATTTTATGTATGTGGCAATAATATACAGCAGTTGCAATCTGTCGGAATAACCTGAAACACCATCACAAATAACATTGTTTAATCGAAATCAAATCAAAACTAAAAAATATATATTCAAGAGTAAAATGTCCACGGACCTCCTTGCTTCGTCCTCTTGTAATACTTTTTTCTGACTTAGATAATCGTAGAGCTCACCGCCCGAGCAATACTCCATAACAAGGATCATCTTTTCACTGTTTTCAAATACTGAAAGATATAAACAATATTTTACAGAACAATGGTCGCATATTTCTTGATTAATTGTAATAGAAAATCAACATCATGTCAGATTGTTATAAAGAGTCCAATTCTCTAGCTATAGTTACAATAATGTTATAGTTTGATCGCATGCCATGTTGTTTTGAACGGCGAACACAGACGAACGTTAGTCTATGAAATGTAACGACAAAAGGGCCAATACGAGATGATTTGGCACCTATTGATCTTGCACTTTATAGTTGTCTTTGTCTTGTTACTGCGGTATTTAGATTGAAATAATACGATGAAGCATTGGAAATGTCATAGAAAATTATGTTGGAATTTCTAATGACTGCGGTCATGTTTATGTCGTCTCATCAGTCATCCAGAAGTTTTGAATAGACAGTTAAGGCAAGAGCAGAAACTATTTTTGCCTCGAGTTGTAAATTTAACTGTCCAAACACTTTAATGGGAAGCTAGAGAATGATTTATCTTGAGCTGCATACCTTCATAAATATGTACAATATTAGGATGTCTAACAGAAGACATAATCTGCACTTCGCGCCGAATGCGTATGAGATCAGCCTCGGACTCGATCTTGCACTTCTTGATAGTTTTGATGGCCACCTCCTGGCCTGTCTTCTTGTTGATACCCAGCTGCACCTTGCCGTACGTGCCTTGACCTAGTTTTCTTACTATATCAAATCTGTAAAACATATTCATAAATGGTAAGTAAACAGGTTTAATGTCAGGTTTGTGGGATAGTGATTGAAGCTAGTAGATTTCAATTCATTGCTTGATGATGCAAGCTGCAGTTGTGAACTGGGGACGTTAGATCAGAGGCTCCATTAGCCTTAATTTCTAACGTTCGCTCGGGACACAGTATCAACTGCTTTATGTTTTCTTATAAAATATTTTGATCTCATTTTATTTATCATCTTTTGTACGTCATTTTTGGAATCATTGTCCAAAAATTTAGCGACAAATACAAAGTCATCACAGCTAAAACGGTTCAATTTACTCAAATGATTAGTGTCGAGGTTAAAAACGCTTAAGCAAATCAATGCGTCACGGAAACGCACAAATCAGTACTGCGAGCAGCACACTTTATATTATAAGCGAAAGCGTTTATCTTGAAGTACCTACTGTACTTTCTTTACATAAATCGTTCTAAGACTTTGAACACTAATAATAGAAATACCTATAGTAAAACGTATTACATAGAACTACTATTTTAAAAAGTGAATCCGGTCGCCTATTTAAAGAGTACAAAATGACTGTTTAAAATGCGGACGAAATATTTTTAGTTTGTAAACGGAACGGGAAGAACTATCATACGTTTGGGAAGGAGGAACGTTTAAATTGCAGGAAGTTAACAGATAGAGACAAATATACTTCCTACTGAAATTAAAATGACAGTTCGAATGCATATTAATGCAAAGAAAGCCAAATAGCATAATACATATCCACAAAAGTACGGATATTTTTAGATGGCATACAAACGATATCAACCGGTTTCAAGTTTTGAGTATGACATGGATGGTTATAGAGAAAAAGCATGGATGGGTTGTTTAAAGGAGGATATAGCAAGAGTGAAGATAATTATGCTGACATGGGGTATGGAAGAAGACGTGCTGCGCCGACTCCAACTAAATTGGAATAAGGACAGAAGGATAATGATGACATCACACTGGTTGAATTTCTCAAAGATATCAGTGAAAACAGTAGGTACTTGATGTTGTGGAAACCAGCCGTTCTCTTTTAACTTGAACCAAAAGGCATTGATCGCTGCCCACGCGCCGACAATGCACGCAATACACGTTTGTTTGGTATTAGTAAGTATAGTAATGCAGAAACATTCAAATGAATCGGCCTCGCGTCGACGAATACATTCACCCGATGTTAACGTTATGTCCATAGTTTTATTCATTATTGAGGAAGTGGCTTTGTTTTAATATGGTATAGCAATGATGAAGAAAATTAAAAAAAAAAAAACTAGGAACTATGATTCACAAGAGATACGAGAAACTTCAAAGAAGCACGCACGTAGTCATCTACCAAAATGGTTTATTAGGATTTTTCGAGATAATTAGTTGTGTTCAGAGTATCATAGTAGTTTATGTTTGATTTTAAGATGCCAAGCTGTATTTAACCAGTTCATAATATTTCAACCAACTTGTGCAAAAACGAATATGGTCAAATTTAAAAGCAGTGTTTTACTATAATATTCAAGAATGCAATATGTCTATGGGTGGAATGATGTAACAATCAACCTTTACACCTACAAACTTCCGACGTTTCGCGTGTAGGTGAGCAGTCTGACACCCTAAACCCGGTCATTGGTTGGTGACGTGACGCCCAACAGCGCGTACACAAATGTTCCATGTTGAATGCGTTACGTTACTAAAATAATACTAGTGTAAGCATGCATTGACGTAAGGATGGCGTATGAACTTTACGTTCTTAGATCTCGAACAAACATGAGTTTGAGTACGGATTCGAAATGGGCCATGCGCAATTGCTTCAATAGAAGAGGGTTATAGGCCAAGCCCGCCAGTCTATGGAAATACCAAGTGATCATATAGTCCGAACATAATCGATTTAGCCAAGAAGCTGGGAATTCCATAAATCTATAAATACTTTTGTTCTAATGAGCACTTTCAGTACCTAGGTATTCCTAGTGTTTATGTGATAATGGCTTTTGAGTAACTAGGGGATAACACTCACCTTTGTTTGAGCCTCAGCCGGTGGTCGTGCATTCGCACGTCACCGGTGTTCTCAATGCCGTCCATGATGTTGGCGGTGCGCTTGCCCTCACCCACCACCATTGTGACTGTAACAAACAAATAACTCACTATCACGACCTGTTTAAATACTATCATTAAAATATATCATGTATCAGACAAAATGCGATGCTGGTTTATGTAGTGTACCGCACTTGGCTCGTTATTCCGACACAGATTTGTTTGTAACGTACTAAATAATTTTCAAGACATAAAACTACTAGGCGAAAAAAGCAGCCCTGGAAATTGCACGCGAAACTACTCTTCAAATTAAAATTAGATACGAAGGGGACAAAAAAGAAAAGCTATTTTGGCGAAACGTCTAGCTATTATCTGACGAACCACAACAAGGCATTCTTTGGTGTAATTTGGGGAAACACCACACAGTCATTACGGAATTCGGAAGAAAGCTTCGGCCAATTAGCCGGTTGGCGAGTCGTCAGCACGACTGTAGGTGTCGCCGTCCACGCTTGTTTATAACCTGGCAAAGAGACTAGTTTTCCCGTCAGCAGGGACCCCGTGATTTATTAATACTCGCAGTTAGTGAATACTAATAAGCCGATTAAGTAGGGACGCTAGTAAATGCACAAGGCAATGCTAACAGACTTTAATGTCCCATTGACCACTACGATAATAATGCTCAAGAACATGATTCACGCTACAAATCGTTTGAGTAGTCCACGCACGTACGACGATGGCACTGCTTTCCACTGGACCAAATGAGAAAGTATTGCACGTTACTTTCATTACAAAATTAAGTATTCAACCTTTTATTACAAGAGAACATATCGCAAAGAGTTGAAGAAACTTGATACAATTAAACTGGTTCTGAGACACTTTCTAGACCATTTACGCCAGAAAATATTGCTCATACAATAAGTTTTACACTAGCGTATATTTCTAAAAACCTACGCATTTCTCCAACATCAAAAAAACCCGGATATATTTAAGTCTATGAGCAAGCATACTGTCATAAATTATTGAGAAGCAAGACTAGATTGAGTCTGTAAGCAGAATTCGTCACGTAGATACAGAAAAACGCAGTTGTTCATTAATTAAATTATTACTTTGTAAATATCGTTAATGATACGAGCAGCATGATAAATATGTGAGTGTCGTAAAGCCACCTACATATTGGGTTGGGCGACGGAAATATCCTGCCACGTAGGTGCTGTAGTAATACCAACTGGTGACTCGAACTTCTTATATTCCGAGGAAATGCTTCTGCGACTGCGTTTCTTGGAACAATACATGATGTTTTTAATTTGCCTTTAATGCGTTTTGATGGTAAGGTCTAATATTATATATTGGTTTAGTAAAATAAACAAACACCTGCCAAAAGGTATTTTAGATTTCACAAAGACACAATTCTCGATTCGTTTTAAAAGTCAAACGGTCTTGAAATCTACTGTATTGTTTTGGATAGAGGAGTGGTTCTTTATTCTCATGTAAAAACTAAATTCAGTAGTACCGTATTTAGAAAAATAACAAAAAAAAAAAATACAATATGAGAACTAGTTAGACGACAACGCGGCAACGCAACAAATTGGCTGCTAGTGTAAAAACGTCTCTGCTCACGTATTGAGGTGGGTGAATGACTTACAGACGATGGAGTCCGTGAATAACTATAGGATTCTCTACTTTGCATGCATAGGTATACAGGATTATACATATTCAAAAGAAAGCGAATGTGAACCAGGCGCTTTTATCTGTAATTCCTAAAACATAAGTATAAGAATAGACAAAAATGACGTTTCGTGAAGACAGTACGACGGCAGCAAAGTAGAAAGAGTCAACTGCACTTTTTACGAAATTCAGTAATTTATTAACGTTTATCTTTTATTTTGCTTATATCTCGAAAATGGTGTGTCCTATCGCAAAAATAATGAAAATTTCGACCCCCTTAATGAAACCCTTAAACCCCCAAAACTCAACATGTAGGTAATCATTTTTCACATTTTCCATACAATAAGTGAAAAATTCCTTTTTTTCCTTCCCATTTTTATACTTTGTGGCCGTCGAGTAAAAAGTTTCCTACTGTCTTTAGCATGGCGATTAAAAAATCAATTTGTCTTCACTAGCTTAGACAACTGTCTTCTGAAATAGTCTACATTAAAAAGGACCTAGACAACGATCGGCAGAATCGAAAGACAAAATGACAGATTTTAGAAGGATTTTTACGGTGCGATGTCAAAAATTGAGAAACGAAATGTCACTTTGTATGGGAATAGCCGTCTCTATTCTTCGAAGAGATAGATAGCGTCATGCTAAGCCCGCAGACGGATTGGGCAGATGTGCAACTATACTACACCATTTCACCAGTTATGTTTAAGTCCCATGTAATACGGGCGAGCCTATTGCCATCAACCGCGCGCAAGTCCAGACTCCGGGTTGCTACTGAGAAATGCCAGATGGAAAAACCCAAGAACACTTTGCTTGCCCGACCTGGGAATCGGAACCAGGACCTCAGCAGTAACGCTTGTTACCACTAGGCCGACGAGGCATAGTAACCTTACATACATTATAATATTAACCTTGACCGAAAATACTAGGTTTAGAATATTATTTAGCAGTACTAAGTGCTTATTTGTCACTTTTGTCTAAAGTTCTAATCTATTTTATCAGGGTCGCCACGATCATCGTTGGCAGATGATCCTACTTGCGCACAAAACCCAAAAATTTGCTTGGCTAATAAACTAAACGGAAATGAGATTAAGGTCAAGGTCTGCCATCTCATCAGTTTTGGTGCACAATCAGGCAATATTTATTTTGAGAATTCACCCTGTACCTATATATATAGCTCAAGTCATACTTTTTTGTGTTACGAAGAAAACAGTGCCAAGTCGTATCGACACGTCATAAGTATTGACATCGATAGAAGCCATACTGCGATAAAGAATTGAATAGACGTTCATGGACAGGGATTAGGGCACACGATAAAAGAGTAGATGAGTGACAAAGGCGAGTGGCGGTGGAGTGGTGAGTGGCTAAGTGTTCATCCGATGAAGCAACCTGCGGGTAATTGCGTAACACACTAACAGTAGGAATGGCTTTAATTTTGACAGTTCAACAACATTATTTGCGTTATTTACGTTGTTGAGCAGACAAATTTTTCGAACATAATTATGAAGCAATAGATTAGCAATATCCTTCAAAATGATTCAGATTGTGATTGATAATGTGAAATAATAATGAGAACTTGCTGACTAATTAATCTTTTTACCGCGGCATAAGCTTATGATTTGGAATGCTCGCACCTTCCATAAAAGAGATAAAGAAGAGAGAGAGAGAGACATGAGAAGAAGGGCACACAATGTTACTTTAGCTTTCACCAATCCTCCAAGAAATTAAAGAAGAACTGTGTACGTTGTGATGAGCCAAAGATATTATGTGATCCAAAATTCCAGTTTGCTTATTACAA